>HG992253.1:10012500-12412500 GCA_905220585.2 Nymphalis polychloros | reverse complement strand
TATCTTAAGAAGGAAATGGCAAATCCGCCGGCGAAAGGTTCTAAACTTCATTGTGTAACGCTAAAGTACAGACAACATGAGCAAGATCGATCATGCTCGCGTCTTAAGAAGGATTTAATACAGGAACGCCTTGATACGGTTTTATCTATGAATGTTGTCTTTAGTAGAATTAATTAATTTATTAGTGTCTTTGTTAACAGATACAATGTAACTGAAACATTTTGTAATAGTTTTTCGTTGTACGAATAACCTGCCGTAATTTCTATGGGCAGGGATTACCAGCATATTGTATGCCCATTTGACCGTCTGCATTTCTTAATTTAAATGAAAATAATTCTAATTTAAGATTGAAATTCATAGATTTGTAAATACCCAGAGGTGGAGCGAAAAAACTGTTAGGCGTTTTGTTTTAAATCGAAGAATTATTTTATCAAAGCGGCATTTGAAACACCGATTAGATTTAATCAGAACACTCCTATTTCTCAAGTTAGCGTTTTTTTTGATTCAATGTCTTTTGTATTATCACAGATGGAGCGTCCAGAATTTGTACTATCATTTGCGTCAAGTCTTATAGAAAGGCTCGATAAAATAGTTATTAAATTGGATCGTTAAAATTATGGTTAATGAATGGTCGATGCAGCGAAAATGTAAATTTGGTTGAATTATAAAAATGGTTCAACCAAGATCTTTCTGATAATATAATGTTGTATGTATATGTATTAAATTATTATTATTATTTTAATACAAGTAAAAATCTAAATTTAATAATAATCATTTAATAATTTTATATTAAATTATTATTATTAAATTTACATTTTTACTTAAGTGCGTTAAAATCAAATATTTCATCGATCCTATCTAATATAGTATACTATAATGACCTAATTACATATATATAAAAATATAGTTATTATAATAATTAATTGAAGCACCGGTTCCCATATTTAAAAATACGATTCGTTTCCTTACGAATAGTAGAAGTGTCTAATTGATGTTTAAAGTTTTTTATTATTATAATTTTTATAGCATCGGTAGGCGGACGGTCATACAGGCCACCTGATGGTAAGTGGTCTGCAACCCCCTTAGACATTGGTATCGTAAGAGATGCTAACCATCGCTTACATCGCCAATGCGCCACTAACCCTGGGAACCATGATGTTATGTCCCTAGTGGCTGTAATTACACTGGCTCACTCACCCTTCAAACCGGAACACAAAAATGCAAAGTACTGCTGTTTTGCGGCAGAATATCTTATGAGTGGGTGGTACCTAGCCAGACGAGCTTGCGCAAAGCCCTAACACCAAGTAAAAATATTATTAAAAATAATATCCTTCATTTTCATAATATATTTTTACTTGCTTTCAGTTATTCGTATTCGCCTTAATATCCGTTTGTAGAAATTTAATGTTATAAAATCGTTAGGCGGTCTGGCATATAGACATTGGCACTGTAAGAATTATAAACAATTACTTTCAACGCCAACGCGCCACCAACCTTGGCGACCTTTACCAACGCGTAAACAAATCCCTACCACCAAGTATTAACTTAATATTTAATTCTCCCATGGGATTCTAAGATCTTGCATAATCGATTTCCACTTGAACTAACGAAAACACCATATCTTGGCTTGTAATAGTTATCAAATGTAATATTGTAGTTTTAATATTCGATTATTTTATCAACCACATTTTTGTTTGTTATAAAAATGTGATAAAAACTCGTGTCACCTGATAAAGTCTCAATCGATCCAGCAAACTAAATGAAAGCTTCTGATTATATTAACGTTTTTAGGCAAAGGTTACCTTAACTCTAAATATCACCTATCATGATAGATTTTGTACTAAAAATATCGTTGTTGTTTAGTTGGCATTTTGTCATGATAACAAAGGAGGAGTTGCCTTCAACTTCTACCTTACTTAACTTTCGTAAAATATTTCAAAGAAGAGCTCGAAGTGTTCTATATAATGGAATTTATAACATCGATACCATAAATCACTTCTGTAGCAGTTTGTAGATGAATATGTTAACCAATATAATACATTATAATGTATATTTATCAGAAAGTCGGTTTTTTTTTATTGTATAGGTTGGCGGACGAACACATGGGCCACCTGTTGGTAAGTGGTCACCAACGCCCATAGACAATGGCATTGTAAGAAATGTTAACCATCACTTACATTGCCAATGCGCCACCAACCTTGGGAACTAAGATGTTATGTCCCTTGTGCCTGTAATTACACTGGCTCACTCATCCTTCAAACCGGAACACATTAATACAAAGTACTTCTGTTTTGCGGTAGAATATCTGATGAGTGGGTGGTACCTACCCAGACGAGCTAGCACAAAGCTCTACCACCGAGTGAGTGGTACGTACCACTGATATTGATGAATAATCAATTTGATAAATATTATAATAAAGTGACTACGATAAACTGAGCTGAAATGTTCCAGTGGATGTGACACCAGTTCAAATCAATCTTCATGTATATAATTCGTGTTTACAGTACATTATGTTGTGCTGGGCTGTAAAGGAACATATTATAATAAAACCTGTGTGTTTACTAACATTCTGGCATGTATACACTAATCCAATGCGATGCATCGTGGTTGAATGGGCTCTAAATCGTATCGCGAAGACTTTACAATAAACTGTTTATGATTTTTTGTCTCGAAAAAGTAAAACATACTTTATCTATATATAAAATTGGAAGATTGTTTGGTTTGTGTTTCTGATCGCTTTGTTCTCGGGGCTCTTTGAAAATCCCACTTATAAATATATTATTGGTACCCTTTTCAGAATTTCAGAAATAAAAGGAATTTGTTTAAAGCTTGAAAAGATAAAGGAATATAAAACGAAAGACAATTTACGTACGAATGAATTTAAAATCATATTTGAAGTATATAGTTTATCCAACAATATATAATACTAGCTATGCCCCGCGGTTTCACCCGCGTATAAATAATAAAAATATAATAAATAAAGATAATCCTAGAGCCTTTTTCGATAAAAGGGCTATCCAACACAAAAATATTTTTTAAGTTCGAACCAGTTGTTCCTGAAATTAGCCGGATCAAACAAACAAACTCTTCAGTTTTATATATTAGTATAGATTTAAATTTTCCCTTTCAAATTTACCTAGTCTAAGTGGGCCCCAAAAAAACTTTGCGTATTCGTAAAACCAATTACTGTTTTCGGTAGTGCCACTCGACGGATTTTACATTCCAGAAAATACAGCAGGCAATAATTTTTAAATGTAAGTTTTATATTTGCAATGAACGCTTAGCTATTATTTACTCATATTTGAAGTTTATCTTCCATTTTAAGTGTTTATGTTTTGTCTTTGATATAAATTCCCGTGTTAAAGTTTCCGGTCGGCTCATCAGTCTTGTCACGTAGTACGTTACTCATAGTGAATAATATTTTCTAAACGTAGTAAGTTTCACGTTTGGTGGTATCCCTTCGACCTATCGACCCTTTCCCCCTTCCCCCTACCGGTCCTTTCTATCGACCTTTTGGCTTAAATATAATCTGTAAAGTTGTTTCAGTTTGATCTTGTTCTTTCTTATTATTTGATTCATTTTGTAACATAACTTTCAATTTTACTACATCTGTGTTAAAATATTCGATTCTAAGTTACTGACGGTGAAGGCTTACAATAATGTGAAGCTCAGGAAAACATCGCAACGAAACTTGCATGTTTCTAATTTCACCGCGATTCTGCCACGTGTATATTCCATTAACCCGCATTGGAGCAGCATGTTAGAATAAGCTTTCTAAAACCTTCTCCTTAAAAAAAGGAGAGGAAACCTTAGCTAAGCAGTAAAACATTCACAGGCTGTCACTTTACTTTTATTGTAAACATTTTCTTTCATTTATATTATTTCTTATTTTATTTTTAAGATACGCATCCCTGTAACCGTTCGTCATGAAAGACTCTAATTTATCTCCATGAAATTATTACATACGCCGTCCCGTAATTTCGTATCTCTGGTAGTTTTTCCTCGAATTTCATTTGCTCTGAACATTTCTAGTTACCTTATATTCAAACAAACATTATATAAATAAAGTAAATGAATAAATACTGACAACGTAATGAGAAAATTGCAAATGTCTAATTAATATTTACTAGTCATAATTTATCACGTAATATAATATTTAATCAAAATATGATATCATGATTTACGTATTTGTGATAAATAATGAAATATACTTATCATTCTTCATTTTGTTAGTACAACTAATTTACTGCTACGAATAATACACAAAATAATTATTTAAACGAAACCAAATCATATTCGTAATATATCGAAGTACCTTATGTGTATGTACATGTGGTTTGGGGCTCATTGTAAATAAGATCCCTGTCAGACTTATAGAGAGACTTTTGTACATTTGATTTCAGTCCAGGTCAGTGGGGCAGGTTGAACGCCCCCACTGACGTCAGTAGGGGCGTGCGTGTGATGCAATTTTGCATTTTTATTAATGGATTTATTTATATGCATATACGATTCTATTTAATAATTAACTAAACATAATAATAGGGATAAATTATGAACTCAATTAATTTCTCAATTTAGTTATTTAGTAAACGGATATTTATTACATTTATTTGGTAATATTAAATTTGATGAATTGTTTAGACAAATTTAAACGAAACGAATTTTACAATTTCGCTTGGCAAAATTCGAACTAAATGTGTTCTGATTTATGCTAGAAACAAAGTTTAAAGCGGTAAAGCGGTGTCCAGTGTGGCTTCAGACTTAACTTTTGAGCTGATTTCAAGGATTTTGAGGCTGTATTGTTATTGAAACTGATTATATCATCGTTGTTGGTTAGATAATTTGATCTGATAAAGATGAAAGAAGACGGTTTTCCTTTTAACTTCATTTTAACCTGAGATAGATAATTATATATATATTATTTAAACAATGAAGATGTTTTGATCTAAGTCTAATAATTTTTGTGTTAGGTTTTAATAGAAATTTGAAAATTTGATGAACATAACAGTATCGATCCCATCATAAGCTACAGATACACGCCAATAATATTGATTAAAAAAGCATCACCGTGCATATGAGCTAGGTTCTTTTTATCGAAAAGAAAATTCTAGAAATATCAAATTCGTAATGAAGTCTGCACGCAATGGTAGTTTGTGGCAGGTATTGATCTATGCAAGGTGTTGCACCCCAAACGCGATGCCCCAATATTGCAAGCGGTTTGATCCAGTTAACCCCTGTTATTTAGCTCCAATTGATTTTCTCTGCTTTCATAATATTTTTTATTCTTAATTAGATGAATACGTAAAACGTTAATTTAAAAGTATTATTTATTATTACTATAGGCATATTGTGTGGTTGTTAATGATTTTTAATATTTTTGTTGCTCTTTTCGAATTAATGCGACATGTTATTTTATTCGGT
Organism: Nymphalis polychloros; assembly: GCA_905220585.2. Taxonomy (NCBI): domain Eukaryota; kingdom Metazoa; phylum Arthropoda; class Insecta; order Lepidoptera; family Nymphalidae; genus Nymphalis; species Nymphalis polychloros. Next base: position 12,407,079 of record HG992253.1, on the reverse strand, counting down.
AACATTATCTTTAAAATCAATGTACTTTTGTATAATATTTTTAAAAGAAAATTGTGACGGACATTTTTATACAGATAATGGCAAAACCGTAAAAGTGTTGGACTTAACCGTTCTTTTGTGGTAGAGCTTTGTGCAAGCTCGTCTGGGTAGGTACCATCCACTCCTCAGATATTCTACCGCAAAAAAGCAGTACTCGGTATTGTTGTATTCGTGACCACTTACCATCAGGTGGCCCATATGTTCGTCCGGCAAACTATACAATAAAAACAAAAGAAAGACCAAATGTTACTTTAAGATGATCTTAAATCCTAACCCTAAAAATCCTTAATATTTTCAACATATATCTATCTAGCTGAGAGTAATGTTATTTATGAAATTATAGAATGTGGTATTAAATCTGTACCCCGCGGCTTCACCCGTTCATAAGATACCGTAGGGTTTATACATATATATGGCCTAACATTTAACCAATTTTCATCAAGATTGGTCAAGCCGTCCTTGAGTTGTAAGAAGACATACAGACAGACAGACAAAAATAAAAAAATAAATATAATGTGAATCAATGCATCATGAAACGAACGATATTTATCACAAAATTAGGTGGAAAAAAATGTACAGACAGAACCAATAGATTTATATAGTAGTATAGATTACGTAATGATTCTAGTACGCATTTTAATTTAATTAAATCTCGGTGACAGTTCGTCGAGTTGGCGGCATGTTTCGTCTGAAAGAGTATCGAACATTACCTACTGTTGCTACCTATTTTGAAATGACATTTTTAATAACGCTGCCTTCAAATTTTTTCACCAATCAAGGACTCACTAACGAACCTTCTATGTATATATATTTTTTCAAACAATTAATTCGAAACTTGGCCTATCATACAAAAACAAAACTCGTTGTGTAATTTTAGATATTTATATCCTCTATACAATGGGACTGACGTGCCTGTGTATTACAAAAGTCCCTAAATTAAATAAGAGCAAAAAAAAACAACTCCTTATATCTTCATCAGGCTTCTCTGACGTGCTTTTAAGAGGATCCACCCACTCTGCAGATATTTTATCGTTTAGCGACAATGCTTTATGTGTTTGGCGTTAAGCGTAAGTGAGTGTTGTTACGGCCGGAAGGAACATAATCGTTTAAATCGCACGGCTCGCAGCGCATTGACAATAAATTGAATGTCTAATTTTCCTGACTTGCTACTCTCCCTGGTGATAGATTAATGCAAGTCTATCGGAGACGATTTTTCGTTACCCGTCTTGTTTTTTTTTTTATCAATAGGCGATGCGTTATCTCGTTCAATAACTAGTCTTAGTCAGATTGCCACTGTATTGAAATTAGATTTTTCGCGTTGTATTACGTAATATTTAATTACTCCGTAAGGTCTTCATAGACCTTATTCAAATTTACACAAATATCATTCTAAAACAGTAATTGGTACGTTTTTTTAAAAAAAATAATGAAATTTAACACATTTGTGAAGAATCAATTAATAAGCAAATTACTTAGACAGGGTTTCATGACATTATGTGTATGTAGATTCTAGGGCACAATGATAACCAAGTCAGTCAAATGTGTCAATCAATTATTATTAGATTGTGGTCTAGTTGTTGTGTTTGTTTTTTATTGTGTATGCGCATGTAATTGCTGCCCATTGGTAATATAAGGAACGCCGAAAGTACTTCATCGCGCACTTTACAATTATCATCTTGTAGGTGACTGCCGTTTGCATTTTCATAAGTTATCGGATCATCGTATTTTCATTATCCCTTATTGATTATAAACTACAAAATAATCGTTCACAGATCATAGATATAAAGAAAGATATGATCTGAGTCTATCCGGTTAAATGATAATATGGGAATTTCTGGTCTCAGTCGACTGAACGTTGTAACGAAACGCAAAAGCGTTTTGTTAAACGGATATTAATAGCTTATAAAATATACAAATATTGCATTTTATTTGTGATATATATTTTTATTTTTAACAAAACTACGTTTTTTAAGTTAATTGTCTAAAATTAAAAGAAAAAAAATTAGAAGCAGAGATGGCCCAGTGGTAAGAACGCGTGAATCTTAACCGATGATCGTGGGTTTAAACCCGGGCAAGCACCACTGAATTTCATGCGCTTAATTTGTGATTATAATTCATCTCATGGTTGGCGGTGAAGGAAAACATCGTGAGGAAACCTGCATCTGTCAAATTTCACTAGAATTCTATCACATGTGTATTCCACCAACCCGCATTGGAGCAGCGTGATGGAATAAGCTCCAAACCTTCTCCTCAAAAGAGGAGAAGAGGCCTTAGCCCAGCAGTGGGACAGTCACAGGCTGTTACTGCCTAAAATTAATAGCAATCCAAATTTTATGTCTAAAATTATTAGTGATAGTTCGTATCAGTATTAATTTTAGACAATTAACTTAGCGTCAATATAGCAATTGTTTACGGGTGTCCTAGTAAAAGTCGCAGGATCGATCCTGACCTGGGCTATTTTTGTTCCCACTCCTAACACAAGCTGTACACTTAATGGGAGAGTTAATAAGACATTGTTGTTATTCTTGTTAATAACAATTGATGGTTTTTTGTTTGGAATAATCTCAAAAACGTTTAATTCTGTTTCAGTACTTGAAAGGATTCGAATTTTCTTTTTTTTTATCTTCAATTTATAATCTGTAAAAAGGTCTTAACTGTTATTATGAAATATAATTTGGTATGTTTGTGTGAACCGGTGGAAGATTTGTAGTTTTGCGTTAAGTTCAAACTTATCACTTAAACAACTGAAGATCTTAAAAGCATCCTTAAAGCCATAGTAAGAACATTAATGCAGTCTGATTACTATAAAAAGCAAAATGATATAATGACACATCCAGTGTAGCAAGAGTGACTGCTACTTATTATGTAAAACTACGGCCACACCTGCGACTGCGAGATATGTATACAAAAAAAAGACATGAGCCTTTGATTTTTCTACTCGATCATTACTTCTAAGTATTGAATCTTTAACAAGCAAAAAAGTAAATTGTATACAACCTATTTATAGTCTAAGCTATTATGCGTTGATGACTCAGGCTGAATTCTTTTTTGACGGTAATGATTGGACGAGAACCATCGCTACTTGATATAAAACAGCCTGCCAAAGTTTTATCAAACGAAAGTAATTTCTATCATATAAGTATTCCGATTTTTTTTTAAATATTTATAAAGCATTCATTGTTATGGTCAAAGTCAGTTATGGATTTGTGGGAATGTATATAATCTTTTTTGTATAAACAATACATTCGTGTAACATGCTTCTATATTGTAGAAAACATTGGAAGTTTTATTAAGAGAAATTTTAATCTACAACTTATGGATTATCCCAGACACGTGATTTTGTATGTGATTTGGCTCTTAAAATTTGTATTAATATTAATTAATGATATGTTAATATAAGAATTTACGAATAACCTTATAATATGACTTATTATCATAATTGTTTTTTCAATAAAATTCTGCTTCATAACAATTACCACAATAGTTAGTTTAAATTCTATTTAAATATATTTTTTACTGCTCACCAAAAGTTGGTGTGAAATTAACCTATATTCGGCTGTATTCCGGATGATTTGTGAGCGAAAACCATCACAAAAGGTTTCCCAATTAATATGACAGTGTCGTGGTCGCCCGCACTAATTGGTCAGCAGAGCTCGATTATCTTTAGTATTCAAAGGTTTTCACTCAAACCAGAAGGGATGGAGATAGAATAAAGGCTGTTCCTCCACTAATCTATACTAATATATAAAGCTGATGAGTCTGTTTGTTTGATCCGGCTAATCTCAGAAACTACTGGTTCGAATTTAAAAATTTTTTTTGTATTGAATAGTCCTTTTTTCGAGAAAGGCGGGTGAAACCGTGGGGCTCAGCTAGTAGTTGATACGTCCAATATCTGGGCAACCGAGCATTGCCGACAGTTATCATAGTTATATAAAAAAAAAATCGTTTCTTGTGCTCGCGTGTGTGTGTTTTCAGGAAGATACCCAGAAATTGGAGCCAAATAAATAGGGAATATCTTCAATCGAATTAAAATATACAAAATTAAATAACAACATTACTAAAGATTATTCTGCTTGGTGGTAGGCCTTTGTGTAATCCCGTCTGGGTAGGTACCACACACTTGTAACTTATTCTTTTCCCTAATTAGTAATTGTGTGTTCCATTTTGAAGGGTAAGTGAGCCAGTGTAATAACAGACAAAACGGGCCTTCTTAGTGTCCAAAGTATTTGTATGTAAGGAATGGTTATTAAATCTTACAGCACCAATGGCTACGGGCGTAGGTGACCACTAGCCTTAAGGTAGTTCAACCTTTTAAAAAAATTTTTTCAGTTCACATATAATAAGAAGTTTCTTTGTATTACCATTTCACTGCTTTTCAATGATTCGCATCTTACAACACGATCTCATGATTGTTATCGTAATTACCGATCACGGTTATTGGCACTTATGAATTAAAAATGGTCTATTGTGAAGTCACAGCTTTGTGTGATAGAACGTGATCACGAGAAACAAAGCGGTCTCCGTTCAATTGACAACGGCATTGCGTCTTTCCCATTCAATTGATTGTTATTTTACTACACTTATGTTAATTATGTATTTTTTTGATGTTGAGAAATTTGTAAATAAGAAAAGTATTTTCTTATAAATTGATGAACGCCGGCTGCACGCACGAAAAATCATGACTCATGGTCACGTTCCGCTTGTGCCGAGCGTGCAAGCGAGAGCGCGAAACAAGCGATAGAGAGGCACTCCATCGGCCGATGCGTCCGAATATTCATCAATGTTTTCTTATGATTTTATTACGTAAAATTATCGTCCGTAAATCGAATTTATAGAAAAGGATTTTTTTTTTAAATTAAAGTAGTAATGACACCATAGAAAATGTAATAATGTCGGTAATTAAAAAGCTATATTTTTACTACATTAACTTGGTGATAGGGCTTTGTCGGGCAAGACCCGTCTGGGTAGGTACCACCAACTCATTGTCGTATTCCGGTTTGAAGGGTGAATAAGCCAGTGTAACTAAACAAGAACAAAGGACATAACATCTTAGTTCCCAAGGTTGGTGGCGTTGGTGGCCCATGGGCGATGGCGATCGTTTACCATCAGCAGCACATATGTATGGTCCGACTACGAATACGCATAATAAAATATCGAATCACGGTAAATAGCTTATAATTATATCACAAATAAGATACGTAGTAAGTTCTAACTAAAAAGCCCTGTATTTATTTATAACTTCAATTTGATAATATTTGAAGACGATTATGTGTTAAAATAATGTCCAAATAACGTCATAACATCAACTTAACGATGTCTTGAAATAACTTCGATACGTTATTATATTCGCAGAACGAAATAAAAGTACATGAAGACGGCTGACAGCAATAAGACCGCCTTGAAATGCTGTCTACTCTTATTTAACCGTTAAACTCTACTGTTTGAATACTGCAATTAAGATTTACTCGGTGATAGGGCTTTGTGCAAGCTCGTCTGGGTAGGTACCACCCACTCAGATATTCTACCGCAAAACAGCAGTGCTTTGTATTGTTGTGTTCCGGTTTGAAAGGTGAGTGAGCCAGTGTATTTACAGACACAAGGGACACAACATCTTAGTTCCCAATGTTGGTGGCGCATTGGCGATGTAAGCGATGGTTAACATTTCTTACAATGCCATCGTCTATGGGCGTTGGTGACCACTTACCATCAGGTGGCCCAAATGGTCGCCCGACCACCTATACAATAAAAACAAAAAAAATGTATCCTCGTGTCAGAAGTGTCTTAAATAGTTGAGACTTCGAGAGTATCTTGTTACATAATAAATGTTTACATAAGCATTGTTAAGTTAAAGGTCTCGTGGGACCAATTTACTTGTAATTTAAGATAAACTACGTCAATCACTGTAGGTGGCAGGAAGTAGGATGGATTGGTATTAGACTTTCAAATTTATCTTCTAACATTACGATTTTGATAATAGAATTAAATTGTTGAATTTGATGATTCTTTTCTAATGCTATATTTTTTTTAAATATAGTATACACTATGTGATGTTTCTTTGAATTTTTACATAAATGCTGATATTTATAGAACTCCATGTATGTCATATTATGTTTATATGATTTGTGTGTATCGATAATTTTGTTTTGGTCATGTATGTTATTTCACTAGATTCTAATTAATAGTTTAATATAAAACATAATTATTAAGTATCACCGGTATCTGTTCACGTCTGCCGTTGACAGGCGATGGTAAAGGTTCTGGCACGTCAACCGCATCACGAATAAAAGACTAAAAAATGTTTGTTCGTTAACAGACTGAAGTCCATAACACACTTAATGCTGGTACCAAAAAAATAATCTATTTTTTTTTTTTAAAGTACTTAAGAAATGTATAGTATCGAAATATTAAATAATGTATTGACATTATGCTCAGTAATATTTAACTTACCTCATATTTCTGAAAGTAACGAAGCAATGTCAGCCCTTTCCTTTTCTTTGTTCAAATATTTTGTGGGTCAGTGTGGGTATTCACGAGCAGGTAGATATATTTTTTGTACCAATAAAATTCTCAAGAACATTTTAACTGAAAAAAATTAAACATTTTTTTTTTGTGATATGAACAAGGGAATTCGTTTTTACTTGAATATTAATGGCGATTCTTTGAAATAGCAAATATATAATATCAAAATTGAGTAAAAATTCTGATAGACGAATTTTTAGATTAATTGAAAAACACGATTAATAAATCTTATTATTTATTTTTTATAAAATATTTACAAATTAAAACTAATTTCAAATAATAAAAGTAAGCTTTTGATATAAATGAAAAATAATTTATAACTTTTTTCGTACATATTATAAAACACTTATTTTTTTGTTTTGTTATGGGTCCGTTTTCTTACCTGGCTCCTAGAGAAGCCGCTTCGCTCTATGTATTATAGATTCTCGGTATTTTATGTCAGAACACTGAATCGCGAATCGAAGCCAACACGTGGCTATTGGATCGACATGTATATTTAAAATCATCATTTTAAATAACATTAACAAGATCATTTTAGGTTTCGCAACGTACAATGTTCCTCGTCAATATACATTAGCTGAGTAATTGTCGAAAAACTGTATAAATAACAATATTCATAATCCATATTACTGCTCATATTATGAACCAATGTAATCTTCAATGTAATTAATGCTAATAAAATAGTCGAAAAGTCTATTATGACTGGAACGGGACAGAGTAGGTACTGTGGTATGTACACCGTGTCTGACACTCGAAGTGACAGCGTTATTATAAATTATAAATGTAGTTGTTTACTTGAAATATGATCTCTCGCCATGATCTCCGCAACACACCGATACAAAGATTACTTCATTATTTATTATTGAATATTTTACAGATAATATCAAATATTTTATTTAATATTAAAAGTAATTGTAGAAATCCTATAATTTTTATAGTTTTGATAGTTGTTATTAGTTTTTTTGTATAGTCTGAAAACAGTTGCAATATCGTTTGCGTTACCCCAAAGTAATGTTAAATATATAGCAAAGATTATGACACTAAATAAAAGATAAACAACTTGAGGATACATGCTTGTGTTGGTGTGTGTGTATGTGTGTGCAAATCTATCTAACACGGAGGAACAGCATGGTGAAACCACCGCCAACGCACTTATTGCCATTAAATGCACAAAATATACGAAAATACGATGGCTATATAAAAATATATATGTATATATTTTGTTATATTCACTGATTACAAAACGAAAATATTTCAAATTATTCTAATATATAAAATGAACAACGTAACGTAGGTATTATATAACCAAGTCAATCAATTCAGAATATATATCATACATAAGCCAGGAGAAACAAGACTTATGTAATAGTTTTAATAAAATATAACTGAGGCTTAAATGACTAGCTATCTGTGCTCGCATCTTTCTTATTTATCAATATTTTCACCGCCTTTTGTGGACGAAAGCTTCTCAATAAAATCCATTTTTTGTTCGAATTCAAATACGAAGAGGTTTGGCGGAATATTCTTTTATGTACATTAATATGTTGAACGATAGTATTTCTTTACATAATCCGTTTTCAATGTTTCGAAACGTCGTGCATATTGTCTCTGTAAATTCGTAAATTTACAGAGGCAATATGCACGACGTATATTATATTTCAGGAGATGGTTTTAAACGCAAACTTATGTATGTTTGTCTTGTTTTTATAAAATAGGTCAGCGGATCAGCAAATGAGCCACCTGATGGTAAGTATCGCCGCCGTCCAATGACATTGGCCTGTAAGATATGTTACCATTCCTCATCGCCAATGCACCACCATCCATGGAAACTAAGATGTTATGTCTATTGTGCCTGCAGTTACACTGACTCAGTCACTCTTTAAATCGGGACAACAACTCTCAGTATTGCTGTTTAGCGGTAGACGGGTAGAATATATGATGAGTGTGCGGTACCTACCCAGACGAGCTTGCATATAACCCCTATCACCAAGTAAAATTACAAAAAACGTAAAGTACCTGTAGAAAAATACGATTATTTTTAAAATATATGAAACATAAAACCTAGATGTTTTTGTGGATCCGAGCAAAACAGAGCCATTCCGAGAATGAATATTTGCGGATACCTCTAGTAGCGCACAATGCTCCCAGCACGTTCCGGCGAAACTAGAGCACGGTAAAAGGTATCGTATAGTTTTAAACATAAATATTGGAATTGTCCGCTCCAATTGTGAATTTGAATGTCTGTTACGTAAGGCGACGTGGAGACGAACAATATGGGTGCTCTTAAAAAATGTGATCCATTGTTTAAAGTTTCAAATTACAGTTGACGCCATTACTTTTAATGCTCACCCAATACGCGATACGAGTTTCGCTCTGATTGTTTTCGAATTGATTATTTAATTATTTTGTTTTAAAATACGTACTTTCGTTATCAAGATCAACGAATACCTAGTTATTGAAAAAATTGTTAGACTATTCAGATGCTGAAGTTCAATGAATTCAAATTCCAGACTTCTGTTAAGTTATTCTTAATAATAATCTGATGTTAGGATGTTGGCAGTTGTACTCCTCGCAGCAAGTAAAGCTGTTGGTTCTGAATCTGATATTTCTCCATTCGTGTCGAATTACCGTCACATCGGTTTATAAGGGAGGGGATAGATAGTACACCTGTGCTAACAACCACACTTATGCACAATGATATTCTGCATAATTGGTTATTTCTTGAGATTGAAATGACCACAATTCGGTGAGATCGTAACAACACTACAATAATTATTAAATAATATTGTTGACATGTTATTATATAACGATTAATTGAGTTTATAATAATTAAAAAATAATGATCAGCTTATATAATTAAATCTTTATTTTATAATTATAATATGTAGATGTAATGCGATGTCATTATTAATGATAAAATAAAAATCAGTAGTCAAATCTAATTAATTATTTTATATTAATAATTAACAATTCAAAATTAACGATAAAGATAATATAACAATCGTGTATTTTTTTATTAATTACGATAAAAATAATTTAATAAACTATTTGTATAATCTGATGATTATTTTAATGTGATATGAATGTTTATATGAATATAAAGTGAAGGCCGCCGCAAAATTGTTGAAGAAGAAATAAGTTTTTTTTAATAATAATATCTTCCATTTTAACACGAAACAATTATAGAAACAACGGCGACATTTACCCAAATCTATTATGCATTATAATGTTAAGAATCTTTTTTAATGAAAGTAACTCTAAATTATTCGGTATACTCTTCCTACAGACATAAATAACGCAATCAGGTGCCGATTATACGGCATCGATGTCATTGAATGTGTAATCATTACTGGTACCAATTGACTTACTAATGAGATTCATGGATGATTCCAAGTCGCTGTCTTTTGAGCTATACCAGTGTCGACAATTTGCATGAGCTTATTGAGGTTGATAAACATTTGTTCAAGTTCGTAACTAGTCAAGTGAATAGTTAGTTGAATTGTTGATATTGAATTTCGGCTTACATATGACAGAATTATATTTTGTTTTCTTATTCAATTGTTCGCTTATAAAGACTGAAGTTTAATTTAATATATTTATGCAAAATATATACTTTATATGTACATATAAAGAAAGTAAGTAGGTTGGGTTACAACGATAAGTAATAGATTTTTGTGTGAAATTTGAAGATGGAAATAGCAGACGATCGACGGATTTTAGATGGAAGTGCATTCCACAGTCTTACTGCCTTGGACGAGAAATAACTCGTTTATGACTGGGAATGGAATGGAAATATGTTATGGAAAAACCTAACTGATTATCACTCTGAGAGCGAAGATTAAGTTGAAGAGTTACGAATGTCTCATTGGTTTTATTTTACCATACAAAGTCGTGACGGGCTAATGTATTTCTAAGATAGTACATATAATATAGCAACTATTAAACTATAAATATAGTTTTTAGTATGGAATTAGGTAAGGTAAAATTTGCTATTTATTACTATATTCAATGTTTTATTTTACGAAATTTATTAATTTGTTAGAACAGTTAGAAGATTAGGGTGAAAATTCTTGTGAAAGTTCATAATAACCTTTTTTTTTTAATATAAAATTAAATTTAATAAATTTGTTATATAAATTAAAATTATTTAAATTCAATAGTTTACGCGAAAATCTGTGAATGTTATGTACACTTATTATCGATATACTTAGCAGAAATTGTTAATATATGTACCTATATTGTGTGTGTAAGTGTGTTTATTAAATACATTTTTAATTGTCGAATAACTATTAAAAATTTACGGATGTTTAGCTGTAACTTCAAGCGGTTATGCAGTTTTCTAGTTGCCTTTGAACTTTCAATCCTGTTTATTAAAAAACATCCTAATAGAACCGAGAGCATTCCCCTCGATAGGTAACGATTGACACGTTTCAGAGAGTCCATTATGGATTGACTTATTTAAAAGTTAGCTAAGGAAACTGACATCCGTTATAGGCGAAACAGATCCGCTAAAATACAGTCTAATTTGAAATAACATTTCGAAGAACTAGTAAACAAAAGTATGTAGGTAATTATTCCTCAAACGATTTGTTTCTCTCATTATCGCCTCGTAAGAAACTGCTTGTGTTTTATGATCGATACATCTAAGTTTCGTCACGGTCACGAATTCCCTATTTGCCCTCAGCCTTGGCATATTTACTGCCCAATTCAGTGTAAAACGTTCGTCACCGAATATAGTTTTTTTCTAATTTCAAATATGTAGACAGTCTGGCCACCTCATGGTAAGTGGTAACTACCGCCCTTTGATATTGACACTGTTAGAAATATTAATAATTTTTTACATCGCCAATGCGACACCAATTTTTGGAACTAAGATGTTATGTCCCTTTGGCTTGTAGATACTGGCTCTATCACCCTTCAAATACGATACCAAGTATTGTATTGGAGCAGCGTTGTGAAGGTTCGAATCTTCTCCCAAAACGAGATACGGTCTTAACCCAGCTGTGGAACATTTAATGGCTGTTACTTTAATTGATTGAATTCATTTTGCCGCATTGCCTCATCAAATAAGAATTGATCTATGATTGAATAACGAATCTTCGAATCTGCCAAAATTTTTGGAATGTGTCCAGAATGTTATGCATCTATGTATGTCATACCTACATTGTGTCTTTGACCTACAATGTTTAAGTGAATAATAAATACACGTTTTTTTGTTTTGTTTATGTTATATGTAGTCAAATGGGCTATCTGATGGTTGACCACTGCCATACGATATACATTGGCGATGTCGGTAATATTAACCATTGTTTTATAGCGCCAATGCACCACTAATCATATGAATTAAGATGTTATGTCCATTGTGCGTGTAGTTACAGTGGCTCATAAAGCTAAGATAGGGTTATCTTCAACGTGGAATGCAACAATAAAGATAAGTAGGTGGAAACTGCCCCACTACCTATATATTTAATCATATGAACATATAAAAAAAAAACGATATGTACAAGGAAATATGATAGTAAATTTTGAATGATAGTAAAACCTTGGGAAAAATAAATGCGTAAATTGTACACAATGGTTAAAAAAATAAATAATAATACGCTGAGTTTCTCTCGCCTGCTCCTCTTCTTCCTCTCAGGTCTGAGGTATTAATTTCCGAAATGTCGATAGATTCAATCAATAAACACTTATACTTGGTAATGTTTCCTATATTAGATGAAGTCACGAGACTAAAATTTTAGGATATTATTATGTAATCTAATTATTGACATAAAACAAAATTATCAGTATCGAAGCAAGGAATATTTTCGCCTTTATATACTTTGTTGATCATACCACACGTCCGACGTATTTCTCATGCGCTTATATAAATATCTTGTTTCTCTAGGAGTTCCTTTTTCAAATTGGCAAAACGTGTAAACGGTATTTTACAGATACTATATAAAGTTATCGTTTATTTATATTTTTTTACATGACGTTTTTTACAAAACGTGTTCGTTTTTTAAAGAAAACTTTTAATGTTAGTATGGTTTTCTCATAAAATAAATATTGGTATATTGTACTAACATTTTATTTTCTTTTTGATATTCAAGCTTAACTTGATACTGTTCGGAAGAAGAGAAACATTTGTATTTTATGTACAATATTTAAGCTTTTGTGTGTTAAATATAATCACATCGATAGTGCTTGTCTAAGTTATCTAAGTAGGTGATGATAAAATCTTAGCTTGATGATCAGTTTCCTAATCTGAACATGATTTAGAGAATAAAAACTAAAATAATGCAATTAAAGAGCAAGAGCTATATTCAAATCTCTAACTCATCAGTTGAAAATCACTTACAAAATTCTTAAGAGATTCAAGATTGTTAAAAATATGGTAAATATCTTGGGAACTAATTATCGTTTTTCTTCTACAGGTGTACATAGCGTTGTTCAAACCACTACGGGTGTCCCGGCGGCAGTTTAGGCGCGTGTTGATGTGCATGCGCAACGTAAGGCATCTGAAGTGCCACGAGCTGTACGCGCACGAAAAGGTCACGAAGGTAGACAGCCTCTCTTTGGTGCTGTCTGGAAAGTGAGTAACTTTTTACCGTATCTTTATTATTTAACGTCTAAATATAAACAGTGTGTAGGAGTGATTAGTTTGACAATGTATTCTTCTTTCGAGTGTTAAGTCGATGATTTCTGATGAAAGAAATATATAATAGAAATATATGAATTACGATTTGTAACATAATATGCGGGTCAGTAACAGTCTATGAATGTCCCACTGCTGGGCTAAGGCCTCTTCTCCTCTTTTGAGAAAAAGATTTGGAGCTTAATCCACCACGCTGCTCCAATGTGGGTTGGTATTCCACCAATATGTGGCAGAATTTCAGTGAAATTAGACATATGCAGGTTGTCTTCACGATGTTCTCCTTCACCGTCAAGCACGAGATGAATTATAATCACAAATTAAGCACATGAAAATCAGACCCACGATCATATCGGTTAAGATTCACGCGTTCTTACCACTCTGGGCCATCTCGGCATAATATAATTTAATACAAAAATAATTCGAATGTTCACAATTGTTTGTTATATACGGATTTTATTAATACTGAGCCATAATCGATCGATATATTGACTTCTACATGACATGTGCATCACATGCTAACAGTTGTATCTAGTATATATATGACTAAATACTATTATCAAAGTACTTACAATGTCACTCGATATGTTTGTGGTAACTAGGTCAGACGTAATGAATAAAATTCGGATATAATTAGTAGGTATGTAAGTTTTATTATATCGTTTATCATTATATCATTATAATCAAGCATTTACAAATTAAGCATTAATATCCGCCAATTACTAAAAAAAAAACAGCCTCATAAACTTGAAAAAACGACAACTTTAGTTAATATATTATTTATTGTATGGGGAGTAATTTAGTATAATGAAATATAATTAATTTGATGATCAAATTGGTTATAAATTATAGTGGTGCGGATATGCCTCTAGTGGAGAACTAGTGTACCGTGCCAGGCTGGATCAGTTGCTACCGGACGGCCTTTTATTTTCTTCTGATAGGGTAAATGGTGGCCCTACCGGCCTTTAAAATCTCGGGATCCGAATGATATCCATCCTGGACAACATACTTCATATACGTTACCGATGAATAAATCAAAGTATATACATGCAATATTATAGTAAAGTATATTATTTTCTCACACTCTCACCCTCCAGCCGAGATGGCTCAGTGGCTAGAACACGTGAACTTGAAACGAAGATTGCGAATTTTACTGAAACTTTACCATATGAGTAACCACTAACCCACATTGAGGTGACGCATTAAAATACTCCAAACACTCTCAAGAGGAAAGAAGGCCTTTGCTTAGCAATAAGACATTTATAAGCTGTTACTTAACTCACCCTTCGCCAACATATAAACATAAAGTATTGATATTTAACGGTAAAACAAGTAATAAGGGAGCGTTTCCCACCCAGACTGTTTCGGCATTATTAAATCTACTCAATAGACTACTAGAGACTAGAGAAGTTACATGAAGGACTACTTCGAGAATTTTACTTTCCTATTGTTTAGTGTAAAATCCTCTTGTTACTAGTATAATAATAAGATTTGAGGATATTAGTACTTAAGGTTCCAACGTCGACGTTAAGGTCGTATCAAGAGGTTCACTTAACATCAGATTATTAGTTTATTAATGTTTATATCTAAGAAGAAACAATAAGTTTTTGTGTCGAGAAATTCTTAGTATATATATTATTATTATTATTTTATAGCATAGGTAGGCGGACGAGCATATGGGCCACCTGATGGTAAGTGGTCACCAACGCCCATAGATATTGGTAGTGTAAGAAATGTTAACCATCGCTTACATTGCCAATGCGCCACCAATCTTGGGAATTAAGATGTTATGTCCCTTGTGTCTGTAATTACACTGGCTCACTCACCCTTCAAACCGGAACTATCAAGTATCAAGTACTGCTGTTTTGCGGTAGAATATCTGATGAGTGGGTAGTACCTACTCAGACGACCTTGTACAAAGCTCTACCACCAAGTATCCGGCTTAGTATCAGTATTTACACTCCATGTCTCGAAAAGCATGTTGGGTATCGGATTTTTGTCTGTCCTATTATGGAGTGTTTCAGTACAAACTTGTGAACTATGATATGTCCTGCCCAGGTGACTACTCCTCCTCGTCCTATACAATCATCCTTTGAGAAAGGCCGCCGTGGCTGAAATCGTGAAAAAATTCGTAGCTGAAAGACCCGAAAGACGTCTTCACTATTATAGGTAGACTCACCCATTTGAGGTGTTAGGTGTATAGAACTAAATTAATTCGATCTTCCAGGTCAAGTAAATACATATGTTACTTTATAAATTGAACCATAATTAAATGATAGATTGTTACATTGAAAACATTTTAACACTTTAGTGTTGAAGCGTGGTAGAAAACCGATAAATTCGTTTAATTATTGAAACTGGATTAATTAGCCCATAAAACTCGAATCATGGACAAATTTGATGTCAATATAATAAAACGAATTTGTATACTAGAAAGTTGGTGTCGTTCTAACATTCATAGGTGACATTATTATTATTATTATTATTAGCTATTCCGGTTTAACTTAACCTTATATAATCGAGGAGTGCTCGACGTGTTTTCTTATATATATCCCCGATAAATAACTTAAGTGTAAGTGGAATCAATAACTATATTATAAACTTACGTGTATTTTAATCATGAAGTTTACGTTTCAATAAATGGAATTAGGGCAAGCGAATGATGTTGGCCTTGTAAACTGACCATCACATCTTGGGTACAATCTCCAGGTTGGGCCAATAAAAAAAAAATCAAAGGATTTTTTCGCCAGGTGTTTGCGGTACATACATTCCTGCATAGCTGGTTAGTTTTGTATGAGAATACCGTCGTGGCTGAAATCGGTCACTATTGTCGTCACATCATTAAATGATAACGATGAGAACATTTTCCAAATTTAAAATATGTAGGAATATGTATTTATTAATAAATCAATTTATAAGACAACTAACAACGATACTATTTAAAAATATGTAACTTATCATTGTTAAAGTTACTCATACACTTTTCTTATACGTATAAAGTTTATGAGTATTTGATATAAATTATTCGAATTCTTATCGTTTCCAATGAAGTTAGCTGAGAGCACGCATTTCGCGTCTGATTCATGTTTCTAAGAACAACATCTGGGTGTGAGTGTCGATCACTTGCAAATAAACCCTTTCGCGTGTGAGCTTAACTTGGATCATTCCGTTCTTTATCAAATGCCATCGTCTTAAAATATCTTCGAATTTATGAAAATTTTCATTTTTATTTTACTTTTGTTAATATAGATGATTGATGTGTTGATGTCGAAATAGACTCCGTTTAACGGAATTAAGTCAGATGGCTCTTTCCGAACCATTGGTGGATTTTAATTTTTCTTCTATATTGAATTAAAATTTTGACTTTGACTATAACATTATAATGTAATTAATAAATTAATTTATCCTTTAATTATAAAAATAATATTATTTTGCCTAAGCAAGTTTCTGTGTTATTTCTTTGTGCTGTACAATAATGTAAGAGAGTTCTCTTATAACTGAAAATTTCTGAACTTTTGTTGAGATTTTATTTTAAAAGCGAAACCACCCAATAATTTTATGTTTTTAGCTGAAAAGAAGTTCGTTGGAACGCGCTATCTCGGATCTACTAGGTTTTATAACCCATTTATTGAGAAAAAGTATAGACTTACGTCTCAATTAGATCTAATAGAGCAAGAGCTCTATTAGATCTAATTGAGACGTTTTAAATATAAACTGCCTGCAATAATTAAATTGGGTTGAATTGATCGGACGCGGTAGAGCAGGGAATAAGTTCGCACTCGAGCTCAGTAAAGATTGCTGTGATGTCATTGACCTAACATGGCGAATGTGTGCATAATTTGATTTGTTTGCAAGATTAGATGATGTTTGATCTTCCTGTTTAACTATTGGGGAGATGACGTTATATCTTGTGGGTTCTTAAACTATGGAGATATTATAAAGTACTAGTTAATGGCAGCATGTTTTGCATTGAATATAATTTTCAGTGGTTAAATTATTATGCTAACGATTGTTGTTGACTAACTCGCCATTTATTCTACATTTGTGAAATATTATCCACGTAATGCCACAGCCAGCCTACAATCAAGTTTCCAAATCGGAGAAACGATGCGTGAACGGAAATACTAATAGAAATAAAGATTTTTGTATTTTGCTATATATTAGATTAAAACGCGAGTTTGCAATGACAAAATACAATATTTTTAATAAAATTATATGTTTTGTCTCTGTTATAATGTCTATTTCATTTTATTATATATAACCACCTACCAACACTGATGGTCATGATCGACGATCGTTTTAATTGGTTCAATACACGTCTCTAGATCTGTCTAACACAGTAATAGAGTCGAGATGGCTCAGTGGCTAGAACACGTAGATCTTAATCCAAGATTACGGGTTCAAACAGTAATTTAACATAATTCATCTCCTGTTCGCTGGTAAAGGAAAAATCCAGAAAAAACCTTAAACACTAAAACTTCTTGTGCGATTAATAGATTATACTTCTTCATACTTATTTTCTTCTTTATCTTATTTTATTCTTAATCTTTATTAGACTTAAATATTTGTATAATTTTATTCTTTATTAATAAAAATTATATCTAAACAAAGCAAAAATAATATACGAAGACAGTTTATCGAAGAGGCCGTCGTTAACAAAACAACTAAAACGGTTACGGTTATCCTTTTTATTTGTACAACTGTAAACAGATCGCATCTGTATCTCATAAATGTCCTAAGACTGAGAACGCAAAAACTTTTATATCACAAACACCATTGCAGGATGATCAGGAACTGCGCTCGTTCGCTCGTTAAAACGGTGCATTTCACTTATAAGGGATACTTCCCATGATTAATGTTTGCAGTCAACTTGTCGTGTTATACCAATTAACGGTACATCGATCTTGTTCAACGTTTAAGACCCACCGGCGAAACCGCTACGTGATATGATTGACAGATTTATCGGTTATTTGCACTTACGCGTGGTTTTTGTTGTATTTTATGTTTGCATTTGTCTGTGTTACGTTTGTCAAGGAATTAAGGAATTTATATATTGAGATAGTTACTCCATCAACTTATCACTAAACACTTAAAATTTATACTGACACAAGTAACAGTAGCAGCCTGTGAATGTTCCATTGTTGGGCTAAGGCCTCTTCTCCTCTTTTGAGGAGAAGGTTTGGAGCTTATTCCACCACGCTGCTCCAATGCGGGTTGGTGGAATACACATGTGATAGAATTTCAGTTTAAATTTGACACATTTCGTCACGACATGTTTCCTCACGGTGTTTTCCTTCGCCGTCAAGCACCAGATTAATTATAATCACAAATTAAGCATATGAAATTCAGTGGTGCTTGCCCGGGTTCGAACCCACGATCATCGGTTAAGATTCACGTATTCTTACCACTGGGCCATCTCGGCAATCGGCTGAAACATGTACACTAACGAAATGATATGACTTAAAAGGTTTTCACACACAGCATTCACTGTTATAACAAAAAATTATGTAAACCAAAGTAACCTAAATAAATTTTTTTAATCAAATCTTAACTACTAATACAATAGAACTAATTAAATCGTAAAAAAATAACAATATATAATCTGTCTCTGTTAATACCTGATTGTATGTGTTTATCTTGACTTAATTTAAATTGATCTTATATATCTGAAATTTTGAGCTGAAATTTAGGGTATATATACATATATACTCTCTCTTTCTCTATATATATATATATATATATATATATATATATATATGTTTATATATAGAGTCCGTTTAGTAACTTCAGTTCATATATATGCACATTATATGTGTGTAGGTGACAATGTAATAATATGCTACCGTGACGGTGGGCACATGATGGGTCCGTGAGATGGCCATTTCTACTCAACATACACCGTCGTGTTTTGGTTTATTGGACTTGTACTATAGACCTAGATGATGTCCGAGGTCACAGCCTGATTTGGGCGCTTCTCTTCATTTTATTGCTTAAATATGAGCTTTTTCTATAAATGGTTTTTATATCATAAACTATTTTTATTTATAAATTTATAAAAAAAGTGTCAACGAAAGTGTTTTATAAGTCATATAATTATAATTTCGCCAAATATTTAATTTATAAACAAGAAATGATAACATTAAACAATATATTCATCATTTCGTAATAATTACTTTATAAACACTCACGCTAAGTGAAAAAGACGCTGCGCAAGTTTTTGTGAATGAAATCCAGTTGAAAGCAAAAGTAACGCGCCTTCTGTGTAACTCGTAGGCTGCATTACGTAAAGACCGGCTCGTTACAGGGACCTTGGTGTTTGTTGCGATCGAGTTGTTTTTATAACCAGACTACAGCACTATGTGGGCATCGTTTATGTCATTTTTTGTATGTACATGTGTTACTTATATATTTGAGTTTTGCTTTGTTCATTTACTTTACTTTAGAGGTCCTTAGTTCAAACTCCGGCTCAAGCAAACAAAAAAGCTATTGGGTTTGTTTGTCAATTCTCAGTATTAGCCAGAAGATTGGAAGTTGGCTCGTGCTTCGGATAGCACATGATTGATCATGCGCTGATACCCGTCTCCAAGCGTGTCGATATCCGACCAATCGGATTCTGAGAGTGAGAGATTAGAGAAAACACCGCCTCACACAGTAACACCTGTGTTTTCGCTCACACTCGCGTTCCATATCTCCTGCGTAGTTGGTTAGGTTAGTACTCCATGGGTAACCCGGTGGTAGAGCTTTGTGCAAGCTCGTCTGGGTAGGTACCACACGCTCATCAGATACTCTATCGTAAAACAGTATTACTTTGTGTTATTGTGTTCCGGTTTGAAGGGTGAGTGAGCCAGTGTAATTACAGGCACAAGAGACATAACATCTTAGTTCCCAAGTTTGGCGGCGCATTGGCGATGTAAGCAATGCTTAACATTTCTTCCAATGCCATTGTCTATGAGTTGGTGACCATTTACCATCAAGTGGCCCAAATACTCGCTATGTCTACCTATACAATAAAAAAAGAAGGACATCATTTTGTGGTTAATAGAACCTTATCTTTAACGTACGTTCGACTATCGATAGAATGACAGCGTCTCTTGCTTAGATTATAAGATAAGCAGTGTCATATTGTAAACGTTTTCCAGTTTTGCAGTCGTATCTCAGACATTTACTAAGCAATTGTTTTGTTGTGTTTAGGGTTAAGTAAGTAGAAAACATACAAATGTTTGTATCGTAATTTTGAATTCAGAATTACAAGTTATTATTGAATATATGGATGAATACGAAAATATACCTTCATATTTTCGTATTATATATGTAATCAGGTCATGGATAATCCATGGACAGACAACTCTCTCTCAACTTGCAAATCTTTATGATTGTACTCTGACTATATAATAATGGTATAATTACTTTAAATTATAACCTAAAAATAAAAAAATTAACATCCTTTCAAAAATTAAGTCCTTTAATTTTCAAGTTAACTCTTATGATAGCCTGTTAATGTAGCAGTTTTATTAATACATTAATAGGTTTATGATCATTGTTTGTAATTAAACACTTACATAGAAACAATTTATTAAAGTAAAGCTAAGTGATCGTAAGTTATTACAAGTTATTTATCCATTGAATATATTTACTTTAAAGTTTTGAATAATATGTTCCGATAGCTTACTCTTAAATGCATTAAATCAGCTCACATTTTTTTAAGTAGAAGTAGAAAGGCAATTCATTACAAAGTAAATTAATATTCTAATATATTTTACCAAAATATGGCAGTATAAGTTGGTAGTATTTTAAATCGCGCCATTGTTTTGCTATGTAAATATTATAGGGTGTAATTGTGTTTTTATAAATATGAATTAAAATTTCCAGCATTATATTCAAGTTGTGTCATTATGTTCAAGATTTTTATGTGTATTTTGTGCTCCTCTGGGATAAATCTTGTTAGTGTTTTGTGGTATGGATTGAAGCAGTAACTGTTTCGGTCAAAAAATATTCAAATATAAAATAATTGATTATTAATTTTTAAGTATAAATTTATTAAGATTCTGAGGCATTGAGTAACCTAATTAGAGTTAGTTAAAAATAATATTATTTATATCCGACGTCATAAATTTTTTTTATCTTCGAGAAGTGAATCAGTTGTTTCCTCTCATTAACATCAAAGTTGTAGGCTTAATTTCCTTAATTAATTCCTAGACGTAACCAAAGAGTGGTTGTAAGTGGAATTTGAAATTCATTATGATGCCCCATTATGCGATTCTCAGATCAGAGTAATTAAAACGATGAAGTTGCTTTTTGAAATGTAAATAAATACATAACGCAATGATTGACAGACTTGTATTAAAATTTATACATTACTGTATAATATAATGGACATGATAACGTGTTTTTAATAATTATGTCAAGAACAGTGCTTAAAACTTTTAAAAAAATGCAGACATAAATACGTATTGAAATAATCGTTAAGGTTATTGTTTTTTAGTAAAAAAAAAAATCATTACATTTCTTGTTTAAATATTCTCTGTATTAATTTTAATTAGTATCGTGATTATTTCCATAATTTATTTCGATAATACAAAGTAATTGACGTCTTGTCATTGTATTTTTATGTTAATAAATGCAATAATATATATTTTAATTAAAGTAAACAAAGAGTGGGGTGCATTGACATTTCATTGAATTCAGTAACTTTACGAATAGCTAGTTATAAATATTCAAAACAATTGATATCAAGCGCACCACAATTGTTTTCCGTCACTTAAAGTAAATATTAAAATAAGTTTTTATGTCGATGGTCATGTTATTTTAATATGTTTTCCTTTTTAGTTTTTTTATTTAATTAAAATAAATAAAATTGAAATTAGTTGAATTCTATTTTAAATGTTATACACAATGTATTCAATCAAATTATAGTAGTACGTATCGAGTTATTAAAGCATGTTTCAAATAATATTTCTTTAATGAAGCTAAACAAAGCAAGGTAAATAAAATTTACATATTTTATCAAACTTTCAAACGTTTTACATTATATAATAAGTGCAGTAACTCGTAATGTTTATTAATTTGAATTTCATTATTTAAATTTTTTGCTGTTACTTAGTTATATAATATAGATGCTGTGGTTTCCTATAATTGAAAGAGCAAGGAACAAATCCTTGCGTATGCGTATTCCTTGTTGAAGATTGTAATAAAAAAAATATAAACTATTGACTGCAGAATGTCATATTCTCTTTTACCAGTATAATAGTGGGAGTCCTTTTTTTGAACCTTGATTTAAATAAATTCTGACATGTATAATATTCGATATGAATAGTTCAACAACAAAACAATGGTCGTGATGAAATAGCTAAATATGTCATATCATGTTTGTAAGAGAGCCCGTTAAAGCACTCATCTTAAAAGATGTCTTTGTAACAACGTCGAAGTGACATTTGAAGTCTTAATGAAGAATGTTCTCATGTTACTTAAAATGGACGCTATGTTTTTGATCACTTTAAAAATTAGGTCAGATGTTGAATTCGCAAAAGTATTTTGGTTGTTTTTTGACTGTTGTAATGTAAAGGGTCCATGTTTGTTTATTTTTGTGTTGTTAATAGATCTTTATTTATGTTTTAAGTGATGATCAAATGCGTATAGTAACAAGATATATCTTGTTTAGCTTAGCTTTTATGGCCAATCGCAATCCACAGCTCAACGCAGGATTCTACCAAGTAGTGTCACAGCTCGGGTTCTGGCTATATACTGAAGGCGGTGAAACCCTGTTCTTTCCGTATCTAGTCTCTATTTCAGGACTCTTGTGTTCTTAAGGCCGTATGTGACAAGCCAACTACCATTTCAGTTTGCTAATTTTGTAAGCTTGAAAATAAGTAATTGCATAAAAATTATTACCTAATATGATTAAAATTCAGTAAAAATAAATAATTTAATGTTTATATTAAATTATCTTATTCTACTACTGAATAAATATAATCAATAGGATAAAAAAATCTTTTTAAATCCATCCCATTAAACGTAGAGATCCATTTAGTAGTGTAATCTGGTCTTGTAATAACCATTCTTTTGAGAATTTAATACTTTAAAAATAATGCAGTTAATCGAGTCAAAAACATCGGTATTAATTGGACGAAAACGTCGTGATATTCGATACATTTTAAGGCGAATCAGTGGTTTTGAATAGCTTTGTTTATAGTCTGAGACGAACATTTAACGCGCCAACGACTGCCTTGATTCTTTTACAGACGGTAATTAAAATTAATCACTTGTGTAAAATCATTGTAAGTATTAAAATTGAGTGAGTTTTGATAATATGTTTTATAAAGAAGTGTTTTTTTTTTAAATAGTAACAATAATAAATTATATGATTTATTTATGATCGATGCAATGTGTTTTTTATAGACTCTAAACCTAGTCTGTGCATTTTAGTCTTTTATATACATGCTAATTTTTTTGTTGTCTAAATATGATGGCATTTCATATGAATAATTAATATATAGGGTTTTCCATTAAGGGCGCTTGATCGTGCAGAACTTCCATCGTAGCGTGTGCTGTGTGGCACGTAGCGCCGTCCTGTTGAAACCACATGTTGTCCAGATCCATATTCTCGATTTCAGGCCAAAAGAAGTTGGTTATCATCGACCGGTATCGCTCACCATTGACGGTGACGGCCACACCATTATCGTTTTCGAAAAAATACGGACCAATCACGCCTCCGGCCCAAAATCCGCACCAAACAGTCACTTTCTGCGGGTGCATTGCCACTTGGTGAACCTCGTGTGGATTGGTCTCGTCCCAAATACGGCAATTTTGCTTGTTGACATAGCCATTCATCCAAAAATGCGCCTCGTCGCTGAAGATGATTTTTTTGCCAAAATCGGCGTCAACTTCCAACTGCTCTAATGCCCAGTCAGCGAACACACGGCGCTGTCTATGGTCATTAACCTTGAGCTCTTGGGTCAGCTGGATCTTGTACGGGTGCAGGCTCAAGTCACAACGCAAAATTCGCCAAGTTGTCGTCTGCGAAAGGCCGAGTTCCTGTGCGCGACGCGGAATTGACTGCCGCGGGTTTTCGAGGACACTGTCGCGCACAGCGGCGATATTCTCGGCAGATCTCGCGTTACGTTAACGCACGGGAACCGGCTGATTGTTAACTGACCCGGTTGACTCGAATTTGTCCACCAATCGACGGATAGTCGACTCGGCAGGACGATCATCGCGACCGTCAAACGGGCGAAGTGCGCGGAACGTTGCTCGAACTGAAGACCCATTTTCATAAAACAATTTTATGATTTGCACGTGCTGCTCGACACTGTAACCTGCCATGGTGGTTTGGGAGGACGGAATGAATATAACACACTGCATTTGACAGTTGTCACTCAAACAACATGGCCGCAATCAGCTGTCAAAGTTCAAGCGTCCCTATTGGAAAACCCTATATATGAGCGGCGTTACTTATAAACATGTTTTATCGTGTTTTTAGTTAAATATTTTTCTCTTTTTCTGACATCATTGTTTTGTCATTCGAAAGAAGAAGACACAATTTTGCTTAACTAAATGTAAAAATATTTAGTGTAACTAACCAGTAAGCAAGAAGAATTTGCAATATTCGAATAAACTGATGTTTACTCTAAGCGACAAAATTGTAAACTTGTCAACGTAATAAATAAATAACCCATTATTATTATTATTTGATTAGATGATTGAAGATCAGGGCCTCTTAGTGCTGGAGAACTATTCGATCAACGGTATATGTTACTTCTTCATCTTCTTCGTGTTGTGTTTATTGTAACGTGAATAAATAAACTAAACTGTACTATATCAGGTCCCTGTTACTGATACGTTTTAATTCAATATGCAGTCATATTCAATACGCCGTACATTCTATTACCTTGGATATTGACACTCGTTTTTGGTGCTATTCGACCACACCTTTTCCTTTTAGCCTCTGTAATGAACACAACGAAGCTTTTGATCTTTTTATTGGAGCTGCGAACGAGTCTATTGCTTGTGGAGTGCTTTTAGACGTGAATCCATTTGTTCAGAACGCTTAGGAATTTCCGGTGCCCGTATTCCAATATTTATATTATGTTTTTTTAATGAAAGTTCGGTTCTGCAATTTATCTTGAACAATTGACGACCTTCTCCTGATCGATTTGACGGCGGCCCTTCTGAAGAGAGAGTAGCGAAGGGGAAATAATCAGTGCACAGGAATTTGCGCAATCACAGTTGTACTCTCTGTTCCCTCACACCGTAGAAATCCGTAAGAAGTAGGCAACCGTAGGCATGATTTGTAAATACGGTCAATCTCCTAACTCGGGAGCTAAGAAATTCTAGGCAGAAATACTGTTGACCCATCGGTCAACATTTTATATTATTTATTATTTTAACCAATTACTATATCATACATACATGATACACGGTGGTAGAAGTTTGTGCAAGCTCGTCTGGGAAGGTACCACCCACTCATCAGATATTCTAGCGCAAAATAGCAGTACTTTGTATTATTGTGTTCCGGTTTGAAGGGTGAGTGAGCCAGTGTAATTACAGGCACAAGGGACAGAACATCATAGTTCCCAAGGTTGGTGGCGCATTGGCGATATAAGCGATGGTTAACATTTCTTACAATGCCATTGTCTATGGGCGTTGGTGACCACTTACCATCAGGTGGCCCGTATGCTCGTCTGCCTATCTATACAATAAAAAAATGATATTTTATCATAATATAACAATTAAAAATTTTACAAGTGCGATAGCCTTATTATCATTATCGATTTCTTGTAACAAACCGATTCAGGTTACAAGTTAAATCTAAATATAGGTAACATGTAATAAAACATTCTATGAAACAGAATTCATTCCAATTTTAGCTAAAACGAACCGGTCTCCCCTAATCTCCGATCTTTATGGCGAACGTTTTGTAAGTAATTGCTCATTTGTAGGCGTCTTTATGAGGATTCCATTCGGAATGAAATCTATGATATGGCAATGAATTTCTAATTGTTTCAATTCACAGTCATATGTGACATTTAGTTATAAGCGTAGATTGTAATGTAATGATATACCCTATATAATGATATAACCTGACATAGTAATGTCAGTTTATGTTTAATGATCTTATATAATGATGACTGTTCTAACTAATAAGGCTCTTGTTATTAGATACAATGACACGGTATTTGTCCCGTGTATATCAGTGACAATAAATGAATAATAATAACATACATTAAATATAATAATATATTAACTTAAGTACATACCTAATAATTTGACTCAAGCTTTATTCACCTCACTAACATTTGACCTGAAATGCCTTTGGCCTCACCTTTATGATAATTAATCAGTTATCTTATTACTCAGAGTTATTATAAACGTAACATATTCAATTGATTACATAGTTCAAATGAATCTCTTTCAAGATGAGATTGTAAATTAAAGTGTATTATATTTATTTAGCTAATTAATGAATTCGAAATGTTGAAATGAAAATAGCGTTGTTGATTAGCGAAGTTGATGGTTATTAAAATAATTTAATATGAAAGAAAACCAATAAATAAATATGTAGTAAGATATATAAAATCTGAAAGGTTCTTTAGTAAAATAAATATAATATTCTTATTATTGTAGTAATATATACCACGAAGTATACAGCGTGTAACAAAATTCGTGTCCGACCCGTGAAGTGGTTATTAGGTATCGTGTGTCGGTTCTATTTATGCAATAATTTTTAAAATACTAAGCAAAAAGTTTATCCCGGTTTTTTTTTAAATTAAGTGTCGGAAATTGCATAGAATAAGGTCCTCCTCCAGACCGATTTCGGCCACGGCGGCCAATCTCAAGAGAAATTAGCCAACTGCGCAGGAGATATTATAGTGCACAAGTGTGTCCGCAAACACAGGTGCACTCTCTTTTCCTTAGCTCTCATAATCCGATGGGACGGCAATCCGACACGACCGGAAAGAGTTCAGGCGCGGGACCAACAGCTTAACGTGATTTCCGAGGCACGGGAGTGTACACACTTCCACCTTCCAGACTCCGGGCTGCTACTGAGAATTTTCTGACAGAAAAACCCAATAACTATGTATTGGCCCGACCTGGGAATTGAACCCAGGATCACCGGGTCTGCAGCCTAATATCTAGCCACTAGACCAACGAGGTAGTCCTGCATAGAATACGCGAGTCACAAAGGAGCAAAGAGCGCCGTCACGGTATTCGATTCGGACTCACCCCCAAAGCGTGCTAATAGATGTTTCTAATTAAAAAAGTATATTTTAGTACCGAATGAAATATTTTATACAACATTGTCATAAAAATGGGAATTACTCAATATATACCTGTTAGTAGTAGACATACATCGTCAACGCTCCGCCTTTTGTGCCATAAATTTGTCTCACCTTGTGCCTGTGTTACAGGCACGGAGAACTTATAAATCTATTACAACAGGCCCCGTTATAATAGATTTATAAGTTCTCCGAAAACCGAAACTATAGAACAATGAAATAATAATAATATTTCAGTGATGTTAAAACTATTAACTTTTGCTTGACGAGTCACAAATGTCAGTGACGTTATCAATCTGATTTCAGGGCAGGGCTATTCTGTTAAAACTCACTTCGTATCTCACTCGTTAAATTTGGACAACTGACTTACGTGTCTTACGGTGGTACGATAGTTTGATGCGCGTATTCCTTTACGTTCTGTTATTATATTCAAGTAACGACACGCTTACGGGTGCAAGTGCTGTCCACGAGGCGAAACTCTAAAGCGTTCCTATTAAAAGCGTTAGTTAGATGGAATATAATTTATTATACACATCAAAAATTTGAAGATTACATAATACATGGATCAATCTAATTATTATACAACTTTCGCGACCTTATCGCTACATAGCGATATCTTCCAGGCGTAAGAAACTACTCATAGGATTTGAGGTAGGTGAGTTTCAAACGAAGGCCTTCGCAGCTCGTTACTCTTAACTCAAAAATGATTGTTTCCTGTGTGACAATAACGATTCATTAAATATATTAAACTGGAAATTAAAGTTTTATTTATTCTTATATTATCACTTTTTGACATTTTACGATCGTGATCTGTGATGGGCTTCGAGTTGTTCTTACAGAATTAATCGACTGGTATGGTGAATGTGTTCAACTAGTTTTCGTTTACTCGACTCGCAGTGACCGATGATTCATTCGCTGAAATCGATTGGGACAAATTGTAGCCTGGTTGTTTTTTTTCATTCACCCGCGTTCAATTTGCATTATACATGTCCTTTTCATACAGTTTGCTAGATTGGTTTGTGTTGATTGTTTATAATATGAAGTTATATAATTTTGCGTCCTCGACTTCACCTGTGTGTGCTTGGGCGGTCTGGCTGTTCCCATGTCTTTTTCATTTTTTTTTTTTTTTTATAGGTAAGCGGACGAGCATATGGTCCACCTGATGGTAAGTGGTCACCAATACCCATAGACATTGGCATTGTAAGAAATGTTAACCATCACATACATCACCAATGTGCCACCAACCTTGGGAACTAAGATGTTATGTCCCTTGTGCCTGTAATTACACTGGCTCACTCACCCTTCAAACCGGAACACAACAATACAAAGTACTGCTGTTTTGCGGTAGAATATCTGATGAGTGGGTGGTACCTACCCAGACGAGCTTGCACAAAGCTCTACCACCGAGTGAAGCATTTACAAGGTTTATGAAACATTTCATTACGATCGGTTACGTAGTTACGACGCGAAAGCGTAAACAAACTTACTTTCACATTTATAATATCAGTTAAGATTTAGTTCTTTTCAATTTCGTACCAAATTTTTCTAGTGTTTCACTAATAAGAATGCGGATCGCGAGTTTTAAGGCTTAGCTCCTCGGTCGAGTCAATAAGGGGGTAGTAGTAGGTAGTGACACTACTAATAATTATTGGGTTTTCTGTCCGTTTATTTTCAATAGCATTAGAAACGTGTTTGTGTAACTCACGCGACTTGGAAAGCACGTAAAGTGTGAACCGTCATGGATCGAGTCGGACTGTGTAAGAAAATTGATTGTACCTGTGGTTTGCGTACATACATATTTGTGCATTATATTTATTATGTAGATGTCTAGTAATTGAACTAGTCCATCCAAGCTAGGACATTTTTTTAAATATCAGTAAAACAAGATTATATATCATAGATTTAATACTAGATTTTAAACACGCGTCACCTGACTAAATCTAATAACAAAAAAATATTTTAGGTCTTGACTAATAATAAAACGACCAACAGTAAATTGCTTGGTTACGTATTCTTATCACATTAAATTTATTTAACGATTATTATCATATACTGGGAGTATATAAATATTTTGAGTACCGAGCATACAATGAATTCATTTAAAGTAATGAAAAGGCTACGTTAAATGGAAGGATAGACCATATTAAACATAATTATTATTATAAACATAAAACAAATCGATACGAAAAACGTAAAACATTATCGTCTTAAATTTTAATGAAACCTTATAAATAAAACACGTAACGAATACGCGAGAAGCCGCTTAATCAGCTTTGATAGGTCTAGACAGGACAAATATCAGGTTTTAGATATGGGTAGTTGAAAAGAATTGAATCAAACCAAAAATATATATAATATCACTCTGATTGTCGAACAAAAGATAAACACAAACGTATTTACACATAGACGTTGTTTGCAGGTGTTCAACACAGATTTATTTCTTTCTGACATCATTGTTTTGATAATCGAATACACGGCAATCTTTAATTATTTTTTTTAATTTTATTTACCGATGGGTCTGCGCTTGATGACAATATCTAAACGAAAATACTTGCCAAATAGATTGTTTCGAATATATTCAAGTCGTATGGGCCAGGAGACAAAGAAGCTGCTCCAAACCCCAGCAGTCACATCAGTAAAGTTTGACTTCCACAATATATGACTTTATTATTGCTTAAGGTTTCTTGACGTTTAGTTGTAAAAGATGGAATAAGATTATGAAGTTCCTGACAACACTCAAAAATATATCTAATAAAAACCCAACATACATGCGACATTGCGCCGCTGCTTTACGCTAAACATAGCAGCTAACCCCTCTAAATAAATAAATTCATTATTATATATTTATATCTTTTCCCTTTTTAAATATTCTTTAAATGCATAGTCTATTGTAGTGATAAATAACACTTTAAAAACATATAACCTATTTTTAATCTTCGGCATTCTATTAAAGGAATTTAGCTTTTCCATTTTTTAAATGTAGACTCATACTATAGGCATGATAGTACATGTAGAGGTGTACTTTTAAGTTACAATGTATTAGCTAAGTCAGGATCATGCCCTACATGCCCTACGCGATTAACAATGTCACGGTGACCTCTACATCAGGTGGTCAATTTGCTTGATGTAGTTACGTTAATTCATTCTATACGAGATATGTTTTATATTTAATGGTTTTCAACGGTTATTTATAAAAATCGAAAAATTCTTTATTCAAACGGGCTCTTACGAGTAAAGGTACTTTTAATAAGAATCATTATGATATACAAGACAAAATTGAGTGTTAAGCTATCAACGGTTCGTAATGTAGTTACCAGCGAGAAGAAATGGAAAAAACTTAATTACTTTCTTCTTAAATGAAATACTTTATCAATTGTATATAAATATATATACATCTATATTCATTTGTTATGAAACGTTTATGTAATGCACGAATTGCCTCGGACAGTTGCCTCTTTTCCAGCAGTTTGTCGCCTGGGCCAAGGTCTGTTGTTACACGCTAGGCTAGATTTGACAGGTTGCCAGGTTTTTTTGCACGAGATTTTGCTGTCCAACCGTTCTCATTTATCTTTAAACATATTATGTATAATTAATGTTAATTTATTTTATCCGTAAGTGTTATGTCACTACCAAAAATGTAAGATTAAAATCACTGTTGTGGAAAGGTTTTAGACGAGCGATTTTCAAAATAAAGTTTGTATCTGCCATTATGCTTTGGTGGCTCTGAAATAATAATGACGAATTGCGAAAGTGATTCTTATATTTGTAATACAATAATCGTATTTCTTTACTTTTTAAATGTTTTTATCCGTTTTCGTTTGAATTTGGAACTTTCGAATGGTGTAACAGCATTTGCTGAATTGAATTATTTTTTTTAAATTACAAAATAAGATATAACAAAAAACGTCTTTAAAGTTTCTGTATAGCGTTTTTTTAGATTAGAATAGACTTTATTTCGTGTTAAAAGACCGCGTTCGATCAAACTTTCAGCAATTGTATCTGTTTCCAATAATTTATTAATCGTTTTCGTCTTGAAACTTTCGCCCAAATTGATTGATTCACTTATAAATTTCTGTTTTTACGTAAGTCACGTCATTATTTTGTTACGCTTCGAATAATGTACAAACGTTTTCGAATCCGAGTGGCTCACTTTCTTTTAAAAGCTTTCAAGATGTAATAAACGTTTTAGGTTACGAGCCTTGGGAATCCATTAGGGCGTAACCTTCACGATCGCAGCTCACAATAGATGAGTAAAGGTTATGATAATGCGATACGGGGGTTAATGATGCATCTAAACTGTGTTATTTGAGACGACAACAACCTTATATGTACGAGCTTACACGTGACCGGTGTAAATGGAGGAAGACAATAATTGTACTCTTGTTATGTGTTGTTTTGAGCCATTGATGTAGTGCTACAATTTAGAATAGTATGTAAATTCGTCAGTCACGATTATTAAATTTCAACCTTAAAGAAATATATATTTATTTTAACAAAAGCCGATGCCTTCAAAGGTAATAAAATTTAAAATGTTTCTTTCGAGAATATGTCGCAAATATTCATGAGGTTTTTGATTAAATCATTCGTCCTATACAAGGTATAGTAGGTACTCGAATGTAATCGCTGCAGCAAAAAGTATTCAAAGCGACATACTGACCTCGCGATATATTCACTAGACCAAATGATAAAAAGTAACTTCTGAATTTTCAATATAAAAAATACCACCAGTGTACCAGTTAAAAGGTTATGTTAGAAATTATTATTTTTTGTTCTTATTACCGCGACCTTTCGGTTTGTCCCGCGCTTGTTCTAATTAACCCGGTCTTACCGCGTATATTAAACTTTACTTTAGTTTGTTCTCGTTTTGTTTGGTCCATTGTTGGTTCCCTGTAGCCTACATCGTGAAACAAATTTAATGTTTCGTCCAAGATGTCTTCGTTGCGTGTTTGAACTTAAAACTTAATGGACTTGGCTTTATTTCTCTTAATAGATGTCTACTATCTCTGTACTATCTACTAAAACGTCCTAGTTATGCTGCAGTTAGGCGGTAAATTAAAGTAGAAGCCGAGATGGCCCAGTGGTAAGAACGCGTGAATCTTAACCGATGATCGTTTGTTCAAACCCGGGCAAGCACCACTGAATTTCATGTGCTTAATTTGTGATTATCATTCATCTCGTGCTTGACGTTGAAGGAAAACATCGTGAGGAAACCTGCATGTGTCAAATTTCACTGAAATTCTGTCACATATGTATTCCACCAATCCGCATTAGAGCAGCGTGGTGGAATAAGCTCCAAAACCTTCTTCTCAAAAGAGGAGAAGAGGCCTTAGCCCAGCAGTGGGATATTCACAGGCTGTTACTTTTAGGCGGTAAATAAAAATTAGCATCCATTTTCTTTTCATTAAAGGGTTTTATTATTTAATCTCTGCT
Organism: Nymphalis polychloros; assembly: GCA_905220585.2. NCBI lineage: Eukaryota > Metazoa > Arthropoda > Insecta > Lepidoptera > Nymphalidae > Nymphalis > Nymphalis polychloros. The sequence goes on along the minus strand of HG992253.1, from coordinate 12,374,184 downwards.
CAATTATTTATTGTGTTAAAGTATTTTATTTGGAATTTTCGTATATCGGACGAAAATGTTTCATTTTCTCGTTACTATTATTCCAGGCTTGTAGTGTCGCAGAATCAGCGCGCTCTTCACATTGTCTTTCCACACCACTTTCTGGACTCGCCGGAGTGGTTTGGTGTCTCAACGGATGAATACTTCCAGGTATTTATTACAGATTCCCTTCTTATCTCTTTATATGATGTCCGTAATAAAGACGTATTAATTTTATTATAGTATTCGTTCTTCTAAAATATGTTTACAAGTGAAATTGTTTAAACATTTCGTGTACAAGCATGACATTTAACATGGCTTCGGTGATGAATACTGTTCTATTTACAAATAGACAAAATTTGTGACATTTTCAGGTATCAATAATGGCGATGGAAGAATCACGAGTCTTGGTGTGGCATCGCGACAAACTCAAGCTTTCCATCATGTCAGACGCCTTCCTGCAAGCGGTCTTCGATCACATACTCGGTCGGGACGTCGTTCATAAATTGATGCAGGTTGGTTATTTGATAAAAGACATAATGATGTAAAAGATACTCGAATTAATTAGTATGAGGGATACCAGACATAGTCCTTGCGGAAATACGGAAACTATGGAAACAGTAAATGATGTATTTTTTCATATGTTAATTGTTATATGACTTACGAGGATGGTCTAAACTAAACTTCGGGGAATGGTAATTGGTAATGGCTGGGTAACTATATATATGAACAAATAAATATGTATTCCACGCTTCAACCCCATGACGTCATACTTTACGTGTAAACTGAAAGCTATTTCAATCCATTTTAGGACAAAGACTGTAAAATTTCTTCTCATCTTAATTAAAAAATACGTCTATTTATTTGGTTTTGATATTTTTTTATAGTTAACTGGTGTTGTTTCGGACTATTCTTATCATAATATTATCGATGATTTTGGAACTTTCAACATAATTTTAGTCAGCAGAAAAATCAGCAATGTCATTGCACTTTTCTCGACTTGTTATTGCCAAACATTTAAAGGAAGTTGCATGTGTAGAAACAATTGAAAAGTCATAATCAATTATCATCGAAAAATAGTGAATAATTATTTCTTATCCAACAGTTTTCATGTTGATTCGATTCAGCGTGATTGGGTGAATTAGTACCTACTTTCGTTTTTCTCATTTGCTACTTATATTGATCGTATCCAATAAAGCAATTATATATTTGTGTCGCGGCCCACGTACGAACAGCCTCGAAACGCTCTTTGCGTATTGCTAAAATCGTGTGGAAATTAGTCATAAGCTTTATTTTCATGTATATATTGGAATATTCATAACAGAGATTAAATTAATTGCTACTAATGTTTATCTTTATACATATTTATATACTGTTTAAATCAGCTTGGAGACCGATATAAACTGGTTGGCGCTGGCCACGTGCACCAAATATCTCATAAGTGTGGTTAGAAGTGTACTGTTGTTTATTACTATTTTTCTACTAGTTCGTTTTTAATAAAATAAAAAAATGTACACAATACATTTTTATTACCGCTCCCCGGTTTAAAGAATGTTCCAGAATAATTTAAGGAATAAGGAACATGGTGTATCAGATCGCTATGTCAGCACTCTCCATAATGTAGCACAGAGCTCTAAAAATATTTAACCTATTACTATATATATATATATATATATATATATATATATATATATATATATATATATATATATATATAAAGATACATATGGTTCATAGATATAGATTTATTTTTTTTATAGTTAGGCGGACGAGCTTGTCGTCCACCTGATGGTAAGTGGTCACCAACGCCCAATAGACAATGGCATTGTAAGAAATGTTAACCATCGCTTACATCGCCAATGCGCCAACTAACCTTGGAAACTAAGATGTTATGTCCCTTGTGCCTGTAATTACACTGGCTCCCAAGGGTGAGTCCCTTCAAATCGGAACACAACAATACCAAGTACTGCTGTTTTGCGGTAGAATATCTGATGAGTGGGTGGTACTTACCCAGACGAGCTTGCACAAATCTCTACCACCGAGCTAGCGAGCGAGATAATGTAATCCTTCTAGAAAATTCCAACATTACAGGTGAGCGAAACAATGTCAGTGAGCAATGGTCACCTTCCAAATAGCTATGAGGAGGGGGAGGACAAGCCAATGCTCGTGGTAAAGAAGGCTGGTGATGGTCCTGGCATCACCGCACTGTTGAACCGACAGTTGCAAGGTAAAATCTATTTTGTTTGAAATTCGAATGTAATTTGCGTTATGCATGTATAATTTTCATTAATACCTATATATAATGGGAGATTTTTGTTGTCTATGGCACGGATTATGTAGCTCAGACATATCCTGTGGAATGAACTAAAAAAAATTCAAACAATAGCTTATCGAATATCGAAAGTATTTTAATGAGATTTATAATTTTTGCAAAAATATTTGAAACTAAATTATTGTTAGTAGAACGTCAGTGATGCGCGTAATATTGTTTTTAAGAGGGTAATAATAGCTAAATAAGGTAGAAACGAATACCATTATATGTTTACGTTAAGTAATAAACGGCTTATGTACTGTGGGTCGTACGTCACTGCAGGTAATTTTAACTATGTATTATATAATAAGAGCAAGACTCGCATGGATACGCTTACAGTTCTATTAGATGTTAGTCTGTTAAATTTGATGATTATAGCTAATGAAACCAGCGTATGAAGCTATTTTGATAGAACTTTGTACATATATAATAAAAAATATTTGCTATGTAGTAGTGTGGTTTATAGATCATTTGTAGTTATACAATTATAATAGTTTTTTTTTTTTTTTAAATTATTATAAAGACTGTCGAAGATACGACTAAACTCGTATAGTAATCGAAATGTAATCTATACTTTTCAAAATAATTTAGATTCACCTTAGTTTAAAAAAATATCAGTGTATATGAACTTTATTTTAATTTTAATTAAATTTGAATATATAATTTGTTTTAAATAAAAATTGGAATGTGCATGATTTTTCTATAGCCTTGCTTAAATAGTAATATATTTTTATTTTTAGGTTGAAATAATAAATACATACGAATAATACATATAAATTTAGGTGAGACGAGTGGCTTTCTTTCATGCAGTAGCATTTAATATTACAGTATAAATTATTGGACGTCTCTAAAAGACAAAATATGACGTAGCATAATATTTTTTTAAAATATTCAAAAAAAGAACAACTAATATTACACAGATAAATATAGAAATATAATTGTCAAAATCTATAGATTCCACGGTCGTATACACAGGTCTTGCAACTTCAGTAGCGGGGGTACGTTAACATATTGACGTTGTTAAGTTCAATTTACGGCCGCCAGAGGCATGACGATACGTTCGTGCTGGATACAGATACTCAAACAATTATTGTACAGCGAAGATAAAATTATACTATTTGTCCAAAATTATATCACGTTTGACGTTTATGTGGCAGATGCCCTCGCTTTTAGATTTTATTTAATATACATATATAATAAGCACAACAAGGGTTGAAAATTCGTTATCGTACAGTTCAGAGTAGTATTTTAAATAGGGAAAAAAATTTGAATAAATTTGACGATTGAATTTTTTTTCGCACTAAAGCAAAATTCGTTATGGACAATTTTAGAAGATTAATATGGAAAACGGAAGGAATAAAAAAGAATTTATTATAATTTATTAATCCGACCCATGTTGACAAAAGAGGTTCTGTTCGTTCGCGTAATAATTATCCCGAACACTTTTTCAATTCCAAACAAAACAGTTAAATAACAAAACAAAAATAACAACAAATCCGCAAAACTCAACAAAACGATATAACAATAACACAATACTTGGAAGAGAAAAATATACGCCGCATGTCTCTCAACGAGGCGATAGCAGCGACGTACAGCGGGCGAAAATGCGAAATAGAGGTTGTAACACGCTCGCTCTTATCTCTCACCACTGAAATTGGACTCGGTTGCAAGACCTGTGTATACGACCGTAATAGATTCAATATCATGATGATAAAAATATTTTTATTCGGTATTGGTTAAGTTAAAGGGTATGTGAAGAATATATGGCATCGTGAGATAGTTTGGTGTAGAAACTTTATAGGTGTATATTAGAATAATAATAATTCCAATAGCGCCATCTAGGAGAAATATCAAGAATTAATTCGTAGCTTGTTGGCTTTACTAGGATATAGTCCAAGCATGTTATATGCATCCAATATACATATTTCGACATATAAAAGTTCATATGAAATTAAAATTATATGTCTTCGGGGACTGATTTAGAGAAATATTAATATTAGAAAATAAAATTCGTCTTTCGTCTTTACTCAAATAGAGTTTAATATGTTTTTATGGTGAAAATAATATTCGTGAAAGTAGCAATTCGGTTAACTAATGTTAAAAATTAACTTTATTAGTATTACAGTGATTAACTTTATTCTAAATTTAGCTTAACGCAAAATCTACACCTTCGTTTGAATTAAATCTAAAAATTCTTACATTATTCTCCATTAAAAAAAACAGAGACAATTGGAGTACATATGTATTTAAATAGCTAACAAATAGGTGTACATCGATATTATATTTTATAGATAATTTTATTAATTACTAGTTTGTTTTAATATGTAGTTTATACTGAAACGTCATCAGTTCAATACATCAATGCGTTGTTTAATCTATGCTTGTTGTCGTATCGTGTCGCTACTACAGGCGAGCACGCGCCGTTGCTGCGGCCGACGCCCTCCCACGCCTGCTGAACGACGGGATTTACCTTCATTACCCCCCATCCTTACCCTACATCACTCTCGCTGAATAATTTTCATATTTAAATATATTTCTGCTTAATTCAGAAGGCTATTTTACATAACACGAGCGCAATCACAATCGTGTTCAAATTAAAAGCTTATGTCCTTGTTGCAACGACGTAGTACACTAATATGTCTGAGCTTAAAAAATAAAGCTATCAATTTCTCATGCGTTGGTTTAAATAGATAGCGTAATATAATCAGCCTTGTTCGATTTGTTCAATCTCGGTCGATCGCTATCGACTGTCAAAATGAATATAATGTGAATTCTGATCGCGAACGTGTTTGACGAATAGCCAGAATTATTAATAAACGTTAATTAATTGATAACTATAACATGACAGCAATAAATTACTGTACTGTACCAGTATTTTTTTAAGTAAGTAGTAATCAATATTTAATCGGTAACGTTTATTGATAAGATTTTTTATAGTTACTGCAATTGCACTAACATATATTGACAGTCGTTATTTAAGTATTAATATAAATTTTATTTTAATAAACAATATGTGTTTATATTTTATTGCTTTAAGAATTTGCAAAACATTTGAGGTGTAATGACGATTGTCAATTTAAAAATTCATTCCGTCCTTTGGCTCATCATATTATGATCACGTAGTAAGTGTAAATTATTTTTTTCGTACTTAGATTTAGGAATCACAATTATAGATTAGATCTTAGCGCGCGGTACACTGTAGGGCACGGTCTTGTATACAGGTCTCAACGGTGCCCAATTTCAGTAGTGAGAGATTGGTACAATCGTGATATAACTTTTATTTCGAGTCAACGCCGCTGTACGTCGGTGCTATCGATGGGTGCGGTCACGTGCCGGTTGAGTACGCATTAGTTACGTGTGAGAGAAAAAGAGACAGAATGCTATTCTGTCTTCGTTGCACAGCACACCCATCTATCGTCATGCCTCTGGCGGCCGTAAATTAAACAGAACAGCGCAACCATTATGCCGACAGGACGTACCCGCACTACTCTTGTTGATAGACCTGTGTATAAGACCGAGTCTTATACACAAGTCTATCAACAACAGTAGTGAGAGCACGTCGGCTTTATGATGCTGTTCAGTTCAATTTAAGGTCGCCAGAGGCATGATAATTCACGTAATAATTATTCCGAACACTTTTTCAAATCCAAACAAAACAGTTAAATAACAAAACAAAAATAAAACAATGATTAAATAACACAATACGTGGGAGAGAAAAATATACGCCGCGTGTCAATCAACCACGTTCGATAGCAACGACGTACAGGCGGGCGTTATTGCGCAGTAAAAGTTGTAACACAATCGAACCAATCTCTCACCACTGAAATTGGGCTCCGTTGATAGACCTGTATACAAGACCGTGCTGTAGGGGTTAACTGACAGATCAAGTGTGAGATGACGTCAGCGTCAAGATTTATTATTGTAAGTGCATTAATGTGTGCGTGAGATCGATATATGAGCTCGCTTACACATCAATTGTCGGGAGCACTGACACCATTTTTCTGTTAATTATAATATGAATTTATATACTATTGCTCAATTTTACACCGTGATCTGCTTTATCTTCCTGTAGTTCGTATATTATGTAATAACTCACAAGTACCTTTTATATAAATCCGTGTGTCATATTAATATTTAGTTTTTCTACTAAATAAGGTCGCCCATAGGTGTATTTACAAAAAAATAAAAAAAACATTTAAAAAATTCTGATTGTGTTATGCGACTAATTTATAACCTTTTAAAAAAGCAACGAGTACGATTTATTTGCTTATGATATTACCGATGAGTATTATTTTCATTTTTAACCTATAATAATAATATAGACAGCTTGTATTATGGATTTCAGATATAAATATATCTTTTGTAATTCAACACAAACACTATAATAAGAGTTGCCTCTTTTTTCTGAATGTTTTGCTGGAATCCAACACCGCATGTATTTATGATATCGTTCTAGGATAGTTCTTTATGTTAAGGTATTAACTGTGTGACTATATAATTATATTTATACGTACATTTTGAAGGGTCGAGATAAACATGCTTTGCTTAGTCATTGTTAATAGATGCTATTGTCAATCGATGTTGTGCTTTTCCCCGCACCTAGCGCAAGTCACTCACATATTTTTAACGAATCGACACAGCTTCACATCCACAGATAAACGAAAAATTCAACTTGCTTTTTGGTTTGTAGAACAGATTATAAATAACAATCAATCATTTTAAATGAAAAGTATAATGTAACTAGTTTAAATATTTGTGTAATTATTTCAAAGTAATTAATGACTGAAAAAGTTTCGTATATCTTGACCTGACACCACGATGCTTTAATAATCTTGTTACCTTCACTTCAGATATAAATTAGGGTTATATAAGGTTATAATACTTATGAAGCTTTATAACATGAATAATATTTTAATGATATCCTTATTTTCCTTATCCTAAATTCCGAAATCCCATAGCATGTTTGGAAGACCAAGAATTATCAGGTAATTTATAATTTCTTGATGCTTTTTTTTTCAAAATTGTTCTTTTTTCTGTTGAATATAATAATTTTAAATTTGCCTAATTTATAAATCAATTATAAGTGCACAGTTTGATAAAAACAAGTACAATATATTAATTGTAATGATTTGTTTTATTATAAGTTACATATGAACCTTCCCGTTTTTTTTACATACTTCAGTTATGGACTTAAGTACTTTTTATTATTAAGTCTTGTTTTAAACAAAAAGCAAGTTGAAATAATGAAGAAGTCTTTTAAAATCTAAAAAATCGAATTGACTGGTAGAATAAACATTCGTTTACTAACAATATCATGATTATATTTTTACTATTTTGTGTTTTTAAGCTTTTTTATATTCATAAATAGATCTTTAATTTAACCCTTTGAAAGCCTTCCTGTCCATTCCTTTATAACTACGGAATGTTATAAATTGATTACCAAAAAAAGATTAAAGTATTTTTCTTTTCATTTCCAGCCACAGATCCAAACGCTTGGCGTCTCGGGAGAATCGACGAAACTGACCACGAGACGCCCGTTTGAGGGCAAGCATTGCATCTAGCGGTTCGTCCGAGAAAACGCGACCGCTAGTGCATTCTATGCTATATAACACGGACTTATGGTCTAATCGAACTGATGCTTCGACAATGCTGCCATATGTGGAAGATGAATGACGTGCGAACATGAACTGTGTCATACGATTAAGAAGGTAGTAAGGTTCAAAATGTCTGTTTTTTTTTTTAAGGAATTGAAGGTGTCCTGTGATAAAATAAGCTGGACTATACGTACGGAATATGCAACTTCTTTTGGAAATTGCAACTTCAACTTAATACGATGTAATAAACCATTATGTAATTGTGGATTGAAATATTACAAGTACTATATAACACTTTCAGTGAAAGATTAAAGACCAATGATGAAAGTGCTTGCTTATCTTTTGTAATGGACACTCAACATTTGATCAAAAAGAGCATGACTATGTCTTACGAGTTTTAATTTTATCACGAAAGTCGACTATTTTAATGAAAAGTACAGTAAACTGACAACTGACATTTTTAACAGGCAATAATGACGATAGCTCTAAATATACTTTTAAGAAGTATAATTTTAAAATATTTGGCGCCAAAAATACTGTCAGTCTGCTGTTAAATAAGTGCAGAACCAAATAAAAAAATGAATATATTTACTAGACCCGTTAGTGTTACAGTGTACGTTTAATATAAAAATATTTTTTGCAATATTAGAATGGTAGCAATACGGACGGTCACAAATAAGCAAGAATTATTTTGTGTATAATATTTATGTAGATAGAAACTAACTAATCGATGACGTGAGTTTCGTCAGCAATTTTTTATAAGTGCATTCTCAATAATCTGCCCTTCGAAACTAAAAAAACTATTTACTTCATATATAAAGCCTCATGTCCTGAATCTCTTAAACTATAGATAATTATTTTTCTTCGATAATAACTTGTGGCATGAAATATTATAAGTGACTGCACTTATAAAATATGAGTATCTTTAAATAATTTCGCAGAGTATCTTGTTATATGCTTGTAAATGGTATATCGGAAATACTGTAAATAAAATTAAATGGGAACTGTGTGTACAAAGTAAATCGACTGTAGCTTAAAATATAAGGAATTTAATCCGGTTAATCAAATAATAAACTCCAAGTATTTATCGAAATTGACAGTTTAAAATAATGTAAGTTAACATGTATAAAATAATTTCTATTCATGTGAACGCACAAAAAAAAAACAAATGCTGATTTACACATGATCATGATATGTATGCAAGAAAAAAAAACATAAATTATCATAATTAGTAAGAAACTTAAAAATTCCTACATTAGGATAGTAATATTTGTACAGAATAGATTCAAGACAATGGGAATGAATACTTTTATTTTGGTTCTATGTTAGTAGATTAAAAAATACACTTATTACGACATTTGATTTATTATGATTTATTTTTGTTTCGTTACAATAAATATAAAACAATCTTTTTAATGTAACAAAATATATAAAGAACAAAAAGCTATGATTTATGATTATAATAGAAAATAATGATTTAATTTGACATACATTCCATTTTTTTAGCGTTATTGATTGGTATGAATTATAAATACAATCAGAAATGACTGACAGATAAGATTTGAAATAATTGCATCATTTCTTATGATATCAAACGAAAAGAAAATTACAAAAAATTAACTCCCCTACTCAAACAAGAAAGAGTTATGTTCAATTAAAACCAATCATAACTTATTTTTATATATATTTTTAAGAATGAATATCTGAAAGACGAGTGATTTCATGTAAAATTATAAATGCACTGCCATTGCGATATATAGAATAAAATTTTAATTTGTGAAAAGTTAAATAATAAATATAGAAGTACATAAGTGATCGTATAATAATGTGAAAATAAGGATCTCGATGTAACTTTAATATTGTTTACTTATCTGTAATAAATATTTGTTGTTACATACACATCTCCCATCAATTCAAAGCTATGAATATTTTCAACATTTAACCTGAATATTCACTTCGAACTTTGTTTATAGGAGGAGAAAATATGTTTTTGAGTTTTAAGATATTTGTTTTTTGCAAATATATTACTATTTATATGGAATTGAAACTTGTGAAGTGACTTCTTCTTTTACTGGTCGCTCCTGAAAGACAAATGTTATTACAGATTCGTTACTTGCCTTGGAGAATGTATAAATACCCGGAGTGTTTGCTTTGATTGCTACACAAAGCAAGGCATGAATGGTTCATGCTGGGCTTATGTGAACTTTAGAATGCCTTACCGAATTGCCATTTGTGATGTTTGTAAATTTTGAATGTGTGATTATATCATTGTAGTACATCTTGAAATGAATAGAGATAAAAAATAAAATAATGAATTGTGTAAAAAGTTGTTTTTATTTCTGTTTACTTGACCGTAACAAACAGATTTGGGAAACAGTTTCAATAAATTATACAACAGTCCAATGCACATGAAATGTCATTTTATATAAATAATCCACAATTTCTTATCAACTACTTTCTTGAATATTATTAAGATAAATTTAATAATAACAATCAAATATCATGAGTCGTCAAAGGTCATCCGTCCTACTCCGTGTTGTTTGATATATCTTCTATATTGCTTATATTTATTGTTTTCTGCTAAAGATTTTTTTGTTTCTTCATCTTTTTTTTCTTTCCAAACTGTGAAATTTTCCTTTATCCACAATTCTTCATCTAAGTACTCTTGTTTCTCTTCATCCTCTAAGGCATCAAACTGATGGAGACCCAGCTTCATATATTTTCTGATTATATACAACTTTTCTTCAGTTCCATATGGCTGCTTAAGAATAGTGAACTTCCAAAACCATCTTAAATACCAGTAAATATAATATGATATTGTATATGGTAATATAATTATTTGTATCCAAAGTATGTCCATTATTTCAGGTTTAGCATATGCCCCTTTTATGTCCATATTTTCTTCTATCACACGTCTAATTATTCTATCCTGTTCCTCTTTTAATTCTGCTTTAGATTTCTTTGGACCTTTATTTTTTACCTGTAATTCTTTTGCTTCAGCTTTAGCAATATCCAATGCACGATTTCTGTATTTGGGAATTGTCATAAAGTATTTTATGGCTGTATCATACTTTGACCAAGCACTGTAATATTGTATTATGGATATGATAGTTATTGTAACAGCCAGAACGATTCTTACGTCGACTTTAGGTGCTAATCGGCGTCGGTAATATCTATAATAATGAGCATAGTACGACTGAGGATTGTCCAACATGTAATCATAATCTGTTCTTTCTTCTTCATCTCGAAGAATTTCGTAAGCTGTTGCTATTTGTTTGAATTTTTCTTCTGCCTCTTTCTTTTCGTTCTCACCTCGATGCAAGTCTGGGTGAAATCTTTTCGCTAATTGCCTATAAGCCTTGCCAATCTCGTTCTTAGTGGCTTCTCTGGTGACCCCCAAAACTTCATAGCAATTTTCTTTACCGCAATAAATACCTTCAAGTAGGTGATCGGCTGCGTATGCCAACGTTATGTGACATAGTAACGTAATAAATATAACACTTTTATAAGAATATATCATTTTTAATTTATATCATATTCTATTTTATTAAATGCAATAAATATGACTAGTATGTATAATAAATAATTTATTAAAAAAATAATTCATTAACCTCAATCTACACTACCAAACCAATCCGTCACTCACTACTTGACAAAACGAATGTCAACGTCATATCGACGTCAGCTAATTTATTTGATCATGTAGCTGTACTGAATTCATGTTGAAATCCTGTTGGCAAAAAGTATAAAAAATTGTAAATTTTTGTAGAAACAGAACTTCCGTTGTTCGTTGTTGTAAATCAATTGGTAATTAACTTCTTTCTTTAAAGATTCTTATTTGAAAATGTTTTTTTTATTTTTCCACAATACTCAACGATAGTAGTGTATTAACTAATTGTTATGAAACTTTGTTTCTTATATAATATGTGAAAGCGTCTTAGCATCATTTTAGATTTTATACATTAAAATATATTTAATTATTATTAAATTTATTACTTATGTTTTCGAATAACATAACTCTCAAATTGCAATATGTGAAGATATATCATCTGTCCTATAATAGTGTCAACTGTCAACATAAAAAAAAAATCAACATGTGAGTTTGATTTGTAAGTGATATAAAAATAAAAACATATTATTTATAACTAATATCAACATGTTACAAGACGACATAAAAACCTTTAAAAATAATTTGTACAAGTATTTAGTGGAAGAGGAAAACTATATAAATGGACTTTTGGTAAAAAAACACTCTGGAAACTTACAACAACAGGGCGATTTTAGTTTCCCAAACAATGTGAAATCGTGGCAAGAATTTTTGAACTCTGATCAATTACAAAACAGCTTGAAGCAAGTTTCCCTGTTGAAATGTGTTAACAAAGATATTACGAATTTAATTGAAACGTCACAGAATTGGGACATTCCGGTAGTGAAAGCTACGGAGCTAAATGATCGAATACGTTTGTTCATCGACCGATTCAAAGCGATTCAGGTCTGTTTTCATAACGCATCGAAAAACAATGAATTGATATTACAAAGAATACGTGCAAATACAAATTTTGTAAACTTAGATTCCAGTTGCAAAGAAACAAATTGTATAACATATTTACGAATAAAAATTTTAACTGATGTTGTTAGAAATTTATATTTAATTAATGTATATCATGAAAATACAAATATTATAGTAACATGGAAGTCTAAGTCTGATGTTAATTATAATAAATCTATTTTCTGTGGTACAGTTTTGAATGCAAAAACTGGTTCTAAAGAAACTATTATAACTGCTGAAGAGTATATAAGGTAAGTCTTCTTATCATTGATAGATAGTTGCATTACAATTTACATTAAAAAAAACCTAATTGTAGAAATAAATTTATTGTCTGTACAGTATTGATGAAATACATTTATTAGTTTCTTTGGCGTAATACCAAATACAATATACCGAAGTTTATTTTTTGTTTTTTCAGAATAAGGCAAGACGAATTGACTTTAATTGCAAAACATAAGTATGGAGTGCGAGTCTCCACTGAAGCAAATTGGAAGGAATTTATAGCAAGTCTAGGAGAATCGGCTGTTGCATTTGAACTGCTACAAACAAAGTGCACCAGCCCTGTTAAAATACAATTTGATGCTTCAGGAGGATCTAGCAAAGGTACACAATTAAACTAAATTAAAAAAAAAACTTGAATATAAAAAGTCCACTAACTCAATCTCTACTAATACTTTTCTACTATTCAATTACTACAAGAATCCAATTCATTCTTTCTATAGCTGTTTTCATTTTTATTTTATGTGCCAAATTTATGTACATATGTAAATGAACAAATAGGTCATATGTTTAGAAAAATAAATCATAATTAACATTTTTTTCATATTTAGTTTTAATTTTATCATATTAAGATCAAACAATTTTGTTTATTTTACAGGTGCTGCATTTGTTTTGTACAATTGTGCAAGATTGGAAACAATTATTAAGACATTTCATGAAAAAGTAAATGAAGGTACTTACCCACAATTACCACCAATAGAAGATGCAAACTTATCACTGCTAGGTGATGAGGTACGAGTTTGTGGCATATTTTTCTATTTAAATTAATAAGTTAATTACGGGAATAAATTTATAGTCAGCCTAATTTATAGTACTAATGAATGTCTCATTAAGAAAATATATGAAAATACTATGTTAATTAGGTTGTATTCATAAAGTTAAATTGTAACTATAATGTTGTGTATTATATTCAACTGATTCTTTGTCTGTTAAATAACTAATGATAAAAATAAATGTAGACACAGTAAGTCTTCTACATTTATTCAATAAGTATTCATTAACAATGCAAGTAATCCTTAAGTTTTTTTTTAATAGCAGAGAATAATTAGTGATATTCACAAATATTTTGAATGTTGTTTTATAGATCAACTTTTTTTTAATTAAGTTTAGTTTTATACCTTTGCTAGATCTTCCTGTAGCATCAAATTGTATTTTAATTGTGTTTATTTTCTTGTATAGGTAGGCGACCTAGTGTATGGGCTCCCTGATGGTAAGTAGTCACCAATGCCCATAGACAATGGCATTGTAAGAAATGTTAAACATAGCTTACATCGCCAATGTACCACCAACCTTGGGAACTAAGATGTTATGTCCCTTATGCCTGTACTTACACTGGCTCACTCACCATTCAAACCGGAACACATCAATACAAAGTAACGCTGTTTTGCGGTAGAATATCTGATGAATGGGTGGTACCTACCCAGACGAGCTTGCACGAAGCCCTACCACCGAGTAGGGTGTTAGTCATGTGAATAATGTAAATAATTATTTATTAATAATTAACAAAGGTACTTAAGTTAATGAATTTATTTTTATTTAGTGACTTATTATTTAGTTACTGAAAATTATCAGTTATTTTACATACAAATAAAGAGTTAACCGAGTAACAAAAACTTAAAATAATTTGTTTTAACTTTCAAGCCAGCCATTAAAATGTTAAAATTACTTGATATATTGTATGAGTACTTTAGCAGATGCTTGAAATCATATATATTTCGTGTGCTAATTATAAGACATAAATCACCATTTTTTATAATAAATACAATTACCAAAAACTAAATCTCTATTCAAACATAGGGATGTCAATTAAAATCTATGTAATAATATTTGAATATATTTACAGGATGAATGGAATCTTATATTTAATTATGTTATGGGTCTTCCAACGCTGTTAGAGAGCAGTGTTGAAATTAATGAAGAAAAATGTGAATTTCGACCACATTTGATATGCAACTTCCTAAGCAGTATGGTCAAAATACTAAGTCAATATTATAGGAGGGTCAGGATATTAACTGTAAGTATTTTTAAAATAATTAAAAAATATATATTCTACAATTAATTATATACAAAATTATAAAATAAATGGATATAAAATTGCAAGGTATACATACAGTAATAAAACTTAAATCACATACTAAAAATATTTTAGTTTAATGTATAGGTGCTGCATTCATTGAAGATTAATTTATTATTAAATAAACCTCATCACTTTTTTTTTGTTATAGAATAATAAATTAATTAACTTAGTAATTAGTGAAAAAAGTAGATGAATAAAAATGACATTTTGAAATGTTTTTAGATAAAGTAAAAGTTGAATTAAGTGAAAATTCTTGAAATTAGATAATTTTAAGAAGCATATAAAATACTCACTTTAAAGAAGAGTGTTTTAAAGATCTGTTACTTATTGTTAAAATTTTGTATGGTATCATATGAAGTATGCTTAATTAACCTAATATACATTTTAAGAGAAATAAATGGATATCAATTTCTTTTAAAAACTCAATAGTTTTTTAAAAATTAAATTTTGAATATAAATCTAAATTAAAGCTTTTCAATTATTTATATTGAAATGAATAACTACATATTCACAGTTTTAAAGTTATTGAAATTAGGACTGGTATGCAGTAACATTTTTCTTCAATATCCTGTTAATGAGTTACTTTTTCAAGTAATTAGAATAAGTAGAAACAGATGCTATGGGTAAACTATCCAGCACCTAGTTATAAATACTTATAGTTATGAATCTTGTTAGAATATCCTATGAGAGTTAGCCGTCTTCATACTTCTATTAAGATAATATTTTGTTTTGTTCAAGGAACCACGAAAGCATCTGCTGCCAGTCATGTTTGCACGTATTCACTTAATAATTACATTAAATAATACATTAAAAACATGTCTAAGTATATTAAATATTAAAAGCGTTTCACAAATGTATAGGACATTTATTTTATTTCCCCAATCCCTTGTAAATGGCAATAAATTTATGACATAACTATTTGTTTTCTAATCTTAAGTGTGACCTAAAGATAATTTTTATGATTCGACGATCATAACAATGTGTAGGTTTGTAACATTGAAATTTGTTTAAAAAGTTTTTATATTAGTTATTAAAAGCAGTGCAACTTTATACCTAATTTGTTCTTAGTTTTTATATAAAATGTACTAAATAAGTGAATCATGTTGGATATTGCGAACCCTACTTGAAGCGTGTAAAAAAAAATGTTTTGTTTGGAAACACAAAGTTCACGTGATTGACCCAGGTATTTTATTGTGGACAATGCTCGCGTGCGATTGGCCGACCGAGCGCTGCACGAGCGCAGCCGACAAATTACGAAGCGCTGTACACGATCGCGCGTCCCGACTCGCCTAGTGTGTTTTTGACATCGGTAAACGCAGTCGTGAACTTCGGAGCGAATAAAGATACTTTTATTTATAGTTTTTAATCGAATAAAGTCGTGTGACGTTTGTGAACACCTGTGTCAAACCGGGATTTTATAAATATGAGTATTGCTGACCTGATCCAAGCTGCTGAATACATCGAAAGGCGAGATAGAGGTGAATTGGATTTTCTTTGTTTGAATTGTCAATCGAGTGCACTACTCGCACACGTCAACATGGCTCCCGTCTATTTTTGCCTCGCCATAATCAGCTGATTTTGACGGAATTGCAGTTTTCTTTGTTGCAGAGTCGGAACACGGGTACGCGTCGAGTTTGCCGGCGTACGAGGAGACTCGTGCTGGTGGAAGGCGGCCGAAGACGAAAAAATCGCAGGGCAGCAGGTGAGTGTCGCCCGCGAACTGGAAGTGTAGTGAATTGAGTGAATTGTGGTGTAAAGTGTTCGTTGTGAAGTGTCGGTGGCCGGTTACAAATTGTTTGTTTTCTGTTCCAGGACCACTCATAACGAGTTGGAAAAGAACAGGTGAGTCGTTTGTTTATTTTTATAGTGTTAGTAATGTATTTGGTACAAGCCGGCCTGCATCCTAGCGCGGTTGACCTTGGCAAATGCTAGCCGTGAAGGGAAAGAGTTAACAGTGCAGACTTTAATCATACTAGCCTCGAACGTAGATGACGCCTAGTTGTAACCTATTTGGCAGCTCGGAGTTAGGTTACGTCACTTACTACATGTTATCTGTTATCAGTACGAAACCATACACGAACCGTAGAATGTAAACAAATATTACGAAGGATTTTGTGTTATAAAATGTGTTGGTAATCCTATTTAGATTATTCTAGACTGCTAGGCGACGAAGGTATTAATGACGAGGAAAAATTCACAGTTACTTTTTGTTGTCAATCATTATTTATATGCCTTCGTTATTAGTTTCCCTATATAAATATGCGGGAACACTGATTTTCGATTAAGTAAATATTTAAATTGAATTGATTTTTATTATACTATATTACACAATGTACTTTTAATGTCGCTGTGATAGCGTTATGATACGAAACGAAAAATATTCGTTAAATCATATTTTAATATTATAGTTAATGGTTATTTATAAAATGCGCGGTGAAAGTATTAAAATCATGATTTAATTGTAGTTATAATAATGAGTCATTAATAGTGTTGTTTTGTCTACGTTTACGTTTAATGGATGATGGAAAGCCGTCGCTAACGATAAATAATACTTATTTATATAGATAATCATATGATATTTACTTGAATAGAATTACATAATATCGTTCTTAGTTATAAATGTTATATATAATATAATAATTGCATTTTACTGGATTGATTCGAATTTAATTAATTAAAAAGAACCTTATATTATATTTCACGATATCATTTACGTTTATATAAATCTAATTAGAATCTTAATAGATAGGCTAACGAGCCCAATTCTTATGTAAGAAGTAAACATTGAATGAAGTTATCGGGTTTATAATATTATTATTAGGTAAATAACTATTAATGATGAGATACAATTCAAATATGGTAACCGTTTTTTCTTCAATTACCTATTCTACTAACGATAAGATTTGGTGATCGGCAATGTCCTTGTTGTCCAATGCCATCTAATAAATTTATCTTTTAATCTTCATACAATTAACACAATGTGACAATTTCTTCTCAGCATAGTTAAATATTTGCTTACACTAATATTGAAGTACGCAGCATACAAACATCCTATGATTCAAAATTTTAAACAGACAATCGTTCTAAAAAAATACACATCAGTATCTTAGATAAAGATTCGCCGTAAAGATTTTTCTTAACGTCTTGTATTTAATGCGTGTCTATATACCGATATTATAAACAAGTGTAAAGTATATAGGCGGGGGAATATTATATGTAGTGATATTCGTGTAGGCTATTTAATAAAAAACTAAATAATAATTTAAAAAAAAAAAATCACTTATTTTCGTGACTATCTTGCATGTAACGTTGGACAAGTGATTTAACTATTAATAATCTGTATTTTATCTTTACAATAAATCGGAAACGGATCTTTATTATACGTCTCTAAGATCGATGAGAATCGTGAGGGATACAAGCGATAGGTAAAAACTACGTAAAATGTAAGTATACAATAAATGTTGCGTCAATATTAGCTTATGTAAAAAGTACTTACGACATTGAAAACTATGGTATACATACGGCTATTTATTAGATATGTATATGATTGTGCTATCACGAGAAAAGTTTCTCGATCGATAGTCTTTTAACAAGTGTTTTTTCAACTTCAACTGTAATTTAAATTTTGCAAGTAAATTTTAATACCAAGTTCAAGATTTTACGTACATTTTTACCGTTGGCAATACCACAACAAATATAACTATACTAAATAATGTAAATTGTTAAATCATCCTGTTAAGACTTACAGTTTATATATATATTTTTAAATATATCTCGTTGGGTTGTCCGTACAACAAATCGCTTACTCCTAGATTAATGATATAATACGCTAATCGTTTCACCCTTTAAAGATCCCGAAGATGAGATCGAAATCAATCATGTGACAAAAATGTATAACTTAGATAAATAAAATTATAATGTATGTCTATTATTAATAATTTACCTGTATGTTTAAGAAGAACTAAGGTACTTAGATTGCCGCTATAAATAAAATAAAAGTATCAGATTGAAGGCACTCAGGTAGCATCTTGATGTCTTCCAGTCTGTCGGACTTGGGACTTCAAGCTTTAATCACTGGATTCCAGATGGTAGATAGGCTCTATGTTCTTCAAGTATGTCTACCCTTGACCCCCAACAACTATTGTTTGATTTAAAAAGTTAGTTTTTGTCTACAAAAAATACGAAAGATTTCCACAAACGAGATTTTAAATTTGAAGAGTAACTAATACATTTAGGCATTGTATTTGCTCATTTCCATAAAAGTGCTTACCCGTCTGTCATGTTTAAAAATATGTCAACATGTTCGGGCACACGGTAACATGGGTCATATTGGGTTAGCTTAACCATGTTTAGACAAAAACTTAAGTTACATACAAGTTTTTAAACGGACTACGTAACAACGTAGGCATTGTAGACAGTAAATAAAATTCTGATGTGAAACTTATTATATATAAAATATCAGAATTGAATGCAACGTTTCTGACGTAAAAATGTTACAAAAATTATTTAATTTTTCTATAAAATGAAGATATCTCCTTATTATTTTTAAATCAGTGGATTATTACTGCGGTTAAACGAACGCTTTGTAGTGCCTTAAGTTCAAGTTTCATTGTCAGTAAAATTCCAAAAGTCAGCTCAATGTCAGTCAAGCTATGAGCATATTATATGATGACATAATAATATAGTTAAAATGCTGCCAATTAATTGAAAAAACAACACCAAATTCTAATTGACACAAGTAAAATCTGGATCGTTGGTGTTACCTGTTCATATTATTTTTACAAAAGCCAGAGACAATAAGCTTAGCTGATTATCGATTTAAGTTACTTTGTATTTAAGGCGAGGTTACATATTAATAGTTATTAATAAACGAATAGGCTTTCTGGAGAATGTCACTTCAACCTTAACAAGGTCAAGTGTAACCTCCGCTTGACTTGTCTGACTCATTTTTATTATCTGTTGACGAATTAATGTCTAAAATAACAGATTGTTTCGTGTAGAGGTGACATTTTATTAGCAATAGGAATACTACTGCGAACCACGCGTCTGGACTGTGAAAATGCTATTAAAAATGTTTGCCTTAAATATTTTTTTATCGTGACTTGAAAACGTACGACACAATTTTTGATTTTTAATTAGTTAATGTTTCAGACCATGCTATTAAACAATTATAAATTAAATCTGTACCTAATACATCTTTTTTTAATGTATTTTTTAAAATAATTTGTACTATCTCTGTAACTATCATCCATATTGTAATGCAAACGACAAACACATTTAAAATAAGAAAATTGCTACCGTTCGCGTTGTTTCTGTCATTGTAATATGCTGTAGGTGAGTTTTACATCTTTCATAAAAATATGTCGTGTATCTGATATAGTTTTGGAAGCATTTTTGAAAGGTCTGGACATTTTTCTCGGGCTATGTTGACGTAATAAGCTAGATCTTAAAATATGCGCACATTTTGTACCCTATCTTTCTGAAACTATAAACTAATATATTATAATGTGAAAGTTCCATATCAATCAGAATGGTAGTTTTTGCGTGGATCCGAGAAAAAATCCAATAAGCAATCAAAACTTTTATTTTTATGATAACAATGATTAAAATGATAAGATATTATTCTTTATTAGTGAGACATCCGTTATTATCATAAATTGCTTATTATAACCAATGTGTTCAGTTCTGAGGGTATATGAATTCACAATGCCACGTCGACGTAATGATACTAAGTTATGTAATACACGCGATGGTTCAATGATTTATCGTAGCATAAAGAGATTATGTGACATTTTAATTTAGTTGTCTAATAATTGTGTTATATATTTAAGCTTGTAATAAATATATATATATTGACGGATGATATTTTAATAGAAAAGGAAGAAGGAGGAAATAAAAAAAAATGTGAATGTTTTTGTCCATCTATATGTATTATGAAGTAAAAATATTTTCGTTATTATTTCGTAGCCTAATGAAAAACATATAAGAAAAAAAAAATTAAGCGTAATGATAAAATTAATTAAGTGATTCACGACAATCCTAAAATGTTCAATGCGTAAATCTCCTGTTTAATCTATTTTCAACTTCATCAAATCTGGCCGTTTTTATTTTTACACACCTAGATAAATAAATATACGTTCATTTTTCGTATTAGACAAATGTATCGCGCTGAAAACACATATAAAGAAAAACATAGTTGAAATACATTTAAGAAAATGCGCTCTCAACAACACGGACACAACAGAACCGTTGGAGCTTATTCACTAAAGAGGAACTTAAGATGAGATGAGGCCTGAGCCTGACCTAAGTGGAACGTTCACTGGCCGTTAGTAAAGTGAAAAAAAAGTTAAGACATTTTGTGAACCAAGTGACTGTCCCGAACGATCTCAAATTAATAGACCATTAAAAACCAATAATAATTAAGGCCAACAGCTTAGCATATCGTATGTTTAATAGTCATTTGTAATTCACAAACGAAAGAAAATATTATTATTGTATATTATATTGTAATAATAAAACTTTAATGGACTCACAAACGCTATTTACATTGGCAGATTTTAAGAAATATCACTATAACCGAATTGTTCTTCTGTCCTTTTGAACTAGTTACTACTAAAGATATTTAACTATGAGGACATATTTGTGTATATATACAAGTTTGTTATTTATTGATATCCCTGTGGTCTAAGCCGAGTTTGGCCAGTGGTTAGAACATGTGAATCTTAGATTATTGCGGGGCTCAGTTCCGAGCAAGCACCACAAATGTTTAGCGTGCTTAATTTGTGTTTATATTCATCTCGTGCTCGGGTAGCATCGGTTCTAAATACAGGCCTTTTATCGAGTGATTATTTAAACAATGCTGTCTTTTTCTCGAGCGTGTCAAATCAGTAATGACAGAAAGAGAGGACTCTGTCTTTGATTAAAAAGCGGCTAATCAGCGATTATGTCAGTTATTAGTGAATTTGTCTTTTTTATATTTCACAACCGGGTAATGATTCAGTTCCATTTTTATGTCTACTATTAGTATTGTTTTTCAAATGAAATTAATCTATACATATTGTATAGCCAAAGTCAATGACATTTCTACTGTAAACATTAAAAAAAAAGTTGTTATTCAAATGTAAATACATTAAATAGCGGTCACATTGCTGCGTCGCTGAATTAAATTTGTGCAAATACGCGTAATATTTCTTGTAATCTTCCTTATGGTTAATTATAGCTCATGTTCTGTTTCGTGACATAAATCGACGTCTATGCCGAATTTCATTAGAAACCGTTCCATCGTTTGAGGTTGATTGAGAGAAAAATCTAATTTAAAACTTGTGTAAATAAAATACGGAGACAATGAATGATTATGCTGAAGCCTTTTTTTTTATAAACTGAAACTTTTATTATTATACAATTTGGGGATCGAATGATCGCGTCTAGTGCATTTAAAAAAAAGAGGCTGCTACTACCAATTTCTTGATTGCCAGTTCAGAAAAACTGGAAGTAGCCTGTCTTTATACCCTTGTGCCTCGAATTCGGAATGCACGTGAAGTATAAGCCTGATCTCACTCATCAGTCCCATCGGATCATGAGAGTGAGGGAATAGACAAAAACGTATTCCAGTGTTTGTGCATACAGTTGTGTACATACTATAATAATAATAATAATAATATCCTGGGACATTATTCACACACGGCCATCTGATCCCAAACTAAGCAGAGCTTGTACTATGGAAACCAGATAACTGATATACTACATACACTATTTTTCTTTTGTAAATACATACTTATATAGATAATTACACCCAGACTCAAGACAAACCGACACGTTCATGCACACAAATGTTTGTCCTGGGTGGGAATCGGACCCACGACCTGCGGCGCGAAAGGCAGGTATCTACCAACCACGCCAACCGGCTCGTCATACTATTATTTAATTATTATTATTATTTATTATGTGTACTATAATGTCTCCTTCGCAGTTGGCTAGTCTCCGTTGAGAATTAAATTAACTGTTATAGATGTTTTCTTATTGTCTGTCCGTGTGTATTTCACGCCAGCTAAATATATATTCACAATATAACTTTCGTTCCTCTTACATTGTAAAGTTCGCCTCTACTCTTACAGTAGTGTTCATACAAAGTAGCAGAGTTTCTTAGTATTCAAACAATTAGCCACCCTAAGCATTAGCTTTAGAGTATATTTTTCCGCAAGCGAAGCAAGACTGCTTGTCGGAAACATGACATCAACTGTTTCGTGACACACTTTAGTTACAATGCATTTTGATGATAATTTTTATGAATGGTTTCATAATACTAATATTTTTATTATAATATCATATTGTTTATGTAAAGTTATTAGAATTCGGTTTTAAGTCCCACAAAAGTATAGCTTAGACTTAAAAATACACCTTATAGAAATGACACAAAAAGGTTGCTAGTTTTAAACTACTAGACTAGTTTTAATAAAATTAGTTGAACTAATTTTATTAAAACTAGTTTAAACGTGTAGCTTCGCCCGCGTGTAAGGAAAGATTTTAACCTTTAGAGGTACCCTATGTGTCCTTTTGTGTATTCCCTAACAACGTGTATTCAATATTTCATGTCAGTTGAGTAGTTAGACGTTAAATTGCAACAAACAAAAATCAGTTTTTTATTTATAATATTAAGTAAAGATACTATTTAGCCATCTTTGTCTGTCAAAGGTCAGGAAAAGTATGACCTCGTAGGTCTTCTAATTCTAATTCATGTTTAAAGGTCATACAAGTGACGTGCTTGACTCAACCCTTAGTCCGTTACCGATTTTGACCGTAGGGTGATAATTATACTCCGAGATAATTAACGACCCGCCGTGTACGGTCTTCCTCTTAGACATTGTATATTGAGGTAGTGGTAAATAAAAAATCGTTTAGATTCACTTCTTACATAGTCAAAGGCTTAACCTTAAGAAAAGGCCTTTGACTATAATTATATTGATTCAGTGTATCTTCAAACGTGAACACGACACTACAAAGTTTATTTTAGCGGTAGAATAATTGGTAAGTTTATGTTTGATGAAATGTCGATATAGCTTAGATGTGCATTAAGATATTTTCACGCATTTTACCTGTGGATAGTCCAAGCCACTATGCTAAGAAATTAAAGTCTCGGCTACACCTTGATAGTAACTATAAACAGATAAATAATTAATTAAACAAAGATCGCCAGTCAATGTCATTGGTTAATAATAAATATATTTAATCACAAATAAATAAACTCGTTCAACTACGTGATGCGAGCGGCGTAGACAGTTCGAGTTAGGTATATCGTGCTACTGGATACGGTGAGTCATTTCCAATGGCTATTATATTATTCTTTAAAAGGATCGTACGCAATACTGCTGTCGTTAGGCGTGAATTAAAAATAACATATTTTTTATGATAAAAAATACACGATATATAAGATTTGTATGTCATATACATAAATATATACCTCCCGTCAAGTTTTTTCTTAGCGATTCTTTCATGTAAAGCTTCATAGATTTATATAGTACTTATTTTATTCTGATGCAATAATGGTGCAAATGAATAAATCCGCTGTCTAATTCAACTTATATCATAAACTTCTTGATTATAAATACGTAGGCCTCGTTTCCTTTTGAAGTGAAGGTTTGGAGATTACTTCATGTGGAATATTTTCATTCCATACTTGCTGGTATCCTCACGATGTTTTCCTTCAACGTCGAAAATAATCAGATAAAAATTAATCGGTGTTTGCCAGGATTTGAACTCGTAATTTTCGATTAAGATTCACGTTATTCTAGCCACGGGCCATCGCGGCTCTTGGAAATACAAAAACAATTTTTATATACTATGTTTGCAAACTAAATTATATTCTAATAAAATATTCATAAGATACAAATTTCTTTGATTCTGCAACATTGTAGTCCGACCTTGGCCTTTGTTGCTGGAATCCTATTGAAACTTCACAATTAGTAGGTTCTCAAGAGACGACAGATCTCTTATTAGCAGCATCACTGAAAGTAACCGGACCCTCGTGCCAAAAGTTTCTAGAGGTTTTCAATGGCTTAAGCAATTACGGATATGAATTTAGTATATTCTGAACTTTATCGACCGATATATTATAAAAATGATCAGTCACTACATTATGTTTGTATGATTTGATTGTTTGTCATAAACGTTTGTAAATAATTTGTTTTACTTATACCCTCGTAAATTTTACATAAATATGTTTCGTTCTCGTTAGGGATTTATAGAATATGTAAATTAAACGTGGAGTACTTATATACGTCAATGCACTGTTCAATAGACAAGAAAGCCGTCGGTACTTAAATCGTCTCCTCCTGTATAATTACGAGCACGTGACAGCTATCAAGATAGCGATCTATTGGCCTCAGATCTGCCCCTCGCCAGCACACGGTGCTAGATAAGGTATATTGATATTCAACCTTGGAGACAGTTTGAATTTGCATTCGTGTTACCAATTTCTTAAATAAGTACTTATTGTTAATGGTTTTCTCCTGTGATTTTGGTTTGCATTTCTCTTACATTTTTATTTTCGAGTTTTCCAAACAAACTTTATTCAGACTTTTTAAAATCATTTTTAGAATTATATGTATGTTTTAAATAAGATAATGGTTTCACCAAGAATAGCATTTATATTCTTAAATCTAAATTATTTGCATAACTATTTGTATTTAAAACTTTTAAATATAATTTTTTAAATGGTATTGATGTAGTCCCTATTAAAGTTAGTAAATAAATATTTACTTATAAAATATATTTTTTATATAACAACGTAAACAAAATGGTTAGCCATGTTGAAAGTCATTGTAATTATATTATTTTACATTAATTCATACGAAACCTTATGTTTTATAGTTTAATATTTGGCAGATCTCCTGGCGTATTATTTATTATACAACCTGCTCGCGCTAACTCGTTGCAGGTGAATTTGGCAACCGTCCAAAATAGATGATATAAGTATTAAATTGGCGCATACTATTTCAGAATTTACATGAACAGAATACTGGATACTTTAATACAAACAGATCTGGCGTCATATACATATTTACGGGAAATGCAGCATCCTTGCAACCAGCGTACACTCTTTTGTAAATTGTAATTTATTTAAAGAGTAGACTGAAATACATTATTTATTTATTGCTAGAGATTAAGAATTGCAAGAGAATTTAGGTTTCATATTTAGTATTAAAGAAAGTAATGAAAAAATTCCTCAGACGCAGACGATGTTGAAAAATGTAATAAAGTCAATTATTTATTCAAAGACATTGTTTCATTAATTCTGTCAACCAAAGATGCTTTGTAGATATTTATGAGATAAAAATAAAGAATGAAGTAAATAATTCGAATTAGGCATTAAAAAATACAATTCGATAAACGTGTTAAAAACTATGTTTACTAAATACAAAAAAGTTGTCTTGACAGTCGACCGTAAGCTATCGCAATCCTCATCGCAAATTTAACTAATCATTGGACAGTGGCCTCTGCGCTGCGTGTAACCTACATAGTAATGAATAATAAAGTGATACGATTCACTGAACAACTCTGTAACATTATCGTGTCATTACAACGCTTTGTCTAACCATCGCTTCACTTCACATCCTACAATTAGCTAAATGATAAAAATGCTAACAAGATAGCTTTATCCGCTCAATGTGTGTAGGTTATACTTTTAGAACCCATAGCCCTTAATGCGAAGATACGTTTGCATAGATAAAACCACTTAAGATTGCTTAATATCCCTTCCGTTTCTTTTATGTTTTTGTCCTCTTTAATTTAATTATTTTACTTCAGTATTATTTAACGTAAGAAATAGTTTCTTTAGTTTGTTTCTTCTATTTAAACGACAGTAAAGAAACGACTTAAATATAAGGATGTCAATATAGAATCAAGTTGAAGTCGGCACTCGAAATGGAAGACATAAGCTCTCGACAAAAGAGAGTCGAAGCGCCCACGTGCAGCGCATCCTACGCTAAACGATCAACTTTGTATGAGTCTATTACCCTCCGAGAATCCCTCAACAAACGAACAGAAATGTAGAAATAACTTGTTTTCACCATTCGTAGCCGAGCCGCGACTGGTTCCAACTGATGTTATTACTCGATACGCCGAGTGTCCTTACAAGGTAAATTCTAGATACAGGTTTTTAATGGATTGAGAGATTTAGCATTGCGGTAAAAATAGCCGCTTAGATAGAGAAATTTAAATAATAATCTGCGAATAACGTTTTCGATGGTCCCGATAGCTGATAATTACTTAGATGATGATTTGAAATGGTTTTAAAATGAAATATCAAATGTTATTCGGCGCTATCTGAATGTTTTATCTCAGTTTAAGGGTCTTCTTTGACGTTTGTTGAAATTCGAAGGTCGGGATTTCGATAGAATTATATAGAAAGCGATGCTCCACAACCTTGAAATAAATCGCACAGTTAGCCAATGAATTTAACTTACGTGTAGAGCATTCGAATTTAAGATAATGTTTATGGATAAGTGTAAAAAAAATCAGAAAAATCACTAAAACGTGTAAAATCGCACTTCCTTATTGAGACGAAATTATCGTAATCGTCGAGAATTTAGAAATGAATTTTATCAAATAATAAAGTTAAAACTATAAAGAAACGTCTGGAGTCTTCATTTTTTAATAAACATTTTCTTATTTTTTGTTATAATAAATTACAATGAAATTGTACGCGTTTTCTTATGCGAGTCGCCGATAATCCTCGCAAACCAGTCGGCCACGCGCCTCCGAAGTGAGAGCACGTCGGTTTGCGCCGCATTGATAGATCGCGATCGAACCGTGTACTTACACAAAATCAATGTGTGCGTAAATAGCGTATTTAGTATTTATTTGAACGTTTTAGTTGTCACCGACTGTTCATCATAAATTTTAGGGCGCGCACCGGCTTATGTATTCTGTTTTTTTTTTGGTATTTTTAGTGTTTTATCATTTGATACTATATTTTTACTGATAATATTTTGTATATTTTGTAGTTTGATAAAAAAACAAAAAATAACTCGAGTTGAAATTCTAACTAGTTACATAATTATAACACTCTCATATATAATGATACATTGCAATTTTTTTATAAATAAATATAATTTTTTGAAATATTTATATATATAATTACTTATTTCGTCCATTTCCTAGTTATATTGGCCAGTAAAACAACAACTGAGGCAATAAATTTATTGTCGTAAAAATTCAAATTATTCTTATTTTCATTGATAACGTAAAACTAAACAAAGTATTTATAAATAGTGTTTTGAACACTAAATAATAAAAATGACCAAATCCCATTTATGCATAAAACGAAACACGCGTGATGGCCCACCTAACAAACCCTCATTAGTCAGTAAATTACTGACTCTCAACTCAGCGGGCAATATAGTACTCAAGTGGAAATGAGTAGAACGAAGTACATATTCCTTGTAACTGTGATCTAAGAACAGTAGTGGCATCACACTAAAGAACACACTTCCAATTGGAAGACCGCCACGTTGTATATATAATAAGCTGCGTTAAAAACTTTAATACCGCGATTCAGGGATTATACATTTTTATAACATTTTTCTTTAGAAGTTTAATTATTTTATGTATTTATTCACATATTTTTTTTATATTGAGTAATTAAAGAAATAAAACATTTATTATTACAGTAATAATAATATTGTTCTTATTATTTTACCATAAAATGTTTCTTTTAGTTTTTTGTTACGTCAAAGCGCTATCTAGTGAGGATATACGAAACGTTTTCATGCCTCATCGTCATCATTGGTTTTGCAAATTGATATTTATCCGATTTCAGACTTACAAATCGATTTCAAAATCCGATTTTAGATATCTGAATTCGGTAATGCCTAGCCTCATCAAATCGCCTGAGAACTTAGCTATCCTTTTATTTTATTAGCTAACGTGCTCAGGCAAATATAGTCTTAAGGTACTTTATCAGTAAGGTCGATTATTGTGTAATAGATTTCCGTAGCAGAACCAAGAAACCGAAAGTCAAACTGCAAAATTCCCGCTATCCTTTTTATTCCGCTTTATTCCAATTGGTTAGAAAGAGAGAAAGTGAATTTCATAGTAGAATAAATGTTGTAAAATATATATTTCGATTCAGGAATTATATATTTTTCTTTAGAAGTTTAATTATTTTATGTATTTATTCACATATTTTTTTATATTGAGTAATTAAAAAAATAAAACATTTATTTTTACAGTAATAATAATATTGTTTTTATTATTTTAGCATAAAATGTTTGTTTCAATAATGTTTATATAATGTTTTTCTTGTATTCCTATTGATCTATTTTTATTTCACTTTTTGTATATATACTTGTTCCGTTTTTTAATAAAGCATTCCACATTCGTCTTTCGTCAATTTTTTTTTATTATTCCACATTACGACATCAAGAAGTTTATTTATACCAAACTACTCACCTCAACGCTATAGATATGTATTTGACAACATTTCAAAATCAGTGACAATAAAGTTAAAATTTAGTTTAGGAAAAAAAAGTGCGACGACCCCACTCTGCATGCGTATATGTGTGCGTGCCGTGCCCGAGCCTCGATAGTTGCGACAGTAGCGCTAAAAACGTAAAACTTCGTGCGGCGGAACGTCAAAGAAGACCCTTAATTGTGAAGCGACGCAAGTAGTCTCGTATAATTTAATATGAGCGCTTCAAAGTTTTTTGTTTGATTGTACCCTCGGCTCCAACTTTCACCGTTGACGACGGAGCGCGTTGATGTTTCGCCAAGTTAAGATTTTTTGCCATCCGAACGTCGCTTTTACAAGTTAAAAAAGAACTCTTACGGAGGCCGTGTTCTAACTTATTACAACTTGGTGAACTCTTGTATCATATTTTTGTCATCTCAAGTTTTCTCTTTGTACTTTTTGAACTTTGAATTTTTCTAAATAAGCTTTGTTAGCTATCTAAATGGAGCGAGAGTAGAATGCAAAAACAACGCTTATTATGTTTTAAGTAAGTAATTGAAAATATTTAATGTAACGTAACGACCTCATGAATATTTATTTTGATAATGTTCTATTTTGAATAAACAAGTTCTTAAATATTATGACAAAATAATTTGGTTTTTATCTTAAAAGCATTTTAATTAATAAGCCTGCCTTTATAATTGTATGTAGAATAACATTTTAATAGCAATTAGGACAGCTTTAAAAAAAAAATGATATGACAACCTATTTTGGCATACATTATACGCGTGTTTTTATTGTTAATAAGGTTCTGTGAAACTGTCTCGCCAGAGGATTACGGTGTCCATATTTGTCATGCCAAGCTCCACGCACGTTCACTACTTTCGAGGCACGGTCTACTTAGAAAAGTACATCATACATTACGCCCGTTATATTTGAGTACACATCATCTAAGTCCATTTGTGTTTGTCGGCTATGCCGCGGCCGGTTTCTCACGGTTGTGCGTTTTCTTTTTTTCTAATTTCATTACTATCCTCGGCTACGTATAATTTATTACCATTTCTTTAAGAACGAATTTAGTAAGTACATTAATATATGAAATATTCTATTATTTACATTTTATTTTCGTCAGCGTCTTCAACATTATTACAGCTATAGAGAGACTCGTTTCATATCTTATTCGGCGAATAGGAAAGAGCCGTTCGCGTGGTTTACCACTGATTGCGTACGGCTTATTGTTGGCTCAAACTTTATTGTTGTGAAAACTGACTCTGCAGACAGCTGTCTGCTTACTGCGAAGAAAATTCTACGCCCAGTTTCTCCGACCTCGTTTGCGGTCGTGCTAGGCGATCGAATTGTCACAGCCGTACAATTATTCCGCTGCGACCCACCACGTGTCTATGACTAATTGACGCATCGACTTCAACGGCAGCGACGCCAATTTACAATTACACGTAATACTTTACTATCTGACGACACGCTGCGGTAATATCGATTCAAGATTCGTTCAGTTTCGCGTGGAGTGCACCCAACTCGATGTTGGTGTTTACGAAATATTGATGCGATCTCTGGAAACGGCACTGGTTCACCTTGACTTTTGGCGCGCAAACCGACCGCCATGATTGCTCGTACTGCTCACATCGACACTCGACAGTCCCGAATAGTCGAAAACGCAAGTGAACGGACTGCATCGACTGGCGGCCTTGTCGTCGTTTTTTTTTTCATTACAATATTCGGCAACGAGATGACGTAATTCAGTGAGGTGATCGTGTAAATTGTTAAATTGTTTCTTTAGTTGCCAACGGAAATATTTGCGGATTTTTCTATCATGTCGAACTTTCCCTGTGTTTTCAACGAACGAATTTTTACGTTGAAATTTATCAGGAAAATTGATAATGTTTGTTTATTCGTTGATGATGACCAGACGGCTGCATAATATTAATGATGCTTTTATCATAATAGCTGTTTTGTTTACTTTTATCTGACTGGACGTTGTTTATGCTTCAGTTTAATACGTGTAAAATACTGGCTGACTTTTAAAAAATAAAAAATATAAAGTATGAAGACAGTGAGCACTAACATTAATAGTTTTATTATCGACTACCGTGGAGCGAATGCACTATTTACATTAAATTATAAGACCTAATGGTGTACTCCATGCAATGGAATAGCGTTTAAAAATATCTTAGTAATGTGTTTGTTCTTTATGAAAGATAAAATATATCCACACTCGCTATTTTCTAAAAATAGCATAAAAATATTATGAGTAATACCTTGAGGCCAAAGCGCTACCTGATCCTATTCAGGCATGCGCATTTTTATAACAAAGCCTTTACCCGTCTGCTTGTCCAATATTACTAGTTCCAGTGTCTGGTACATTGTTTGAAACTTGTTTATCATAAGCTTATAAATTCCGCAGCGATGCGGAGGAGTACAAAAGGGACAGGGGGAGACATGCCCGTCTTGATTACTGCTATTGTCTTCGAAATCCGCGTTTCTTCACTAGTGCTTTTGTCCCGTCTTCCGCTGTTAATTGGAGGAACCTAAAAATTGCCGTAAGAGGATTGTTGTTTTCGAATTAGGGTCTTAATTTATTTTATTAGATTGAAAGCGAATTATTCAAAGATGCTTGTTTTTCTCGTTACATCAGAGTGGTTCCCGCCGGTAACATAAATATATAATATTTTGCCAATAGGGTCGAAGGAAATAGTGAGAACCTGGCGCTTTGTGCCATAACGGAAGCCATAATGACTTTTTTTATTGATCACAAAATCATTCGTCAAAACCTTGGCCGTTTTAGGGCTATTACCACGTTCAGTAAATGACCCCTTATTGGTTTTATAACGTAAGAAACCGATTCGCTAAAAATCTTAGTGATTTTTGTTGAACGTAAAGGGAAACCAATATGATATAATGGATCTACATAATTATAATGTATACCGGTAAATAAAAATTTTAATTTTCTTATTGCAATAAGTATTTAGTTAACTACAATTCATATTTAAATATAATTTAAACTTTAAAGGATGAGTGATCTGAGTTATGATGAGTATGGTGTACAATTTAAAAGACTGTTTTGAAAAAAGACAAAATCAATCGGAATACATTGTTCTACCGATTTCCTATAACATAATACTCGTGCTTATATTTGCGTGCGCTCGGTGTTATACCATCTCTCTGCCAGACCGCAAATGCAGTGTCATACGATGTCGCGCTATCTGTAGACAAAGTGTTCACAGACACGACTGTTTAAAGCGTAAAATGTTCTCTATAAACAAAAATATTAAATTACATACCAATATAATTTGATAGTAGTTTATTTCTATTTAGTTTTCAATTTAGAACAAAGAAAGTATATTATAGTCGATGTTGGCTTGCTTTGGTTTAGTAATTTGTATGTTTAAAGATATATTTCAACGTAAATCTCCTA
The DNA here is from genome assembly GCA_905220585.2 of Nymphalis polychloros. Taxonomy (NCBI): domain Eukaryota; kingdom Metazoa; phylum Arthropoda; class Insecta; order Lepidoptera; family Nymphalidae; genus Nymphalis; species Nymphalis polychloros. Next base: position 12,341,480 of record HG992253.1, on the reverse strand, counting down.
AAAAAATATTTATGTTATATGAACTTACTAGCTATTTATAAGCTAATGGTTATGCTCACGTGAAATTAAATTAGTGACTGTATATACTTGTAAACTTTTAGTAAATACATAAGCGGACGCGGGTACAGCAGTTTGCTTTACAAAGGTTATTATTATTTCAGACTGAAATCTTATTATTACTGAAAAAAAATATAGCATACATTACTTCTGGATTAATCAGTTTTCTAAATGTGAAATAATTATTAAAATCGGTTATGTGGTTCCAGAATTTATCGGTTACAAACTATATGAAACCGTTCCTCTTAATTTTATATTACAACTATTACTATATACCATAAGTATAGAAGTATATATATATCTACCTATAATTTAACTCATTTCACTATACATGTACATTAGACTGTCTAGCGTAAGATTCATGTAGTGATTTTCGGGGGAAATCTCGTACCGTAAGTAGTTCCCCATTAAGGGCTTGGAAGCGGGAGGTTCCGGAAGATCCGGGGCCAACCCTACCGGGGCTGATGATTGAGTGTTCGGTGGGCTGAGCTGCATTCATTATATAAGGCTCACTGAGCAATATTCGGTTGGTAGTATACGTTATATCTATGCTTACGCGTGCGTGAATATTTAGGTTTTAAAAACAATTTTTATCTCAAGTTATGTATGCTTGGGAAATTATTTCTTAAGGACGTCACGGTTACTCTGCGTCGTAAACGTTTTATCAATATTTACGTTTTCGGATTAACATTTAGTGCTGGGTTTTGGTTTGGAATATAATCATTGTTCAAAACGATTTTAATATCTAAAATTTAATGATAATTTCTTATACATATAAGACTTACTTTAGTAAATAGATCTGTGGACGGTCATAAATAGGAACGGGCCTTTCGTCAATTTTGGATTGCTATGTGGTTATTATTAAAACTTTTCCAAAGACATTCTAAGGTGTATTAATGACACTGTTTCTCTATTGTATGTGGAAATGATAAAAATTAATGCTAATGTTGATCTTACACGAAAATGCTTAAATATCTTTTATTGTGTCAATTAGTTTGGACATTAGGCTAAATCCTGAATTTAAATGTAGTCATTAAGTCTACACTTGCGTCGTTAAGCGTTGAATAGAAAGGTTTTGGTGATAATTACATTTTGAGCTGAGACCTGTATTATAGTTATCGTTGTGTTAAATGTTTATTAGGTTTATGAAGCTGGATTATTGCGACTATGTTTTGTACGTGTATTGACTTTAATATTAGCTTTATTTGTATTACTTAGTTTGCATTGTACTCGTTCTATTATTTTATATTCATGTTCCTATATTTGAAAATTTAGTTCAAAATTATCTTTACGTCTGGTTCGGTTGGTGAGGTACGATAATTGGGATTTTACTCTTAAGTAAAACTTTGAATGCTTAGAAATTTAGCAAGTGAAAGATCAGCGATGGTTATACGGAGTTGAATCTTCTAATATAATGTGTATCTTATCTACTGGGCCATCTTAGATCATTTACTATTCTGAAATTGTTAATATAAAGATGCAAGGATTAGAATTTGATTCGTATCTGTAACCATAACTGACTGAGTTATCATCCAGATATATCTCCATATTTAGAACATAACAATTAGGCGGTGGTAACTGACGGTGGTGACCTGATCTATCTTGACGCGATTGTACCAAATTGTGATTATTAAATCATTGAAAAGGATTTTATATACTAAACATAACGATAGATATTTTTATAGCATAATTGAGGCTTCTATTATATCACGTATGAATATAAAAGCAAATAATTTTACGGCGATATTTCAAAAACTTTTGTTATTTATTGTAGATATATCCTTTTCGTCTCGAAGACTGAAGAACATAATGAAGTTGCCTTTATCTAAACTAATATTTCTTTAGGAAATCTCATCTAGAAACATGAAACGCTCTACTTATTATATAAAGTAAATTTTTTGTCTTCATCCTAATTAAGTAAACAGAGTAACTCCAAAATAACGTATTAACAGAGAGAACCGCGTAGCCGAGCGGCGGTAATCAATCAATATGGCTGCCGTGGCTAAATTACCGACTGATAAACCTTCTGTATCAATGGCTACGCGCTGGAGGGAATCAGAGGTTGTTTCGATAGGGGAAATGTCTAAATTATCTCTTGACTTTAGATCAGGAAACGTGTACTATTTTGTAGGTTTAATAAAGAGATGAACTTTGTTTTAAACCATCATGTTAGGTAGATACTCGAGATTTAGGACTGTTCAATCCAATAAATAGCACTTTTAAATCGTCTAGTTATAAGATTCAATTGAATGTAAAACTACTGGTTCGGAATTTAGATTATATAGAGAAGAATAGACAAGAAACTCGTTAGCTACTCCTATTGTCAAATGCAATATTACTTTGCCAAATAATAACTCAAATTTTACAAATTATATCCAGTGTAACGTTAAATAGTTATTCGGACTAGTTGTTTAAATTTGATCAAAGAGTTTCGTTAGCAGCGTCTGTTCGATAGTTGGATCTCTTTTAGAGATCACGTAAGCACGGTACATTCTGGAATTTATGTTTCAACTCGCTTAATATTCCACTTGGCCCGTGTTATTCAAGGTAAATAAGCAATGTGTAACAAATGGAAAGGTCCGAGCTATAAACAGGAAAAAAACCGGGACCGAGTGGTCGAATGTACCTCGGCCGAATTATGAATGGGCTTGTAACTAAAAAATAATTCTTGGACTACTTGAACTGTTATGCACGCTATACAATAAGTTACATTGTTTGAGGGCACTGCTTCTTCGTCGGATTACGTAACCCCGCTAAGTCGGGATGTATGTCGCACGGATTCCCAGCTAACGAATAATCAATGGCTTAAAAGATTTTCGATAACAATTCTAATTTATCGCTTTTTCTATTTATTTAATTTATTCTTCATATATTAGATTGTGTGTAAACTACAAACTGGTGTGTTTTGACATAATTAAATAGAAAAACAAACTCCAATTAATGTAATTAATTATCGTTTCGTAGGAAAACAATTCGCGTGATACCAAAGGGACTTTGTTATTTGCTTGTGATATATCTAAATATCTAACTAGCGATCGTCTGCAGCTCCGCTTTTTGTTATTTTATATTATCACGATATTTCACCTTTTGATATTTAAAATATGACACTAGCTTTTAGAGTTAATCAACTAGGAAATTTTATGTGAACTTTTGTCGTCTTCATTAACTTCAGCGTGTTACTAACTTAAGCTACAGCGGAAATGGTTGGTCTTTTTCTCTTTACTTACATTGATATATTAGTCAGAACTTTTATATTTATACATTGATAGCATTTCTGAATGGCCAATAAACAGTCGGATAAAATAAGCAGATATTCGTGAATTACGGACAGACACTGCCCGGTACTGTAATGAATTAAATAATAAATTCAAGGATAACGACACCCCAGGGAAAAATATGTTTCCATCATGACGAAGTGCTGAAATGATATATGAATCGTCACACGGTCGTAGACCCCTTTCACGGTATTCCGATGCTAACATCGAATTTTCAAGGAATATAAAATACGTTATTGTAAACGAAAAAGCCGAGATGGCCCAGTGGTAAGAACGCGTGAATATTTACCGATAGTTGTTTGAACAAACCCAGGCAAGTACCACTGAATTTCATGTGTTTAATTTGGGATTATAATTCATCTCGTGCTTGACGTGAGGAAACCTGCATATGTCAAATTTCATTGAAATTCTGTTGTATTCTACCCGCATTGGAGCAGCTTGGTGGAATAAGCCCCAAACCTTCTCCTCAAAAAGAAAAGAGGCCTTGGCCTAGCAGTTGGATATTCACAGGCTGTTACTGTACTGTACTGTGCTGTAAACGAAATGTTACTACGATACTTTATGATGATGTTAAATTAAAAATGACTCAATAAATAATAAATACTCTATTACGGTAAGTAAAACCTCATTTACAAACGTAAGCGTTCCCAAACAATGAGGAAATCAAACCAAAATAAGCATTGTTCTAAAGTATAAATACCAAAATTGAAAAGTAATGACATTTCACGGGCGCTTCATAGAAATTATAAAACAATTACTTGCACGATTCGCAAACGGCGTTTGGGCCCAAAATGTACCATTTCGAAAGTATATATTGCAACTAAGTTAATATCGCTCTGTTTCGCAATACCGCAATCCATATCACTTAACCTTAGCGAAATGTCTAAAAAGCACACGGCTGGGGTCATATCGTGCGCGGTGCCTTGCATAATACCAATGTCGTACAAAATATTCTATAAAAATATTTAAGCATTATACAGTTGACAGTTGTGAAAATAAGACAATTTATTCAAGAAGCGGTGACAGAATCCTTTAGGATATTTCTCTTACTGTACAAGCAGGTAGTAGCCGTTTTATGTTTAAATTGTGTGATTATAAGTGCAATCAATAACTGTTTAGGGCTCTACTTAAATTTTCTTCTACATATATTTTAGGATTCAGTTGAGTAAAATATACATATAAGAAAAAAATTAAAGTATTAACCAGTTTATTAGGAAAGTATACTTTTTTATACCAAAAAAAGACATTAAGTATTAAGGAGCACAGTTTTATAATAAATTACGATCTTCTATAAAAATGTCAGCTCACTTAATGATTCCTAATTTCACGATAAGCTTTTGGTAAAATAAATATAAAGTTTGTTAGACACATTCATAATATCATAGACTTAAGCTTAAGACGGGCGTAACAAAATTTGTATTGGTTACATTCATATCAATATAAAGTATGATGTCTACGATAATCGGTATAAAGTACACAAATGTGCGAAGGGAATGCTCCGGCACCCAACACCAGCGTCCAATGCTCGAAGACAGTGACTCAACGTTTACAAGTATGATTAAATACCGAGCGCTCCTGGACGGTTTCCGACGGTAACTAATGTGTTTTGTTGCTTCGTCGTTTTCACTTGTTTTTTACTTGTGTATAAACGTTAGCTGGTACAAGTTGGAAGGTGAACTTTGAACACGCGAAATATAAAGGTTATAGTTATATGTCCTTCTGGTTAAATTTTTACGCTAATATTTGGCTGCATGATATTTTTTTATTTGATTTATTGCTTTACGAACGATTTTGCTTTCTTTTGTTTTTTTATTTTTTATTATATATATACATATTTAAATAATTTTGCATTACGATTACGTATTTTTTATATAAAAGTTTGCAGGTGTCAATGTGTAATTAAAAAAAATATTTTAGTAGAAAATGTCAAAAAAACGTAAGTTTTGAACAATTTTTTTATTAGAATTTCATGGAAGAAAAGAATTATGTACTTAATATTATAACATATATTGCTTTTTAAACTTTAGCGTTTGATCAAACATTTTAAACGCAAAGTGGATGGATGGAATATCGTAAAATCAAGCAGAACCGTTTCTCTTTTATAGTTGAATACGTCAGTGTTTCAGCAACGGATACTCAATTTGTACCGACTTGTGGATTCAAAACACTTACGTGTTAGATTACGTTCCTTTATGCGATAGTTAGATGTGTAAGGGTAAGCGGTATTATTTATTGCTTCATAAAATGTTTAAAGCACCTGCGGTTATTTACGTAGGCGCTAACATTCAACTTCACACGTAAAAATAACTTTATGCCCGTAGGCGGTTCGATCGTTCTTCGCTTATTGTAATCGACGAACCGGATTTGTTTAGCTATTACAATATTACTACCGGCACAAAATCGCCTTGAGCCTCAACTCTTTTTTTTTTGATGAAGGAAAAGTTTGCAATATAAATAAAAACGTCAGTTCTAAAATCTGTATTTAAAACGATGGAATGTAGACGCGTTTTCCATTTTTAATACCCCATGTGAAGACATGTTCCTAAATCCCCTTCCCAATAAGCGAAAGCGACGTAATAAGCCTCTGATATTTTCATCTCCCGACACCCTAAATGCAACTCCGAGAACAAATAAAAAGCGTTGTGAAAAAAGCGAGACGCTCTCCAACGTTGCTAGCTGCAAAATAGTCGTTCGTTTTCAAAGGCACGTCGTCGAGTGCGCACGGAACTTCGCTGAATTTATAATTGTTACTCGCAGCCGACGGCTTTCGTCTTGCCTCGACTTGTGTAATTAGACTTCTTATACATACCTCGGGTAATCTATATTGTTTCGACTCGTGGCGTCGCATGAACGGAAGTTAAAGTCGGTGCGTACAAGTTTCAACTCGTATTTCGCTGACGATTTAATTTTTTTGCCCCAGAGCTACGCGTGATACTCTCACTGAATGTGTACTGTATTATATCGTGTATATTCAGAATCTAGTTATTCATATTATATTTTAATAATATTTTAGTAATTCATCTTTTTGAAGGGATTGTTCCTCATTTACTCTAATGTGGCATACATTGTGGTTTGTGAAATAGGGCCAAACTATGTTATTTCATAATTACAGTCATTAATTTGCAAGCTTAATTACAATCCGAGGAAACAGCAAAAGGTTAGCTGAAAGATGTTAGGTGACGGATGATTAGATGGGAATAAATCTTGGATACGTATAATTTACTCATGTTTTATAACAGCGCTACTATGTTTGTGAAGTTCTAAACCAGTTTGTTAAGTTTTTTTATTAATTATATTTTTTTAATTAGTATTCATAAAATATATAGACTTTTTAATTGCGGTAAATCTAAGAAACAAAGGTTCAATTTTGTCAGTATTGTCGAACATTTAAAGTGTTATCTCCACCGTACGATTGCTTAATGCTTCTTCAAAGCTGACATTCTTGCAGCGAATACGATTTAAATGAAGACGGCGCGGGTTGAAACCGTAGTACTAGATTATTGTACCACTATTTTCAAGTCCCGTGCCAATTGGTGACAGCGTATCATTCTTTAAATAATTGGACGACGTTTGAGCTTTGCCCACAATGTATGTTGCCAATTTTGTATGTACAATGTATAAGTTGAAAAATAAACAATTTATGTGATATGCTTGCTATTACTATTAAATATATTCGAAATCATCCGAGTATTTATCAAGAATTGGAACGATTGGGAATGATTCACACAAATATTTTCTTAGGTTTGCACTGCGATCTTTGCGCGATGACGTATACAGATTTATGACAAAGTAATAAACTATGAGATTTACATAATAAATATACATAAGAAAGAAGTAATTTGATTCCTTTTTTAATTAATTGATTGGTTTGTTTAGTTTTGCTACTGAAATAGTATTTATGTTAGAAAATATACATGGACAAAAATATCTATAATTTTGTTTATATCATATACATTCATTCATAGAATGATATTATATCCTCTTTGCAATCTTTATAGTAGCAATCGTAGTAAATTTATATAAAGAGATTAGTTGAAAATATCAAATTTCGGATGGGCTACATTCCAGCAGAACTATTCTTCACTTCAATTTGTATCTCACTCGTGAAATGTTGATAACCGACTTACGGCGATACACAATTTTGGTACGTGAATTCTTAAAATGCTATAATTGTTAAAACCATTATTGTATATCAATATCAGATATTTTACGATGTTTTTCGGTGAGTTGCGATTTTATCCTTACAGAATAGCACTACGTTGATATCGGTCAGTCGATATCCCAGTTCAACTCGTTTAATACGTTTAATGCTCCCAATTTTTTCTCGAACTATCTTCCTTATACATCAGGAAGAATCTCTGATAAATCGTTTAGCCGCCAAATCGCTTTAGCAATAAAAAATATCTTAAAATCTGCCACGAGTATTTTCTGTCCCTTACAACTTCTGGACGTATCATTTCCTCAATGACAGCTATAGTTCTCAAATAATAAACTGTAATTATGTCGACCCACTTAATCATCGCCAATGTGCTACTTGCCAAAAATTACAAAATTAGCTTGTTAATATTGTAATCATTAAATAATCACTACATTACATCCGAATAATATATTATCATTATGTAACGATAAAATAAATAAATGTTTAAAGACATACAATGTATGTAAGTTTATAGTGTTTTGACACCAGATCGTCATCGATTTAACGTTAAGTTAAATTAGTTTAATTACATTCAACGATTGTAACGATTAGTTCAATTTCGAAAATATCGAGCAGACGAAATCAAAACAAGAAGGTTTTCGATAGTGAGAGCAGATTTTCAATCACTAGTGTCGATCGAAGCGAGAATTATGTTCATAATATCTATTTATTTAAGAATGAAAAGCTATTCGTATCGGTCTGAACGCCTGGAAGTCGCCTGGCAACTGAGTACGGTTGAAAACAATCCACCTCGGTAATTATTGCTTGCCGCCAAATAACATTATAATGGGCGACGTGCACATTATTTGTCCATTACGCCAGAAACGCGACAATACCCATATAACTTTATATATATTTATCTGAAATACTTACATGTGAGTTTGTGTCTTATGATTATAGGGGTAAGGCGTACTTGGGCTTGGTATTAAATGAGTCGATAAAATGTAGATTATGCTTTATATATGACAAATTGTCACCTGTACAATCCAGGGCTCATGGTAATATGAAGATAATTTCCACTAAATCACTTTAAGTAACTTATGACTTCCAGAAATGTTATGGTTATATGTATTGAGATCGATGTTCGTGTTGTTTCATGTTTTGAATTTGAAAGTGTTCATTGTTAATACTATTCGAAAAGGGCGTTCCTCTGATGTCGATAACTGTCATACGAGCGACGAGAAATAGAATATGGGAAGGTTACTCCGCATTGACTTTTGTCATTGTATGACCAATAAGTATATTGTTTTGTATACAGTTGATTGCGTTTTTCAGCTTGTCGTGGTTTTAAATTGAAAATGATTTTATATCCACGTATACTGTGGTATTCTTTGTTAATTACGAATTACATTTCAAATAGGTCTATAGAAGCATTTTCTGACGTATTTTTTTTTATATTTGTAATCGGTAGGCGGACTGGCAAATGAACCAAGATTTTAAGTGGTCACCACAAATATTAACCATTCCTTATGACGTCAATTTGGCACCTAACTTGGGAACTAATAAATTATGTCTGTCTGCCTTTAATAACACTGGTATACTCAAAACATTTTCAAACCTGAATACAACACTAAGTATTGTTGTTTAGTGGTAGAATAAGTGATGGGTGGGTGGTATCTATGCAGACGAGTTTGCAAAAGTGCTACCACCGAGTTAAAGTGTAATTAATATTCAACCATAACATAAGACAATACAAAGCACAGCCCGAACAAGACAGCACAAACATACATGTTCATGCACACAAATGTCTGTCCTGGGTGGGAATCGAACCCACGACCTGCGGCGCGAAAGGCAAGTATCTACCGACCACGCCAATCGCCTCGTCTATATAATAGTAAATATGAAAATTGTTTTGAAGCTGTTTTTTGTTCCACGCATATAAACGTCTTACATATTTTATGAACGAAGCGTACATACACAAGCGGAATAAAAATAATAATGAGCCAGAAGAACGGTAAATAGATTTTTACTCGAAATTCGCGAATTTTCTCCGACTTCAACGGCTTCACGGTCGATAACGCGAACGACTTCAACTCGGACTAAGCGACAAAGATACATTTTTTATAGTAGTGATTACTTTAAGTACGTCACGCTATCTAATTAAATATATATCTCAATTTATATTAATTTAATGAACATTTCGTTGTTTGTTAACGTCTGCCGTTTTGTTTTTGTTGTTATTTATAAATGTAATGAAATTCTTTGAAATTTCCATTTTTGTGGTCTTTTGTTAAATGTGACTTTTTGTACATTTTCTTTTACTCGTAGTAGTTGACTAAAGTACTAAATTACTCACTTTATTCTGGGCATACAAGTCTTAGTTTAAGGTGACCTGTGTCCACGTGTACAATAGCTTGGTGGACCTTATTCCACCATGTTGGGTACACATCTGACAAAATGAACCAACAAATACAAGTTTCCTCTCGAAGTTTTATTCGATCGTCGATTTCGTGTAGTTCGTCGTATATGAAAATTTAGTAGTGCTTAACAAATTTCACCTGCGATATACCATAACGACTATAGTATAACATGTTCATCTAATTATTATTAGTAACTTAGAATATCTTACTACAGAAAATAAAAACAATAGCAAAAAAAAAAGTTAGTAACGAAAATGATCAAGATCGTCAAAATACATTTTTAATATTCTGTGTTTTTATTCAGTTATTTTAACGTTTAGAAATGAAGTATTAAATAGTAATCATAGGCGGATATAAATGAAGTAGATATAATATATTATAATGTAGTAAGTCAGTTTGTTTGTCCAGGGCTGCGGTTACAGTTCGTTCTAACGGTACGCAGCGGTACCGTCCTGTTGCGTGGTTACCACCCGACAAGGCATGTCTAACCAAACACGATTTGTAGGCTTTAACGCTTGTTAAGGCCTCGGTTTTTTTGGGATTTGTATATTTTATCATAGACGCTGTTTTGTATTTTTATGTTTAAAGTTATACTATACGATATGATTATGTATACATATTAAGATTATTGTATGTCCGCTTTCATATATAAAATAATTTATTATTTAATTGGTTGAAAATTTAAACGTGTAACGAAGTATAAAAGTATGAACTAAGTGTCTAATTCTAATAGACGGAATACCTGAGTTTCGATTTTTCATATTTATATTTTAAATTTTTACAGCTAACTATAAAGATATTAAAACGCAATTAAATGTAAGTTTAAATTTTAATCACCTAGTTTTACATGCGTAATGTACGTAGCAAACGAGTAGAAAACTGTCATTACCATAAACAGTTTTAAGCGTAAACGCAAATGATATAGACGCAAGTTTACTCGAAAGTTGAGTGCTTCTAGAAAGTTTCTCGCCACGTGACTCTAGCTTCCTAATTACCCTATTCAAACAATCGCCTCGAAAGCGGTTAAAAAATTAACTCTGTCGACACGAAAGTCAATTTTGCCAAATTTGCATAAAGCCGAGTCGAGCTTTGACGTTTCGATTTTCGCTTAATTAACGCTCGTTGGGGTCGGATCTGTAGAAAGAGTTAGATTCGCCCTCCCTCCTAACGATTTCGTCGCAACTACTTCATTTTGAATTTCACTCCGACTTTATTCGCTGGGAATAAATTGATGTCTACTTTGATAGTCGAATGATTTTAACCTCCATCGAATCCATTTTCTTCGCTCGAGAAATTTCCTGAATTATCTCCGCGTATTTAAACGTCTTTATTTAAACGTTTGTGTGTAAATACCTGTGTCACAAAGTTTTCGAAGGAGCGCCGGCGATGTAGCCGGGCCCTGGGACGTGCCACGACATACGTGACTGCGAGATGACCGAGGAGACTTTCCGACTATTTGAATAATAAGCCGCTCCGAGAGATTAAACTTTGGCGTATGACATCCCGGCTGCAGCTCGTATAATTCAATAGTGGCAACTGATTTCCAAGTCCCTATCCGGAGCGCCGCGCCGCCCGGGCTCGCGTCGTGATTGGATGCGCTGATTTACGTTGTAAGGAAACGCGACCGCCGGCTATTTACTCCGTAACAGACGGCGTCTTTGTTGCTTCGTGCATACGAATGCGAGTATTGAAGGCGGAAATAATTACCCTATCTCCTTTATCGTGCTCATATTTAGCACGCATTCAGCTTATACAAAGGCACGTTCGCTTAGTTGTGCGTTTAAAAGGCCATTAAAATGTCACAGGCTTGATGTGGGTAAACTGAACGAGCGACGTCCCCCCGGCAGGCTCGGCACGGCTAATTAATTATTTATAGTTCTTATAAATGAAGCGTTCACGACCGTAACAACGGTTCAGATTTGCGGTTAGTAGCGAAGATTAATAAATAGTATTAAATATATATTTATAAGACATTTCGGATTGCACGACAAACACATACGAGACTACAAATATCCTTATTAATTCCGGGCTTACGAGTCCGATTTGAGGATAGGGAGGAAAAACCCTCTGTCGATTGATAGACCGATCTAGTGCTCTCTCTATTCACCGGTCACTTAGAATGCGCCTCGACTCTTCCCTCGTATCGACATGTCCGAATCGTAGCGGATGAGGGTCGTTGGTCAGGTCCGGCCTGTAATAAATGCCCGCCCGGCCTACTCTACCGTTTCACTTTTCTCAATTTCGTTGACCCCATTAACGGAGACGCGATCCGTTTGGCTCCCGACTGGCAACCCTCTCTCGTGCGTACACTGTCACATTCATTGACAATTAAACGCTCGACGGTGCCACGGAACGGATCACGGACGACTGAACTTTTGCGTTCCAATTGGAAATATCTGTAAGAGATTCGTTCACGCTCGGTTGATTCCAGAGGACGCTCACAAAAGTCGAGATGGCAGTGTGTGTGACGCTTGGAGACGAGACGCTGAAAACACTCGAGCGCTCCTCGAGGGCGGATAGGCAACAAGCGTTGCGTCGGCCGCGAGCCTCTTGAAACGCAATCCGATGCAGAAGACTGAATTACGGTGTCAACGTCTAGACGAGCCGAGAGCGACACGCTGTTATCGATTATGCAGTTAGGAGAAATTATGTAAGCGGGGAACCTCTCCCCGAGTTGTCCCGAGGGACTGTCGGCACAAAGCGTGGCTCGCTTCTTAATTACTTGTGACGCTATGGATATCTTTCTTTGACTGTTGCAAAGGGTGACAGTCATAGGTCGCCGGGCTGTCGAGCAATTCTGCTCCTTGCGCGCAAATGGCCACAAATTGCGCGGCAGCAAAAAGCGAAATGTTTCGAGTAATGTGAGCTATGAAAATGTTATGATGTGCGGGTCCCGCGATTAATAGCGGCCGCGGTGTTTGTATGATTTTAAGTTTAAATTGCTACAGGCCTTCGTTTAATTATACTCCGGACTGAATAATTTAAGGAGATTTATTTTCGATTGTCATCAACGGTCAAAAACATGCTCGAGCACGGAAAGGGTCGGACGCAAATATACAAATACCGTATATCGGGGTTGTCCATAGCATTCGAACTTTTACAATTCAATTGGAACGTTTGGTGTAGTTCGTATTTGTGGGTTGTTGTTCACTCAATAATAATTTATAAAGTTCGGATGTCCTGCGGTCGGGTGCCGCCGGACATGAAATTCATTTAGCTGAATACGAATTACAGGGAATGAATTTATATGGAAGCAATCAAACTAAGGGGTTGCGATGCTCGCTGTGGAGTTTAATTCAATTAGGTTGCCTTGAATAATGGGACTCGTCAATGGCTCATCTCTTTTTTTGACGCGACTATCAAAACATTTGCATTCGTTCCAGACATACATAAAGTGCCATGGAAAATAGGACCGACACCCTGTCCGTCGTTTTGCGGCTTTCCGAATTAATTGTTTTAGGGTTAAATGTCAACGATGTTACTCCAATTATAAAGTAGTACGACGAACTCACGTTTAAAAGGAAAATGATAATTATATTTCAATTAGTCTATTTTTTATGTACTATGAAACTTAAAACTTTTATTATATTCTGTTTCTCTACATAAATAAATGTAGCTGAAATAATCTGTACTTTAAAGACTCGTATAAATCTTTCTACTTCGGAAATGTTTCAAATCGTCCTAAAGCACTAAACAAAACAATCGCCGCCATCGACGTCGGCCATTTGAAATAAAATAACACTGCTCTAATACGATTATATTCTAAAAGTGTCAATAGAGTTTAGATAAAATTGATAAATAGTGACATATTCTACATTTCATTTGGAAACTGGAACGTGGATGACTCCACGTAAAGCTATTCTGTAAGAACAAAATTCGATTTTGTTCTTACAGCGGAACAAGATCAAGAAATGTCAGAAAGTAATGCGACATTGACCATAATAATCACATCATTTAAAGGATATCCGCATCAAAATAGCGTATCACCGAAAGTCGATTTACAACATTTCAAGAATCGGATATGTAGTAGGATCTTATAGAATAGCACTGTTGTTTTACGTAACGCATTGATATAACGTTGAATAATATTTCGCAGGGTATCTTTTATTGTTCTACCATATGAACAGATAATCGGTCAACGACACGAGATTTCGTCGTGTATTGATAAGCTGTGATAAAACTGTAGGTTACTTTAATGATAATAACATCACGTACGAATATGACTATGTTTTTTATTGCTGATATATATCCGTTTTGAGAAACACAGCTGCGGCTAACTGCTTAATGTATAGCTGCCATATTGTAAACATTGTTGAGTCCGCAGTCGAATTACATTCTTAAGTTTTGCTTATTTTTGTGCGATATGAAAGCAGATGGTCATTTTTGCATTATTAGTAATAAGAGTACGGCGATGCTCATGCTCGTGTCATTTGGCAACATCCTGGCATTGGCAATACGCTGCAATTATCACGGTTACTAGCATGCTATCGCGCCTGCAATAGCACTGGCTTTCTCAACAAAGTGTTATTGCTTCGCTAAAGTGTTGAATCAGTACAACGATACTGGTTGTTTTTTGTATTTCTGTTTCTTGATTTTTTTGCCTGTATATATTAATATTTATATTTAAAATAATATAGCTACAAATGATATAGCTACATCAAAACAAAACTTTTCCGTAATCTAGATGGTTCTTTATAAACTGCTTTAAGCACTTCGGAGTTATCTCTGATTTGCTATTATGATTAGTAGGATTCGTCTGTTTACTTACCATTTGTAAATAGCCTGTGTATTTCACGATAACAAATAAGCTAGAACTGAAATTTAATTAAAGAATTTCGTCAATGAAAAAAAAAATGAATACGGCCAATGTTTATGATGAAATATAAAACAAATGTGTTCCTTTAAATCAGATATACATATAATAATATCCATGTTCCATATTCCAGCTTCTCATCCCTTTATGTTTAGATATGTGATCACGTATGGGCTTTTTTTTCCAGATGTATACGGTCATGAGTCCATGAGATAAACACAACGTATCCACACACGTCACAGGTTGTCATTATCACGTAGTAAACACGTAACACGTAGACAATACCGGCACACGATGGAAAGATATCACTAAATGACCACGAACAGTGAATATACCACACGGTACACGATTCTCTGTTATCTTGTCTTATGCCGTGGGAATTTAGATCTTAGGACAAATGAATTAGTGATTAATTTCGTTTATGAATTTATAAATGTTATTATGAAATTTATCGTATTTGTAACTCGGTTTCAAATGATGATCAACGTCATTAAGTCATACAATCCAATATAAATTTAAAGTGTATGTAAGTGAAAACAATTGTAATAGATTAAGAACTCCATATATTAAGTTGCAGTTCCATACAAACGCGCTATTTCAACTGTCCGTACCTCAAAATAGGAGCAAAGGCCACTAAATTGAATGGATTTCGTTGGACAATTGAAGTTTGTAATCAAGAACCACTAGTAAGAGGTTATATACAATCACGCGATTTTGTTCCCTACATGCATGCAATAAGATCAACTATAGAGTGCATTTTGGTTATTAATTATTCCACTTTATTGTACGTGTGCACGTGCCGGCCTTCGTGGTCGTCGTGCTGTCTAATGGCGATCGCGGTGCGCGTGCGCATTGCGTAACGAAGCTCTAAATAGTACATATTACGTCTATGCAGTTAATATAAAAAAAACAAATATTTGCAATGCAGTTGCAATGCAGTTGATGTGATTAGCATATTAAATATGTACATAGTTCTTATTATGATTTAATTTTGGACTTCAATAAAATGTTTTCTACAAATAGATCAAAATATTTCAATTTCTTATTTATACATACGTAGGTACGGATAAATTGATAAATAATAGTAAAAACTAAGAAACATACAAACGTAGTTAAAGAATGAAAAATACCAAATCAATTTAAAAACTTGTCTCATCAAAAATGGCCATGGCGATTGTAAATATTTGCCAAAAATTAATATTAAGAAAGAGAAAATCTTGCTGCTATAAAACTTGTCTGAGTCTGGAAGACATAGTATTATATTTGAATATCGTGTTCTACATTATATGTATACAGTTTGCAAATTTTTGTGCATAAATATAAATATGCCCGCATTATCAGCGAACACGTGTTGAATCTGGTCTCATAACACACTGACAGAAAAAACCGTGTTTAAATATATTTATATATATCTATACGTGATCGTTCTGTACTTGGACGAAATTTGAGTAGAACTATTATCGGGGGTCTTTAGTAAACGTAATAGAACCCGAAACAATTGTCTATCATGCTAATCTTAGAAACGGCTTAATCCGGATCCGGGATTTGAATCCGGTTTTCACTTATGTAATGTGGTTAACTTCACTTAAATTTAGTATTTGTTTTATTTCAATCGCTTCATAAATAATAAAGTTATGTCAATTTAAAGAATCACGTCGAACATTTATTCGATAAAAATGCTATAAAATAACTGATCAGTTGAATTGGCTGAAACTTTAGATACTTATAAATGATAGGATGTAAAATGATGATGTTTGAAAGTTTATAGGAACAAAACAAAATTAAAAAATGGACAGTTTCAGATATTTAGACACTTCCGATGTAAGTTGAGCTCAGATCTATATGATTAATCATATTAAATAGGGTTCAGCGTATGCTGGTATATACATATATCGGTCAACTCGTCCATGATAGATATCTGACTATCTTTTAAGGTTGAATATAAGGGTAATAAATATATAATAGTATATAATGGTAATAAAATAAATTTTAGTAGTAGTAGAAACTTTATTTTAAAAAAAAAAGCATTCATTCTTATGAAAGGCATCGAGGTAAGACCATAGACATTATTTGATACTTTTTATAGTTTTGAAATATTTCAACGGGTAGTTGAGTAGGTTGTTTGAAAATACTCATATTCATACATGAGTATTTGTTTTCGGTTTGTAAATAACTTTGTTAGTTAAAGTTTGTAAGGTAGGTAGGTATTTCGTTGCCGCATATATTTTTTGAGTTTAACAAGCGAAGCCTTAAATAAATACAAATAAAAATTAAAAATAGTACAAATCGTGACATACATATACATATGGAGGAAAACTCCTCTAGAGGAAAGGCGGTCTTAATATATCTGTATATAGATTTTATTTAGTCATACTTTATATATAAATACATTTTCTAAAATATTGTAATAATTGTTTGGAAAATAATATAATAACTTTAGAGGTCATTATTATATTCCAAAATATCTTAAGTTACCCTAACTTAATCGTGGATTGTGAAATCTAATGATACGCGTGACTAACAAAATATATACTACCTTCGCTCTTGTAGGCATTACATTGTACATGAGATTCAATGACATTTTTATAAACTAAGCCTGATTTAGTGCTAATAATATTAAATTTAAACGACGTTAAACGCAAATTATCCACTGATTTATTATATAATACATGTTAAAATGTTTTTTTTATAGAAAAATATTATCAATTTTCATATTATTTGCATTATTTAAATACTTTAAGGATAATAAATTATTTATGTAAAAATCTCTTGTTGCTACAAAAGTTAATTCTGTTATATAAAATACGATAAATGTATTTATGGTAGATAACTTATCTATCTTCCTATTTCAAAAGGAGTAAGGTGATCCCACTGCGCTGATCCACTGCGATGGATATTCACGAGGTAGAATTACATTCTTCACATACAACCTCACTAAATACCTTAATCCACGAGCTCTAGATGAATTAATATATAAACATATATTAACCTGCACCAAAATACATATTCTGTAATGTTATCTATGTATGTACGAAAAATGATTTTCTGAGAAAATGTGATCCCTATAAAATTTGTACAAGGAACAAGCATAAGCTAATTACTCCTGTTACTCGACTGCATAGAGTCAGGAAGTCCTTTGTAGGGCAAAGGTTTTACAACAACATGCCAGAAAGCGTCAAAATGCCTTCGATGCAAAATATTATTTGAAAATTAGTGAGCCTTTTAGCTATATCTCTGTTCTATAGGGTTTTCCAATAGGGACGCTTGAACTTTGACAGCTGATTGCGGCCATGTTGTTTGAGTGACAGCTGTCAAATGCAGTGTGTTATATTCATTCCGTCCTCCCAAACCACCATGGCAGGTTACAGTGTCGAGCAGCACGTGCAAATCATAAAATTGTTTTATGAAAATGGGTCTTCAGTTCGAGCAACGTTCCGCGCACTTCGCCCGTTTTACGGTCGCGATGATCGTCCTGCCGAGTCGACTATCCGTCGATTGGTGGACAAATTCGAGTCAACCGGGTCAGTTAACAATCAGCCGGTTCCCGTGCGTCAACGTAACGCGAGATCTGCCGAGAATATCGCCGCTGTGCGCGACAGTGTCCTCGAAAACCCGCGGCAGTCAATTCCGCGTCGCGCACAGGAACTCGGCCTTTCGCAGACGACAACTTGGCGAATTTTGCGTTGTGACTTGAGCCTGCACCCGTACAAGATCCAGCTGACCCAAGAGCTCAAGGTTAATGACCATAGACAGCGCCGTGTGTTCGCTGACTGGGCATTAGAGCAGTTGGAAGTTGACGCCGATTTTGGCAAAAAAATCATCTTCAGCGACGAGGCGCATTTTTGGATGAATGGCTATGTCAACAAGCAAAATTGCCGTATTTGGGACGAGACCAATCCACACGAGGTTCACCAAGTGGCAATGCACCCGCAGAAAGTGACTGTTTGGTGCGGATTTTGGGCCGGAGGCGTGATTGGTCCGTATTTTTTCGATAACGATAATGGTGTGGCCGTCACCGTCAATGGTGAGCGATACCGGTCGATGATAACCTACTTCTTTTGGCCTGAAATCGAGAATATGGATCTGGACAACATGTGGTTTCAACAGGACGGCGCTACGTGCCACACAGCACACGCTACGATGGAAGTTCTGCACGATCAAGCGCCCTTAATGGAAAACCCTATATTTAAAAACAATTAAAAAATTATGACAATAATAAAAAATCCCTTGATTCGCCGGTTTTTCTCAGGTCGCGGTGATTTTTTGCCCTAGTTTTTTTTAACAATAGTTTTTAGTTTGACAATCAATAAGTAAGTGTATTGATTATATATTAAATAATACTACTACTAATGTGGGAACTAATAGGATATAAAGATGTGATCTTTGAACACGTTATGTCCACTGGGCCTGAGAGTCGTCACAAATCTAACGGCAGTTAATTTCCGATGAAATGTCGCTTTCGATCTTCGGATTGGGAAGGAAAAAAAAAGAATCAAATGTGATTCAAGTTACAAGTGTAATCCTATTAGAGAAAATTAATTTCGCTAACATGGTATCTTTGGGTCTGGGCTTAAGTAAACCCGTATAAACGGAATACCGATCCTTATCCGAAATTTATTCTTGACTTCAAACGTGAAATTGAAGTGTACTAGAATTAACTAATTCTAGTACACATAATTTGAAACATTCCAATGACATAAATACTTTTTATCTAATCACCTCTTTAATAATTTATAAGTAAAGCTATAAGTCACTGCATCCATCTATTTGATGTGTATCCATCAATCCACATTGGAACAAACTGGTGGAACCTTTCGAACATCCCCTCAAGAGATGACCTTTGCTCAGTTGAGGGTGGTTTCCGGGCTATTGTGTTTCAGTAACTAATTTGATTTAGGTCTTATAATTAATATTTCACTTCAATATAGCTTGAGGTTTTAGGAGCCAGGTTTCAATCGGATTAGGCATTTCGCATCCGAATTTAGAAGCGAGATTGTGATTTTTAATAACAACGCGTACCAATGGAACAGAATCAAACTGTACTTAAGCGCGGCTTTGTGTGTATTTGGATGGATTGTATAATATCTTAAATCTTCTTGTTACAATACAAATATTTTATATAGATCAAGTAATAAGAAAGACTAATATAATAATAATAATAATATCCTGGGACAGTATTCACACAAGGCCATTTGATCCCAACTAAGCAGAGCTTCTACTATGGAAACCAGACTGAAATACTACATCTGCTACTTTTCTTTAGTAAATACATACTTATATAGATAATTACACCCAGACTCATGACAAACAGACATGTGTGCACACAAATGTCTGTTCTGGGTGGGAATGGAACCCACGACCTGCGGCGTGAAAGGCAAGCAAACCTTACCAACCACGCCAACAAAAAAATATTAAATCTCTTACATTAATGTAAGACTTTTATGTATATAAACGTTAGTGTGTAATTAATACCTACAAAATAAATATGTCGCAATTATTGTAATTACATGAAATGAACGTAAATAAATTTGTATTAAAATAGAAACTTACCTTTTGAGAAGTAAACAAATTAATATTAAGATTATTTAATTAATTGTACTCAAATCTCATCTTCGATATTTTCTCGCGTATTGTTTATACTAGTTTCACTTTAAATTCTCACAAACACGTCACAATCGATACATTCGTTTTAGCACAAATACAAATTCATGTAATAGTATTCAGAGAAATACCTACTTGAAATTGAGTTCAATAACCTATTTACGAGTTGAGTCCCGCTCACTAATTGGAATGTTTGTGTGGGCCCGAAATTAATGGATTTATAACGGAATATATCTCTAAATGATATATGACACGTCTCTTCATTGTTCGGCAAGGAAATCATAAGAATTTATATACGTTAGCGAAAGCTAGCACCGTGAGTGTTCAAACTTCGTTTGATTTTTCTTCACAGCACATCTCGAATGATAGTTATGATTGCCATCACAATGAACATTAAGAAAAAGATGAAAAATTTCGGTGTTAATTTTAACGATCTTAAACATTGATATCAATTATTTCAACGAATAATAGTTATTATAACCCCTAAACATGAAATTAATCGATTTTATTTCAATAGGTGTTACAGAAATTTATGATAGTTTTTTTAAATTACAACTACACAAACAATATTTAAATCTATGTGTATAAGTTATATCATGTAGATGATACACGGACACATATACAACTTATGTAATATCTAGTAAACATCGGCTTTGTTTTTATATATTTATGTAATATTCAACACAATTATTGATAACAAGCACTAAAGAAATATTTAATATATTTTTAAAACAAATAATACTTGCGTAATTACTAAGGTTTTCCTTTATTTTTCCTTACTATGTATAGACGTGACACGTTCGCCCCTAAAATGCAAAGTACGAAATTTACTTGATATATTTAGATAGGTTCAAGGATCAGGAGTGGATGCCTTGCCTCATCGAACCGCCATTACCGTCCTATTACGCGGCTGGAGGAAAACTGTCCCTACATCAACGTATCAGTTTGGTCCGAGTGATAAAAGGGAACCTGTTTTTAGTTTATTTTGATAAAAAGTAGATACTCGATATTTTAAAAAATATAGATGACACAAACTATTTCTATATAAATCCCTTGAGCTGGCATATAATCAATTATTAAGTAAGGCGACATTTTTGATCTATTTATTTAAATGTATTAGTATTATTTTTTTCATTATTTTGTTATATTTACATTTTATTATTCAAAACTGCGTATTGCTACTTCTGTTAACTATTATTAGGTTTGCATAATTCAATGGAAAACAGTAATTGGCTCTATTGTCTTGTCTGTTTATTGTATTTTTAATGTCAACATATTTTGTATAATATTTTCCTTAATCCTTATATAAATAATAAATTAATGCGACGATACGACGGACGAGCATATGGGCCACCTGATGGTAAGTGGTCACCAACGCCCATAGACATTGGCGTTCTAAGAGATGTTAACCATCTCTTACATCGCCAATGCGGCCACCAACCTTGGGAACTAAGATGTTATGTCCCTTGTGCCTGTAATTACACTGGCTCATTCACCCTTCAAACTGGAACACCAAATATCAAGTTCTGCTGTTTGGCGGTAGAATATCTGATGAGTGGGTGGCACCTACCCAGAGGAGCTTGTTGGTCTAGTCGTGTTATGTAAATACTTATGTATATCCTTTGGACCCCAAGGGTATCTTGAAACCAGGTAACTGTGAAACGTAATTAATTACAATGATGTATTTACTAATATAATTGATGTAACATCCTGTTTATATACCGCTTCTGGTGAAATTTCTATCTTGTTAAGGGTTTGAAGTTAAATTATAACGTGTTCAACGTTGGTTTAAAGTTTTTCTTGCAATATGTGGATTAAATATAACTGAGCACGGATTATTTTATGCGAAAGTATACTTAAACATTAATAAACCTTAAAACTTTGGGATGTGCCAAAGACTTTGATTACCATAATCTCACAAGTAAATCAATAATCAAATGTAAAATAATATAATGACAAATATAATTCAATATACACTGGTATGGGTTTGCGCCGTCTCGTCTAACCAACCCATTATATCACCATTCTCAATATTTCTTTGTTCCACTTTGAATGATAAGTGAACCAGTGTAATTACAGGCACAAGATATGTAATAACTTTGATCCACTGACGCGTTGATAACTTACCATCACCTAAAATAAATTAAATATATCAAAGTTCGTCCTCTATCACACACACCACACCCATATAAGGAATCAAGCGATTTCTATTCATGACGCATGCACGCACCGACCGACACATTGCGTTTTATACTTTCTAACAGACATAGTAGTTGGTGGCGAGACGACACTTGACGTACATCACTTATACGGAGTTAGTGCTTTTCTGGTATATAACACTTATATAATATAAACTTTTAATATGTTTTGAGGATATATTGGCAATATTTTATTATGTCACAAATAATTTGTTTTTTTATTACAATTTTGTGCATTTGTGTGTTTTGTTTTGCTATAAAGTGATCCTCCAGACTGATTTTCGGCCACAGCGGCCAATCTCAAGAGAGATTAGCCAAATGCGCAGGAGATATTATATGATGCACAAGTGTGTGCGCAAACACAGGTGCACTCTCTATTCCCTAGCTCTCATAATGCGATGGGCCGACAATCCGATACGACTAGAAAGAGTTCAAGCGCAGGACCAACGGCCTTACATGCTTTCTGAGACACGGGAGTGTTCGCACACTTACAACTTCCAGACTCCGGGCTGCTACTGAAAATTTTCTGTCAGGAAAACCCAATAACTATCTATTGGCCCGACCTGGGAATTGAACCCAAGACCTTCGCGTTTGCGGCCTTACATCTAGCCACTAGACCAACGAGGCAGTCGTTACAAAGTTATAATAGATCTGCGTTTACTTTTTTACACATGCATTAGTTACGACTTCACCTGTAACTGTCCTCAACTTATAAGACTTCTCTGTTGTTTAAAAACAATTTCTTCAGTCCGCTATCAAGTATATCACGAATACACTTATCGTTTGTCAATAGCAAAAAGTCGTAACTCTACATGACAGGTAATTCTTTTCAAGTAATATATTAAATCTAGGAGTTCATATTTGTTTTATTCGTATACGTTCCTTTATTGATTCGATTGGATTGAAACTCTGTACAGTTCTTGGTGCTTGTCTGAAGGTTTATGGAATATCATATTCGTAGTCGTATTGAATAATTGTTTACAAACTATTTTGAAGAGGCATTGCATCGAATGTCTCGCATTAGCTAAAAATAAATAAGTAGTCCTTATTGGAGCAGCGTGGTGGAATACGCTCCTAGCCCTCTTCTTAAATGAAGTCTTAGACCAGGGGACATTACATATACAGGCAGTTTGTGACGAAAATCCTTCAAGATCTGCCATTTTAACATACAAAATGCCTATTTGAATTATTCGCATAAAATATTTAAATTATTAAAATGGCTGCTAATTCGCAAATTCTCATATTCACTTAAAAAGTGGTAGTAATTTTAAAATCAGAGACAGTCTTAATTATTTTTATTTGTCTAGTTAGATAACAATCGATCCGATTCTTTATTTGAATTTTAATTTGTTTAGAGCGAGTGACTTTGAGCTGTTTTTGATGTGAACCATCTATAGCCGCGGGTTAAAGTGATTGTTAGCGTGGCGAGTGGCGCGGGCGAGGCATTCCGTGGCGAGTGGCGACGCATCACCACGCTATACGATGGTATATATATATATACATATACACAGTCTATGCGTAGTAGTACGTTCGGTGTGACGAAATAATTCATACTAAACATTTAATAAAATTATAATAATTATTAATTTAATTAATTAATAATTTTATATTCATTTAATTCAGGCAACTTCGAGTGTAACGATTACTGAAGTCACTGAGTAAAAGATTTAGGTTGTCGCAACTTTAAATAAATTTTTGAATTTTAAACTTTTGTATTTAATTAAAATAACCAAACCGTCATCATTTTATTGCATTCGTTGTTTCACATCTGCCAGGCGTCCCGTGACGGCTCACATTTTTTTATATCTTGTATGCAATATAGACTTCGTCTTTTTTAACAAGATTTATATACTCATATAATCAAGTGTATGTAACTAACAAATCTAGGACGGTTTTTATCCACTCGTAATTGTCGTATCATAAACACTCATGAATAACCATACTCTTTTTTATTTCAATCAACGCAATATTTGCAATCCATTATCCTCACGTGAGAAAAGTCTGCGATTTTTTTACGATCATTAAATAGTAGCTATTAGATTAAAATTTATTGATAATACTTTTTTTTGTGTTCTCAGACCACCAACTATCGCTTCATAATCCGAACTGAGCGTCACGTGTTAAACTCGAAAGTTCAAATGTTTGTGTAAGTTGCGCAAACATTGACGTAGTCCGACACAGCTTGTACAGTCCGTGCTGTCCGTCTTGTACACCCTGAACATAGCACTTTGGATTGTACCTAGTTTTACTCTTGAGACTTCGTGTAGACTTGGACTTTCTTATGCATGTTCTGTAATATTTTTTTTGTCACTTCTAGTGACATGCTATTTAAAAGATAGTGTCTCTTGAAAAAAGATGGTGTTTCTTGAAAACGGTTACTAATTTCATAGCATATTTATACATTTGTAATATATACAGTGGTGGTCGTATAATTAGAAACACTACCAATGGTCCTTGACATTATGTAAGATACTTCACCGCAATCGTTTTTATTTTGAAATTAAACAATAAATAGGACAACAATATGTTCAACGATTTATCATTTATTAGAAAAACAATATAAATCCCATTACACAAGTGCAGTTTCAATATTACATTACGGACAAACATTTAAATCAGTTTTAAGGTATGAACAATAATGGTCAACTAATTAGAAACAATAAAAATATATTTAAAAACCAATATTTTTTTATGTATTAGTAATTAGTATTGTTATTTACGAAATAGTTACTATCCACAGCATACCAATAGTTATAATTAATATTTAGTGGCGTATCCCTTATTTTCAATAACAGCACTGCAACAACGTGGCATTGATTCAATCAATTTCATACATTTTTCTAGGGGGATTGAATTCCATGCTTCAACAAATGCTTCATATAGTTCGTTTTGACTGTTGTTACGTTTGTTTGAGACTTTCTTTTTAACAATATACCAGGGATTTTCTATCGGGTTTAAATCCGGTTTATTTGCTGGCCAGTCTAAAACGGATATTCGCTGTTCGCTAAGCAAACATTTGACGCTATTGGCCGTGTGTTTAGGGTCATTGTCATGCTGAAAGATCCAGGTTATAGGCAAATGATCGTCCGAGTAGGGAATCATTGTGTGCTTTAAGATATATTTGTATTGCCATTGATCCATTGTACCGCCACTGTGCTTGACTATACTCCTTGTGTATTTATAATTAAAAGCATTGTTTACAGGGCGTCTAACATAGCGCTTTCCATCGGGATTTACCATATTTATTTTTGTTTCATCTAAAAATAACACTTTTTTCCATTCTCGTACCGTTCAATTAACATATTTTTTAGTGAATAATAATCGCTTCTCTCAGTATTGCTTGGAAAGAAGCGGTACCTTTCGAGAGATTCTTTCAAACAATTTAGCTTCCACTAATCTTCGGCGTATCAGTCTTGACGAGATGTTTCTCGGGTCATCAGGCGAAAAAACTTTATTTTTAATCTGGTTGGAGCCTTTACTTGGGTCTTTTTTTAGCAACACGAACGATTAGCGTATCTTCTCTGGGAGAGGCTTTTCTTGGCCGAGCCTTTCTAAGAACATTTTCAACAGTTCCATGAGTTTTAAAATGATCAATTGCATTAAAAAAATTCTTAACAGAACAAAATTAAATGCTCAGCTATTCTTCTGTATCCCACCACTTATGATCTATATGTAAATTAACAATGATATGCCTAGTTGACGCGTCACTACTTATTTTTTGCACATTTTGAACAAAATAAAATTCAGATTAAATATTATATTGCCGCCAAAATAATAGAAAAAGAAATGTTATTCTCCAATTTCAAAAAAAGAACGAGCTATGGATTATTTTTTAAAATGTTTCTATTTAGGCGTCCAAGCGGTCAATAACAGAAAATAAACTCCTACATGTGTAACACTCATTTTGTAATTAAAAGTAAGATATGTTTTATATTTTATGCATTTAATGAGTTTTTTATTTGAGTGGCTATATTATTGCATGATTATTAATTATTGAATGTGTATATTTTTTACGAACATTTGTACGTTGAAGTTATACTTTATTCATTAGAAGTGTTTCTAATTATATGACCACCACTGTATATATATCCAAAATGTTTTAAAGCAACAATTAATAATAAATCCAAGAATAAGTTTTCAGAATAAGGAAATCAAAAAACAGCTACGAATGAATATACTCGAATTGTTTCTCAAATGTAATAAGACATATCCTATTAAAATAGCTAAGCAATTTTAACCTGATATTAAGATTTAATTTAATCTTTCGACCTTTTTCATAACTGGATACAGATAGTACGGTTGAAAGTCGTTACTAAGTATGGTGTGATATTTAATGTCATTTGATATCTCTAGATAATTTTATCGTACTACTAATTAAGGCATGACGATGTCATATATAAATACGATAGTATTAAATGTACATCACAACAAGCTTGTCTATTGATCGGAGAAAAGTAACAGTTAAATGGATCACTTAAGATTTTAAAAAAATAGTTAAAGTATATGCTTGTGAAACATTTAATTTTCATGCAAAACGTATCTTCGTCTGTGAAGGTGAATATTGGGTGCTATGCTGTTCAACGAGGACTCTTGCACCACATCTTATGAGGTGAATTATACACAATAAGCACAAAAAGTTAATCTTACTATAAAAAACAACTGTTTTAGTAATATTTGGCTCTTTCCTTTAGCTATCCTTACTAATATTATAATTACGGAAATGTGTTTGTTTGTTTGTTACGCTTATACGTCTTAACAACTAAACCGATAACCATGAAATTTTGAAAACACGTTGTCAGGGAAACTAATTCCTGATAATACGTTTCCTTACTTAACTTACTTTCATATTAACATCCCAAATTTATTTTGTTGGTAGTGCTTCGTAGGTGAGGTGGTGATTGTTTGCATACTCAAGCTGCCCACTTCTCTACTAACTGCCGTGAAATTACGACAAACATATATCTCAGGTGCTATGTCCCTTGAGACTGGAATAATAAACCGGACCGTCATACCACCATACGCTACCGTCCTTTAACAATCCAGACCATGTTGTCCGCAAACAATGTGTATTACCTCTAGTTTACAAAGTTGGGTAGTATCTTGTATCTTGACCTTATATTGACTCATCTTTGTATTTCAAATTTCGAGTGTGATGCTGTCTGGAAATTAAACACGCAGTAATGTTAAAATACGTCAATAAAAAAAAAATAGGAAAGATACGCAAAAGATGTTCAGTCTGTGGAGATATATTTATTGATAAAAAAAAAGTATGGAAAACTGTGCATTAAGTTTTAATTGTATTACGTAAGACATAATTACTTCATAACACAGGTGTGAAGATAAACAATGTTATCAGATTTTTATATAAAACCTATTTGAGTACGGACGAAAGTATTTCAAGGTCAGAATTGAGGGCAACATTTCTATATGTAACTAAACGCTCATGATTCAAATAGTTGAATCACGTGTACTACTTAACAAGCACTATTCTTATATTGCGTAGGTAACTATCAAATAGTAAGTTTAATGCGTTACTATCGGCGCCGGCGCAGCCATCGTACGGCTTAAGTAAATATTATAAGCAAATATTATCCTGATATATTTGAATAACTAATAGATTAATCCTTTGTCTTTTCAATTATGGTTCGCTGTTAAATAATTATTGTATAATTATCGCTTAACCTTCAAGAGTACAATGACCGCGTTTTATTGTAAGTTTTGGTTACGTCGCTGACGTAAATAAGTATTAATCCCGCGACTGTTTCAGTATTGATTCATGTGGGCCAAAATGTTGATAAGTTGATAAAGACCTCATTGCTAATATGACTGTAGCAATACTATTCGTTATCGAAGGACAATTTTCTAGGTCGATATTTCTCGTTTTTGCATAAACAGTAACAGCCTGTGAATGTCCCACTGCTGGGCTTAGGCCTGTTCGCCTCTTTTTGAACCTTGGAGCTTATTCCACGCACTAATTCTAAATCGAAAAATAAGAAAGGAAAAATAAACTATTATTAATTATTAATATTTAATTTGTTAGAAGTTATGACTGGTTTGATGTTATTACAATATGCTTAAATATATATTTTGGACGAATAATAATCGAAATTATATTTGACAAGCCGAGACCTAAATTTAATTTTCGCGAACTTCAGTTATTTTATTATGCAGTAGGTCTGAAGGCGTAAGATATAGTTCGTGATTACAATACAGGCCAACGTCAATAGGGTGCGGTGTCTTTAGCACCAGGAGGTCACTTTGGCTGACAGACAGCCTTACTGAAACGAATAAAATGAAAAAAATATTATGTCTGCTACTAGTTGGATTTTTTTTTTATAAAATGTAATTCTATATTTTAACCATCCCTACATTATTATATTTACAAATATCTATTTATCTAAATATTGTGGTACGAAGTATTTTAAGATATTTTCGTCAGGTTCAACAAATGATGATTTAGTTTTACAAGGAGGTGTTAGTATGTAGTGAGGTTCGCATTAAATATGCAAATGGTGAGGCACGCGAGCGCTGTTTGGTAATAGTACGGTCACGGTGTCAATGACCGTTCTATCAGGATGACCGAATGTGACTAGAAATAAAAAAGGAGTTCTTAAAAATATGACGCGTATCTCTTATAATCTGGTAAACATGTCTGACATCACTTGATACGAAATTGAAATATACAGAAATATATTAATAGTTTTATACAATAAATAATTTATTAATAGGAAACCACGTCCGTTAGCCAAAAGTCATCCCGAATGTTTTCCAGTGTCTATACTACAACTAACACTACACTATATATACGTAAACTATAGTAACATGTAGTGTTTGTTCGGGATCTTTAGAACTGTTTGAACAAACTCGAACCTCAACGCTCACACGACTTGAAATATCAGTGAGCGATATGTACCAATGTTGTGGTATCAACTGCCAATATAAGTAAGTAGGTCTGTGAATTATTATTATATTTTTTTTATAGTTAGGCGTACGAGCATATGGGCCACCTGATGTTAAGTGGTCACCAACGCCCATAGACAATGGCATTGTAAGAGATGTTAACCATCCCTTACATCGCCAATGCGCCACCAACCTTGGGAACCAAGATGCTATGTCCCTTGTGCCTGTAATTACACTGGCTCGCTCACCCTTCAAACCGGAACACAACAATACAAAGTACTGCTGTTTTGCGGTAGAATATCTGATGAGTGGGTGGTACTTACCCAGACGAGTTTTCACAAAGCTCTACCACCGAGTGAATGTCCCACTTCTGGGCTACGGCTTCTTCTCCTGTTTTGAGAAGAAGGTTTTGGACCTTATTCCACCACGCTGCTCCAATGTGGTTTAGTGGAATACACATGTGACTGAATTTCAGTGAAATTTGACATATAACCTGCATGTGTCAAATTTCCTCACGATGTTTTCCTTCACCGTCAAGCACGAAATGAATTATAATTACAAATTAAGCACATGAAATTCAGTGGTGCTTGCCCGCGTTTGAACACGGGATCATCGGTTAAGATTCACGCGTTCTTACCAGTGAGCCATCTCGGCCACTGCTCGTATACATTGGCGCTATTGGAAATATTAACCATCCCTTACATCGCCAATGCACTACCAACCTTGGTAACTTAAGATGTTTTGTGTCTTATGTCTTTATTTATACTGGCTCACACACACTTCAAACCGGAACATAACGATACTAAGTATTTCTAATTGGCGGGTGTGTATGTGCTACACAAAACTACCAAGTATATAAGTTTTTGACATATTAAGACTGAGATATAAAGTGAGTACATATGGAATAATACTGTAGGCATTTAAATGTTATCCATATATCGTCTAATAATGTCATAGGTATGCAATTGCTACAAATTGCGTATTAAAAATGCAAATGGCATATCACGCGAGCGGTACCGTATCAGCTCGGGTCAACGACCGTTCGAGCAATCCTTATTGTTTATTTTGAACAATGATTTCCAATGATTTAATCCAATTTATAGGAACGAGGGTTCTTAAAACTAACAAGTCAACACTCATCAATGCCGCGATGGCCCAGTGGCTTGAACACGTGATTTTTAATTGAAAGTTGCGGGTTCACACCCGGGCATGCACCACTGAATATCATGTGATTAATCAAGTACTCGGCGGTGGAGGAAAAACATCGTGACCTGCATGTATCAGATGAAGATCTGCCACAGAGTATCCACCAACGGGCTTTAGAGCAGCGTGGTGAAATAAGCTCCAAATAAGAAAAAGGAGAACCATTTCCCACCAGTGGGACTACTAACAAAAATGATTAGTCATCTGAGAAGGCTGTGGATGGAAATAACATCGTATAAATAGTTCGTTCAAATCGCGGGGTCAACGACCGCTGAACGATGATAACGTAATTGTTTACTTTGAACCTTTCGGAGATACGTTGTTGAACCGACGGGTCGGATTCGGGATCTAGGATTTGTATTTTCACATGTTGAACAAACAGCACTAATGGAATTTTATATTCGTATGCTTATATTGTGCTTTATATTTTATTAGTCTTGTGAAATCACTTTTTATATATTGTATTTATAGACAATTTAAATCTATTGTGTATCATTTATCTAAATGTGTGCTTGTGTAAGATAGACCTAGCGACCTACTTTTTAACAATATGTATGTAGATATATAAAATTAGCTTCTTAGGTAGCAAGCACGGTCGTATACACAGGTCTTGCAACTTCAATATGGGGTACGTTGACATAATGACGCTGTTAACTAAAATTTACGGCCGCCAGAGGGATGACAATTCGCGTACCAAAACACTTTTTCAAATCCAAACAAAACAGTTAAATAACAAAACAAAAATAACAAAAAATTCCGCAAAACTCAACAAAACGATATAACAATGATTAAATAACACAATACTTGGGAGAGAAAAATATCAGCTTCGATAGCAGCGACGTAGTACCTCAAGCGGATGGTATTGCGAATTAGCAGTTGTAACACACTCGCACCTATCTCTCACCACTGAAATTGTACTCAGTTGCAAGACCTGTGTATACGACCGTGGTAGCAAGCTACTAAATAGTGAAGATAATTTGACAAATCAATCAAATATTTGATTGACAGAAGCGAAATATAACTCTTTAAATAGATGCCTGCATGCATTTTGCATGTTTTATTCAAACAATTTGTATATATTTATACATCTATAGAAAAAAGATAATTCCCTGAAAAACTGACTATCGTGCACAGAACAATCTTATTTTTATATGACTTGAAAGTAGATCTTCGTTTCGTAAACAAGTAGATTTTGCGAAAATTAAATTTCATAGCCGTCAACAAGTCTATATTTATCCAATGGAAATAAATAACATGTATATAATGTAAATAAATATGCGTTTTTAGGATTAGACAAAGATATTTAAAGGCCGGCAACGCACCTGCAAGTGGATGTTGCAGGTGTCCATGGGCGGTGGTATTCACTTTCCATCAGGTGAGCCTCCTGACAGTCCCGACCTTCCCCCTCATATAAAAAAAATATATATAGCGCAGAATGTATATTTTTAGATTATGTAATAATTCATTATAAATTGACAGCTGTTGACTGTGCAGTTTCGTGGTATATGTACATATGTTATTATTGAATTAATAAACAAATCAAATTAAAATACTTTATTCAACATGAAGCAATACTTATTGATAGTAAAAGTAGAAACTACAACCGGTTCAGAAAAGAAATATCCTAACCTGAGAAGAACCGGCGAAAGAAACTCAGCAACATCAAGCGTTTCGTCGTGTTAATTTTACCGGCACATTTTTCAGGTATACATAATCATCACGCAGGTTTCCTCACGAGGTTTTCTTTCAACGCCGAGCACTCAATAAAGTGTATATTGTATTGATAATAGTATATTAATATTTTGACTCACGGATAGCTAGAATTACGGAAATAGTGTATAATTGACTCCGATAGAGGATAGAGTCCATGCAGTATCAAATGGGTAATTAATCAGCTACATAC
This sequence comes from Nymphalis polychloros, assembly GCA_905220585.2. Lineage (NCBI taxonomy): Eukaryota > Metazoa > Arthropoda > Insecta > Lepidoptera > Nymphalidae > Nymphalis > Nymphalis polychloros. The sequence goes on along the minus strand of HG992253.1, from coordinate 12,308,972 downwards.
TAAGGTTACTGTATATAATTCATACAATATAGTTACATTGATACAATATTTAGATACTGACCTAGGGTTATATGATTCCGAGTGAGACTGTAAACAAAGACATAAGTTGTATTTACAAATAATCTGATACATAGTTGGTAATATACCGTCGTCATTGAAATGTTGCTTATAATTAAACATGTTCGATACGTGTAGGCCGACCTGAAGTTTGACTTTTCAATATGTTACTTGCCAAGTAAATACCACTGCTGGAGGAAAGACTCCTTAAAGTGAAGAGGTGTTTTACGCAGCTCCATGCTGGTCGGTGGTTATGTGGCAGAAATTCATCCGTAACATGCAGGTTTCCTCACGAATGTTTATCTTAAGCCGCGAAACAAGAGAAGAATTACAAACATAAATTAGGTACATGAAAAATTTTATGTCGTGTTTTGAAACCGCAATCTGGGTAAATTTCACGTGTTTTAACCACTGGCTCATCTTGATTCGGCTTACTGTTAAAGCTTCTTGTCGTGTCTTCCCAGTGTCTACATAATACAGTAACTGTTCAACAGTGATTTTAATAGCTTAATTAAAATATAATTTGGTTTTGACAAAACCTATGTTAAATAATAATAGTACCAAATCATTCATGGGTGATGTGTTACGCTACACGCGTTTCGTAACGACGATGCGCACACCATTTCCCGCCACGCCTTGTCTAATCGGAGTGGTGTAATCAATCGCTTCATTACTTGTACAATACTACTAGCTAACTTCCGTGGGTTTGTCTGTTATACGTCAACATAGGTTCAAATCGTATTAATTTTGCAATTCTAATTACGATTTTAAGCGAAAATTACATGTTCAAAACTGGGTAACATTGGTTTCGTGTGCTGCGAATTCACCGCCATGTATAAAAAATGTGACGAAAATTATTATGTGTCGGGTCTAAGCTAAGCAATGGCGCGTGTAACAAGTAGCTACTGACAAATTAAGCACGTGTGAACTCAGCATTTGCTCGGGACAGAACCTAATCTAACCACTCGGCCATGTACAACTAAAACTAGCCCATCAATCGTGGAAGTCATCCACCTTTAAAGACAAAACTGTACTCTTTTTTATAAGTACTGTGTGTTAAATTGTTGTTTTTAAAATTACGAATAAGTAATTTAAGTTCTACTTGAAGCTACCACGTGTACGGAATGTTAATTATCTTTAAATACAATATAACAATTAATAACGACCGTAATGAATATTGAACAGATTCCGTTTGAAGTATAACTGTATGAATATTTATGTATGGATAAAAAAATTGTGGAAGATTCACAAGATATTGAAAACAATGCAACATACATTCGAGATGAAATATTATATTTATTGTGAATAGAATAATTAATCGTTTATACAACTGAGCATAAGAAAGTTTCATATATGTGAATTATCCTGTTAAAATCTACCTGTACAATTACCCTTGTTGTGTGAATTCAATTCTAATATCTATGTCTATGTTACATGTTAGATTCCGAATCGTGTTTATTAAAATGGATGTTAAAAATATTATATAAATTATATATTAGCTCGAAGATAATATTCGTTGATTTTCATACAGGATACATAGAATTTAATTTTATATTACGATTATCATATGTAATTTTAATGGTGAAAAAGAGTAACTAGTGAGTCTCCCCACGTTTCTTTTCGGTAGAATGTACATTGCGAACTGGTGTTAGCTTCAGATTAAATTTAACCTTGGAAACTGACGATTCAAAAGTGCTCATAAGAGCAAGTTTAAAGCACTTTTAAGATTTAAAAAAATCGAAGTGTCTTACGTATGTACGTCTGTATATAAAGGGTTGCGAAATGCTTAAATCTAATGGCAAGTGGTAAAATTGAATCATTATAACACACTAGCAATTCGCCCGCGACTTCGTCCGCGAAAATTTAAAAACTATTATTTAACTTAAATACGTGAACTAGCATTTGTTAATAGACTAAACGCAGAACAGTTGCAGTTTGTTCAAACCGTGACAATTTTCTTATATAGAAAATTTGATATAGAGTATTTTTATACCCGTCATAACTTCTAAACGACAAGTCCGATTCACATAATTTAAAGTATAATTTACATGTACATAAACAACCTTAATTATCAAACCATTTGAATGGATAAGGATTAATATCATGATAATATCACCACTATTCGATTCCACCCGTACTTGAACTTAATAATTTAAGCAAAAACTGTTATTGTGGCTTAACTATAATAGTTAGGCATATACCATAGCGGACTTTTTTGCGAGAAATTATTGTAAGTACTATTAATATATAGAACACTATTTTATAATCAACAGTTTTCACAGCGCACGCAAAATAATGACTTTTATAGGTAACATTTTAATACCTTGGGTTACATTGTTCCATTTTAGGTGGGGATCTCTAGTTTTTTTAATAATCACCCAGTAAAGATGCAATTTTCTAATGGTGAAAGAATTTTTAAAATCGGTCGATTAGTTTTTGAATTAAATCGTAACAAAAAAAAAAATCTAATCTTTCCTTTTTTATAATATCAGTAAATTTAGATAGTATCTTAATTCTAGGAAATGTAAATTAGAAATATGATATGTAAATGTTAATTGTTCAATGCGAATGTGATATAGTTGAAATATGCGTCGTGCGTAATGTTACTTTCATAAAAACATCTTACCCAACCATGCAAAAAGGAAATCTTATCCACATATATATAAACAATCGTTGCCTTACTTACCAACAGACAACGCGATTTAATTGTAATTGTAATTTAAAAAAAATATTTTTCTTTTTAGGGAGTAAATTTATATTTGAATTTTCAATTTTAGTGTGTATTTTTTTAAGTATTTCGAAAAAGCACCTTGAAGGAGTAAAACGATTTTCTGTGTTTATATATAAAAATGTTTTAACTAAAAATATAAATATACATTCTTATAAAAGTAGGCTTATATTAAAATTACAAGATTATTTAAATATAATTAATATTAAAATAATAATATTAATGTAAAGTTAGGAACGTAGATCATAACTAAACACTAACAAATGGTAACTCCTGATACTTAATCTTAATAGCATTTAAATTACCAAGTACATTATTTAAATGCATTTTAATATTGGGTGTGTTTGCCAGGCAGCACATTTATACATGTTCTATACCAATTGTTACTATGTATATAGACGATGTCGCGGCAAAAAGTTATTTTGTATTATTGCGTGAATATAACTCATGCTATTGTGATAAAAACTTACTTTTTATACTCGTGTGAAACTTCTAAGGTAGTCGTAGTCTCTGAGCCAATTATAGCGCGTAATATATAATGCGTTTTATGTATGTCTCTTATTTAGAATGTATCACACTTTATTTAATACTTGTATATATTAAAAATATTTTAAACTCGCAAGTTGTTTAGGCGAAAGGTTCTAAGGGCCTATTAACATCTTCTTGGTCAGTGATTGTTACGTGGGTTCAAATACTGTTGCATCTAATTATTTTTATTTTTTTTAAAAGATCATCATTGAAGAATTTTTCTTTATTAACTGGTATTGCTGGTGGTATTTGTGTATGAATCTATAATACCACCATATTATTATATAACGATCTCAAGTCTGAAGCGTTTCATCCAGAACTGGCACCATTGCACAATCAAAAAGCAAATTTACTGCTTATCATATTGATTGGGGATTTTAACTTTTAATCCAATTCTATGTTCAAATGTTCCTTTTTAAATATTTTTCTGTGCTGCATTCTATGTCACTATCTTTATGTAGTACACAATGAGGTACTAAAAAATAAATGTATTGTCAATTGAAATGTCTGTATGCTTACATATTTACCTTTTTAATTATTCAGTCATTAATAATAATAATTGTTATTTGTTTCAGGTAATTATTATTCATTTGCAATAAAATATACTAAAGAATTAAAGTGAGTATTAATATATTTTATTACGCGATCGTTAAATATATATAATTTATTAGGTACTAATAGAAAATTTATAATTATGTTATATATTAAGGGTTCGAACACATGCGCGGTGAAGCGAGGTAATTACAACAGAGACTCCGTAGATGCGAAGGTGTGGCTGTCGTTTTACAATTGATTTCGCACCGAGGACGCTTTCCCTTTGTCGGCTATTTGATCATTAATTTTGTTACTTTAAAACGAAGTAATTTTAATGTTAAATCAGTTTGAAGTTTTTTTTTAATGGAAATGATTGCGCCCTGACGTATTGATACGACTCTTATACATAATATAAAAACTTTTTTTATTAAATCAAATCGACATAAGTTACCACATTCACAGCGAGAGCATTTCGCGATCGTTTCGAATATAACACTGATTACACTGATATCATCAAAATATTCGAAATGCAAAAACAGGTGTAAAGTCGTTATATTCTAGCCTCTAGCAAACATAGCATCAATCCACTCACCAGAATCTCGTGACGCACGTAACAGGCTCACGTAAACAAAACCCGCACATTTTTAACGTGCTATTTGATTAGAGGTCGTCCCGTTATAATGCTGTTACTGCTGTAACCCTCGCGGGACATCATTATCTGATTGGATTGAGGCCTTTTTGTCACGCTTTGTCTCTTGATTCGTGTTCGCATACATTTATTAGAACTTTTTTTTTGTACATGTTTTCAATTTTAATAAAAGCCCGTCCTGGTAATTTGGTTATCATTTCAGTGCGTAGTTTTCACTTGATAAAGTCCCGTTTTTTTAGAGTATATCTTTTTTTTGTACAATGTTATAAATATATTATCGAAGGTATATAAGCTTAAGGCCTCCGTTTTCAAATATTTACTAAGCGACGAATTGAAATTATTCCAAGAATGTATTCTTCTCGTTGTGTTTATATGATGCCTTATTTAGAATGTTATTCGATTAGAATCGCCGTCCCGCAATAATGCTGTTTCCACTGTTACCCCCTCGGGACGCCACTATCTGATTGAATTGAGGCATTTTTGTTACGCTTCGTTTCTTTATCGTGGATTTGTTTGCTTCAATTTTTTTTTGTTACTTAATATTATGTTTATATTGCTCGTTTGTCGTCTAGTGGCTAACTTATAAAATTGCAGATTTCAGTCATAGATTCATTCCCTGGATCGTGCTTTTAATTTTTTTTTTGGAATGCACTCTGACTGGGCTCACTCCGATCGTGTCCCATCCCATTCTATCACATAATAAGAGAACAAACGTGGTTGCTTACGGTGTTAGCTATCTAGTCCTGCGAGGTTGCTGGTGTATTACAAATAACCCTGTATATATTCAAATATTTCTATTGTACGCTTTATTAAAGTTTTCGGATAATTATACGCAATCGATGTCAACTTTATTACAGCGATATGTGAACGTAACGACCGATGTGAATATTTGAATGGTTAGTTGGATAGAACGAAAATAATTTAATCTGAACATTAATAACATCTATAGAATATATAATGTCATGACTCATATACATGATTATTCAGTTGTTTTCCAGGCAATTTCATGTATTGGCTATTGATGATCGCATAAATACGTAAAAGGACGGGTTCAATTTTACAGTTGCTCTTATAATCAAACTCTTGTAGTACAGTGACTTTTGATAGCAATCAAATTTTAAATATAAGTCAAAATTTCAGTTTTACTATGAAACGTTAAAAATCACAATTAAAATTATAGATTATAGAAATTAAATGTCAATAGTCTAATGGATTACAGGGCAAGCGAGGTAAAATACCTCTTGTACTCAGCTTTCTTCGAATTTGTTTTGTATCTATCTATCTACTTGTTAGGAAGATAGTCGTCCTAGGCACCATCTGTTCGTAAGATATTCTACACCCAAACAGCAAAACTTAGTATTGTAAACCATTCAATAATAAATATTTTAATCTTTATTCAAGTATGAACCCTGGCTTATATAATATATGTACATTATAACCGAATCTTACATATATACTTCAAAGCGATACGTTACCGTTCATACCACAACGCTTTACATAACGCTAAGCGGTTTAACTCCTGTCGCTCTGATTGCCATCGGCTGTGAAATGAAAATCTTATTAAAGTTCGTCCATTGTTGTGTTCGGTTGCCTCGTCTGCTTCGTCCATTGACTCGTGTGAGCTGCACGTGACAGATATTGCTTATTGCCCATGCCCCGAGAAAAGGTTTAATAAAAGCTGAAATACTCATCTTAAACCATAACGTTATGTATTGTTAGAGGTTTTTGTGATATTTTGTTGCGACTCACATACATCGGAACTTGTGGCTTGTTATTTTATTTGAATTTTGTATTTATATTATGCTTGGAACACTAATGTGAACTATGCGATCGACGCTAGTTAATATATATTTCTATTAAATGTAATCTCTCCATCTTCCAAACGCGCTGTTTCGACTTGTTTACAGTTGTAGACTGTTTTATTTCGTACATATAAATTACTCGTTGGTAGGATACTACTTACTTACTCGGTGGTAGCGCTTTGTGCAAGCTCGTCTGGGTAGGTACCACCCACTCATTAGATATTCTACCGCAAAACAGCAGTACTTTGTATTGTTGTGTTTCGGTTTGAAGGGTGAGTGAGCCAGTGTAATTACAGGCACAAGGGACATAACATCCTAGTTCCCAAGGTTGGTGGCGCATTGGCAATGTAAGTGATGGTTAACATTTCTTACAATGCCATTGTCTATGGGCGTTGGTGACCACTTACCACCAGGTGGCCCATAAGATCGTCCGCCAATCTATACAATAAAAAAAAAATAAAAAAAACTGTACATGTCTGGCTACGTGCCGCGCACTGATATTAATACTAAAATATAATATAAGGAATAAAATGTTATATAAACTTATACTGGCTTCATGTAAAAGTGTATAAAAAATCTTCAAAATCGATTCAGCCGTTCTGTGACACACGTACAGAAAATTGTTATAAATGTATATAGTTACATCAACTATATATATTATTAAATTTACAAATTTGATGCTTCAAAGAATTTGCTTCCAAGGCTTTGTAGAAACCGTCTACTAATCGATATAACTGCCTTTATTCGATATTAAATACCATGTTTTACCAGAAATGCAACGTAGTAAGTTATTAATAGAACCATTGCGCAAATGTATGTTGACATTTTGATAACAATAAGGGTAATGCCACGCTGTTCCACAGCGCTCGCTAAATTAACCAACGCTCGTGTGAAGTGACCTTATATCTGTTGTTCTATTATTGTGTGAGTTGCTTAATATAAGACAAGAGGATTATCATAAACGGCATGTTTGCTCGAGTGCCTCTCGTTCAATAAAGTGTGTGGTCCCATTTAATTCTATTGTTTATTTTTAAGCTTGACACACAAAGGTTGAATAGAGACGAACGAATAGAAATTGCTCGAACGCTTTTCATTATAATTTCATATACACATACCAATGATATATGTATAGTGATAATCTTTATTGCCAACAAATAATAAAGTTAACTGAATAAGTTATTGAAGATATACAAAAGCAGACTTATCTAACGATAGAGGTTACCTCACTCAATTTTTTTTTAAATATTCTTTTTATGTCTTATAACATTTTTTTATCTAATTAAAAAGGACTTTAATTTTTATATTCACTTCTATGTTTATTAAAAAAAATATTAGAATCAAATCTTTAATCTGAGACGACTTTGTACTTGTTTTAAATTAATATATTTTATACTATGATTTCATTGTATGATATTTACGTAATATTTATTTTAGTATACCCTATTTGTTTTCTGTTTTATTATAATATGTGCTGTGTTCACAGTACATATGTGTAGGTATAAATGAATACACCACCCACCCTGATTTAAATTCTCAATGGTCCTATACTTAAGGTTGTAGAAAGAAATGTCTAGTAAGCTATAAGGCCGCTTTTTGTGCGGCACATATGTTTTTTTTCTTTTGGCTTTTTTAACACATTGTACACCACATAACATAGTTATGCTATGTGATGTACAATAAACAGTTAAATAAAGAATTACTTCTGATCACTTTTGATAAACAAATAAATAAATAACTAATTCTAAAAAAATGTACCAAGTTATTGTGTTTTATTAAACGCATTGCTGGGCAGGAGCTCCCCAGTACCAGCTTCTTCCCTTTGACTACCGGATATCGCGCCAGATCTCCATCCATCCTCTCCACCCCGATGTCTAGAAATCCACAACAGCAAGATTTTTAAGGCATTTTATGCCTCGGATAACCATTCTGTGGAACCAGCTTTTGCCGGCGACTTTTCCGAACCGATATGACATTGCAGCCTTTAAGAAAAGAGCGTATTCATTCCTTAAATGACGGCAACGCACCTGCAAGTCCTCGAGTGGTGCAGATGTCCATGGGCGGTGGTAGTCACTTTCTATCAGGTGAGCCTCCTGCTCGTTTGCCCCCTCTTACATATAAAAAATAAATAACATAGCCATTCCTTATATAAAAATTACGTGATAATTATTTCAGTACCTATATACTTATTAACTATTCAATCGATCATCATGAAATTGTCATACACGTTTTCAGAGATAAAGAAAAGACCATAATTTAACACCTCAGCTCCCAAGTAAATTTTATTATATTTTGCTTTTAGTCTATCTGTGACCGAAGTTCGCAATAAAGATATTGAATTGAATGTTAAAAATTGAAAATCACGTGATATCAGAGTTGTCTTAGAGATATAAAAAATCGCGTTTATAATTCGTTCGATTTTCAAACGTGTATCGAATGCGGTTTTTTCCCATAAAAATAACATAAACCATAATAACAAAGATTAAATTGCGTTGAAAGGAAACCGCAGAGCAAAATTATGTTACAGCTACATAACATCAAATTATCCTGTTGGAGAAGAAACTTGTATAATATAGAAACATGATATAAAGATATTTATATTTTTGCATAATTGGATGTTTATATAACAAAGAACCGTATCGTTATTTAAAGTTTTATCGATTATCCTTTTGTCGATTTATATAGCTTGATAACTAGATGCTTACTAGGAGATTTCGATTGTCATTAGTAGCTCACTGAGGAGCGAAATAAATATTTATTATAATGATAATTGCTTACTTATCTCGCAAATGTTTGTAATTTTTCGTTTGTGGTAATAATATTCGCATTAACTCGCTCTATCTGAACCCGGACTTTAATCGCTAACGAAACAACCAGCGCTGGTTTCCGACCAAAATGATTACTGACTCCATTCGTATCTACACTATGTATATAGTAAGCGATGCTTATGGTCTGCTTTGGAAAATGAATGGGATTTAAGAAATCATTTTTATTATAATTATGTGTAATAATATAGTGGGATATAGCTGAAGGTTGCAAGTGTATATTGTTATAGTTAGAAACTAATGACACAAGGCATATGTAAGTTGTCTCCTTATTAGATGATACATTTTAAATGTGTAAATAAGAAGAAGACAAAAATATTATCTTGTTTCGTACATTTCAAAGAGTATTTTTTCCATAGACGGGTTTTAATTTTTTTTTTTTCTACAAAGATGAGTAAAATTCAAAGTCCAATATTACAATTACGTTAGTCAAGTAAACAATCTTTTGTATGTAAATTAATTTATAGCGCGTGTAAGTAATGGCGCCTGGCAGAGGCGAACAAGATTTCTGACGCTATCTCGTTTCATTCAAATGTATCATAGAAATTGTTGCAATAAAATTTGACGCTGATCGCTGCAAAAGGGTAGGAACAATTTATATTGTTTCAAAGTACTTATAACAAATTCTACCGCCTTACAGCAATAGTTAGTATTTTTCTTTTTTTTTATACATCCCGGAAGGGCAAATGTTTTTACTTCACCTGCTGGTAAGTGGTAGTAGAGTCCAAACCCGACGACGCGACGGCTAGTACAGTCGGAAAGAATGATCTGCAATACACGCCTCGTTTGAAGGAACCCAGGTCATAAGAGGAGGGAAACACTTGTGCTGGTAAAGAATTCCATATTCTGGAGGAAAAGAGTTGCCAAATTTCTTCGTGAGCGATGGAATTGATGTCACAGTTAGGCGGTGACATCGAGAGCCAGCACGCGTAGACTTGTAGACGCGTTGGAAAGGGGAAGCAGGAATGAGAGAGAATAATTACCCTGTATTGCTGAGTTTGAACGGTAGGTAAGTGAGCCAGTGTAACAACAGGCACAACGTACATAACGTCTTATTTCCCAAGGTCGGTGGCGCATTGGCGATGGGATGGTTATTATTTCTTACAACATCAATATCTATGGGCGCTGGTAATCAATTATATATTGGAGCTATTATCTGGCCGCCTACCAATTTTACAAAAAAAATTATGTTATAATGTACTATGATAAACATAATATGAAATCATATAAATTTTAAGCATAGAATTAAAATCGGTAAGTAATTATAATAAACAGTTTGTGTAAGCGAATTCGAAACGATCTTCGTCTAGGCTTAGTAACTTTGCAATAAGACGGCTTTTCATTTAAAACGAGAGCCATTAAACAAAAACTTCATAATGCAGAGATATTTTGTTACATCTTAAATTTCACTTCGGAATTAAATTGTTTTAATCATATTATTTTTTCAGAAATTCATAATACTATCATTTGTATTGCTTTTCTTATAAGGTTTGATTTGAGTGTCGCATTGGTTCAATGGTTAGCGTATACGGCTGTACATCTAGAGAGATTTACTCGGTGGTAGCACTTTGTGCAAGCTCGTCTGGGTAGGTACTACCCACCAGAATTACAGAACCAGATATTCTACCGCAAAACAGCAGTACTTTGTATTGTTGTGTTCCAGTTCGAGCAGTGAGTGAGCCAGTGTAATTACAGGCACAAGGAACATAACATCTTAGTTACCAAGGTCGGTGGCGTATTGGCGATGTAAGCGATGGTTCACATTTCTTACAATGCCATTGTCTATGGCCGCTAGTGACCACTTACCATCAGATGACCCTAATGCTCGTCCGCATACCTATACAATAAAAGAAGATCCCGGTTCCAAAACAGGTCGACTAAATAAAAGTCATACGATTTTTATATTGTACATTCAACAACGTATTTATAATTATAAATAGTGATAAAATATACCTAAACATATTATACAATATATGTAAGTATATAACTATATGTTTAGACATACTAAAAGTCTTATTTGTTATAATGTTAAAGACCTATGTAGAAATGACGTAGTAATTGTTATATAGTTTTTTTTCTCAGCCTTTTGCTGGCCACTGCTGGACGAACGCCTCTCCCATAGAACGCCAACCATCCCGATCTTGCGCAGCTCGCATCCCTCCCGTATCTGTAACCTTTATTAAATCATCGGTACTCCTCGCCACAGGGTCCTACACTACGTTTGCCTAAGCGTGGTCTCCATTAGATTAGATTCTTTGATATAGTTAACAGAATATACAAAATAAATCTAAGTATATAATTGTATGTGTGCTTGAGTGTTTGTGTGCGTGTGTATTGGGTGTATAGATCTCGGGTTCGAATCCAAACAAGAATGATGTGCTTGTAACGACATCGTATGGTCGATGATGAAGGTAAATATAATGAGGAACATGAATTTATAGCATGATTCTCCAATTGGAACTTAGAAGGTATTGAGTAAGCTCTTCAGAACAGAGCCCATTGGCCAACAGTGGGAAATTACGTTGTGGTTAATTTCCGATCGATTGTAATTAATGGGATTGTTAAAATTTATATAATTAACAAACCAACGTTGTAAAGCTTCGAAATGAATTGTAACTCATTTGAATTGAACACGTGACGAAACATAGTGTTCGATTCAATTTACCCGCTCGTCACAGCAAGGCGACCCATTTTCCGAATTATTATATAATGAACGTATACTGTGACATCACTCACGTCAAATCAGATTTTCCATATCAATAAATTGTCGATTGTATCGTACTCAAATATCAATACTTATGTATAACTTCCAAAATCCTGAATACACCATAGATTGTAATGGGTGCCATATCTGTATAGCATTGTATACACGCACACATATGTACATCCATCCATACATACATACATACACGTGCTAATTAATTTCACTTAAACGTTCGAATTACAATCAAAAACTGCCTGTCATAAGAATCAGGTCATTTTTATGGCACGTGTCTGGACTCGTTCGCCCACCGAAGCCTGCTCAGCTGTTCTCGGGCGTCGACCGCTTGTGACGTCACTACCACGACACCCTTCTCCCTCCCGTCCCTACCCGGCCCCCTTAAAGGACAATTATTTGCAGGATACCATTCATCAAACCCGAAACCTGGCTGTATTGCGAAATAGGGTGTTTTTTTACCAGAATCCTGCCGTTAGTTATATAATGTAGCCCGCGTTTATGATATCGTTTAAAATTGTTGCAATTTTTACTTTATAATAATTGTATACTTAAAAGTTTATAAAAGATAGGTATTAAGCGGATTATTTGTGACAATTAGGTTCTATGTGGATGAATTAATAATAAATTTGTTAATGAAATAGATTCTGGGAAAGAGAAACGCTATTAACTTCAATCAATCTCGAAGAGTTACGATTAAACAATAATTATATGAGAACAAAGTCGTGTGTAAATAAAATGTCACACTATTTTAAATATGTAAATATTGTAATAATGGATTTTAATTATACTTTATGGGGAATAAGATATTAATTATTATTATTCTAAATATCAATATTCTTCGTTTGAAGGATGAGTGAGCCAGTGTAACTACAGGCACAAGGCACATAATAACTCAATTCCCAATGTTGGTGGCGCAATTGGTGGTGGTAGTGACACTGACTATGCCGGTTGTGATCATTTACCATTAGGTGGCCAATTTGCCCCATTTTAGAAGTACGAGTGAAATCATTAAATGCTTTCGTAGTTTTGTCGGACAAGTAACATAATTCTTGCTACGATAGCTCTAACATTGATATTTCTCGTTAATTATTCTAGTAATTTAAACGTTTTCTAGTTATGTATTTCTTCGTTGAGACTAATTATTACGGACCATTCTGGAAACGCGTATTAAATCGTTAATAATTGTAATCGCAATATGTAATAGTAAAAAAAGTTCTCACGGGTACGCCGCGCCGCGTCGCCGCAGTAAAGTGTCGGGCTGTCGGCGTTCGGTTCGCGAATCGCGGCATGCCGCTCGCGTGGTCGCTGCGTAACCTTGCGTATTGATGATAAACACGTGACGTCACCGTTATTTTTAGCCATGTTTGTGTCGAGCGGTGCGCGTGCGCAGGGGTCAACACCCGCTCCTATCTCAACTGAAAGCCGCGGTTAGTGCGTTTCTACAGCGCCACGCATTATGCCAACTAGACAGAGTTTTAGATAACTTAACTTTACTTTGCTATTTGATTATTTAATGGGTTTTTTATATTTTAAAATATAAGATCGAATATTCATGTAATATGAGCTCGAATATTAATATTATTTTATATTAAGTATCATTTTATTTATAGTTCTTTTATTTTATTACGGCGATATTTTGGTATATGACTAACAAACGTAGTTCATTGTCTAATTTTGCACGATAAAATATTTGTAAGTATTGTAGTAGGTAGTGAATGTTAATGATATCGACATGACATCGAAACAATGCAGTATTGCCGGAAAGCGTTTCGAGTGACGACTTTAAATATATTTGATGCGGGACCCGTCCCGGGTAACAGATGTCAGCCTTCAGCGTGTTCAATGAAAATGCCGATAGTAGCTCATAAGGATGACTGAGCATGTTTCGAATCGGCATTCGGTTGTCGGGAACGCTTTGTTCGTTGTTATCTGAGCGCACAGCGATGCCAGTAAAACGCCAGTGAAAGGGCGATACGCGCTTACAAAGGATGTAGTTAATGCGATCCCACCGCGTCCCGGCGACGTCCCGTTTTACGGGTGGCGTTTCTGGAACGCTATTCGCCGGGACATAAGGTTCACGAGTAAGGTACAAAGGCGATTTCGAAACTAGCCGAACGTAATGTAAATGGTTAGTCGTGAGTTTCGCGAACGCGGTTAACGTAAAGCGTTACGTGGTGAGGTTATTGAACCCGACCGATTACTTTAATATATACTTTTTAAAACGTTTCAATGCTATTGTAAGCCGCGATGGCTCAGTGGTTAGTAAACATTAATTGAAACCGATGATTTCCAATTCAATCTCGGGCAAGCACCACTCAGATTGAATTTACATTACTGTGCGTAATTTGTGTTATATATTATATAGTGGTTGGTTTAAATCGACGTTATATACTTATACATAAATATAAAATATTACATAGGTATGTGATGTTACAACAGCGGACAGAATTTCATATTTTTATTGACGTTAAATAGCCGTTACAGAAAATTGAAAATAAGCGTATTATTAAAAATAATACACTTCTATAATTGTATTACTAGTCGCACTTTATCAGGGGACACTTGAAATGCAATGATAAGTTTGTTATCCTAATCCTAATATTATAAATGTGTAAGTGAATAGGTTTTTACGCTTTTGCGTCTTAACTAAACGACTGATCATCATGAAACTGCATACACGTTGTTGTACAGAATTTGACATATCACATAAGATACCCCTAACACTTACCCTTTCACACGTGGACAGAACCCCGGTGAAAAACTAGTCTTTAATAAAAACAACATCATAGGAATTGCCACCAACAATCCGCACATTGTCATAGACCGGCTATTTTGACTTGCTTCTCACTATCTCTACCAGGATATTATAGACCGTCATCACCGCATATTAAAGCCACATTGGTTTGTTTGTATGTTCGTGCGAATCTCAGAAGCTATTATGAGGATAGATTAATGTATAAGTTATATGACTAAAGAATATTTCGCACAAAAAAATTTATGTACATAGTATGCACTGCGTAAATCGATAGTTAAAACTTTCTGTGAAATTAAACCGTAGCGACGTCGTAACAGTATTGTTAGCTATTGTGTGTAGTTGACTGCCTCGTCGGTCTAGTGGCTAGATATAAGATCGCGGATCCGCATGTCCTGGGTTCAAGTCCCAGGCCAGAAAAAGTTATTTGGGTTTCTGTCGAAGATTTTCAATAGTGCCTCGGAAAGAATTTAAAACCGTTGGTCTCGTCACATCGCATTATGAGAGTGAGGAAATCGAGAGTGCATCAATGTCAGCGTACACACTTGTGTATACTTGTAATATCTCCTGCGCAGTCAGGTCAGTCAGGAGAATATCATCATAGTGTGTCTGGTGTGCCTATATTAAGTACTTAAGCGTCTTATATGAAAATAATATATAATAGAATTTCTCCTCTCAAACCAGTTAAATAAGAAAAATCACTATTTACTTCGTTGTCCGTGCGATGTCGGGCGGCTCGCTAGTTAAATATAAAATAAAAAACCTGTCTCTTATGGGCGACAAGATTCGCGGGGTCGTTGACACGGTGGCGCCTTATGTAGGGAACATTTATGCTTTGACAGCTAACGGTGCCTAAGCTTTATTAGGATTAGATAAACGGTCTATTAAAAACCCATACGATGTCCTAGAATACTTATAATACATTCTAACATTCCTTATTATTATTAACTTTATCATTTTAATAACTATTTTATTATATTTTTTTAATATAAATAGCAGATTATTTGTATGTATGAAAAATTACTATGTAATATATATAAAACAAATTTGTAATGGTAAATAATTAATAAAACAGTAAAAAACAAATAATATAACTAATTGAAATATATAAAGAAACTAAATATTTAATTGTTATATATGTGTATTTGCAACTATTACGCATAAAATAAAAAATATTAACTTTACTATAATACTTTACTATAATAGTTCCCTTGTAACAAAAGTACCGTTCCAATACGCGTAACGTTGCAATCGTCACGTAGGTACACACGCAGTCTGTCTGTAACGCACATGCCTATTTTTGATTTGACTTTCACCGTGTCACAGAGGTGAAACGATACGAGCTAAATATAAAAAAAGTTTATGAGAATCATCTAGATTGCTTGTACGGACCGCATCAACGTTTTAACGAAAATAACAGTCGACCTTCGCGCAGTTAATTTAGGACTCACACAGACCAACGACCGTGGACACTATTATATGTATGATCTTCTTAGCAAAATAAAGTACCTCGTAAATGATGGGCAAGGACCTCCTCACATTACTTACAAATGTCAGAATTGTAACAAATAGAATTTTTTTTTCGTAACAGTTTTCGCTTGCCCCAATTTGAAGTCGCAATCTTTGTTAAGATCCACTAAGCTGTGTCGTAAATGTTAGTAACACTTTTAAAATAACTTTCACTTATATTATGCTCTACGCGACTACAGCTCGGCTAAATTGGGTAACGTACAATTAAGTTGTATAAATTCTATATATATAGCTATATACTACATGCCCCTCTTGACTTCGTATGGTTGAAATTCATACAAAGATACGGGAGGGGGCCACAAATATTTCTTTTCTGTATTCAGTAGTTTTGGCTGTGCGTTGATAGTCAGTCAGGATAAAATATTTTATAAATATAGATGACAGGCATGTGTGTGTGACAGTGGAGATGTAGTCATAGTGTGAAATGAGTTAAAAACGTGTGGAAAACAGTTATGACAGAGAGCTCTGGTCGGATTTCGGCCGTGACGGTCAATCGCAATAAAGATTAGTCAAGTTGGCAATAAATATTATACAATAATACAAAAATATGTATGTGTGGGTGCACTATCTATTCTACAATCCGATACACACGGATGTCAGGTCATATCAATTCACGGCTCTACGTTATTTCCAAAGCAAGTGATAGTGATTTAGTAACACCACGTTGCCATTGATATAATTTATCTGACAGAAGAACCCACCTTGCATTGGACCGAACAAGATCTAATTCTGCTGTATTTACCAGCCACTACACCAACGATGCGATTTTATATTAAATTTAAATATATGTATGATTGTTATTATGTATACTTTATTTGTGTCACGAATGTTTGTAATCACCCTAATATTTTTCGTGTTAGCGCGTCTGTCAGTCTCGAGTTATGAGATATAGGCCTCACATCCGCTCGTAAATATCACGAGTCCCGAAATCGCGCGGATACTTCATCTAAAAATCCCGGAGTTGGAATTCGAATCTTAAAAACGCGTTAAAAATATAATTGTTCAAATATCCATAGAATTTTCGTCCTTCAGACTCCAATAGGACGGCGTACTCTCGCTTGACGTAATCAACAAACGTTTCAGAATTCCAGCGCAAAATCGCAACATTGGAATTTTAACGTGAAACACGTGAAATTATTTTAATAAAGAAACAAAATAATTATTACAGTACAGCGTTATTTATTCTTTTTGAATATTTTTATTTTTATTATCAGCCTGGGATTATTTACTTTTATGTAATGTTTTTTAAACGATAAGTATAATTTGTATAGCATAGCTCGAGGCGTCGTCTGAGTGGATTATCTCAGACTGCTTTTCATGGCAATTATTTGAGTGGTTGAGGTGTGAAAAAATAAACCTCATTTAGGATTTATTACATTAATTGGGAAAGACAACGATAATGAAATACCACATCAAGCTTATATTACTATTTTTTTTTTATCACATCTATATTTTAGACGTAGTGTAATAACCAAAGTAATACAATATAAAAATAATCTATTATTATTTGTGTAAATAAAAGCAATAAAGTTCATTGTTGTTTTGACGACTGCTTCGTTGCTCTAAAGTAGCTTAAAAGGATCCCGAGTTCAATAAATTGTGTGCCTTTCACAATAATAATTCGAGCCGTGAGAGATTAGAAGATCAGAACAACATTTTTATATTATTCATATGTCATTAAATTACTTATGTTATTATTTACCTTATTTAATTATCTAAGCAAAAGAGTATCCACTTTTTGCCGATTCTACTGTGTAGAATTTACATTGCGAACCGGTGGTAACTTTTTTTTTAAAACGGTGATTCAAAAATGCTCATTAGAGTCTTAAATATGGAATGTTTTAATTTTGATTGATGTATATTAACATTATATTAAAGGATAGTGAAGGTCGCTTTGACGGTTACGTCAGGGCAAATCGTCGTGTCAAGGGCGATCTGGTGACACATTACGACTGATTAACTTTACAACCTTATCAACGATTCGAGTGTTCTACCGAAGTGTATATCGGATCTTACAGAAGTTCGCTTTTAAATATCTATAAGCACCACTAAGTTATTATATGTTTATAATTGAGAAAACCTCCATGTATCGAATTCAATTCTTTCACATGTACATATTTACTTATGTGATTTGAATTATATGCTTTAATTAAAAAACCAAAAATGTATGTAATACTGATTCCTCTTGCCATTTTATTTGTTGTGAAGTCTCATCTATCGTAGTGTCATTCTATGGGTACATCAAATAAGTAGAACACTGACTAATAAATGGATATCCATAAGTATACCAATATCAATACAATAAATTTTAGATAAAGACGTCGAAGTTGAGCTCCGGTTTCAATAAAGAACCTATTTCAATGGATGGGTTTACCGCCTTTATCCCATCCTACAATGCCTAACACAGTATTACAAAGATTCAATATTCCTTCGACAAACCCTTACTCATTCCGGTCGTTCAAAAATCCTCGATGAGATTTTCGTATTGACGTAACAGTGCCCGATATTTTATTGCAAAATAAACTCAATTTGAAAGGGGTAAAGTTTACAATAACAATTAAAGTTACGTATAACGTTATGCAATTTCGGAAGATTTTAATACAGTTAAACATAAGTCGTCGAGAGCCCTTGGAAGGTATTTTGTAAGAACAAACGTTAATTACAACGCTTGTTTATAATTTTATTATAAACACGTTATAGGAGCTATCTGCTATGCAGTACTTTATTCATTACAACTATTTTTTTTAAATATTATTTTAAAACAATTACTTTAAAACACTGTCTCTTTATACCAAGTATTTTCCTCGTAAATATAAACGTTATATACTTAATAATAACAGTTGTGTTGTGTTGTGTAATAACAGTATGTATGATTTTAATAGGTATTTAAAAAAGTAAGTATTGATTTATATTGTCTAATTTAAATTTGAATATAAATATAACCTCAAATCTGAGGTTATTCTTTTTAAAATATTAGGTATGTTTTAATCAAAAATTGTTATTATCACTTTTAATTTAATCATTATATAATTCGAAAGGTGCGATGCTACAAATGTGGCAAAGTAGAATATTGTCAAAAACCCAAGTCGATTCTTTGTGTGATAATGTTCGACATAATATCTGTCTTTTAACATTACTTATACCTTCATATTATATTATATACATATATATGTCTATCTAATTATAGTTATTATAATATTTTAAGGTATATAAAAGATATATGCCAAATAAGTAGAAACAATTCCGGTAAATACTATGAAATTGATTGTCGGGTCGCAATCCGCAACTAATGACCGCCTAACGACTTAAGTTCCGGCCAGACGTTTGTGCCGAATAATTGATAGTACAATGTTTTTATAAATGGAAAGTTATTCTATTTCTTTACATATTGTAATATTATATACACTATGAATTGAATTAAAAGGTGTCTACTACTTACTATACTATAATAATAAAGAACCATGTTTCCGAATATTGTTTCTGGGACAAGGTAATATAAGATTCCGAAGATACTTTTAGCTTTACCTATTAATAAATTTTAATCCCAAGTAAAAAAAAAGAACATTGATAAATAAGGCTCATTACTCAATAGAATATAGACAAGTAATAATTAATTTGGTGGAAAATAATAATAGTGATTTTCTAAGCGTTTCTTCGCAGTAGAATGTACATTACGAAACAGTTTTAATGCTAATGATTAATTTAATCCTGTAATTTTCCCGAGCATTTCAGTACTATACAGACTGCTTAAATAAAAAAATTGTGCGTTGTTTCTGTAATTAATGTATATAGTAAACACTCGAATCATATGTATATTGAATGAATGTAATATTATGTAAATACTTGTATTAAGTTATATGAACTTATTTTTCTATGTTTTCATGATTTACACTTGCTGGAGTTTGAGTTTCTCGACTTTCCGTCATAAATGAAGACACGATAAAAATCCCAAATCAATCAAAACATAAAAAATTAAAGAAGAAGAAATAAATGACATTCACTAGTATATAGGGATGATACTGATATATTAGTATTCGCCAAGACATTAGTAATACAGCGTGTATTCGTGTATTAGTAATCCGACGAATTCTGATATGCTGATATTTCATATAACTTTATTCTTAAATTGGCCGTCTCTCATTAGTCGGGTAATATCACTCAACTAAATATACAATTTATTTAGTTAACCTTTCTTTATATCTTGATTCTACTCGAGATTAAATACAATATTGCCTTTGAGATAAACTATGTTTACGTAATAAATTATTACGATAATAAGTTTTGTGGTGGGATTTATTTATCTTACTACTTAAAACCTTTTATAATATATATTAAAATATTTATATTTGAACCCTTAGAATAATCACGCTATAATTCTAAGTTTGTACCGATATTTAAATTTCAAACGATGTAAACAAAAGGTTCTTTGTTTTAGTCAAACCAATCAAAGCCCATAGTGACCAACTACCATTGATATTTAATATATAAAAAACCCAAGATGCACAGTCTCGAACAAAAATAACTCTCGAAACTGTCACCAAACACTCGGCAATTCTACACTAGATTCTGTTATGATTGTTAAAGACATTTGATGTTTAAATTATTGTTCATGTATTGAATTTACTGCGACATTACCCAAAATAATATCTGTATAACAGATATCATTCATCATTTATATATTTTTTTCTGAATCAAATTTAATTATTTTATGCAATGGGTAAAAGTTAATTCCATTTGAATTCTGCTAGCAGCGACACCTGTGAACGGATTACGTTAGAATGACGTTTGCTTAAATATTATTTTTTATGTAATTTGTATAAAGTAAATCATTTCGAGTTATGTCAAATTCAATTAAATATTTAGTTTTAATGTTAAAGTATATTTCAAAAAGCACACTTTTGGCAAGTTGTTTTTTTATTTATTAGTAAAGAATAATAATTATATAATATATATAAAATAAAATATTTTAAGTTAATAATTATAGATTTAAAAATCTTTAAAATGTTTTGTAATTATCTAGAGTATAGTGCTTTAAACCGTCTCCTAAACTGAAGAGTTTTGCTCAGAACATTAAGTGCTCTGACAGGCAATGTAATATACAACTCAACTTAACTTTATAATTTAATCTTAGTTAATATTTCCCTTGTGTATCTAATTACAGTGGCTCACTACGCCTGACATACCGTGCAACACAGAGTGATTGTTTGACGGTAGAATAACTGATGATAAGCACACCAGACGAACGTGCTGTGAGCGGAATCTGAGCTATTATGTCCATTGTGCAAGTAAATGCACACACTCGCTCACTTCTCATATTTGTAACTGAACACATAAACCTGTTCTTCAGTCTTTAACTGATATGTTTGTAACTAACGTCTTCATTAGACATACCGTTGTAGATTCTAAAGACAGCTGTTCTAATACCGGTCTGGTATACATTTTCAATATCAAATTTACTGGTGGTAGGGCTTCGTGCAAGCTCTTCTGGCTAGGTACCACTCACTCATCAGATATTCTACCGCAAAACAGCAGAACTTGGTGTCGTTGTGTACCGGTTTGAAGGGTGAGTGAGCCAGTGTAATTACAGGCGTATAACATCTTAGTTCCTAAGGTTAGTGGCGCATTGGCGATGTAAGATATGGTTAACATCTCTTACAATGCCAATTTCTATGGGCGTTGGTGACTACTCAACATCAGGTTATATGCTTGCCCGCCTTCTTATTCTATAAAACAAAAAAAATGTCTTGTACGATTGTAGATTCTTAAGACCGTGGTTTAAATAGCGGTTCGGTCTGGTATACATTTTCAATGGCAAAATCACGTAACAAGTGGGTAGTGGTACAATCCCGGGATTGAGAAGGTAACATCATATTCTTAAAAAAACCTTTATTTGCAATAACAAGTCAGACACAACAATGCTTGTGGTTGAAGACTCCATTTAAGTAAGTTTGGACTGTGTTAGGAGACCATGCTCTTCTATACCAAGACGTATATATTATTTTTTAATGTTATAATAATGACTAAATTAAAATAAATAAGCAAATCTAAGATTATGTAAATAATCTGATCTAGAAATAAAATGGTTTCTGTGTGCGTGTCTGTACGAGTGCATAAGTGTGTTTGTTTTTGAGAGTACAGCTGTAGTTCTAGTTAAGCTCACACCCATTTGTGAAATATACTAGTAATATATCTGAGTAACTGAATAATTTTTAATATTGGTTGCTGTCATGAGGATATTATGATCATCACTTCTAATCCCAGACGACTTTTGCCATTAGACTTTTTGCCATTTATAATTTCGTGAAAAATTAGGAGGCCATAATGTCGTTTATACTTTTACTATATTATATGTATACATAAAACTTCGTCTGTAACATTCGATAGCGATGTTATTTCTCGTATAACAAGTTGAAGAAATGCTGTATGGTTCGAACATACCACAAATAGCGTCTAATGAGCGGCTAACGACTCGAGTTTCAGATGCAATAAAATTACAGCCAAAATAAACAATAAATATCCAATTGCTGGGCGAATGTCTTCGTTTCCTTTAATGAATGTTGGATACATATGTGGAAGAACTTTAGCTGGCGCACACAAATTAAGCACACGAATATTGGTGGTGCTTGCCCGGGTTCGGAACCACAATCATTGTTTAAGATTAACGCTCTAACTAGAAGACCACTCTCGCTCTGTCTCTATCTTAAATAGAAAAATCTAAATATTTTGCATTCAAGTAGACAGTTATAAGCACTTTTGATTATCGTTATAGTTTTATATTAATTGTAAAGCTACCTCATTGGTAAATAAAAAAATATTCGATTATAATTTTTAAAATAAAGTTAGATTTATATAGAAATATGAATTGTTAACTGTGTTAAATGTTGACCACACAAAATTATTCGAGTGACCGCTAATTAATACTAATGAGATACTATAGACTTTGCGAGTCTGATCATTGTGACGGATAATTGATTCACACATCATAGAATAAATATACTTTTACTTCAAATTACTTCGGAATCGTCATTTTACAAGTCTAGATACCACTAACATTATAAATATAAATATTTTTCACACTGATGGATTTTGATGAAGCTCGGAATAGAGAAATACGCTGGCTTAACACATAGGCTTTTAGCTACTTAAGAGTTGCTTCCAGTGAAGAGAGCTACGTAAGGTTAACTTTACTACAAAAAGTGCGTACAATTAAGGACAAGTATCAGTGTGACGATTTCGGTTAATTCGTTTAACGAAACGAAAGGTGAAAGAAACGAAAATGTGATAACGTTGTGGTCGATCTTGGATCGTTATTTTCTTCGCTTCCAAAGATTTAACTTGAAATTTTCATGAAGGATAGAGTTTTTATCGTAAGTTTAAAAATCGTCGTTACTGTTAGTGTGGCCGATACACGTGGCCGGTGGCTGTTACACGAGTGTTTCGTTTTCACCGCGAATCGTAAAATCGTTTCACTTGCTCGCCAAAAATAACATAATCTCGATAATTGATGCTGTACAACCATATGTATAGATGTTGCTAAGATAAATTTAAACTGGTTATATATAAATTTTACATATGTTTCTCAATATTTTTTCGATTTTTTTTTATAAAACCATAGGTAAATATATGTAGTAACATTAATTTCAAATATATTACGTTAATTAATACTTTTCGAATGTAAAAAAAATGCTAAGCCAATAAGCAGTATTATTAATTACAAATAAATGACTAATATTGTATAGGGGATGTATATAAACATTACTCAAATTGATACTCTTTATATTTATAAATAAATCTCACGTATGTAGCATACTGTGATAGATGAATATGGTCCGTATAGGTCTGAAAACGCATATTTTCCGCCCACGCCCTTAATGTAGTATTATAACAATTTAGAGAAGACAATTCGATTTGTCCAATAAATAATTATTAATTATATTTGTCAAATCAAAAAAGTATTAATAATATATGCCATGACAATATAAAACAGCTACATAAAACGTGTAATAATAATTACTATGTTAATTTATTCAGACTAATTTCTAAAAACTCATAGTAAAATCATAATAGTTTTTTATAGCCGTGAGAACGTTAGTTACTTAAGTAGTTTTAAAATATTTTACTAGCTATTCTTATATTTAAATATGTACATATTAATAGTAAAATGATTGGTTCGGCTAGCATTTGTATAACTTGTTTGATTGTAGTAAAATTGTTTTTATCATACACAATCATACATACAAACCGATTCATTTTAATAATATTAGTGTGGATAATGATCGATAGTTTATAGATAATGTCAATAACAAAACACGTAATGAAGTTTAAAGGCCGGCAACGCACATGTAAGCCGTCGGGTGTTGCAGATGTCCATGGGCGGTGGTAGTCACTTTCCATCAGGTGAGCCTCCTGCTCGTTTGCCCGCTCTTACATAAAAAAAAGAAGTACTCAAAGCTTAGATGTAAACACGTGCGTTATGTAATGGCACTGTTTGTGCGCACCGTTACACCAACGTCCGGTCGAGCGCATGCCAAGATTAAGAGCTTTTTAATTTGGTCTCATAAATTGAAACTGTTCTATTTATTTCAATTTTAGTGTTGAAAATAATTCATTATTTATCTTTGCGACGTTGTTGTTGAATGTAATTAGTATTACGTTTCTATTGTTTTATTTCCGAGTGTTTCTAGTTTGTTTACTTAAATGTATAATTAAGTGAGTTTGTGAGTAATTACGTTTATTTTTTGTTTCGAGATAAAAAGTACATATCTGCCAGCGATAACATTTTTGTTATGAATATTTTATCTGAATTAATAATTATGTAATATAATTTTAATAGCATATAATTTCGCTTATGAAATTTTAAAATTTAATAGGTTTATGAGAGGTAGGGGTTCGGTTACTTACTATATCATTTGTAAATCAATATATTTTCATTTTTCAGTTTTGCATAACTCACTTGGACCTCGCTCACAACTCACTCCAATTGTAGCATCAATTTAAAACTTTGCAAAGAAATACAAGTCTGATGACTTAGAGCGAGCTAATTCGAGATGGCATGACAATCAGGTTACGGATAAGTTATTCAATGGAAAAACGGTAAGTCCATCCAGCTTGGACTCATTTAACTTGCATCAGTAAGTTCTTGGAAAACGTATAATAGTTGATGATGACGTAACAGATGCAGTAATGACAAAAATCTTAAATCCAGTTGCGTTCTATAACAAGAACGAGTTAACTATATACTCGGTGGTCTCTATCACCTTTGTGCAAGCTCGTCTTACTCAGACCACCACTACCATCACTAATCAAATAATCTACCGCAAAAGAGCAATGCTTAAGGTTTATAGGGTGAGTGAACCAGTCTAACTACAGGTATAAGGAATATAACATCTTAATTCGGAAGGTTGGTGGTGCATTGGCGATGTAAGGTATCGTTAATATTATATATGGGTAGCAGGGCTATACCCTGGTGGCCCATTTTCCCGTACGCCTAACTATTCTATAAAAATATATAACTAACTCAGATATACTTACCAATAACTTAATTTATTCATAAGTGGTTCCAATAGAGGTCCGATCCGGCTATAGAACATATACATGTATGTATGTGGTTAAAGGTAATCGTACTATAAGTGATGCAAAGAGGTTATGTCTCTCAGTCAAACTCCTTGAAGACCGTTAATTATAATCTGTTCCCCCGCCTGTCATGCAAATGTCTGACGTCATTTTATCACTAAGTGGTCGATCGCCGTGTCGTAACAATCGACGTGTAATTAGGAGCACTAGACAAAGTGCATTCGACAATTTTTGATGCGATTTCGTCTTCTTCTCATTCTCTTTCGTCTAATTATCAAATAAAATACGTCGATAGCTGATCACGTGATAAATCGAATAAATATGTCATTTCCATACATTTTGTTCCTTGTACAAATGAAATCGACAATCGCAGTAACTTCGTCGAGGTCCACTTATCATGCACCATATAAGTGAGTCAACAAAAGTTTCATGTCAAATTATACTCGTCAAGTGGACTGTTCGTTGTTTGTCCATAATTATGTTTATTTTATAGTACTTAATATATTACCTTTAACTACGTACGGTGTTTTTGAAAACTGCTAAAAGTAACCATTCTAACCGATGACAGCTAATATATTATATTTTCAAGTAGACATTTCAATAAAAAAACATTTTTTTAAATCTATAACACTAACTAAATAGTTTGTACACATAAATCATTTAAACAATTACATATTTCATTGATTTATGAGAATTTTGTGACTAATGTCTAGTCATTAACGGACTTTTTATAGGCTAATAGCCTCGCAATACAATAAAATTGAACCGATTTCACGCGAAC
Organism: Nymphalis polychloros; assembly: GCA_905220585.2. Taxonomy (NCBI): domain Eukaryota; kingdom Metazoa; phylum Arthropoda; class Insecta; order Lepidoptera; family Nymphalidae; genus Nymphalis; species Nymphalis polychloros. The sequence goes on along the minus strand of HG992253.1, from coordinate 12,282,497 downwards.
GTAATCCCAAGAAAAAGCTGGTGACGATTAAAAAGTAAACACGATTCATTTGGAATGAATTTACCAACAAACTCGAAACAACCCTATTCTTAGTAGATAACGTTGTCCAAGTATTTGGTATTCTCAAACAATTAGAACTATAATTGCATGGCAAATACTTAGTTTCAACTTGACTGTGTCTTTTGTTTGATTTTGAGCTCGCGTCTTGTACTGTTTGGTTAGTCAAAATACAGTAATTGTACTAAGCGATTAATTTGTTCAAATATGTACGTGTATGGTTTTAGCAAAAGTGTCACGAACGGCTTAGCATAATCATTCTTCGTAAAATTTCAAAAACGGCAACGGCTGTGAACGATTGACATACAGGTGTAACAAAATCCCTGTCCGACCCGTGAACTGGTTATCAGGTATCGTTAGTCGGTTCTATTTATGTAATCATATTTAAATTCTTAGAAAAAAAGTTACCCATAAAAAATATTAATTGTCATTTTCAATTGTAAATGACGAAACTTTCATGGACAACTGAGGTCATGACCTCGTGTCCTAGCCTACCCGATAGGTAAGAGCTATTTAGCGCTGTCGCCCGCGCCTGTTTTGCCTTGTTTTATTCGTTATTTAAGATTTTTTTTTTGGGGTAAATTTTTTGCTAAGAATTTTATATTTAATTTCATTAGTCAGACAATAAATATTCTACATAATAATAATATAATAATACGAATAGCAGAAAAATTGTTTTTGGTATCATGAAATACAATTTCGCCTCAATAATAACTAATTCTACCATAATAATATTTACAATTAGATCGACCTAGTTCCTTATGTAAACTACTTACCCATTTATGTTAATGACTAGATAATAATCACCATACTTGAAGGTAAACTAAACAAAAACGTGCTTACATAACGATCCCTCCAAAGTAAATAATTTGTAACAAAGAAAAGATCCGAATCCAAATAAATGATTGGAATTAAATGCAGAAGTTTACCCTTCAAGATACTAATAAATTCTCCTCTCGGAATACACAGATCGCTTTGACCTAACCGACGGCGACGTGGACAATAGTTCACAGCAGACTTTCACTGAAGTGGTATAAACAGTAACTATAAAGCAAAGTGAACAGTGAACGTTGAACGGGAAGTAAATACAGGGTGTGTGAGAACAAAGAGCGGGCCGTGATTGTTATCGATCGGCGTCCTGCGCCCTGCGCCGCCCGCACAAAGGGCATGGACGTACTAACACTTCCACGTGCTAATGAGCTGTATTCGTCAATTAATTCCAAGAATTGATGTATTAATGGCTGATCAACCAGACCTACGACTAAAAAACATGATCAATAAATTCAATCCGAAGATGCTTGATCCGGTTTAACCCAGAATCCTTCTAGAATATTCTACAATTAAAAATAAATTTATTAAAACCTGATATAGATATAAAATAATATGTACTCTACGTATTTTCTGATATTTTTATTTTAAATACGCATTTCTTAATACTTTTTTAAAAATTCTTCCTTAGTGCTCACCAAGTGTGTAAAAATAACCCATATGCAAATTTTTATGGTGCTAGTAGTTATTGCTGTCCGTTGATATGTCAGTTATTATTTTATATAGATTTGTTTGAGTTTAAAATAATCTTATCTTCATATGATTTCGGCCGCTGATAATGTATCGTGTAGGATTATTATTAGTTTCTTATCGAATTCATTTTTCAATGCCAAGGTCTTCGCGATATTTCCAACTTACTAATATTATAGTGAGCGATGATGTTTTTTTTTTGTATTTGTCATTAAAAATCAAACTCGAGAGAGGCTTAATAAGATGTTATTCTGTGGTTAACGGTGATTGGTTATGACAATTGCTGCAGACAGTTGATTGGTTGGTTTGTATAAGATTTTGTTTTTGTGGTCAATTTGATTGAATGAATATAAGCTTAATTGCTTAGTGAATTAGTTTTATAAATGTTTTCTCATTACCCTTTGAAGCCTAGAATTGTTATAAATAATCTTTCTTATATGTATAACGTTAGTCTTATAATCTGACATAATTCGAAAACAAAAGGGGTGGGTATATTATAGAGAAAAATATTATTCTAAACAAATTTTATTAGATATTTTATAAAGTCATATAACAGAAACAATTTATTTTAATTACCTACATTTCAGCTTGCTTTCAAAATCTGTCACAGGCACACAGTCTATTAAGCGAAAATAAATGTAATAATTAATTTGATTTAATTACAAGAAACATCAAAACGAAATCACGAAATTAACTAAGCGAACATTTTTATAAAATTTAATTAGACGGATATAATTTAAAATTCGAACGCTATTTCTCGGTTACCAAGCCCGTATAAAACATAGCGCTTGAGCGTTGTGTTTACAGTGCAATTCGCGCCCGCTCCAACCAACCCGTCAACTCTCAAACCCACTCACGATAACCACCCGATCGAATCGACCAGCCTTTACGTTCATTATCCACCACAAACAAAGAGCTACGACAAGATATATCGTTAATTAATTGTAAAACACAAATAACGTAACCTATTTAAATTGGTAGGTGTTTATCGGATACAATTTTATTTACGGCCAACGTTGAATGGGAGGTGTATTTTTGGCAAGAGTTCGCCAAAGTACGATTACAAGTGACTTTAATTAAACTCTGAATTTTTTGTTATAAGAATACATCATGTCTTTTATATTTTATATAGACTGCGTCGCTTAAGTACCTAAATTAGTTCCACAAATGAAATGGATTTCAGTAGCATTCCACATTGCTGCTCCAGCATAGATTAGTAGCCATATGTTTATTGATTCACTGCCATGTACATGAGCGCATGAAACCTCAACTATCCTTTCTCGGATTTGAACTCGCGATCTTCGGTGTCACCTACGCGGTCTATCCATTTTCACTCTCCCAAAATCGTCTTTTTAATACGGGATAAAAAAATGTTGCCAAGTTAAGCTCTTGATTACCCGTTTATAGATTCTACCGACACAAAGGTATTAGCAACGATCTACCTATTTGAAATTCTAATTTTTTTTTATGCTTACTACGTTACAGAGGTATTTTAATATCTAATTTCACTCGAGATTATTACCGAGCGATTATATCCTGAGCCCTTAAGTGCTTTAATGGTGTTTAATTTTATAGTTTAATCTAGTCGGGTGGTGGTTTTTGGTAACAAGCGATTTTGATAGCGATGTTAAGCGCTATATTTTTTATGGAAGTTCCTCGCATGCAATGGGTCTCTTTTTCCATAATGCACTCTTAAACAACCCCCGTCGCGCATTAAATATTAAACGGCCATTGGGCGCCATTTGCGTTCTGAATATGTCCCTGTTTACGAAATCTTTGTTTTAATACTTATGTAAGGGCCGTAGAACAGTGACTTTGTTTAAATGGTATCAATATTTTTCAATTTTTGTTCTATAATTTTCAATAATCTCTGATGAAAGATAGTAATTGTTTTATAAGATTATTAATTTTAAAACAGACTACGTATACCATTTCTGTTTAACTTTGTTCGTAGTAATAGGTAATTATTGACCCGATTCGGGAGCACGCGAGCGTAGAATCGACACGTGCGGTTTTAATTGCTAACTCCAAGATGAAACAGCTTTACAGTGTAAATTCGTACTGAAAATTATTACAATTATATATTATATACTCACTGTTATATTATATATGTACATACCCATTTAGTATATCTGTATTTATGTATTTATGTTTAATTTTTTTAACAAGTGCTGTAACGGTCGCAGTAGAATATGTACTGTGTTACTAGTCATATGTAACCTTTGTAATTCCTTTTATAACCGTCTGTCCCCTTACCAACCTATCCATAACTATTTTAAGAAGCAAATATCTTACATCGCGTCTGAAATAGCCACATCCTATTGCCATACATTGCTAGAACACGTGACGTCATTTCCATATACCTGTAGCAGTTTGCTACCACAGAATATCGTTGTTAGAAATGTCATAAAATAAAATAATTGAAGAATCATTTTGTGCAAATATTTCTGACGTATGTACAAATATCCTAAATATAATTAACTATATGACGCCCTCGGTTTCGCTCGCGTTTGAGATGGTTGGCCTATCTCCTTTCTCCTGATTGACAACGTGTATGTGAAATTTCATGATGATCTGTTAAGTAGTTTAGTCAAAGCGTAATAAATAAACAAATAAATAAATATTTTGCATTTATAACATTGAATTTTTATATAAAAAGTAAGATAAATCATCATCAATCATAATCATAGACGGTAAATATATTAATAGTCGATCGTGTGACCTTCATATATTTTAAAAATTAATAAAATTTAAAAATGTTAATAACATTAACCTTATTGCAATCACTTTCAGCTCTATTTCGATTTAAGCGAAAAATAATAATAATATGATATACGAACTTATTATTACTCTATTGATAATAATGGGCGTTAAGTCTTTTTATCATGGCTACTCAAGCTGTACAACAACATAAAAATATGTAATCGAACGTCAAATTATATTAACTTTTTTTTTTCTTTATTAATACTAGCTTTACACTTATTAACTGTCAATAAATAATAAGAGAAACGGCGAAGAAAACTCAGTGAAGCTTATGTAATATATTTATAATATAATTTTTTTATATAATATCGTAAAAATAAACAAAATATTTATAAGCTAATCGCATGACTCACTTCTGGAATTATTACGCTCTGTGTCAATTGCCTACACGTAACTTATAAAATATTTCGCTTTGTTTCAGGTAAGGACCCGCACGGGCTCGTAGGGAGAATCACGATTCCATCCCTTTGTGTTTCGTAATCTTTCCATGCACTGAGTTAAAAGGTCGGTGACGTTATTTAAATTGGCGCAAAACACGGTATTTTATCTTGTCATATATTTTTTGTGGATTTTTTAAAATGTTTCCTTGCGTTATCTTCCCTTTCAAACCTTTTTAAATACGTCGGATTATAATGATTACAGTAAATATATTAGTTTTTTTTAAAATAATTACAGATTAATAAATAGCTTTGATATTCAAAGTTACTTCATTCTTGAAATATATTATTTAAACTTAAATAACAGAAATAGTACTTGCATTTTTGTGATAGCAGGGACTATACATATACATAAAGTCTTAAATCAATCAGATGAACAAAATGGGATCGAATAGGATACAAAGAAAATATATTATATTCGAGGGAATGATTTTTTATCATCTTTAATTTATAATGGGTGGACTAGCAAAGAGATAACTGAGAAATATTAACAGTTCCTTTTTCAGTTTCCGATGTGCCGCTAACATTGGGAACTAAGAAGTTATGTCCCTTGTTGAACTGCCGTGAGTGAGGCACCGGAAAACAACAATACTGAGTACTATTTAGCGGTAGACCGTAGAGTATGTGATGAACGGGTGGTTCCTTCCCAGAACAACAAAACAAAACTCAACTTGGCTCAACAAAAGTAAAAAAAAAACGATATTCCTTTATCATTTTGATTATTAGCTTAAAAATATCGTTATTATTTATAAATAATCTTCCAAACATCTTTAAGGTATACTTAAAATAAATCTGTTATTATAAAATTTATATTGAACATTTTTCACAATAAAATCCGCCCACGGCCTCTCGCTTAGCAATAAAAAATAATTCCTCCTCGTCGAATCTATTGTTCATTGAAAATAAATATATATATATATATATATATATATATATATATATATATCTTTTCAACGTTTTAGTATATTATTATTTCTTAATGGGAATTGAATAATTTATTACTCGTAAAAAATGTCTATTATTCTGTTTGATCGCAATTTCGCGTAGCATTTTCACCGCCACTTGAAGAATTGTATGTTTCTCAATTTTATTACTCTTTCTAAGACATTTCTAAAACATTTGTATTACATTTTTGTTCGGTAAAATGAAGATTTTGCAATCCGCTTTGGCTTACAAGGTATTTACCGAAGATTATTCGCAGTTTCTTTCTACAGTTCTTCCCAGGTTTGAGGCATTTCTTTCCAAAACTGTAAGAGATTTTTAACAATCAATAAGCAAGTGCATTGCAGGTGTATTATATAATGAATACAATTTTTTACTTTGATATTATTTGTGGTTATTTTGATAGATGAAGATTCGTAGGTTTGTCAGTATCAAAGTTTTGTGCTGGCTCGTCTGGGTGGGTACCACCGCCTTGTTAATTATTCCGCTAAAGGCGAATACACGATATTTTTTGTGTATAAGTTTGCTGATTTCCGGTCTACGGTAAGTGCCATACCGTTAATCAAAAGACACGAGAATATAACATCTTGGATCTAAATGTTGAAGCCGCCTTCCTAAAAAAATAACGAAGAAGGAATTTATTGCAATAATATAAGATTGTGATTTATCAGAGCTGTTTTCTGTGAGAGTTACAATTCGTCAGTTCTTTAAACAACTAATAAAATATGCCACATAGCCACGGGTGATTTAAGTTGTAAGTAAGTTCTGCGTCTTAATCAAATACCTTCAAAAAATTAAGAAAGTCACGAGAACCTCGACTAAAAATAATTACATTCTATAAATTTACCAAAAATTGTTTTTAGTGTTTCACTATTAACTTAAAATTATATCGAGCGACCCAGGCGATTAAATAATGATTAATATTTTTTCTTTCAATTTGGTAGAAGCTGACTATGTAGAGAAACTACATCAATAAGTATACATTCAATATACAATGTAGACTCTTTATAGCGAAACTCAAGGGACCGAACATTTTTTATCGTTATAGAGAGTTACTGTTATAGGGAGTGAAGAAGAAAAACAACTAAACTCATAATAATTTTTAATATGTATTTGATAAAATAGGTAATCAAATTATCTTAATACATATAGTCAGTTAACTTTGCCTGACGTTTTTTGCTTTGCCAGTATTTGTTTTGTATTATCTTATGTATTTTATTCATCTCTTGATATGCGGTGGAATCCTCTAGATTAAACGATAAAAAAAAATCTATAACATGCATGCATTTGATGCTGCTTAGCAGCATTCAACATGCATTTGATGCATTGATGCATGTTGAATTGTTGGTGGTGGTTCAGAATCATCTATTTGATCATCTTCTTCATCTTCATTCAGTTTTTCTTTACTTTTTGACACTAAATTAAGAATTTGTTCGTCAGTAAGTGAACAGGTTGTGGCCACATCTTTGTCTATATTTTCGTATCTTCGTTAAAACTTTCTGGTATGTTGAACTGTTTTATCTATTCATTCAGTGGTAGATTATCTTCACTATCAAAGTGATCCGTTTCTACTGTTTAACCATTACATACATTAATTTTACCGTAGGTAATTTTGTGACGGTGCTTAAATTTTCCGAGCCAACCTTCTGATGCTTTAAATCGCTTATTGTTGAACCACGACAACATTGCTTGATCCAATTCTTCGAATTTTGGCTTCCTTAATTTTTTAAGAGACTTGTACCCACACCCTCCTGTGCCGCCTGCAGAATTGTTTCCTTGTTTTTCCAAATGGTAGCAACAGTAGATTGAATTAGTCCGAAAGGTCTTCCAATATCACTTTTCTTTTCTCCTTTTTCAATCGCACGTAACACACAAAGTTTTTCGTCAACACATAACGCTTTTCTTTTACTGGCCATGTTAACAGTTTCAAAGTTGACTTACGACTGATAATACGATAGGTACCTGGTGTGTTTAGTTCGAGACCATCATTTCCAAGCAAACCAAATGTCACCAAATGTAACAAAGCACGTGTTCAAGGCAATTAACAATAACAAAAGCAAGACGGCTGTTTACGACCTCAGAAGTTTCGGGGCCTCAACATTTTAGTCGGCGTCTTTTGTAACCTGATAAGATACCACAAACAATAATACCGATAATGAATATTTACTGTGTCTAAATATGAACACATTTCTTTATAATAGAGAATGGCTGCTGGGCTATATAGTTTATCAATGTGTGGGTTTTAAGGTAGACCAACCAAATTGTGCTCACTTCTACGTTATAGGTTTATCGTTATAAAGAATAACGTTATAAAGAGTTTACACTGTACTTACAATTTGTCATAGTCGGGTCATTAACGCTAAAAATAAAGTGCACAATTTGAAATACTTACATTGGTATCTATGAGTTCTTATATACTTCGTAATCAAATATTTATTTACTTCAATTACTTGGTTCTTGAAGTCCCTTCGAGTCTAAACAACAATTTACTTCAATTACATTCTAATTTTTTATTAAACCTACGTGACCAAAACAATTTACCTGGACATTACCATACACATTGCCTTTTCAGCTTTATACCCTTACGATATGGTTCGATTTTGTCTGTCGCGTACTTTACTATTCGTATGAAAATCCGAGCGAAAGTTTGGTTATTTGAGCAAACAAATGCATCGATATTCGTATATTTGGACAGTATATTAACTCGGGCCGTATATTAGTTTAATCGCTCCGTTATTAAAAAGCTGAGCCGGTAGCGATTAAACGTTTATCGTTGCAGACCGTTCTCGGGTGCAATAAAATGTTCGGACCATTAATATGGTGTTCCGCACACTGTGATTTACGACGTGGGACCCTGATCGAGATACCAGATTTAAGAGATTTTGAATGTTCCAATCGTTTGTTCAAATGGAAGAATTGTTTACTCGAGTAAGACGAAGTTTTGCTACAGAACAATATTTATTTTTATGATATATATAGGGCAATTAAGCAGGGGAAGTTTTTCATCTTTAACACACGATTTCTCATAGTAAGATTTTAAAATATATTTTTTTACTGAAAATAGTTTTTATTTTGATTCGAAACTTACTTGTTTTTTACTCTTGATATTGTTGAGTAATGTGACCAGTATGGCTTTGTTCCAACTAAGGTACCGTTTATTAGTAAACTCCATAATGTATTGTTGTGTTCCTGTTTAAAGTGTGAGTGAGCCGGTGTAACTACACACGGGATATCACATCTTAGATTCCAAGGTTGGTGGCGCATTGACGATGAAAGGAGTTCGTATTATTTCTTATAGCGCCAATGTTTATGGGCGGTAGTGAGCACTTACTATTGGATGGCCCATTTGCCGGTTCACCTAAAAAAAGCATCATTGATCCCGTGGTCTCCGATAAATGAATAAAAATTAACAGACTATAATATTATCTTATCCTCTCTTTTTTCGAAGACTTAGAGAAAGAGATAGCAATACTTTATTCATATCGAATTAGTTTCGACTTGGGACAGTTATAAAACAATAATTAATTTAATATATATTTTGTAATGTATAGTCGAGACAACGGCACATACTATTGCGAACAATCTGAGTGTAATCTCGTGGGACTTCATAGCGCTGTAACTATACATCCACCTGTCAAGCTAAAGTCCCCGGGTTCGAAACTCATCCGATTACGTGAGTTGAAATACAACTCTATAACTTTAACGAACGGACTGAAGTTAATAATCAACAATTGTATACAAAATATTTCAAAGTACAAAGTTAAATATTAACTTAATCGTTAACGTTGTAATATTTGAACGTATTTGGGAACCGTGCTAACTTAAACATTAGAACAATTACATTTCTGGGATTCTATAATTTTATTCCTCTAACCTTTATGTATGTATGGACTTTAAATACATTTTTATATCAAGTCTATTACACGTACATATTTGCATCTATGTAGGTACATAATATATGCATATCTTGACACGTGAAAACTATTCGCGTATTTTCTAGAAATTCGAGCGAAGAAATATCGCGTTGTTTACTTTCAATGTTTGTATTTGAAATATACACTTTATTGCACATCCTGTAGTTTATTTACAAGTTATTTTCAACCATTCAATCATCTTCAATCATCGCGAGAGTATAGCTGAAATGTCGCTGTTTACTCACGCTGCATTTCCGGACATCGTCCGCCATTTTAGATTAAATTGAAAACAAAATGGTGGACAAAGTTTGTTGCTTATTTTTCGTGTAAGAATAGAAAATTTATATCGCGCGAGGAAGGAAATAATTAATTGGCTTCTTATGTGAGTTGTTTTCTTAATACAATGTCTCTGTACTTTATTTATAAATGTGTAATATCGCTGTAACTTAAGCAACGTAGACAATCTTTTTTTTTTTTTCTTATTTATAACTTGACAAAGATTGGACATTACACAAAGCCTTATTTTCTATTATAATGAGTCATTTTAAAATGTGTATATTAATTAGATGTATATTGTTATGAATAATCATTAATTAATTTTGTAGTCAAAGGCTATGATTTCAAAGCGTAGGTGGGATATTAAATTGAGTTAAAGCCGTAGTAGTAGTCGTTGAATGGACATTCATGAAATATTCTGTAATGAGGTTTGAACGAATTAAATTAGTTCAATTAAGGTTGTTCTTGTGTCTGTATATCGAACATATTTTGGTTTTGGTTATTCAAAGGGTTTTATAATTAGTATTCGAAGCCGTATGAAATAATATATCGAATATTCAATTCGGTATTTTGATCGAATTTTTGTTCGATTATTGCTTTATTATTAATAGCGATTAGTTATATTCGATGAATATATTGTGCAGTTTTTTTTTATTAATCAATCAGTCTCAGTTTTTGTTCTATCAAAATAGTAAAATCTGAAAGGTATACACCATCTTAGCTTTAGTATTTAGATTTATATATATAAAAATTGATAATATCGAATATATTTTAAACGGATTGCTTCAGTTAGTACAGAAGGCTTTTAAAAAATGAGATAATCTGATATAAGAAACATTTATTTCGTTTTAAACTACAAATATTTTTATAAATAGAAAACACGACTAAATTCTAAATTATTTTTACGTTAGAAACTTGTCATGCAAATGTTACATAGACGTTGCAGTCGAATTCGTCGTTTTAATTTTATCCTCATTGTGTTCAAAAATATTTACTTTTAAAAACTAATCCTGTATATTCATATTCAATTATTGTTAACAAATAAATGTATAAACTTTAAAGAACATCTGTATAAATCATGTTACTGATCAACTAACACATCCTGTCCACACCAATCGGTTGTCGTCGAACCGTCTGTCATGACGAGGCGTTCGCCAATTACTCAAACACCTGGGTTGGTGCGCTTCGACACCGATGTTATTATACCCTTCAATAAATCACGACAGTTTCGGAAAATATGTTGTAAAAGGTGTACTGGAACACTTACGAGGCTTCAGAAAATAAAGATATACGCTTGTAAGTATATTAAAGTTATGTATCTATATGTATTAGGATTAATTTGGTATAGAAAATCGATACTAATATTAGAAATATGAAAATAACTCTGTTAGGTTTTTACGGCTAAACCACTGAATCGATTTCGATGAAATTTGGTATAAAGCAAGCTTGGAGCTTGGATCCAAGGAAGGACACTTGGTCGTAATACCTTCCCCCCCTTCTCTAACAAAACTAGTATGTAATATAATGTTAATATTAGTATAGTCTTAGAATACGACAGATCCTTGTATACAGAGTTATTTGTAACGACCCAGCAACCTCGCAGGACTAGCTATCTAACATCATAAGCAACAACTTTTGTTCTATGACTTTTGATAATTTGTTAGATTTTATTTTCATACAATAATAAGTATTAATTTAATTTCACGCTTGAACGTTTATAAATCTATGCGCATCGCAAAGATCGACGCGTCGCGTCGTACTTTCGTTTGTGAATGAAATATAGACCTACAAATGTCACGACAGTACAACAAAAACTTATTAAATCATTTTTTTTCATGTATTGCTGGGTCGATACAAATAACCCTGTATAAGAGCTATTCATGGAGGCTTTGCTACGTAGCAACCTGTTTTGTAAATCGGAGTAGATATACCGTCTCTTTACCAGACGAACTATTGAAGTATCTTGTGTTACTAACGACTGTACCTTCTCATCAAAAAGAAGAAGCGTTAACAGAGCTGTAGGACATTAGAAGGATTTTTCTTTAATACAAAAATTAAAGAACATATGTGGTCCATTTACCTTTGCCTTTCTTTATTTAAATCGTCGATCTTGAAATTGCAGATTATTGACTCTATGAACTTCGTGAATAATTTACCGTAATGTCTTCGACAATCTAATCTCTTCGTCTTATATAAATATTCTCGCATTAGACCTTTACGCTAGATCTGTAACAAAGTCTATGGCATAATCAACATTAATATATTTCGGGTCATAGTGTCCTCTCATTAGGAAAACCCTTATCCCTTCAAGGGATAATAACACTTTGAAGTTTAACCAACTAACTGAACGTTAATGAGCCAGCGAAGAAGAAAACATTTAGCATATTGAACACCTTTGATACTTATTTTGGTATTTATTGATAATTCCATCATCATAAGTTTTTACAAGTATCTGAATAGACTATCGTTTTTAATATAATCTTATAGGTAGGTTATTTTTTTAAAACACACCAATAATATTTTGACTTGAATTTTATTAAAATAGATTTAGTTGAGAGAGAAATAGGATTTTTGTGTTGTAAAATGTTTTCTGTAATAAAATTCTTCAATGTTTTCCAAGTTTGGTAGGGCTGAAAGCAGACCCGATCTGATTTGGTGCCACTTACTCATCAGTTATTCCATCAAATATTAATACTTTGTTACACTGTGTTTCGGTTTGAGTGTTGACTGAGCCAGTGTTATTACAAGTATAAAGTACATAAATGAAATCAAAATATTTTTATTTAAAAATAGACTTTTACATGAACTTATCAATAACTTATGTATCAAGTGCTGCTACCAGATCGGAACGTGGATTCTAACGACAATATGTCATATGATCCCTTGGTTAGGAACAAATGGATCGTCTATATTCCAATTGCAAGGACTCTTTAATTTTGTATGGCTAAAGTAAATAAAGAAATAATGTATACGGTTTTATTAAACATTAGACTTAGAAAACAAATCGATTATGTTACTTCATTAATATCTTATGTTTGGTCCTGTCCAACTTTTCGACATTATTCGACCTAAGCAAACCTTTATCTTGTATCAACCCCTTGAGTTGGGATGAATTATCGTTTTGAGTGACGGGGACGAGATGTTGTAATTAATTTACATTGCCTTTTCTATATTTGTACGTTAACAATAACTATTTAATAATGACAGCCAGTCTTCCTCCGTGTTATTAATAGTATTAATGGTTGTTTGCTATTAATAGTTAATAACTTTGTTGGAAGTTGTGATTCCTACTGTTATTAGTTATTGTTGTTTTTTTAGATATAATGTCTGGAGTGACTTCGAATCATGTGCCCATTTACACGTTATCCTTCCTATTTTAAATTAAAAAAAAACTAAACTCAAAAAAACCATATTATTCAGGCATTGCGGCAAGTCAATGAAACGTGAAAAAACAAGTTTTCAGGAAGAAATTATAAAAAAATACGTGAATAATTAATAACGCTTAAGTGGGAAAATTTAAAAATACAAATTAAAAAATGTTATCTAACACCTATTTGATGTTGCATAACATATTCCCCGGGTACGTAGTGTAATTTGCGAGGGTAGCGAGTGCTGCGTTGAATATTACAACGCGATTCAATTTGTGGCGGCGCGCTGACTGATCACTTCAGCGTGAGAGCCGACAATGTTACGTTGCATATCCGCGCAAATTACTATTACTATGTTGAACCGATACTAGTGTAATAATATGATACACTCGAGACGTAAGTATTACTTTGAAGTTATAAGTGCAAGGATCGTATTTTTCAATCGATGATCTGGCTCTTGACTTATATAGTTGGTGATAACCATTAAAAGTTTGTATTGTATCTTTCTATTAATACATACTGAATAAATCAGTATGTATTAATAGAGGAGTTAGTTAATTGTCAGTTTAAAAATCCCGTGCTTTGGATACATGAAACTTGTAAAGCTTTGGATGCTGCATCTGACCTCTTCAACTGTATCAAATTGCCGTCACATTGGAGTATGAGAATGAGGATATAGAGCGAGCTTTGATCCGAATGAACTTTATCAAATGAAATGATATAAATTATTTGTCGCTCATAAGATCTACTAAATCTTAGCAGCAAATAATTTTATTTATTTTTTGATAAAATAGGTATTATATGAAATCTTGCAAAATTTAAATAATAATTTTGCAACTCTTTGAGCACAATAAAGTAATTATTGATTTTTATTGATAGTCCATAATCAATCAAATAGCTCGGAATAACAAAGCAGATTTCATTTTTATAATGAAGGATGTTATATGGTTAAATTTTTACTGCCATCAATTATAAGATATATATATATATATATAACGTCTCCAGTACTACCTTGCTGTTGTTTCATAATTCTCATGTCAATAATTTTATTCACTATAATATTTACTGAATGTATTATAATGTTATTGACCGTTATAATTTATGAATATTGGAATATAGTTTATATGTTAATGACGTGTCCGAAGTCCATTAGCAAAGTCCTTATTTCAGTTAAATACTAGGTTGCGACTTTGAATCATTTACCAGAATATTAATTCTTTTGTTTGTTTGAATAGCGATAAATTAAATAACATTTAAAATATATAATGAGCAAAAATGTAACTTTTTTATGTGAAGTAGCTAATGGTGTGCTTTGCGGGTAAGATTTGTATGCCGTGGCGGCAAATGTCATGTATGTGTGCGTAACGCGTACAGTTTATACTTTGTTGCCATATATAATAAAGATACATTTATTTATTTTATTAACAAAACTCAACGTTTTTATTATTTTACTTCGTATTTAAATATCGGTTTTATTTAATTATAAATTATTTCAATAACTATCAATTTCAAAGTTTCACACCTGCCGATTAATCTGTTTTCAGTACATATACAAGAGAAGCGTATACATTTGAACAATTTCAAGAATTGTCGTTATATTTCAATTTCCTTACTCATTAATCACTCTGTCCATTACTTAAAATCGTATGAAAATCCGTTCGGTTGTTTTTGAGTTTACCGCATCCATACAGACGGACAGACGCAGCGGGGTACTTTGTTTTATAATATGTAGATGGCCGCCATATCGAAGCTAAATTTGAAAATGAATTTTCAAGTGTAAAGTAATTTAGTCGTGTATTATGTATGTATGTAATATGTATTGAAATATTTCGCGTAACGAATTTAATCCCTTTCATGATTGTCTTTGACGAGATGAATCTAGTTATTTATGTAATATACATGTATATATAATTCATTCATAGTGAATTGCCTTCAATAAGCTATTTTCGCGCTATTTTGAATGAGGCTTAATTTCGCAATCTCCAGTAATAACATAAATTACCTCAGTTGATAACGCTTAATGAGACTCGTAGGCCCAATTATCGAAATAGTCTCAAATTATAAGATATTACCGTCTAGATCATATAGCGATTAGGCACATTATATAATTACATTAAATTATATATTATGTACCATTTTGACAATCGAATTTGTTTGAATTTTTGTACTTTAGTCATAAGTAATTGAGGACGTATTGTATAGTGCATAGGGCGTTACACAAAGACATAATAAATTACATTTTTATTAAAAAATGTCATCCATAGCAAACGGCTGGCGTGTCTACGGTAAACATTTTATTCACTTAACACAGCTTCGCCTTATTAGGTAAAAAAAAGTGTTTTCTCAGGTTTTTCACGCCCCCATTTTTTTTTTGACGCTGGGAAAACCCATTACTTGTTTCCCCGACGGGAACAGTGGGGGGGTATGTGGGGCTCGCCAATGTCATCGGAATACCCACTAAAATACTAGGTTTTAGGAATACCATTATCGCCGTCTCTAAAACTACAGAAATTTGGGCATAAATATATTTTATTATTGATATTATCTATGTAAATTACATGGTTAATCCGTAAACACAAATAACGTAATATATTTATGTAAAGCAAAAACAAAGATTAGGTCTTAAGTACTTACCTATTCTCGCTTCTCAGAATGCTCATTCGCCGTGTTGTTTCTTAATAGCATTGGCCGCCATTACTTCCCATGGCGTTGATCGCTGAGTTTGAGTCGGAGTCATATTAATTTTCAACAATACCGCCTAAATGTCAACTTTTTAATTTGTATATCGGATTTAATCTCCTATTTTTTTATAATCGTATATGTATTTCAGATAACGACTTTAGTTTTAAGTTTTATTAACTTGTAATTTAATAACTTGTTTATACGTAACAATCTTCCACTTTAATATTTGATATTACTCTTTGTCACGTTTACATGGCCGTCCGTCACTGTCACATGGAGGCCTCTGAAAATCAGTGCTGGGTTAATATTATGCCAGCTTCAACTGAGAGGTTGTCCATTTTGGATGCCACACCACTTTACAGTTAATTTTTATTTTTTTATTTTTTTTCTTTTCTTTGTGTTTCCATAATAATGCAATTCCCATTTTGCATCCAATTATATTTAATAGATATAGATTAAACAAAATTGGATGCAAAATATTTTTGTAAATATTTTTGTAAGTTAGTTAATTTTTTTTTTTTTTTTTTCTACGTCATAAATTAACTTAAACTCTGTGTTACTTTTGTCATTTCTTTTTTATCTTCTTATTTTTACTCATGTGGTGTGATCCAAATAAAGACTTTATCTATCTATCTATCTAAAAACCCAGCGGTACCCTTCCCGTCTTAACGGGAGCGCCACGGGATCGCTTGCGCATGCTACCGTGACGCTCCGACGGCCGGCCCGCCTATGCGGGCCTCCATTCACTAGGGAGGATTCCCATGGTGCTGGGAACCCCCCTAGTCCCGGCGGCGCCTATTGTGGCGGGGGCAGAAGGTGCGCAAAGCGCCGTATGCTTCTCCCCAATCTTCTGCGGCGGAGCGGGTCCACAGCAGCATCTTCCTCTCGCTCCCGCTCCGCGGCCTCCTTCTACGACATCGCATTTTCGCAGAAGGAGACCATCTCTGACCAGCACCCCTCGCTTCTGAGCATCGCGTTGATGATGCTCGGCAAGGAGAGGTCTCCGCCAACAACCGCCGCCAGGGAATGCCTCTGGGGCCCCCACGCGGCACATTCCGTCAGGGTGTGATGCGCCGTGTCGCATGGCGCACTACACTCTGACGGAGCGGACGGGACACGAGATGAATTATTATCCCAAATTAAGCACTTGAAATTCAGTTGTGCTTGCCCGGTTTTGAACCCACGATCATCGGCTAAGATTCACGCGTTCTTACCACTGGGCCATCTCATCATCAGTATCATCAGTACTACAATCAAGTAAAATGACTTTTTTAAATCAAAATTCAAATAGGCTTACTAGGTAGGAACTTGTAGTCCTTTGCCTTATAATACAATTAATTATGACACTATACACGACTTACATTAATAAAACAAGAACTAATTCTCCAAAATAAAAATATATCATACTGTAATTGTAAATTTATTTGTTAAATTACATCAAACTGTTGCATAAGCGTAGTTTGTAGTGTAATTCGAGGATTTTGTTGTGAAGGTCGTCGTGAATTCAATCGATTCAGCGCCTGGAATGCTGAAAGTGGGCCAAGGTTGGACATATCATAGATGTAGTTTAGAAATATTTTAAAATGACACTCGACACTAATATAAAACTTCAAATTATTATAATTATCGTTAACTACCTCCACGCTTGGACTTAGCACGAATACAATTAAGAATTCAGTCATTATATTTATTTGATTAATAATAATTTATAATAAAACCAACATCCCAGCCAAGCGATATTCGCCCGTATAGTGCTTATAGGCACGACACAATTTTGTTTGTCAAGCGTTTTTCCAAACATCGTTTATTAAATAAAGTACTGCTCGAAATCATTTTTATTAACAGAAAAGTCAAACAAGAATTGTATTTTTTATAAGGTCTTAATATTGTCAATTAATTTTGTCAGAATAATAAATAGAACTATAGATTTATTATTATTATTTCCATTAAAAAAAAAGAATATTACTTACCTTCAAATTCCGATTTATATTAACTAATTTACAGTAACAAATGCAGTCGGAGAAGTTTCGTTTTACATTTTAAAGATCTACATATCTCACACACAAAGTTTTCTTGTATCTATCATATCTATGGCAGCGTTCGCTTTCGTAGTCGTACGATCGACAATTTACGTCATATTGACATAAAAATATCCAACATTGTATAGCGCATGTGTCCGTTATTAAACTATGCATCATATATGAAAGGTCTGTATCAATCAGATTAGTGGTTTTTGAGAGAACTTGGAAAAAAAAAACAATGAAAACTAACCTTTTTTTGTATCTCCGGATCAGACCAAAAAGTAGCCGGGTTTTCCCTTTAAGAAATTCTCTGTAGTACCCCAAAGTATAAGAAGTAAGTAATATCACAATATTTATATTGCATTGCTTTTGGTCCAGCGCTTGAACTCTCGTCGGATTACAGTCCCAACGGATTACTAAGAGAACAGTGAATGCAACTGTTTACACACTTGACCGCTATTTTTTAAAAGTATGAGATATCTCTATTCCTTGACTATACTTTAATAACACATGACTAATTCTCGTAGAAACCAAAAATATATTTTTAAAATAATAGCGTCTCCACATCGTCTAAATAACATCGATTTTTACATAATATTATAAGTCCCCATTGTATGCTGAGCTGATAGCGCGTTGCACCCAACGCCCTCCTTATAAAAATCTTATCGTGAAGCCAGACGGCTAAATTGGTTTCGATAAAATGTTTCTGGTGATTTTTTTACAAAAGTTAAATTGTACTTTCAGGTTATATACCCATGATCAAATATATTATGGTAAATGAACAATAGGTCCAGTCCGGTTTCAAACTCGAATGGTTATTACATTGATGAATCTTAGATTTTGCTTGTGTTTATCGCAATCGAATCGAACATCTTCGTCGTCGTTTATCGTTTCTAGTCTACAAACACAACGATCCGGCTGCGATTCAGTCGAAGTTGGATCGGAATAGAATATCGTGGCCTTGGGGGCCACGATATTAGTGACCTGTGACGTTCCACTCATGGGCAAATATTTCCTTCATTATTAAAGGTCATAATACTCCGCCATTCTAAAAGCAATGGAAATGAAAATAAATGTTTACATTATTCCATAACATACTGGGAGTTTTCTTTATGAAGTTTGTTTTTTCTTGATCTCGAAACGACTAATACAAAAGAATTCATAGATGTTTTTGCTCTTGGTTTACATTTAATTAACTTTACGGTCTATTTACTTGGAGAGCGAGACGGTTAGGCAATCTTCAATATTTATGAATCAATTATTATAGAAATTATATTTAATACTTTAAACAAATTAAAGAAAAAAGGTCTTATGTTTTCTAGGTAAGGTCTATTTATTGTTAATGTACATATACAGCTGTCCTGCGAAACCAGCTTCCGCTGGCGATGTTTTTAAACCGATATAACATAGAAGCTTCCATGAAACCTCATCGTTCCTTAAAGGTGTCCATGAGCGGTGGTAGATACTTTCGCAGGTGAGCCTCCTAGCTGCTTGCCTCCTCTTACATAAAAAAATACAGAACATTTTGTTTGTTTCTTATAACACACATACACACAGTGTTTCCATTATTACTCTTAACTTGCATGCAACAAATTATTTGTACATGAAATGCCGCGCCGTCCACCTATAATGTCCAAATATATCGAATTACACTTATATTGTACATGATGTATATTGTCTTTATGATAAGTCGATGGTCTTTAATAAATTAAAAATTAATATCAAGCAATTGATGAAATTCTACCACACTAATAATATCCTCCGAGAAGTGGGCTAGGCCACTTCAAATTTAACATCGTAACCAAAATCAGTCAAGATCAACATCATCACATTTATAATCATCTTGGTCGTCCAGCCTCAAATGGAAGTCGAAGGTTGGGGGACAGAACAAATCACACCCAGAAAATTAACAGAGTATTTAATATTTCGATATAAAATAAATAAATATTTTCCAAACGCTTCAATGACTCATGCTAAAGATCCGTGGTCTAAAATGTTAATAATTTAAAAAGTTCAAAGGCCGATTCCTATAACATTAATTATAAACCTTCTTTCCAACAGTTGAAGACATTAAGAATTATTTATGCCAACCTTTTCCAGATTTCTCTTTAATATTCTCTTAATGGAAAAGGATAGGGAGAGAAAATTAAATATTTCCTAAATATTAAAATGATTTGAATGCTATACTTTTTGGGGATATAAAGTTTTTTTAAATTGATGCAAAAAGGAATACAAATGCAATAATTACTGTTTATAATTTTAATACCTAAATATTACATAAAATCTTATCTCTGCGCGAAATCAGCGTTTTTAACATAACATTCAGTTTCTGTTCTATTATCAAACTGAATATAAATGTATTGTATAATGCAGCCTTCTTGGTGGAAAGGTTAATCCAAAGTGTAGTTAGTGAAAACACAGAGAGACGCAAAGAGTGACGTTGTTTTATACCATTTAAATGAGAATCAAACCTTAAATAAGCAAAAACTGTTGTTGATAATCATCGCAATTAAAAATACTGATTAAAAAAGGCAAGTGGAATAAATAAACTCAAATACATAAATACAAACACTTTTTTTTTCCCATGCACTGCGCTCGCTTACACACATTTGATACTGCAAAATAAAGAGAAAAATCATTATTGCTTGTCCAGTTAATCATTTAAAAAAAGTTTAAAATTTTTAACCACCAATGGATATAATCGCATTCTGAAAAGTACGACAAAATATAATATTCTTGTGTAACATTCTTATCTACAAACTATTCAAAAATTATCATCTACTTAGACAAGTTACATAATATACGTTTTAATTTAATTCATATACATAGTGATGTTAAAAGTATAGCCATTGTCGGTATCTTTCAAGACGTTACAACAGAGATAAAGATTAGCCCAAACATTTCGACTCTGACTTCATTATTGTAAGATAAATTCATCGTTGGCTAGCGTTTGCAAATTCGTACCCAGTCAAACGGTAATACTAATATTTTAAATATATTTCATGTTTACAAAGTAACAAAGATGAACGGCATTCAATTCTTTAGGTCGTGCCAAGTGAAGTTAGGTCTTAAAAAAGATTTATACCCATCGTGAGACCATCCAGACCATTTTCATAATTTAGGAAAGTGATTTTGGTGAAATATTCTCTTAGTTTATTATAGACATATTGTAAGTGGAATTATGTGAAGCGTGAAACCGGTGAAAGTCAGACAGTTCTTTTTATAACGGATACTAGAAATAGGCAAATTCGTTTTGTAATCTTTGCTAATGGTCTACGTACATCATTAAGAATCATACAAAATGGGCCACTACGATTTGAACTCTTACATAGTGGATGGCGCCCAAGATATCTTCCATTAAGTTGTCTAAAGATTTATCTTAAGATAGCGCAACGTTAAGACTGTATTGAGTATCGAACTGCTGCTAAGCTTAGTTAAATTAAACACACTTTGTATTTGAATTGAATTAAATCCTTCAAGATTTTTTTATTATGGTTTAGAATTATGTACTTTGCGTCCGTTATTAGTTCTTATTTGCAATTTCATTTGAGATAATTTGTACTGTACTCGTATAATAAATATTATATTTACTTTCTTATATTATTATTCTGATACATATGTATATTACACAAGAGAAAATCCTGCAGCTATATTTTTATCCCGAAATACCTAAAGATAAAACGTTGGTTACGTGTTCAGCCAGAACTCCACATTAAGTCTTAATATTCATGTGTAAGTCTCGTGGAAACGACAGCGCTATTTTTCAAGGAACCTGCTGTACCCAAGAGATGTAGACCAAACTTTAAGAAATAGAAAGTAGTTGCTAAATAAAACTTGTTTACGGTTAAAGAATTTTCCGATTGTGAACACAAAACAAAGAGCTGGTATATTCGTTGGGTAAACCCCCGAGGTTTGACTAACGTTTAAAAGTTAGGCAGTTATCAACGGAGTAAGTCTGTTCGGGATACAAGGGATTTTCAAATTTAGAACATATTTTGACATCTTTATAGCTAGAAGGTTTAACGAAGTCGAAACTTCTCGAACCTAAATGTTGATGATCCTCATTAGCTTAGTAAATTGTTGTATTTTATCGTGTTATTTGTGTCAGATAAACTTCGGGTTAGTTAGGATCTACATCTTCAATCAGCTAAGTCAATATCGTGTCTATAATGCATCTTTCCTAATATTGTAAATGCGAATGTCACCATGTCTGACCCAATTTGATTAACCTGATCATCACTAAACCATTGAACCGATAGTAATTAAATTTGATATCGAGGTTACTTCGGACATGAAATATATATTATAATGGCGCTCTTCAATCAAGTAGGCTGATGATCTGAAGAAACTGAAGGTGTCGGCGTGACTTTACGCAGATAGAAACCTCGAAACTTTGACGTACATTGGAAGAAGCTAGCAGCAGATGTCCAGCAGTGGACTGAGATTGGCTCAATTATGGCGATGATGATAATTTAAATTAATATTTAATGAAAGTTTACACTTTATATAGATTAATAGACTTTCGGGCTAAAATACTTTATACATTACTTATCGTTCGTTAACTTTTGACATTTCTTACAACACGAAGCAACCAAAACAGCACCCGTAAGCGTTAATATAAATATCAAGAATAAGCTACGGCTATGATAGTATCGTTAACTTTACCGACAAACATCTTAGCCGGTAAAATGGTTTAATTTCTTATTAGATGTAATACTTTAGGAAATTCTGTAATTGTGGCCTTAGTCGCAAATATATTACTGTCCGCATTATTCGACAAATTTCAATAGAACTAAACTAATAGTACGACCTTTAACTAAGGGTTTCTTTTTTTTTTAGCTATCGCATTTTGCAGCGACTGCGAATTTTGTTACTGTTGGTTATGTAGAAGATATTTCTTGACTTTGAACTTGTCATATACCAATAGAAGCCTCAATAGCTTAACGGTACACGGGCCGCATAATGTTGTTCAAGTTAGAGGTCCGATGCTGCCCTCTGCTCTGTTGTGATCCACCTCTAACCTTTCGCTTAATTAAAGGGAAAAATAGGAATTACCATATCAAAAATTATCTGTATTATTACTTCACATCGAATCGATAAATTAACTAATTTTCACATTCAGTTTCGTACTTCGCATTCAAGGTAGTTTAGGTTGTTAAAATGTATTTTCTTTTTTTTTGTGTTTATACATGTTTTTTTGTGACGCGCCTGTGTGTATATGTGTGAGTCATTAATAATTGATTTGATTTCGTTTTGGACGTTCCAATTTTCATCTATTTGACGAATGCGATGAAATGCCAGTCAGTCAAGTTCGGTTTATTTTGATTATCTTTATTCAACGCGTTTCGTTCTGAGGTCAACGACTTATTAGTAGAACAATAATGTTCATTGTGCGAATTTATATGTGTTAAATTAAAATGTAACCATTTTCGTATTTGTTTTAAATTTACGTCTTTAAGTATGATTATCGTCGTAATAATCTCTTATGATGAATATTAATGTTTGGTAGCTTCACAGA
Organism: Nymphalis polychloros; assembly: GCA_905220585.2. NCBI lineage: Eukaryota > Metazoa > Arthropoda > Insecta > Lepidoptera > Nymphalidae > Nymphalis > Nymphalis polychloros. The sequence goes on along the minus strand of HG992253.1, from coordinate 12,259,001 downwards.
TTAGTTTGTTTATTCGTCGTAACTTAAACAGCAGGAAGTATTTCGTAGTATTTAAAAGTAAATATTTCATAATTGGATCCGTGTCAGGAAGTAGAAACGAGAACTATATTTAACAGATAAATTGTTGAAATGAAGCCCTTGAAAATTTCAGAGTTACTAAATGCTAAATATTTTAAAGCTTTACAATAATCTTTCACTCGAGGAGTTTTGGTTTTAAATAAAATAAAGCTGAATTCAAATGAAAATTACGACTATCATAGATTATATACGTATAAGTAGGCAAACAGAAAAATGTTCTGTACCTTTTTCTTTCCTCTGTTTGTCAATTGCTTTTTTTTGTTCGGCAGTTATTGACGAACGTTAGTGTGTCCACTATCATTTTTTTTAAATAAGATAAGAATACACGTCAAGTATATTGAATTTTTTCAAATCACGTTTAACATTAAACTCAACTGTCGACGTAATACGTTAATACAGTAAATATTGTAGTAGTTCAACAGTCTTACTCTTACGTCATAACCAATGCAATGAACAGATACACAAATCAACAACCCAGCCATTTAACAGAGGTCTTTTAAAGTCTTTAACCGCACTTAAAATTATAAGTTATTCGTCTTTTTAATTTTCTTTTCTTTTAATAAATATAGTCAAACTAAAGTCATATTTGTGTACAATATGTCATTCTTCAAATTACATAGCTTCAAATGTTCGTAACGTCCTAATTCATATACATGTGTTTGCGTCAAATTTACAATAACGTTAACGAATTTCGACCACAGCTTATATTCAAGTGATATAAATAATATTTACATATATATTTATAAATATATACTTCATAAAATGTTGTCGCAACACATTCTTAAGCAATTTGTAGTCATAAATAAATATGAAAAGATAGTAACAGGGGTCGTATTTTAATCAAATACGAAATCGAATGGGAATACGAAGTGCGAATGCCTTTAAGGCAAATAGGCACGTCCTACGATAAAAACTAGCACTCAGACCAGACATGTAGGGTTACCATCAGGATCAGCGTTAAGAGGGACACGATAAAATATAGCTTGTAGTAATGAATAGTAAATTGCCTTGTTTAATGGTAAATACTTGTATTTTCTATTAAATAGTAGTAGGGTAACAGTAGTCATTCAGAATACTGCTTTTTATTTAAAATGTTTCGTTAAAATCTAAAAATTTGATTATAATTTTTTTTTGAGAATTTAAACATTACTTAACGAAAAACGCAAACATCAGAATGTGTCCTGCAAAAACGGGACGATTGGTTAACCATTGACTAGCGCCTATTCTCAATTGGATATAGAAATATTTTATGGAATGGAATCAACCTGCACCATATTGACTAGGTTTAACTAAATCCGTCTCACAGCTGCCTCAAAAATCACCTAAATTTTCTTTGATATAATATTGTAATTCGGTAAAGTATTCAGAGCTTTGAACAATTTATTAACGTCCGTATTTTTTTCACGTTGTATACATAATTAAATTTTGCTCCTCCTCCATCCTTATTTATACCATCGGCAATATTTTACAGATATCATGAAGATAACATGGGCATGGAGAACGTGTTTTCTTTACCATTTTGTTAATTTTGAGATTTGTTTTTGTTCTCTCGATTTAATTATGATAAAAAATTTAAAGGTACCTATTAAATCTTAATGATTCCACATATATTGCCTTTGATAAAAATATTAAAATTTAAAGTATTATATTTTTGTGTATTTATTAAAAAAAAGCCACAGCATGGTAGATAAAGGTTTAAAGCTTATTCTACGAAGCTGTTCTAATGCCACATATATTTATCTAGTACAAACTTATATATATACTATATATATATATATATATATTATACTTTCAATGTTATAAAATATTTTATTGAACGTAAAGTTTTTATTCTTTCAAATATTGTATAGATATTATTGGTTGCATATTTATTAACATGAATATTAAATGGATATTAGAGAAGCAGGTAATATGAAGTCGAAAAACAGTTTGTACGATATTTATTCTGAATAAAGTAAATAAAGGAATTCTAGTGTACATTGTAATTTTCATTGTAAATATTGTACGTCTAGATACCTACTCTTTTTTGTGTTTTTTTTTACATGTGTGGAGAATCATTTCAAGGGATAATCATGCCTTTTATACTAAGTTCCCCTTTTTTGATAAATAAATATTTAAAGATCTTTATTTTATTTTCAGGTAAAATTACTTCAATACAACGGTGACAGTACGTAATCTACTATTAAATGTATATATCCTACGCACACAAAAACAATTATGCACTAAAACACGCGTAACGTACGTATTAAACAGACAACTACATTGCAATGTATAGTGTTTTAACCCACTTTGATTTCGAGCTGCTCATCCCCCTAGGTAGGGTCATTAATTGTCAAAAACTTACTAGGTTGTAAGGCATTGTGCAAGCCCGTCTGGAAAGGTCGCCTGGGTGATGACATCTCATATTCTAACGCCAAATTCCAATAATTAGTATTGTTGTGTTCCGATTTTATGATAACTTCAATGGTTGTAGGAGTTTGTTCAACCTGTCTGGGTAGACCAAACGCTCATCAATTATTCTACCGCTACAGAAAAGTTAGTATTGCTGTGTTCCGGTTTGAAGGGTGAGTGAGCCAGTGTAACTACAGGCACAAGAGACATAACATCTCAGTTCCTAAGATTGTTGCCGCATTGGCTATGTAAGGAATAGTTAATATTTCTTAACGTAACACACGTTTGCACGTCAGGCTACATATTTTACAAAATAAAAGCCAAGTGTATAAAGTATTTTTCATATAAAAATGTGCTTCAATTATAAATGATTATAACGTTAGTAAAACAAACTCCCCATGTTAGTTTTTGTATTACCATTGATCGTTACCGGCCCGGTTGTCTGACCGATGTTGAACCCCAACTATAGGTAACGAATCCAGTCGTAAGCATCTAATTTTGTACGAATTAACGTGCTTCAAGTAAATTAGTGGCTGATACTATTGTTCGCCGGCCGTTGACCCCGGACGCGGGTCACAATTCAGATTTTCGTTATATAATGTTTATACAATATAGAGAAATTTAAAAAAAAAACTCGTTTGTCTTCGAATATAGTATTAAAGAATGATCGAAAACTGCTCATACATTTTATGCGTTTTATATAGTATGTACATTGTACACATACAATATCTAGGATATTTTATATATTAAAATATACAATTAGGTAAATATATCTGGACTTGCATGTTGTTTAAATTATGTACGTAAGTAACAATTATACCTTCAGATATTGTTAGTGATGCGATGTTCTGTATGTTATCATACAATCAAAACATTAATAGCGCGATTCAGCCGTTATTTAGTTATTGTTTGGAAATTACTGTTAAAGCAATTGAGATCGCAATCAACAAACATTAATGTTAATCACTTATTACATTACATCTAGAACTCCACCACGCTGATCTAATACACGGTGGACTCATGGGACAGAATTTCATTCGAAACATTCTATTTTTCCAACTCCATTGATTACAAGGTAAATACCTTAATACAAATTAAGTACATGAAATAAAATGACATATACATATGTTATATTTAAAACAATTGTACGGTCGGGGGACCCCCGTCAGGAACAAAGTTCCGTGCGATATTGTTTTGACTCAAACCGTGTTTTAAAATGTAGATTTTAATTGATTATATTACTTTATTTTTGTCACACCGGAAAACACCTTAACCTCTTTTATATCGACCTCCTAAATTCGAACGCCCAACGCATCGCAGTTTTGTAGCATTTGGTAGGCACAGTATGAACGCTATTTCGTTATTTGACGTGACCTTAGGCCACTTCACTCTACTGTAGGTCGCGTAAAAGAACTTTGTTGTAGCTATTACAACATTTTTTTTAATGCGACTAATCATTAGCACGTTTTAGTTACCTTGTCAGTGTTGGTCATATCAATAATTAATTAATTATATTGTATTTACTAATTGGTACATATCTGTATCAGATAAATTATATTTAATTGTTTTTAATTCAGAAGTGCTTAATATATATAATATCAATATATAATCAGTAACCGCAATTAATATAAACATTATTTTCTTCCAAATAGCAAAATTATGAAAAATTTGTGTATCAACTTTTATTATTTAAATATGTACGCTTGTTCGCCGAGATATCCGCACGACAGAACGAGATTAATAAATTAAGTATAAAAATATTTAAAAGGTGCTCGTCCGGGTGAACCCGCGACCTTCTTCTGTGGCACGTGGACTGTCTGTCTGACTGAGTTAATCTCGATCTTTTTAAGTCAGTCTTATCAAATAATTCATGTACTTAGTTCTTAATTTGTTTTTGAATTTATTTCCAAATCAGCAAGTGCCGAATGAAATTCCGCCACATGCTTCCATAACAATCCGTGAAGCAGCGTGATGAAACAAACTGTATTATGTAATAGATTTTACCTAAGACGAGAGGTCGTTGCCCGACGTTTATCAATGAATGAATCACAAGTTATAAATTGTACGTTAATATAACGTAGATCATAAATAATAAACACGAATATGATAATCTCAAACTATAAGCTTACTTTTAAAACTTAACATCGTTTCTGTTGGATTTTAAATTAGAACTAAAAGCACTTTAAAGCTCCCATATTTATGTAAAAGCTTCAAATTGATACGCTATTAACGGATCAAAAAAACTTTATTTACAAAAGAAAGATGATCGTCGGAAAAGCAAGATATAGTGGCTTCTTTAAAATTATGGCTCTTGCAGATTGTTGCACGGGCTTCTTAATAAGTCGACTTGACTAATGGTCGTTTTTAAGAAATTTAAGCACATTAACTCGCTTCTGAGAACGGCCGTGATACGTTCTGCGAATGCGTAAAGGAACTAACGCTCGGAATATGAGTTGGATGTTAAATTAATGCTGAACTGTCTCATGGTATAAAGTATTAGGTGGCTACTGATTTAAATACTGATTATCCAAAGGACTGATGATAAATATAATACGAAATCTTAATGTACAAAAATAACATTGATGTAAATAAGACACACAGTCCGAAAGTGGTAAAAGGCCGTCTTTAAACTATTGGAGGCTCTGGGCACATTAGGATAGTGAGTTCCATGTGGGCGTGACATTGTTTTTTTTTTTTCGATACTAAATATGGGTTATCGTTTGGTGATTTGGCGGTGAATGGTTGATCGTAGGCGGGGCCCTGGGCCCAGAGTGCCCACTGCCCAGTGGGAAAGAAGGGTCTGGTTATAGGTTTAAAAGAAAAGAAACTTCAATGGCAGACATATTTGCTATTATAAATTAATTATAGCTCATTCTCAAAAAGGAATAATCCTTATACGAACTTCATTACATGGAAAAGACATTTCTCTTGGAAATTGAATATCCGTTTAAGAAAATATACTATAAATACTCGTATCATTTCGTTTCTAATTAGATGGCGAAACATATCAACACACGAAAGTCTATCTGGTAGCAAATGGCGTAACATTGCGTCGAGTTGAGAACTTTCAAGATGAGTTTTGAGTCGTAAATGTTATGGAAGCGCGGATTTATGATTAGGGTGGGGAGAAGAGGGGGTGTTATGTAATGCTTCCTTATTCATCTCTCGTTTACTTGTGTTTACTTTTCTGACTCTGTTCATATACAATTGTGTGATTTCGGATCTCATGAATAAATAAGTGTATCCTTTGTTTTATTTAAAATTTAAGGAGTTGTAAATAAGATTTTGTTTTAGCCGTGATAAGGAGTAAAGCCTCAGGTTTTGCTTGCTTAAGCAAAGATGTTCGTTTGAGTACTGCTTTTATGTATATTAATAAGCTACTTTAGATATACACCCAAATATAAAATATGAAAACACGCTTTTTAACAATTTAGCCAACCAATACATACATATATATACATATATATATATATATATATATATATATATATATATTCCATACCAAATATGTCAACAGTGATCGATTCAAATGGAATGATCATAATGACCACTAGTCATTTCACTCTTAGTCTTTACAAACAGCGATACAATTGTAGTGAGAAGTTTTAGTTAGTGTAAGTGAGGTCATCAACGCAAAAGTTTTGGTACCACAATTTTTTTCACCGTACAAAACAGTTTTCTCTAGGACGAGTATATTATACACCTAAAAAATTACAACATAAAATGGCAGAGTTTGTATTCCGGGCAACTTAATTAAGGTTTTCTATCCACTTGACCGAATTAGTGAAAACAAAGAGGAACGAAACCCAATACCCATTCATCGTGAAGATGAAACACTCATTAAGAAGCTCCGACACGTGGCTCGTCAAAGAGACGATAATATAATGATTGTCGTCACCTAACAACTTTATGAGAGCATGCGTCAACCGACACTGTATAAACACCTTAAATCGTCTATCTTTAGCTATTATACCGTTTTTACTGAGCTGTTACCGGTCACAATATCCTTTCGTAGCGCGAAATGACAAATCAAGATCTCATAACAATCCCAACCAATATAAAATGTTTACGATCCAATCAAATTCTCATTACGCGAGCAGTAAATAACGATTAATTCGGTTGCTATAGTAAAACTACAGATTGATTTGTATATGCTAAAAATATACATTATGAGTTTCTTGTATATAGGACTTATACGGAAAGCTTATAATGCCTACTTATATTATAATGATCTAAACGGTTTATATAATAAAGCCAGTATCTAAATATCGCGTCTGGTCGAAATTGGTGCTAGTTAGAATTGGTTGTTTTTGATATTTTTAATAGCGAGCGATATTTAAAATATCGCTCGAGTCCCAATAAATATTATAATGAATATAATTTTATGAAATAAATTATAGACCAACATCGGCATAACTGTGTTTGGCGAGAAATTTGCAATTCAAGGAATTAAGATGAGGCGACCAAGTAACATTTCATTAATTTTTACACTGATTTTGTTAAGGCATGTAGTTAGTATTCTTGAACACTTAATTTAAGTTACAATAAACTGCTTGTAAGCAGACTTTGGAGTTACATTGTTACGCCTTCACACTTATCCTGGCTAACGGCGATAAGCAACTTTAATTAGTAGCTCAACCTATTCCTTGTCTGCCTTAAAACTTTTAATTACAATGATAAAAATCTTATTTTGGGTTAATTTTGTTACTGAATATAGAGGACTCATAAACAATTTGTTATGAACTTATAGACTCCTAACTTGTATATTTGTATGACGGGCTGAACAAATAAAAAAAAATCTACAGAAAATGTCATTTCATTTTAAACTGTACCATCTTTTCTATCTCACTCGCTATGAAAGTGGTTAAAGTAATCTCGTTTGATATTGTTCTCAATGTCAATTCTAATATCTTGGATCGAGTCAATCCCAGTACTTGAGTTAGGTAGACTTGTATTGTACCGTCAAAGAAAATTGTAATCACAAAGAACGTACGTTGAAACGGTAACCGTTTTATCTAAATGTCAGCTGAAGGGATCTTTTGTTGTTTATGTTTGAAAGTTGACATTTAAATATAAATATTTATTAAAATTGTCTGTTGAAATAGTACTTCTATGACAGACTTCAATGACTTGGATGGTTAACAATAAACGTTGTATTAAAACGTAATAGTATTCTTCGATACGCTTTGATAGCTCCATAACAAGTTTTCGTTTTATTGTTAGTTATAGAAAATTAGATCGATTTCTTTTGTCCTTCAAGAAAACGAGATAGTCTTCGTTTCAATTACGTAGAAGTCAATAAAATATATCCATAATCCATGTTAGACAAGTACTCAAGTTTATTATTAAAGTTCTCAATGAAAATAATATAGAACATAAATTCGCTGCAAGTTAAAGGGATGATAAAATAATTGGAACTATCAAGAGCATCTTGAAGCGTCCCTTCAACGTTAACAAGATTAGAAAGAGATACAAGAGTGTAATGGCAGATGTTATCGCGTATCGTTCGCAAAGTGATGACTGAGGTGGAGCTCGAAAACCGCCCCTCGGCAAAGAGTTTACATTCAAGTCGATACCATCCTCTTATCTCAAATGAAACTGAATATTCACTTGTCTTTAAATATATAAATGTGTTCGCGTACAATTTGTTTTTCGCTTTCAAGCTAAAGACAAATTGTAAATTAATTTGTACCAGCCTGTTAACGACTCGAATTCAAAAAGGTAAACATTTTCAAATAATTGTCTAAAATTCTTTTAGATTGCTCGTTCGGCTAATCATAATTTTATTATCATTCTGTCAGCTTTCGTTGGATTTAAATTATGAATTAAAGTGGCTTTATAGGACGAATATAAATTACATCGCAAAATTCGAATTAAGGTTGTTTAAAAGTAACAGAGAAATAATAAAAGTCGGTAGGTAACAATAAATAACAAAAATATCAAATGAAGCGCGAAAGTTGGATGAGATAAAATTTTAGCACCGATTCGAGGTGACCCCAAATCCTTAACCATTTATAGACAATAAAATAGAAATATCTGTATTAATAACTGTAGGTTAGGACGGACTTATGATTACGTTGAGCAATATTTTTTTACGATATTCTAGTTTCCGGGGATGATATCGATCAAATTAAAATAGGCTTGATGGCGACTACTTGATGTATCTACGCGTGTTTTATGGCCGATTTTGGAGAGAACGTTTTTACGATGTGTCAGCCCGAGGGTCGCGTCCTGTCTGCGTTTCTCATTCAAACCTGGTGCCACGTTTGCTGACTAAGCTATAGATTTTACTGTTTCGACTATACCGTGTTCGATAGCGGAGATGTCTTTGTCAGCGACAGATGTAGGGAAATTGTTACCTTTATATTTCGCACTTTTATATTTTTGTTTACTTTCGATTTTTTCGTTACAATGCTTTTGTTTGCAATGTTCTGTGAGTTTTTTTTTTATTGGAATACGTTTATTGATACAGGGTTGAAATTTGAAAATCTATTTGAATCTTTTCTGTTTAATAGAATACATCGTCTTTATCAATAATACCTCTTTCATATTCTTTCAGCCATTTAATTTGAACATGTGTTCTTATTCAAATATATTATGAATAGAAAGCTTCACTAAATAATTATAATACTGACTTGTCTACGATTATATTCTCAACGAAATTCCTATAAATACACAATATATTACTAGAAACGATGTTACGTCTATTCGAACTCACATATCAACGTTATTTTTAGCCACACACACTGAAATGTGCGTTGAAGGTCGAAACATAAAAGTTAAATTTTCTGACCAAAAAATTTAACTCACCTAAAAACTGTCACACATAAATACTCGAAGCTATATAATCATAGTGTGTGTGTGTATGTTATTATTTCTGAAGAAGTATTACTTAACAATTATATATAAATATATTATAATTATGTTATATATATGACATGTTATAGATCCTGCACTGCATCAAACATTGATGTTCATAAACAAACCACAAGGGAAATCTAAGAAGACCTTAAGCTAGCAATGAATATTAATATGACGACCGTTAAAGTCATATAAAGTTGATAAAAAACCTCTCAATATCATATCGGTTCGGTCCATCAAAAGAAGATCAATAGCAAGAAATCACATGTGAAACATTTTTTGAATATTCTATAATAATAATAATTATTATATTCTGAAGATTTATTTCGTTTCTTTCAACGATTTGAGACAAATCTTTATGGGTTATCTTACGCCAATTCTTTGGGAAAGGTTACAGATATATATACGTATATATAAGCTATATAACATCACGCTACGACTTGCGGAGGCGAAACAGTAACTTTAAGCGCAGGCGAAACCGCGTGGAGGATTACTTAATACAGAATTGCTCGCCATCACGAAACGATGCAAAAAATAACTTTGGTACATCGATTCATCTATATCATATGAAACACAATATATATACACCAAGTAAATAAAAGGTGATTTTAATGTTCGTAATGTGTCGTTATTGTTAAATTCTGAACGTGTCGATAAAATCAATATTAAAATAAACAAACACAAGTATGCAACGCAAATAACTAACAAATTACTACATCTTATTCACAACTAAAACAATTTAAACTTCAAAAACAAAATGAATTTTCGTATAACACGAACGTAGCGCATCGAATCACGCTAGATTTAGCCGTACTATTTTAGATTAGCTATTTCTGAGCGAACGGCGACCTTGACATTGACGGTCGACGTCACGGTCCGTTGAGCGACTCCCGCGCACCTCCCACTCGCACAGTGTAGATGCAGCCAGAGTATCGATTCGTATTCCTAGTTTTTTTTTTTTTACTTTTGGTAACGCTTTTGATAAGATAAATCAATAATAAATATCTTGGGACATTATTCACACAGGGTCATCTGATCCCAAACGAAGCAGAGATCGTACTATGGAAACCAGACAACTGATGTACCACACATACAACTTTTGTAAATACATACTTATATAGATAACTACACTCAGACTCAAGACAAACAGACATGTTTATGCACACAAATGTCTGTCCTGGGTGAGAATCGAACCCACGGCCTGCGGCGCGAAAGGCACGTACCTTTCACGCCAACCGGCTCATCGATAAAGGACAAGATAAATGGAACCTCCATTTGAACGAGCTGTGGATTGTTTCATTATATGTATGTCAGGAAATATATTTCTGGTATGCGATGTTACTTTAAGTTACTTTAACTATGTTTATTTTAAGTAGCACTTAAAATGCATATAAGTTTATCTGTAAACTTTAAGAAGAGCTTTTTAGTCTTATCTGGTGCTAGTGCTATAGTGGTCCTTTAAGCTACTGGTGTGTGGTAATTGAAAAGTCACGGCAGTCAATCAATATGTTATATAAAAGCTTAGGTAAATATATACAAATTCGAATATATTACTGCTACTAGAAACAGTCACAAACAGAGAATTGACATTGTTTATGTGATTTTTATTAATACATCTTTTCGCTCGCGCCTTTCCCATATGTTAGGGGGTATTTGATAGGCATATATAATCTCTTTTTGTACCCCTGACAACATATATAAGGAAAATTTCACTATATTCGGTTGTGTATCCTTCCAGACTCACTTTCCATCAAGTGAGCATCCTACTTGACTGACCATTTAAAAAAAGAAAAAGTTAAGACGTGCAAGAGTCATAAATAATCAAAGAAATACTTAACGCATTTATAATATTAATGATGCAAAATATATAATAAATTAAGCGCGTGCAATGCAGAAGTTTACCAGCTGCTATTTCGTTAGAAATCACTTCATGTAACACTACTGAAATGAAAAACAACTTCCTGAGATACGTTTTTTTGTTGCATGTCTCCTTTTTATATTGCAATGATTTTATCAATCAATATCGATGTTGTATATTTCTTTTTGTCATCTCAAGATCATGTTATGTTGTGTTTCAAGGGTTTTCTTACTGAATCGTTTTACAGAACCGTTTATAAATCATTCATTAAAACATTATAGACACAAACGTTACTCTCAATTTCCTCTTTCTCTTTCTTTATTTACTCTTCCAGACCATTTTTGTTAAATATTATATATTTCATTTTCTGTTTGTATACTCTGTGGTGCGGCCAAGGTCGCGGTATGACCCACTGGGCCGTAGTCATGTACTCTCAGGTCTCAGTTGAATAGATTAATTGCGTTGCCTTTTTGTATCGTTGCTTGTAATGTGTTTTTTTTTCTTTATATAATGTTTTAGAGTAGTTTTATCCTGCCTCTAGTTACATTTTGACAATTATTATTTTAATCTTTTATACTCACAATGCTCAGAAGGCACGTAAAGTTCGGAGCCTGAACACTTTCCAATATTGCCTTCCATTGCGTTTTGCGATTGCGAGGGCGTTTGACCTGGTTTGCTATGATATTCTATGGCAAAATTGCACTTTGAGAGGGGATAGACAGTGCACTTGTGTTTGAGCGCACACGTGCACACTTGTGCACTATAATATGTCATGCGAAAAATGGCTGCCGCGGCCGATATTGGTAAGGAGGATATAACTAAGTAATACAATATATTTTAATATCAATGTAATCTTGGAAATTTTAAAAGACAAATAAAGTAACACTTCTTTCGTTTATGCCGGTAAAATCTAGTCTAGCTTGACATTAAAAAGCCTTTAATATGTTCTTAACTATATAATCATTTTATATCAGATAAAGATAATGAAAAAAGCTGCATTAGTTAAATATAATGTAATCCCTGAGACACGAGTCTTCTAATAATACCATAATACGATGTAACTTCAAGATTAATTGAGCTTATCCTTATAAGACGTTAGTAACTCGATACAATGTGACTTGAAGATTATTCTATATAAATAATAGCCTAAAGTTATCATCTCCTCTAGGCTCAGCAATACCATTGACTGAAACCCATGGAGGCGAGTATCAGTACTTTTTTTTTTAAATTGAATAGGTAGGCGACAAGTATATGAGCCATCTGACGGTAAGTAGTTACTACGCCCATAGACATGGGTATTGTAAGAAATGTTAAACATCCCTTCACGAATGCGCCACCAACCTTGAGAGCTAAGATGTTATGTCCCTTGTGCCTGTAATTACACTGGCTCACTGACCCTTCAAACCGGAACATAACAATAGCAAGTACTGCTGTTTTGCGGAATATCTGATGAATCGGTGGAACCTACCCAGACGAGCTTTCTCAAAGCTCTACCACCATCTCTTCCTTGAGAAATGAAAGAACGACTGATGAGAGAGCGGTCTTCATCCTGAGATGTTTTTGTGACTAGAAAACGTGTGTCTCAAACAAAGATCGCGTGTTCAAACCACAAGGCACCACTGAATTTTCATGTTCTTCAGTTGTGTTTTTAGTTTTCACCCGTTTTCACGTGAATAGGGAAGTGTTAAGTTTTGTATACACGTTGTATGCAAATTTTCATGATGATCAGTTGAGTAGTTAAGACGTAAAGCGTAACAAACAAATAAACTAACTTACGTTTATATAAAAGGAAGGATTTCGCGCTAGTTGGTGAAGGAAAATTTGAGGAAATCCGCATGTGTATCCTAAGCCAGTCTTGGCCCAGCAACGGGGCATTGACTGGCTGTTACTCTACTTAAAAAATCACTCATATATAACTAAAGCATTTTCGATTTTGTATTGTTGCTTTTAAAACCAGTGTATATTTGCATTTCGATGACACTTCAGCTTTTTCTATGCCATGATTTTTTAAGGATGTTCCCCATTATTCTCATCCCCTATCATTGAGGACCCCGAGCGTTGAGTTGTAAATTTCATTTAATTGTTACATGACAATTATATTTAGAACTTCTCACTCTTGCTAGTTCGCTTCACTGAGCGCAAATAAAATTATATCACAAATTGGTATTATTATCATGTAGTTAAAAAAGAGTTCGATCGCATTATTTACTTCTATTTGATATTTTATCTTAACTTCTAGTCTTAACACGGAATATCGTTAATGAAGAAGTTTATTTGCGCCTTTAATATGTTTTTTATTCCAATCAATATATTACGAACACACACACACTCATATCCTAATACCTAACACCTTAATATATAGTAACCGACTGACTCTAATAGATAACGATTACTCTTAAAAATCTTTAGTCAAATCGTTAAAGCCGTTTCAGAGATACACGAAATAAGTTTACAAATAAATATATAAACAATTGCTCATTAAACATCATATATTTACGTATAAGTAACATATCGTACCGAGAGCACTCATGTGCTAATCTACTCAACGAGTAATACTTTGTACTAATGAGTTTCGGTTTAAAAATTGAACCAATGTGGCGCATTAGCGCTGTAAATGATGTAAGCTTATATTTCTTGTCGTGAAAATATCTCTGGGCAGGGGGCAGTGATCATTTACTCTCAGACGGAAAATTTGCTCAAACACTTCACTCATAAACCAATGGGATTCAATTTCAATTCGTTACAACAAGAGAAATCTCCTATTCTCATATTAATAAAATTACTCATGTTTGAAATCCACTAATCATAAATAACAATTCCTCTTTTTTAATGAGAAGTAATAATATAGCGCAAAATAGCACAAAAGGAAAGAGTGCCAGTCGCGCAAGCATGCTCCAACTAAATAATAAATTGTGGTCGATTCAAATCGCGCAACTAACAAGGAACAAGCCGTACTCGCTTCAGGTATTGTGGTGAAAATATTTATACAACTTCTTACTACGTGTTTCCTTCGCCTTCCGGAATATAAGTCTAGTGACACGTTAGCGGCGGAAAGCGAGGGATGATTTATTGTTAAAATGCAGTTAAAGTCAACTATTCGATATAATATATTAAAATGATAGTCTTTTAAAATTACGTAATGATATTGAAAACGCTACCATAATTGGTTTTGATTAATTTTAGCGGTTCTTCAAATATTCGTATCAGAGTGTTTTGTTTTTAAAGAGATTTCATGTTCACAAACGTATTGTTGTAATCAACTAATACATACAGTCTAGAATTATAAAACGTTAGTCAAAAATTTGCGAAACATTTTCTTATATTAAATATTTTAAATATTACATAGAAATGTTTGTGTTTTACATATTGCAATATAGTAAAAAAGTAAGTTATTTAGCATTCATTAGAGTTTCAAATTTTTTACGTTCGAATTATTTACATATCTAACTTTTCCGCTTTCGCTTCTACACAATGTCGCTCGCTTCGAAGCGAACGTTTAATGTTATGCAAAGCGTGGAATAAATACCAAGCGAACATTTCATTGCTCTTTAACTGGGCTCGCTTAACTCGCTCGCTGAATGCGCTTTAAGCGGAAATGCAAGTTTGCTTAATTTTTTAGCTTTCGTGCATATATTTTTGTGTGATACCGGAGTGGCGCTTTACAACAAATGTTCCGAGGTATTTACTATTAAGAACGATTAATATATAACGTTTTATTATATACTCAATTATCTAACTACGGTAAAGGACTACTACATTTAATAATGCTTGAGTAATACTTTTAACATTGTAAGTATGAATTTAATGAATGAATTTCACTTACACTACGCGCAATCTAAGGCTGGTCTTATAGTTCGAAATTGTTATAACGATAATTGACTATTTAAATGTCTGATAAGACTATTTCGCGCTTATCTTAAGCCCTCTACAAGATGGACCGACGATATCGCAAGGGTCGCGGGAAGCCGTTGGATGCGGGTAGCGCAAGACCAGCTATCGTGGAAATCCTTGGGGGAGGCCTTTGTCCGGTAGTGGACGTTTTCCAGCTGAAATGATGATGATGATGATGACTATTTACCTATTCATGGAAACGGTATCTCAGGCTAATAGAATTAAACTTATTGATTATCGTATTTTCCGTTATATTTCCAAAACAAATTGATAAGAGCCGAGATATACCAGTGGTTAAAACGCGTGAAACCTACAATCTTCAATTCTGTTAGTGAATTGAAGACTTCAGGCTTAATACTGGAGAAACACCACAGATTTATTATGTGTTGAATTTATTTTTATATCACATCTCACTAACATCAGCCAATTGGAGCAGCGTCAAGAAGATAAGCTTGAAATAGTCTTATCAGACATTTATAAATAATTTTAGAAGTGATAACTTCTTATGAGAGGGTAAACCGCTTCGTAACGTAACGCGTTACGGTGCCACTATTACCGACGCGGCCTGCTTTACCTGAGAGTTACCAACCTAACGCCATCTAGCGTATATAGATAGTACTTATAATAATTTAGCAACTCTCAAGTACTAATTTAAATTATATTTAATATATTATAAGTAGATATCGTAATATTTTTTTCAAATTTTAAAATATTCCTGCCCGGTACTCTCTCTATGCAAAGCTGCCCAAAACACAGGACACGTTTCCGCGCTGTACGGCAATGGACAACCTTTGCGCGAAGTAAGAACTGGAACGATTGTCAATACCCCTCTCTCTAAGGCGACGGCCGATCTCCCTAATAAATGTAAGGGCATCCGACCCCCAATAATATTTATTATAATTAATAATAAATATTATCACTTTTGTCGAGCATCCCGAGACACACACTTTTTTTACGTGTAATATCTATTAGTGAGCCTTGTAAGAACGTATGCCGTGACCGCAAGCAGCATAACGCTCTCTTATGCCGTCATGTTCCGCTCTTTACTCATAGTACAAGTATTTTTCGTAGCTTCTCCATTTGATTGTACTGCGTGCACCGCTCTATTCGATTCTCTATACTTAATGCGTTCGCCTCTTGTATACACAGTCATTTGTTCAGTCCATATTTGTTTATTCGTTATCTTTAATTCATTCAATAACCATGAACTACAATGTTTCACATCAACCGGTCGCACCATCACAACCGCATTTTTTATCTATGGATTCCACTGTATCAGTGGCATTATTAATTTTGGATAATGACTGCGATTTGTCCGCTAGTTCCAGGGGTCTTTATAAACTTGTAAGACTGGATTTGAGAGATGATCCAAAGCATCATGTCTCAAGCCCAGTTTTTTGGTTAAGGAATACGTATATCTTTAATTAAAGAAAAAAATATAAAAAAATAATGATTATATTGTTGATTTGTAAAAATGTCAGCGCTCGGTACACGATAGGGGTTAATTGAGTGTTTGAGCCTCAGATGCCGTCAATGTAAGATTTGTTATTGTTAGTGCGTTAATGTGCGTGAGATCGTTACATGAGCTTTTTTTATAGGATAGGTTGCCGGACGAGCATTTGGGCCACCTGATGGTAAGTGGTCACCAACGCCCTTAGACATTGGCAGTGTAAGAAATGTTAACCATCTCTTACATCACCAAAGCGCCACCAACCTTGGGAACTAAGATGATATATCCCTTGTGCCTGTAATTACACTGGCTCACTGAGCCTTCAAACCGGAACACAACAATAACAAGTACTGCTGTTTTGCAGTAGAATATCTGATGAGTGGGTGGTACCTACCCAGACGAGCTTTCACAAAGCTCTACCACCAGTAATAAAGCTCACCTGTTTACACATCATACCTCGTGACTACCTTAGAACTCACACCATTTTTATAATAATTCTCCTGCAAGATAAAAAACGATTTGAATTCATCATCACGTCGAGATACAAACCTTCATCAATGATTAAAATAATCTAAAGCTTTACAATAATATTTTTGTATTATGCAGTGTCTAAATGTCAGCTACCTTACCGAAGTGCAATAACTTTATGCAAATGAATTTCTAGCTTAGCGTGTAACAAACACTTATACATTTCACATTGCACGTGAACTTATCGTTCTAATTACGAACTATTGTGTACTAGATAAGTTATTATTGTAATTTTAACAATGGCTACACTGTACGTACTTGTAATTTGAACATTTCGGTTGATTATATTACAAGTTGAGTTTCTATGTTATAACTTCTTTGTTTCTTCGTTAGGGGTTGGGAGGTGTGGGGCACCCTATGTCATTTCATGATGATCGGACGAGTAGTTAAGACGTAAAAGCATAACAAACAGACGTACTTTCGCCTTTATAATATTAATAAGGATTATATGAGCCATAGATCTGATACCAAGGGCCTGGGATAAAAATATAAATTTTGTAATTTGGCAGTGTAAACAAACTGCGTTAACTCTCGAAGAGTACGTAAAGCCATTGGTCCTGCAGCTTAGTCTTTTCGGTCATGGCAGATTGTCGTCTCATTGTATTGTGAGTGAGAGAATGAGTGCACCTGTGCTTGCGCACAGACGTGAGTAACATAATATCGCACGCGCAGTTGTCTGTCTGGAGACTGACCGCTGCAGGGTCCGCCCTGTTTAGGGTATTTTATAAGTATTGTATTATTATATTCTAAAAAATGACATTTTTGTTACAGGTATGTTAGCGAGATCCAGTATAACGTAACTATAAACATAGTAATAGTTATATTTTATATTTAATAACTTCAACAATTATAAACTTGAAAATCGCTCTAAATAATCTAAAATGATCCACGTCCACATAGTAGTCTGGGATAGAAGTATTTTCATGATATAATATAAATATAGTCCTTTCATCCTCATGATTATCAGCCCATGTCCAATGCTGGGCATTATATATCATATTATATAGCAGCATTATATAGCATAGCCTCTCCCATGGCTCGTCACTGCCTTACGAATATCGTGGCCCCTATGCGATCGCCACTCAAGAACCCGTTCAACGGTCATCAGTTCTGCCGCACGTATGACCTGCCCACTACCACTTCAGCTTGCTAATTTACTAAGCTTCGATCTCTAAGAGAAACTCCGAGCTCTGTTCCACCTTGAACTGTTGGCCAAGCCGCACGGTCAGTGGTCACGTTTCGTCTCCGTATGTCATTACAATAATAATAAAAATGTGCGAGTCGGACTCGCGCACGAAGGGTTCCGTACCATTATCTATAATAATATAACTCAATATTCTGTAAATATTTCAAGCGTGTCTACCTGTTGCCGTTATCAATATCGAGCAAAAAATCACGTTTGTTGTATGGGAGCCCCCTTAAATATTTATTTTATTCCGTTTTTAGTATTTGTTGTTATAGCGGCAACAGAAATACGTCATCTGTGAAAATTTCAACTGTCTAACTATCACGGTTCACGAGATACAGCCTGGTGACAGACGGACAGACGGACGGAGGGACGGACAGCGGAGTCTTAGTAATAAAGTTCCCGTTTTACTCTTTGGGTACGGAACTCTAAAAACCAGACTATGTTACCTAAAATGAAAGAACTGATATTTAGAAAAAAAAATAGTTTAAACGTACATAAATACGATTTTATGAAAATATCAGAGTTCAAAACAATACAATCCTTATTTCGAAAACAATAAGGATTATTTCAATGGTCAGTTATTGGCATGTTCCAGTTCACGTGCTAAAGACAATCGTGGGTAATGCATTTGCATAATTATCGTTTTCCTCGTCCGTACGACACATTTTTAAACTATCTATGTATTTTAATTTTTATGATACGACCGGCAATCTGTGATTATGGTTGCGAGATAATACCGAGAATAGCGTCATTGCTTCGAATAACAATTATAAAATATACGAGTATATTTACTTAAATATATAAAGCAATTAAAATATGTTTCATATAAGTAGGCTTTGGCGAGCACTTTTTAAATCGTAATGTTATTTTTTTATATATTCCGGATAGGCAAATGACTCCACTCTACCTCATGGTAAGTGGTAGTGAAGTCCAAACGCGAATACGACCAGTACAGTCAGGAAGAATGAGTTGTACTAGCCGCCTTCGCCTTGCCGGCCCTAAAGATGCCTCTTCACGTCTCGTTTGAAGTAACTCAAGTTATATGATCAGGGGAACGCGTGTGCTGACAGGGAATTCAAATATATCAAAATAATGTTATGTTTAAAATTGCTTACGATCATAATTTAATACAATACATGTTGTTCATAAATATAAAATTTTTGAATTGTTTCATTCAAAAAATATTTTGCGACAAGGAATTCGTTAACGAAACTAAAATTCATATTTATAGCTTGATTAACTCCCAGTACTAAGCTATGTCTATGTACGCAATTATTATATATACACAGCTGTGTAAAAAGTCTAGACTAGAGCAGACTCGGTGTTGTGAAGATCGAAAGATGAGTCATTCTTTACAAATAGATAATACTTTGTTAATTTGCGTCTTTTGAAATTGAAGCCATTTATTTTAATTAAAGAATAAATATATATTTTTCTTATTACTTTGTGAATGATCTATTTATGATTATAATGTGTAGTTTCTTGTAGTGGATAGTTTTGATTAAAGAGGAGACTGCTTGAGATTAGCTATCCGCCACAAGATTTCTCCTAGGCAAAAAAAAAGATATTCATCGGCGAATATGTCTGTGCCCAGGTTAAATCCTATTGTTGATGAAAAAGTCTTCTTGAAATTTTTTTGAGCATTCCTCGATTAATAATGTAAGTGAATCTGAATAGTTAATAATAATATTAGAAATATAAGTTGCGAGAGTTTTTTAAAACTTTTTTTTTAACTTAAACACAAGACTTACCGTGTCCTTGAAGACATTGACTTAGCATTTGTCGTTTTAAAAAACTACAAATCTGTTATTTCTACTGGAGCCCAGAAAAGGACGAAGAAAGTGTCAAGAAGACATATGAAATGTGATATATTGATATATTAATATATCACATTTCATATGTCTATGATAGATATTATGTGTATATATACTATAAAAACAAACACGTGATTATAATATTTTTAAAAACTTTTCGAAATATAAAAATTAAATGTCAAAAACGGCAGCTCGAAAGCGCTTAAACTATCGGCCCGTATTTCGACACATTCATATACGTATGTACATAGCTATTGTTTCGTGGGTTGTAGCGCTGGATACAATTACGTCGCTTAATTTATTCCTGCATTAATTTGTATAAAAATGTTGCCCATATTGATAGGCAAATAACGTACGGAACACCCGAGCCCTTTGTTTACCCGTTGACGTAGACACGAGACAGTGTCTGAAAAATATACTCATTGTATATATATATATTTAATAGTAATAATTTATTACCTTGAAGTCAATATGACTAATGCTAAAAACTAGAGAATGTATCTATAAATGTTGATAGTGTGTAAACAATGCTGTCTTCTTCTTTCGAATGTCAAATTAATGATGAAAGAAAGAGAGAAGTATTATTTATTACTAATAATTGTGTTTGTTATTTGTGTAACAGGAATACACGTAAATAATGTCATAAGTATTGTACAAATTTATAAAAAATATTGTAACCGAGAGGGGTAGCAGATCCCTCGAGTACAATAACAGGTGTATAATAGGTGAATGGTAGGTTCGAACCAGGAAGAATCTGCTTATATATTATAGGATAAAATTCTTCCACATTGATAATTATCAAACCTTCTCAAAGGATGATAAGGATTCTGTCCAGCTGTGGGATGTATATAATTAATAAGAATAAGTTATTTCCGCCGCAATACAATCCAGTCTAATGTCTGCACTGCACATGAATACATCATACACCGACATTAGCAGCTGTGACTTGGCACGAAACCATAGTTTTGACATGAAATAAAATTTGAATAATCGAAACGTGTGCGGAAAACCTTTTTACAAGGCTTCTAATTGGATAACCTTTACCTTTACATATAAAATAACCTTAAATATGACTTTTCGTTTTTTTTTTTAATATTGATCTAAATAATATGTCAAACATTGGTTATTATTCTGCCTGAATTGTAAATCTAAAGTAAATTGAAACAGATATCAATTCGATACTTGAGTCTAGTTTCGACTGAGAAGAAATTTTAAACTCGTTGTAAAATATACTGTTTGAGTACCGAAAAGTACCAAAAAGTAGTTTTTGATGATCATAGTTTAAATGCCCCTTGAATCACTTCCTGTAATACGTATTATGCCTTAACGTATTTAGAAGATATTTTTTATCTATAATATCTGAATAATATTATTGATATGGATCACTTTGAAAGATAAAGTTTCGAAGTTGATTATAAAGTCAGTCAATTGTTTTTTCAGACGAAAGACCTTTGATTTAATTTTTAAATAAAACCTTTAAAAAACGATCAATGTGCGACGTACTCGTGTCGGTAAGGAAAACTATTTTATCAGAAGCAAAAGGTAACTAAGAATTTGATTTCCTCGTATATATACTTAATATTATATTGGTGGTAGAGCTTTGTACAAGCTCGTTTGGGTAGTTACCACCCACTCATCAGATATTCCACCGCAAAACAGCAGTACTTGGTATTGGTGTGTTCCGGTTTGAAGGGTGAGTGAGTCAATGTAATTACAGGCCCAAGGGACATAACATCTTAGTTCCCAATGTTGGTGGCGCATTGGCGATGTAAGCTATGGTTAACATTTCTTACACTGCAAATGTCTAAAGGCGTTGGTGACCACTTACCATCAGGTGGCTCGTCCGTGGATCGTGGTACGCACGTCCTTCGACCTATCCTATAAAAAAAAACTAAACAGTTTGTTTGTTTGTTTATTTGTTTCAACGTGTTAATCTCAGGATTTACGAGGCAGATTTAAACAAGGTTTTACGTTAGATAGCCCAGACTTTTATATATATGTACATAACATCACTATTATCACATTTTAATTGACATAGAATTTATTAACAATGTACATACTTATACATATATTCTATTGCCTTTACATAAAATAGGTATATAAGAAAAGACTCGTTCGTTTCTATATTAATTATCAAAGAATATTTTTCTTTTTTTTTCTCTCTAAATGGAACCAAATTAACAGTCTGTTAAATCAATGGAACGTGGAAAAAATTGAAAATATCGCATTATTTCAGTTGAGTGGATAGAAATAATTGAGTGCGCGACGTAGGGGGAATAAGGGGGGGTACATGCGTGGGCACACGAGCGAACGGCTTGGGTACATCTAGTCTACTACTACTTAATTAATTGGCAGGAATTCTTGAGACTTCATTGTAGGTTATATTTCACATTTATATTTCACAGAAACCGGTGGTTACTCGTACTCTTCTTATTTATTATATCTTGGAAATTATATCATTATCTTTGTTTCTATATTTTTTTATCTCTTGGCATTTATATTATAGCTGACAAAAAATATAAACCGAAATTGTATATGTTTATAGACTTGTCGCAAGTGTTATTTCGTCTTATTTATTTATTACTAGCTCCCTTCATCCTTGGCAATCATCATAATATTTCAGAAAATTTACACAAAACTCGAATGAACTATGCACCTAAACCTTCCTTATGAATCGCTAATCAGAAGGTGAAAACCGTATGAAAGCCGCTCGGTAGTTTTTGAGCTTATCGCGTCCAGACGTACAGACAGACATACGTAAAAATATTTACTAACATAGTAACCAGCAATAACACTTAGAAATATATTACCATTCATGGTTAAAAATATCACTATTTGAATTTATCCTCAACGGTTCAGTTATTGTTGTCGCGAGGGAAAACCTAATTAAATAGTGCGGGATATACACGGCTCACGCTTGACCGGTCTTCATTTCCCGCAGTTAGAGGTAACGTAGGTATCTGAGCCCATGTACACAATGACCACGAGACACGCCTCCCAATTAAGGTCGGTCCAATTTATTGCGGTCTTTTCTATTTCAACGTCTGCGATGCGCCTAAGAAGCTGAATTTATAGAGCGGAGTATATATTACGTTTTACAGATCGCCGGGAAATAATGTACGTAAGCTGCTTTGTTGCTTTTTATATTACGCTGTTCTTGTAACGTTTGTTGGAAGAACCGTTTATCTTTATATATAAAATTCTTAAATGCTTCTTTATGTCCTCAACGGCTGGACCGATTTTGATGAATGTACTAGTGTGAGGAAAGTTGAGCTGTAGAAAATCGGGTTCAGATTCTGATTTCTCGCACGTAGTCGAGACGGTTGTGTATTCGAGAGATTTTTGTATGATTTTTTAATGATTAATGTGGATTTCATTTGTTAAAGATAACAATGATGGAATGTGTTTCTTTGTTTCTGAAAACGAAGTTTCCACTCATATAAGAATATTTTCTTTCAATACTTTTCTAAGTAATGTAAGTTACTTAAAAAAATATAAAAAAAAATAATGTCAAATTGTAATTAATTTAGGTTAGATGAACTTTAAATATTATACTTAAGTAATAATAATGAAGAAGGCTTAATATATCTCCTTAACTGTAGGGCCCTCCTTAAATTATATATAATAACTCCTTTGCCCAACAGAAAAACATTTACGGGCGGTTACTGAAACAAAGTAAATACCTACATAGCGCTGTTTCCTTAAATTTATAAAACCTGTGTGGTTTAAACCTGAGTGAATGACATTTTGTATTTTTTGTTAATGTTTCGATATCAATAAAAGCTATCGATGTTCCTGTTAAAGTCACAGGTGGATACAAGATTTATGTATTACTACTTTTTGCGTGCCTACATAAACCTTGTACTGTTGTATTATTTGTGACAGGCGGGTGATCTAGTAAAAGTTTTCGGACAAGGTATATAACATATTACGTTAAATTTTTGGTTACTTTTAATTATAAGAACATTAAAATGGAAATTCTAAATCAATGACAATTAAATACCTCATTAAAAATTAAATTATTATTGTTTTCGTATTAATCCGAACCTAAATATGTTTTGTCATAGTGGATTTGAATTACTCCTGTAGTGTTTTATGATACATGAAAGTTGCCAGCCCTGATATTCATCTATTGATCGATAATGTTTATCGCCGCTTGTCGACAAGAAAGTAAATAATGTTATTTACATAACGATAATATAAGAAGCAACGTCACTGTTACATAACACTGTATTGTTGGGTTTCATGACGAATAAGAAATTATGAATGAATTTTTACATAATGCATCGAAACGAAAATAAGACTTGTCAGTTTTCTTGTTTATTTGTTGTTTGTGTTTTGTTCGAAATATAAAAGGCAAACGTTATTTAATTTTATGTTCATTTTTTTATAACATTATAAATTTCATAAAACAAAACATATATTTATATGCCAAGACAAATATTGTTCTTTATTAAATTAAATGTCAACATAGCTATGCTAAGGTATGCTAGTAGGACACATCATACAATATCTTCGACCATATGTTTATTCTTGAACAGGATTGGAACTTGCTACTTACCCAACCAATCGCTCAGTTGAATGCGTCAATGTGACTTTAAAAAAAAATGAATTTATAATTTTATTATTGGTGAAAGTCGTTGGAGGTCGAAAGGTGATTGAACATACTAAGTGATACGTTAATCTCTGATAAGATAAGGGCACGTGGATTTTTTACATTATATAACATTCGTGTAATCTTTCATATATATATATATATATATATATATATATATTTACAAAATATAATACGAATCGATATAAAAATTGCATCAATATGAAAACAACACACATCTTGTTTATTGGCTATGGTCCGAATATGTTGAGTTTAGATATGATATCAATAACATCATCAGTCAATTGACTGCTGGGCATGGGGTCCTGATGCTTAGATGCTTCGATTGACCAGTCCTTGTGCTTGTCAACTATAAATATAATACTGCATTAAGGGTACTTCAGACTAAATATAGCCGTCGGCTTAGGCTTCCATATCAATACACACATATATTTATGGAGCAATATACCACAACAGTTGAGACCTGTGACTTATTACATTTCTCAAAATAAGATACTTGTTAGTCGAAAAATGCACATCACGTCGTAGCGGCTGGCAACACTGAGCTGGTCGCGAATTACCAAGGTCGGTACGTCATCGCCGCCCATTACATGGTCGCAATCATCGAATAACGAGAATAATGCATCGACATCAATTGTTTTCTTTCTTGAAACTATAGTCAAGGTTGCATGTTGTAGAATCTCGCGCGTATTATAAAAAAAGGTTGCTAGTAAGTTTACAATCATCCGTTCAATATTAATAATATTTTAGATTTGCTACAATTTACGATTGTGACGTGTTTATGCTCTAAATAAATAAATAAATGAATCCATTATAGTGACTTTATATCTAATTTAACAATATTATCTTCGAAATAATATATGTCGGAAGTCTGTGTGTTTATATCCTTTTGATTTTGAATAACATTCATACATATCGATCGATTCGTCCTGCAGAAATTGGCTATTCAGCCGAGCTGTATAGTTTCATTAAGAATTATATGAGAGGAAATAAAAATCATGACCGTTGCATCTCTTATATTGTATAATGTTACGTAACTTCGAAAGAATGTGAAAGATTTTTCCAAAAATTGTGACGTAATATAATATTAAAACGGAACAAGCATAAACTCGGATATTCTATTACGTATGGTTGTAACTCTTTTGATGAACGCTTGAACAGGACACCAGATATTTAAAAAAATGGATAAAGAAAGTTTTTATTTCTTACCTATGTAACCAATGTTACCTTGAGAATACAACGGACGCTAGGCAGTTCAAGGCATTTCAATATAATATAATAATTACTCATTTTATTATATATGAAATTATAAATATATATAAACTAGCTAAATTTCTTTCGTCGGTTCTTCTCAGGTATAAGATTCCTTAGTAGTGGTGTTGCCAGGATTTGACACCGCTATCTTCTGTTATTCACGATTCGCCGTTGAGCTATTAAGGTATTACAGTAATGTTATCGCTACATACACATAGGTATAGATTAGTCATGATTCGTTACATCACAGTAAATAGCTAACTAGCTGGAAATTACATCTGTGGTCTCACGATGACATTGCAGTTACGTTTTTTTACAAATTCATTTCAAACCCCATATGTAGTTGTGAATTAATTTATTATGTTTATTTCAAAGTTGCATAATTTGGTTTTAAAATATTATATGGTAGGGCAATGTAAGCGATTCTTAACATTTCTTACAATGCCATTGTCTATGGGCGTTGGTGACCACTTACCATCAGGTGGCCCAAATGCCAGTCCACCTACCTATATATATATATATATATATATAAGAAGAGTCTTATATGTTTTTTCATAATGTTACATGTATTTATCACATAGATAGAAATAAATTTAAATGCACTGTTTGACTTAATTTAAATTTTGAATTGGTATTTTCAAGTATTCTCAATGGGAACGAAGACGGTCTACCTTACTTTTAAATAAAAAAAACAAAAACAAAGTTTGTCACATTTTAATTAGACAGAAAAAAGTAAAGTTGATTACAAACCAGAGTCAAGGTCAGCTGACGTCACGCTGCAGAAACACGTCAAATATAAACTGCAGTGTTATCATAAAAAATGTAATTAACAGAGCATCAATTTTTTATGCTTCAAGCATCGCGAATTGAGAGGTAGGTCGAATGAAGTCATATTTTTAATGTGCTGATATCGTGACGTAGATGATATGATGGTGTGACGTATATTGAATAAATTACTTTTTAACTTACTGATTTTATAGAAGTTTAAAACTCATTTATTTAAAGAAAGAAAGAAATAACTTTTACTTAGTGGTAGGTCTTTGTGCAAGCCCGTTTGGATAATACAGTACAGTAACAGCCTGTGAATGTCCCACTGCTGGGCCAAGGCCTCCTCTCCTTTTTTGAGAAGGTTTTTAGAGCTTACTCTACCACGCTGCTCCAATGCGACTTGATGGAATATACATGTGGCAGAATTTCAATGAAATTAGACGCAGGTTCCCTCACGATGTTTTCCTTCACACACAAATTAATGAATTATTACAAACACAAATTATCGCCAAATATTGGCTCGGTATTGTTGTGTTCCGGGTTGAAGGGAAAAATATATATCGTCAAGAAATATTGGTATCTACCAGCCTTATTCATAAAGGTTTCTTAGCGTGTGTTTAGTAATCACTGATTAGATAAATCAGTTAATAAATCTTTCTTTCATTATTGTTTTGATATTAAAAGAGGAAGGTACAAAATTGTTTAAATAATTTAATATAAGGTCATTTCAGGATTTAAAACTTACTTAAACCATAATAACTGTCAAGCCAATCAATATAAAATATATTATAATTGTAATCCGTGTCACACTTTTAAACGATTTAAAAGCAATTAGTGTGTTTTAAGTTAATAAAAAAATTTCACTTTAGAGTAACTGTAACATTACTCTATTAACTCGTAGTGGGGTTTAATGGTATAGTTTCCAGCACATTTCTTTAGAAGGAGACCCTTTGTCCAGCTTTGGGAGAAATACACATCATGTTACTTTAAGATATACCAAATAATAATTAGTAACTTAAATGAGATATACATAGAAAATTTATATTGTACGTATGTATGTGTTCTGACTTAATATTGCTAGTAAAGTAAACATTATTGCATCATGCACTTCGCGTGGTAATTGTTATGTAAACTCGACAAAATGTTATATAAAAATAAAATATTAAATACAACGATAAAGTTTATCACATACACATAGAAATTGATGTTGGTGTATCTGTTCGAGATTAATAGACTTCGACACCGTTTGAACGATTATAATTAAAGTGTTGAAGGTTATACTATCCAGTTCATTATAACTATGGAGTCCTCCATACCGATCCTCGGCCACGGTGGCCAATCTCAATAGAGATACTTGGTGGTAGAGCTTTGTGCAAGCTCGTCTGGGTAGGTACCACCCACTCATCAGATATTCTACCGCAAAACAGCAGTACTTGGTACTGTTGTGTTCCGGTTTGAAGGGTGAGTGAGCCAGTGTAATTACAGGCACAAGGGACATAACATCTCAGTTCCCAAGGTTGATGGCGCATTGGCAATGTAAGCGATCGTTAACATTTCTTACTCTGCCAATGTCTATGGGCGTTGGTGACCACTTACCATCAGGTGGCCCATATGCTCGTCCGCCAACCTATGCTATAAAAAAAAAAAAAAGATTAGCCAACTGCGCAGGAGATATTATAGTGCACAAGCACTATAATATCTAGCTCTTATAAACTCCGGGCTGCTACTGGAAATTTTCGACAAACACCCAATAACTTTTATACCGGCTTGACGTGAGGTTTGAACGTAGGACCTTGGATCTGTGTGTACATCCAGTCACTACACCAACGAAGCAGTCATACTGTTAAAACTGTGCGTGTAGTATATGTATAATGGCCGAGTCATTAGAAAAAATCTTACAAAAATACACTAATACGAGAATCATATTCGAGTTTACTGGTTCGAATCCGAGCAAGTACCACATGTTCAATTTGTGTTTGCAAGTCATCGCGTGCTCAGCTGCGATTTATGATTTTTCCATACATTTTATAATATTCGTTTAGTTACATTGGCTTCAAAGTGCGGGAGAATTTCATAACAAACTCAAAGTGAAATCAAGGTCGAGTGACGTCACGCTGCAGGTACGGGCGGCGACATTGCATAGCAACTGCAACTTGACAATCACGGTCTAGGTGGACTGTATAATTGGTTTCGTAATTATCGTTTGCTGTATAACAATCCTTTATTAAACTTGTTAAACGTTCGACTTGAAGATGTCTCGTGGTATTTTCCGTTTGTTTAAAGATTCTACGAATCTTATTCTTTACTCTTACGTCTAATGTTTTATAATAAATGTATTGTTCTTAAAATGATATTATAACTAAATTACATTAAGAGGTACATATTTAATACATTGAATGCTAATTTATTTTACTTTTTGAATTTCTAGTTCTAATAATAAGGTCCTCCAGACCGATTTCGGCTACGGCGCCAATCTCAAGAGAGTCAACTGCGCAGGAGATATTCTAGTGCACAAGTGTGTGCGCAAACACAGGTGCACTCTCATAACCCGATGGGACGGCAATCCGACACGACCAGAGTTCAGGCGCAGGACCAACGGCTTTAAGTGCTTTCCAAGGCAAGGGAGTGTACACACTACCAACTACCAGACTCCGGGCTACTACTGAGAAGTTTCGACAGAAAATCTCAATAGCATTTGATTGGCCCGACCTGGGATTTGAACCCAGTTCTAGCCAGGACTTTGTGCAGCCACCACTGCTGCACAAAGTCCTGGTTCTGTTACTTAGTATCAAACTCATGAAATGTTGAAAACTTACGGTACTCTTGATAAACTATTTTGAGTCTTATGTACTTTAAATGTTATAATCATTATAATTAACGTCGCATATCACTTTCGAACATTTCACAGTCGATTTGAGTTTCGAATTCGTTCTACAATTGAATATATAAACAAATACATTGCCAGTTATATCTGAAAAACAAAAAAATTGGATACAATTAATAGGACAGTTTTCTTTAAATATAATGTAATATGTGACAAAATATATAATGAACATATAGAATCAATGCACTTGACTACAAACGCTTCGCATATATTTACGTTATCACTTGACAACGTTACTCATAGTTTGTATTTAGCATCGTATGAGACGTTTCCGTTCTATATAAGATAATAAACTAAATAAATAACTACATAAGCTTGGCGGTTTAACTCGCGTTTTACACGACTGTTTCATAGACATTTTGATGATGACGTCTTTCTCATTGAGGTCGGCCACGAAGGCCATTTTTATGATACACAAGCATTTGCGCAAACACATGTACATTGTGCACTCTCTATTCCTTTCACTCTAATTAATTTACTAGTATTAGTACAAATAAAATAATATCTGCTCGTAAATTTAACATATATAAATATTTACAACTAGAATGTCGTATGCTTATACTTGTAGTTGTAGTTCTTTGACGTGGCTGATGTTTCTATTTATATATAAACATACATATTTAATTATATATATATATATATATATATATATATATATCATTGCAGTATGTCTTTGATTGCTGTTTCTACACTAAGAATGTCGTATGCTTATACGACATTCTAGTTGTAGTTCTTTGACGTTGCTCATGTTTCTATTTATATATAAACATACATATTTAATTATATATATATATATCTCCTCGGAGCTTTGCAGTATGTGTTTGATTGCTGTGTTTCGGTTTAAAGGGCGAGTGAACCAGTTAAATTAAGAAGGGATATAAAAATGAAGAGAAGAAAAAATAGTGTTCATTTCTATGGGTAGTGGTGCCAACTTGCCATTGCGTTAATGCTGGTGCCATTCTTTATTAAAAAATAAATAAATGAATCAGTAAATTGTTAGATCATAATACATAATTATTAATATTGTTTCGAGAATTTCGAGAAAGAATGGAATTTAATGTTATTATTATATTACTAGATGAATTAAATATGATATAGATTATCTATCTAGATTCTACATATAATCGGCAAGAACCTAACCGTATACTAAGAGCACGTGCTTTATGTTCAGTCTCATTTATGATACTCTTCATTTAAAAATATCGTCACGGTTTATTTTCAACCCTTTCATATTAAAAGGCTAGTTAGAGGTTCCGCAGACATGAGCGTGTCTAAAAAAAATTGTATTAGCGTCCTCAAATAATAAAAAGTCAGACGGATTTTCAGTTTTTCCTTTGTGACTTTTACAGCGCTGAGCTCAAAGCAAACTTGTTTAAAAAATGCAGTCGACATACGCGATACGTACGGCTTATGTTTATATACTGCGACTGTTTATATTACAATATAATTGTCTACGTACATACCGTCTGTCAAAGGATTGTTCATTTTTTTTTAATACCACGAATAGTTTTAATTTTGAAGAGTTGGAAAATTGTTCTTTATTTAAAAAACTAATTAAGTATATCTTCAATAATATAAATAGGTATATAATGTTATATAATGTTATATAATGGTATATAATGGTATAGTGACTAGCTGTGCAACGAGGCTTCACCCGCGTATAATTAATAAAAAATCCGCGTGGTGTCGTGGGACACCAGATAGGAACGACATTCCTTATTATAAAAATATTAATTTCAAGTTCTAGTCGAGGTATAAAGAAAATAATTATTCATACATTTTCTATTATGATTTTTTTTTCGATAAAAATCAAAAAAACTACTTTACAAATTATCTTAACCGCTATTTACATGAATAATAATAATTAAGACTAATCATGTTCTATCATATAAACTATAGGTTTATGGTAACTAAAATAAAAATTGAAAAATTGAATTTTGAATAAAAATTTTAAGTAAATCTTACGCTTTTTTTTTAACGTTATGGACGTTTTTTGCCGGATAGGGTACCCCTCCGCAACATTAACCCCATAAGGATTTTCGTTCCAAAAAACAATAAATTATTTTATTACTATAATAACACACACGCGCGCACACACACACACAAGCCAAGCCGTTCTTGAGTTATAAGAAGACATACAGACAGACAGACAAAAATGAAAAAAAATGTATATATGTGAATCACTGCATCATAAAACGATTATTTATCACAAAATTTGGTGAAAAAAAAATGTACAGACCGTACCAATAGATTTATATAGTAGTATAGATGAAAACTTTTAAATATGTCTTTTAAATGAATTTTAAAACAAAAAATTAAAGAGATTTTATCGTTGCTGAATTTTAATTATATAAACCGGTTTAATATATTTATTATGTTACATTAAGTTCAGCTGTCATACATGTTTCTTTATCATGAAACTGGTGGTAAATATTAATTTAAAGTAAAGCCGACCGTCCTCTCCGTTAGTAACTATACTAACAAATTAATTAATATTAATTCTCAATATATATGTATAGATATATGTATGTAGTACTATTCTTGTGCACATATTTCCTAAGAGTGAGTTTTCGATTGATGCCTAGTAATAATACTCGATAAAAAAAACTGCAACACATTACTTGTGGTTTAAGTAAATTTTTTTCGCTTCAGAAACTATTCCGACATTACTCGCTTAACTATGTCTAAGCAAGTTTCTTTTCAAAAACATAATAATCGTTTTTAAACCTGAATAATAATTTCGTAAATATCTGAGAGCTTATAGAATACATAAAGAATTTCCAGTTTTCGCCCGAATGTAAAAAACATTGGTTCAACTTAAAAACATACAACCAAATCCTACACTAAAGGAATTTGAAACATAGGTGTACTAAAGGTAAAGATTTTTGGAAATTTCAATTTTAAGAATAGGAAATGTGAGTTACCTTGCTTCAATTATGCCCGTACGAAGTCGCGACGGGCTTGTTAATTAATAAAACGCCGTGATATACCTAAGCGGGTATAGCTATAGAACGGTACGAGTAGTGGACGTGCGGCCGATCACGTCACTCGCCCGAACAGATGTTTCTAGTTGTGGCCTCGGCATTGACATTGAAAATTGTCGCTACTATTTATCATTCAACTCGATTTTTAATCACTTTAAAATTAAAATGTCATGATAACATTCAATATGGGATTAATATGACAGCGTTATCGATTTTTATTAACATATTATAGGGGTCAAAACGCTTGAAGTGCTTAGAACACGTAATCTTTAATTAATAGTATAATGATAATCGCAATAAAATCATTATGAAAGATTGTGTATGTTGTGAATAATGATTATTTTTTACCACAGCGTAATTTTTTTTATTTTTTAACGCTTTACCACAGCGTAATTTTTTTTTATATTCCCCGGGAGGGCTTGTCTTTCTACTCGACCTGATGGTAAGTGGTAGTAGAGTCCAAAACGCGTCGACGGCGGTTATAGTGGGGAGGACTTATCTGCACTAACCGCCCCCGCCTTGCCGGCCGGTTACAATTAACATATTTTGGCATTTTTATCCGCGCCATATTTTTGATTATGGCACGGGCGAAGTTCATCTCGCGATTATCGTTAGCGTTGTAGACTTTTTTTATTAACAGTAGGGTTACGCTTGACCACAATCATACCGGATGGTAAGTTCTGGTTCCGGATGGTGTATTCCAAGATGGGACGCGCTTGCCTAGAATATACCTCTTGCCTTGAAGATATCTGGATGATACCTTCCGGCATCTGTGTTTCCATTCCATATATTCTTTGTATGTATAAGAAATGAGTAAGCATGAGTGAGGAAAGGCTGGTACGTCTGTATAAGGTTCACTGGAATAGCGTATCATAGTATACATCCAGCCCTTTTTTGAGGAGAGACCATTGTCCAGCAGTGGGACATCATCGAATCAAATCAAACAATAATTAAGCGCGTATAACTTAAAACCGCGTGGCTAAAATGAAACTTTTTGAGTCGGAAACGATTCACTCGAACGGGACACATATACACGTTGCACTAAATTTCGTAGAAAATTAACTATAATCACATATAATATCCAATGAGTAATTCCTCTACGAATCACCATCACCACCACACTCACCATCGAGTATTATTTCCATAGTTGTGGTCGGTCGGTTTATTTTCATTACGAGATGAAGGTCACGAGTTACGTGTTCTTATGAATTTCTTTGTCATTTTATACTCGTCGTTTTTAAATAATCACACCTATTGCATTCGAAATAAGATTTAGTTTTGGTTAACATCGTCGTGTACGCTAATGGCGAAATTTAGCTAATTAACTTGGTTTTAATTAAGATGGGATTAAATCTTTAGAAATAAAGAAATGTTATAACAATCAACGATAGTTTCATCGTTAGTAATATAAAATAGAAACTATAGTTGGTAGGATTCTGTGCAAGCCCGTCTGTGTAGCTACCCACTCATCAGATATTCTACCCCTACACAGCAATACTCGATATTGTTGCGTTCCGGTTTGAAGGGTTGAAAGTGAACCAGTTTCACTACAAGTATAAGGGATACAATATAATTAATACGAAATTAACTCTGTGTGTTGGTTGCCTTTTCACGGCTATACCACTGAACTGATTTAATGACATGATTTCGTATGAAGAAGCTAGAACCCTAAGGTACATAAACTTTTTTATAACTAATACGTGATACTCATACTGGCATTGCATAATTTTACTCCTACACTGTATAACTAATATCTTATTTATTTATTTAGGTACACAAAACAGAATGTAATCAGGACATGATTGTTAATTCAGGACAGATGTAAACCATCGCTTATATCACCAATGCGCCACCAACGTTGGGAACTGAGATGTTATGTCCCTTGTGCCTGTAATTACATTGGCTCACTCACCCTTCAAACCGGAACACAACAATACCAAGTACAGCTGTTTTGCCGTAGAATATCTGATGAGTGGGTGGTACCTACCCAGACGAGCTTACACAAAGCTCTACCACCAAGAAATTAATATAGTTAATTAATTAAATTAAATTTCTAAATCAAGATAATAAATAAATTAAATAAAAATAATGAATATACTGCATAAATAATATAATGTTAAATATTTTGCAAAACCGTTTTTTATTCGTTGATATAATATAGAATAATAAAATTCATTCGATCTTGAAAACAATTTCTTTATCCAAATTATAAATCTTACAAAATTTTCGAACATTGTCGTCGTCGGACGTCTAAAGGGGTCTCTAGTTGATTCCTTACGATATTCAAGTTTTTATATTGGAAGCCTCGGTAACACATGTCGCATTTCAAGATTGCATTGCGGAATTGGACGGTCTTCACAAAGTGAAAAAGTGTTTTCTATCTCAAAGAAGAAATTTATTCATATTTATGTCAATAAAATAGCTGCCGATCACAACCCCGTATGGATGAAATTTATACCAAATTACAAAAATTATTTCATACCTTCAATTTCTTAAGTGCCTGTGCGTTGATAGACAGACAGGACAAACGGTCAATATGTACAGATATTAGAACTATATAGAAGCAAGCTATATAGCTATACGATTTATATTCTTATTTATATTTTTAAACCTTGGTGGTTAAGTTATAATAGATTTTGTTAAAGAAATATTAATAGAAATCGTTGTTTTCCAAGAAATAATTATAGGTATTATACCCACGACGAATTATATAATGTTGATTATATATAGGGTTTTCCAATAGGGACGCTTGAACTTTGACAGCTGATTGCGGCCATGTTGTTTGAGTGACAGCTGTCAAATGCAGTGTGTTATATTCATTCCGTCCTCCCAAACCACCATGGCAGGTTACAGTGTCGAGCAGCACGTGCAAATCATAAAATTGTTTTATGAAAATGGGTCTTCAGTTCGAGCAACGTTCCGCGCACTTCGCCCGTTTTACGGTCGCGATGATCGTCCTGCCGAGTCGACTATCCGTCGATTGGTGGACAAATTCGAGTCAACCGGGTCAGTTAACAATCAGCCGGTTCCCGTGCGTCAACGTAACGCGAGATCTGCCGAGAATATCGCCGCTGTGCGCGACAGTGTCCTCGAAAACCCGCGGCAGTCAATTCCGCGTCGCGCACAGGAACTCGGCCTTTCGCAGACGACAACTTGGCGAATTTTGCGTTGTGACTTGAGCCTGCACCCGTACAAGATCCAGCTGACCCAAGAGCTCAAGGTTAATGACCATAGACAGCGCCGTGTGTTCGCTGACTGGGCATTAGAGCAGTTGGAAGTTGACGCCGATTTTGGCAAAAAAATCATCTTCAGCGACGAGGCGCATTTTTGAATGAATGGCTATGTCAACAAGCAAAATTGCCGTATTTGGGACGAGACCAATCCACACGAGGTTCACCAAGTGGCAATGCACCCGCAGAAAGTGACTGTTTGGTGCGGATTTTGGGCCGGAGGCGTGATTGGTCCGTATTTTTTCGAAAACGATAATGGTGTGGCCGTCACCGTCAATGGTGAGCGATACCGGTCGATGATAACCAACTTCTTTTGGCCTGAAATCGAGAATATGGATCTGGACAACATGTGGTTTCAACAGGACGGCGCTACGTGCCACACAGCACACGCTACGATGGAAGTTCTGCACGAGCAATTTCTGGACATGGTCATCTCGCGCGGAGGCGACGTGAACTGGCCACCGAGATCGTGCGATTTGACCCCGCTGGACTTTTTCTTGTGGGGTTTTCTTAAGTCGCAGGTCTATGCCAACAAGCCGCAAACCACCGATGCCCTCAAAGTCAACATACGCCACGCCATCGATCAAATACAGCCCGATTTGTGCGCCAGAGTCATCGAAAATTGGACCTTTCGTGTGCGCGCCACCAACCGAAGCCGTGGCGGTCATTTGAATGATGTCATATTCCATACATAATGGGGTCGATAGACCTTCCAAATAAAAAAAAAATTCGCAAATATCTCTCCTACATGTATTTTTTTTTTGCATTTCAAAGATCAAGCGCCCTTAATGGAAAACCCTATATTTTTACTTGTGAAATGAGTAACTTGTATGCTTCTACTGACGAGCCGGTTGGCGTGATTGGTAAGATACTTTGCCTTTCGCGACGCAGGATTCCCACCAGCACAGACATTTGTCTGCATGAACATGTCTGTTTGTCCTGAGTGGGTGTAATTGTCTATATAAGTATCTATTTACAAAAGAAAAGTAGTATATGTAAGTATGTCGGTTATCAAGCGTCAATAGTGCAGTGGTTTACGATTCGTCGGCGGTCGTAAAAGTTGCAGGTTCGGTCCTGACCGCTAGAGTTATTGTCGTCCCTACTCCTGACATATTAATTGGAGGTAAATAGGACTATTCGTGATTACTAGAAAAGGGCATTGCTAATATCCATTTTTAAAATGTATGTGTGTAATATTTTGTATTGAATTTTTCGAATTTTCTAGCTTCATACTCTGTATCCAAAATAATGCCACGACGATTAATCTTGTCAGTTTTTATTACATGTGTCAAAAAATTATTACGTCGTCGACCCGCCCTCCTCCCCCTACTTTGTCGCGGTTAGAAGACTGACGACGTCGACCGTGTAGTCTACGTCAGGTGATGTTTTCTAATAATATTAAATTTTTCTATTAAGTTATAATTTTCTATGACTAAAGGTTTTTCCGAGGACTTTCAACACGACGATATTACTAAACCGTTTTTAATTAAAATTGACGTACATGTAACCTGGGACCTGGATATTCGATGTGAATTTATTTATCATAGTATTATTAATAAGTACGTATTATCCATATGTATTAGTTAATGGGTAATGTTTAGATAATTTTGTTTATAAGTAAGGATTTAATAAATACGAGGTGTTAGGAAGCCGAGACGGCCAAGTGGTAAAAACGCGTGAATCTTAACCGATGATCGTGGGTTCAAACCCGGGCAAGCACCACTGAATTTCGCGTGCTTAATTTGTGATTATAATTCATCTCGTGCTTAACGGTGAAGGAAAACATCGTGAGGAAACCTACATCTGTCAAATTTCACTAAAATTATGTCACACGTGTATTCCACCAACCCGCATTGGAGCAGCGATTGGAGCAGCGTGGTGGAATACGCTCCAAACCTTCTCCTAAAAAGAGGAGAAGAGGCCTTAGCCCAGCAGTGAGACATTCACAGGCTGTTACGGTACTGTACTGAGGTGTTAGGTACACTATGTCCTTCTCTGTATCCCTGACAACGTGTATGCAAAGTTTCTTGATAATCGGTTTAGTTAACGAGTAAACTTACTTTCTCATGTATAATACGAGTAAGAATTTCATTATGTCTGAACTAATCTAATATTAGCATTATCAAAATTATTTATTATCGAGTTCCAAATTTAGCTCTGTCCGTCTGTCTGTTACACTTTCAGTGCTAAGCCACTAAACCTATTTTGTTGAATATTGGTCTGAAGTACGTTTGAGCTCTAAGGAAGGACAAGGTATTTATCTATACATACCATCAAATAATCAAGTTTTATAAAGAGGTAATTTTTATATCATTACCGTGCAAAGCCGGGTAGCTACTGGCTTATATTGTACAAATCGTGTAAGGCTTGTGGTTTATGAAACGACCGCACGTCGTAATTCGTAACAGTGACGCAATAAACGTGCTACGTGCAGTCTGAGCTAGGTATTTGCGACGATTATGTGACCTTGTGGGACTTTATCGAAATAACTCTTTTTCTCGCCGTGATCTTTGACTTCGCTGAGATTTACAATCATAATTACAGTGCTTTGACTGTATTCGCGTTCCGAGTCGACATGGCTCAGAGGTTAGAATCTTATGAAAAGATTGTAACTTCAAACCCGGGCAAGAACTGAGTTTCATGTTTTTAATATGTGTTTCTAATTAATTTCGCCCACGATGGTAAAGTGTCCAGGACACGTACATGTCGACTCATTTAAATAACATAAAAACAAAGTATAGATCAAGGGAACGACAAGATATGTCTGGAAGTCTGGATATCCAATTGTCGAAAGAAGAAAAAAATCCTCATAGTCCTTGATGAAATTCTGCCACGTGTTTATCAACCAACGAATTGGATCAGCGTGAAGGAATAACTTCGAAAGCTTTTCCTCAAGAGTAATATTTATCAGGGGGACGTGTACAGGCATTTTATTTTACTTTGAGTTTTTAATCAAGTCCAATTCATAAAATTGCTTACATAATTCAATGTAACCGAACGTTCGTTAAAACAGAAAACTAGAATTAATAATAACTGTTTATTTTACTTCACCTGTTGATACGAGTGGGTCAGATCTAGCAACAGAATTTTGAAACCAGTTCGCTGAATCGATGGAGACAAAATTTAGCAAACATTTTTGTGCTGGTAACAAAACAATTTATGTATACTTAATAACGTAATTTGCTTATAATTGTCGACAAATAAAAGCACTTATTAATTATTATAATAACATGAAATATATACAATCTTATCGCGTCTTGTCAATGGTTTTAATTTAAAACAGGTAAAACTGCGATGCTCAGCTTTTGTTATATACTCACAAATCTTCTCCGAGACGCGCTGAGTCATATAGTAGTTCTTTTTTAAGTTAAGCATTTATATTGTGGATTTTTATTTTAACCTCTTACGAAATTAAGAACGATTGACACACACACAACATACAACAGTTAAAATTAACTAGTAACTAGTAGAGATTATTAGAGCCTCGTCACTCTAGTAAGTAAAAAGTATATAAGGCCACAGATCTTGAGGTTCTGGTTCTAACTTCAGGTTGGAAAAGAATGTTTTTAAGTGTTCCTATTCATAGTCATCAATCAAAGTATACTTCAATTCACCCGGCATAACATATAATTTCAAACACTTTTTTTGCTTACATAAAGTAAAAGTAAAGTAACAGCCTGTGAATGTCCCACTGCTGGGCTAAGGCCTCTTCTCCTCTTTTTGAGGAGAAGGTTTTGGAGCTTATTCCACCACGCTGCTCCAATGCGGACTGGTGGAATACACATGTGACAGAATTTCAGTGAAATTTGACACATGCAGGTTTCCTCACGATGTTTTCCTTCACCGTCGAGCACGAGATGAATTATAATCACAAATTAAGCACATAAAGTTCAGTGGTGCTTGCTTACATATTTATCAACTATTTAAAATGAATATATTTATTAAATTAAAACTAAATATAACAGCCCTCTTAAACTAAAGGACTACGCATTATATTTGTACGGATAAATATTGTTGATAATAAATCAGACCTACGATGCAGTTAATTTTTTTCCCGTTAAAATATCAGCAACATTTTATAAATAATAGTTGGAATCGTTTGTCGTACGTAACTCGCGATACTAACGCAATAAAGACGATACGTGCAGTCTGAACTTGATATTTACTACAATTACCTGACTCCGGGGGTCTGTTCTTGGTATTTCTAAACACGAAATCTATACAGATAATAAAACTATAAACAGAACGTCTGTCCGTGATATATTTCTTGATATTGTTCGAGGGTACATAATTGAATGGAAAGACAAATTCTATGTAACATTAGGTATTATATATAGATGAAAAATTATACGTGGAATACATAAGTTTGTATGGATTTAGTAAAATTATCTGATGTTCATGAACAACCCGTCGTATGTGGGACTCCCTGGAGCCAAGTGTGCCAGAACAACTAATGAACCAACGGTACGGAATGGTAGCGAGAGGACCCCATGGAAGTGGTAGCCCGGGAAAGTTGCTGATGGCCCTCGGCACGCTATCAGGGTGGCAGGTATCACACCTAGCTATTTCGTGTATCAACTTACCGAAACAGGTGCCGTCTGTACCTTATGCAACTATTGTAAATCCTTATGATTATTTAAGTTTTAGTTTGCATTAAAGAATATATGTATGACTACGTAAGCTATCCTATGTTAAGTCTCTCCGAAACCACTGCCAATTATTTTAATAAGGATGAATTGCATATTATATGTATATAAACCATGCTATCGTGCCTAACAATTATTGAAGTGAAAACTTCTTTAGCGGCGTTGTGCACTTTTTTATGATGGGTAAAAAATGTTAAACTCGCGTCAGGTCACGTGACCCTGATTGAAAATTCGTAAGACGGATTTTAAAGTGTTAATTTTTAATGTAATATAAATTGTCATGTTTGTGTACGATACGATGAATATAGTATTTTATCAAATAAATGATAGTACTTTTATACTGATAATTAAAGCAATTCGAGTAAATTTTTTCCCTAATCATTCCAAAATATCAAAAATGCACAACTTCTGCCGGCACTCCTGGAGCGCAACCCGTTGTTTTTTTTTATTCAAGCATCATTATAACAAATGGTTCCGTAAAATATTAGTAGCCCAAAATCTATCATTATTTATCATTAGCGTTATTTAAATAAGAAATATGAATGATTTCGATAAATATGGAAATCATGCTTCAATATAATTTCTTTCTATAAGCATAACGCTATAAACGTGACGTAAGCTAATAAAAGTCACCGGACCCCATAACTCATTTGACTCTCGCACTTAAGCTCACCTTGAACAAAGCGGTGCTCGGTAATTTATATTGCCTTCATAATTCCCGTACCGAATTTATTACCGGCAAATTAATTTAGCGAGGCACTGTAATCCGGACACATCTGCGATACACCGAAGTATTCCCTTTATATCGACGTAATTATTAAAAATAATTCGGTAACTTGGAAATGTGTCATTCCGCGATCGAAAAGACTGCTTGTGATGTAAATGTTTTTTTGTTGATGATGATCAATGTAAGGCATAAAAAATTCCTTGTTGTCAATTTTCAATTTCTAATAAATGTAGATGCTTAATGACGTATGGATCTTTTTGTTTAAGCTTGGCGTATAGCGAGAATTTAAACTTTTATAAATGTTTCCTTCGAAAAAAAATGTTTATTGTTCATGTAAAGAGTTAAAATTAAAATATTAATTACACTTTTTGTTATCTAGAAAAGGTAATTGAATGCTACGTATCAGTATAACGTCTAATGTAATTGAATATTTATTATGAATGTCGTCTCAATGAAATTTTCTTACATCGTATTAACAAAAACCCTGCGTCGTTCCCCAACAATATCATACTTAAACTTAGTCGATAAAAAAACTACAAAACCAAAAGGCAAATGATATATACAAAGAGTCGGATCGTCCCTATGTCAGTAAGTATTCATTACATTAGACAGATGAAGTCATAAAACGACTTATGCTTTGAAAGACTACAATTGTACAACTTTTGCCTACTGTCATTCATCTGCCCGTCACGTATACGTAACGCCAAGGACACACTGTGCGTTTCTTCGCCCGCACCGGACCGCTTTGACTGTTTTTTTTTCTCAATTATAATAATCTTGATATAAGGCACGTATGCTTTAAACCCAATTGTGCTCGAATATAATTTTTAAAATGTAACAATTTCAATAACAAAATATGTAACTGCGTTTCGAAAACCGCAGCGGAAAGAAAACCGCACCGCGCATTAGTATCGTTTTGGTCACTGCCTAAATTCGTCATTCCAGTGATATCGCCTCGCAGATTGATTTATTTCGAAATAGCTTTGTTTACGTACGCTGTGACATCGCTAACTTGTTTTTCTTCGAGCTGCCGATATAGAGTTGTAATAAAATTGTTTTATTTACTTTTTATCGCGAATTTATATTATGGGTCTAACGTATATTATAAGAATGTTTTAA
The DNA here is from genome assembly GCA_905220585.2 of Nymphalis polychloros. Taxonomy (NCBI): domain Eukaryota; kingdom Metazoa; phylum Arthropoda; class Insecta; order Lepidoptera; family Nymphalidae; genus Nymphalis; species Nymphalis polychloros. Next base: position 12,216,714 of record HG992253.1, on the reverse strand, counting down.
TCAGCGTACTGATAATCTTATTATCAATGAGATGTAAGTAAAACAGCGTGTAAACATCCCACTACTGGGCGAAGAACTCGTCTCTTTATGATGAGACACTTTGGAGCCTATTTCACCACGCTTCTCGAAAGAGAATTAATGGTTACACATGCTTGTTTCCTCAAATAATTATCCTTCACCGCCGAGCATGAGTTGAATTATAAACATTATATATAAGTATGATTCATTTAATCGTTCTTTCATCATTTACTTATGTAGCTTTCAGACACAATATAACACAATAAATAGTATATTGTCGACACAGGCGTCTCGGGCAACAATCGTCTTAATAATAAAAGCGTAGTTGGAAAACACTTTTGCAGGTGCAAATGGCGTTGTCTCTTATTATGAAATTCTTTTGAAGTTTATTGTGGTACAGCGGAGTCAGTGTTGAGCTGCTCTTATTACGATCCCTGCGAGTGCATTCGCTTTGTACAAGTGTTGTATCTCAAGATACGCGGTAAATAGATGATGTTTCACTTAACTTATATACATTATATTTATAGGTTTTTACTTGCGAAATTTATGTAGCATTTGATCGTATGACATTAATTTATGTAGTCACCTTACAAGTACCTTTAAAACGCAATTTTTTAAGATTGTTGCAAGTGTACCTACTATACAGCGTGAAACAAAATTCGTGTCCGACCCGTGAAGTGGTTATTGGGTATCGTGTGTCGGTTCTATTTATGTAATAATTTTTAAAATACTAAGCAAAAAATTGGTTCCGGATTTTTTTTCTTTTTAATTAAATGACGATATTTACTTGGCAACACAGGTGCGGGCAATAGCGCTCGATAGCTCTTACCTATCGGGTAGCTAAGACACGAGGTCATGACCTCAGTAGTCCACGTTTTTACAACACAAACACAATTAATATATTTTTTTTTAAGTAATTTTTTGCTTAGTATTACATTATGTACCTTTTCGATAACTTTCTTTTTTGTTTAGTTTCGTTTCTTACAACCCGGTAGTACCTGGTAACATTTCTGAATCGCATTCGAGAAAATTTAATAGTTATATAGGCCTTGGAAAGCACTTCCATAGTTATGACATTTAAATCTCCTGCTAAAACTTCGGCGTCAACACTTTTGATTGTATCCAGATCTGATCGTATTTCTTAATATTCTATTATTTAAATTTCGAATAAATATTAAACGTCATTTTAATTAAAACGACCCCAAACTCGGAATACTCTCGCGACAGTCTGCCCTTTTTGTCCCACCATTATCCTCATCTAATCCATTTACTTTACGCTAAAATAAGTCGTTGTTACGGCGTTCTTATTTTTACGTCAAATTGTTATTCCATTTCCTTGAGTACTGCGAAATCGCGTCGTTTGTGATTGATCATTCACTCAGACCGGCTAAGTGATCGTTCGTTCGTTCTTTCATCCGGTCTCTTAGGTTCGTCGTTCACGAGCTCTTTATTGATACATAACCCTGTTTTCTTTGTAGTCATTCTTAATTTAAATAATTAATTATCTTAAAATGGCGATTGCTTTATATACCATATATAATAGTTTCAAATCAATTTAGTCAGTAATTGATAACATATAAAATTACAAGCAAGTACACTTCAAACTGCAACAACATTTGCAACAAATACTATTTATTATTATATGTTATTGTCAATGTTTTAGTTTTAATCACAAAATGTTTTGGAAGATAACATAATCTAATAGAATTTAATCTATATTTTTAAGTAAAATATTTCTTTTCACGCCCCATTACCGCGCAAACCCTCACGACAAGACTTTGTTTATTGATACCGCAGAAATGAGAGTCTGTTGGAAATGACATGTCAGAATAAGGAAAAATTATATAATAGAGTTACCACTGTCAGAAGCGAAATATTTTTTCATCACATAACTCAAACATATACTAGTCAGATATTTTACTCTTATTACGCCCAAATAATGTTCATTCTAAATAATAATACCATTGACCAAACACAAAGTAACAACTCTACATATGAAACACTATATTGCACACGTATAATCCAATACAGAATTTGTCTCTGTCTGTTGATATAAGTTTCTAGAAACAAAAAAAAAATATTACGATATTCAAACAAATAAACATATTATTTATACCATTTCTATTGTTGTCGGTATTCTATGATGCCGATACGAGGGGGCCGGCGGCGTAAATGTCCCCAAATCTTTTACCCGGATAACGCGAAGATGTTGACTCAAGCATTATTTGAGCAAACGTGTCGCGCGTTTTTATCCGAGGTAGCGAGTTTTATCCTGCCCGTAGTTTGTAGGCTTTCAAAGCGTTTGTTTGTTCGCTCTATTTTTAGCATTACACTTTGATCTTTTATAATTATATCAGTTCAGGAAGATTATATCTTTTATATGTTATGTAATATCGATATGTAAACTCGTGAGACAGATCAATAAAGAGAGTTAGAGAGAAAGAGATGAGACTAATCCCGAAAGTATTTAGCATTTATAAATATGCAATTCCATATTATCCGAAATAAAATGTAACACGTATCAGTCCCAGCGCTCCTACCAAGTGCAAACATTAAATTGCAAATAATCCTCACAAACTTCCCCCAGCTCACCCACACTTACTCTAACTTATCCCAACTTACCCAACTCGTACAGACAGCACGCAGACGCTTAAATCACGTGAACTTCTCCGTATAGATTAAGCTATCTTTCCAATCCTCTTGCGGTCCTATAGACCCCTTCCTGTTTATAAACGAGTAATTTTTACGCTTTAATTTGCTAAAGTAGTGTTAAATTTATCTTTTCACCTTAGTACTAAAATACAGTTACGTCATATATCATCCCTTAAAGAACCTAAGTAAGAATGAACGTCAGCAAAAAATTGAAATACTCATGGTCTTAAAAATAATAGTGTAAGAAAGAAAACAAATATATCTTAAGAATATGTAAAGCTTCACGTTTACATTAACAAATCTAATACATCGATGTGACACTGTATACCGCGACTGTAAGTCCAAAAGGCCGTAAGTTAAATTTGTATACTTTAAAGGTGGACATTAAGAATTATTATTTCCTTTTATTTGTTTCATTAGCATAATGTTTCTACATTTACCTCTGCTGTTTCCATGGTAACTAACATGTTATAACGCTGTTCCTACATTAATGGCCTTACTTATAAACGAAATAACAACAATGATAACAGAAAGAGAGAAAAAATAATTATCTTTATGACATCATTGATTTGACATTCGAAAGAAGAAGATAGCATCATCTTATCCCCTCCAAACAACATTTGTAGTTAAAGTCCTTAATTTATTCATAAAAATCATAGTAATGAACGACTTTTTACAGTTTTCAATTTAAATTTTACATACGACGCGACGTTTGCCAACAAGGTAGCTTTATGTAAGGCTATTTTATTAGTGGATTTTATATATTAACTCATGAAAAACTATTTTAATAAATATATACGACATTACATTGACATTAGTTTAATGGTCAGGAATAGTGCAGTGACGCCATCTTTAATGATGTTTAGACTATGTACATTCTAGTATATTCTATAAATCCATTATTGAATATTAATTTAATGATAATAATATTATCGGCTTATTTATAAACGGCTTGCTTCGCGGCTGTTTAGTGGAACACTGATTTGTCTTTTTCTACCGAACAACCTTCATAAGAAAGGCGGTATATACTTAGGTAAATAATTAATGTAATAGGATAAATATTTGGATTTTAAAAATTGAAATTTATACATTTATAATTGGCATTTTTCTGCTCTGAAACTGTTATTATGAATAAATTTAATAAAATGTTATACATAATGTAACATTGATGAAATTCGAATTCTAAAAGTTTGAAATGAGTAACATAATTATTGACATTTTATTTTATTTTTATTCTGAAACTATAAACAATCGTAACTTATCTTTAAAGAAGTATTTCGTTCGGATACGCGAACCATTCGTGGCAGGCGAAAAGCAATTAAATAATGTAGCAGTAACTGCACTATCCGATTTGAAGCAAAGAAAATTATACTTTATATTAAAGTGTTAAGGTACACTTCTGGGTGTATACACATATTAATAATTCTCTGAAATAGATTCTTTATAGAGTTCTTAGCTCTATTTATATATGTATATATATTAATTAAACTTGAAGTAACTATTACACTGTTTTATTTTTATTTTCGTGGATAACATTTTATGACGTGGTTTTACCAACGTGGATCACATTTTATGATCACGTCAAAAAAAAAAAAAAACATAATTACCGAGCTGTCTTAGATTCTCCCTTATACATAATATAATAATACCATATTTAGCGATTGAGTCACCGCGTGAAAGTCGAATGAAACCTTTTTACGCCAAAAACTTTTTGTTCAATCTTTATATTTAAATTCGATGTTGACGTCATAACGTTTTAGGGGTCAAAGAACTTCCATTTCGAAAACATAGAAAAGTTTGACGCTTTATTTATGAAATAAGGTGGGGGGTTTCAACAACAACAAATTTCATCAAAATCGGCTCAGTGATGTAGTTATGAAAGCGTAACAGACGTACAGAGTTACTTTCATATTTATAATATTAGTGTAGATTACAATACAAAGAATCTGGCTGCAATTAGTTTACGTGTAACTGGTATACATGAAACATGTAAATTTGTTTTTTTTTTTGTCATTCAAATGAGGTTTGAACAAAGACAAAGGGAATATTTAATGCTTGCAAAATTGATATCAATATTTACAAGCTTTCCTTAGTAAACGGTTGTGTTATTATGTTTCCTAGTGCACTGGGGCTATTGTTGTCATGTCCAACATTGAAATGCAGCGGTGCACAGTGAATTTTTAACGTCTTAGAACAAGGAGTAGAGTTGAAGAACCACCTTTTTAATTGTACGATAAATACGTTGAGGCAACCGTGCAACGTCAACGGTCAGTCGTTTTATATTCGATATCAAATTAGTGACTGAATATTTTATCAAATATAATAACTGTGTTTGTTAAAATTTTTATTTTTTATTTATCGTAATAATAAATATGAATCCTAGTGTTTTTAACATTAAGGTTTCTTTACATTCACTACATTAAACAATATCAAAATTATTAGACAATGAAAAACATATTAATACCTTTACATAAGGCTTATTACACAATATAAAAATGTATAAATGATAAAAAATCGTATTCGTTGATGTCCATACATATACTATGTAATTGGTGACTGAGAATTTTATCTGAAAAATACTTCGTATCATGTTGGTTTTCTTGGTAGGATCTAAATTTCGAACCGGTGCTAGCTAAACTATATAATTACTAAAAACTATTACTATATAATTAAATATAAGTAGTAAGTAGTATAACTACAATTATATTTATACAAATATCATTGTATATGATTATAACACGTAATTTTTTATTTTCAAGCAGAGTAACTACTCTGTTTCCTGCCTGCTTTTTCTGGTAGAATCTACATTCCGAATCGATTTTAGCTTTATGTTAAAATTAAAATATGACGATTCAAAATTATAGCCTACTTGAATAATGTGTATTTAGACTTTGACTTATTTATAATTCTTGAACTGTATAACTAGTATATTAAAGTAGATAAATCCTTTATTTAACAGTATTTAATGATGTATTTAACATTATTTGATTAAACCATTGTGATTCTAAGTCAAAAGGAAAAGACCGCAATATTTTTAAGGACAATGTTTGGAGTTTATTCGATCACTCTTTTTTGTTGCGGGTTGGTGTATACACCTATACGTATGGCAGGACGATACGTAGTCGTTTCCTCTCAATATTTTCTTAACCGCCGAGTACAAGATTATAAACAAATGCGCCTGTAATTATAATCAATGTAAGTAATTATAAGTGATCGTCCGAATTTGAACCTGCGGAATCAATTAAGATCTATACCTTGTGTTTATGACTTCATTGGTCAATTATCACACGAATTATGGCACTTTTTAAACATCTCTTGTTCTGTACAAAACAAATTGTCAGACACGCGAGTTACATAATAATATGACCTGGCTTACATGGCCTTATTATTCCTGCATTGATACATTATAAGTACCTATTAATAAATATATAAATGACTACTTTCAACCTTCTTGGTAGAGCTTTGTACAAGCCTGGTAGGTAGCACTTTATTCTACCGCCAAAAAGCAATTTTTGGGATTGTTGTGTATCGCTATGAAGGGTGAGCCATTGGGTGAAATTACAGGCACAAAGGATATAAAACCAAAGTTGGTAGGTTGGTGGCGCATTGGTGATATAAGGACAGGGCGGCCGTTAGGTGACCCATTTTTCTGTCCGTCTACATATACTATAAAGAACAAAGCTGCCGTTACTAACGCAGATTGTCAATAGCGTGGAATTTGGAGCTGGTGCCTGTGCCTCGAAAAGCAAGTAACGCCGTTGGCTCTGAATTGTAATATACAAACTTGCTGTAACACATATTCATTAAATTAACGCATACAATAAATAAAATCATCTGCATACAAAACAAAACCGAATTCAAATAAAAAAATCATCTTCAAAATCTTCTTTGAAATCGGTAAGTGATGAAATGAATACCTCGCAAGAGCATCATGAATGATGTAATTCGCGTATACATAATATAGGGTTTTCCATTAAGGGCGCTTGCTCGTGCAGAACTTCCATCGTAGCGTGTGCTGTGTGGCACGTAGCGCCGTCCTGTTGAAACCACATGTTGTCCAGATCCATATTCTCGATTTCAGGCCAAAAGAAGTTGGTTATCATCGACCGGTATCGCTCACCATTGATGGTGACGGCCACACCATTATCGTTTTCGAAAAAATACGGACCAATCACGCCTCCGGCCCAAAATCCGCACCAAACAGTCACTTTCTGCGGGTGCATTGCCACTTGGTGAACCTCGTGTGGATTGGTCTCGTCCCAAATACGGCAATTTTGCTTGTTGACATAGCCATTCATCCAAAAATGCGCTTCGTCGCTGAAGATGATTTTTTTGCCAAAATCGGCGTCAACTTCCAACTGCTCTAATGCCCAGTCAGCGAACACACGGCGCTGTCTATGGTCATTAACCTTGAGCTCTTGGGTCAGCTGGATCTTGTACGGGTGCAGGCTCAAGTCACAACGCAATATTCGCCAAGTTGTCGTCTGCGAAAGGCCGAGTTCCTGTGCGCGACGCGGAATTGAGTGCCGCGGGTTTTCGAGGACACTGTCGCGCACAGCGGCGATATTCTCGGCAGATCTCGCGTTACGTTGACGCTCGGGAACCGGCTGATTGTTAACTGACCCGGTTGACTCGAATTTGTCCACCAATCGACGGATAGTCGACTCGGCAGGACAATCATCGCGACCGTAAAACGGGCGAAGTGCGCGGAACGTTGCTCGAACTGAAGACCCATTTTCATAAAACAATTTTATGATTTGCACGTGCTGCTCGACACTGTAACCTGCCATGGTGGTTTGGCAGGACGGAATGAATATAACACACTGCATTTGACAGCTGTCACTCAAACAACATGGCCGCAATCAGCTGTCAAAGTTCAAGCGTCCCTATTGGAAAACCCCTTATAATACAACTATATAAAGAGAGTTTATTGTTACAATTAAAATAGGATAGCTATAGGAATGGGTATACCTAAAAATATATATCTACAATAGACATAAAAACGGTAGCGAACAGTTATCTGTGGTGTTTATGTAAATAATTTGGCAGATGTCGTTGCGAGCTTTGCCAGTCGTTTTACGGCCTTATCGGTTAAGATCCGACAGGAAGGCCCCTGTCACACCGTAGCCCTTACTCGACTATTAAACAGATTTAGTATGATATATCGTATTTATATATTTTTGTGTGACTGCGGTCAGTTGAATTAAACGATAATTGCTACTAAACAAATGAAGATATAAAAAATCTCGTTTATTTTAAACTGTTTGTTGTGTTCAATGTAACTTTGATAGTCACGCGTGTGACGTCAATAGTATACAATGTATTTAATAACGTTATATTCTAAAACCTTCTCCGAAACGCATTGTCTATAAGATTTATTTATATTGGATTAGTTCAGGTACGCATTACAAAAAAAAATCTAATTTATTTATTACATATATAGCAAATGTTTTCAGTTTTCGGCTGTTTGCTTTTATTTACAACATTGATATGGGTGGGGCCATATCAAAGTTATGACTTTGGAAACAGCAATTTACTTGCCAAATAAAAATAGGCAATTCTCCATAAAAAAAAAAATCAAATAAAAATATATTTGAGGCGTAATTGTCCATAAAATATTCGCAAAGTATTATCCGGTGAATTGAACCTTTTTGAAGTTATAACAATTTTTTTATATAACTCCGTACAATATATACATAACAGCTAAGCAACCGTTTTTATTATCCTCCTTATGTTAAACATCACAAACACCGTTCCCCGTACCAATAAATACAAGTGAGGATTAATATTTATAGCAGTTTGAATCTTATATCAATGTGATAAGAGCTTGTTTTGTGTGCGGGTTTCATGAAATTGCATGTATTCCGTAACATCAAAGGCGTATACTGAAACGTCATGTCAGCGTGACTCGTAGTCTCCTGTAGTAAGGTAGGGTACATTAATATCAATATTTGTTTTCAACAAAATGCCTCTTGCCATTATTGAAAGCTTAACTTGATGTGTATAGATTGATTTTTTTATGAACTTCTATTATGTATTATTGTTTCATTCATCTTGTGTGGAGGCTAATATTAACGTAGTAATGGAATAGATTAAATTTTCGTGCTTTGTTAAACGAAAACGGGCTTTTAGAAGTGCAATAACATTTTTTCTTTGATTGGAGCGTTTTGTATTAATATGTGTTTTTTGCCAATTTTTGGGTGGCAAAAAGTATTGACAAAAATTGTCTGGTTATGACAGATATAAATATTTTTTGTCTAATCTGAGACGTATTTAAATTTTTATTTTATTTCTATCTCTCCATATTTTTTTTTACAAACTTACACATACATTATAGTACATCCTAATAGTACAGGATGTTTGTCTTTATCAATATGTTTAGATCAATTTTGTAACGAAATTTTAATCCATTATCACACTACCGATTGAGTACTTGTTGTACACTTATACATTTTGGTGCAGCGGACTATAACTAGTAAATCTACTATTATATTCTTATTTATGATTGGTGGTAGGGCTTAGTGCAAGCCCGTCTAGGTAGGTACCATTCACTCATCACATATTTTACCGCCAAACAGTAGTAAGTGTTGTTGAGTTTCAGTTAGAAGGGTGTCTAAACCAGTGTAACTAGAGGCACAAGAACCATCATATGGTTACCAAGGTTGATTACCAAGAACGATGATATTTCTCGCAGTGCCAGCGTCTATCTTCGGTGGTTATCACTTACCATCAGGTTGCACATTTGTCAGTCTGCCTACCTAACAAAAAATAAAGTATACGACTAATATTATAAAATACTAAATACGAATTCGTATCCATTTTCTGAAAGTAATCCAATTTGACTTATGTTAGATATTTTTTGTGCAGGGGAGACTGGAGATGTAGTCAACGTTTCTCAGTATCAATCAATCAACCGTTTAGTCGTTTTCCAAGATCGCTTTCAGACGGTTAACTTAAATGTTTTTCGTATAAAGTGTTCATTCCTCATCTAATACTGCACCTCCCTTAATATAAAAGAAATAGGAGTAAAAGTATAGCCAGAAATGGCGCTGTTTTTTAATTTAACTGACTTGTAAGAAAAGAACGAATCGTTGTTCCTCGTATGTTAGTGTGTGTGCGATTTTTATTGAAATTATACGATAGATTTTAATTAGTCCTTTACTGGCTTGAGGTATTATATACTTTATTCACTTTAGTATAATTTATATTGAATTACTATTTTTATTTTTAAACTAAAGGTTAAAAATATGTGACGTTATTGTTATCTCTTAGTTGGCAATATAATTTATCTGAATAAAGGCTGTTTTCAGAACGAGATCCTTAAGTACCCATATAAGTATGTATATGGATTGAGTCAATGGTTACTAACTTGTTTACTAGTTCGTGGATTAAATTTATTTATATCAAACTGTCGCTTTCTTTAAAATAAATGTATTATAGTATTGGTCATTGTAGTGTATATTACATATGTTTAAATTCATGTTTATTAATTATATAATTACATAAATAAATTTGAATCTTAAAAAGGCGTGTCAAATAAATTTCACACAAGTATTAAAGTATTTTTTTATAGAAGTTGCGGACCCATTTCAAGTCAAGGTTGAAATCTCTTCAACAGAAACGTTAACTCGAATCTTATATTAGAAAGCTGCAAACTTATTTGATGATGATCTTCCACTCATTGCACAAGACACACGCAAAGAAGCTATTCTAAAAAAAATCGAAGATAAGATCTAAGAACCGGAATTTTAACAAGTGAATACAAAACCACGGGGACAATTTGCTATACCTTACAATGGTAAGCATTTAAATCAGTCGGTGTGACACACGCCCCTTGTAACCGTTCAGGCGCACCTCAGACGAACCGTTGTTTTTATTGCACAATTCACGCTCCTTGGCACATGCTTGTCATACTGATTGCATATCGGACGGGATCGATAAACTTTTGCACGTGTGTACTTCAACTGGGTCGGGTACTCGACTAGGCGATCTGACCCACTTGAATAACGCAAATCGCTTCTGATATTTTGTGCAATACATATGTCCATAAACAATTCCTTATGAATACGACAATAATACATTTTTTCTCTTTTTTTTGTTACAGGTATGTGACGAGTGTGACGAAGATGGATTCGGACTAACAGTCAAACTTTTAAAAAGTTAGTAGATTTATTACAGTAAATATATGTATGTATGTATTTATAGAGTAGAATCTATGTATAGTGGTGACTACTTAACACAAGATGGTTTATTTCTTTTCCTTTCCATTAAAGTGGGAGATAGTTTGCCTAATTAAATGCCTGAGCATTAAATTAAATTAATTCAAAACTACGAATCATAATTCATTAAAAAATTCGCAGAGTCAAATAAATGTTTAAAAAAAAACCACGCGACGGACAGACAGCTAATTTCCTCCGCTGTTCCTTTTGTTTCCACCCTTAAAACTTGGCACTGAATATTCGAACTTCAGGGCTAAAAGGTTTACTTCAGTCCTGCCAAGTTAGTGACCTGAATTAATCACTACATATAATAAAACAAACGACCGACGCGTCTGTCTGTCTGTATTTCTGAACGCGATGAACTCAAACATTATCGAGATAATTTTCATACGACTTACACTAACGGACGGAGTCATGATCAAGATTTACGAATATAATTATTTAAAGTGTTTGATAGTAGAAGATGTCAGAAAAAACTTCCCGGCTGGAAGTTTTACTGACGTGCACCGTGTAAATGGAGATTTTACGATATTAACGTTGTATGTAGATCCTTATCCTGCCAATGCGAAGCCGGGACGGGTAGCTAGTGTTACACTTGAAGTTACATCAACTGGAAATTCATTACACGATAAAACTATACTCAAACTACAGACCATCGTGATATCTAGATATCTATCTTAATGAAACATCTCCCGTAATTTATTACTCGTTTTATTTTTGTATGTATGTAATCACTTACATTACATTACAGTAATTACAACACCAGTCTGTCTTTGAATTAAATAGATATTGACTTTTAAGATACATTTATGTTTCGATTGTTTTTAGAACCTTACTCATAAACGTCGCTGAGGCTGTTTAGTTAAACGATGTACTTGCTCTTTCTGTCATTATTAATTTGACATTCGATAGAAGAAGACACAACATTGTTAACTTATCGTTAAACATCGCTTATAGATCAGGCAGTTCATATAAATATAAAGTAAAGCAGAGGCCTGTGAATGCCATACTGCTGGACTTAGGCCTCTCCCTTTGAGGAGAATGCTTGGAGCTTATTTCGCCCACCGAGCTACTCCGATGCAGATTGGTGGATACACATGTAGTAGAATTTCAGTGAAATTCAGTAAAACACATGCAGGTTTCCTATATAGACGAACGTAAGACTTACTCCTTTTTTGAAGTCGGTTAACAACAAATTAATAATGAATCGTCAAAAAAATTAAAGCATAAAAACAAAGAATTTTATATATTTTATAATGTCTGTTAGTTTTGTAGATACAAGTTTTGAAATTACTTTTTATTGAAAATATTAAAATGAAAATATTTTAAACTCAGTTTGCAATTCCTAACACAATGGGATTGTTTGTTACGGACTATTGTTTATTTTTAAGCTCTTTTATTCGTGTTCATTTCAAACGAGCAATTTTGATATGTTATATTATATATGTACAATATTTGATATGTATTGGAATTATAAACTTTCTGAGTTTATTCAAAGTGCTTGTAACAGCCTGGTGACGTAAATTTTATTTTGATTATTGTTTATTATTAATATGTGTACATTAATTTACATATGTACATTAACAAATAAAATTAAGTAAGTTAATATGGCTCGTCGCATCACGTCGGCCTCGACGCTCGTCTCGAATCTGTACTTGGATACTTGTATAATCCTACTAATATTATTAATCTTACTAATAATATAGTGAATGAAATACTTTTGTGAAAATGGAAGGATTACGATTACGGATTTGAATGGAATTTCGAATAGATTTAGCCCTGGCCCTTACCTCACACGCAAAAGTCATTTGTCCCGGGTGAAAACTACTATATTTTGTAAATATTATGTTAGGTACGTATTGCTAATACAGTATGCTAATATCAACCATATCCAAACAATATAAAGCAGTTCTTCGCTCGTATTAACCATTCATTTATAGATTGAATCCACCGCTACAAAAGAAATGAGTTCACTTATAAAGCCGGTGTTACTTCGGGGATAAATGACTTAATAGCTTCGTCACAGTTGGCGTCCCGGTATATATTGTTGTGATTTTGTTAACTATATAAAAAAAACCATACATATATGTACAGTTACTGATATTTGAATAATATTAATTAATGAAGATTCATATTAATGTTGAATATTAAAAGTGCTCGTAATTACGTAGCAGGCTTACTTGAACAATGGACATTTTGATTTTACCAATGTCTACGATAGGAATCGATAATTATTTTCTTTGATTAATTGTTCGATTTTTTGTTATATTCATAAATAAATTATCAGTATTATTATCAGATATTTTATTAAAAAAGTAAGTAGGTTGAATAGTATTAGTATTTTTATATATTATTTTTATATAATACCTAATTAAGTTCTTGTAATGAGAGTAAAATAGCGAGATAATCTTTTGTAAGATCAAAGTGGAGTCGTTGAATAACGTATTAGCGGATTAGCGATTTGTTAACGTACTCAATTGAGACGTCTTGATACGTATTAATCTGGCTCGTTTCAACAAATGATGGGTATCGTGTCTTGTGACGTCATAGGTTTCAGACGTAAGTCCCCGTTAATGTATGATGTATTCTATGATTTGTGATATTTTATGTTTCAATTTGCTTTTTCTAAGCATTTAGTTTTAGTATATACATATATTTACACGTCTGTTCTTACCTTGCCTGCCTGCCTTTACGTATTTGATATAATCTTAAATAAAAGTATAAATACATAATACACCCAGACTCAGGACAGGAATCAATCTCGGAGCGGAAGACAGGGTCACTGGCTGCTATCAAATGCGCCAACAGACCAGTCGAAATAAAAATTAAATGCATTATAACTAAAGGCAGAGTCACCATAAATCGATGTCACAGCAGCCGACACGGAGAGCGGACCATATCTTCGATATATCTCGTCCGAACCATTTGACAATTCTCCGTTTCCATCGGCTCTCTGTATACTCGCGTGCCGCTCTCTCGCCCTTTAGATTGCAACTTTGATATAACATTCGTCATCGTATATGATTACTATGTATTCCCATTAATTTGAATATGTAATATATAAATATATATTTATTTACGTACGTGTGGAAAATTATGAATATATATAAGAGGTAACTTTCTAAGGGACACAAAGTAGTTTTTCCAATGTGCCACCAGCCTTGGGTAGGTTGGTAGCACATTGGAGATGTATAGAACGATTAATCTTTTTTACAGCGCCAATGTCTTTGGCGCAATGGTGACCACTTACCACTACTTACTCAGATAAATAATCATAATACATATTGTTATTTAAATTGTATTAAATGACTGCCTCGTTGGTCTAGTGGCTACATGTAAGGCCGCAGATACGGTGGTCCTGGGTTGCAATCCCAGGAGTCTGGAAGTTGAAAGTGTGTACACTCCCGTGCCTCGGAAAGCGCGTAAAGCCGTTGGTCCTGCGCCTGAACTCTTTCCGGTCGTGTCGGATTGCCGTCCCATCGGGTTTAGAGATTGCACCTGTGTTTGCGCACACACTTGTGCACTATAATATGTCCTTCGCAGTGGGCTAATCTCTCTTGAGATTGGCCGCTGTGGCCGAAATCGGTCAGGAGGACCATTCATTCATTCATTGTATTTATTCAAACTAGTCAAACCATCCAGTGATTCAATATTTATGAATATATTTCAATATCATAATATTAGTTTTTGCGGTTTTTACTATGACCTCCGCGAATTGTTCTTAGAACTTGTGACTGACGGGTTTATATTAAAATCGAGTATTGGTTTCAATACATAATATATTGTTTCATGTGTCCGTCCGTGCATTTGTTTATGTAATAGTCACTTCTATATATACTTATGTTACTTACATCAGATGACTATTGGAATTTTCGTAATCATCGTCTTTTAACATGTAAACATTTGTCGTGTAATATTTAGACAACACTTTAAATTGATTTTTGATACCGTAATTATATTTCCAAGTCATATTAGAACATCACTTCTTTTGAAAAGAGCGTGTATATGAGCGTGTCTATTTTTAGAGTTGAATAATGGCTTGTAATTATCTCGCCGCTGGTTGAAGGCGTCTTAATCCCTGGAAAAGACTTGAAGCTTATTCCACCATGCTGCTTCGACGAGAGTTGGAGAACACTGCAGAATTTCATCCGAAATACAACAGGTTTTACTGATGATAAATCTCTCCTTCAACATTAAGCACAGGCCCGGTTTTCAACCCGTAATCTATGCTTAAGATAGTTTGATATTTCTCTCGTTTGGCTGTGTGGCAATGGCTAGAGCTTAGTTAATTTTAAGTAACAGTATATACGAAGATAATTGTAAGTGCATCAAATCTACCGACTCACGAAGTGTCATTGACCCACAATGAGATAAACCTTCGCATTTGACGAGGAAGGTCATACAATTGCAACATTCACTACCGATGTTGCATTTTAATGTAATGTTTGCAATCGACGTAACACTTTTGTACTTTGTAGAATTTTACTTTAGAATTCGCTGAATTCATCTTATGATGCCATAATCTACTGTTAGATTTGTGATATTAACTATATATTTAATATCTATCTATGTTAATTATAATAAAACAAGTATTTAAAAAAAAAACCGGGTTTAAATCGTTTTTCTTGAAAAGCAATCTGTTTCTTTTCTTCATATTTTAACCGTTTTTGGCTGCATCCTGTTGTGCCTTTACTTTTTTCTTTACTATTCGATTACATTTAAGTGGCCATGTAAAAATCTATTTTTCGATAATATTGAATACCAAAGCGTCCATTTCTTTAACTTATTAACAGTACTCGAGGGTACTATTAATATTTCCGTGTACCCTTCAATTTAAGTAGAAATTTTGTAAAAGAGGGTAGGACGATAAACCAAACGCCCTGAGGCTTTCGCATCAGTAGCTTTCCAAGCTACCGTTGATTATTAGGGCGTCTCGAAATCGTTCACCCCTTCATAAAAACATTAAAAGTCATTCTTATATATTGGTATTGTAATTATTTGTTCTTTTTGAAATGGATCTGCATTTTAACCCACCGCTTAATTAGGATAACATACTAGTCATGTAATTGCTCGTAACCTCTTTCTGAAGTCATGTAAAGCTAATAAAAAACTCTAATTAAATAAAATCTAATAAAATTTCAATACTTACACCTTTCATACACAAATCCTTTATTACGCAATCCATCCACACTTTCTTCGGCCTCCCCCGTCCCCTATATCCATCAACATATACTCATCATCCTTCTAGTAACATATTTTTCATCCCATCCAATCACGTGCCCATACCACGCTAATCTATTACTCTTCAACTTTTCAACTATTGGTGCTACTTTCAGACTTCCTCTGATATACTCGTTTCTTATCTTGTAACATACTTATCATATAATTGCTCGTAACCCCTTTCTGAAGTCATGTAAAGCTAATAAAAAACCAAAGAAAAATTAAATGACATTGAGACATATTTCATGGTTGATTACGCAAGATCATCTTGTTGTCACCTGCCAATTCGCAATTTATATAATTACTTTTTATTATACCTACGCAGACTTTCACAAAGCTTTTTTTATAGCCTCATGGTAAGTGGTCATCAACGTCCATAGACATTGGTATTGTAAGAGATGTTAACCATCGCTTACATCGCCAATGCCCCACCAATCTTGAGAACTAAGATGTTATGTCTCTTGTACCTGTAATTACACTGACTCCCCCCAAGTAGGTCTTACCTCATCAGTAGGACACTTCCAGGCTGTTATTAAACATGTATAATATTTAAAGTTATCAAAATAGCAAATCAACGGCAGTTTTCCACATTTTACGTTCGGATCGGTTATATTAGGTATCTGTTTGTAATAGAATTGCTTTTTTGTTAATAATCGAACACCATATAAGCTTCATCCGAAGTTTTAAACAAATGCAAGCCATTCGCAAGTCACTCGAGAAAAATTACAGTTAGGGTTGCCTCCATTCAATTATTAAAATACATTTTGGTAATATATTTTTTATTTAGTTGTACTTATGGGTTCAGAATCAACTACAATTTGTTAAGAATTGCATCGTTAGATGGCTCATCTAAGCCTCATATTATAGTCTATATATATATATATATATATATATATATATAGGAATAGACAAAACAGTTCAATGGCTATATAAATCAGAAAAACAAGATTCTAAACGTCCAATCATGTATGTCTTCTTCTTCCTGCCATTATCCCACTACGTGGGGTCGTCACGACTTGTATTTTTCTTCCACTTCTTTCTGTCACACGTCATCTCAATACTTACACCTTTCATACACATATCCTTTCTTACGCAATCCATCCACACTTTCTTCGGGCTCCCCGTCCCATATATCCATCAACATTCATACTCATCATCCTTCTAGTAACATATTTTTCATCCCTTCTCATCAAGTGCCCATACCACGCTAATCTATTACTCTGCAACTTTTCATCTATTGATGCTACTTTCAGACTTCCTCTGATATACTCGTTTCTTATCTTGTCTTTTCTAGTTACACCGCACATCCCTCTTAACATTCGCATCTCTGCCACATGCATTCTTTTTACGTCGTCTTCTTTTGCTGCCCAACATTCAGAACGATACATCACGACAGGTCTTATAACGGTCTTATAAATCTTCCCTTTGATCTTCAAGTGTCCAATCATGTATGGTTTTCTTAAATTTTCAATACTGTCAATAGTAGTAGTTTCACTGCTGACGACCACTAGCATAAATAATAAATAATTTCTGTAGTCTTTTGTAGCTTATGTATTATATTATATATCATTAACTAGCGTTTTACCCGCGGCTCTGCTCGCTTCATAATTCAGAATAACTAAATACCAAATTTCTTAGCTCTTACTTACCAAATGTAGCTTAAATTATTGAAACTCCATCCCTAGTGCTAAATCGTCGTTGTAAGTGGAACCCGTATGCAAGTTTTCATGGTGCTAGCCCCAGTTCTTTGGGCTGTGTCATTATATGTTAGTCAGTCAGCCATTCTTTTAAGTGTATAGATAGATGTCATGTAAATATATATTTTTTTAAATGGAAGTAATCTCTATTCCAAATTTCATCCAAATTCATCCAGCTGGTTTTGGTAACAAACATACAAACTCTCACGTTTATAATATTAGTAGGATTGAATACCTTACCCCTGGAAGAATGTATTGACTATCTCAGTCGTAACTTAATGACGTAATAACAGAGTATTCATAATTATTTCTCTCTTACCAGCCCTGCCACCTTTCGGGTCTACCGGCAGCGTGACTGTCAAAATTTGCCGATGGAAAATAATAGGAAGGTGGTAGGCAACCTCTCAAACATTATTCTGCATCGTCACAGTTCCCACGAAGTGACAAATTATTACAGAGGTAATATCGTAAAAAATAAAATACAAAATGTCACATATTGAATTTAATAAAAAAAATGTTTTTAGAAGAGATAGTCGAATTCATAGAACACGTAGGTCTTAACCAAATATAGCGGGTTCAACTCCGGGAAAGCACAACTGATATTTCCTTTATTTATTTATTTATTTTAATACATATTCCTTCAAACGAAGCGTGAAGAGGCATCTTGCGGGCCGGCAAGGCGGGGGCGGCTAGTGCAAATCATTCTTCCTGACTGCACTAGCCGTCGTAGCGTTTGGACTCTACTACCACTTACCATCAGGTGGAGTAGAGTCATTTGCCCTCCCGGGTATTATATATATAAAAAGACTCACTCGGTGGTAGAGCTTTGTGCAAGCTCGTCTGGGTAGGTACCACCCACTCATCAGATATTCTACCGCAAAACAGCAGTACTTTGTGTTGTTGTGTTCCGGTTTGAAGGGTGAGTGAGCCAGTGTAATTACAGGCACAAGGGACATAACATCTTAGTTCCCAAGGTTGGTGGCGCAGTGGTGATGTTGTTTTTTTTTAAGAAATATACAAACCACTGTCTATGGGCGTTGGTGACCACTTACCATCAGGTGGCCCACATGCTCGTCCATTAATCAATAACATAAAAAAAAAAAAAAAAGAACAACATAAAAAATAATGTAAGAGTAATAGGAAACATTCATGACGTGCAGAATCTGTTGAATATTTCATCTTGTGATTGGTGTTGAAAGATATCTTAATTGCTAATGATACACGCACGTGCCTGATGAAATTCTGCCACATACATATCCACGAACCGGCATTGAAGATGGAATAAGCTTCACCTTAAAAGGTGACCAAACTTTTTCCAGTCGTGAGAAAACTGTTATTGTCTACAGGCAGATGTTATTAATACTTTAAAACAATAAATACAATTCATAAGAATTAATTCGCACTAATTGAATCTAAAGTTCAACTTCAGTTCCAGTTAGTAAGTTAATACCATCAATTATGTGAGTGTTTGTGAAGCCGTGAGTCGGACAAGTTCGTAATGTTTTACGAAGTCATCGTGAATTAATAGCCTGAACCGTTTTGGAACAAACAATCCTGAAAGTTTCGCGCTGGTCGTTAATCTCGAACGTTTATTTATAGTTACAATAACTCACGAGATATAATTGTACGTGTGTTGCTTAGATTACTTCTCACCGTAACTTCAATCTCTCTTCTTCTTCTCTCTTCTCTTTTGTCTACTTTATTTACTTTTGAACGATACAATTTTAATTAATGACGCGTAAACAGAATCCAAAAGAATACTTTTTTTTTATTAAGATTGTAACACCAGTTGTAGGCACTACCCACTCATCAGTCAAATATTCTACGGTAAAACATGCTTAGTATTGTTGTATTCCGGTTTGAAGAGTGAGTGAGCCAGTGTAATCACAGGCACAAGGCACATGGCATCTTCGTTCCCAAGGTTGGTGGCGCGTTGGCGATGTAAGGAATGGTTAATATCTCTTACAGCGCCAATGTCTATTGCGGTGATGACTACATAACATCACGTGACCAATGGCCCGTCCGCTATAACATAAAAATAAAAACCTTCTCCTTAAAGGTAGAGGAGGCCTCAACTCAGCAGTATGACATCGACAGTGTATTATTTTCATTTATTTACTTAGAATGGTGTATATATATTTTAAATAAGTGACGATCCTTTATTTACGCAGCCTTTGATGAAATATTTCCTCGTCCATTTATTTTCGGCATCTTCGATATAACGTGGAATATTAAAAATTTCTTTTACAAATATTCTTTCTTCCCCGAGTCCCCGGTGGAGGGCACAGATGTCGCCGTCTTAATTAGGTTCGTTTTATCTTTGCTATTAACTTAATTAATTATAATTATGGTATACCCTCACGTATATACTTCCGATATGTATATTTTCTAATATATGAAGCTTTAAACGTTGTTATTATGCTTAAATACTCTAATCACAGGTGCCAATCCGATATGATATTTTTCCTTAGATATCTCCTTTATTAAGAAAAGTGTGAATCAATACTTACTACTACTACCAATGTCTTAGGCCGACTATTAACCATCAAGCGCACCACCAACCCGCATAAGACTAGAGTGGTGGAATAAGCTCCAAACCTCAAGAGGAGAGAAAGATTTTGCTCGGCATACAAAATTTTATTTTCAATTTACACAACACAATAAATCGCACATTTG
Source organism: Nymphalis polychloros (assembly GCA_905220585.2). Taxonomy (NCBI): domain Eukaryota; kingdom Metazoa; phylum Arthropoda; class Insecta; order Lepidoptera; family Nymphalidae; genus Nymphalis; species Nymphalis polychloros. The sequence goes on along the minus strand of HG992253.1, from coordinate 12,196,232 downwards.
AAACAAATTGAGGAGTTGAAACATATTTATCTAAAAGGATCGTTGGGTTGAGTCACTCGCGGAATTAAAGTAAATATATACGATACAAGAATTACATAATAAAAATATTCTGATTGTGAAACGTGATCCTAACATTCTAGGAATAGCATGTGTCGTATATGTATAGTCAAACTTCTCTCGGTACCTCAAAGGTTATCCTGGAAGAGATCTCTTTTTTGGATAAATGCACCTTTGTGATTTATTTTAATTTTTCTTTTTATTTAGTTAAGTTTATCTTGCATTTTGGTTTGTGCGCCACGACCACCACAAGAAACCACAACAACAACAGCTTACATCAGCGACAATTATAAATTTGTTCTACGAACTTATTTATTAATAACTATACATCGTTTCAATAAGCGTTTTGTCTTCCTCTAAGACTATATTTATTTATATGTGTATACTATACACATTCGTGTTTTCAATGATTATTATATAAAGTAAAAATAGGGCTCATTAATTTAATCATCAAGACACTACTTGCGATATATATTTTATGTCCAAGTCAAGTTAACAGTTCATATCAATTAAAAACAACTAAACCAATTGAAATACAACAATAAAACAAAAAAACTCGCCAAGTTAAAGTATAAATTGTAATATTTCCAAAGTATTAAGAGATTATATAGATCCCGAATGTATATACTTCGAGTATAGTACCGGTGGACCTTTACAGCTCCGCCCGGGAATTGTTCGGATGTGGAAATTCCGCAAATTGTGTGAAGAAACGTATCGTGCTCGTGTCAGGGCTGTCGACTGTTGCATTACATTTTTTTTAAACGTCAGTTCAATACGGGCTTACGAGAGATTGTATTGTTCCAATGTGAATTTTTAATAGCATCGCCTGTGATACCGAAATGCGATATTGTGTTTAATTTTTATCTTAACTCTGTAAAGGGTTTGCTATTACGTTATTCTCAATTCGTGAAAAGTGTTTATGTTATTTTCCTCTAGTAAAAGTTTTTTTAAGAATTAATCTTTTTTAATCTGTAACAGTCGTTGCATTGGAGGGTTGCAACTTATTCCATCTCGCGGTCCCTTGGCAGTTTGGAAGATAATAAGATGTAGCAGAATAACATCTGATCCATGCATCTTTCCTAACGATCATTTACCTTAAAGTCAGTCAAAACCATTTTTTAAATATCTACTATATAACACTTACAATTATAAGAATAGCGAAGGACTGGCGAAAAAAACTGACCACTGATCATGAGATAAATTATATTTTTCCAAAAATACAATATTAAATGACAATATGATACAGGAAACCAAATAAAAAGATACACATTTAAAACCCGATTCTGACATTGCGCTCAGCTTAAACGAATCGTGAATGTTGGCACGATACAACGAACACATAATTCGTATATTCGAGGATGCATTGCGTGACCAAATCTCCAATGTAAGTCAGCTCCATAAATCTCTGACGTCAGAACTTGGCTCACGCGCAGCTGAAAACTTGAATCAAATAAGTAGTTTTAGATTTAACAATACAACGTGATTATTTGCTTTCGAAACTTATAGTGATATATGCTATCGAATATTTTTTTATATGCAACAAAATAACTTATAGTTTTACTGATATAAAATTGCTCGGTTACTAGTTGTGGATTTTTTTCTAGGCGTTATTCAAAAGCTACCGTTGGCTTTCTACATATAGATTAGTAGATTATAAATAGCGTAAATTCGGATGAATATCTTAAGATATAAGATACTACTGTTTCAATAAAACGTCAGACAATCTTATCCGTTCATAAAACGAATTCACAACACTTCGGCTCAATTGAAGAAATGATTTCGTGAAACATGCCACACGTATAATGTGTCTTTGAGATAAATCAATTACGTCAATCATAAGGCCGGGACTCCACCAAAGCAGAGATGTGTGCGGTGTGCTGTGTGCTGTGCGAGAAGAGATGTTTTTCAGCTCGCGGGACTCCACCAAAGCGGAGATGTGTGCGGTGTGCTGTGTGCTGTGCGAGAAGAGATGTTTTTCAGCTCGGGTGCGGGGCGTTGAGTGCTCAGTACGCATTCTGACACGAAAGGTAGACGATGTCGCTATTATTACAAAAAAAGTATCTTCTTTTACTTGAAGAAGAACTACAGTCTGAAGAAGCAGAATTGATAGCTTTATACAACCTAAACAAAAGAAAACATCGGTTTTGGAAAAGAAGTCACTTGTATTACCATACCAGTCATGGAGAATTTTTTACTCTGTTTAATGAGTTAGATGATGAAAGTTTTACCAAGTCCTACAGACTACCGAGGAATATATTCTACGAACTACATAACTTAATTAAACCGCATATATTTAAGCAAGATACTAACTACAGGAGATCTATCTGTACCCAAGAGCGGCTAGCAGTATGTTTGAAGTAAGTACCTACCTAATTATTTTTTTGTTAATGTGTGTTTGTGTTTATGTGTGTTATCTGCGTTTGAATGTGATCAGTCTTTTTTGAGTGTTTGTTTTTTTTGTGTAAAAGGGCTAAGTGAGAAGTACTCAAAACGAGAATCAAGAAGTACGAGAATACATGAAAAATATTATGTAAACTGAGGTATGTAAGGATTACGAGAAATCGAGATCCGTTGTCTCTTTCTACCCCTCCGGGAGACTGGAGTGATGCATATTATGTAAAAACCAAATATATTTTTATATTATCTTATTTATTCATAAAGAAAACAAAAAAATCAACTGCCGTTCTGGCAGTAGCAAAAAAAACGTAAGGTTATATTAGAAACATAACGTACAAAAAAATTATAACAGTAAATCACATGAGACATATTGCTTTCTTTTCCATATAGTTACAAATTATCATATGTGTCTTCTTCGTTTCTGAATGCTTCTATCTGTTCATCGGTCATGTGCGTATCTTCCAAGCTTGGAACAGGTGCCTGTGTTGAGTTAGGACCACCGGCCTGTGTTGATGTAAGAACCGGTGCCTGTGTTGAGCTAGGACCCGGTGTCGAACTTGGACCCGGTGCTGAAGTGTAACCGGGGGAATACCAATTATTTTCATTTGTGTTATACCATGTGTTTTGTAGCTCAAGTTCTTCCAATTCTAAAAGAACATTGAAAATTTTACGTTTAGCCTGAAGCTGCATATATTGAGAAAGCTTTTTTACACTTTTTGATATCGACAGAAAAAAAGTGTCCATTTCGTCAAGGGTATTATTTTTCTCTATCAATGATTGTATTTCTAGTTTTTCTTGGCGTATTCTTTCACGGTTTGCATGGTGCTGTATAAGTAAATTACTTATTTCATCCGATTTTCTTGTTGCATTTCTGCATGTCGAGGCTGAGACGCTTGATGTCGGTGACGGCGAATGTTGTACAGATGGACGATCTTCTGGAGTGCTTCTTGTATGATTGCTTGATGTTTCAAAAAACTCATCGGTTACATTACTTTCCAATGAATTTGTTTCCTGTTCATTTATATTTGTTTGTGAGGTATAATTTGTAGTCCTGTTTCTATTCGTCATATATGGTATCAAAAATTCCATTACCTTCTCATATTTCCATTCACGAATTTGTTTACCACTCTGTCCACTTCTAGTGGCATTCTTCCTTTTTAATGCGTCCCGGTGGCTGTCTCTCAACTTTTTCCACTTAGATTTAGCCGTTTTTACTGAAATAAAAATAATTGAAATCATTATAAATATTAAATGTTGACATTGCCATAGTCAAAATATACTTACCGCATTATCACTCATGCAGAATTTATAACCATTATAAATATTTAAAAAATACCAGAGTTTCAAGGGAAACCAATTTATAAAAAAAATATCTGAAATCAAACAAACAAAACGGATTGTATCTCTCGTACGTGGTCGCGGCAGACGGCGGCGTCGAAATTTGAAATGTTAATAAATAACGAGTGATAAATCCATTTTATTTGTTTGATTTCAATGTGTTGTGCTCGTGTGAATCTTAGACTTTTAATTGTTTCTTTTCTATTATTTAAAAATGGCTATAACTTTTGAACGAGTGAAAATTCTGTAAATACATAATTTCAGTAATGCCTAATCTTTTATAGTTCCGGAAACAACACGACACTGATTAAGATATTATTTTGAAATGCCCCTTCTATTCTAACTGAAACCACGACACATAAATATAAATCTATATTATAATTATTACAGGTATTTGGCGACTGGTTCAAAATTTTCACAAATAGCTGAAAATTTTAGGATTGGAAAATCGACTGTTCCAAGAATTATAGAAGATGTCTGCGATGCCTTGTGGACAGTATTACAACCTTTGGTTATGCCAGAACTTAATGAAAATGATTGGAAAAAAATTTCAAAGCAATTTGAAGAAATCTGGCAATTCAAAAACTGCGTCGGGGCCATTGATGGCAAGCATGTGTACATGTTTGCACCCCCAAAATCTGGGTCCTCATATTACTGTTATAAACACAGGTTTTCAACTGTAATGATGTGCGTAGCCGACGCTACCCGAAGAATAATTATGGTAGATATAGGTTCAATGGGAAGGTTCAGCGATGGTGGTATTTTTGCTGATAGTATATTCGGAATTCGTTTGAGAGAAAACAGACTAAATCTACCACAGCCACAACCCTTGTACCAAAATGGAGAACCTGTACCGTTTGTTTTTATTGGAGACGAAGCTTTCCCTTTGATGACTAACTTAATGAGACCATATCCACGCGATAATTTAAATAACGAAAAACGAACATACAATTATAGACTTTCAAGAGCTCGTCGTATTGTGGAAGCTACATTTGGTGTATTATCACGGAAATGGTACGTATACCGTAAAGAATTTGAATGTAAAATAGAAACAGTGGAAAAAGTGATAAAAGCAACGTGTGTTCTACACAACTTTTTAATTGACAAGATGCCTGGCTATCTAGATAATAATGAAACGGGTTTGGCCACGACTATGTTTAACGACACAAACGTGGAAAATCTATTATCGAATGACAATATGGATGCCTATCAAGTTCGAGAAAAATTCTGTAGTTATTTCAACAACGAGGGCGCCGTTCCATGGCAAGACACTCGTATTACAACATTACTTGAACGAAATACTTAATATAATAAATTGCACTTACCGTCAGATAATTGAGTTTCTTTCAAAACGTTCTCCCAAGCTGCATCTTTGACGTCAGTAAGTTTATAGGTATCTATTGATGTGTTCCATAGACATGGATATTTTTTTACTGATTCAATAAATTGGTCATCCATTACGTTTTATTTAAATTAACTAATTGTTTACGTTGAAAAATACAAATTGCACAAATTATTCACGATAAAAGCGTGTGCTCGCGCGCACGGTACTAGCAAGATGGCCGGCCGGCGCGCGCGCGGGGTTCTGCGGGTTGCTAGCGGGCGAGAGGGGGGAGGGTGACATCGCTCACTGCACGCCGCTCACATCTCTCGTCTCCACTGCGCGTCGTCCGCGCACAGCTCACATCTCCGCTTCCATCGCGACATACAAATATTACACATCTCCGCACAGCGATCTCCACTGAAGCTGAGCGGAGAGGAGACGTGTCAATAACTCAATTCTATTGGTTGTTTAAAAAACATCTCCTCTCCGCTCGTCTCGTCTCCGCTTTGGTGGAGTCCCGGCCTTAATCAAGCTACAAAAGAGATGATTTAAACATCGATTTGTTTTGTTTATAGTATTTTACGAATAATACAAATAGCGATAAAATTAAAATAGACTAGAACGATCTAAAACTTTATATATTATATTTTATTATTCCATGTTAAGGTAAACCTATATTAATATTTATATTATATTCAAAACAATTTAATTTTAATGCAACTTTGGTATAATTTTCAATTTCAAACTTATTTTTTCTATAATCAAAATACAAATGAATGATACATTTAATCCGTACAGTAAAAAGTTTTAAAAGATTTGAATTAAAAAAAAGATTCGTTAAATATAAAAAATCCTTCGATTATGAAATTAATTATTAAAAAATTCACATAATAAAAAATAAAATTAAAACATTGTGTTTGAAAACCTATTCCTTAAAGGCGATGCTATCAATCTCTTACGTCAGATGGCTAAAGCTTTAAGCTCTCTCCAAAGTTTAACGAAACAATTTCACATCAAGTTATTATTTAGGCATTTTGTTTAAAATCTATTAATAGTTAATATGTATTTGAAGTACACAATGTTTTATATTTAAAATTATATCAATAAAGCAAAATAAAAGATAATTAATGTTCTTATCTAAATAAATATTATTTTATAGGCATTTGTTTTCACTATCCAAGTTTATTTCTTCAACAGCACCTTTGGTATAATATATAATTATAAATAATACCATATAAGCTTTACATTAAATTAACTTATGACAAAAATAAATTTCAATAACGTAAATAAATAAATAAATAACAAAAAAAATAATTAGCGGCAACCCTATTCTTAGTCGAATTCCGACCTCGAGTACACTGATCACAAGGCTTGCATAGTTCAGATAAGCGCAAACTATTCTAACGCCTCCATGAATGCAATAAGTACGATAATCGCATGCAAAATTGTCGATGTTGATTTACGATGCTTCCAATCGCCATGGGCCTGCTTCGTTACTACAGCTTTGAAAGTTGAGAAGTGGTGTAGCTCAGTGGTGTACGGTGTTCAACATGGTTTGGCTAAAGAACTAATAAGTGACTTTCATGCCTTTTCTTTTCGGTAAAATCTCTCGATGGTTGTTGCTTTATAATAAAATTGTAAAATGACGATAAAATAGTGCTTTTGAAAACCTACTCGAATAAATTATATTTTGATATTGATGTTACATGTAAAAATATAAATACATGTAAATTTTAAATATTAATTAAGCCGATGTGTAAGTCCCCCCATTAAAAACATAAAATACATATATTTTTTACATATTAAACAAAACTGTAAAAAATACCACATTATTAAATTTCCAATGCTGGGTTCCTTTCTTCAGCCTCAAAGGCTCCTTTCTTTAGAAGAAGGGCTGGAGATTATGCCACCACGCCCAATGCGGGTTGGTGGATAGTCATTTCCTCACGATGTTTGCCTTCACCGCCGAGTACGAGATAAATAGTTAACACAACTTAAAGTATTTGCCGCGCTCAAACCTACCATCATCATCATCATTTCACATTTTTCACATCGATATCATTATATCAACATTACTAACTAAAATATTTTATATATAATAAATTTCTTAAAAAATGTATAATTAATGGGCATTAATAAATAAAAACGACCATTTCAAAAGTATTTTCGCTGAATAGAACTTCTATTTGTCTCCCATATTGTACGGTTTCTCACTGAAATCAACAAATAAATCTTACAAATATATATTTTTTATCATATCAATCCTTAAATAATATTTAACATTTAAGCTTCGGATCAGATTTGAATTGAATGCAGTGGTGTTTAATTATTACTAGCGCAGCACAAAAATAACTATAAATAACCAAATTTCTATACGAATGCATTCAGTAGCATTCAGTAGCAACTGTTGAAATCCGGGTCGATTGTCCGGCTGACTTTTATGGTGCAATTCATATTAATGTACGGCCGAAACTGGCTTTTATCTGGTGCCCTTGTAACGCTGTGCTTGAATAACGTTGATAGAATTTGTATAATATATAGTTTTGTTTCGTTTTTAATTTTATATTTACATAAGTTATTTTATAACGTTTAAATATAGAACATTTCCTTGTGAAAAAAATAACTTAAGATTTATATTTAGTATTCTTTTAACAATAATATTATTTTACAATATTTACCATACCTATGTATAAGTTGTGTAGCCGGTGATTAGTTAAATAAAGAGTGATTCTTTTAGTTCTTTCGAATGTCAAATCAGTAATGACAGAAAGAGCGAAATCAGTGTTTAACTAAATAGCCGATAAGCAACGTTAATAGCCGAGATGGCCCAGTGGTTAAAACGCGTGAATCTTTACCGATGATCGTGGGCTCAAATCCGGGTAAGCACCACTGAATTTCCATGTGCTTAATTTTTATTTATAATTCATATCGTGCTTGACGGTGAAGGAAAACATCGTGAGGAATGCATGCGTCTAATTAAACTGATTTGTCTCTTTCTGTCATTATTGATTTGACATACGAAAGAAGAAGACAAAATATTGTTTAACTAATCACCAGTTAAATAAAGTTTATGAATAAGGCGGTTAATCTTTAATTCTGTAAGATAAATATTGTATTAAAAAATTCAGTGATAATTCATGTAAAAAATCATTTCTGACTTTCTTGACGATTCTTCTCGGTAAAATCTATGTTCCGAACCGGATGATAACCTTAAAACTAAAACACCTCAAATGATTCCTAAATCCTTAATTATTGGAAATACTTGAATAAAGACTTTTCCATGGATTTAATAATTATAAATTAAAATATTAATACACAAGCAAGAATTTATTTACTAACATTCATGCAGAGATAAAAATAGTATTATTTGTAAAAATGTTGTACCGTAATGAAAGTCTTGGTCCGGCGTTTGTACATCTGACATTTATGGCGCAATTTATATTAACGGAAGGACAAAGTGAGCTTTTATCTGCGAGCCCCTGCAAAGAGCCTCGCCACGCTTTATGGAGGCTTACGGTGAAAGATTTCGGAGAAGTACATCTTGTAACCCCATCTTTAAAACGTTGTATATATTATTAGTTTTTGTTTTAAAACATCCTATATATTAAAGCATTGATAAAATAGACGCTTAGTTCTTGTGTATAAATTGAGCTTTCTGCTCTGTGTTCGTCTTTTGTTCCTTATCAATAGTCAACTGTCGCTTTATAATGTGAGGCAATTAGCGCCGTGTTATCGATTCTATTTGTAACAGTCTTAACGGAGAGTTATAGACGCATTCACTAAGAGTTAATGATCTCCTTGAATGTTCCTATTGCCACGAGATTTGATTTTGTAAATAATGTTATATAAATACATATATGTATTTAACTTTTTTCGCATAAACGTATATCTTACGGTCAAATTGACATAAGCACAAGATGCTTTAATCCATTGTCGTAAAAAATAATATATTCGTGGTACCGCACCCTTCAATCCCATCCCGGGGGGTCGCGATCCCGGCCCGGGTTTGACCCAGCCATTGTACTGACCTATCATTGTCGCACGTATCATTACGCAACGCACAAAGACTAGTGTGAAATACCGAACAAAGTCAGCGGTAGTCCCCTTGCGACATTTTTAGACGCATTAGAGCGTCGACTATAAAACTTTATTTACGGCCGGGGTATGAATGCGCGCCCTTTTTATTATGTTAATTCGGTGTACTGCGGTGCGCTGAGGGCCTAATTTACGAGCCTGCGGTGACAGACGGCCGCCGGGCGAGTGTGAAACTTCGCTAGATGAATTTATCGGAAGCGGTTTTACTACATTAGACTAGTTTTACATAGTTCTCGAACTAACCGAAACCGGTTAGATGCAGTTATATTAATGATCTCGATACACACTATCTTGGCATCGATATAACTGTTTGATAAAAAAAAAATCGACGATTTTCGAAGCATATTTTATTAATATAAGAGAGATTGGCTAGTAAATATATAGTTTATAAAATATTCAAACGCAATATAAATTTGTATCGAAAAAAGAAAGTTTTATATTAAACATTTGCTTTGGAAATATAATTTTATTTATGATATGGCTGACATAAAAAGAAACCAATCATGAAAAAACTACGCGCTTACGTGACACAACATAAACTAGTATTATCTTACGTTTTCCTCAACGGAATCGTGAGCTTACAAGATTCAGCCGATCAAATCAATTCGGGGAAGTGTTCTCGAGACGAGATCCCGGGATTACCGTGGTATTATCCCGACGACGCACATCACTAATTGTGAAACGTTTCGATCCTATACTAAAATGACATCGATATTGCAATATAAATTATTATTTTTTTCTTATACCCGTTTGGTGAAGGACAGGTTATATCATTAGATGACGGTCAATTTTCAATAACGGTGAGGCTCGAGAAGATTTTGTTTTTGTTAAAATTAATGTAATTGAACTAACTAGTTCGATGTTCGATCTTAAGTAACGTTAAACAATTTTACTTCGTGTGGTTTGACCTGTGTAGACATAGCTCAGCTTTGCTCCCAGTGGGCCTGTCGCTAGGCTTCGTAGGTGAATTACAAACAAACTTACATCTAGTGCTTTATATACAAGAACATTTTCACGTTTTTCACGTCTAAATTTAAACTGGGTGAAACTGCGTAGTGCTGCTACTTATATAAGAATATTATATACTTAAATCTTCTTTAAAACTCGCTACATGAGATTTTTTTCAATGAAGTATTAAAAAAACCCTTTCTCATTTATTAGTATAGATACATAGAGTAGAATTTATGTAAATAAATAATAATAATAATATCCTGGGACATTGTTCACACACGGCCATCTGATCCCAAACTAAGCAGAGCTCGTACTATGGAAACCAGACAACTGACATACTACATATACTAGTTTTTTTTCGGTAGATACATACTTATATAAATAATTACACCCAGACAGGACAAACAGACATATTCATGCACACAAATGTCTGTCTTGGGTGGGAATCGAACCCACGACCTGCGACGCGAAAATCTACCAACCACGCCAACCGGCTTGTCATAGAATTATTTCATTACGATTGAAAACATATTAGAATCGAAGCAGCTATATTATGTTCATCTGTCTCGTTGGAGCGTATAAGACAGATCCTGAGGTCCTAGGTTCAAACCCTAGGGTAACCCAATAAAGATATTCAGTTCTATCTAAAGGCCGGCAGTGGAAATTGATTTTTTGCTCATGTGTGTGCACGTGTGTGCACAAAATAGAGCATTAGAATATACTGTGCAACTGTCATGTCTCCGTTTACAATGACCAATAGAAATCGGATCGGATAATAAGCAGTGAATAAAACGGTCGGATAATAAGTATTTAGTAAAAGTCGCTTAACATAATTCATTAAAATCGTTTAAATAATTCTTTTTGGGTACAAAATGAACATTTCTATTATAGAATTTAAAAATAGAATCGAAACCGATGCATTTTTACCGCAAATATTCGTAGCCCGCGCCCCACGAATCAGTTGCGAAAACGTGGAATTTAATAAAATTCACCATGGCCACAGGAATACGAATTTTCAACGGTTATTATGTGGCGGATATGCGACGATTGATATCGTGAATTTACGACTCGAAACGGGGATGGGGGAGGAAATTGTTTTTTATACAACTAAGTCGATTACATAGAGTTATTTCGAACGCTATTTTATTACCTAAAACTAAGTATCAATAAATGTCTCATAAGAATTCGAAGCCGGGCACTGAGATTTCATTCATCTTATTTTTGTTTATAATTATATCACTTGCTTGACAGTGAAAGAAATGTGAGATGGTAAAATTCTGCCTAAATGTACATCCACTAAGCCTTGCAGGAGCAGCATAGGTGTATAAGCTCCTGACCTTCTTCCTAAAAAGGCCTTTGCTCAGCACTTGGACTTTTAAGCATTTAAATCGTCTTATTATAAGATTCAATTGAATGTAAAGCTATATATCAGTTCCGAATGTAGATTCTGCCGTGTAGACCGTACCGAAATTATTTCTCTTATTAAATGAAATACATAATCAACTATGTACAATTAATTTTATATATCCCACGTGGGAATCGACTTATACGAACTTCACACTTTTACGTGTGTGTGTTGAGCGCTCGGTACTTCGAGCGTCAGACGAGTAAGCGTAAGATTTCAAGCAGATGACGTCAGCATAAGATTTGATAATGTGTCAATTATTTTGAGTACCTAGACACTTATACCGTTTTTTTAGCAACATATTCTTGTATTGTCAAATAAGTATCTATTAAATATTTTTTTGTATATTATTATTGATATAGAAAAATCTAGCGCCTCAAGAAAGATTTATTGAGTTCAACTTTACGGAGTCATATTATTCGTTTAAATAATAGTCTTAATAATGTATAAATAACGTTGAAATAGAGTGTTTGTTACTCCGTAATGCTCGAAAGGTTATAATAAAACGGTTTGGAATTCGATTATGACGTGAAATAGGCATATGGTACTCTTTTAATTATTCATTAAAAATAATAATGACTAACATTTAATTTCGCTTCGATGCTCCAAACAATAGGGTAACGGCTAGTTAATGTTACGTTAGTTGCAATTTGTTAATTTTAATTGTTAAGGGCAACTCTGCTCTCTTACAGTACGTCAAAGCTTCCGGGTCTTCGCTTTTCGCATCTAAACGGGTCCTGTCACCTTTCGAGTCATCTGCCTTGCTTAAGGACGTTTCTATATTCTTAATATTATGCTTATATAAATAATAATAATATAATTCTTATATATAAAATAAGATAATTATTTATTTGTATTTATTTGGCTGAGTTCCTCCGAAAAACGGTAAACCTAAGTTGAATAATTATGAACGCAAATGAATTATATATAAAGAAAAACGTTATAATAAGTTGTAAATGCGTTTTGTATAACAAAATTACACTCAAATTGATATAATAAAGAAAATTCATATATTAATTATTGGCTTCATTAATAAAACTAACGATACGTGCAGTTCGATGCGGGCGGAGCGGGCGCACGGGCGGGTGCTTAAGCGGGGGCGATAAATAAATAAATCATGGCCATCGAATTCGAGTGCGGATCGCGAATATTTCGAAGTGGACTTATGTGTAATATAAAATTCTGATGGAACATTTTTCGCTCGAAATACGAAACCAGTTCGTAATTCAGAACGGAGCTGCATTAATAGGTTATCGAGTATTGCAAAAATTCATCAAGCAATTAAACATTTCATTTAAAAGTTTTATTCAAAGGAAATATTTAAGCGACGAATATTCATATATACTGAACTATGTACAGACGGTATGTACAAAACGACGCTTCGAAACTGCCTATCCCATGTCGGCTAATATTTTTTCTGAAACTTGCACAAGTTGCAAGTTATCAAAACTTTTGATAGGTACTTATCTCATGGACCTTACTAGCAAAGTTCAACCTAATAACATAATTTGTCTTTCAAATATATATTTTTTATATAAAAGAAGACCTTTTTAAATGAAACTTTTATTTAGTTATTCTATGTATTAAATTGGATTGAATTTCATAGTATACTGAATTTTAATGGCGTCAGAAAATTTTCAGCCAGACGGTTGAGCTTGCTTAGAATTACGTAAATAAATACATTTGTATGTCTGTACATTTATTTAGATTAAATATTCATCATGTGGTAGCCACATCCAAATTAAAATTAACAATGATCTTTGTGTTCAAGAACATGGTTGAATCGTAATTTCGCTTAAAAATGAGTCGTTTTGTCACCATTTAAGAAATGGCGTGGTGTTAAATATTTTACACTACTATTTAAAGGTATAGAAGTCATCGATCTTAACCGATAGTCGTGAGTTCAAATGTCATGTATGTCCCGGTCATGTAAAGTGTGTAATCCTTCGTATATTAATTGTAGTGAACCTGCAGTGGAGCAGCGTGGAGCCTTAATAGAAATAAAGGGAATTTACCTTAATGACCAACAGTTTCCAATATAACATAACACAAAGATATACTTACAACTTTAAACGTAACACATTATGTATGCAAACCCGCCCGCGTCACACAACTCGAATTCTAATTTCGTACAAATGGCACCGCGGGTAATGTTCCGTGGTTCTCATTACCATTAATTGTAATCTGTAAAAGTACTAGTGTATTCCGGTTCGGTCCGGATCTTAAATTATCCGGCACTCATCGTGATGTGCTTTAAGCAATTTTAAAGAGCTATTTTTTATATTAATCTGGTTAATTTTATTAGATAAAGCTTAAAGTAAATCTCAAGAACTCTTTTTTATAAAATAGGTAGGCCTAAAAAAGTTCAGAGCTTATAACGACACAATATGAATAATCGTATTTTTATTTATAGTTAATGCAGTGAAAAACATATTGCCAGTATTGAATACAATTAACACATCGATATGAAGTTAAAATTCAATTCAAACTGAATGAATCGAATTTATCGATGGCTGAACTTGATATTGTTTGCACAAAATATTTCAACACGCTAGAGATACCACACGTACAGGGTTTTCCGGATTTTTTCCTGTTTTGATAACTGGATAATCTACGCGTCTTTGTTTATAATAGAATTATTAAGATAAATGGAACGTGTGTTCTTTTAACACACATTATAAAAACTATATAAACATGACTTCCTTGTAGAATTTAATCCGCAATTGTATGGAGCTTACTGTTACTACTTTTTAATTATATTCTATTATAATATTTTGTAGTAACGAAAAAGTACATAGTCACCTTCCTCCCATTCACACGCAGGCAAAGCCGCGGGCTTAAACTATTATTATATATATTCTATTTTGAATAGTTCTTCCACAAGAAAATATGTTTTACAATTTATGCTTTAAACGACCTCTTTCCAATATATTTTCACGACCCGTACGGGTTTCCTGCTAGCATAAATTGCTATACGTCATATAGCAGTTTTTACATATTTTTTCTTTGTGTTCTATCAAACATCGTTTAATAATATACATGAATAGACATCACATGACGTATTTTTATTTATATTTCAAAGAAAGAACCTTCAACAGTTAAACGTCTGATATTTTATTACAACTATATCAAAATCAAAATATGCATCCGAATCAGCAGTATATATAGTATAGCAGAATCGTTGGTCTAGTGGCTAGATATTAGGCTGCAGACCCGGTGGTCCTGGGTCCAATTCCCAGGTCGGGCCAATAAATAGTTATTGGGTTTTTTCTGTCAGAAAATTCTCAGTAGCAGCCCGGAGTCTGGAAGGTGGAAGTGTGTACACTCCCACTCCTGCGCAGTTGGCTAATCTCTCTTGAGATTGGCCGCCGTGGCCGAAATCGGTCTGGAGGACCCCCTTATATAGTAACAATGTATAAAGTAAAAGTAACAACCTGTAATAGTCCCTCTGGGCTAAGGTCTCCTCTCCTTTTTGAGGAGAAGGCATGGAGCTTACATCACGTTGCTCCAATGCGGGTTGGTGGATACACGTGGCAAATTTATCCACATTTCCTTATCTTCACGATGTTTTCCTACACCGCCGAAATCATCGGTTAAGATTCTCGTAACCAACCACTGGCCAATCACGGCTCTATATAATGTATGATGGTAAACAATTCGAATTTCAAATTTAATTTCTGTCCCGGTTGAATAATTTCATACATGGCAACCCTAACTATATCCTCAAACGCACTCAAAGCGAAACTAACCTATGTACAATCAGGGTACAGGATAAAAGTGCATTTCGAGTGGTTAGTCGGTCCGTGTAGCCCTCGGTTCACAAATACGGGTTGTTAGGCGTTGTTTTTGAGATTTTTTTTATTTATAGTTCGGCTCATGTCTGTTCACACTCCAGTGATTGTGTCGTTGTGCGATCTGTTTAAATGAAAAATATCAGTTGCATGCTTTCATTTTGTATATAGAAATTATTTATTTATCATTATGTATTATAACGTCTACTCTTAATGTTAACTTGGCTAATACATAAAGTAACAGCCTGTGAATGTCCCACTGCTGAGCTAAGGCCTTTTATCCTCTATTGAGGAGAAGGGTTGGAGCTTATTCCACCACGCTGCTCCAATGCGAGTTGGTGGAATACACATGTGATAGAATTTCAGTGAAATTTGACACATGCCAGTTTCCTCGCGATGTTTTCCTTATGATGATGAGTTATAGTCACAAATGAAGCGAACCGATTAAGATTCACCGATTACACCGACTGAATCACCGATTAAGATTCACGCGTACCTCACTGGGCCATTTCGGCTTCAATACATAAATAAATAAAAATAAAAATAGCCTTTATTTACTCTGACATTTGCATAATTTGTAATACATTAAAAAAAACATAATATTATACTAACTATACTATACTTATCTATATTTTACTTACTATACTATACTAACTATACTATACTATACTAACTATACTTATTACTTTTTTTTTCTTAACTTTTATTGTCAGTTACCGGTCACAGCCGTCTTGCGACATAGGCCTCCTCAAGTTCCCTCCACCTTTGCCTATCCATTGCTGTCCTTCTCCAGCCTTTGGGCAGATCGTCTTCCCATCTTTTCTTCTGCCTTCAATACATACATACATTTAAATATTTTGTTAAAAAATATGATATATTACTCGACGCAAAATTACATAGATGATAAAAAAGGGTGAATTTAGTATTTCTTGACATTCAGAATGTATATTATACATAAATTTAATTGTATTAAATTGAGGTAATTTTTAATTGAAATGGTGGAAACTACACTACTAAGTTTCTTGTTGATTCTTCTCGCTAAAATCTGCACTACAACCGGTGGTAGCTTCACATCCGTAGTAATATTTAATGTAAAAGTGTCTTTGATACGCTTTAACGTCTCAACGACTCAACCGAACAACATGAAATTTTTGCCTATACGTTATCCGAGATACAGAATAAAGAGTTCCCAACACCACTTACCATCAGGTGGCTCATATGCTCGTCCGCCTATCTGTTCTATAAAAAAAACTAATTTCCATCCTAAATCTTTCATTGCTACGTATTAATAATTTAATAGAGCATACCGTTTATTAAAACTATTTTATTGATTTTCAAGTTTTAGTTACAAAAATGTAATCATTTTTTTTAAAAGGAAAAATTTTCTTTTTTTCCCTTCATTTTCTTGTTACCTCAAAAAACACTTGAACAAACTCGATAATGGTATCGATCTTAGGAACTTAGCCTATCGATATCAAACTTTACTAATTACGATTGCTCGCTCGCTCATTCGTATGGGGTTGGAGGGGGACGCAGGGTGTACGGGTCGATGCTATCTCCTTCACGGCCCATTACCCCGCGACTCAACGCGATTATCCGAGTTACGGGTAAATGGCGTGAACGTGTATACATCGCCGGTTCGGTACTAATGTGCGGGTGTGAGTTGTTCGCGGCGTGTAATGTACGCGCGGCACGCGAAAATGCGCGAATGTGCGGTTGTAAATTAATAAAGGTGTGTGTTCGTTCGCATTTTCAGCACCATTTCTGGGTTTATTTTTAGCCCGCGTTGCTATTTTAAATTGTTTCGACGTAGTTATAAGCGCGCGACTTCGTTTGTTAAATTTAATTTTTACATGTGTTTCAAAAAAGTAATTATATAATTGATATTATAATGTTTTAGAACAATAATATACAGGCGTTATGTATTATGTACTACAAATTCGACTTAGTATAATGGATGTTATGGTATTATTTCTCTCATAGTGTCGTTCACCCTCCTACAATAGCAGTGAAATTTCATACAGCAGTTTTATTATTTAAGAACTCACTTCGTATCTAAATTGCTTAATGCCGTAAACCGATCTACTATGACACGCTATTTTGACGCGTGTGATTAAAATCTATAATGATTACAGTCGCATAAAACTGTCTGACATTTCACGGCCGTGTTCTGGGTGAATCGTAAGTGATTATGTTCTTACTGAATAATTCTACTGGACGTGTTATCAAATCAGAAAAGTTATAATTTTATTTACTATCGCTTAATATCAGTAGCTTGTAACGCGGTATTGAGTAATTTGCCTTATTTGTTATGTTTTTAACAAAATAGTTGAATTTATTAATTGACTAAAAAACGATATATATGTAATTTATTAAAAGAAACGAATTACCCAGGCCTTCTAAAGAATTTGTTGGCTTTGCAGAGTATAATATATACTTATTGTAGTAGATGTCATTTAATTGTAAAAAAAAATTTCATCTGACAAAAAACTTGCGGCATCTTTATCTCAGTACTGTATTATGACTGCCTCGTTGGTCTAGTGGCTAGATATAAGGCTGCAGACCCGGTGGTCCTGGGTTCAATTCCCAGGTCGGGCCAATAAATAGTTATTGGGTTTTTCTGTCAGAAAATTCTCAGTAGCAGCCCGGTGTCTGGAAGTTGGAAGTGTGTACACTCCCGTGCCTCGGAAAGCACGTTAAGCCGTTGGTCCTGCGCCTGAACTCTTACCGGTCGTGTCGGATTGCCGTCCCATCGGATTATGAGAGCTAAGGAAAAGAGAGTGCACCTGTGTTTGCGCACACACTTGTGCACTATAATATGTCCTGCACAATTGGCTAATCTCTCTTGAGATTGGCCGCCGTGGCCGAAATCGGTCTGGAGGACCTTACTGTATTATGTTTTCTTCCCAACAAGATCCAAAAGATTCAAAAACAAAATAATCCCACCATCACCGGATACACGAACGTGACCAAAAACAATAATTAATATAAAGCGACTCCATTCATTTATTGTATTATGACTAATGTTCGACTCTATACACTTAAAGCCGACTAAAAAGCCATTGCCTTTTAATCTTAGACACTTTTATTCTAATCACCGTCGCTCTTACATCAATGGTATAGGGTTCAGAATCCTCTACCAAATTGGCAACGTGACATGAATTTATCAAAGCTTAGGGATAAAAGGTGTAATTTGTTACTTACATAGATAATTATTATTACACACATAGATATTTTTGTTAAGACATAGCGCGTTAATACGTCTATGTAAAGGATTTAAGGAATACTCATAATTATTGACAACTTGGTTACAGTAAAATTTAAACTTATATTTTTAATTTAAAACAGGCAGGCAGACTGATAAATTGACCATCTGGTTGCGTAAGCGGTTATCACCGTTCATAAACATTCACTTTAAAACGTATTAAACATCCCTTACATCGCCGTTGTGCGACGAACCTAGAGAACTAAAATTATATGTCCCTTATGTTTATAGTTACAATGACTCAATCACCCTTCAAATCGGAACAAAATGGGACAAAACGATATTACGTAATTAGTTTAAGATTTCTCATTTATAATACAATGTAAAAAGCTAATGTAATTCATCCAATATTTTCAAATTTTATATAATAATGTTTATTCAAGCGAAATAATCTCAATAGCGTGATCCGTTTTTGTTATTCCAAGAAGGCGCTGCATCGCAAGTGTTGAATAACACTCGAAGTTTCAATACGGAACCCGAAGGAAAAATAACGCAACGGAACTCCGAACGAGCTTTGTTTAAGTTGCTCGAGCTCCGGGCTTCGGTTTTATTTACTTTTAATTTTATTGAAACGAAAATGGACAAGTGATCGAATATAAATGCTTATAAATATAATTATCTCAATATTATTGTAATAAAAGTAAAAGTAGAAGTAAAAGTAAAGTAACCACTCGTTTATATTTCAACGCTGGGCTCAAACTTGTTACTAAGAAAGGTCTCGAGGGTGTTCCATCACGCTGTTTCTATATATGATTTCGCGCGGCCCGCTCCGACTTGGTCCAGGTTGATCCGACTTAGTATATATTTTATAGGAAAAATGTTGATAACCTGGGTTACATTATTGCAATTTTCGTAAGGATCTCCAAATTTTTTAAAATATATTATTGCCTCTGTTACTCTCTTTTTGCTGATAATGTATTTCCCGTATGAATACGAGTATTTAAAATCGGCTTAGTAGTTTTTTAGTTTCTCCATTACAAACAAACATACAAAAAAATGTAGTGTTATCACTTTCTAATATCAGCATATATAAGTGACAAAGCTGTATCCGACACATGCAGCTTTCCGCACGATTTTTCCTTAATCGCCAACACTTTTTGAAATGAACTCAAAATGAATTTGCACTCTAACTTGTTCTCTACAAAACAAAAACGACTTTACAAAGGTAGCTGAGGAAACAAACACGCTATTAAAATAACACGCAAAAGGAAACCTACCCATTAAATAGAAACTTAATTTAGGCATTCCATCTCCGCTATGAAAAACCGCACATCGTCCGTGAAACCAGCCTGCCTATAAACCTAACTCGCATCTTACTCGGATTATGAGCACTCGCTATTTCAATTTAATGTCAGTGTAAGGCGTCAGTGTTAGCGATTATGATGAATCTTTAAACAAAACTTTGAGTTTTATAATAAACTACCTACCTGTCCCGACTTCGTATGATTAAAATAAGGAATTTATCCCGAATTTTTGATATATAAACATTCGCCAAAAGAACTATTCGTCTTTACTATGCTAATTTATTATACAATGCCCCCGACTTACTAAGTAAATAATTCATTTGCTTTTTAAATTCATTTAAAGATAGAAAATAAACTGATTTCGTACAGTATACAGCTTCCAGTATTTTCAAACTAAATTAAAAAATAGTCACACTATTCCCATAAACCGTTGGAACTTATATAAACTACCCGTTTCATGAGAGTTTATGAGCACCCGGTATTTGAAATTAAGCGCAGTGCGCGGACCGAGTGTCAGCGTTATCAAATTAAATACTTTGTCGAGTAGCGCTCGGCCTACATCACGGCGGCTATTTCTTTTACTATATCTATAAACTTGTTATATTTTGTAGGCCTTTTATTATGTTTTAAATTATTCACCCATGTTTCTCTTGGAACACTTGTTGGGGGAAAAAATTAAGGACTTAATCGTGCAAGATATTAACTGCCTTTGACGTTATTCAAATTTAAATGTCCCGATTCGGTAGTGTAAATTAGATTGAAATTAAATAAGTTACTGTTTTCTCTAAAAGTTACATCAATTTGTGAATTTACTTCTTTTATTTCTCTTGTTATTAGCAATCCCCTAAAATCCATTTTTATTACAAAACTTTATAAAAATGATGTAACTTTACTATGAAAGTATTATTTTCAATAATACTTTCATATTTTTATTTTATTATTCAATCATATTCATAACTTATCACTGAACAAATATATTTATATACATTTCGTACATATCATCTAACTTCTAAGAGTTCTAAGTCGTCTTAACACTAATACCATACTGCAGTTCTAATCGGATCACGGAAAGCATTTTAAACGCGAATCATATCGCGATCAAAAGAACCATACCAATTACAGTTCGTCCGACATTTTTGCGGCTTCAACGTTCGAAATTAAACCGACAGCGTATTGGTATCGGTGTATAACAGCAAGGGCTTCGCGGATGCGACGCCCAGCGTTTTACAGGTTCTCGCGAATAACTCTGCGGTTTCTGGGCCGAGACAACGTAACCAACTGAGTTAGACACATTGACTAAAATATGAAACAAACATATTAGCCCATACGACTTGATAGAAATTACAAAAGGTAATCTAAGTCAAATTAAAATACTTTATACAACATTGAAGCACTACACTTACTTATTGATATTCAAATTAGAAACTACCACCATTTCGGAATATACCCTGAGCTGAGAAGACCCGCGAAAGAAACAGTGGACTTTTTTTTTGTTATTATGTCTGGTATTAATATAATAATTATTTTCTTTATTTTTTTTCAGGTAATACATAATATGGCGATTCGTTTGATTTGACGTATGTATGATTATTGGTGAGTTGTATTTTCATCATATTGCATAACACAATTTAATGATTGATTATTTCCTCCATCATTAGTATCATAATTGCGTTTAGTTTCATTACTTTTATAATACAAAAGAAATAGTATTCGATCTTCAATAATACCTTCATGATTTAGTAGTGGTGAGAATCATAATTGAAGGTACACGTATTCTTCACTGTCCTTTGTGTTTGTTTCGAAAACAGTACAGCTATTCTGTATAAAAAAAACTCTAAACACCGCATAAATCGGTCGTGAAATGTCAGAGTGGTATGCGACACTGACCATAATAATTATAATATTTCAAAAACACACCCATCAAAATAGCATGTCACTATAAGTCGGTTGTCAACATTTCACGGGTGAGTAATGCTGTTAGTTCTTACAGAATAGCACTGCGGATAGAATTCCCTTATCACCTTCGCGTTGTCAGCAAATCATTCATATCTACAATAAAATTGTTATCTAGCTAATAACCGCGTAATAATGTCGATTTTAAATTATTTTTCAATGAAACCCGTGGCTTCATCAGCGTGGATTTCAGTCAATAACGAAAATCTTTTAAAATCTGCCAAACTTAAACTACATAATACCTATTTGAATTATACATACATAATATGTATATAATACTTAAATTATCAGGAAACAGCAGCAATCTCAAATGAAAAATAATGATGTTTTGGTTTTGATAACTCGCAAATAACCGTATTACCTTAAAAGAAGGCTTTTATCTTGAAGTTATAGACATGTCGGTCTATTATTTAAAGATAAATTTGGAATCTTCAAATCGGAAACGATGCGTGATCTCATAGAATATGAATTGAAATAAGCGTTCATTTTATATACACAAATTCATTCTATGTACATATTCCCGATCGATTTAGTCCAGTACTTGAACTTTCTCGGATTATGAGAGTAAAACTATGTTAGCATAATACATTCCAAATCTGAAAACGTTGTTAAGGTAAATTAATATACACGGGTAAGCGCCACTGAATTTCAATGTGCATGGAAACCTGCACGTGTCGGATAGAAGTCAGCCACATATGTATCCACCAACCCTTATGGAACAGCGTGGTGGAATATACTCTAAAATCCTTCTCCACAAAATAAAAAGAAAGTGAATGGTTACATAAATAAGTAACGAACGGTAACGATTCGTTTACAACAGCTAATTCAACTGTAAATTGTTTTAAAAGGAGCCCATACAATCGCGGTGATCACAGTCGATGAAACTTAACGTGTTAATAATACAATCGGCTTGCGTCGAAGCCCGTGCGTTTACGCGATTAAATTCAGGGCATTTGCATTCAGGCGATGCGTTCTAGATGTATTAGTTGATTTAAAAAAAAAAGAACTTGATAGAAACAACGAACATTGTGTCAGTTATGCAAATAGATAATTTACGTTAATTATTATTAGTGAGTAACGAACACAGAGTAATGTTAATGAATTTTTGGCAATAGAATTCGATCGATGCCGGATAGTACCTATAACCCAACATAATATAATAATAATAATAAATCTTTATTGAAATACTTTTTGTACATCCATTCATAGGTACCCTGGCACCCTAAACTAGGAAAACCCGTGTCTTAGTAATATATAAGTGTACTTTGTTTTGCTCGGCCCATGACTTGAAACCAGCACCTCTGAGACTACAGATACCAAGCAGTCAATATAATATGTATGTCATAACATAGGACGCAACAATACATTCACTATATATATACATAAATTAAGGTTGGTATATAAAATATGTTTAATAAGAATATTTAATATTATTTCCAATGTTAGCTACATTCATTGTTAATTAAAATTCTTTATCGCATTGCGTGTATTGCATACATATGCAATTTATTTTATCATTATTAATGATATAAAAAACCATTTTAAAATAATATAAAGTATGATAAGCGTTGCGAACGTAATAGTTAATATAAATTATAATATTATTTATAAATAGATCAACAGTAAACTAGTTGATATCCGCTACTTTGCTTTATTTATTTTTCAAGAATAATTAAAAGTGATTAAAAGTGTATTTTTTTGACGCTGGGAAAACGCTTTACTCTTTTCCCCCCACGGGAACAGTGGGGGGAGGGTATGTGGGACTCGCCATATGTCCAGGGCACCGAGTGTGCCCCGGTCATCGGAATACCCACTAAAAACCCAGCGGTACCCTTCCCGTCTTAACGGGAGCGCCACGGGATCGCTTGCGCATGCTACCGTGACGCTCCGAACCCAGCTTCGCTTGCCTCAAGTAATAAGATATAAAAAATATTTTTGAAAATTTGCTTCTTTTCACCATAGATACCTTTATAGATAAACTCAAAAATCTTTACAAAAATCAAAATTTTTAGCTTAATCGTTAAATCTGTTTCCGAGATACACGAAATTATAGATCATTTAATATTATAACAACATAATCGTCAGATGTTTATGAGTATACCAATCATCGTGGCGATGTTTTGTTCGCTATACAAGTTATTGCGTTGCAGCGCTGCCTAGCGGTGTGTTGCACTCAACAAAGTAGATAGTTTCAAAAATACAATATGAAAATATATAATACACACACTTTGTGTCTAATTTGATGATGATCGACCAAACGGTATTGAAGTCTTTTAATTTCAAACATTTATTTTTTGTATAAATATAATCCGTTATATTTAAAACTATCTCATGAATTACCAACCATTGACGAACCGTATAAAAATTTGTTTGGTAATTTTAAAGTTTATCGCATTCAGTCAGACAGAAAGACACGATTTTGTTATACATATATACATAGTGATATATTTCTAGAATCGCTATACTCATTAATTCCCGCCATTTAACTGGGTTAAGCCATCTGTAATGTCTTCATGAGGCAACGTCAAATTGTTCGTACCGTCATAATACGAAATGTATACGGAACGGGCTCCTCATTAAACACGATATTAGTGTACGCGTTAAAACACGCGCCGTAAGAGCGGACGACCACTAATGAAACTCGGCGAGTCTGCTTCAGATTGATTGCGTTAACGCTGTTTTTATAATGAAATACTTCCTTGAGCGCGATGAGTGTTTCAACGTTCTGACGCAAAGAGGTTTTAGTTCTGACAGATGTACTCGTACTGTCGTATACAATGTAATGTAAGAATGTAGTTCCTCAGCTTTAGAATGTTATTTTGTATGGGTTTTATGAAAATAGAAACTACTTAAAAAGTTTATAAGATAAACTTTTATACTATAGTTTCTATTTTTATTCTTCCTCGTTGGTCTAGTGGCTACATATAAGGCCGCAGACCCGGTGGTCCTGGGTTCAATTCCCAGGTCGGGCCAGTAAATAGTTATTGGGTTTTTCTGTCAGAAAATACTCAGTAGCAGCCCGGAGTCTGGAAGTTGGAAGTGTGTACACTCTCGTGCCTCGGAAAGCACGTCAAGCCGTTGGTCTGGCTGCGCCTAAACTCTTTCCTGTCGTGTCGGATTGTCGTCCCATCGGATTATGAGATCTAAGGAAAAGAGAGTGCACCTGTGTTCGCGCACACACTTGTGCACTATAATATCTCCTGCGCAGTTGACTAATCTCTCTTAAGATTGGCCGCCGTGGCCGAAATCGGCCTGGAGAACCTTATACTTATTTTTATTCATTAAATTATAAACACGCTAATTTTTGACCAACCATTATGACTAGGACACAGAATAATTATAATTAAATTGTTCGAAATTTAAATATCGTAATACGATGGCACTGTTAAGGATTGTAGTTGAAAAACGTAGCGACTAATCTCTTAGTATGAATTATCCTTTACGTTAAGAAGAGTTGACGCACTCATTCATAGAATATAATTGCGAGTTCATTAGCGACGGCCATTCTGATTCTCTGATTCTGATTGCTCTGAAAAAACAAGACTGATATATCTTTAGCAATGTAAGGTTAGTGTCAGATTTCTTGAAGTTAAATGAATGATGTCTCATTTATTGCATGACTTAGCTCTAAGGCAAAGCTATCCTACTTAGTAATCAAGTTAGTTCAATGTGCTTAATAGTAGAAGAGTTATACTTTTATGCATTCGAAAACCTTGGTAGCGCTAGTAGAAAACAAAATGTAGATTTGCTAAATTGGATTCAATGTGATTATTTTTATATGAAATCGTAATGCAACTTTTTTGACATAATTTTTTTATCTGTAAATGTATATTACATTATGAAAACATCAACTCTAGAAAACATTATAACTTATTATTTAAATAAATGTGAAGTAGGGTACACACGCAACGTTTTTTTAAAATATGACATACGATTGAGAGTAATTCTAATCATTAAAAGACTAAAAACGCTGCGTTTGAACGCTTCTCTTGTGGATGTTCTCTAACATTAATAAAAGCTATAGCTTTCATTCACATAATATCGTTGCGGGTTCATTAGTGATGGCTTATTGCTCTGTAAAAACATGACAGGCAGATGTCGTTAGTGATGTGACAAGACTGACAGATGATAGTGACGTACTCTAATGAAATAACTCATTTATGTCAAGACACAAAGCAACACTGGTTAATATAATGAATTAATGTTATTGTTTTGTGAACGATACTACACAAGGTTGTCGCTTTTGCTGCATTTAAACTTAGTTTTAACTTTCTTTAAAAAAAAACACAGCAATAATTTTGTTAATATAGTTGCTATGTATCTCGGTGTTACATAAAAACATCACCCTACACGTATCACATAACGAACATTATGTAGTAGCTATACATGTACGTTACGACATCGTTATGAACTATGCACCATTTTGCTCGCTCTCAGCACACGACTCACTCATTAAATGTTTTACACCACAATCGCGGCCTAAGCGTAATTATACCCCTTTTGATTAGGGTTCCGTGGCGTGTGCAAAAAACCGATTGACATTTCAATCACCTTGACTATTCAAATAACATGAATAATGTATTGTATTATATTTGAGTTTCTATTGTACAAGTTTTTGAATAAATAAATTAAAAAAAAAAAACAAATTAAATAGCATTAAAATAGAACTAATTCGACTATTTTTAAAAATATATATTAAGTATAGTAAACAAAATATATCCTCATTTTTTAATGTTGTTTGCGTAATAATTAATACTTCAATCTGAATAAATAAACAGTTATTTAAACATAATTTGCATCGATTTCTTTTTTGCAAAATAAAGAAACAAGTAAAGTTTCAATGGAGCCCCAATTGACAAGCGTAATTTATTTCTAAATAGCTCAGACTTTTCTATTTCTCTTCCCCCGTAAGCGCATAATAATCTCTCAAACTAAATTACGCAATTAGAACGCGTCTCAAGTAACCCTGTAACCAATTATAATTGAAACGAAATGTAAGGAGCTTTTTGATTTTTTTTAGTCACGTAATTAAAAACAATCGAAGGCGTATAAAATGCATTTTTCGAAGTCCTAGTAGACGTACAGAATTGAATTTGAATTATATTTAAATTACATAAATATTAAAGTAGATAGCAGTCTGTAAAAGTCCCACTACTGGGCAAGTAACTATACTTCTATATAATTTTTTTTTATCGTACTAAGCCGCTTCACAAGTGCTTGTTATATTTGAATACATGTCGGTTTCCTAATGATAATATTCTTCACCGTCTTCACCAAACTAAAGAGATTACAATACAATAATTGTCACTTGAAATAATTAGTGTTTGCCCGGAATTTAATCTGCGAACTTCGTTTAACATCCGCGTGCTGTGATGAGTTATTTCGTCTCACGATAAATAACAATATTTATACAGTATCTCAAACATTATTAAACAAATATAACTATCAAATAATCGCGTTAGAAATAATTATCTCCTTGAGTAGATTGCTTATGTATGTCTCGTATAGCATTCGATATATTTATATATAAGGAATATTAACGAAATAGATAAAACACACTAATAGTTTATTACATGAAATGTGTAGGTGAACTGGCAAATGGGCCATCTGATGGTATGTGATCACCATCGCCCATAGACATTGGCGATATGAGAAATTTTAACCATTACTTACAAGACCAATGCACCATCAACCTTAGGAACTAAGATATTATATTACACTGGCTCACTCAGCATTCACCGGAATACAACGATAACAATTACTGGCGGTGGAGCATGTGTTGAGTGGGTGGCACCTACTCAGACGGGCTTGCACAAAGCCCTCCAACTAAAATAAATAAATAGAATTACTAGATAGATAGATAGTAAAATCTTGACATACATAGCTGAGGTTAAAATTACGGTCAATAAAATTATAGATAACCGTTTATATGGAACATACACATACCGACTCGTCGCTGCTCGAGTGCAGCGCGACTATTTGATAAGGGCTTCTGTATCTAAACATTACAACATATCTGTCATATTAACTACTTATGTATTTATTTTTTTATATTATAATTACCTAATTACGGGCGAAATATACGGAATGTTCTCCTGTTGAGATTTGTTTATTTAAAAATAAAAAAATAAAACAATGTCTCTCGTTCTCCAATGCGGGTAGGTGGATAAACATGTGACAGAATTTCGTCTGATACATACTGACATTATTTTTCTTTTCGATCATGAGACAAATTATAAAGCCAATGTACATACATATGCACAATGTACGTACAACAAACATAGTATATTTCAATTTAACCTAGCAGCTATCGAGTTCACTACAAACACTGAACACTCACTATACTTCTTAAAAACGAAAAATTAAACAAAACGCAGAGAAATTGATTTATGTTCAAAATAGGATTATCTCTTGCATCGACAATGCGCCACCAATCTTGGGAACTAAAATGTTACATCCCTTGTGTGTTGTAGTTAGAAGATCACTCACCCTTCAGATCGGGATACAAACAAAAATACACAAAATTAATTTCTATAATATGTTCCAATATTTCCAACACGAGCACTTTCAAATAGGATTTTTAAAATGTCTTCAATCTCTATAATAATGAGGACTAAATCATTTTATACTAGTCAAAAAATTCAAAAGATAAAGAACACCAGATCACCTCTAACTAGCTAGTCTCTGAGAGCTCGACGCTCATTGTAAAATTTCCTGTCGCGTTGAAAAGGTCGCGAAAAGGGAGGGCGGCCTCGTCGAGTTCCGTGCACACTGGTGTCGTTTAAAACGTTGCTCCTATTAACATATAAAATGAAACTGGAATTAACTGGTTATATAATATTTAACAATAGAGAGCACTTACTAAAGCCTTCGTTGCTGTTTATTATTTTTAAAGAACCCTTTTTGTAATACTTTTTTTGAGTAACATTAAAATATCATAAAATGTCATCCTTGATAATATCTACATATTTGTTTTAACATCTATAATCTATATAGTCTAATTTATATTTAAGTAACACGACTTATATTTTAACGGTTTTTTTTAACATCAAATTTTAATTTATTTTTGGTTAAAATATCTTTGAAATTTATTATTGTATTGACAAAATAATCGACACAACGGAATCGTATCCTATAATAATCGCGATTTTATCAATCGAAGATCGAAAATGATGTCGATCTTCGCGATCTGATTTCAGATTTCAAGAGCAATAACGTTTGCAACGAAGCCCCTCAAGATTGTCAGAAAAATATCGAGTATGAATTCACAGACTACATTTGACGTTCACCAATCGAAATATTTACCATTATTTTATAAAAAAGTAGTGTATTGTTACTGTTCGGTAATGATACTTGACAGTTCATTGTCGGCTTACGAAACTGTGTTGGTAAACTAGATGAGTTCGTGAAATGACGATACGTCAATGATTAAAGTTTATTGAAGTATTATTGTATTTTTATAAAATGGGCATACGGGCATCGTACATACATATTCGCTGTAAAAATATTAACTATTCCTTACATAGTCAATGCGCTACCCTCTTTTTTATAATACCCGGGAGGGCAAATGACTACTCCACCTGATGGTAAGTCGTGGAAGAGTCCAAACGAGACGACGGCTATACAGTCGGGAAGAATGATTTGCACTAGCCGCCGCCGCCGCCTTGCCGGCTCACAAGATGCCTCGTTTGAAGGAACCCAGGTCATAAGAGAGGAACACGTTTAGAACTAAGACGTTATGTGCCTCGTGCCTGAAGCTACACTAGCGTACTCACCCTTCAAACAGAAACACAATAATACCAAGTGTTGCTATAGAATATATCATCTGTGGTGGCTCCAGTAAGAAGAAATGTCTACGTTATTTATGGATTATTATATTTTACAACAAATGCCCTGCAAGCACGAATTATATAAACAAAAGCTAACTCAGTGGTGCTTGCCTGGATTCGAACCTGCAATTTTAAAAGTTCGATTGAAAATAGTAAATGTTGACCCCGTAATAAGTATGTAATAATAATCATTACGAAGTATTTACTGGCTGGAACTGTATGCGATAACAGTTTTAACTAAAAGTAGAGCTTGAATTTAGAACATGTATCAAGTGTTAGATTCCACATGCAAGAAAAAGCAAAGAAGAGTTAAGTATTACGCAAGAACATTTCCATTATAGACACGTCCCGACAAGACGGTGCATCGCCACTTTTCATCCCCTCCCATTTAAATTCATCGGTACATTTCGCTGGCTTTGTTTAAGCGCAGCGTCACAATTTTAATCACTTAGTTCGTCGCGTCGGAGTCGACTCCCCGAATGGAACCGTAATAGAGACGTCTTTAGGATAAATTTTTAAAAAATAGCGACACCTTGAATATTTTTTCGTAGTACCGATTTTTTGCGAACGAAGTTGTAGATTTCGTGGTTTTTAATTACGACAGCTAGATTTGCCTTTTATTTATACGACTATACGTTTCGTTGGTAGCCTTAAGTTCGAATACATACTTTTGAGGCGCATTTATTTTGAAGGTGCAAATATGACGTGTCGTTTTATTCTTTTTTTAAAATTATAACATATAGATCCATTGCATCACTAATGCGCCACCAACCTTGGGAACTAAGGTTATGTTTTTTGTGACTGTTACCACATAATCCAACACTACTAAGTATTGCTGTATGACGATAAAATATGTGATAAATGGATGGTACCTACCTAGACGGGCTTGCGCTCTAGTATTTTGTGTACGTTTTTCATATGTTTAAGTGAGTGTTATTTATATAAATGAATAAAATACGGAAAGTGAAACGATAGCCTTCAGGTCGCTTAAAATATACAGAGTTATTTGTAACACACCAGCAACCTCGCAGGACTAGATAGCTAACATCATAAGCGGCAACTTTTGTTCTACGACTTTTGATAATTTGTTAGATTTTATTGTCATACAAAAATAAGTATTAATTTAATTTACCGCTTGAACGTTTATAAAACTACGCGCATCGCAAAGATCGACACGTCGCGTCGTCCTTTCGTTTATGAATGAAATATAGACCTACAAATGTCACGAAGGTACGACAAAAACTTGTAAAATCATTTTTAGAAGTGATAATTTCTTATGGGAGCGAAAGTTACCAACCTAACGCCATCTAGCGTATACAGATAGTACTTATAATAATTTAGCAACTCTCAAGTACTAATTTAAATTATATTTAATATATTATAATTAATAATAAATATTATCACTTCTGTCGAGCGTCCCGAGATGCACACGTTCTTTTTTTTTCATATATTGAGTTATGTCCGATGTCGTAGAACAAAAGTTGTTGCTTATGGTGTTAGCTATTTAGTCCTGCGAGGTTGCTGGTGTGTTACAAATAAACCTGTATAGTACACAGTCCAAAACACAAGTTCAAAAAAAATATATTTTCAATTCAAGTTTTCATCAGCATGACATCTATTGATTGTTGAAAACTTTTATATAAAGTTAGTCATTACTAAATGTTATGATTTTAAAATGTTATTCTATATTTAAAAAGAACTTTGCTTTATATTTAAACTTCGATTAGAATTATTATCATTGAAATCTTTGATATTTTAACACTATAGAATTTCAAATGAGGTTGTCGACTTTAAAAAAAAGCAATTTCGAGTTGAATTTCAGTCACGTAGCATTCCTATTATATGAGTTATTTTATTCTAGTTCTTAACCGGCACTCATTACTTGGCCCGGCCTTAGAATTATGATGGCGTCCGTAATTACTGGACCCGCAAATTACGGGGAAAACTGACTTTTATTGCTTTTCATTTAGCCTTGTAGCGGTCGTGTAGCCAGCTCTATTTTTATTAACTGTCTTTTTTGTTAATTTAAAATTTTATATATGTAATATTATATTTACTTTGTGGTACTCATCAGTTATTCTATCGCTAGATAGGAAGAATTAGTTGATGTGTTCCGGTTTATGTGTGTGTGAGCTAGGCACAATGTATATACATAGCATCTTAGCGCTCAAGCTGGCGCATTGAACGGTTAATTCCTACAACACCAATGTCTATGGGCGGTGGTGAACTACCACCAGGTGGCCCATATGCCAGTCCGTCTAGCTGTTTTATAAAATAATAATTAGAAGCTAAAGACACGCTTCAAATTATACGGACGTAGTTTCCTTTTATACAAAACATTTTTTTAAATTATCGTATAAGTAGGCGGACGAGCATTTGGGCCACCTGATGGTAGGTGTTCACCGACGCCCATAGACATTGGCATTGTAAGAAATTTTAACCATCGCTTACATTGCCAATGCGCCACCAATCTAGGCGAGTAAGATTTTATGTCCCTTGTGCCTGTAATTACATTGGCTCACTCACCCTTCAAACCGGAACACAACAATACAAAGTACGACTGTTTTGCGGTAGAATATCTGATGAGTGGATGGTACCTACCCAGACGAGCTTGCACAAAGCTCTACCACCGAGTAATATATAATATATGTGTACCACCGAGTACACATATACATTTACATCCAATAAATATTAAGTTAGTATAGTAATAAATATTCTAGTTGATATGTATGAAACAAAGTCAAACGACTATGACATTAATGCACTTTTCATATATATTACGTGGTATATAGCTTATAATTAACGGTCAATAAAATGAAACGAGTGGTAGACGGTGGTCGCGTTCACACGACGGTGGCTGATTAGCGCCAAAAAAAGGGTAACTTTATTCACTATAATGTATTTATTAGGTGCTATCACGCGAACGTTATGGTTTGTCCACACTGATAGCGCCCTTTGTATATCATTGATTTTTTGTTCAACAAAACATTTTGACGTTAACGATTTGTAAATATTTAGTACGTAAAACTATTTTATCATTTAAATATGTAAGTTTTTATTTTTTTTTCAATTACGTCATACGAAAAAATAGTCTATGATATCATGTTTTGGTTAAAAAAATTATATCTCACCCCTAAGGTTATTGTTTTTATTTAAATTAAATAAAATATATTATGTAATTGCTTTTGTTTCAATCATTGCTTTTCAATTTAATATTATATAAAGCTCTAATTATATTAATTCTTTACATAAAATACAGCGGGTTGATAATATGGATGATTATTCATAGTAAGTTTATTATAAACTAACCGCCTTATTCATAAACCTTTTTTACCTGGTGATTAGTTAAACAATATTTTGTCTTCTTCTTTCGTATGTCAAATCAATAATGACAGAAAGAGACAAATCAGTGTTTAGTTAAACAGTAACTAAGCAACGTTTATGAATAAGGCCGGAAGTCATTTGCAATTATACAACATTACAATTTCGTAAAGTATATGATATATTTTTTATTTAATATAGTTTTAACAACATAATGGTTAACTTATTTTTTTATACTGTATACAAATAACAAGCCAAGGAAACGTAGAGAGTAAAAAAAAAAAAAAAACAATTTTATTTTATACCCGCTAACAATGTCACCCCGCAGTATAATTCATCCGTTTCAAGCGATTTTATATGTATCGCCCAACCATTGCATAATTTAATTTACCCTGATTTATGTCTTTTTTCGTTTACCATTACACACGATGCATGCGATATATGTTCTTGATATTTAAATAATAGAGTTCATATTTCAATGTAATGTACGATTGATGTATTGAATGGTTCTCATTGTTTTTGAATTAAATGTTCTCGTTGATTGTTCTTATATCGGTGTGAATTACTGTCAGGTCATTCACCTGTTTGTGTTGAAATGTTTCAACACGATGCTCGCTTAACACGTAGTTTTATTAGTTAATTTATAAAGGTAATTAAACTTAGAAGGAGGTAAAATAAGCGGCACACCCATTGTACTGGTGTAGGTATATTTTTATGTAACAAAAGTGTTGCCTTATTTTTTTTATGTAATCATATAATTATAATCACACCCAGGGGAACGAGGATATGACGCAGTTAGGGGAAGGAACTGAGATTTTGACAATTTCTATAATATTCATTCATACATTGATTGAAATTAATCTTTGACGAACTAATGATAATATTTCACAATTAATTCTTCGATAAAAATAATTACATCGTTGTTATTTAAATTTTTAAAAACAAACTATAGCGTCCCAATTTGTGGACTTTGAATGGGTCCACTCATTCATTATTTATTGTTTTTTTAAAGTTTTTATTGTATAGGTAGGCGGACGAGCATATGGCTCACACACCCTTTAAACCGGAACACAACAATACAAAGTACTGCTGTTTTGCGGTAGAATATCTGATGAGTGGGTGATACCTACTCAGGCGAGCTTGCACAAAGCTCTACCACCGAGTAAACCAATCACCACTATTTTCCATGTACCACCAATCATCATTGTTTTATATTATATTCTGTTTGAAGGGTGAATGATTCAATGTTATTTCATGCATAGGGATGCCGCCATTGCTGGCAGCGCATTAACTGTATGAAGTGACATGAAAACTATAAGAATTAACATTTCTTATAGTTTTCATGTCCATAAGTGTTCACCACTTAATGTCAAGTGGCCCATTTAGCAAGCATGCATGTAGGAAAACCTTTTTTCTTAACAACGTTCGAATTTTCAAAGCCCGATAAAAAAAATCGACCACCGGTATTATAAAGTGTATATTCGACCACCACGGCGATATAAAGTACGTAAATGTATATCGAAGGAGTTACAAGAATGTATATGTTTCAATTGAAATAAACCACATTCAAGTTATATGACGTCGACATATGTTTCATTGATCAGGGCACTTAGATTCGGTTAGACTCGAGGTAATTTCTATCATATTCCTATATCTCTGGTCACGTGACGTGTCAAATACTTGTGTCGTTTCTATATATTTTCATGTGTAAAAACGAAATCGTAAGTCGATGTGTCTCGGCCCGCAGACCACGTTTGAGATGTACAAGAAAACTTTGCGAACACTTAAAAAAATGTAAACAAATAAAGCATTTCAGGAATCACCATAAAAGTACAAGTATCTTATTAATTTCAGTGCCACGGTGTTCAAGAAAAAGACGAGGAATTCTTAATTAACCAACCAATTTGGTCCGCAGACAGTTCGTTACAGAAACAAAAAAAAAAAGTTAAAATGAAATTGAGAATTCTAAAATTGATTAGCGCATTTCAGATTTATCTCTCAAGGCCGCCGGAGCAATTTGTTAAAACAAATTTAGTTCCTCGTCCGAGTTATCTTAATTAATGTTCAGCATCCAAGGGATTTCCGGTCACCCGTCAGACCGTTGCGAAACGATTACGTAAAATAAAATTCAATACATTTATTTTTGACATGTTTGTTATAGTAACTATGTGACATACGTTTACGTTAAAATGATAAATGTTTTCTGCATATACGTATTAAGATCTTGGCACGATACTCCGCGTCTAATTCGCAAGGGGTAATTTTTAACTGCCAACATTTCGAGACTAATAATATAAATAAAAATCAAAAAGTATGTTGAAATATACATATGTATAGGCCACTCCAAAAGTTATAGATATGACGTCAAAATAAACAAAATTTCCAAATTCGGAGTAAATGGAAAATTGATCCGACAGATAAATATAAAAAAATATTTAATCCATTTATAACAGAGCACCAAGTTTTTGCATAACTTCATATCTATAGTTTGATTTTCAAGTCCAAAAACCTTCATTCAATATACACAAGGTTCAAATGCTTATTGAATCCCAATAATACACTTCCAGTTTGAATATAAATATCACTACATTGAGTAAAACTGGTACAAAAGTCAGAATATTTTTACGTTTCCATTTAATAACATTTTGGAATAAGTTTAAGGAAATTATATTTTATTCTGAAATGGTCTCGTGAGAATCATTTAATTCTGAAAGTGTGTCATATTCTAAAATCATTGGTTATGTAATATCCTAGTACACATACATTGTTTTTTTTTGTATATTTACCGAATGATTTTTTTTTAACGTAAGAAGTTTGTTGAATATCCGATAAAATTCAAATTGGTTCAAAAGCATCATTGTCTCTTTTAATATAAAATCTGATCAATAAGACTAACTCAAGTTGATCTAAATTTAATTCGGTGTAACAGGCGTCACAATATTTTTCTTTACATCCCTATAGGATTCCCTTTAAATCTAAGATAGTCGGATGTTGGTATCTCACCCGCGTGTATTGTTACCCGATCGTACACTGAGATTGCAATAAATTAAATTTAAATGTAAACTGAACGTTGCCCTGCTCTCGTAGAGTTTGAACGTAAAGAAAATCGACAATCGACTATGTTTTCTAGTAGTTAGCTTATAATGCTTCTAGTCTCGAGGTTCTTGATTCAAACCCCGGATCATGCTACTAAATATGGATTAAGTTTTCCCATGAGGTAATTTTCGGTAGCCACCAAAAATTTGGAATTGTCCGCGTCGGATTTGACATCCCATCGGATTATGAGAGTGAGATAAAAAATAATAAATACGAATTGTAAACGTAGGATAATAAATATAATTACTTAATATATATTGTAAAACATAAATGTGGAAAATTAATGGCAATACGAAGTAATAAATAAGTAAATTATTGTTCTATGTATCTATAATCACTAATTCTTCTAATTACGCTCAGCTCGCCACGCATGAACAGATTTAGAAATTCAAGTGACCTTTACATTACCCTCGTGTCTGTAACACGTGGTGCCGTTCCGTACTGCTTTACGTAATCGAGCTATATCAATTACAATTGTTATGTTCACGTTTTAACTACGATCATGTCTCTTTTTATTATTTTGCCTGACGTTTTGACGGACAGGCACCTGACGTGGACATGTGCTGGCTTGGAACTCAGCGCGAGTCCTGTTGGTACTTCTACTATGGTGGTGTATCCGATTACCATAAAAAATTGCACACAATGTAATTTCTGTATAAATAGATAACTTTCCGCTAGTTGATATTGCAGCATATTAGCCTTTATACCGCTCAACCAATCTCCCGAATACAAGAAGTATATAAAGTGGATTCCAAATTTCATTCCAAAATGTTTTGGCTCATTTCTATTGCATGACAATCTTAAAGAGATTATATGAAATTTTGAATAAGATAGTATTCAGTATTTCAACTGTCTTGTTTCTCGCATAATAAATAATATATTTTTGTATATGTTTAAATTTCCTAACCCCGTGACATTCCAGAGAGACCGAGGCGAGCGCCCTGTAGCCCGTGCTCGTGGCCTATTTTCATAGCTTTGATCATTTTACGAATACGCTATTTCGGACCAACCTACCCTTGTGCGATTTCACGCTATCACTGTACCGTATTATAGGCCAATTAGTTTCTTTTTTCATTGATTTAACTTGAATTACAGATTGAACGAAAATAATGTAATAATAATAATATTAAAAATAACATTAAATATGTATATTTTATACGTGGTGGTACCACCCACTCATCACTTTTTCAACCACCAAATACCAATACTTCATATTTTTGTGTTCCGGTTTGAAAATCAGTGAGCCAGTCATTACAGGTAATTGTGATACGACCGATAAGAATTAAGGCTCAAGACTATTGTTTTACGAGGCAGGGAAGTCTGGTATTGCCAATTTCTTTATTCCGAACTGCCTTAGAACTCTATACCTTTTTATTTGCCATTCGAAACTGTGACCTCAGGTCCAGCCATATACAACAGATAAAAGCTTAATACATTAAAATTACAACTACCTACGTTTTATTACTAAGGAGTCCCTCCCATACCAGACCCAGACCCAGACCATCGTAGATCAACTTAATCTATTCGAAAATATAATCATAGTCCAGATCGCCTCTTTTGTGTCGGTAATACCATATTTATGGTCTCCAAAGGTCACCATTCACAGGATTACGGTCTTTACTGCATTTTAAGCGGATAGCCGCTTGAGGTTATATATGGGCGTGAATGTTTGTAATGTAATGTGGATATTTTAATTTTATGGTAATGTGTATGTTTAATATGAGTTAATTGCCATTAAATGTCAGCTTATTATATAATATAATTACGATTAGCGTTTATCTGTGAATATAAGCCGTGAAGAGATCCATACAGTTGTTGTAGAACGAGTTTTCAAAATAATTATTATATTGGTTTTTTTTTTTTAATTAATGACGAAAATTACATGGCAACACAAGTGCGGGCAATACCGCTCGATAGCTCTTACCTATCGGGTAGCTAAGACACGAGGTCATGACCGCAGTAGTCCACGTTTTTACCACCAACAGTGTCGTTAAACACAATTAATATATTTTAAGTAATTTTTTTTGCTTAGTATTTTAAAAATTATCACATAAATAGAACCGACACACGATACCTAATAACCACTTCACGGGTCGGACACGAATTTTGTTACATCCTGTATAAGGTTACAATGGTTACATAAATCGTTTATATGTCAGTGTAAGTTTTTAATATGTTTTTTTGTTCGAGGTCCTGATAAAATAAATAAAATAAAAAAAAACAATTATTTTATAATCACTTTATAAATAGTACTGATTGTAACAACAAAGCCCCAAGTATTGTTCCTATCAAAAGCTTTTAAAAAGCAATCCTGACTGCGAGAAACCAATTTAGATGCTAATATAAGAACACTGGCTGCGAGTGGTCGTTACGCAGTTCGTTGGCTGTACGTGACTT
Source organism: Nymphalis polychloros (assembly GCA_905220585.2). Taxonomy (NCBI): domain Eukaryota; kingdom Metazoa; phylum Arthropoda; class Insecta; order Lepidoptera; family Nymphalidae; genus Nymphalis; species Nymphalis polychloros. The sequence goes on along the minus strand of HG992253.1, from coordinate 12,157,769 downwards.
CGATTCCCGGCCGAAACACTTGTTATGTTTCGAGTGTTCTCGAAAGCTGGATGTTTGTTGCAGAAGTTTGGTATTGAACTGTGCTCTATACTCGGTACTTGGTAACATTTATGATTGTATTGTACATAACAACAGGGTGAAATGAGGTAGATAATGTTACTGCAGCCCATTTTGCATTTGTACTTGTTATACGGGATCATGTAAATGATAGTGGAGTTAATATTCGTTGATGTTCAAACAGCATATATATATATGTTAATTGCGTGTACATCTTAGATATTTAAAATGAGTAACTAATGATTTTCTTGTCGTTTCTTGTTGTCTTGTTGGTGGTACCGCTTGACGATAGATAATTACTTGCAAAAGTATATTTGAATATAAAATATTTTTATTCTGACATTTCGTGCCGCTGGTAGCTTCATATTAAAGTTAAAATTGTAAAATGACGATTCAGAAGTGCTTGTGAGTGCATACTTAAAAAAGTATATTTTGACTTGACTTGGCTACTAACCATAATATGATTAAAAAAGGATATAAAGGAAATTTTTATTGTTATTTTTTCAATTTAACCTTCGTCATAGACGAATTCAGTATTGTAAAAGGAACAGCTTATAATTAAATATTGTTTTAAAACTGAACGTTTTTGTGTTAAAAATATTAACAGATACATTTTATTTTATATTTTATTTATTTATTTTATATTATAAAATGAAAACATAATGATCACGATTCTAGTTTGACAACAGATTCGCTAAAATAAGTGCATATAAAGGGGTTTTTCGAATTAATACATTTTGTATGTATCTGGAGACATCAATATATTATTAGGGTAATTTATTAATTGTTATCCAATAAGGTACAAATATCAGTATCAAACAACGGTTGACTTCTTAATACTTATTAATTGTAAGAATTTGAAGTATATTTGAATAATAAGTTTTATGAATATTTAGTAGGTAATTGGAATTGTTCAATAATTCAATAATATCGGTTTGTAAAGTTACTAAAGAGTTTTTATTATCATAAGAGGTACCGTTAAGAAAAAAATGTAGCGAATTGTAAAATAGACGCGAATATAGACGGCAATAATCGTGACTTGAAATAAATGCTAGAAAATGGAATAAGAGTTGTTTTTGAACGAGTCCAACAATATTAATGTTTAAATCAGCTAATTATCGCTAGTGGTTTACGAGTAATAAGTGAAAACACACGAATCCCCTACATACACTACTTTTACTCTATATATAAATGATTCAATGTGTGAGTGAATCGGCGAACAAAATCCAATTAAACAATAATATTTTTAGATCTTCGGTATAGGCCCTTAAAGAGCCAGGTCTTGTAATTCCGAGTGGTTTATATCAATAGTCTAGGTACTCGTGTGCTCAGTTCCTGCACTAGCATTTGTTTCAATAGAACGGCGTAAAACACGCCACAGCTGGTCGCGGGTGACATTAATTCTACGTGCTTTGTGGAGTCTGTAGATTCAATTGAGTTATATAACTTGGAAATTTATATCGTACCTTTGATTATAAAATATCAATAGTGGATAATAGATTGTTGGATTATAGGCGTACAGTCACACTGTGTTTAAAGATACTATTTTAATTGAGATTTTAATGATGGTCCGGTTAATAGACAAATTAGATGTACTGAAAATCTTAGGTACAAATTAATCAATCATTCAAGCATCAATAGCGCAATGGTTTAAGAGCCGCCTAGTGATGTAAAAGTTGCAAATTCGATCCTGACCCCTTAGGTTAAGGTCGCCCCCACTCTTGACGCCATTTGTACGCTTAATTGGAAGGCGTAAATCGTAACATTACTAATTTCCTTAAAACGGGATTTACTAATATTCTTTATTAAGTAAAATTGTATATGCAAATAATTAATATTCAAATAATAGTAATATCAAAAGATTAAAGTAAATGTAAAACTATCGTTTCGAAAGTTACATTCTACCGAAAGAAAACTGCGCGGTCATGTTAAATATAATTATACAAATGATAAAGTTTCTGTGAAGTCTAATATTAAGACATTTTCCTTATTTATCAATGTATTAACGATAAAATAATGACTGACTGCGGAATTAACTTTTGTTTTTCTTATTAATTAATTACTCAAATTCGTTTCTCTTTTTTAAATGCTATGATGCTTAATTGGTAGGTATTGCTAATATACTTCCTAGATCAATCCTGAGGTCTTGGCCGTATTCCCTTACCCGCATCCATGGTTATTCAGGTTTCTACGGCTATCGACGAACTGTCACCAAAATATTAAAAAAACATTTAACTCTTCTAGAACACGAGTTTCTAAGAAATCCAATAATAGAAAACACTTTGCGAAATTGCATCAAAAATACTTAACAATTCCAATTCCTGTAACCGTTGTCTTATTATGATTGACATGTGTACAGGGGGCCTTGACATCTCGTTTAGAATATTTTCATATCTATCTACATTCGAATAAGAGTGATATTTGAATGAATATATTATTCAGAAGGCTCAAATATAGGATTGAACAAAATTACGTGCAAATATCAAACGTAATAGGAAATGACATTTATAAACCATTACTATAGAGACGTGAATACTTCTCTGTCCTTATTATTTATATCTAAATCGACTTTTTTGAATATGCCTCGTCGTTAAGGAACATCTCTCTTGATATAATGTATTTACGTATTATACTAAAGATTTACATAATAGGACTGCCTTGTTGGTCTAGTGACTAGCTATATGGCTACATCCCGAAGTACTGGGTTCAAACCCAGGTCGGCCCGATTTAAAATTAATAAACTGCATGTAATTGCTTAGTATTTACGACTGATAAACGAAACAGAGAAGAAAACTGTACCTAACCGTGGAACTGTTTTGTCTTTGCATTTTTAAATATAGACCACGATTAAATTAAGAATGATATGATGACATCCTGGGACACATTATTCACACATGGCCACATGTCTGAGCCCAAAATAAGCCGAGCTCGTACTATGGCAACCAGACAATTGATATACTACATATACTACTTTTCTTTTGTAAATACATACTTATATAGATAATTACACCCAGACTCAGGACAAACAGACATGCTCATGCACACAAATGTCTGTACTGGGTGGGAATGGAACCCTCGACCTGCGGCGCGAAAGGCTAGTATCTTACCAACCACCTCAACCGGCGTCAAATCATATCACGATTAAATTAAGAATGTTATCTACAAACCACGTATTTATTATTTTATTTACGTAACAATAATTTTCTTAAGAATATTTAAAATATGAAAGAATTACAAATTAAATATCTCTATAAATGGCTTCTTCACGCCACTCGAAAGTGAGTAATGTTTTACATAGATACCTAATATTTCAAAGTCATAGTAAAATTACAAGAAGTAACATAATCAAGTGTCTAGTCTAGCAGGAACTGAGCTACCCTGTGTGTACAGAGAATTTTCTAACGGCTAGATTGAATTTGAACTCAGCACGACGAAATAAAGGCTCGCCCACAGTGAGACGTACTTTGAAATATATTTAATATACTAAAGTCGTATGACACTGTTATTGAATTGCTTTGTTATAATATAATATATGTGATTTTTGTTTACTTGGTAAAGTAATTTGTTTGGTTGTGTTTCGTCTTAACGGGTGACATCTTGGTTCCCAAGGTGGGGGGCGTATTAATGATGGGCGGGAATGGTGATCACTTACCATTCGCCATTCTGGCTAACTATTTTATATATAAAAAAAATTGCAACGATTTATTTACATTTTAGTTCAAAACTTTATTTTTAAATTATATATATAAAGTTTTAATTAATTATCGTAAAAGCCTATAAATAAAAATAATAATAAGAGCACGGCGCATGCTCTTTAATTTGGCTTGAAAGTTAACACGGATCGCATTGTGCATAACATACGCAGAACAAGTTCGGGAATAATGGTGCTATTATGCACACACACTTCGTATTTCACTTGTGAAATGTTATAAGCCGACTCATGGCGATACGCTATTTTGATGCGCGTGTCCTTTAAATGTAATAAACTATTATTTTCAATATCGCATAACACTATCTGACAATTCATGACTGTGTTCTGCTGCAAATTTCGTTCTTACAGAATTTGTCCATAGAATAATGTTTATTAATGTGGAAGTTATTTCGTTTACATTGCATATTAAATACACACATTATACCTATATACATACATTAATGTATATAAAGAGACGAATATTTTTGTATATAGCATACGTTGTCGAAGAGTCCACTACACAGTCGAATAACTGTATTTCTTTCTTCAAATGACGTCAATCAAATCAAAACACATTAAATTGTTCAATAATAATTCCATTTCAACAGTAAAACTCCCAAAGGACAAGATAATCATTCTTTCTAGCGATGTCTTGTGTTCTGATTCTACAGACTCGCCGTGGGCGGTCTTGTGTGCATCGTGTCTAGACCCTTACCTAGAGTTTTCTAACAATCTAGATTGAATTTAAACTTGAACGTGGCGAAAGGTAAGTCACCGGAGTTACCTCAACTCGAGCAAAGCCTTTTCAGCTCGAAACTTGAAAGTTGAGTTGGCTATTCTCCGTAAATACATATATTCTATGTATTGTTTATTACGCTCTGTCTACAAATTTGCTGAAATGCCGGATTGTGTTGAATCATCAACGTTGCTTATGACTGTGAACGAATGAATGAATTTCAATTTTTTATTCGAGAATCGTCTCTATGTATCTTTTAAATGAACATCGCTTAACTTTATGGATAATTATGATCTTGTTTAAATGGAAGTAATTAATATTAGTAAATATATTGTTTTGTTATATAAATAATTATTTATGAAGCAGAACAACATTAATTTATTTTTATTTTACCACCAGGTTACCCATTTGCTAGTGTCTATTATGAATAATAAAAAAATGTGTCGCTGACTTTACCACATCTGCTCAAAAATATCGTCAATATTTCTAAATATCGCCAAAACTAAAAAAAAGTATTTTTTTTACAATCTGTCACCCGTTCAAAATGATATCATATTAAGACATAAGTCGAGCCACATTTCGATCGTGAAACTTCAGGCAGTAAATTCAACGTTCGCGCCATAAAATCTACATTTCGAGCCGACACTGAAAAGAGTTCTAAAGTAAATCGCGCCATCTTGAGACATCAGACGAATAAAAGATAAAAAAAACTTAGCTATAAGCCAAGAGTCTTTACGGGCTTTCATATTACGTCGAGTGTTTTTAATTATAAACTCTGAAACTATTTTATTGGTGAGTATTTTTTTATATAGAACTTAGAATATGACTCACTAAAATCTAGCACCTCCAAACCGGATTTAAACCTGCAATAATCGGCTATGTTTCATGTATTCTAACCACTGATCCGTGACGTATTTCAAAATTTTATATTCAAACAAATCTCTTGAGGTAACACAAAATTTTCTATATTAAATAGACTGGTGTAAATCATTAATGGTCTTGAAATATTTCATTTAATTTTCACCACGCCAAGTGGTGCTCCAATTCTGAGCGTATTTACCGCATAATTAAGTCTTCCCTACTAAGTGTTTGCGATTCTTTTTTGGGGTAAATGGAAATCGATTCATACTCGTCGCGTTGTATGCTCCCTAATCATTTATGATCCGAATTTTGCAGAGCTATACAGCTCATACTATGCAGAGCAGAAGACGATCGTTAAATTTCAAAAAGTTTTATGCAAAATTAATTATAATAATTATAACATTTGTGGTATATACGTATCAAACACTTGCATGAGTGACGGTTTGCCGTGTTTTCCACTGTCTGAATGGACTTCATGATGATGGTTGCAAAGACGTTTGACTGGAAAATAATTGATGAGTAAATTTTACCCCAGACGGGCCTTCCCGAAGCCCTACCAATGAATGACAATGATTAGTACAATATTTGTATTTTAACCTGAGTTGTGATGAACCTTTTATACCGTGTTTTTCGTTTGAAGCGAGCTTTATTCGGACACGCTAGGATATCGGAAGATCATTTTCTCAAAGCCACAGATAATACAGATCGTTTCATTTGTTTTTAAAACGTATAAAGAAATATTTCTAGTTTTTTTTAAATATAAATACTATTTTATCTGTGAAATTATTGAGAATGTTAAGTTGAAGAATTAGTAATATTATCTTAACTAGGCTTATCTTGCAGCTTAACCTATAAAGATTGTAAATAAGTTTACATAAACAAAACTCAATAAAAACTGTACATATACTAATGATAAATATACTCAGTGCCAAGAGTCTGATAAATAAGATATCTAAACTGATCTATCTACTCTGTAAAAAGTGGTTTCTTTTCCGCTTAATTTTCCGCCTCGTACCGAACACCTAAAGTCCGCCGTCGCTAAGGTCAAAACGACACGCCTTAGTTAATTTAACTTTATAGGAAATTGGTTTCAGTGCCAACGAGTCAAACAAATTGAAATATTAGAGTTATAGAGGGGAAAGGGGGCGTTGTAAAAAACGGAAACCGTGGCCGGCAGACGTCTATCTCGCTATTATTAACTTTAATTAACAGAAGTGACGTTGGAATTACTTTCTGTACGCTTTTTTTTTTTCTTCTTTAATTATGAAACTTGGTTGAAGTTGAAATTAAATCTCCTCCACCACTGTCTGTTAATGTACTATTTTATTTCATGAAATTATTTAATAGGAATTTAAATTTCAACAATAACATTTATGATTTAGTCATTGTTTCTTATACATAAATATGGATTTTTGTATATATGTTTGAAATGTACTCTTCATGTAAAAGGTTTCGATGGTATCCACTTTGTTGTAACTAACGAAGCTATTTATTACAAACGACGTAACATTACGTTGTTTTAACAGAAAATAAAATAGCATCAAACTAAACGTCGTCAATTTTATCGTAAAAAAATGGTGTAATTGCCAAAGATACTAAAATCGACGAGTAAATAACAAATCTTAGGATGTCGATTACAATATTAGGATTTTACTTGGTGATAGACCTTTGTGCAAGCTCGTCTGAGTAGGTACCACGCACACATCAGATATTCTACCGCAAAGCAGCGGTACTTGTTGACCACTCACCATCAGATGGCCTATATGCTCGAAACCTTACACTTATTCATCTTACGCTCGAAATCTCAGTTAGCCCTTACCGTGTACCGAGCGCTAAGATATTAACACATCAAAAATACACTTTTTATAACTTCTCAAGACGTCTAAAAATAAATATTTTTAATATAAAAACGATAAACACCAATATCGCGATATAATAAATCGTTCACGCCGCAGAATCAATACGTCGTTTAAGCATTGAGTGCTCTCTGTTTATTTTGCTGCGTTAACGTAAACATTTAGACAAATGACACTTCGCACTGAACGTTAATAATAAATAAATTTGCTCGCGCGTGTTTGAGGTTTGATATGAGCAGATTGTTGTACGACCTTATGTTTGTTCTTACATACATATTTATTGTGAAAGAGGGATTTAAATACATTTGTTATAGAGAACGACGTAACATAGAATAGCTTTCATTGTTCAGCCTTAATATGTCTAGCAGAAGACAATACGTATTATAATTAGCTATCATAATTTCGAAATTAGAAATTGTAGTAATGGCTCGATAATGTTTATGGAACAGTTAAATCTCATTCGATTGCACGTTCAAACCAGGAATCGTGAGGTTATCAACCCGCTTTAGAGCCGCATAGTGAAATAATCTCCAATCGTTCTCCTCAAAAGGCCTTAACAGACTGTTACAATTTTTTACTATGTAATCTATTAAGTGGTAATTGCATCTAAATCGCTATTCATTACGTGTTTTGCGTTTTCAATACAATAAAGAATAATAATAAATACTCAAGCTAAGTTAAAGTGAAACTGAGCTCTTAGAAATTTTATTATTTGCGTAGCACATTTTCGAACAAGATTTCGAAAACCTCACAGTGATGTCTCATTTCAGCATGTCACATTTAATAAAAAAATATGTGTAAAAATTTCACAGTTCAATTAACATAAAATAGAAAAATATAAATCTGTATCTACTTAAACTAAACGGTTTCAGTATCCGAGAGCCCCTTAGCCATTTCGGCGCGGCGCGTTTACTCGAAACACTAAGGGCTTATCACAAACGCGGGAAACTTCACTCGATTCGTTTAATGTTGAAATTAAATCGGTCCAATTTCGGCTGTGAATTTAACTTTGCATGTTAACAAAGTTTTATAATTAATGAAGTTGAATGCCATTTTATGTCACTATTAATCCATTAGATCAAAAGAACGGGAACTATGTAACGTGTAATTCACCCATTTCATGTCAATAGTCTAAAAAGGGGATGAAACTTCGAAGTGCTGCTATTTATGTAATAATATTGTATACTAAAGCCTACTTCGAAACACGCTACAATTTCTGTTATAAAAGTTTAAGTATATTAGTTAAGTAATTATATTCAGTTAGGCGTTACAAAGTAAATTACATTACATTAAATGGCATTACAAAGTGATTACATTACATTAAATGGCATTACAAAGACTCCTTCTTTTTAGATTCGGTTAAATAAAAATTAACTACTAATTTTTTTTTGGCGATTTTTCTCGATAGAATCTTCATTCTAAATCGATAACACTTAAAGGTTCAAAAGTACTTATAAAATTCATTTCGACTGTATTTATTCTATTTATTATTATATGATATAATTGATAAAGATATTATTTATTATAACTGTATTAGATTACAACTAAAATGTCGTTCTCTTGGTGATTTCATTTTGTCTATCAACTACATACATAGTTACACTGCTACGATTTTGTAGCACGTCGTAGCAATGCTACACCTTTATCGCCTTTTTGTTTCATCAAACTGAAACGTATAAAGCAACACAACCTGTGTTTTTATTATTGTTTAAAATTATAATTATTTAGTTTATTGCGTGCTAACGATGTATTACCATTTTAATAGTGAAATGTGCCTAAAAATCTGTTCCATTTGAAATTGCCTATCACAAGAGAATTCCTCGGGGCGTCGATTTACAAATTTATCGTAGGTATAAATACGAGACAGCTTACGTAACACGTACATATCTATGCGTGGTCAACTCAATCTGTATGCAAAACGACCCACGGGAGATATCATACCCCCTCCACAATCCACCACAATCCCCCTTAGGCCGCAGCGCACGTAGGTGAAGCGACTGTGCCATCAGTCATAAGTGTGCGGGTTTGTGACCACTGCGTATAATTGTCTACGGCTAAATATGCGGTTAAATTTTGATATATATTGTTTTATATAAAAGTAAAGAAAATAACCGCAACCAATATTTTAATAAACCGTTTGCTTACTCGATGATAGCAGCTTAGAATAATATTTTTGCATTTAATTACACGCAAATGTATTATTTGTATTGTATATAATAATTAATACTATTTTATACATTAATTAGTAAAAAATAGTAAATTCAATTTTGACTGATTAATTGTAAAAAAAACTCGTAAAATAACGATTCATAAGAGTCTACAAGAATATAAGAGACACTTAAATATAGTATTTTTTGATTTAATTGGTTACACACAGTCGAAAAATTTATTATGAACCTGCCTGGAAATAAAAACACGCAGTCACATAAAAAAATAACTCAATTATATAATGATATAACGAAATCACGAATATTAAAGAAAGAAAACGTTATATATATATATATATATATATATATATATATATATATATATATATATATATATATATATATATATATATATATTAATGTATTTTGTACTATTTACAAAATATTAGAAACAAAAACTGTAGTACAAAATAAACTTTTTTCTTAAGCCATAAGCGGACGGAAAAGTAGGCCACCTGGTGTTAACCATTCCTTACATCGCCAATGCGCCACCTACCTTAGGATTGCAATGAGGCTATAATGTGGGGGGGGGGTAGAATATCTGATGAGTGGATGGTACCCATCCGTCTTGCTTGCATAAAGCCTAGCAAAACTAAAACGATATTAAATAAAACAGCCGTAATGTAATAAAAATGATAACAAACACAGATGAAACTTATTCCGAAACTTCCATTTCACGCATCTTTTGTGTATTTGTATTTTATTTCTCGTTTCAACCAAAGCACGGAACGGCCACTAAATTTTACATTCAAATTTAACTGGTCACTAACGTGAGATATTCGTTAAATATGCGGTTCATTTGCATTCATTTTAATAGTTTAAACATAAAAATAAACTAAAGAGTAAATGATATTTTTTATTTTTTTTTGAGTGAGAGAAATGTTTTAATTTGATAAATGTATACAACGTTTTATAAAAAAATATTCAAATTAGATTATCCTTTGTAACAATAGTTCTGACAGAAGAAGGACCGCTTTATAAATGTTTTATGTTAAAATGTTTTATCAATCAACTTCCCCTCTTTATATATTACTAGTTAGTAGCTGCCCATCCCGGCTTGAAACGTTAGAATAAGTTTTTCAATAAAACGTATTGGAAGGCAAAAATGGAAGAAAATTTCTTGATTTTATGGGCAGGGTCTTCGCTAGCACACAGAACACATAGTTTCATCATAATCGATTGAATAGTTTAAGAACGAAGATGACAAATTGGATGGATACAAGCATCCATTTTTATGTATATAATACTAATTCTAGGCATGCGTGTTAATTTTTACTTATGATTCAATACTTTTATATATTCTCTAGTCTGAGGGCGTTATCTTCAGTACCGGTAGTAGATTCTTAACATTCTTTAAGTAAATGTAGTACTTCTGTATTGGATAAAGATTATGAGTTGGAAATTAATATAGGATAGAATGTCATCTAATGAATTTAAATAGTTACAATTAATTAAATTATACATTAATTTTTTAATTATATAAAAATAATACATTTAAGTTACAATTGCAAAAAATATACGACATAACTCGCTCGCAACTCTACTCGCTCGTGCTCAACTTGTACCACTGTACTGAGTGGATTGGATGATTACATGAACACATAGAATACATACACAAGAAAGAAGATCAATCATATTTTTTTTATAAGATAAACCCATCATTAATAGTAGTTACAAGCTCAATTCTCCTTATTTATACAATCTTTCAAAAGTTTATCGAAATAATTATCATCATAATAAGTCTATATAAAACTCTTCAGCTCCAATATTGATTGGTATAGCATTATTTGGGTTTGTACCGATAGACTTATTTATGTGTTCTATCCAATCTGTCGACTAATAATACAAATAATTGACGTACCTTTAACTTTCTTCAAAATTAAAAATATCCCATTTACTTATGTATAAACATTTTAAAAAAATATTTCCGCCTTAATGATCGTGAAGCTTGTGGACTGTGAAAGGAAGCGTTCAAGGGGCTCTTTTATTATAAGACTTAATAATTTTGTAATTAATCAAATAACTCATCAACCTCTAGACTTTTTTTCAAATGCCCAAAGATTATTCATTAAAATAGACTTTTCATAATATTAGACTTCATATAAATTGATAAAATATAGAAAAATATATATTTGTTATTGTAATTTTAAAATATTAGATCGCTTTGTAATATTTTAGCTATGAATATTTACAAGTCTAGTTTATTTTCATCTAAGTGCGAACGAAGTCGAGGCACAATGCCTTAACATATATGTACATATGTTTTCAAGCAAAGTTGCAACAGTTACAATATTAGCAATTTTCTGCATGCACGGGAGGTGCTACCCCGCAGCCGGTGTATCAATTTGTATGCTAATCATCCCTCAGCTCTCACCCACGGTCCAGAACAGCCTCGCAAACGTACGTCAAAACTTAACAGATTCAACTCGAAATCAACAAACTTAATGAATGCAACTACATACTCGTTACAATTGACCCTGCTAAAACCTTTCGTTATACCAGTTACAAAGTTAACCGAATTCAATGGATCCAATGAGATTAAAGACTAAACGCGATAAACTCAAATCTAATAAACGGAATTTTATACGGTTTTCACCAACGATCTGAGTGATTCATGTGAAAGGTTTAAGTGTATCCGACTCTCCTCGAATGCAGATCATTTGATACACATGTGATAATCTTTCATCTAACACTTGCAGGTTTAATTGCGGTGTAAATCAATATCAGATATTAATTCGTTCGATTCACTTTCATTAATTAATTCAATTCAATTAATAAAAGGCATAGCGATGAAAGTCATTTCTTCGAATTTATCACGTCTAATCTAAAGCTTAACAGAAATGCGTAGTATTGCCGTGAAATGGCATCTCGACTATTCTTTTGAAAATAAAATCTTTTGTTAATTTACTTTTCTCGTTTCTATTTTATAGCTGTCGATATAACACGTTTTTTATCCCCCCTACGAACATAATTACCGCTTTAATTCGTAACAAACGGACCCATCAAATCGTAAATCCCATTCGTAGTATCCGTGTCGTAGTCGTTACGTTGTAAGTGGTCGTTATCGTGATCGCCAACTTTTGTTAGAATCTTATTTACGGCTCACACACAGTATAACTAGATCGTGATAGTAACAAATAAAAAAGTTACGTTAAATTTAATGACCTCTTTGTTGAGAACGTAAAGCACAATAAGGCCTAACACACACATCCCTTACTATTTAGCATAATATTGATGTCATACCTACATTTTTTTTTTATATATAATCCCCTTTACTTTTACGACTACTGGAAGAAATCTCTTGTAAGATAGAACATATTATTCTTTTATTTTTTTACTATGTGTTCCAATTTTATCTACATACATAAAAGAATAACTGACGGACTGACATATCAACGCACAGCCCAAACTACCGGGGCTAGCACCAAAATGATTATTTATCGATTCCTTTTACGCAGGTAGTTAGCACTAAGAAAGGATTTTTTTAAATTAAACTCTTAATGAATATGGAATAGAAGGGGATCAAATAAATATGATTTTATATTTGTGTTGCCATCGACCGTACTAAACTTTTGATGACGTCATATAACATATGGAATTTGGTATATCTGCTTCGTAGTCGCATAATAGAATCAGAGAAAAAGTTATACCCTTTAAAAAGAAATTCAAAATATATGACTTTTTTTATAATGTTTACTTGATGGTAAAGCTTTGTGAAACTTCGCTAAGCTAAGTACATAGCCAGTAATATACTTGATTTTTTCTTTTTTTTTATTTATTATTATCCAAACACATAGACTAACAATTAAACAAAATAAGAGCATTATAAAAACCACAGAAATTTGACATTAATGCCCATCTGTGCTTAGTACCGCTAGCTTCAGGTAGAGTTCCCAACGTTGTTCCCATAGGCGATGTAAAGGATTTTTATTATTTATTGCGTTGGTGGTATCTATGGGAGGTCACTTACTCTGCCTACCTATTTCAAAAATATATATGAATGTTATATAAAATAACTTCATTATGTCATATATACAGCAATGTATGCATGATATTTGACACGCTTTCATAGGTCACGTAACGCCGCGTTTCGCAATTAGCAATGTCATTCATTGCAGCTATTCACGGAACGCACACACAATATGCTATTTCGGAACACAAATGTGAATACATATTTGGTTGGTCATTTGACTGGACTACGGAACGGATAATTAAACTTTTTTTATTGATATTATATAATAATAATAATATCCTGGGATATTATTCACACACGGCCATCAGATCCCAAACTAAACAGAGCTTGTACTATGGAAACCAGACAACTGATATACTACATATACTAGTTTTCTTTTGTAAATACATACTTATATAGATAATTATATTCAGACTCAGGACAAACAGACATGTTCATGCACACAAATGTCTTTCCTGTGTGGGAAACGAACCCACGACCTGCGGCACGAAAGGCAAGTATCTACCACCCACGCCAACCGGCCCGTCATTAGAAAGACTATTCTACTTAATACTTTCTTTATTAAGGATAACAAACAGCATTATAGCATGTCTTTACACTCGGTCATATAGAAGTCAGTAAAGTTTTCGCAAACACTTACCGCCTTATTCATAAACTTTATTTAACTGGTGATTAGTTAAACAATATTTTGTCTTCTTCTTTCGTATGTCAAATCAATAATGACAGAAAGAGACAAATAAGTGTTTAGCTAACCAGTAACTAAGCAACGTTTATAAATAAGACCGTTAGTACATACATAACGAACAGAAAAAGGTAATTCTACTCAAATATATTTAACACTAGCTGAGCCCGCGGTTTCATATATAATTAATAAAAATATAATGGATAAAAATCAGCCTAGAACCTTCCTCGATAAAAGGACTATACAACACAAAAATATTTTTTAAATTCGAACCAGTAGTTCCTGAGATTATCCGGATCAAACAAACAAACTCTTCAGCTTTATATATTAGTATAGATAAAACTAACTAGATGTATTCTATTGTATACTAAAATACAATTATGTAGTGAATATATAATTTTTATTTTTCGTAACTGGTGATACATTTAAAATTTGATTCTAGGTCTACATCGCTACATTTATTATTATATATACGTTAAAACCTCCTTCTAGTAACTGTGTAATTTATTCGGTAAAATTAGACACATGCAGGTTTCATCACGATCTTTTCCTTCACCGTCAAGCACGAGATGAATTGTTAACACAAATTAAGCACATGAAAATTCACTGGTGCTTGCCTCGGTTTGAACCAGCTATCGTAGGTTAAGATTCACGCGTTCAAACCACTGGGCCATCTCGGTTTATGATACTCTTACGACTACGTAATGATTTAGCACAATTTTGCCTAATAATATATTTTCTTTCTTTTACCGTAATACAAGTATCCGCTCGCAGCATAACCCACGTGTGTGTGTTTCTATCAAGTACCCTTTGCCAGTCTGTTTGCCAGGGAACAATAAAAGAAACATCCGGTGATGATTTTTACATTATTATATTTTGTAATATACTAAGTTCAATCTCTCGTCGTACAAATGCTAAAGGCGAAAACGTTGAAAATATATCCAGATGTGAATGCTGTAAGTAACCAGGAAATCCACTTTAGGTGGTAGCGCGTAATTACACCGATTGTCCATATAATGGTAGTGAAACGCCCAATCCTGCTTGATGACTTTTTTACGAGTTTTGCAGTGATCGTAATTTACGAGGCCGTAAACTCTGCGGCTCTGATAACAATGTACTCTGTTTCGCCTATCGTTTGCCCAAACCATGCCGTCGATTACCTGACATGTACAGTTAAATGTCGATATAAAACTTATCTTACATAAAATATATCATTAAAACAACAACGAATTATTTTCATAGAAAAACAATAGCATCCGTCGAAGTAAATTCATTATTTGAAGAAAAACTAATAAATAAAGTATTCGCGTATTCGAGTTAGATTATTTACATACATTGTAAAAGCCGAGATGGCCTAGTGGTTAGAACGGGTGAATCTTAACTGATGATCGTGGGGTCAAACCCGGGCAAGCACCACTGAATTTTCATGTGCTTAATTTGTATTTATAATTCATCGCGTGCTTGACGGTGAAGTAAAACATCGTGAGGAAACCTCCATGTGACTAATTTCACTGAAATTCTGCCACATGTGTATTCCACCAATCCGCATAGGAGCAGCGTGGTGGAATAAGCTCCAAACCTTCTCCTCAAAAAAGGAGAAGAGGCCCCTTAGCCCAGCAGTGGGACATTCACATCAGCACACACAGCTACTTGCATACATTTTATTTCATTCACGATAAATAATAAGGTATCTGGGCAACGGAACTTGCCTCTAATAATAAAATTGATTAGTAGTAAATATTATTTGAAAAATTGCGATTCACAGTGCGATTTTATTGAACGACAACGATTTATTTTTAATTTTATTCTCTCCAACAAAAGCATTAACATTTATCGTTATTCTTGGCATCCATAAACCTTGTGAGCTTGTTGGGTGATGTACTAAAAATCAGAACCTTATCAGTTAGAGATGTTTCCGGTAATGCAAATGTTCATGGGCGGTGGTAGTCACTTCCCACCAGGTGAGCCTCATGCTCATTTCTTATTTAAAAAAAAGGAACGGGACTTGCGCATTTAATATTAATAATTTATACATCTATACAAATAGATAAAATTGAGGTGTCTATCTGTGATCTTAAATAACTGCCTCTCTTTAAGTGAAGTATAAATATAGACTTTTATGTCGTTTTTGGAATCTACATTCCAAACTGGTTAAATGATTCAAAGTTATGGGAAACAAAAAATGGAAAATTTATAAAACATACTAATGACATAATAATTATCAGGAAACAATTAGTTTGTATATTCTGCTGTTAAATACGCGATTGTTTCATACGACCTTTTGCAATAAAAGTTCCGAAACAAAATAACAATAAGCGAACACCATAATTAAAATCATCGTATATTTCGGTCAATTCGTTACACGTTAAATATTTTTATATAATATATATATATATATATATATATATCAATTAAACCTTAGCTTTTACAAACATAAGTTTAACAGTGGACTCATTCTAAACGTACATAAATACAATCCATTGTATAAAATTGTTTATCACTCAAAGTAGTATTTGTTAAGAAATCGTAAATCACCCAACTTTAGTGTTCAATAAATGTCAAAAGGTAAGTTATCGGAGATGGTGATAAGGCACGAAATATATTAAACCTTTTTATGAAACTTTTGTACGTAGATTCTAAAAAAAAGGGGTGTTATGTCTTTATTTCTTAAAATTGTGTACCGCTCTGTATAGGTACGTATATTACTTAAAATAATTAAATTATTACAAAATATACCTTTGGGCTATATAAACAATTTAATAAAAAAGCCACTGATATAATAATTTTCTCGATTTTAAATTGCACAAACGGCTAACATTTTTAATAAAGCTAAAATAACATTTTCTAGACATATAATGGAACTAGTGATACCTAAAACCTAAAATTCACATTAAATTCTCTAGTTTTTAACAAAACCGTTTCGCTCGTGGGCAAAGAAGTGATAAATAGTCGAGACGGCTTTCTCTCTCAGCCTTGGAGAAAAGGAATCGCTTTATTTTTGTGTAAACGGGATTTGTGAAAGCTATTGATCAAGTTTTAACAGGATATTTCAGGTTCGAATAATTTACAGTAGTTTTATTTTCAAAAATACTAAAATGTTCCTTAAATTTGTTAAATTCTATCGCATTTCGATAACAATAATTTACATATAAAGTTTGCGAACATCTCATTATCTCATCATCTCTCCGGGCTTCTTTGAAACATGGGCATACAAACTTGTCTCAATTATGCCAGGTTTTCATGTCACTCAACCTTACAATTAAAACATCTCTTATTTTCTTCAGCGGACGAAAATATTGTCGTTTTGTTTGGAATTATATTCCTATATATATAATTGTGTCAATTTAAATAAATAATAATATTCTGGGACATTATTCACATAGGGCTGATCCCAAACTAAGCAGAGCTCGTAGTATGGAAACCAGACAACTGATATACTAGATTTCTTTTGTAAATACATACTTATATAGATAATCACACCCAGACTCAGGACAAACAGACATTGTTTCGGTAAGTACCTGCACGGGATAGGGAGGCGGGAGGTATCACCCTCCTACCACGAGTGTGGTGCGTCACTGGACACGGCGCACCACACCCTGACGGAGTGTGCTGCTTGGGGACCTCAGAAGCATTCCCTGGGGGCGATAGTCGGCGGAGATCTCTCGCTGCCGAGCGTTATTAACGCCATGCTCGATAGCGAGAGATGTTGGTTGGAAATGGTCTCCTTCTGCGAGAGTGTCATGTCGCAGAAGGAGGCCGCGGAGCGGCAGCGCGAGGAAAATGCCTCCGCTGATTCAATCCGTCAAAGAAGACCGGGGAGGAGGCGTAGGCGCTATGCGCACTTTCTCCCCCCGCCTTAATAGCCACCGGGGCTAAGGGGGCTCCCTGTATCCGTGAACCCCCTTAGAAATGGAGACCCGCATAGGCGGGCCAACCGTCGGGGCGTCACGGTAGCATGCGCAAGCGATCCCGTGGCGCCCCCCGACTAGACGGAGAGGATACCGCTGGTTTTTTAGTGGGTATTCCGGCGCTTAGTGCCTGTGAGCCCCACATACCCCCCCACTTCATGTGGGGGAAACGCGTCAAGGCGTCTTTCCAGCGACAAAAAAAAAAGAAAAGAAAATAGGACAAACAGACATGTTCATGCACACAAATGTGTGTCTAGGGTGGGAAATGAACCCACGACCTGCGGCGTCTATCTACCAACCACGCCAACCGGCTCGTCAAACTTGATAATGTGATATGTAAATATTAGTTCATATCTTACATAATATCATCATCATCATTATCATATTTAATGGTATACATTTATTTTCAACATCATCCCTATCTCTAATCGCATCCTTAGTTACATTACCCTCACGGTCCACCTTTTTAACTTACCCTGCTTATAATGTCTGTACGTGATTAATTATTACATTTATAATTAATGAATACTTCGACGATCACAGTATATAACATCGTTCTAAATTGCATTGGAACAACTACAATGTTACCATCGTTCACGGAAACTTTAAGCGGTAACACTTGTTTTGAATATTAAGCCGTACATTAGAGAACACATCTCGGCAAGACGTTTATTGTGCTCGAGTTACGCCGTGTAAAATACCTAAAGTTTTCCTATCTCAGTATTCAGTTTAAAATTTGTGTGAGAACGAAAGTTGGAGAAATTTTGTTACCGCTGTAATGTAATTTTGTAGAGGCTTAAAGGCTTAAGGCGGTGTGTGTATTCAGTGTTTAAGTAATTGTATAATCATCTATATGGGTATTCTTTTCACGTGGATTCTTTATTAAATGTGCAGTTATTTTAATGGCAAAGGTTATTGATCTTTTATTAATTTTGAATCTCTGTTGCGACTTCTCATGATCTCTGTTCGTATGGTCATCTCGAAACCCAATCCATTGAGCATATGTCACGTCCACAATATTATTTTTATTTCTAAATGTTTATGTTTGTTTCCCTTGATGGAATTATTTGAATTGTATCAACTTTTGAATGCAATACCTTCACTTCAAACTGCATAATACCGAAACTATTTTGAATTAGCGTTGCGGGAGAACCTTGACAAATGTTTCCACCTACTACTTCCCGAGTACGACTTATCTGCTAGTGGATAAAAGCGTTCAGTACTTTGTATGTGTCTAGAATATTAGAGAATATCTAGACGCTCGCCTCTTAACTTATAGCTTTATCTCTCCGCGGAACTTTTAAACATTTCTCCAGTTTTCTCTTGCAGCTCAATTGTGAAGTAACGTATTACTATCGCGACTATTTCAAATGAAGCGTATGTTTTGTTACGAACGTGTAATTTTTAAATTATAAAAAATGGAACGTCAATGTCAAATAATATGTCAACGTCAATGTGACTTAAATTCTAATGAACAAATGTCAATCAGGCATTAGGTGACAAAAGTAAAATATTCTAAAAGTTACGAAAACACATGTCTATATATATAATTTTCGGCGTTATTTTAAATCATAAAACCTTAAATATAAAGAAATAATAATATAAAAATCGTAACCGCGTCGAATGGTGGCAAGAATGCTAGCAGCATTTCCCCTTTAATTTTTTTAAACCATATATTTCATCAATTCCAAGTAAACATCAATTTTCTTTTCTATAAAAAAATAATGCAAAATATTCTAAGATTTACATTTTACATTATAAAGTTCTTCTGCATACAAGAAAAGCTTGCTTAAGACTTGATAAAAGGAAATCGCGAAATAAAACTTCATTCAGGCCCGTTTGTACGTTCAGTAAATTTCAATTTTATATCAGCATTAGCGCGAACTCGGGAAGAAATAGAATTTTTTTAATACTCGGATAGGCTGGAAGTTGTGTCATTATTTCGGTCCTTTGTGTTTATTAGGGCGGAGGCCGGTGCTCCGCTGGATTTTTCCCGGAACTCAATAAAATTCTTAAATGTAAAGATTTTTTTTCGTTCGGTATCGTTATTCGTTAACGTAATAAAATACGTGATTCGAATTGTTAGAGAGAAAGTTAGCGCGATCTTCTCGTAGCTTGATTAAAAAATTGCTATTATTTGTACCGATAAATGTATTTGAATAAATTTATATTAGGCTACGCAATAGAAGTATATTAGATTTAAACAAATAAATCAGCATTATTAATAAAAACAATGACTTTTTTTTTAAATTAAAATTGGTAGGCAAATTGACATTGATCTATTGACATTGCTACTGTAAGAAATTTTACCGTATATTGTAAGGATCGCTGACATCGTCATTGCGCCACCACATATCAATAACTAAGATGTTATGTCCCATGTGCCTATTGTTCCACTGACTCACTCACCCTTCAAACCGGAATACAACAGTACTAAGTAGATCTGTTTAGCTGTAGAATAAATAACGAGGGGATGATACCAACCCAGACTTGCACAAAGCGCTACCACAAAGTTTTTTTTTATGTTACATTATTAGAATTGATAACAATTATTTTAACGTTATACGAAAATGTTTAAAGGGAAGTATTAAAAAAACCCGTCTTAAAAATACGATCTCTCTTCTATGTATTTTCCTTGAAGTTCCCCGATATAACACATCGCCGGCCAATCTAAAGAGACAACAGTATTAAAACAGGGGAATATAGTGACGCTTTTTTTGTTACAGCAGCTTTGAACACGGATCAAGAAATTTCATCCATCTTCCATTTTTTTTTAATGCAATTATTTTTTTTACGTGATGGATCTTTGTACAATATGCGTTTTAGCTTTACTAATTTTTTTCAAATTAAAGTATAATTTATTCAAGTAGAAATTAAATTTCTTTGTCGTTTAATTCCTAACGATCCCACAAATATAAAGCTGTAATAAATTCAAGAGTTACTTATTTATGCTTAAGCTACTATTACATATCGATTATTGATATAACATGTTGTTATGTACACTTATGTACTATTGAACTATACCTAACTTTTTGAACAAGTTTTTTAAGTTTGTTTTTTATGAAATCGTTAATATTAAGTTTATTTTATGTTTAATATAGAATGGTATTAGTGATAGCATTTTGGCATTTTACTTAGCTCAAGAAGTCAGTTTTGTAGAGCCTATAAGTGACGTGTTCATCGTGACATCGAACCCTTTAAATAAAGAGAATACAATATAATATTTATATACTAGTATATAAATATCCGATATTTCTAGTGTTTTTTGAACATCAGAGGGCATTACGAAATGAATTTATTTGTATATCGTAACTCTGGGTGACGGCGACGTATCAAATTTCACTCCATTACACGTCGGTTACGAAATATATATATATTTTTTCTTGTTTTAGAAATGTCATTTTGTATTATATTACAAGTTATTTGATAGCAAGTGGGCTCTAAAATTTTCTAAACAAAGTGTTTGTTTGGAAGAAAAGTATGTATATTTTTGTCATGACACTGCCATTTTTAGGGTTCCGTACCCAAAGGGTAAAAAGGGATTACTAAGACTCCGCTGTCCGTCGTCCGTCCGTCTGTCCGACTGTCACCAGGTTGTATCTCATGAACCGTGATAGTAAGATAGTTAAAATTTTCACAGATGATGTATGATCACTGGGAAATATTTAGGGGGCTCCCATACAACAAACGTGATTGTTTTTGCTTGTTTTTAAAGAAAATGGTACGGAACCCTTCGTGCGCGAGTCCGACTCGCACTTGGCCGGTTTTTTAATGTTATATAGTTTGTCTGTGATTTATAATCCCACACAACTAGTTCATATTATAATACAGAAATATAACTAACTTGCGTAGTATGAAGAGATCTTCAAATTGAGTATCAACGCTAGCAAACTTAAAAAAACATGTATTTATATACAACAATCAATGTCATATTTATTTAATTTCTGCTCCGCGCTTTCAGCCACGTCAAACGTTACTGTTTTCCTTGGGAGGTCTTAGCCTGATATTATATAATATAAAAACTTTCCCAATAAATGCGCTATTTCACTTTAGATCAACACGTACTAATAAAAATAATCTTCCGCTTTATATATTAGTATAAATATATTATACAAATCTACATACTTCTGAACTCCAAACTTCACAACGTCCCTTGTCATAGACAAAGTACATTCAACAATTATTGTCGAAGTGTTTTCGAATTTCGTTATCGACTAATGTCCAGTTTCTGACATTCTCTTCTCCTTCGTCCTGGAATACTATAACGACTGCGGGCAACAAAGTCACATAGCGGTTGTCACATAGCGTCACATAGTATTCCAGGACTAAAGAGAAACTTCCAAATTATTAAAATAATTAGGCATTGTTACACAAAATCCTTATACAGAAATACGCTTCTCCAGCAGACGACCGCATATAATCAACAAGGCTCGTTTTGTTCTACCAATTAGCGGTACATTCGTTTATTAATTCAATTTTCAAAGCACCTTTATCAAAATACCGACGGTCATACTTCATTTTGTTTATTTACTTTTTATTACGAGAAAAGATGGTTTTTTTTTGTCTCACCGTACGCCGTCTGCCAGCTCACCTACCTTGTTCTGAGTTCTTTTTAATTTTTCACTCGGATTATTATTTCCCTTTTGTGTCTCGGCGGAATAACACCGCAATAAACTAATGATCTGCGTGAAATATATACATTTCTAAAGTAGCATTTACTTATTCCGTGAGAACGAACTCGTCTCACCGCAGAACACGTTCGTGTAATGTCAGAAAGTCATATGCGACGTTGACTGCAATTATTTTAACATTAAGCAGGATATAAACGTGAGTCAACTTTTTAAAAGTGAGATACGAATTGAGTTCTAATAGAACCGCACTGCTAGGCTAGATATGGTAGCTGGAATATATCTTGGTTTAGTTTGTCAATCACAATATAAGTGTTACGTCTTTTCTATTGGGTGACATACGTATTTGAGAAAAAATAGTACTTAACACAATTACTGACTATATTCGGAACCAGCTTTACAATTCATTGAATCCTGTAATATGGGAATTAAACGTGGTGTGGATTTTGTTTATTAATATTAAGTAGGCTCTTTAAATGATGCTACTTGAACAAAGACGAAAATTATTTGAAAATTTTGACGTCTAGATATTTGATCACATGCTCTTTATACGTAAGGTAACTTATTGCGAATGTGTTGACAACCACTGCTTTTGAATTTCGTGTTTAATAAGGCTACTACTGACTCAGATGAATTCTTGAAAAGCTTATTTAATAACGGGTTGATTTTAATTTGCTAATTTTGTTTTTTATTTATTTCCGTTCGTTTCCGTTTTCACTCAAGGGAGAGTGACGTCACCCCCTCTGCCGCATTCCGAGTCACTGGTAGCTAGTCGGTTATTTCTAAAATGTCTAAGCTAAGAAACGTAGTGTAAATGACTCCACGCCGAAGTGCCATGTAAGCCGTCTAACTGAAGTAATATTGCTCACTAACAAAGCTTATTTCACCACTACCAGTATTTCACGAAACTATTATAACGTAAGCACTTCGAGATGACGTAGTGAATAGAACATGTGGATCTTTATTTTTTTTATTTCATTTAGGTCGGCTGCCTGGCATATGGGCAACCTGACGGTTAGTAGTCACCACCGCTCATAGTCATTGTCGCTAATGTGATATTAATTGGAAATTACTATCGAAATAGCTTGAAAACTCAGAATGTTCTAAAGAAATTTTAACCACATCTCCAATCACCACTGACCTTTGGAACTAAAGCCGAAGTATGTCACACCTCTGTATTTTTGATTTTAAAAAAAAAACCTTTTTCATTCGAGTTTTACATGTAATAATATTTAAGGAGAGTATTCGTGGTAGGGCATCGTGGCTCGCGGCGCTGGAGCGCGTTTCGTTTGAGCAGCTACAAGAACGCCGACAGTAACATAATACCGTTTAGTGGCTAAATTATACCTTCGTGTGCGCCATTCCAGTTAATGTAATTTATATTTATTTTACAGTAAACCCCGCTTCAATAGAATTTGTGTATTCATATTAACATTACATGTAACTGTGAAATAAATTCACTTTGCCTTTAACGTTTTCACCACGCGACCAACTTTCAAGACATTTAGTAACGAGATAGCTTGAAAACTGAGGCTATTTCTTCAAATCAATCGTATTAAGTTTGCCTGTGTGTGTTTGCGTTATAATTGGATAAAAAACATCTCTCATGTATATATTAGTGACGTAAATCATAATTCGTATTGAAAGTATGAACCATTGACTTATTCGTTTTTTTTATCTTGTTACAGAAGAGCTCACCTCAGGACTTGCTTGGAAAAACTCAAGGACATGGTACCCCTAGGCCCCGAAGCCTCAAGACACACAACATTAGGATTATTAACAAAAGCAAAAAGGTTTATAAAGGTAAGTATTTGAGGTAACATGTAAAATATTTCAGTTATTTAAACAAACATTTCCTGTATTTAATGAGTAACCCAAATAATTCAAATGATTATTATTTTATTACCATACAAGTTTACTCCTGCGGTTTCGAACGCATATGATGGGGAGAGTTGTTACTTACCCTATATATGTCCTTTTCTGTAACCCTAACGTGATGCAATTTCATGATGGTTGAGTAGTTAAGACGTGAAAGCGTAACACACATACAAACAGACAAAAGGAATAGAAATACGACAAAAACATTTCCTATGTGCTCCAGAATAAATCGATTTTGGTATTATTTATCTCAAAAGCTATGTTCTTATTGCTAATCATATTTAAATAATCATATTTATTAATATACTCTGTAATTCTAAAATTAAAATGTAAACAAATCTGAATTTAAAATAAAAACAATCTACACACACAAAAAACACGCCATCAAAATGATTGTCCTGTGGCATTGTACCCAAGACGCTGGCACTATTGCCTTATATGATTGATTATAATGGCTAGATTATAAGGCTACATAAAGATTACACTCACATTTAAGTTACACTTTCGATTCGTGCCTCGTAAAGCTTTTGGTCCCGCGCCTGTTCTCTGTCGGATTATGAGAGGGCATAGAGAGTGCACCTGCGTTTGCGAACATATGGATTATAATTCTGCACATTTGGCTAGTCTAAAATTTGCCGTTGCAGCCAAGTTCTAAACGTGTTCTTTTTTCAAATATTTGAAAATACTATACTGTTATGATTCTCTTGTGGCTATAATGAATATTAAGAGAATAATAAAACTTTTAAAATAATTATTATGATTGTTTGGAAACTACCATTCGTTACATTTAATGTAACTTGATATATTTGAGATATATAACAAGTTCTAACCTAAATTCACCAGAAGACAATGAAATATCCCTACAAAGAAATCTTCGTTAAGAAGACAATACCGCGAATTCGTCAACCGTAGTCACGTAATAGTTTTGAGAAACCTTCGGCAAACAAAGCTCGCCAAAGGGTTCCTGTGTTTCCGGCCGGCGCCGTTTCCGGCCCACTTTCCTCACTCCTCCCGCTCAGTCCACCCCCACTTCCCCCAGCAGGATACAAGGGTATACCGACTTACCTTGGCGTGATGAGAAATAACGTAATTAAAATTTAATTTTGCTGCTTACAATCAACTGTGTTTTAATTACAGAAACTTATATTTATAAACATACAAGAACATGGAATTTACGTTAGTCTGGTTAATGAACTAAATTTAAAGCTGATATAATGATATTATGTATAAATACTCATGTTATATGTTTTATGTTAGTTCATTCGGACGTTTAGTTATGCCAACGTATGTAAAAAACACGGCATTTTTAAAAAAAAAAATCGGTTAATTTTCTTTCGCTGGTGCTTGTTAGGTAAAGTGTTTTCCGAAACAGTGGTAGTTTTTAATCAAAGTCAAAGTCATACTTTACTTAATTCAAGCACTTTCAAATCAATTTTTAAATACAATTTTAATCTATACTACTGTATAAATCTATTGGTTCTGTCTGTACATTTTCTTTTTTCACCTTATTTTGTGATAAATAATCGTTTTGTGTTGCAGTGATTCACATTATAGTATTTTTTTCATTTTTATCTGTCTGTCTGTCTTCTTATAACTCAAGAGCGGCTTGACCAATCTTGATGAAAATTGGTACACACAAAGAACATGTGATGGCGCAAATGTTAGACTATATATAAGATCGGTAAACCCTACGGTATCTTATGAAAATTAATTTCAAATCGTTAATTACGTATTTCTTTACCAGCAGCCATATTTGTGAGTGTGTGTGTATTCGTGTGTATGTATGTGTGTGTGTGTGCGCGCGTGAGTGTTATTATAGTAATACATTTATTATATTTTTATTAATTATACGCGGGTGAAGCCTCGGGGCACAGCAAGTTTTAATATAAAGCTACCACCAATATATGTGTAGAATACACCGAGGAAACCGGAGTTATCGTTTTTATCAATAAAAAAAAGTACTTGTAATAATCAATCGTATACAATTATATTTATCTAACTCGTATGAACATCAACGAATAGTAACTCCAAACTCTTCTATCATCTATGTATATAACCCTGCACACTATAAATAACCTAATTTAAAAATATTAAACAAATTTAAAAATAATATATACTTGTAATGCTCGAAACATTACTGTGACATTAAATAAAACAATTTGAATGTAAATAAAGTATGAGATATTTATTCATTTAAAGGCCTTATTGACCACCATAAAGTAAGTGGAACAAAAGGCGGACTTAATGCCTGAAGGCATTCTCTGCCAGTCAACCTTTAGGTCGAACAGAAACCGATGAAGGCGGTAATTAATAATTAATAGTACACAAAAATATTATATACATACTTATATATAAAACTATAAAATAAATAAACATATAAATAGATACACATACAGTATCTACAAAAATAATATCGATCTAAAATATCTATAGTATAAACATATAATTGTGCTAGTGTAGTAGATATATTTTTCACAACTGTTACATAACAGTTTAGTTAAAGGTTTACACATTCAGAATATAGAGGACGAAATATCGAGTCCCGTAATATTCAGTCGTAAAGTCTACCAAATGTACAACAAAATAAACCGTCGGAGCGAGTCCGTGGGATGAATGATGACCGGACACAGGATACGGCGGCATTCGTCACTGTTTTGTGAGCTGAGCGAACCGGCATCACGGCTGTATGGCCAGCCACACTAGAAACCCTTCAACGAATGATAACCCTTATACCGCACGCTTTAGGACTAGATTTCCATATAACTTTCGTTCTTTAGGCATCTCAATGGCTGGTGTATTCTTGTATTTACCTTTGTAGGTATGTGCTTTATGTTGAGCGTCAAGGCTGTATTTGTATGCAAGAAGTAAGGGCCAAATGAAAAAGGTTTCGCATAGAGTTTTCGAAGCTACCTCATGTCGTGTGAATTATGTATCAGACGGTCGGACTATTCTATAAGAAAAAAAAACTGAATTATAAATAAACGTGTGACTTAAAAGCTTTACTCATATTTAAATAGTTTGTATGTCTGAGCGCTTTAATGTCAGGAAATATTACTGGATTTTAAATATTATTTTACACGTTTATTGAGAAAGGGTAAAAACCATATAACATCTATAATTAACTATGTAACTGGAAACTACATCATTGGAATTTTTAAACTAATAGTTATACAATCTAGTCGTATTATAATAATAATAATAAATCATTTATTTCGACCAACAAGGATCATATATACATTACATATATTATATTAAATTAAATCAAATCAAATCAAATGAAATTAAACCAAATTAATTTAAATTAAGTTAAACCAAATTAAATTAAATCAAATCAAATTAAAACAAATCAAATTAAGTCACATTAAAATTAAACAATGTCATGAATGTATTTAATGTCAATTCAAATAAATAAATAAATAAATGTCAACACATTAATATTCATTATTAGTCAGTACATGAATCATATGTACATCGCTTACGCATGGTTGCATAAAAACAATCGATTCGCGAGTTCGCGAACATCCCTGATGCACTACAATACCGCGGCAGCCCCATCAGCACCCTAAACGCATTATTATACTGGACACGAAGTGCTCTGAGCTATTTTTGCGTATATGTTACCCACAGGCTGCACGTGTAGAAGTTTGTACAAAATGCTTTAAATAAGGTGATTTTGACTGATGTTGAGCATCGTGCAAACCTGCGAGCAATCATATTGACATTCTCTGACAGACAAGGCCCTTCGTTCCCTCTCTAGGTCCGAGTCATCTTTCGAATCGGAGGTTACTATATGTCCAAGATATTTGAATCGATGTACCCTACTTAATTCAATACTGTTTAATCGAATGGGTGGAACAGAATCCGGACAATCCCGACCCTTGGCCCGAAAGATCATGTATTCACTTTTCTTTGTATTATATTTTAAGCCGTGTCTAAGCGCGTATCTTTCGCATATCCAGTAGCTTCTGCAAACCACAAGCAGATGCACTCAGCAGCACCATGTCATCCGCATAGCTGATGTTATTAACACACACTCCATCGATATGACATCCAACACGTGTGCCACTAAGCTCCTCAATCAACTCATTTACATACAAGTTGAAGAGCTTTGGAGAAGTCAGTAAATTAGTAAAGAGTATTAGGCGCTCAAGTGTTACATATAAATCAGTAAATAATGTCTTATTTGCGATTCAACCTTGCGTTGTACCAAAACTTATCAAAATCAAATTGCATATCAAAGGCAATATTTTAAGTGCAATCTACGGTGGCTAAAAACACAGTTCTTAATGAGCAAACAAATAAAACAAAGTTAAAACAAGTTAGTCAGAGACAGTGCTTAAACTTAACGGGACCACAGTCCTAACTATGCTTTGCTAACTTACAGCGAGTTTACCTTAGCCCTCGATGCTTTTAATTATTTCGACGAGTTCCAGTTAGGGTGGGCGCAGACATTGTTGAATGTAGCCGGACATGAAGTAGTATTAAGGCGTAGCAAGCTCTATGTACGTACCACAGACAGACTGAGATAAAGGCCAACCGATATATCATGTAAATGATCCCTTTTTGTATGCAATTTAAATATATGAATTGGCAAAACTAAAAGTGTTTGAGGATTTTTATATTTGTTCGTTGTTTTTATAAAAAAGAACAACGAACTGTATTTACGATTACGTAGCCGAGCACGAGATCGAGATAAACACAAATTAAACACCTTAAAGCTTAGTGGTACTTGCCAGGGTTGGAACCCGCAATCATCTGTTAAGATTCAGTTATTCATACCACTGGGGTCATACCGACTTTTTATATATATTATATATTATTTTAGTAATATATAATCTAATATATTGCACCAATAACTTTAACAAAAAATAATAATAATATACATGTGTACAAAATAGCAAAGTAACTGTAATCGCCCTTATAAGACATGACTGTCCATTTCCTCAATGCTCATTGATGGCTACGTCATGCCGGTGGGTCGTGGGTTCGATACTCGAACACAGGACCGTAATTACTGGTATGTGTTACACCCTAATGGTCGTTATGATTTACCGCTCCGTGTGAGCCTCGGTCGTGTTCTGTTATTATTTTATGTGCATTTTTATATATCGTCCTAATGTTTCGTAGGGATTATGTGTTATGTAATTATATTTATCATGGGAATGTTACGTTAATTAATTTGTTTTAAACGGACTTCGAAAAAAATCGTCAACTTTGACTTATCTTTGTATGTGTGCGTTTTTTTTTTGTATCTACACAAGTGATTTTCGTGTTCATTTTATATAATGTAGTTTTATATATAAGTACAGAAATGAAATAACTTATATTGTTGTTAAATAATGCTAAATGTATTCTTGTTTATTCTAAATCGGAATGCAACTCAACGGTTAAATACAGCTAGCATTCCTGCAATCATTCCTCGCAGTAATGAGTTGTACAGTAATTAATATTAATTGCAAATTTTGATTCGTGTGTATCGAGTTCAGTATTTTGTTATTTAGTAATATATAACATAACGTTTATTAATTATGTTATTTGATAATTGAAATGATTATTGAATAACATTGTTTGGAATATTCAGGTTTAATAATAATAACGATTTTAATTCGTTTAAGACATGTAATTAACAAGAACCATATTAATATGTCATAACAAAAGAAGTAACAAAAATAATTTGTAAATTATATTTTTTTCTTAAATGTAACACAAACTCTTTACACGTTTATAATTAAAAAAAAATATATTTCTTTCTTATTTGTAAATCGTTATACATACTTATTTATATATACTTATTTTAAATAAACAAATATCAAATCAAAATATAATGTGTTCTAGTAAGCTTTTAATAAAATGATAAAGATATTTTATTTATTAAAAAAACGAATTATAAACAAATTTAAGATTACATATACTCGCAAAAACATATATACATCATTAAACTAAACGTCTATTTACTCAAACATAGCTATATATATTAAATATTATTAAGTAATATATAAAAATTTAGTCGATATGGTTCAGTTTTAGCGAAGATTGTTTGTTCAAACCCGACCACAAGTATAAGTATATAGTACCAGTGAATTTTCATGTGGTTAATTTGTGTTTATAATTCGTTACATGCTTGGCGGTGAAGGAAACCATCGTGAGCAAACGTCTGTGTTGGATGAAAGTCTGTCACATGTTTTATCCACCGATTCGCTTCATAGCAACGTGGTGGAATATGCTCTTAACCTTCTCCTCAAACGGCGAGGAAATATAATTTCCGCTGTCGGTCGGGTGCTAAGGGTCCCCTTACAGGCTGTTACATTTAGTTTTCTTATAATTTTTTTTTATTATATTCTTCAAATGTAATTAATAAATAATTATCGCTTAAAGAAATTGTGTTAAAGATAAATATTAATTTCAGTTAAGCATTCTATAAACGTATTCCGTAATTTTCTCCTATACCAACATTTCATTTTCTTTCTCGATATTTCGACAGAGTGTCACCCGTCGTGGTCACGTGGTAGTGACTCAGTCAGTTCGTGACCACGAAAGTCGCAAGTCTGTCGAAACGTCGAGAGAAATTATAAAGGTATGATCACAGTTAAAACCCGAATTAAATATTTATATTAGCTGCCAGCCCCAACTCTCAGCGCACTCCTTAGTAAAGTGAAGATTTAATTACTATTTTTTTTAATAATAAATTAATCTATGACTAATGACTAACCTTCCTGTTCGTACTGTGTATTGACTTATTACTATTATTAAAACTACTCTAAATAACAAATTATAAACAGCAATTCAAAATAACTGAAAACGCCTTCAATTAATATGTTATTTACTTTGCTTATGATAAATTTCGTTTTCTATGTTTACATTATGTAAAACTTATTTATGTCATTGTGAATATTTCTTTAAAGATTTACAAGCTGTTGTGTAGATATTTACAATTCATACATACATACATACATACATACATACATACAAAGTCTTCATGTATTTGTCATAGTTTCCGTAGCGCTTGCTTATATATCGCCTGGAGCGACTACGTTGACATCTAGCTATATAAAACAATATCCAATATACGATATAACTTACTAAAAGCTACATACTAATATGTTTTGATTATATCAAGTTTTTTTTTAAAGCTAGCCTTTATATGTAGGTGGACGAGCATATGGGTCACCTGATGGTAAGTGGTCACCAACGCCCACAGACATTGACATTGTAAGAGATGTTAACCATCGCTTACATCGCCAATGCGCCGCTAACCTCGGGAACCAAGATGTTATGTCCCTTGTGACTGTAATTACACTGGCTCACTCACCTTTTAAACCGGAACACAACAATACCAAGTACTGCTGTTTTGCGGTAGAATATCTGATGAGTGGAGAGATAACCTACCCAGACGAGCTTGCACAAAGCTCTACCACAAAGTATAAAAATAATGAGAGATGAAAAGGTTTAACAGAGTAGGTTTATCAGGTACAGAGTGTCTTGCTTTCTCAATAGACCTTACATTCGAAACCGATGATATCTTTAAATTTAATGTATCTTGTATAATGACGAATAAATAGAAAGTGGTATATTTTTGATTTCGAGAAAGGAGATTTCATATAAAACGAACCGAGTCGTTTTTGCATAAATCGAGATAAAAAAAACGTAACTTAAACAGCCTTTGAATGTCCTTAAGGCCTCCTCTGTTCTTTTGAGTAGAAGGGTTGGAGCTTATTCCACCACGCTGCTCCAATGCGGGTTGATGGAATACACATGTGGCATAATTTCAGTGAAATTAAACACATGCAGGTTTCGTCACGATGCTTTCCTTCATCGTCATGCACGAGATGAATTATAATCGCAAATTAAGCACATGAAATTTAGTGCTGCTTACCCGGCTTTGAACCCAAGATCATCGGTTACGATTCACGCGTTTTTACCACTGGGCCATCTCTGCTTACTCAGATAAAAAAAAGTTAAATTATTTAATAATAGCATCGAAAGTGGAAAGCGTAAACATTAAATAAAATATTTATGCAAAGAATGTTGCATTGAAAAAAAAACATTATATCGAATAGGACTAATCGCGTGGTCGCAGTCGCGTGCCTACCACCTACCATCTCTATAGATTAAACTTGATGAATGGACTACACCATCATGCAATAAAACGCGTCCGAATAATTACTTTTAAACCAGCTAATGAGCGTATTGCTATCGGATGATGCATCGCGACTTCATGTTCAAATTAATAGAAAATTTCTTTCGCATTTATGAAGACATATTTTTTTTTTTATTTCTATGTCGGAATTTAAAGCCATCGTCACGCAAAATGTTTTATGTTTGCGTGTTAAGGAAAATATAATCAGTTAATTATTAAATTAATGGAATTTGATTTTGTTTCCGTTTCCTACTCGATTTGTGATAGAAATGTTTTCTATTTCGTCTGTGTAAAACTATATGTTTAGTTATTATTTAAATCGAGATGGCTTAGTGGTTAGGACGACTGAATCTTAACCGATGATCGCGGTTACAAACCCACGCAAGCACCAGTGAATTTCCATGTGTTTAATTTAGAATTATAATGACATTTCTGTGGCAGTGATAAAAAAGATAATGTCTCAAGTTAGCGTAAAATTAAAAAAACCGGACAAGTGCGAGTCGGACTCGCCCATCGAGGCTTCCGTAGAAATTTGTAGGTACATATTTAGGGTTATATTTAATTACAACATTTTAAATTAAATGAGCAGGTACGCATAACAGTGCAAACTGTTAGGTACTACATACACCAAAATTATTAGGTACCTCCTACCCATACTTATAAGAAAGGAAAAAGGATTTTTTTCATTCTTCGTCATAAATCGAAAACTATACATCATAAAAATAATTAAAAATCTGTTTAAGCTTGTGCCAATGAAGCCCTTTCATACGGTACTCCACATGACACGGTTAACTCAATTCAAAATTTGGACCATTGTTCCTTGCATAAAGACCCTGTTTTTTTATGATTTAATTACAAATGTATTGTTTTCAGATTTTTCCCTATACTTGTAGTATAAGACGGTATTACTTGCCAAATTTCATAGTTCTAGGTCAACGGGAAATACCCTATAAATTTTGATTCCCTTGAGTGTCGAAATATACGTTTTTTGCAGCATAAACGGCCGTATCTTTTCTTACGTTAACTTAGAAGTTTGATTTTTTCTTGACAGACAGACTGACAGACGGACGGACGGACGGACGGACGGACGGACAGACAACAAAATGATCCTATAAGGATTCCGTTTTTTCATTATGGGGTACGGAACCCTAAAAAAACAACAGGTTGCACTCCGGGAGTGCCGGCAGAAGTGAAAATTTGAATATTAACTTTGATATTTTGGAATAATTATGGAAAAATCTTGCTCGAATTGCTTTAATTATCAGTATAAAAGTACTATCATTTATGTGATAAAATACAATATACATTTATTGCGCTATCGTACACAAACATGACAATTTATATTACATTAAAAATTTAACACTTCAAAATCCGTCTTACGAATTTTCAATCAGGGTCACGTGACCTGACGCAAGTTTAACATTTTTACCCATCATAAAAAAGTGCACAACACCGCTAAAGAAGTTTTTACTTCAAAAATTGAAACCACAAATAGTGTAGCTAAGTCTGATATTATATTACTTGTAAATTATAACAGACGGACACAAAACCTCATTTGCATTTATAATGGTTAGTTCTACACGACAGACATAGTAGCTGCTATCTGATACAATATTAGCTGTTTAATTCGTGTATATTTCATCCAAATATGAATTCACAATCTATTATAACATATTTACATACTAACACGCCATCTGTTAGTGGCCTACTTCGCTCCGCGCAAATTAAATTTCACAAATTATATTTCATATGAATAACTAGTTTTCGACCGCAGCTTCGCCCGAGTTTTAGGGATGTTTGGGGCATGTGTTAGATATAAGTAGCCTTCCAACCTCCTTGGGGTTGAAACTTGCTTCGTACCAAATTTCACCAAAATGGATTCTGTGGTTTAGCCGTAAAAGCGTAACAAACAAACAAATAGAGTTACTTTCGCATTTATAATATTAGCTTAGATTAAAATTTACCTAATATACTATTTCAAATTGAATTGAATCATAATTTAAAAAGACAAACCTATTTTATTAGAATGTAGATTCTTCACAAGAAACTCAGAATTTACTGACAGTCAATGACAAAAAAAAGCGATCGTCTCAGATTAAACCAGCTTAACTCAAACTGGCTAGTTTGAATACAGTTGTTTTTTTCTATTGATTAAAAACGACCCTTAAAGTCTCGTATAGTATGTCAAAACATTTAATTTTTCGATTATCACTGGCTCCCCTCGGCCGACCGCTGCACCAGGGAGCGGAAATTGTAAATCTTGCTTCTGTTGGAATTTATTAGCCATTACAGCCAAAGGGCTGACATTTATAATTATTTTTGTTAGCCGAATACTCGCGGAGTAACTTAATAAACCAAATAAGTAAGTAACTTAAGCAAGTAACACTATTTATTTAACACTATATATTATACGAAACAGAAATAAAAAGTCAAAAGGCACGCTTAACCTTTGAAGAGATTTATTCCATACACGAAAGGAGTAATAAAATTTAAATACACACAAAAAGTAATTTATAATGTACTGTAAAAATCAATCTGAAAATATGTATTGTTCTAACGAATTGATTTAACGCTGCACCAATTTATGTTCATCACATAAAATTGTCTAAAATCGACCTTATTTTGATACCAATAGAGATATGGATGCAAATGACAAATAGGCTATCTGATGGTAAGTGGTCACAACCGCCAGTATACATAAACAGAGTACAGTACAGTAACAGCCTGTGAATGTCCCACTGCTGGGCTAAGGCCTTTTCTCTTTTATAAATAACTATCTGTCTGTCTTGGTAGTCTGTCTTTTCTCAGGGTCTATGCTTTATGCCCCATTTCATCAAAATCGGCTCAGTGTTCTAGCCGTGAAAACGTAACAGACAGACAGTTCCCGGCGCATTGATAATATTAGTATAGATAGTAACTAATGAGAACCGAAGATGTGTATTGTCATTTAAAAATAATTTTGACAATTATAATAGAAAAGCGAATTATTTATAGAATAACACGAACGAATCGCATAAACCAACGTTCATTAGACTAATGAGAGCTCATCCGGGCACCCGGTTCATGTGTCCGGGCGGGTTTTCAGCTGAAATTCAATACGTCACGGCGGCTAGGATATCCACGTCTAATTGAACGCGACATTTCCAGTCGGGATCGAGATATGCGTTTTAGTGCATTCGTATCGACGATAATACTTCGTTATATACGTGTACCCCACTCGTACGAAGTATTCACTTAAAGATAACGTAATGGCAGTAATAAATCTATCTCATAGTTGATTATGGGATAACTTCTCTAGACTTGTTAAATAAAAAATCTTTAATAATGCATGTTTTGTTTTACTTTAGTGTTCTCTATAAATACATGTTTTTTGCTTCTACATATAATAAACTCACTTGATTTTCACAATGTCTAAATTAATATCCCAAAAATAATCGCTGCTTAAATAGATTCGTTTCTTGTCTAACTCACTTATTTACAAATTTGCAATGAAGTATTATGATGTTAATATATAGTTAATTTTTTTTTTAATTTTTTTTCTTGTCTTTATATTAGAAACAGTTTAAGTCACACTGTCTTAATGGTTATGACAAAAAATTTGACTGACTTCGTAATTTTCTAACAAAAATTGAAAGTTCGTTCTAAATTGAATGTTTCCTAAACTATTTTACTTGATATTGTGATAGTAGTGGTAGAGCTTTTTGCAAGCTCGTCTGGGTAGGTACCACCCATTAACCAGATATTCTACCGCCAAACAGCAATGCTCAGTATTGTTGTGTTCCGGTTTAAAGGATGCCTGAGCCATTGTAACAGAGACACAATAGTTCTAAGTTCCCAAAGTTCCCATTTGCCCGTGCGTCCTATTTCATAAAAACAAGACAACGTCGCTACTTCAAACGTTAAAAAAAAACGATTTATTTTACCATCCCTATTTCCACAAACCCCATAAACTAATCACCAAATATGTCTCTGTACTCCGAACGTAGCTCTAAAGTCGCCACTAATTAATAACGTGGGACCGTATCGTAGAAAAATGTAGAAAATCCGAGGCCGAACCGAGTGCGAATGAGTAATCGTTACTTTTTCCTTCTAATTAGTAAGGGATGATATTTATTGCGGCCGGAGGTCGGGTAACTATACACGAGAGGATCTGAAGGTTAATTATGCCAGTGATTAATAAGAGGGCTTGGCATTGACTGCAGAGGTGAAAGCTACAATTAATGGATGCCGAGAACCACTGGATCTCACTCTGATCATGGACTCTTACTGGAATAAAGTGATGAAAATGTATTGATTTTCATAAATTTATACAAAAGTCGCTGCCTGTAATTTCAAATGCTTTTTTTAATGGCAAGTTACTTAAACCAATACCACCATAATTTTTACTTTTGTCTCTCAGTCTTTATGTTCGGAGTAATCTTCAAAACGGCTCCAAAAAGACTAAACTTTATTTTATCGAATTCTCAACTGACTCCACCAAAAGTTATAACAATATAACATATTAAAAAGTAATTGTAATTATGAAAAAAAAAATCAATTTTTTTTGATATTCCATTATATGCTGACCGCATTGAATGCACTGTTTTGTTTCATGTACGCTATAAGAATGTTTGTTATTCCATCTAATAGTAAAATTAACAAAATATTATGTTTTTTTGCAATAAACCAAAGATAGATATTAATCCCTAAGTACTCTTATAGTTTTTAACATATCGAAGATATATGAATACGAATGTATAAGATATATTTTGAATAGAATTCGTAGATGACATAAATTCCTAGTAATCATTATCAAAGTGCATAATCGCTTCTGTAAACTGTAGGCTGCAAACGACCAGCCGATTGATATGTCTATTGATGAAGGATATTGATTGGATGCTATAGAAAACCAGCGATGCTTCTCTATGGAATAGAACAAATTGGAATCATCGTTTGCGTGGATAATATTAGAAAACCCACCATTCTA
Organism: Nymphalis polychloros; assembly: GCA_905220585.2. Lineage (NCBI taxonomy): Eukaryota > Metazoa > Arthropoda > Insecta > Lepidoptera > Nymphalidae > Nymphalis > Nymphalis polychloros. The sequence continues at coordinate 12,120,189 of HG992253.1, read as the reverse complement.
TATAAAATATAACTGGTTGATATATAAAGAAATGATTCTACAGAGTATATATTTTATTCCTTTATTTATATATAGATTAATTTTGAAATTATTAAATCACAATTTCAATGTACCTGACATTGAAATTTACGACCTTTACCTGAAATATCCAATTTTAAACTTAATTCTGCGTTTAAAAATTTTGCAAGGAAATCCCCCTATTTTTTTTTATCGTTAATAGGCCACCATTTGATCGCTGTCTTGCCTGATGGTTAGCAACGACACGGTCTAGTATATATCACACTTGGCTAGAAGGAGCCAGTTTACTCTGGATTTGAAGACACCAACGTTGTACCTATCGAGAAATATCGACAAATATAGGGAAATATAGCCAATAATTCATAGAAGCTTTAAAGATAAATAAACAATTTCGACAATTAATTAACGTAATGTGATTGATCGAGATATTGAATTATGGTTTTCTTTATGGAATCGCAAATAATAAAATTTTAAATGTCAGCGTAGTTATCGGAAATTTGGAAGTTAAATTAAAGTGGATAAAAGTAAAGTGGAATATTGTTATATGATAAATGAAAATATATAATCAAGAATTGTTTTTAGAATGAATTTTATTAATTCAAGCTCACACCCACGCGTAATATCGGCAAAGAAATCCTATTAAAAATATATTCACAAATAACCTTTCTGGATCATTCTGATCGTTTATAACCGAATGAAAGCAATAAATAGAAGTAATAAATTCAAAAATCGAATACGAGTAAGTCAAGGCTGGTGTTTCGCCTGAGAGTTTGCGTACGAAATCGCTCCACGTGTAAAAAATTACTGTAATCAGCGCCTATTCAAAATCAATCGATGGTATCTGGCCTCCCTTTCAGACCGCATGCGTGCGAACGAGACGAAATCACAATAGACTACATAAATAACAATACATAATCATCATAGCTTAGTATTTTTCCTTCCATTTGTATCTTTGTATTTTTGGTCACGTTTTATGATTTTTTTAATAAGATAAACATGTATACTAAAATATAATAATAACTAGATCGCTTCAGCTCTTATGTACTGCTAACATTATCAAACATTTATTATATAAGTAACACTGACTTAACCTATAAACGAAACATTGGTTTAACACATGGCCCTATTACACCTGTTAAGTAGGTAACAAGCACCTACCATTAAAAACCAACAATGCTCAAATATATGGTGCTTAAAATACCAGATATTAATTAATATTATCATAGACCTCAGACGGCTTACCATAATACGGCCTCCTAATAAATTCGTTATAACAGTAAATATAGTGATAATCCAAAGATATATAACATATTATTCGGTGGTAGAGCTTTGTGCAAGCTCGTCTGGCACCACTCACTCATCAGATATTCTGCCGCAAAACAGCAGTACTTGGTATTGTTGTATTCCGGTTTGAAGGGTGAGTGAGTCAGTGTAATTACAGGCACAAGGGACATAACATCTTAGTTCCCATTGGTTGGTTGGCGCATTGGCGTTGTAAGCGATGGTTAACATTTCTTACAATGCCATTGTCTATGAGCGTTGGTGACCACTTACCATCAGGTGGCCCACATGCTCGTCCGCCTAACTATACAATAAATATATATATATTGACACAAAATCCCTTCCACTCGAAGTCACGTCCATATAAATAAACATCGCAGAATTATGTTTTCAAATGCACTTCGTTTTCCATCGCCAGCAATAATCCTATTACCGATAGTGACAACTTTTACTATCATACTGGGAATATAGCAATACATAAATTTACTTCAATACAGTTTCATTGGAAAATACATCTTAAGGCTTCGTATGTAAGATTCAATTTTGAACTAGATAAGTGTTTGTGGTCCGATCCAGTTGTATATGGTGATTCTATTCTTGGTGTCTTGTATGAATTATTAAAAGACAGCCCGGAAGGCTCGTTCGAGCTGCAAACTATAGTAACGCGTTTGTCGTTATAAATAAGGGGCATATAACGGGAATAGATGTGTGTATGGCCTTTTTATATATAAACATGCACATCGCCCGCGACTGCGTCCGCGAAAATTGAAAAATTATTATTTAACGTAAATTAGCATTTGTTTAGTCTATTACTAAACACAGAACAGTTGGAGTTTGTTCAAACCGTGACAATTTTCTTATTTAGAGATTTTTTATATCCGTCATAACTTGTAAACGAAAAGTCCGATTCACATAATTTAAATTGAAATTTACATGTACATAATCAACCTTAATTATCAAACCATTTAAATTCATAAGGATTAATATCAATATCACCACTATTCGATTTCACCCGTATTTGAACTTAATAATTTAAACAAAAATTGTTATTCTGGCTTAACTATAATAGTTAGGCATATACCATAGCGGACTTTTTTGTGAGCAATTCACATATTGAAATACGTACTAATAATATATAGAACACTTTTTTATATATCATCAATAGTTTTCGCAGCGTACGCAAAATAATTACTTTTATAGGTAACATTTTGATGCCTTGGGTTACATTGTTCCATTTTAGGTAGGTATATACCTTAACATAAGCTCAGTAAATATTTAGCTTTCTAATGGTGAAAGAATTTTTAAAATCAGTCGAGTAGTTTTTGAGTTAAATCGTAACAAACAAAAAATCATCTTTATAATATTAGTATATATAGATTACAATGCTAATATAATAAAAAATAGTTTTTTTTCTAACTTTAATTAAATTTGAACAATGACAATTTTTTCATGGATATAAAGTAATACTGAGTTCAATACTGATAAAGAAAAATATTTCTTGAATTTACCTCCTGGTTCCTGAACGCAAATTTTTATGACATATCATTTACCTTCAGAGATTTACATAAGCCTATTGTATACAAACGACTTTTATCGTATCGTCATCGACAAAGTTTACTCGGTATTCAACACAATACATTCATTTATAAGGTTAAACAAAAAAAAAAAAAGGTATTGTATATTTTTTTTGTATGTAAATATTCGGCTGTACTTATAACGTTGCCGTATAACGTAAACAATGATTTTGCTCTTTCTGTCATTATTTTTTTCAAATTCGAAAGAAGGAGACAGCATTTTTATCTAATCACTCGCGGTTTCCAAAAATAAATAGAACACACATTGAACTATTCATAGAAAAAAATATTCTATACCTCCTTGGTCGGGCTAGTTAGTTAGGATGATGTTGTTCTAAAGCAAAATGTACACTCAATTGTCTTTAAAAAGTCATTCGTTGTCAACGTTTGTTTTTAAAGACTTTTTTTTTTTGTTGTGACGTTGAAAACAATACTGTTTATTGTTTAATGTTAATATAGATCAGCTAGTTACGCGTCTGCTGTAGATACATTTTTTAAACCTTTAACATACTCCTCACCTCGATGTCTGGAAGTCAACAACAGCACGATTTTTAAGGCATTTTCTGCCTTGTGAAACCAGCTTTCGTCGGTGACTTTTCCGAACCGATATGACATAGCAACTTTCAAGAAAAGAGCGTACTCTTTCCTTAAAAGCCGGCAACGCACCTGCAAGCCCTCGGATGTTGCAGGTGTCCATGGGCGGTGGTAGTCACTTTACATCAGATGAGCCTCCAGCTAGTTTGCCGCTTCTTACATAAAAAAAAATAATGACAGCAAGAGCGATTTTGGCCACGGCAGCCAATCTCAAGAGAGATTAGCCAACTGCGCAGGAGATATTATAGAGCACAAGTGTGTGCCCAAAAAAAAACATAATATCTAAAATTTCGTTAATTACGCAAAATCGTTCCGTCCTTGATAAAATGTTTACTTATCTATAGAGATTTGTCAACAAATGTTTCGTCGATATTGCCTTTTTCTGTACCATGTACAAGCCATTAGTTACAATTTATCACAAGCATCTGATGAGTCTTATATTGTAAGGTCATTACTCACATTGCTAACTGTTTCTTCCAATAAATTTCTGAGACGGTAAAATCTTTTAAATTAATTGCCATTCGCTAAATCACGAATCCAAGATGAATTTGAAAAATAAAAATTGTATTGACAATTTTACAGACTATCGTTTTGTCAAATCATAATCGTAAATTGATTATCAAATGAAAGTATTACTGTTCAGACATCGCTGACGTCAATATTATTTGAAGTGCTCTAAACGTAATGGAATGAGATCAATCCTTATCGTAAAATATCGATTATCAATCAATCGTAAAATATCGATTTTAATCGATAGTAACCAGAATAGGTCCGTTGGATGTTTACGATGTGCGTTCGATAGCTATCCGTGTGAATTTATGACGATTCGCGAAGTAGATAATAAATTTTGGACCCGCTCGTTAGATGAGGCGTGAATCGGTTTAGTGTCGTTCCTTAGAATAACCGCCAATAGTTACGAAACCTTAAAGATTTATCTATTAATATCGATGTTTATTCAATATTCATGTCAGCAATACGACACTATTTCATTAGTAGCGAGATACAAATTGTCATATTAAATCATTATTACTGTTTTATTTATATTTGTTGTTTAGAAAGAACTAAAAGTAATGAAAGTTCATTAAAATATTATTTTGATCAGAAATAAAAAAGGTTTCACAATTTTACTTTTTAAAGTACGATATCTGGAAAACAAATTTGTTCGTTGTTCGAAATTAGGTACCCATTATTAAAACTCTTTTATATATTAAAGTCGGGTTTCAACCACGAGCATACCTTTTTCAGCCAAAGGAAAGTCAACACGTGACCACGTCACGTGCGACTGTCGAAACATCGAGCGGTGTTTATTATTAGGTCCTTACATATGAAATTGGTGTTTTGTACGGGAGGAATATAAAGTCATTTTTTTTTTGTGAAATATATTTTATTAATCAAAGTATGCACCGTTGTTATCTATGCACTTTTGCCATCTCACAGGTAGTTCATTAATCCCTTTACTAAAAAAACCATGGGGGCAAGAATCAATAAATTCTTTGAAGGCAGTTTGGACTGCTGCATCGGAGTTGAATTTTCTTCCTTGTAAGAAGTTGTCCAAATTCCGGAAAAAATGGTAACCTGTTGGAGCAAGGTCCGGGAAGTACGGTGGATGTCGCAAACATTCCAATTGTAGCTCATCTAACTTAATGGTTGTTTGTCGTGCAGTGTGTGGTCTTGCGTTGTCGTGAAGCAGCAGTGGCCTAGAGCGATTGACCAATCTTTGTTGCTTAGCAGCTAGTTCTTCCTTCATAGTTTGCAGTTACTGATAATAAATCTGCCGTAATCGTTTGGCCAGATTTTAGAAAGCTGTAGTGAACGACACCGGCGCTAGTCCACCAAACACTCGCAAGTAACTTTTTCTGAGTCAATTTTCGTTTAGGGCAGGATTTTGCTGGGTCTCCAGGGTTCAGCCATTGCGACGAGCGCTTCCGATTATCATACAGTATCCACTTTTCATCACAAGTAATGATTCGATTTAAAATAACTTCATTATTGTGTCAGTTGAGCAAAGTAACACAGCAGTCGACGCGTGTTTACAAGTTCGATTCACTCAATTCATGAGGTACCCATCGTTCAAGTTTTTTTACTTTCCCGATTTGCTTCAAGTGGATTAATACATTTTTATCACTTACCCCGAAGCCTGCAGCTATCTCTAAAGTGCTTTGTGGTGGATCCGCTTCCACAATAGCCTTAAATTCTTAATTTTCCACTTTGGTCTCCGGCCGTCCACGGGGTTGGTTCTTAAGGTCGAAATTTCCAGAACGAAAACATTGAAACCAAAAACGTACCGTGCTTTCTTTTGCAACACCAGCGCCGTACACATAATTAATCCTTCGAGCTGTTTCTGCAGCACTGGTGCCACGGTAGAACTCGTACTTCAAATACCTATAACTTATCATAAAACGTGAAAGCTTAGTATATAATATCTTCTCTCTCGTATTAAACAATACAAAATTTGCAGAAACTGCACAGTGTCACGTCAATTTCAACAGCTCTGAGACGTTGATTCCTATTGGCAATCCATCCCGTTTTCCAGCTGCATTGTGTCGCTCGAATTGTGCATGCAAATAGCCTCAGAATGTTTTGAAGAGATGGGATGTCGTAAATGATTTTCGTTAGCTGAATAAACAGAAAATTCTATCGAGTGAAGTTTTCGCGAGTCGGCTGCTGGTGTTCGATTTGTTCCTAGTTTTAAAATACAACTTCGCAATCGGTTATGTATAACAAAAAATATTGAGTCCATTTGTTACTATATATTTGGTTTTAATTTTAATCTGTAACTTTGATGAATTGGCTGTATTTTTGCAGGGCTTATTAATATAGGGATAACATTTTTTTTCAAGCCGTGTAATCTATACTAATATATAAAGCTGAAGAGTTTGTTTGTTTGATCCGGCTAATCTCAGGAACTTCTGGTTCGAATTTAAAAATTATTTTTGTGTTGTATAGTCCTTTTATCGAGGAAGGTTCTAGGCTGGTTTTTATTCATTATATTTTTATTAATTATACGCGGGTGAAACCGCGGGCACAGCTAGTTATATTATAAATTTGATATAGGTAGTATATAAACTTTTTGTGTTTGTAAGGCTTTTACAATAAATGCTTCAGCCTTAATTTTAATCTGTGTCTAATCATTTTTATCCTATAACAATTTTTTATCTGTGGATTGTCTCACGAAGTTTTGAATTACGAATAATAGAATTTCAAGCAGCTATAAAACAAACAAGTTTGGATTACCCATCTGAATGTTGTTTAAGATTCGTTAGTAAGTTTTTAACGCGAAAACTTTTTTTATTACAAACAAACTAGGAATGAAATGTCGCGTAGGGATGGAATGACGCTGATATTTTTATGTCTTGTAACGTTAAGATAACGCTGCGGTTTCGTTAATAATATTTCGTTGTGTGTTTTTGCAAATTTAAGTAAAACTTTTGGACGACGAACTAAAGACCGCTAAACAATTCTTAATAAGAATAATTAAGCAAACATTTGCTTAATTTTAAAAAGGTCATTTTTCGAAGCTATGTTGACGCAGAATTTATTTTTGTTTTCACATATGTAGCTCGGGATAAATTTCGACCGTAGAGATTTATATTCAAATAGAAATGGCATTAATCACTTTCGATAAAAAAACAAAAATGTCACTATTGATTTATTCTAGGCACTGAGATATGTTTTTAAAGAAAATTGTTGCACCGCAAACCTCATAACTGGACCGCCGCTGCACCGAATCGTTTTTAAATGTAAATCATTGAATATATGGCACGCCAAATTCACACATGCCAGTTCCACGATACCAGCTCTGAGGGTCCGAACGAAAGTTATCGCCCATAAAAACGTAACGACGTCCGCAACCCGCGCGGCTGCTGAATGTTTTGGAAAATTGCAACATTTGTTTGTGTTTTTGAGTAATTTATCCGTTATGTGGAGTGCATTTGTTTACATTTATATAATAGTAGATTACGTCGCTTCACACGCGTGGGGAGGAGGGCAGGTGTAAAATACCCTATGTACTTCTTTGGGTTTCAAGCTTGATACCAAATTTCATTAAAAACCCTTTACTGGCTTAGACGTGAAAGTATAACAAACAAACAGAGTTACTTTCGAATTTAGATTAGTATAGACTTTGTTAACGTCTCTCTTTATCTATTTGTATATAGCCCACTGCTGGGTAAATGTATCCACTTTTGAGAAGATTTTGAGCACGTTTAACGGGTGAAATCGCGGGATATAGCTCAGCTGATTCACAGCGCACATGTATGTACATATATACACATTTTATTATACAGATACATTATATAAACGTTTTGAACCCAAGGATAAAACCATTATGTCTTCAGTAAGACTTCGTAACGAGGCAATTACGAGTCGTTCGGTAATTTTGTATCTTACATAACATGAAATGTCATTTTTGAATATCATATCATTTTCAGTACTGTTAACAGTAGGATGGAAAATTCTAGAACGTGTCAGACTATTATTAAGTTATGCTCGTGTCTCTTCTCGCACGGAAATCCATTTACGCGGCCCACTGACGCCGATTTTTCAAATATTTCGCACTAAAAATTTTTTTGGTAAAATTACATTTATGATATGGCATTCATTGGGTATGACCCGACTAGTTTCGATATGGTGGTAGGGTTTTGCCCAAGAGTATGCTGCATTTATTGAACAGTCTCTCCACCTACCTTTATCTGAAACATTAAAATACCCACAAAATAAATATCCAGTTAGCAAAGAGAATATTATATTTGTTGTTTTTTCAAATATTGTCTCTCTTCTATCCAATTATATAACATTGATTGGAAAACATTTTATAACATTAATATTTACCGTAAATTTAAAAGGAACATCTTGGCATGTTTAAATTTGTGGGATATCATCATTCAATGTATTCAAGGAATAATATAAACTCAACAATTTTATACAAACATCTGATTGAAAAACACGTCGAGACAATTGAAATGTCGCTCATAAACCAACTCACTTCAAAGAGCCCGCGGAAGACGTTCCCGATGCAAATTAAAAAAACTTCATAGCCAATTAGATCACGATCCTGAAATAAGTTGTTTAAAATTCATCATGAATTTCCATATAATTGTACCTGTTTGATTTCAATAACCAAGTTATTGGTGAAATGTATTTTGTTATGAAATATCTATTGCCGCACCTTTAGTAAATGTTTAATCTATTTTTCTAATTGCCCAAATATTTCTTTATAATATAATATACAATAAGCTTCACTGGATTGTTTTAATCCAATTAATAATACAGAATTTGCTTTAGTAAAGACGCACATATTGTATTTGAGCTTCTACTAGAGAAGTCAAAGTTCATTAATCTTACATTTATGATATAAATTCATTATACACTGTCTCATATTAAAACTAATATATATAGCTAAAGAGTTTGTTATGTGTGGTTGAATGACGTTATTTCAGGATGACACTTTCATAATCCGATGGAACGGTAATCCGACGAGACCGGAAAGAGTTCAAGTGCAGGACCGACGACGTGCTTTCTGAGGCACGGAAGTGTACATACTTACACCTTCCAGACTCCGGGCTACTATTGAGAATATTCGATAAGAACACAATAACTTTTTACTAGCCCGACCTCGGATTTGAAGCCATGACCTTGAGAATCAGAGCCCAAGAATATATCGGATATGACATCACATTGGGGTATCGTAATGGCTGAATCAAATACATTCAACACATTACTCATATCCTATATTCAGTGATTTCTCTGATATTATTATGATATATTATATATACGTGACCATTAGATGATAAATGTGGCACATTATTTTTTCATGGCTACCTCGAAATAATTTTCGAAGTAGGACAAAATAGAGACAGAGGATAGGCCATGGCGGTGAGCCGTGGCAGATTTATGAGAGGATATTTCATCTGTGCACCCCCGGCGATATCGTGATGTGACCACCCCATCCCCCCCGGGCCCCACCCTCTAGGGCGATTGCACACGAGATACTTTTTGCATTGATGCGTTATCGATTCGTCATTCCTGTTCGTTGATTCGTTGACCTTTGAATTGGAGACGATTTGTCTTGAATAAAATAGTTATCTATGTATTACAGTTTTGTGAATTTTTTTCCTTGATGAGCCGCTTTTTAACTTATTTTTTCAACTTAAACGATTAAACATGTAAAAGAAAAGCAAACAAAGCAAGCAAAATTATAACGTTATATAATTCTGTTTTTTTTAATATAGGTATTTATTTATATATTGAAGAACTGAAGTTGATTATACAATTATACCGTTATAATAAATATATATATAATAATTATACGAAGATAACTTGATGCTAAATACAATTGAGACTAAAATTTAAAACAATCACATGTGTATATTAACAAATTTATGTCACAAATTCTACTTAGCAACTTTATTTAGTATTTTTATTCATAGCTTAGTAAAGTAATTCACGTATCCACTTATACTGTACCACGTGTAGGTACTTCCCCTAATGGAAGATAAACTTTTATTTTTTTATAATATTAATCTTTAAAATCGATTAAACATACAACGATTTTCGACTTATAAACCTTAAAATGTATAAAGGCCACTTTTTTCTAATGTTCGGGCAAATAGGGTTGTCACAACTAAATTGCCCTATATATAACATGTTCTATCAAATTGTCTAGCGCATTAACAATATATCAAGCGCTTCGGTGTGCTGACAGATTGAGGAAACTGCCGAACCCTACCTGCTTTTATCATTTTTATTGAGAAAAACATGTTGACTGTGTTTTGTTGAATTAATGGGATATAAAATCAAAGTACATACCGGGCTGTTTTTTGACAATATGTAAAAGTATTACTAAAATATATGTGGATGAAATATATGACTTTTCGATCATATGGATCACCAGAGCCCAGCGCTTGACGCTGTAACCAAGCATTAGCGGTGAAGGGCGACTAAGGTGTTCTGACTCTATACCGTACTCTGATTCATTCGACTTTCAAACTGGAACTCAACAATACTAAGATCTGTAGTTCAATGGTAGAATAACTAAGGAGCATTTGGTATCTACCTAAATGAAGTTACACACCAACTTTATCAAAGTTATGTCCTATCGTACTAGTTCGCTTTATATTATAATACCGCTATGGTAACTTTTTAAATTGTTGCTTAAGGCAGTAAAACGGTGTTAAAAAGTCTTAACTATTTCAAATCTTGAAAATAATTATTTGCCTTAAGTATGAAACGGCGTTCCTACACCTAATTTTACCAGCTTTTCTCCTTTTGATTAACAAAGCCGACCTAATCCTCACGGAATAACACATACCGACCGATTTAACCGGCTAAACGTGAATGAGTTTCGGGATTACAAATTCGCACTAGCCGGCTAAACTTGGATGCTTTTCACCAACAAACATTTATAATTGTATTTCACGCCCTCGTCCCGGAGTCATCGGCCGTCGGTCGCGTGGAAAAAAAATGTATTTAATCTCCTCATGTGATGGGCGCCATCGACGTTTTCATTTTTCGCTTTTTTGCATATAAATACAACGTCTGCCGTCGAATTTTTATCGTGGAATATTAAATAAAAACTCGATACGCGTTGTCTGTGTATAAAAACATGTTCTCGATATGAAAACAAGTGAAAAAAAATACTACAAGCGTATTCATAGAAACATAACTACGTACTTGCAATGAACGAATAATATATTTGGAAATAAATGTTAGATGATGATGAATACCTTATTCATAAACTTTATTTAACTGGTGATTAGTTAAACAACATTTTGTCTTCTTCTTTCGTATGTCAAATCAATAATGACAGAAAGAGACAAATCAGTGTTTAGCTAAACAGTAACTAAGCAACGTTTATAAATAAGACCGTAACTATATAAAGTTTGGGCTGGAAATTCAATTTTTAATCTTCTAATCTTCGTATAAGCCGTGTTCATGTCTAAGTATACGAATCATAGATGTGTCGGGGTATCTGTTGGGCGGATGTTGCTCAGACAGGCAAATATTAAACTAAGCTTAAAGCTAGCAATGATTTATCACAAAACACGATTCCGGTAGCTGTCTCTTGTTTTAGTTGATTTATTTCCTACCACGTTCCGGCTTTTACTGTGCCTGCGTAATATAAGAGAAAGAACACAGTTACTCAATTAAAAACTGTTAATCAAACTGAAGACTGTTAAGTATCTACAGCCTTTTAATCTTTCTACAGCTTCGTTGATCGCGTTACCCGTCATAACTTTCTTATGGGGTGGATGTTTTGAAAGGCATGCTATCCTTGTCCAATATCGAAACTATGTTCATATAGAATAATATTAAAATCGATTTAGCCGCTTAATCGAGAATGCATAAAATATGAATTTGAGTTATTTTAATCTTTTTATTATATAACTGGAGATTTTGAATCGACAGTCTATAATTTATTGTTCAAAAAAATATATAAATAAGCTTTTATATATAACATCGTTTTTTAGATAAATAAAATACATTCATATTACTATGAGTCGATAAAATATTATTTATTTAACTTAAAAAGTAACCGTAATAATTTATCTTTACAATTGACGGAGTGTTTAAGTAAATTATATATTGATAAATACTAATTAATTAATTGCTCATGAATAAACACGAAATATTAACACCAAAAGTCTTACTCAAATACATAAAATTACGCGGTGTTTGAAGCCGGCGTGTTATTCAAGATTAAAATTGAATTCCGGCCGAATTATTATATTTATGAACGCTACAACTGGCTTTATATTAAAGCCTGATTCGAAAATCGAAAATGATAATTATAGTTAGCCTTAGTTATTAAAGAAGATGGCTTAGTGGATAGAACGTTGATCCTAATGGAATTTTTAGTAGTGCTCAGTGGTTTAACAATCGGTGTGGCTCATTGGTTTAACAGTGGCTCAGTGGAAAACATCGTCTGAACGAATGTGTCGAATGAACATTAACACCAACCCACATTAAAAAAGCATGGTGGAATAAGCTCCTAACCACCTCTTCTTGACCCTTGCCCAGCATTGGGATATTTAAAGACTATTTTCTTTGCCAGCTGGTAAACCATTACCCGTTACTGAACTTTCAAGCTTCGAGCTGAACAGCAAGTTGAAACACTTCTAATATTTATTAATAATCCTTACTTATCCGTGTTATTAATTAATGTGAACATGTAACGTGTTCGTTCCACTTTCACGCCTCGACCACCCAACCACAGTAATGAACGCAAGCGACTTTGTGCAAGTCTACCTGCGTAGGAGGAAACTCCACTTACAGAATAAAGTATGAAATTTACTTTACTTTGATAATATTCTTCAATTATTTATTATTCTATAATTAATTGAAGCTTTTATTATTTATTATTATATATAATTGGGCTTACTTGCGTGATTAGTTAAACATTGCTGTCTTTTTTCATGTAAAACATCGTAAGGAAACCTGCATGATACCTAATTTCAATGAAATTCTGCCACGATGTATCCACCGTCCCGCATTGTAGCGTGGTGAAATAAGCTCCAAACATTCTTCTTAAAAGGAAGGAAATGGGATATTCTCAGGCGTCACCAACAAGGCTAAACATGTTGTTCTATCGTTACAGAGCCTGGAAGAACGGGAAAAAAGGCATTCGAGTCATAAAGAACAGTTAGCAAGGGAACAGCGCTACCTCCGGCGGCGACTGGCACAGCTGAGGGCGAGTCGAGACGTGACGCGTTCACTTTCAGAGAGCGCGATGATGCACGCGCACGCGACGAGAGCGGACTCCCTCTCATCCTTAGAATCCTCCTCCGGCGTGTCCACGGCCGAGCGGTCGCCCTCATCCGTCTCCGAGAGCGGTGAGTATCAGTATACATACATATATAAGGGTTTAAATCAGAAATTGGCAAACAAAAACGACGCGTCCGCCACATTAGAAATTATCCAACATACATTTTATAGATTGTAAGTATAATAATTTAGATAACATGGTTGATCGCTCAATGGTTAATTCACGTGATTGCTAATGACTTTTTTTAATACCTATCGCTGGAGGTTATTATCAGGTATATTACACTAGTAGTTTTCGACCGCGGCTTCGCTCGAGGTGAGGTCGCCCTATGTCTTTTTCTGTATCCAGAACGTGGATGCAAAGTTTCTTGATAATCGGTTTAGTTTAGACGTGAAAGCGTAACAAACAAATAAACTCACTATCTCATTTATAATATAATTAAGTATTATATTTCAAACTGAAAAATAATATTGTTCTACTATAAGAAAACAACTCAATAGTTACATCTCTCGTATCCTTCATTATCTTAATGCGCATCAGAAGGAAGAAATTGCCTTTATTCAAGAGCTATGAATGACATATAATTAGGCTTTACGAAGAGCATACACGACGTGGCTTCTAATAGCATTATTGAAAGGGAAGACTCGCTTGCTAATTGACAAACAAAGTCGTAATCACAATAAATATTCAATTTTTATCGCAGCCGATAGTTGGGGAGCTGGCGACCAACATTTCTATATGATTTGTTGATAGACGTTATTGACGATAATTGTACTGAAATATTTTCAGAAATAGCTATTCGATATTAGATGGAATCAAACAAGCTGCGTATGAGTTAACGATGTTCTTTTTTTATTTAAAAGGCCCATGTATGCCATTACCTATGGAATATAACGTTCAAACTTCTACCGTGGCATTCCATGGCTGCACGGAAGCATAGATCGTTCGTGCATTCAAGAGATCCATCATGGCGTCCAATATGGGGCACCTCGCGTCTTCCTGTTTTGAACTACATTTTGTGTACGTCCATATCATTCAATTTGAACGGTCGAATGAAGGCAAAAGTTGCCTCGCTCGCCGTTGACAGCCCAAAATCCTCATCACAGTAACTTTTTTTGGATACATTACCTGGTAAATCTATTCTAGGTGGGTTTCTGAGGTAGTCGTTCAGAAGTTGTAAAATTATATATTACCAACTGGTGAGAACTCTTCCGACTTGTCCTCAAAACAATTAGTCTTATCTGTGGATTATGAATAGTGTGCTCTGAACACGTGCTCCAAAGCACGCTCGCTCGCTTTGTTCAATTGATTTTGTATTTTATGTTATTATATGAAATGTTAAAGATATGTTAGTGAATATTGCGTATTTGATTAAATACATATGTCTGGGGACTAGTGCCTGAAAAGATCCTGCCCCATTAGGTCACCAGGCCCTCATCCCTCAATCGATACACCTTTATTTGTATATGAATATTAGAAAATGAAGCAGGTGTTGATAGTATAAACATATTTTAGCTTAAACTATAATTATTATGTACTGGTTATACTTGAGTCCGTTTGAAGATGAAAGGGACTTCAATTTCGATCCTGGATCAAACGCTCTGACAATTTAATACGTCCAGACATTATTTTAGCTGCCACTGACAAGCTAAGACATCAAAACAATGTCCACGCACAAATGCTACATAGGCTGATGACAATAATGTAATTCTCGTATCAACGAGGCGGGCCTGCGCCATTGTGCTTATTGTTTAGGCCCCGGCATCCAGGGATAATGGATAGGCTGCAATTGTTCAAGCCCTTTGCGGTGGACACTTCTGTAAGCAAATTGGATAATAGTTTCAGGAGGAATTGTAAGTGGTCTATCAGCGGGTCGTACCAATTAAAAAGGTTTTTTTTCCCTTTATTACGCAGTTCTTAACACTTGCAGAAAAAATAATGAAAGACAAAAAATATGTCATGGAGGTTCGAAATTTTTGTGAATTTTTCTTATAATATTATGTGGTACTCATTTAACGCCCACGCAATTTCGACAAAAATATCTTGACCTTCGCCAAAATGTTTTTTATACGAATAAAATAGTGGTTCTGGTTTTAAAAAATATGAATATAAAATATTTTACAAATGTTATTAGCAGACATGTTTTTGATACAACAAATAAGAGACCCGGCGTAACAAATAAATCCGTTAAAAAAATATGAACGGAATAAAACAAAACGCTTTTAATAAATGTGCCGAAAATGTCTCGGATTTTATCTACCTCCATCTTATAAATAATTTCAGAAACAAATGTAGTATTTTCTTCTCGCGAACGTATTTCCTTCGTTCCCTCGAGAGGTCCTCCCAGACACACGTCAACAACAAGTATTATTTGACGTTACTTTCTGCAGCGGTGATTAAAGACGTTTTTCCAGTTCAGCGGATGCTATTAACAACTTATAAAATAAAATCGAGATTTAACTGTTACAAAACCTCTGTATGCTTAACATAGACAATATATAAAATATAAAAATCCTTAGTAAGATATGAGTTAGATAACGTTTGTTATGCCCATACAATCAAGCACGTAATTGCGTCTGTAAAGTAATCTCAGGGTGGGTTAGCGTCACAAAGGGAACCGGCCATAAACTCGTTTGATTGTATACAGCAGTTGTGTGGGTAGTTATATCTTCTACTTAAAATGATACGACCGAATTTTTAACGTTCATGCTGTAATATATCCCTGGAAACGAACCCTTAATCTGACGGGCGTTGAACAGACGCCATTGTTACAGAGCTCACAGCCGCCCTGACCCTACAACCTATATTGTTACCATTTATTTATGCATTAACTTTCGCAATTTAACTGTCAGACGCACGGACAGCCCAAAACTTTAACATTTCTTTTATATCGTTGTTACATGGCTCTGTAAATACTTGTTTGGTTTAGTTCTATGATGAAATAAATCCGCTGCTTTCTTTCTACTTATATTATACTGTGAACTTTAGGACATTTGGACTATCCTTTTGAACACGTGATTTTATTATATTTGTGTATAATTAACAAAAACTTCTAAAAACCACCTTGATTTATTAGCACCAAAAAAGTTTCTATGTGCACGTGCTCGCGTATGTGTTTGTGAGTGCGTTTATGTGTGCGTTAAGTAATTTGTAAAATAATTACAATAATATAAATACGTAAATAATAAAACTAATACATATGTAGAGAAGAATTGATAAAAAGATTAATGAAAGGATTTAATCGAATAAATTTGATCGAAATTACAAATATATGGATTTCACTTTTAGCGTAGTCTATCGGATTAAACGATACAAAATTACACACAGACGTATGTAGGCCAAGATTTCTTTCTATTCATTTTATATTTGTCTAGACAGGCAAACAGCAAACGAAACCTTTTTGCGTCAGTAAAGATTCATATCAACATATGAATAAAACCGAAAGTGATTTTATTTTAGAGGAAAAACAAACTAAGCGACAGGATTTTCCATATATATATTTTTTTTAAATTACTTCGCTACATTATAATTACGTAATAACGTAAAACTGATCGTATGCTAACAAGCGGTCGCGCCCAAGCTTTAGTTCTGAACAAACGACTTCTGAATTACATAATAAAATTGTACAATATCTGGATTTTAAAACTAATAATAACTTAACGAATAACGTAACGTTTTTATTTATATTTTGTCTGTATCTTTTTGTAAGTGTCATTTGAAAATGAAAGCACCGATAGCCCTGAAACTTAGCAGGTTAATAGATTATATGTTGCTCGAACATTAAGACAACATTTCACCCGGGAATATAAATACGTTTTCACGCTAAAGACAAAAATATACTTGCATTAATTCCACGCGAAGTCGCTTACAATAAAATTACAACCAGAACGGAACGTAATTCAATTCCATCGATCAACAAATAGATTATAGCGTAACTGCATTTCGGAATATTACCAAATTACGTGGTACAAACTATTAACCGTATTACCGACGCAAATGAAGCGCGGTAAACGCTTTAAAAACGTCATCAATCAAACGTTGCGTTGAATTATCGGTAGTATGGCGCTCGAGATAAGGGTTAAATCAATATCGTGTAGCTCAACGCGATTTATAACAATGCTTTAAGGCGCCGACACACCTATAAACTTTATGGTTTGAATTCGTTTGATAGATATCGATTTTTTTGTAATTTAATTAAATTTACACGAAATTAAGAATTAAAATCAGCAAATATAATAAAAATAAAATTAGAGTTATTTATGGCTTGATCTATTGTCCAATTGTTAAATCATTGTACTTAAATATGTCAAATAGTCATATTATAATTATTATTTAATGTATTCATCCTATTTGAAAATCATAGGTATGTATTGCACCCATCTAAAAAAGTTTTATTTTAATTAACAATTTAATTAAATCGAATAATGATCTGCACTTCAACTTTGCACATCGCTGAGGTGTGTTCTCACCTTTACTGCGGTTTAATTGAAGGTTAGACTGGGTTCCAACCCTTTTAATCGCATGAACGCTTGGCACGCTACTGCGTAAAGTCACTATAATACTGATGCAACGACGGAAGGAAGCATTCGCGAACATTCTAGACGAAAACAGCCATTTCGATGGTAAATTCAATTACGATATTTTAATTAATTATTTATTTTGATAAGCTATTTTGACTTTTATAGAATACAACTTCCGCCCGGGGCTTCCCCGCGTGTGAAGGGGAGGGGACGCGTTAGGTCATATGTCCTTTTCTGTAATCCTTGACAATGTGTATTCACAATTTTATGAAGATCGGTTGTGTAGTTAAGACTTGAAAGCGTAACAAACATACAAACTCACTTTCGCATTTATAATATTAGTAAGGAGTTGCGACCAGTCCTGGCTTCGCGAATTTGAGGTGCTTTTTGGTGTGACGAAAATACAGTAATATTGATTATATCTACATTTTAAAACACGGCTTGAATCGAAAAAATATCGCACAGAACTTCTTTCCTGACGGGATTCCCCTAACCGTACATTTTTTTTATTTATTTAGGTACACAAACAGAATATAATCAGGACATACATGAAAATTACGAATATATACAATTTTAAGCAAGATTACACTCCGAAGCATGTGTACACGTACTGTTATATATTATTACTAACATTTTCCCCGCGGTTTCACCCGTGTAGTGCCCGTTCTCGTGGGAATACGGGGACAGAATGTAGCCTATGGTACTCGTAGATACAATAACATGTTCAGTTAAACAACGACGTTAGCTCTTGATTTATGATGGCGTTTTCACACCTCAAGTTTATTAATTATCCCGACTGCCCAACTACGATAGACGAGAAGTTTATATACCTATGTGTATTACTACATAATGTATAACTAAAATGTGTATTGACTCTATAAATTGACTTAAAAGAACTCTTTATTTAATTTAGAAGCGTTACGTGAGCGTTATTTATTGGTTGTCAAAATTCTTACAATAGTTTGTAAAGAAATGGGTCCTGCTTGAGAATAACCGGCGAAAGAAAGTCGGCAAGATATTTTTTTAGATAACTAGAGGCTGGAATATGCTCATAAATTTAAGGATCGTTTGATTGTAAGTGGTCTCGAGTAATGGCATGGCATGTATGTTGCACTTTAAGAAATATATATGATTGTTTATACTGTCAATGCACTGCAATTGTATCTTCAACATTCAATTACTCAGACTAACTCATTCTTCGAACCGAATAAATAATAATAACGGGGATATACTTCGTCTTGATTTTTTCCGTCATAACTAACATAAATCTTTTCCGAAGATTGATTAATCTGAATAAATTTAAGATTCGAAATAACAAACATAAATTTAAATTATAAAAACTGAAACTTGGTCAACTTTTCTGTGCTGATAAGTGAAAGAAGCGAAATACTTCTCGCGTCAGAAATGTGCATACATAGAACATTCAACTCATAACATTGCACCGAGACAATATATCCAATTTAAAATATGAATTAAATTTTCCATTACACGAACGTAAAATATTACATAAGCATTGTCCTGTTTGGAATAAATGTATGAATTGCGAGTAATTAAAAGGACTTTAACATCATAAAATTGTTATGTTTATTTCGGCCATGAATCCCTGTATGGGTTTGGACTGTTACAAATTCTGAAAATCCATTTTCTAACAAAGATCTACACGATTCCCTGCCCTACATCGGATATTACACGAAACTATTTCAGTCTCACCCCTGCAACCCTTAATGGAGCTAATGGACGGAACAGTAACATATTATATAATCAATTTAACAATTTAGGGTGATTGTAAATCGAAGCAAATTTATTCCTTCGACGAAAATAATTCCAACACGAAATACCAACGAACTGAAATTCAGTGTTCACGAAAAGCATAAAGATTACATTGTTTATAGATTACGCTGAGTTGCGGTGATAAGCCTTCCGTGTTCCGCTGTTATCAGGAGGTTGGGTGCGGTGGGGCGAGGGGGTGGACCGCTAATTACTGCAACTATCCAACTTTAATTAACGAGCCACGCGGCATCAAACTATTGTATTATACGGCCGTAATGATGTTTTTGATTGACTAAGTTTTATTTACTTTTACAATTAGATACGTAATTTGTATCTTAAATTGTTAAAAAAAAATAAAAGTTATTATATTTTTATTTTATAGTTAGATAATTTTTGCAAAAGTAACATTTGCAAAGCTATAAAACTTTTGGATATTGTAATATCGTCTGTAAGGCCGCATGAATGCTTGTAATGAATTAAGGCAGTGGCCTTTTCAGATATTTATTATAAAACTTCAAGTACCTACCTATCCCTACTTGAAGAATTCGACTGTCAATATTGTCTGTTGAATTCTTCTGAACTTTAGAGTTTGGAATGTATGTCCTGCCTGTTAATGTCCCACTCCTGGGCTCAGGCCTCCTTTCCGTTTGTTTTTTTTTAGGAGAAGTTTTGGAGCTTATTCCGTCACCCTGCTCAAATGCTGGTTTGTGGAATACCCATGTGGCAGAGTTTCAGAGAAATTTTTCCTTCACCGTCAAGCACGAAATGAATTATAAACATAAATTAAGCACATTAACATTCAGTGGCGCTTGCCCGGGTTTGAACCCACGATCATCAGTTAAGATTCACGTGTTCTAACCACTAGGCCATCTCGGCTTGAATTTTGAATGACATCTAAGTAATATTGAATTAGCATATGTTCCTTGGTAGATTATAAGTTGACCGGCGAAAGTAAAAGGTCTAGTTTTAAAATCTTACATGTCATAAATTAGGTCTTATGTATTTAAAACGATGAGTGAGCAGTCTGCCACTTTGCATAATAACCATTTTTAGGCGCGAAATTCTGCTGACAACAGCGTCAGACGATGCATCGTCCCCTCCAAAGTTATAATAGAAAAATTTAAATATGGACATGAAAATTTAAGTGCGCGCAGTGTCGTAAAGTACGTAAGTAAACGACTCCCTTTTTATGGAATACTCTTTGGTATACCATAGTCTTGTAACATAGTTTGACATTGGTAGCAATATAGCTGCTTAGTTATTTAAATAGCCCTGTTGGCACAACTAAAAGCCTTTTAATTGAATTGAATAATTAATGATTCCCACATCCATGACAAAGAGAATGTATGTCATTTGAAAAGGAGATTACATTCATACTAATCTTACAAAGAGGTATGTTTTATCTTTGTTGTCTCTGCGCTCACGATTAGCACTAAATTACTTATCCGATTGATATAGTACTTCCACGTGACGATAGCTACATACATAAATATACTCTATATCTGTATGAGAGATTTGTAGATCTTCAAAATGTTAACGGAAAACTCGGAAAGAAGACATAACTATCTGTTATCTTAAAAGTAATAAGCTGATTAATTTATTCGAAAATATGTACTACAACTTATTTTCAAATTCATCGTAAAAATAAAGCGAATAACCACACACACGCAAAGACACACACACACACACACATGTAGCATTTATTTTAAATTCATTATCTTGATTCTTTTCAAGTCAGTCAGTTCAACGATTCTAACAATTTGTAATGTTATAAGGATTTTCACGCCGAAAGACAGGGGAATAATACAAAAAAAAGCTAAAAGGAAATTGGCAAACGTATTCTGAGTTTTTTTTCCTATTTTCACTATCGTTCGTTACCTCGTAACGGTTACCAATAGAGAATCTAATTTGCCTCCCAATTTCAACGGAATTGAATTTCTTCACGCGTCAAATGTCTTATAAGATTTGAATTTTAGCGAAATTACCTTCTGCTTTTTTCGATTTCCTATCAATGTCAGTAATAACAATTACCTGATCTAACTTTTTCTATTGGGTTACCGAAACGTTTTGTCCGTAATCGCTTTTTAAATTATTTCTGCTGAAACAAAGACCTTTTGACACATTTCATAATGTCATTTAGCTTAATTAAAGAGTTATTAAAATATCCGATCTTAATCTAATGCTCCCAATATCCCATCATATGATATTAGGTACCTTTAGATAATTATTACTTATTACTATTTTTAAGTCATAAAAACGCAATAATCATAATAATAATTTAACAAAGGATAACAGCTAACTATATAAACAGACACTTAGTACAATCGCCACTAAGAAATAACATTCTTAATTAATTAAAGTCCAATGACGTCATTCATAATGAACTACAATTATTACACCGTCTACATTGTGAACAAATGAGCCATCAAATAAAAAAATCGTAATGCCCTCTTATCTATTGAACCGTAATAAAAGCCAGGGAGGAATTTCGACGACAGCCTGTTTACAATCAATAACGTTTCACTCAGACAGGCTATTGTTTTGCCAGACTAATAAATCTTAGAATCTGGCATTTGCCAAAAGTGTGCCAGGGACCAGGCGGTGCTGGCCTCGCATAAATCCACGATATGTAACAAAAAATGCTTACAATTTGGGATTGCGTTAGAATTGATGGAAGCTATATACGTCTAATTGAAAATCTTAGCAATCAAATGAATAAGAACTAAAATTAATAGAAACCATGTATTTTCTTTGCACTTTTAATGAAACAATAATTTAACTCGAATTTAAAATTGTTAGGTAAGCAAATAAAACTGAACACAAATAAGACATCACATCAAATATTAGCTATCAACATAAATTATTAGCCATACTAATAGCAGATAATAATTTCTCTCACACTCAGATAATTTGTATGAGGAAAACAAATAAATAAGGGAGTTTTATGTGGAGATTAAGTGTAGGAAGGTACCCAACAATAAGGGCCTAAAGACGTCAGTGTGAGTGAGATTTATTAGGCAATAATGTATACACAAGTGAAATTATCAATTTAGCTGATAATATAAAAATTATAAAGTTAAATCTAACATATAATATTTAAAAAAAACGTTAACTGTTTTGTAATAAGAGAACACTTAGTCGAAATGTCGATTATCAATAAATCATTATCATTATCAGACGTAAATATTTGTGGCATCAGTCCCGAGACCTAAATTATCAGGGCGAGATTTATTAGACCTTTCCCAAGTCAGGTGGCGTCGCTTCCCGCTACCACCGTGTAAAAGTGGACCATAAATAATTCACAGCCAGTCGTAAATATTTTACATCTCGTCTGGAAGGTAGACGCCAGTTGTTGAGGCGATTCAATTGCTGATGAAATTCATTTGAGTAGAAAAATAATTGATTTCGTTATTTTAAAGCATGCTGAACCGGTAATAGACAATTGTGATGCGATTATTATTAATGGAATGCAAGTCTCGAAGGTCGTTGAGGAACAATTGTTAATAAATATTGTATAGAAATGTTTTCTTGATAGAATATTTTTCTCGTTATAGTTCCAAATTACTTATTAATATCTGATCTAAATCTTACAGGTATTTTTTTTCCTAGAGTAATATCAATCAATTTTCCGCAACAATGAATAAATAAATATCGAACGAGAAATTATTTTGTTATCTTTCTAGTATTGTATTATATTTATATATGTAGTCATATTAATATTAAGAATATAAAGTAAAAGTAAAGTAACAGCCTGTGAATGTCTCACTGCTGGGCTTAGGACTCTTCTCCTCTTTTTGAGAAGAAGGTTTTTGGAGCTTATTCCACCACGCTGCTCCAATGCGGATTGGTGGAATACACATGAGACAGAATTTCAGTGAAATTTGACACATGCAGGTTTCCTCACGTTGTTTTCCTTCACCGTCAAGCATGAGATGAATTATAATCACAAATTAACCACATGAAATTCAGTGGTGCTTGCCCGGGTTTGAACCCACGATCATCGGTTAAGATTCACGCGTTCTTACCACTGGGACATCTCGGCTTTTTTATTAAGAATATGAAAGTTGTTAATTTAGTAATACAATCTACAATCCTATTCGGATAAATGAAATTAACTATAGAGTAGGTTATGATTTTTTAAAATCATTTATAACAAAATCATTACTTAAATCTCATTAACGCTCAGCGCTGCGCGGACACTGCTAGATATTGTATATTAAACAATACTTAACCACAGATATCAGGCACATGTATAACAAATTGTAAAAAATTCACCGTTTGATTTACTGACTCTATCTCAGTGTCAGTGGAAGAAAATATTGTATGAAAACCTGCATGTGTCGGATACAACTCTGCCACATGCTTATCTGCAATTATGTTTGAGCAGCGTGATATAAGCTCCAAACCTTCTCCTCATATGAAGCCTTAGCTCAACTGTGAAGCAATAACAAGCTGTTACTTTAAATAAAGTCAGTAATTTAGTTTTCGTTAATCCAAAGTACTACCAAATAATTGTATGTTCCTGTAGGAGAAGATTTAATAATGACGCTATCAAATTTCACTTCGTCTACTGTGAAAACCCACGGCCTTGCCGATTCTATCAATTCTAAATGAGTTACATTTGCCTCGGTGATTAGAATCGATTTAATTATTAATGAAGTATTAATCATTTAAGATTTATGAATAGACAATTTAAAGGCCGTTTTGCCACCCTTTATATAATCAATCGTATTTATGGTAAACAAGAAATGTTGTATTAAAGATGATTCTTAAAATAGAAATAAAAAATCCATTCTGTTTCCAAAGAATAACTTATTCCTAACTATTAAATAAGTTTAGATATAGGAGTACAAATAGAATTATTTCATAATATATCACGCAAACATATTAATAAAAAGGAGATGAATTAATCACAACACAATTTCTCAGCACATTAGTCCGTATTACATAATAACGCTGGCGTATTTGCTTAAAGCTGTCAGACGATAAGTCAAGTAAGTAATAAATCAATGTCTATTACATAATGAAAAATATAAATTCATATATCGTAGTTATTAATTTTCCAGCAACTATTGTTTTTAGATAAACTTGTGAATGCAATAACTGTGTGGGCTGTCAGCATTAGAAATGGTACCCGTATATTTTAATATAGTTGGCTTATTGCTAGTGAATTATCAACTAGCTCACGTCAGCCCCTATATTGATATTTGACGAGATAGAGATATGACGTCATTTGTTGATGTCGTTTATGTAATGTATAAAACATTAAAAATCATGGCGCTTACAACCTTACTACTGAACTATTTATAAAAACGATAATTTATTTATATAATAAATTTGAGAACTATTTTTTGTTAAACTCTGTTGGTAAATGAAATCCATTGCTAGTTCAATTGCGATACAGTTCTATATAATATAATACTTGCAATAATCTAGAAAATCTTTAGACTTCAATTGTTTTCGACAAATACTCGTCCCTATTGAAAAGTATGAATTTTAATGAAAATTTCAAAGACAAAAGATTTTTCCCGTTATATTCCACGCTATAGAGCAGAACAATGGTAACTAAAAATAGCGCGATAATATCTCGATACCTCAGTAAATATAGTTAAATCGAGTAAATAGAGAATTGTAATAACATCCGAAACGAACATCATTAGCAGCATGTATAATATAGAACAAAACACGGCTTTGATTACAAAACACAAACACGTCGAAAGCGTGCATCTCAATTCAAATATCTGGCTCGGTTCAGTCAGTTCGTTCGAGATCAATTCGAATCCCATGTCGGTGTATTTATACCAACGAAC
This sequence comes from Nymphalis polychloros, assembly GCA_905220585.2. NCBI lineage: Eukaryota > Metazoa > Arthropoda > Insecta > Lepidoptera > Nymphalidae > Nymphalis > Nymphalis polychloros. Next base: position 12,094,859 of record HG992253.1, on the reverse strand, counting down.
TCCGCTGTCAAAGACACAACATAATTCCGTACACTCCAACACATGGAAACTACCCTCAGACTAATTATTATACAAACTGCAGCTACGGAACGCAATGGCGACGTTCGCGCCAATTTCCTGCAATACATGTTAAATGGCCGCCAATCGAACCCCTTTTCCTCCCAACCCCATCCGCTAGGGCTGCAATTCAATTGTCCACACATTTCATACCTATGAAATGCGATTATAATTTAATCTGACATGCAATGGTATTACAAGACCAAACAATTGTATTCTGTTGATTATTTGTAATTACAATTATAAGAATGTTTATAGTAAAGAATAATTTCGTGAATAATCTTTAGAAGACAGAATGTTAGCTTAGTTGTGCACATTAACTTTTTTAACGTTTTAAAATAGTATCATTATAAAGTATTATATTCGTATAAAAATTTCACAAATTATAAAATCAAATTTATGATTAATGACAATTAATATTAAAATCTAACTTTTCTTTTATCTTGTGCTTATGTTCTGTGACAACCCTAACTCGCCGGATCTAAGCTGGTTCTAAAAATTGATGGCAAAAGTGATTGAAGTGTAATGACGCAAACGGGAACAACTATGTTATTTTATTAGAAAGATTCGGTGGAAATTTTATACCGTGAAACTCAGTGGAACTTTTAAAGTAAGGTCAGGATTATGGAGATAGTGACCTAACTTGGTGAAAGACTTTTAAGTAGTTTTCCAAACAATATCCAGTAAACTAAGTATGAAATTTTGTTATCAAGCTTACACAACCCGATTGGCGCCCAACGTGGGCTTTCCGAAAAATATTCAAATATATTTTTATAAATATCAAATGTACTATTACTATATTTTTCTAGATGAGTCAATAGTTTTGAAAAAAGTATATCAAATATTATAAATAAAATCTCTATTTATTACTGCTTTGAGCGTACACTACCGAATAAAGTATTCGTTTTCAAAGCATTTCGCTTTAAAAACTTTACCAGCTTACAGTTTTTCAAATATTTCACCAGAAATTTATTTCCACTAGAAATTGAATATAAGAGCAGCGCGGCACGCCTCCGCTTCTAGTATATTAAGGTATTATGTTTCGAGAAACGATATTTGCTGATGGAAAAATACAAAACGGAAACCACACAGTTGTATGTGTGGCCAAGCTGACTTTAGCATAGAATAATAAGTATGATTTTATTTTCAATATCTGTCTTTTATATTAAGAGTTATATTATTGAGCAATATTTAACTAACGAATAGAACTATTTGGTCCTTTTGTGATTCTATTTTCTTGCGATCATTTTAAAATACTAAAGATATGTAATGTATATAATTTATTTTTATTAAAGCAACAGCAACTAGCATAAATACAAGATTAGTAATAAAAATAATAAATAATAATAAAAATTGATACATTCCTACTACTACAGTAATATACGGTAAAATTAAAAAAAATGTTTGTATGTTAACACATATGTATAACATGTGACATAGGAATTACTTTCCTTGATATGTCGCAAAGTCGAATGAAATTGACATAAATGGGCACATTCCTATTGAAATTTACTCGCTGGAAGTCAAAACTACGTATCATGTACTGGTTCGAACTTTCTTGATCAACGACAAAGTTTCGTAGGCCGTGGGAAGGCAGACACGCATTATTCGGTCGTTGTAAATGGCATACGCTGTAAGTTAGTCCCAAACAACTCAATCAACTTTTTCCCAACGTACTCAATCGAAAGGAACTACTTCTCCATTGCCTATAACCATAGAGTTCCGAATTCCCTCGCAAACAACTGGTAGTTCTGATCTGAATTAACGTATGGCGATCGTTTTCATTATTTTTCATGTTTTTTTCAAATCGGAAAAGTTTTCCGAATTGCCTTGTAAATGAAACTTCAGTAATTTTTCTTTTAGTATTACTTTACTTTGGTGATTGAAGTAAGACATTACGTGCCAATATATTCTAATGAACATGCAAAAATTATCAAAGTTTCTTTCAAATGATTACGTTCGTTTTCATCTTATTTTTCGTACATCAAGCAATATCATTATTCAAATCAGATTTCCATCACAGCTTAACCGAATGGCATAGAATATATACGCGTACAGTAATTCAATTCTTAAAGCGTAAACGTAGAAGCTATTATGGAATAAAAATGTATACCATACGTGCTTAGTGCTTACTGCATGAGAAGTGTGCAATATGATTTAAGCTAGTTCAAATAAAAAAGCAGATATCCGCCGTACCTCGGAGATTAAACGGGATATTGGATATGATCGCAGCAAATACTAATTTATTTCGATTTCATAAAATACCTACAAAGCACGTAATTGAATTTAACTTTGGAAATGAGACTGATAGCAACTTGAAACCAACTCAATAAAGTAGCGACAGTGAGAAAGGAACAAAGAGATCGTGTTTACTAAGATGGAATTTAATTAAGAAAATCCGAAAAATTTAATCAAATATTGTCGTCGAAAGCAAGATCCTAATCATAGAATACTTAAACGAATACCATAAACATTTACACGGAACGTCGGAATTAAAGTTAAAATTATAGATGCAGTTACCAAAATAGCTTTGCTAGAATATAATATTACGTTGAACAATTTTCACCGTCGAATTGCGTGCAAGTCATGCACGCTGCATTTGTAGATAAAATTTATGCATCTTGGACAAGACGTGGTGTCGCCGGTTTCACGGACCACGGGTTAAATGGGTCAACACAATTTCGTAGTTTGACTATCGGGTGAGGTCAAACAGATCCCACTTGAACTCCTCCAGTGCATTAACTTTATGTGCTTCAAATTATGGACGATTGTTCAAATAAAGTTTCGATTTAATGGAGCTTGTAGTAAGTTATAACATACTTAAAACCATTGAAAACAAAATTGAAATATAGATTATATGTTTGCATTAACTATTCATTTTATTGAATAAAATCTTATTCCATTTCAGTTTATTACATTAAAATTTTTAAACATAAAATCATGAAGGAACACGTAATGTATATTTCAATATTGTTCATCGGATTGGAAAGCGATAATTGTTTCTTTGTTTACGTTCAATAACATTATATTAAAATGAACTTCAAACAGAAGACAATGAAAATGGTTATAATGAAATTGCTTCTACTCAATTAATACATTTTCGAAGTCGACTTTTAAAGTATGTCATCCAACATTGATGAATTATGTAACTTTGAAGATGCATAAATTATAACAGTTTATGAAGCAAAGCCCGCTAGGCATAGATTAACATATATCAGATTCGCTAAGCCAGTATTTTGATCTCAGCAGAATCGAATCATCTCAGAGATTACTCACACAGACATGCTTATACTCCCTAGGGATTAAGTTATCGATTCTATCATGTCGAGAAGTATGTGGGCGGTTCCTTAACGTTGTAGCATGGATTTATGCAGATAATCTAGACGCAGACCCAACGTTTACGTTGATCGATCTAACCAAGACTTAATTTATTTATCTATGAATTTGTAATTAGTGGTGACAATTCGATAAGAATCGTTCTAAAGGTGTTCGTAACTGTCAATAAACGTAACTACAATCGATCGCTTCTTCGTTGGGACGGACTAGCGATACGGGTTTGTATAAATACTGCCCCCCTATGTTTCCCATATTACCCATATATTTCCTAAAAGGACACATTGAGTTACTACCCCAGGTGAGGATTGTCTGTCCGTTTCGGTAGGTTTCCACCGATTTATCGGTTGTTTTATTTCCACAAAATAATGTGTTACACATTTTACTGTTGTTTTTTTTTGTTTTGTTGGGTAAGCAAGCCGACGTCTTAGATCACGGTTAGCAATTTTTTTTTATTATACTTATTTTTACACCACTTGTCGTACCGTTATACGCTATACGTACCGTCGTATACAGATATGGGTCATCAAACAATGTTGTGTCGTTATATATGAACAAAACTTATGAACAAAAATTTTTTTTTAAGCTGAATTTATTCGTCTACGCTACTACAATGACTGAATCGTAATTTTTTAAGTTTAATTTTTTCTATAGTTGTTTACGGCCGCACTATAGGGGCAGGAAGACAAGTATTAGATAAAAAAAAGTATTCTTTTGTCCTTCCTTGGCATTCATGTTTACTTCTTACCAAATTTCATTAAAATCTGTTCAGTGGTTTAGCCGTAACAGCGTAATTGAGTAACTTTCACATATATAAAATATTTTTATTATATTTTTTTAGATGAAGTTGACGTGATCGGCTATACGTCGAACCAGAGTGATAGCGAGTCGCTAGTGTCGGGTCACAGCGGCGACAGCGGGGTGGGAGTGGCGCGCGGGCGACGCTCGCGACGTAGCAAGCCTGCGCGCGCGCACCGCGTCACGCGATACACCAGGGTGTAGGTTGGTATTATACATCTTAATTAATTATTATTTCTTAACATTTCAATTTAAAACTCACATATTCTGTCAGTATATACACCATATATTAGCAAATTAAAACATAAATAGAATTTTATTCGATACGTTTTTAATTTGCTTTACAAAAATATATTAAAAATAATCCTTGTTGAATATTATAATAAATATTGGTTTGACTCTTTCGTGTAATAAAATACATTATATTAGTATTTATGATTAATACACCACTGACCAGAAGTTTATCGAATTACAGTTTAATTTCGAAATAGTGAGGGATATAGGCAATATTACAATGAAAGTAAATGATTCCAGGTGAGCGAGCGCGGCGCGAGCGCGGCGCGGTGTGCGCGTCTCCGCCACCAAGCGACTGTCTTCGTGTAAACAAAACAATCGTAGGACATTTTGTTGGTACATGTACTGAGGCGAATGTTGTTCGTGACTGAGTGGGGACCCCGTCCCGGGAGTGACTCGCCGGAGATTGTCTGCGCCCGCGCCGCACACACACACACACACACTACTCGACACACACACCTCCGCGATCCATTACCGAGTACAAAATTGCCAAAAAAAATGTATAAACAAGTTTATTTTTCTCTCTCTTCTACTCTTTGGTGTTTAAACTTGGACTATTGTAAATCACCCGCTTCACACTTCATCACAAACGGGGCTCAAATGCTGGTTTCGAGATATAGTTTGCCCCGATCACGAAAAATATTTATCACATTTTTATTTCATTATTTCTTAATATATTTATAAATTATATGTTTATTCTTTGGAAAGTGCGTTTTAATTCCTTAGGTACTTATTGTTATTGATATCCAGAAATGAAGTCGCGAGAGCGAATGTTTTGTAGATATCAATTTTATATTTTGTATATAATTTTATTTTTTCTTGTATAATTTAATCAAATAGATTTTAGATCTGTGCGTGTTGGACGGTCTAACCGCTGCGAAATTATTTTGGGTTTGTCATCTTACATGGCAACCCACCAAAAAATATTTAAGTTTTAACGAAAAATAATAATGAGGAGGTACTAAAAGTGCGGCTATGAGATTTTTATATAACATCACATAGATCGCTTTTTCCCGTACCTCATTTGCTATTCGTGTTGCCATCTCTCTCGATGTCGCGATCGCTATCTATAAATGACGTCACATTCGACTTTTCAAAATGGCGGGAAACATTTCGATAGAGAAAGAAACACGTTTGCAAAATCGCTAACATTGTTAAGTATTAATATTGAATGTTTATGATCTCACTTCATTGTCACAGGCCTGTGCGAGTAATGTGTCATTTTATATATTATTTTTTCATTATATTTTAAATCGCGGCCAGTTAAATTAGATTTATTTACGTATTAGATATATGATCAAATCTGTCGTTTGACATAATTACTCGCATGGTTTTTAATTTATGTGGACACACACATACCAAAAATAATATTATATGGAATGAAAAGCTGGACAATACACTGTGTTGATAAAATGAAACCTTTGCTAGGAGACATCTATATTAAACAATATATTTTTGTTATGACTATTGTATCTTATAATATTAAATTGTTAATTCATTTTACTATGTATGGCTGGTTTGATTGTATTGTTTAAAGGTATTTTTCAACGATATATGTTCATGGACCTTCGCTCGATTCAAATCTCAATTGCTTCCTTGGTCCTAAAGAATGTTAGATTTTTTTTTTGAATTCATAAATTTATTGTAAATTGTTTTAGGTATGGATGTTATAATAAGTATAGTTATAAACGTATAATTATTGAAATGACAGTCTGATCTCTTAACATAATGCGTTATCGGTTAGCGGCTGAGCCGCGTGTGTCCGTCGGGCGCCTCCCACTCTAAAAAAAAACTTTAATGTGACGATTAAAATTCCCGCCAAAATGTATATTAATTAGTTTTCAATGTCTCAAAAAATGGTTGTTGTTTTTGAAAATCAAAAATTAATTTATAATATTTTATTTTATTGAATCAACGAGTATGTCTAGTCGAAATAAAAATATATTTAAAAATTTCAACTCACATAAATTTTACGGTTACATTTTGGCGCGTATTTTAAACGTAATATTATCTGTGCCCGATGCTTGCATCAGCTTTACGAGCTGCGGCTTTTAGAGAATTAACTCTTTAAACTGTTGCAATTTCTTACGAAGGAAATTTTATTGCAATGTTACAAAGAATATTTTAAGTATAAGGCCAGTAATAATAACGGTCACGCAACACGTCTAAAGAGTACAATACTCGATAGCTTTAGCTGCGTCTGTCATATCCTGCCTCAAATATGTCGAAAGAAAAAAATATTTATCTTTTGGAAATTAATATATCACAAATTTTTATTTATTTATAAGGCAGTGCTCTGTCGATTTAATTTAAACCGTACCAGTGTTTCGCTTCAACTCGCATGCTTGTCGTTCGATAGGAGACACCTCAATATTTCACCGAAGACCTTTGCGATATCTCATTCATGTTTCATTTGCAACCGAGTGTAAATGGGTAGAAGCGGCGACGGGACGCTCTAAGAGTACAAATTCTGTATAAGCCCCTACTTGAGTGTTAATTCTAAACGTTAATTTTAATCACGAAACAGGGAGAAGGTATCGTCAGAGTATGAATCTAGTGTTAAGCGCGCGGGCGACAGTCGTAGCCTACGGTGCAACTCTGCCTTTGATGTTGTCTCTTCCTTATCTGAATATCGGTATCCTATTGCTACAGTGACTTTGATTTGCGATATCTTCCGACTGTACCCTCTTCTCGTAGACGTATCGAGCGCGTAGAGCGCCTTATATACAGGTGTATCACTGTAACGATAGGGTATTAGAAGCGGTGCGTGCTCTGTACGTGCGCATCTCGTTAGATAAGAAAAGTGTTATTAGAAACAAATTGCAATAAATAAGCCGCCCTCCGCCGCCGCTCCGCACTTAAAACCAACTTAGTCGCTGTAAATTAAAATTAGTCCGGCGTTGTAAAAATATCACCGATTTGTAAATATTTGGAGCCAAAATTTTTATACAAATTATTAAATAGATATATTCTTGGACCAAGTTGAAGGGGGCGCGGCGGCGGGGGCCGGCGACTGCGTGGAACGAAGCCACGAGGCGCTCGTGTCGTCAACGGCACGCCATTACTCGGTTTGACGTTACAATTGTCAAGAACGTCAAATTAGTAATATATTGCGATCGTTCGACGCGAGCGTTTCAAACGAAACCTCTACGTATTCGTTATCCAAGATGGCGGCACGCAGTCATTCGTTGTCTGATCGTAGAGGCAAACATTAGGTACTATTGTGACTACTGCTGATGTGACTTGGCAGCATTATTCTATGTAATTGACGAAAGCACATATAATTTACTATATGTAAAAAGTTATAGAATTAATTTAATAAAATTATAAATAAATATTAATGTCTATTAATTTGCCCATCCCAAACAAAATTTTTAATGTTGCTTAAAATACTTGAATTTAATAATACTTTCAAATGTATACCGAAAAAATAGCTTTGATACGATATCAACAATTGAATGAATTAACCAAATCATGGTTTAAATAAAAAACAACAATATATCCAGTTTATATTTTATTACCACATACAATCAAATATAAATATAATGTTAAAACATCGACCAGCGATGGAACAAGACACGATTTAACGATATATAATTGAAACAAAGAACAACAAAAAAAAATACAAAATGTTGGAGGACGTCATTAAATCACATAAATTGAGATTTTTAAATACAACTCAAAAGTAATACAAATAATAACGGGAAATATTCACTATTTTATTGTTCATCATTAATATCGTCTTTATTTTTAAGTAACGAATTTAACTAAAATCATACATAAAATAAATTGTCCTGCCAACTAAATCAACAATCCATTTTCAAATTTAGTGTCAACTACAATATATTTGTGCTTTCATTTTTAATCTACGTAATTCCTACGCCGACTTCCTTAACGCTAGTGAGTATTTAAATCAACTTAACATTTATAAAGATAGAACAACACAACATCATCAGCGTCTCTGCGCATATAAGCTCGCGTGGTCACCCTATTGGTTGTCTATGGTCTGTTACTATTGGTTAATTTAATTTGAAAAATTTTTTAAAGCGATTGCAACTCTCTATACGTGAAATTGGCAATCTTAAAATTTTATTCTCATCGCGCCTACAGAAGTTTTTCTTCAAAATGTATATTTGCGATACTAAAACGCTGAACCTAATATTTGGAAGTTAGGAAATAATTAAAAAAACGACGATTTAATACGAAATTAACTGATGCACGAGTATATTTTAATGAAACTTTGGAATGTTTAGATGCATAAAAATAAAAACTATAATATTAAAATAAATGGCAACGCTTATAATGTACGATATTTATAATATTATACGAATTTAATGGTCTCTTCATGTAATATATAAGTACATTGTAAAATTACCTTATACTTATTTAATTTACAAAACAAATTATTCTTTTCGTCTTATTTACTATTAGCACGAATATTGAACGTTTATAAAGAAACAATTTTACATTCTACAGGATTATATGTAAAACACCAGCAACCTCGCAGGACTAGATAGCTGACATCATAAGCAACAACTTTTGTTCTACGACTTCGGACATAACTCAAAACGTGAAAAAAAATATTATTTTACAAGTTTTTGTTGTACTGTCGTGACATTTGAAGGTCTATGTTTCATTCATAAACGAAAGGACGACGCGACGCTCGCGCGCGCTTAGTCTTTGGGAGGCGCGTAGATTTATAAAAGTTCAAGCGGGAAATTAAATTAATATTTATTTTTGTATGAAAATAAAATCTAACAAATTATCAAAAGTCGTAGAACAAAAGTTGTTGTTTATGGTGTTAGCTATCCAGTCCTGCGAGGTTGCCGGTGTGTTACAAATAACCCTGTATGTAGTAGTATTAGTACTAAATATTTAAACCAATTAAATTAATAAAAAAAGGAAAATAATATTTTATACATTAAATAATAATATTTCGGCGTTTATCATTCAACAACAACACAAAAGATTTTTCAACAAAACAAAATAATAGATAAATAATAACATTGAAAACTTTCAAACATCAAGAGGATATAACACAGAGGAAAACTTACTAAAATCAATACATATGACATTACAAAAATTAAAAAATATATTTATATAAACTGATTTCTGTCCTTTTTTTTTGGTGTGCAACATTCGTATCTGCGTGTAAAAACATGGAATGTCATCGAATTTAATACCGATACTTTGATAGCTTTTTAGTGACATTAATTAAAAATAAAACTTATTAAAATATTTGTGAAATAATTGACAAAACTTAATTGATATATTATAAATTTTAAATCAGGTAACAAAGATTTTTACTTTAAAAAAAATATCGATACCAGTATCGCATCACTAGTAAATATATTTCTTGCTATAAAAATCTGGCAACACTAACTCACAATTACTCGAATATCGAATTATCTACGATTGCCTACATTAGGAATTAATACTAGGATGAGCATTTAGGAATGTGTTTGTAACATTAATTACACTAATCCTTTGGCTTCTAATCCTTTATATATTTAAAAAAATACATGTAATAATTATTAATATTAATTAAAAATACTTTTTTTTAATAGTTTTATACAATTTTCTTAAAAAGATTTTCAATTCCTTCTATTTTAAAAGATCGCGGTTTCAGCCATTTCACTATTATAATACTGTTATGTTAGAATTGTGTGATAATGTTTTTTTTTTTTAAATCAATAGATTTTAATAGAAGTATACCAAAATTCTTGAATATTCTAACTTAAAAAAGTTTCACAAATGTCTCAAATTTTAATGTGAAATTGTAATAAAATTACACGCACTAACGATTTTATAAACAAAAAAAAAATCAACGACTTCCAAAGATATTGAACATCTACAACAGATTAATTAAATTTTATTATTTTGACATTATTACCGTTGAAGAATGTTTTATTAACCATGTAATATATACCACAATTTTTTTTTATAAATAAAGATCTCAATGACGTATACTAGAATGCCAAAAAGTTGCCATAACAAATAACATAGATGTCTACTTCACTACAAGCTTTCTTTAAGTTAATATCACGTATTTTTTAATTTTACTTTTTGTTTTAATAAATTAATTTAATATATTTATGTTAATACTTAATTATTTATTTCTCTCTTGATATTTAATGGAATTACATATAATTAATGCGCCTAAAAATTTTCAGAAATACCTAATTATATTAAACATTATTTTTATATATAACAAAAAATAAAAATATAAGTTACTATAATAAAAATATGCATAAACCAACGTTTTTTTAAAAAAAAAAGTAATATAAGGGGCACCGTTAAAAGCAAGCATCTACAAATTTACTGAACAAACATCCCATTGGATACACAAACTTCACAATATTTCTTATAACAATCAACGCAATCTCATGATATTGCAAGAAAATGTGCTTAAAGGATGATAATTTCTTGCACAAATGTATCGAGTATAAATACAAACTTGCAACTTTTACCAATCAATAGTTCAATCGAGGTCATTGCATCGCAAGGATTTACAAACGTTACAAGCTCTACTTGCATTTATGTAGTTTTCCAACGACACTTGCTTATGTATTGCAGCAAGATGGCTCACAAGAATGTTGCACAGCTAGAGTTATCCTGGCTTTCTTTTTTTTTTTTTATTATCTTTGTTGCCTTACTTGTCGCAATCTTGGACCAATTTAACGCTGTCCTCGTCTCGGCGGTTGGTGTGGGGCCGTCGCAGGGGCCTCGGGTGTTGTAGTATCGAAAACCTGTCCGTCTGTGGCGCACTTGGTCTTTTACTGAGAGCAGTACGGAGGTGACTTTCACCTGAAATATAAGTTGAACATTGACGTGTTTTGTGTATAAGTTTAATTATTTTGCTAAGTTAAAATTTGTTCTTATGAACAATAATTACAATTTTTTTTTATTTTTTTTTATTTTATAGATTGGCGGACGAGCATATGGGCCACCTGATGGTAAGTGGTCACCAACGCCCATAGACAATGGCATTGTAAGAAATGTTAACCATCACTTACATTGCCAATGCGCCACCAACCTTGGGAACTAAGATGTTATGTCCCTTGTGCCTGTAATTACACTGGCTCACTCACCCTTCAAACCGGAACACAACAATACAAAGTATTGCTGTTTTGCGGTAGAATATCTGATGAGTGGGTGGTACCTACCCAGACGAGCTTGCACAAAGCTCTACCACCGAGTAAAAAATAAACAATAATTGTATTGTTATTAATTATAAATAATGATTGACGCCTGCTTAATGGCAACTCGAGCTTAGACAGCAGAATTTTAATAAAAATGCGTTAACCAATGAAAGTTTTCATTAAAAAACATTCATAAAAAAAACATCAGGGAAATATGGAAATGATTCCAGCTTACCTGGTAACGACAACGGACGGCCACATAAGGTCAGGTCATGTGACCTCGGAGAAACCGATCTGGAAGACCGAGGTCTACTCGGCGTGTTATTGTTCTTCGACTCGTCACTCCTGGTACCTCGGCGCGGAGAATGTGACGGTAACAACTCCTGCGTGAAAATATTTTAGATTATTGTTATTTGTAATTTTTCAATGTAAATTTAATATCTCCAGAGGTCCGCTAAATGATAAACATGACTTTGATTTAAATTTATTTAGGTATTGTTATCACAGTTTTTAAGAGTATTGTATTGTAGTCCTCCTGACCGATTTCGGCTAAGGCAACCAGACTCAAGGGTGATTAGTCAACTGTGCAAGTCTTATAGCGCACAAGAGTGTGGGCCATCACATGTGCATTTGCTATTCTTCAACACTCAATGGTAATGCTACGCGACTGGAAAGAGTTCAGGCGCAGGACCATAGGATATACGTGCTTTCCACAACACACATTTCCAACTTCCAGACTCCGGATTGCTACTAAGAATTTTGGGGTTTTGAACCCAGGACCTCTGGATCTGCGGCCTTATATCTAACCACTAGACCAACAAGGCAGTCATGAATTTTGAATTACAATATTAATTGTATTGTTGATGTAAACTAACTTGATGTTTTAAGCAATAAATTGTGCAGTGTATGTATACAGTGTGCAACAAAAACCCTGTCCGATCCGTGAAGTGATTATTAGGTATCGTGTGTGTATTAAAAATGATTACCTAAATAGAACCGTCTATTCCGACTCACTTACTAATAACTAATAACCACTTCACAGGTCGGACAGGGTTTTTGTTACATGCTGTATAATATACATTTACATTAAATAATAATTAATCTATTGTCACATTAATTCTATAAAAAAAATTATATATCAAGATATTGCAATAAACAATAAAATAAGTCTACTAATAATTAACTATTGTACAAAGAAAATTACTCAATATTTCCTACACAATAAAAATAACATAATAATAATATTAATAATTTCATGTGTCATTTGCCGAGTTATCTATGTGTACAAAAATATAGTAATTTATATGAATAAAAACACATAATAACATAAAAGATACTACGCACGTTTTACAAACAAAAACGTCTTCCAACACCAAAACATGCAAAGCTGCGAACAAGACAAATGCGAACATCACCGGTGGACACATATTAAGTTAGTAACCTTCTCCTGGGAATTGACCGAGTAAGCGCTATATGAGACGGGTGTGTCTGCGAAGTCGAACGCACTGGTTGCACGGTACGACAGTGAGTCTTCATCCAAGCAGCGGGAACAAGTTAATTTGTTAATACATTTCATACAATTAACTATGAAGAAAATAAAAGAATGATCTTATTACTCACTATAAATCTTTTGACTTCACAAGAAAATTCCATCAAAATTATTTGTTCTTATGAAAAATTATATTGTGATCAATTATAAAAAATAATTACACTACATTGAGAGGTACAACATAGTCAAATTTAAAATGTTATTCAGTAAGAGAGCTTTACATATATTAAAAGAATACAACAATTTACAAATTAATAATGAAATTACACGGTTAGTCTGGCATTATATTAACACAGGTTATCTTTAGCATAAAAAATTTAATATAAGCAATAAAATGTTACGAGATAAATACAATTCTAATAATATTTGTTTCATTTCTATTTATTATTTGAAAGTATAAATTAAATAAATTTAATATAATGGCTGTCATACCATGTGGCCAACAGCTTGTCGGTGGCGGTGATCTTATTAAGTGTTCGTGGACCTCTTTAAGGGTCATGGGATCATCTTCAACGAAATCTAAAGCTGCACTGCCAAACTCCTATAATTCATGAAAAAACATTTTCTAATAAATTTAAATGCTTTTATATGCATGATAACATTTTTATATTATATGCTAAAAGTCTGTAAATGAACTACATTAGACATTACATCAACAAAACTTCATATTATATTATTTTCATTATAAATAAGTAAATTATTTTGTTCTACATTTTTTTAAAGTTATTACTCAATTAATTGTTATATTACTTGTTTATATAATGAAGTTTAAAATCTTGAATTTAACACTAACAAATGAACATAAATCATTTATAAATAGCAATATTATCGATACATTATAATTTTTAAGTTGTGAATTGTAATGTAATGTATTTTATTTATATAAATGTTGAATTTATACAACATTTCTATGTGAAAATTGAAACAAAGAGCAGTAATAAGTAGGTTATTATATAATATGAAATTGTTACATTAAAAATTAAGCTGATAAGTATATTCAGTGCATTTATTTAATACCTTGACAACGATGGGATGTTGTTTAAGATTTTTGATAAATTTACCTGTGACATTAGTATTGTATCATCCGATTCACATTCCTCAGCATGGCTTTCAATTAAACTCTCTCTGCTCGCCATAACTTGCTGAAATTGTTATATAAACAGTTATAAGTTGTGTAAATAATTTTAATGATAACTTATTATATATAGATTTATAAAAGGTTGATAGGGTACCTGTAAATATGGATTGTCTTGTCTAGAAAGCCTTAACGCTTCCATATCTTGAGCGATGTTTCTCGTACGTCCAGGAGTTAATAATACAGCTGGCGATCCACTTAAATTTGGTGTTAGAACTAAAACAAACAATACAATACAAAATGGGCAGTGTCTTTGTAACTGTATTTGCTCATTATCAAAGTTATTACATACCTGAGAGTGAATCGTTGCTAGTCTGCATTTTAAATGTATAAAGTGAAATCAAGAAGTAGGAAATTCATAAAATTTCGTACACGATAAGTTTTTTTAATGATAATAATATATAACACTAAAACACAGTCAAAACATAATTAATTAACACTTATAATAGATAAAAGTGTGGTCTCGGCACAATTATTTTATATGTATATTATTGTAAGTAAAGTAGACTAGCATTTGGCAAATAATGTGCGAAAACGATTAATAATTTCGTGTAATAATTTGACAGTATTCTTTTTAAAGACAATTTTCATTGTTAGGCAAAGGTACTGATTGTAACAGATTAAAATTTCGACTAGAACTTTAGCACAGAATACAAATAGAGTAAGTGTGACCTAAAGCCTTAGTTAATACCTAAAATTCTAAGCATTCCCAAAAATAACTAATAAAAGCCTGTTTATGTAGATCGATATCTTAAACAAATTTAAATTCAACAATAATAATCAAGTATAGGTTTAATAACTGAAATTCGTTTTTTTTTATAATTGATATAATAGAACTATATACGAATACTAGGATTGAACAGAGATTGCAAAGTGCACTTAAATCTTAACTAAAAATTAATCGTTAACACACGTGTGTGTGCTGCCGAATAAGCTCCAAAACTATACTCTTAACTATACATAAAAAAAGGAAAGGATTTCTTAGCCTACCTATGTGACATTTACATTAGGTACTTTACTTTCATAGAATAATAACCACTATAGAACACATACACAAAAGAACGACCTGCAGAACTTATAAAATAAGCATATTTTTTTCTTGCAATAAGCCTTGTGTAAATCCCATCTTCTATGATTCACGTTGACCTTTAAATGGAATGAAAGCTACGCTTATTAAAATGGTAAAATAGGCATAAAGTTATGTTAATTAACACATTATAGGCGTTCTTAGCGAGTTTTGTTGGCTTGGACTGAAATTATGAAATATATATGAAATTCGAGTATGGCGTAGTTATTAAAATAAATAAATAAATAAGCTTTATTAAATGGCGTAGTTATTACCAACAAATAATAAAATTACTTCCTAGTAGAGAAATAATCGTATCAATTGAGTTTAACGTGTAAGCTGTTTGTTGAGAAACAACTGGAAAAGGTAATGTTTATTTTAATTTTCTTAAAAGCATATCGAAGTTACAAGAGTGAAACTAGGCAGTCTTTGTATCAAATATTTTCGTTTCTTATTTCATAGTTTAAATATGTAGAAGATAAAGACCTAAGTTTAAATATATAAGCTATGTTAGGACCTGTAGGTTGTGAACCAAGAATCTCGCCCTATATGTTGTCTAACAAGCCAGATGTATAATACATGGCGTCCTCACATGGAAATTAGGTCTACATTACGATGATCTGCTTAAAAACGAATTGTTTGTAATAAATACCTTTTCGATAACGTATACAATATCCGTCAATAAATATTGCACATCGACCATTGTAAAGACAAAATCGCCTAATTTCGCCACCTTTTTTTTATGTTAAAGGGATGCGGACCAGCATAATATGGGACATCTGATGGTAATTGATCATCGACATAGACATTGGTGATGTAAGAAATAATAATCATTCTTTACATTGCCAATGCTCCACCAA
The DNA here is from genome assembly GCA_905220585.2 of Nymphalis polychloros. Lineage (NCBI taxonomy): Eukaryota > Metazoa > Arthropoda > Insecta > Lepidoptera > Nymphalidae > Nymphalis > Nymphalis polychloros. The sequence continues at coordinate 12,078,625 of HG992253.1, read as the reverse complement.
CCTTGGGAACTAAGATGTTATATCCCTTGGGCCTGTAGTTACACTGGCTCACTCACCCTCCAAACCGGAACGCAATAATACTGAGTATTGCTGCTTAGCGGCAAAATATTTGATGAGTGGGTGGTACCCACCTGGACGGGTTTGTACGACGGGCGCATTGGCGATGTTTTTTTTAAGAAATATACAATGACACTGTCTATGGGCGTTGGTGACCACATACCATCAGGTGGCCCAGATGCTCGTCCGTCTACCTATAGTATAAAAAAAAGAATGATTCGATATTCATTTTCACATTTGATCCTGATCAATTTTGGCAATAACGGCTAAGCTCGGAATGGCGCAGGTAATATGCGGCGTGCCAGGGTAGATGCAATCTGCAGTTCCATCGTACTGGGTGAAGGCACACGGCTCGACCGAAGCCATAAGATAAATCAGGCACAGGACCGATAGCTTATATACTTTTTGAGGCACAGGAGTCTTAACAGTCTCAGTTTCAAACTCCGGACTGCTAACCCTAAGGGCTCGGCCCTTGCACGCTTGCCCTGCCATCTACCCGAACCCATACCCAAGTGAATTTCGTCCGTATGCTTCAGAACTCGGTTTTAAATCATATTTTCTTATAGCGGATAAACTAATATAAATGGCATTTATTTTTAATTCTTTTGGAAAACTGTATTGAATTAGGTGGTACATACACAAAATAAATAAGAATAAAATAATTATAATTCATTGTGTCATACTAGATGAGAATCACGGTCTTGTATACAGGTCTAATTTCAGTGGTGAGAGATTGGTGCGATTGTGTTACAACTTTTATTTCGGCACAACGCCCGCTGTACGTCGTTGCTATCGCACGTGGTTGAGTGTCACGCGGCGTATATTTATCTCTCCCAAGTATTGTTATTTAATCATCATTATATCGTTTTGTTGAGTTTTGCGGATTTGTTGTTATTTTAATGTTTTGTTTGGATTTGAAAAAGTGTTCGGGATAATTATTACGCGAATTGTCATGCCTCTGGCGGCCGTAAATTGAACTGAACAGCGACATTAAGCCGACGACATGAAGCACTACTGTTGTTGATAGACCTATGTATACGACCGTGATGAGAATACAGCATAAAAAAATATAACATTCAATGGTATTTATTTGCACTTCTCGCCAGATCTCAAATAAACTTTTTTTTGTAGATCTGTTATATTAAAAATATATATATACTTACCGTTATATTTTTATGAGTAATTAAATAAACCTTAAATTGGATTGAATTAAAATTTTCAACAAGGACAATGACAAAGTTATTACTTTATCAATAAATTTCTAAATACAAATGAAATTCTTGTAAATAATTTTAATACTGCTGGTGGTAATCACTAGTGCCCAAACCCGAATTCGGACATCGCGTGTACTCGAAAATGTTCTTTCTACCCGATTTCAACGGCGTCCTAAGCCGAGGTCCGGCCTCACAGGAGGCACCCTTAGGACGTCCGTTCCCCTTGAGCCACAATTATGTCGGCTTCCATTCTCCGGCTTGAGTTTATCTCGGCCCATCCCGCCCGGTGACGCTGTAGAGGCCAATAGGGCCAACAGCAATACACGAACCGAAAAAAAAAAACTCGAAAATGTACATTCGTCAATTTTTGCGGCATACGGCGTAGTTTTCATAAATGAGCCTTGTATGCTGCTAACGGACCATGTTGGACTTGCTTTATTATACTAAATAATTTAGCTAACTCAATTCGGAATATTATTAAAGTAGATTTTTTAAAATAAATCTTGCATTTATTTATTTTGAGAAACAAATTAACTTTTTCGTGTTAGGCACACGCACTCGGAAATTTTAAATCGTTTTTAACGCTATAATGTTTGCGGGTATAATATGTTCTAAAAATAAAACATCAACCTAGTATATAGTATATGTATTTATGTTTGAAAGGCACTACCTTGTCTGAGAAGGCCCCTCTCTGCTGTAACTGTATGAATGCGATAACAATCTCGTAAATAACCCCTTTAAAGTCAACTACATCAACAAATTTATCAAAGCAAATATTTCTATATACATTAATAATAATGCAATTCTTTATGTCAGGAATAGTTTTATAACAATCGCAAATAGTGCTTAGTGTAATGTCACCCATTTTGAATTATTAAACATGAAATATACATTTAAATTACAAATGAGGTTAATTTCGTTCATCTAGAATAATATAATTCGTTTTACAATTCGTTGTCGGTGAGAACGTATTGGACTGCACTGCCGTAGTCCAAGATTTGATTCTTTATTTCCTTCAGCTTGGCAATGTAGTGTTTATGTATCTTAGTATTAGTCCTCGTGTAACGAAGGGCCGTTATCATTTTATCCACAGTGTAATGCAGCCAGAGGATGTTTGTGTATGGTTCGAAGTTCTTCCAATCGTTACTGTAACAAAGAATCTATAATTAAATAAAATAGGAGCACATGATTTTTGATGCAGGCATACAGTTCTAATATGTCTTTTACTGTTGCAAGCAACTGGAGGGGGGAATAAATGTACAATATGTCAGTTTATCTTTCAAAACAGGCATCATTATTTATATAAGAAGCTAATATATTGCACTCGGTGGTAGGGGGCTTTGTGCAAGCTCGTCTGGATAGGTACCACCCATTCATCAGATATTCTACCACAAAACAACAGTACTTTGTATTGTTGTGTTCCGGTTTGAAGGGTGAGTGAGCCAGTGTAATTACAGGCACAAGGGACAAGGGGTGTTCCCAGGTTGGTGGCGCATTGGCAATGTAAGCGATTGTTAACATCTCTTACAATGCCACTGTCTACGGGCATCGGTGACCACTCCCCATCTACCTACACAATAGTCGCAAGTCGAGTGTCACTGACCCGAGCTTCTCCCTCATGAGGCGGTAGACCTCGAACTGGTAGTCGCCCACGGCGTCGAAGAGCCCGTCGTCGGCGGCCAGGTCGTTGTAGAGCGTGGCGCGCTCGCCGGCCGGCAGCCGCAGCGCGGCGCGCGACAGCGAGTAGTCGATGACGGCGGCCGACACGCCGCGCCGAGCCACGCGACACGCACGCCCGCGGACCACGAACGTCGCGTACTGAGACATACGTTACACGTGTGCTATATTACGGCTACGTCTTTACTATTTCTATTTTAGATGCGTAGAATATACAAGCCTTTTTATATATTGTAAACGTTTTATTTTTGGATTGACGACGCGTATTTAGAAAATCTTACAAGCGAGTAGGCAGGTAAATGAGAGAACTCGAATTATATCATTTGCTCCCACGAGGATGACAGATTCATTATTTTTGTAACAATTAACAATATTTATGAAGAGTTCTCAGAACTCTTAACTATAAACAAAAAATGAAATATTTACGTAGTGACTAAAATAAAGCAGTGATTACCTTCTGATCGGTAGGTGATATGAGCACGTTACCCCAGTGCAGATCGCGATGTTCGAATTGATAAGCCTCCTCGGCGACCGCTAGACCGAATGCGACCTACAAAATAATATTTACATAGATTACAATTATTTTATTCTTAACTTCGTTATGGAACTACAAATTCGTTTTCCAATTATTAATTAGTACATAAAACAAAATATGTAATTATTTTTGTTAAAACAAAATAATGATCAATTCCCAAACTATTAATCACTACAATGATGTAATGATTTTGTAAAAAAGAAACATTATAAAACCATAATAAAATATAACATATAAAATCATGCAACATAATCAAAAATAAAAATTAAAATTAAAAAAATGAAAACTCGCAACAAAAAAGCAGGCGCGACAACCGCAGAGGATAAGTGAAAATCTAGTCAAGGATTTGAAACTTGACACTAGATATTCACTCATCATCCGAAGAAGTCATCACTAAAAACTTCATGCAGACAAAACGCTGAAAAAAAAAAATACAAAAACAAACATAAAATTAATAACAAAATTAAACAATATGTATAAGACTTATATTAATCAGAGATTTTTAACATATCCATAAAGTTTATGGAGATAACTTTTTCTTATGCAATAACATGTTTATATATTATAAAAAATGGTCAGTTAACAAAGTTAGATTTCACTTATTTCTATTGTTATACTTAATCGAATTAATATATATTCTCCAAAAAATAAAAAGATTAAAAGGAACTCATAACAGTTTTAGTAAAATCAAATTAATTAATTCATATTTTTATGCATATGTCAATGTATTACACATAGCATAGCAATAAACGAACCAAATGAAAATATTAATAGATCATCATTTACATTGATGTTAGACTACTGAATTATTAATTAAACATAAAATACATACAAAATTGAAAAAAAATAAAACAATTAAAGCTAATATAGGCACACTAAAGGACATTATAATAATTGCGTACCTGCTGAAATAGTGCATATGCCTGCTCAGCGTTGTTGAACTGATAGCTCTCCAAGTCTTGACCTGCGTTGGCCAACTCAAGTACAATATATTGTTGGTCAACCGGCAAGATGGCTGGGTTGTCGTTCTCCGACCCCTTGCACTCGTCATACAGATCCCAAAGGTCGAGAAGACGGGACGGATAGCTACCGTAAACACAGCGGACTGCTAAAACCTGGAAAATTTATAAGATCTTCGTAAATTATGTCTTTGTATATCTGTGTAATAAAATTTACTTCGAATTTACTCTTAGACAACAGCATCGGACTACAGAACAAAAGTGCAAACGATCAATTTATCTAGATAACTCGGAATTCACTTATCAATGCATGCAGATACGAAACTAAGATAAAATGTCATTTGGTGTTATTCTTACAAGATATTCCCGTTAAGATGTTAATTTAAAATTATCGGACAAAAACTTTTTTGTATAAATAATATCTTGTGTTACATGACAGAATTTGTTTACTTTAAATCGTTGTTAAAAATAACTATTTCATTTAATGAAATGAAGATGAACGTCTTCGATTAATTCAATTTAATTTTTTTAAATTATTTATTGTGTAAGGAAAGGCCTAAAACTTTTCCACCAAAAAAGAACTCTTTTCTCAAACAGTGTGACCACTATATGCTATAACTTTAAGGACAACTTACTTTTAATTGTTAAGGGGGAGTTAAATGTCGTATATAGCGGTTGGTTAGTAGTTCGTTCAAATTTGAAATAACTAAAGAAAGTACATCAGTGTCTGACTTGTTGATTGTATATTATTAATATATTACTCAATATAGTTCGTCGTTTGACGAACTATATTTAGTTCTTCAAACGACGAACTATATTGAGTAATATATCTTAATTTGAATGCTATATAAAAATTAACTAAGAATTTGGTGATTGTTTTATTCCTTTATTCTGCTCTGCTCTGTCTCTTCTGTTTATCAAACAGTTTAACCAATTTTAATAATTTAAATTTTACCTTGAGCGTGTAGATACATATATGTCATAAATTAAACATGCAAATTTAGAGGTTGTATAGATAAGGTGTCGTGATCTGTCTGCCCTATATTTCTTATCGTATAATAATTTTAACATGCCTACAATCAGTAGATAGCAATGTCAATGAATGATTCATTAATATACAGCGGGTAACAAAATACGTGTCCGACCCGTGAAGTGGTTATTAGGTATCGTGTGTCGGTTCTATTTATGTAATAATTTTTAAAATACTTATAAATGATGCAAGTTGCTTGGCAACACAGTAGTCCACGTTAATATATTTTTTTAAGCAATTTTTTTGCTTAGTATTTTAAAAATTATTACATTTGTTCGATGTATATTATTTATATTTTTTCAAAGCAAAACAATTAAAATGCAGTTTTATCTAGTAATAACAGGTCATATCACATATCAGTCTTAGTTATATCCGATCATGATAAATATGACTAATTGTTATTATGAATTATTAAAACAATTATTAGTAAATTGTTATGAGTCGAAAAAAATAATAATAATATCTTTGTGTAAAATATTATATAAGGTTGATGAAACAAATAGATATGGGCTGACCTCATTAAAGACATCTGTAGCATTCTCTACAGAATGTAAATCCAAAGTTTCGACACTCTTCCCCTCATTAAAATGTTTCTCAATATCTGCTATTGGAGCGCGCAGTCCGCTCAATTCCCTAGAAACAAAAGAAAATTGTTTATAGTAAATGTTACTCCCAACTCTCAATACACAATGTAGCTGTATTTTAATAATCACTTGGACACATTCCAATTCGTTTTGGTCATACAGATACAGTTTTGAAACATCAAAGTAAGAAAAGAAACTGTTGCCAAGTATACTATATCTAACAGTCTTATTTTCCAGAACTAAAACACTCCCACCTTTTCAACTTTAACCTTTTAGCCCTGTCGATTTTACGAACAAACAAGAGAATCAGTAGAGATCAGCAGTTAGTAGTAGTTTGGCCTAAATATTAATTAATTTTAATCAATTTCCTTATACATAAACGGTTGGAAACGTCAATTTCTAATTGATATAGGAATAAACTAAAAACAATACAAATATAAAAATGATCATGTTGAATGACCATGTCGTAAAATTCTTTGTACTTTTAAGAGTAGATCTATGCCATCTGCTTGTAATGCAATAAAGATGTAGACATTTTTAATATTACAGATAAAAACATTTGCAGCAGTTTCTATCTTACATAAATACTGTGAGGATAATAAAATTTTAACTTAGTTATACAAGTCTTGACAACAATAAAAATGATAATAACAGAACTAATACTAGTATATCTGTTTTCGAGATATTACTAATAATCCTATTTTGCTCTACAATGAAGCATATTTCAGCACATAACAGCAGCATAATAGATCGAGGTCAGATTTTAACTACATCTCACACTTAGCAGGATCCATTATATCATCAATCTATTGAAACTCTAATCTGTCTTATGTAACAATATTTTTATGGAATATATCTCACCAAAACTTTGTCAAATTCAGCTCTTGTATCAACAGATAACATCATGACTGTTGTGTCAAAACAATTCTAGTAAAAATATTACAAAAATATAACATTCAAACAATAATAAATATTACAATATGACAAACAAATATAAAGTGAAACAAACATTTGCATATTTACATCAAAACAAAAACCTTTAAAGGTTAATTGTTTTGTTTTGTATATTGAAAAATAAAACTTCAACAAAAACAAAATATTTAATTTCCATATAGACTCTTTTAAGACATATAAAAATAAAGTATATTCAATAAAGGTTACAGAAATAGTTGCTTCATTATTTCTAATTTAGTAATTTAAGTGAATATTACTTACATAGCAATCACAATCTCAGATATAATTTCGTGGTAGTCCTTCTGACTCTCTCCATTGACCTTGATGTTGCCGGCTATAGGAACAATTTTTAGAACACGAGCTCGGCCATCTCCTGCTCGCCACAGGAATACCTCCCCATATACACCCTCGCCGATCTTGCGGCAATTCTTCAGGACTCTGTGAAAAATAAATAAACTCCCTTATTTTTGCTTAACTGTTTTTTTCTATAAATAGTTTATGAATATCAAAATTAATTAGGAAGTTGTTGTTTAACCATTTTATATTATTATAATTCCCCTAAAAGTGTGTACCCCTAAACATTACTACTGTTATTATTCGTTTTATTTGAGAATCAGTAATTTTGTTAGCACTAGTTTCTACTAATAATGAGGTCTTTTTTTATTTAGTACGTTGCTAATCCAACACAAGTATGAAACTTGGATTGAAAACAATGTCTCAATTAATAATTTACCTTTTGAATGACTAATTAGTTACTGAGGGTATTGGAATTCTTTAACAAAAGCTTATAATTAATAACTCATTATAACACTTACTTATGCATTATATTATTTCTGTATAAATAAAACTTTAATGACATAGTGTATTTATTACAAAATACAGAAAGAGCCCAAAAACATTTTATATAATTATAAAGAAAAATAACATGTGTTCATACTAAATCCACCATCTTGCTTTTGACTTGACCTAGTAAAAAATAAACGTTTCTCACAATAATATAGTGCTACATACATGCACAGTTATTATGATAATTAAACAAACAAAGGAGAGTACTCACGTATCTGGATAGCATTCATCAAACAGTATAACGTCTGTTTGATTGCAGCGTCGCAAGACGTAATCGCGAGCGGTCGCAAAACGATTCGACGTATCATGAATTTTTTCTAATACCGTGACCTCGTGTTCCGAGTCGGCAATCGAGAGTTTTGATAATTCAACAATCGTATCATCACAGTCTTCGGTCAAAAATCCTGAAATAACAAAACAACATGGATGCATTCGATTCTCCGTAATGACATACTAGGAAGTGAATGACGAACTTTCCCTATGAGTAATCGTGTTACGTAGAATCGGTGAAACCACGCAAGCGAACAATAACATGTCTTAAAAATATAATTTAATAAGTTATCAAACCTGTGTATTGCAGAGAAAGATGCATGCACTCTGCTTTCGACACTTTAGATGAACAAAGGCGCAGAACCAAGCTATTATCCCGTTAGGGATAACAAATGGCAGTCAAAATGTCCGAGTCAAAAATTTGCACTTGAAAATTTTCTACTATTGATTTTCAATAGTAGCTATTAAAATCACTGCTTAAAAGTTAACTATACAGCGATAACTTGTTACTAACAAAAAATAAAAATGAATTACAATGGCAGCGACACTACTGTAGCGTCTGCTTCCGTGAATGAATTTAGCACAGACGACAAAAACCAGATGCTACAACTTATATTACATTTTCATGTCAGTGTTGCCTGTACATTTGAAAATTTCTACTAATTTTATTACAATAACTAATTTGTTATTTACGTAATTATATGCATCTAGGGGAGTTAGTAATAATAACGTATTATAATATGAACAATTGACATTGAGCTGAGTAATTAATATATTAAATCCGCAGTATGGCCACATAGGAATATGACCATGGTCCGTGAACTATGTGATGTAACGGAATATTTAAAAAAAAATATGATCAATTGCTTTTAAATCAATAATTCTGTGATATATTAAGGATGATAATGAAAATCACCCTAATAAGAAGAATTTACAGTATTCAGGAGCATGTTATTTATTTTGGGTTAATACAATCCAAATCAACCAACATGTACATATTTTAGATTACCCAGAAATAACTTATAAAAATATTAGTACAGACTGACATCAACTTTAAAATTTTATTGATTGCGCCAAATAAATCAAATTTTACATGAATACCTTGTGTTTCTTCAAAAATTGAGGTTGAACATAGGCTAGCTCTGGAAGTATCAGAATCCTAAAAGAAATTTATTGTAATGAATGAAAAACAAAAATACAATACCATTATAAATAACAAAAAATAAGGATATTCTTACTCTTACAATCCTGATAGTAGATCTACTAGGTTTAGACACAAATGTGCTTCTGCGGCTATTAATTGATTCATTGTGTAGTGAACCTGTAATTTAATGTTGAATTAATTTAAAATTTCAATGAATTAAAGTAAAATAATAAATTAAACATTAGACGAAAATATGAACCTGACATTACACTGAAACTTTGACTGATGATGTTAAGTCATGATTATTTTTTTCTGAACAAAAAATGATTAAAACCTTTTTTTATACTATCATTGACTGGTTGTATAGATAAAAATTGAATCTTCATACCTTTTAGATCTTGCATTTCCATAGTACTGATGACACTTTGACGATACTTCCTGCCTTTAGTATTCAAAGGTTCATCATCCAGTATCGAATGGTCAAAATGATCAGCCATTGTAGTCACTCTTCTAATTATACTTAAGGATCTCTCCCATCGCTTTCCTGGTTGTAAGACTATTGCTTGTTTCGCCTCACTTATGGTTACATTACTTAATGTGAAGTCCCTTGATTCTGCACTATTCTTAGGGGATAATGTTTCAGGATTCAGAGAGGATTTTCTTACATCAAAACTTTCCTTACTCCTTGAACTTATTTTTGTCATCATTTTTGTATTGATTAAACCAGAATTCATATTTGTATTTCTTTTTGGAGATACCTTTGTTTTAATAGTTGGTGATATAGGACTTTTCCTTGGCTTATAAGATGGCCTATTAATACTGCTATTTCTTATTGATATAAAATTATTTTGTGTCTTCGGTTGAATTAATTCTGTTTCAGTATACTTTACATTAATATTATTTTCTAGTACTCCTTCATCTGTAGCTGAATGAGCAGTAGAAAAATTGTGATTTTCTATATTAGTTTCTACTGGCAAATTTTCTATTAGAGTTACATCATTATCTTGAACACATTCAATAATATTATCATAATTAAGTACAGTCTTATCTACATCTCCACTGCTACCACTTGTGATAGAATTATCTAAGCTAAATATAAAAGAATCATTTGTTACTTCATTACGTTTCCTTGTTGTTACAAAACTCATATAAACTTCCTCTTCAGGATTGTTAATATCAGAGGTATTGTCACTATCTAAACTTTGCTCGTCCATTTCATTATTTGAACTGTCAGTATTGATAGATGATTTATTGTCACCTAGACTGGCATATTCATCACTAAAAGGATCATCAGACTGACTAGTATCTGTTTGATTTGAACTATGATCAGAAATATTGGGCATTATATCATAATATTTCTTAAAAATTGAATCATTCATTCTTTCAATAACTACTATTGCTTGTTTATTATCTATCACTTCATCATAATCAAAGTCTTCACTATTACATGTATCATAAAGAGACTCATTTTCGTCACTTTCCAAACTGGAATTTGTATGGTTAATTTGTTCAGTGCTTGAATTGTTTTTAGTTTCTCTAATACTTATTACTTCCATTTGAGTGTCATTTAAACTTAAGTTAGAATTGTTTGCTTGTTCAATAGATAGATTTATAGTTGTAATATCCTTTTCTAATTGATTACATTTGCTTGAAATCAATTTTAGTTTCATACTGTTAGGAATTTCGCTGTTTGAAAATCCAAGAAATGGTTCTAATTCTGTTGTTTGAAGTAAAGAGTTTTGTCCAGCTATTGCATTATGACATGTTTTAGAAGTATTAAATGAAATTATTTCAGGTCCTTTTGAAGAACCCACTTCACAAGATCCAATATTATCATTAATAGACTCTTGTTTAGTTGCATTTAAGGCAAGATGTTTCATTTCTTCATCTTTTTCAAACTCAGGTACTATTTCATCTTTAACAAGAATAACACTACTATCTTCTTTATTTTCTTCTAGATGTTTTTCACTCTCAGTTATATTTAGACTATTAGGATTGGGACTATCATTTAGATTCATAGATATAGGTGAAAAATTATAAATAGATTTGCCTCTATATTTCTCAAGAAATGGCGTACTACATAAAGGAGAATTCTGCGCAATTTCAAGTAGACAAGAACGTCTGGGCTTTGTAGATAGACCCCTTGGACTTGTGGAGACATTATCTTTGGATTCCTTAAACAATGATAGATTATTAACTATGTCTGCTATAGATTCATCATGTTGCGGACTTTTTTCATACTCTTTTTCTATCAATAATTTATGACTTAGAACATCTGAAGTGTTTTGTGTTGAGTTATTTTCTATGCTACTCAATGAGTTTTCTTTTTCTGAGTCTAAAAAATACATAAATATATGTATTAGAATGTTTTTAAATGTTTAAAAATTATTTAAGTTGATGTTGTTTGATATTATACCTGTACTGTCATCACTTGAGTAATTAATTTTTTTCTTTTTTAATGACTTGTGTTCGAGAATAGTTTGTCCTTTCCTTAAAATTAAATTTAGTTTAGTTAATTTTTGTGTTTTTTTTTACCTTTGGACTTAGACAATAGATATAATTATTATATAACAATACTTTATAGCAATTGTATTTCATTTAAATAGTTATTAAGTCTAGAAGATAATTTAAATAATACTGCATTAGAGTCTCGCATATTGGATCCTTAGTAACCAAACATTATCTGGACTGGATTAAAACTAAAAAAGTAATTAATATTTAATAGGCTTTTTAAGCATTCAGCTTCATAAGCCCTATTTTAGTCCACAGCTCCAATACTTGATTAACATAGATATTCAGTATTAAAAATATAACTATTTAGAAAGATATGCTATGCATTACTGTCTCATTTAGTTCAGATTAGCTAATTTCTACTATAATTCATTTCGAAGCTTATATATAAAATATATTCTATAAATGATTTCTTCTTTTGCTTCGAAAGTAAGATATATAGATAAAAAAAAAACTTTGTTTCTATGTGAAATACTCACGGTATGCTCTTACTAGAAATATTTTTCATCGGTTCCACTTTCGGTCCTTCAATCGTTGAGTTCAACAGTTGATCAAACAAATCTGGCGCCTTATTAACACGAAAAGATTTATCCGGCGTTAAAAAGGCAGATGTTGAACTTGATTCCCTTATTACAGGTTCTTGTTCTTTAAGTCTCTTCACATATTTTCTTTTACGAACTCTATTTGATGCAGCAAATTGTACTGATGGGCCTATGGATAGATCTCGCTTGGTTTGCTTAATATTATTGATGTAAAAAGCATCAAATACAGAGCTCTTAGAATCCATTGCTAGTATAACATCTCGAGGATCTAAGCAGCCGCCGGTTTCCTTTTTCGACCTGTAAGTTCTCCTCATTTTATAATTAAATTAAATAATAAACTATGATACAACAACAATTCCACTTCTTTTTCCTTTAAAAACAAACTTTAAGACAAACTGTCGCGTGTGTTGTCATTCGTTGTTTAACAGACTAAAAAGTTCGACATTTCCAGTGAACCTATACCTAATTTTACAACAGTGTGCACTAAAAATAATAATTAACAGAATAAAAAAAGAAACTTCTCATAAGTTCTTATATTTAAATATGTGTTGACTGTAAATTTCATCCTCTCATGCACGGTCTTGTATTATATACAGGTCTATCAACCGAGTCCAATTTCAGTGGTGAGAGATAGGTACGATTGTGTACAACAACTTCAATAAAAATTTCGCAACAATTTCGCGCCAACCCCGCTGTACGTCGTTGCTATCGGTATATGCGGTCAAGTGCTGGTTGAGTGAGACGCGGCGTATATTTTTCTGAACTGTACAATAACGAATTTTACTTTAGTGTATTTTTATTTATTACATTTTTTCCCCGATATAAAAATATTTAAAATACTACTCTGAACTATGCGATAACGAATTTTACTAAAGTACTAAAAAAAAATTTACTTATCAATTTATTTATTACATTTTTATCCCGATATAAAAATATTTAAAATACTACTCTGAACTGTACGATAACGAATTTAACTTTAGTTCGAAAAAAAACTTAATTATCAATTTAATTATTACATTTTTCTACCGATATAAAAATATTTAAAATAGTACAAAAAAATATACATGCTATAAATATTTTTTTTTTTTAACAGATGTTGTTATAGTCACTTAAAGATTATTTTAGTAAAAAAAATGATATTTGTTTTTATTTACATCTTCCTAATTCAAATAGTATCAATTTCTTTGCTTTATTGGGGAAATGTCTATTCACTTGATACATAATTCGACCGTATATATGTGCGTGTCGGATAATGTAATGACGTTTCACTTACGTACACATTAATTCTAAAGCGCTATTAATATTATTCTATGGGTGAAAACATAAAACAAGCAACAGAAAATAAAAATACGTTTTGCTGTACAATTTACATATATTTTTTAATAATACAATTCCTGTAGTGACACAGTAGAATGTACGAGCCTATGTAAAGTTAAACATATGTACAATATTTATATTGATAATTACGACAAAGATCATTAGTCTTTGGCATAACTATTTTTAAGCCCGAATTATTTTCATCAATTATATGCGAAAACGTCCTTGGAGCATTTAAGTTGTGTTTAATAACAATATTTCTAATTTATTACAAAATTGGCACCAAAACAATAACAATTATTTATTTTGCAAATAAAATACATCACTTAATTTGGGTTACGGAATACATATTTTGTCTCTTTCTCAGGTAACAATTAATAGTTTGCTTGAAAGAGACAATGACTTAAATATATGAACTTTATTTTATAAATTACAAGAAAAAGTTACGTAGTTATGTTTAATATGTACATAGTTATAAGACATTTAAAAGTACAGTATGGCTTTGAATAATTTTACATATATTTGAAATCTTGTCGCTTTAAATTCGAAGTTTCATTACCTTGTTACCATTAGTTTTTGATAATAATGCCGAAATCTGAATATTTCTATGGGAAAATGTGCATTTGCTTATTATATAACACACAATATAAGTACATTCAAATACATAATATTTTTGTCTTGTATTAAGATGCAATAAAGTAATTAAGTAAATTATTCATTTAACAATTTTTAAAGTGTGTCATACATATATATTTTCTTATATATTCTAATTAGTATAATAAAATTTTAAAAAGAAATTTACTAAACACTTTTTAACAAAATAAATGATTTTCTGGTGTATTTTTTTTTAACCATTTAAAAATCCTAAAAATAAATAACAAATAATTATAACTAACCATTTGGTTTTGAATAAAGAAATTAACATAAACAATTGTTTTTATTATGTCTGATACATATTCAATTCAAAACCATGACAAAGGAATGGCAATAACACATTTTGTTAAATGTAAAAATTAATATACAAAAATAACATTATCTGTGATAGGTACATAGATATTATAATACAAAACAGATAAAATAAATATCAATGTAAGATAACAAACTAAACAGGTTTAAAATATCATAATTAATTTTAAGCTTCATAATAATTGTGAAAAAAAGTTAAGTTTTTGAATTAATTGAACCTAAATAAAGCTACAAAGCAATTACTGTTAGTACAAAAGATCTTATTATGTAAAAATTAAGTACTCTATTAAAACTCTGAAACTTAGATTTTTATTTTAAAATAAATAGATAGACTGGCAAATAGGCCATCAGATGGTAAGTGATCAACATTGTCAGAAAACATAGACCATTATTTTAGGATTAACATCAATTACAATTTTTACAGTTTATGGTTACAATAAAATTGTGGAGGAAAAAATAGATTAATAAAATATGTGATCTTTCACACTAACAGCAACAAATGGCAATTCTATTGGAATTATACCAAAATTAATTAAACAGGATGGAAAAACTTACTATCCTTTTTATTTATCCCAAGCATGAGAAAAAGATAGACAATACTTTTAGTCCTGTGTAATTATTTTATGAGTTATCACATAAACAAAATCAATATAAAATGTATATGTAATCAAAAGTAAAACAGCAGTTCTCAATATTCTTACAATACTAATAACCAAGTCTTAGAGGCAGTTTTTATTTCAAACGAAGCTATTGCACGTAGATTAAAAAAAAAAAAAAACAACGATACAATAGTAACAATTTCCAATGTTAATTTTAAAATAATTTTATTATTTAAATATATTTTATAAGCTTCATAGCTACCAATATAGTACACAATATTTTGCAATGTATGAGGAATATAAACATAATTTTGTATAAAAAAATTATTGCCAACTGAATTAAAATAAAAAATAGAGATGATTTAATTGTAACAAATTTTACACAAATAAAAATATACTCTCTTCATCATAAAAATTAAAATATGGTTAAAAAAAAGAGTTTTGACATGTCAAATTAGTTAAATAATAATTGTGTTTAAATCTGTACTAATATTGAATGATGTGAAGCTTGCATCACTAATTTAAAATTGTCACACTTAATACCATCAATTAACATTTAACTTACAACTAATGGTCAATGAGTTTGTGCAGACAGAAATATCACATTATAATTTTTTTAAATTCGGCAGTATGCCTTAATCACAATTATGAGAACACATCAATAGGTCGCGGTGAAACAGTGGCAAGGTTAGCCCGAGTGGGACTTGCTAATGGATCAATATGAGTTTCAATTTGCCTCGCTTCGATAGTTGCTTGCTTTACAGCCTCCTTATATGGACCCCTCTTCTTTTTGTTGAATCTTAACTGAAATTATGAATACATACATAGTTTAATAACTTGATGTTTTCATTCACAATTGAAGCTAGACACACAAGCTGTGCCTAAGATGCAAGTAATTTCTTCTATTTGGAAAGAAATACTGCCAACCTAAAAACTGGTCAAAAAAATAATTGGCTGGTTGCAGGAACTGTCGAAGCCAAAATATATAAGCTTTGTTTGCCTTCTTTGGTTCTTAACATTTATGTTAAGTAATTTATAAAGAAAATTAAAATTATTCTAATTTAAAAAAATAATACAAGATTATCATAAAGAATTATTAAAACAATTATGTTTTAAATTTCATAACATTAATGGCATTATGAATTACTTATGAATAAAAATCACTTATTACTTGATAATATATTGATTACATATATTTCAGAATACTCTTTGCAGTACTGCAATTTCCATTGTTTTCTTTGCAATCTCTAATTGCTACCATTTTAACAGGATTGAAAGACTATCTATTTATTCCTATCCACAAGAAAGAGGCGGCAATATTAATAATAATTATTCTGTTTCATGAACCTGAACCATTTTATGTGAGTGCTACTGAGAATTTCTTAATAGAAAACACCTAATAAGATTTGAATACAGGAACTAAAAGGCCAATAAGGCAGATACATTTATTTAGAAATCATAAGTATTATATAAGAATGTGAAAAATTACACCATATTGAACAGAAATGTCTACCATACAGTTAGTTTTAAGCAACATATTGTGCTTTATAGCCATGACTCATGGGTAGGATTGTAATTACTACTTTTTGTTTCTTATATTTTTATATTTAGTAAACTTTATTTTTATAACTTAATAAAGTCATATCATTATAACTTTGCTTATATAATTAATTCTATTAATGGTTTAAATTTTTATAAAAGACTAATATCATAATAATTATATTACTTAATTTGATTGATGCTATTATATAATATTTATATAATTACTCATATTACAAACTTTAAATTATTTAAAACAATAACACTAGAAATAAAACAAAATAATTACCTTATAATCTTCTAGGAATGGACTCAGGCTATCACATGGCATTAGGGATGATGTTGTTGAAGCATACCAAGCTACATGAGCTCGAGCTGTAGGGGTTACACTCAATACCCTCCCTGGCCACCATGGAAACCCAACGACTTTACCCCAGACAATATCTCCAGGAGAAACACGTAATAATTGTCCACCAACACCCTCTGTGCTGTTAGCGGGAAAGTCTGGCACTGTTTCACTTTCCCCATCATCCGACAACTCTTCCTCTCTACGTTCATAAGAATTACTGCTTAATCTACGTAAACTGATAGACAGCTTCTGATTTAGACAATCCTTAATGTTACTGAAGTAGTCAATAGAATCATTATCACATTTGCTTGAATTCTCATCACGTTTTTTCTGAAGCTTATGTTTTTTTTTGTGTTTAACTTTGTGTTTGTGCTTCTTTTCTAATGGGTCTAAGGATGGACTGTTTGAAACATTGTTGCGTGGTGACAATGCCCCAATATGTTTTGGAGATTGTTCAATCCAAAGATCAACCGCATTTACAGAATCACTATTTTTCTTAGCTTGTTTTTTAGCTTTTTTTAGTGCCTTTTTTACAGCTTTTGAATCTGGTTTAGATGGCTTAGACATATCACAGGATACACCAGAATCTTCATTAAAATCACCACCTAATGGAGGTATTTTTACCACAGTGCCCTCACCTTCACCGAAACTAATTTTAAGTGTCCTGGCATTTGAAAATAAGTTACTAAATGAATTATCACTATCTTTACCATCTTCTTTATCACACATATCACTGTTATCAGAAACACTAACGAAAGCCAACTCTCTTGTTGTCTGGTCACTTTCATCACTAGATTTCACATTTTTTACCTGTCTAACTTTCTCACCAGGTTTCGAGATATTCTTTGTTTTTATAGCACTTGTTATTTCACTCGGTTGCAACCTAGACAGTTTGGGTATTAACATGCTACCCATGAGATATTTTTTTTCTAATTTCGATGACTCAGAGCCATCCTTCGGCGAATCGTCATCCGAATCTAATTTCCGTTTCTTGGACACGTCTACATTTTCACTGTTTTCATTGCAGATCCCTTGGCAGTTTGAACACAATACTTTCCTAGGTCTTAAACGGACCGTCATCTTTTGTCGAGGCTGAGATTTCGACTTCGCATTCGGTTTTTTAGATTTTTGCACATCTTCAGTTGCATACTGAGGCTCTTGATAAGTAAATCTTTGACTAACGGAATGTAGTTTGTCGTCTTTGTTTTCAACATTTTCGACTTGCTTTGTAAAAGCTGGATGAAGACTATATACACCGAATGGTAAATTACTGGAAATAAATTAGGATTTATAGCAATAAATGGAAACATGAAAAATCAATCGATATATCACTTCCATACCAATACATCTATACAAACCTCTTGTTAGAGTCAAGGAGTACACCTTGAAATTTTTTATCTTCACTACTATATGATACAACAATTAAATCTTCAAGTGCTTCTTCCACATTCACTAGAATCTGAGAATTCTTTTGAATCGTCATATCGGCTGTTGCAGCGACAGCCGCCATATTCTTTACTGTTTCATAGACTAAATATTATAAACGTAAAAATTACACATTTTTCAACATTATCTTTGTCTTTGATTTCAAATTGGTATAAAACATTTTCTAGCAGAATTAATTATTATGGAAATAATGTGTTTATCTCTTCCTATTCTCATACATTCCATTGACTGCCTCGTTGGTCTAGTGGCTAGATATAAGGCCGCAGACCCGGTGGCCCTGGGTTCAATTCCCAGGTCGGGCCAATAAATAGTTATTGGGTTTTTCATTCAGAAAGTTGGAAGTGTGTACACTCCCGTGCCTCGGAAAGCACGTTAAGCCGTTGGTCCTGCGCCTGAACTCTTTCCGGTCGTGTCGGATTGCCGTCCCATCGGATTATGAGAGTTAAGGAAAAGAGAGTGCACCTGTGTTTGCGCACACACTTGTGCACTATAATATGTCCTGCGCAGTTGACTAATCTCTCTTGAGATTGGCCGCCGTGACCGAAATCGGTCTGGAGGACCTTACATTCCATAGATTAAATAATTATTTTCATTCAGATTATTTACCTGATTTATTACGCCCAACTCTAATCTAAGTTGTGTTAAGTGTTTATCTCTACTAAACTATAGCAAATACTAGAATTTACATAGTCATTAAGTAAGTATAATGATTATTATAACATGCAAACAAAAGCTGCTAGAATCCATTGGCTCAGGCATGTAGTCAGAATGGTAGGATCGAGCAGTCATATACACGGGTCGACCAAGTGGCCGAAAACCTATCGAGCGTTCGAGGTACCGCTGTGGCCAAGAAGTGGAAAAACATTTGCATTCATTCTTTGGTATCAGTAGTCGGGACTAACTTTGGGTGCACCACGCCAGTAAGTAGGTATAATGACAATAGTGCTCCGTACGGACTTCACTCATGCCTGTTTGTGATGGGGTCTGGCGATGGCAGTTCCAAGGGCTGTGCCCTATTGGCACCGGTGTCTTGTTTTGCCGTCCGTTACGACGAACGGGTCGTTGGGGCGGGGAAGATCTCTGGGTGTGTGCAACAGCTATCTCTAATCCTTCTCAGTTCATTCGCTGGGCGATGAGACCCCGTTCGACGAGGTCCAGCGAACGACCTGCTCTACGAATATCTGTACTTGACAGATGTCTAGGTACAGAAGGAGTAGCTTTGAGGCATCTGTTGCTGATTATGTGTTGTAAGCGCGCGTGTATACTTGTTGCTTCCAATGGTAGCGGCTAAGCGAAGAGAATGAGAAGAAGAGGCGTTGAGAGGATGGTGATTTGAGGTGATGGTGTTTCAGTGATGCTTGGCGTTGATATTTGTGTGACCATCGGTCGTGGGTGGTGGATGCAGTCTAAGTGCCCTACACGTGGTCCGTCGAAAGGAGATCCTCTATGGGATCTCCTTCCGGCCAGGGCAAGACACTGCTTTGACAGACCGGTTCGTCGGGCCCGGCTCTTTGAGGGAGCTGGGTGATCTAGTGTTGCTGGAGCTGTTTTGTGCTAGTGGTGTTCTTTAGGCGACCTGGTGTGGTGTGGTGCGACTGAGCAGTTGCGCAATGCCCTGTAATACTACTGAAGACGGTGATGGCAGCGATAATAGTGATCTACAGACTGTCTTTATTGTACTTTTAGTTTACTCGGTCTGTGATTGTTGCTAGCACCAATTATTGTAGCTAGATACACAGAGTACATAACCCCTAGCTAGATGGTCGTCACTTGTCAAGCCTTCAACTGTCACTCGCCAATCGCCATATCAATTCACCAACATTTGTCAGTTCAGTAATTCAGATTTCAGTTGTCACTTACCGGTGTAATGTGAATGTGTATTGTGTATGAGATTATCCTATTATTGATAAGCTATTATATTTGCGATTAATTCTATTTAAGATTTTGGTGCATTGAATACTGTAAGTGAGAAGTTTTTTCTTATTAGCAATTTAATTTATAATTTTAAATATTTCGATTCACATTTCAAACAAACTTACATAATCTATTACGTACAAATCATTCTTGTCTACATGGAAAAAGCTCGAGATTAGAGATCAAGGACATAAAAGTTACAATTTGCTAATACGTGAACTAAAAAAGTAACCGAATAAATATTTATATTTGGTTAATTTAAGTACTAAAATTATTTATACTATATATTGTACAAAATTCGCTTATTTAGAAAATTACGTTTAGTCAATTTCTGTTATATTTGAGTAAAAAACATTTTTTTTCAAATATTTTAAGATGTGTTGGCCTGACATTTATTACACTACTAGAACTGTTCCATACAGCCAGGACAGTCTATATCTCAAAATAAAAGAATAAAAAAAAAACTGCTATTTTAAATTTTGTAGTAAATTATTTATAATTGTTGATGTTTACTTCATTTTTCATCAGTATATTTATTATATAATAGTAAATGAAGAATATTGATTATAAAATCTACCATATGAATATATATAAAGTAGGAATTATTTCATGTTTGCAATTTTACTGCTGTTTAAATAAAGAATAGGATAAATATGTATGTTAAATAATAAAGACTAAACTTTTGTTATCATATATGTGTACATACAGATAGAACTGTTTTTATATGTTTTTAAGGCTAGCTGGTATTTATTTTTTCATAATATACCTATCAGAAAAACTACTTACGAATGTGTTAAGTATACAGTAGAACCTCAATTATCCGAACCAATTGGGACTGGGACTAGTTTGGATAAATGAAATGTGGGTTTTTGGGGATCATAATCAAAACCTAAAAAGGTTATATAAATTTAAATTTTAATTGACATTTTGGAGCGGCCGAGTTTCAACAAACAATGTATCTTTCGCACCAATGTTCGGATAAACTTAGTCATCGTTGGGATAATTGAGGGTTCGGATAATCGAGGTTCTACTGTATTGAATTACAAAAGGTAGGTAAAAATAGTTGAATAATTTAAATGTGATACTATTTGGATACACTTTAAAAAACAGATAGCAAAGTAAATTGAATTACACAAGGACAATATGAAATTTATTTTACATTTTGATACACTTTAAAAAACCATAGACAATAGTTGTTTTCATTTTATTTTCAGACCATGTCCACAGAAAAAAGAATAGATATTACTCAGCCATTATGGGATCAAAGTACTTTTACAGGCAGATTCAGGCATTTTGCCTTCATTTCAAATCCTCTACTATCATTGGTACCTGAAAAAGAACTTCATCAGGCCAAAGAACTGTACTTCAAATATAAGTAAGTGTTCATTAATTTATTATTTTAATACAGATAATGACAAAAATGTGTCAGATCAGACTGAGTGGCTTAAATTGTCGAATTGTAGTTAAGTGATATTGGTTGACATCTTAAGTAGCAACTCCACATGTTTATCTTATGTGTGTTATTAATCCTGGTCTCTGGAAAAACACATGATGTCAACATAAAAAAAAATACATTATAGATGTATGTAGATGTAAAAACATTTGGAATTATTTCACATTTGCGTTGATATTTCTTTATTTAAAAATAATAAAATAAAAGGTTTTTCTTAATACTAATATCTGTCTATTTAACGAAGTACTTGATAAAAACTGAAACCATCAGGGTCCTACATTGTTATGCCTAATTACATATAATTTATTTATATACATATAATCTTTGTGTATATGTTTTCTGTAGTCGATGACAATATTAAAACCTTTTATGTTGAACTAAGTACCACTAGAAAGTAGTTAAGCTTTTGTATAATTTCAGGCAAGGCCAAGAGCCAGCTGGTACAACTATGTCCCAAGTAGTCAGAGCCAAACAGCTATATGAATCAGCCTTCCATCCTGACAGCGGTGAACTACAGAATGTGTTTGGTAGGATGTCCTTTCAAATGCCCGGAGGTTGTCTCGTGACTGGTGCTATGCTGCAGTGGTATAGGTAAGAAGTTTTTTAGTAATTTTCTTATTAGTTCTATTAAAGGATGTAAGTGTTAATTAAATTAAAATATTTCTTGTGTAGTGTATTTATTTTAATGCGTAGATTGGAATGATATTTCTTACTCATGATTTGATTTTGTATGTATGTCATACTTCCCTTCTCGAGAGGCCGCGGCGACGCAGTCCAAGCCCCGATTGTCTTTCAGATCCCTTTGGTCGACGCTTTCGCTTCACATAAATTACATTTGTTAATGTTAGGTATATAAATAATAGTCACCATATTTAAAAAAATAAAACAGAGGTTATGTACCTCTGAAAATTGTTTTTATTATATTTTGGCACCCCTTGCTAATACCTAGAGCGATCGCTCTTCTCGTTCTACCCTTTTTTTTATCGCTGGGAAAACGCGTTACCCGTTTCCCCCCAGCGGTACCCTTCCCGTCTTACGGGAGCGCCACGGGATCGCTTGCGCATGCTACCGTGAGTTTTCTCGTTCTAACCTAGACCGTCTAGTGACAACTATTATCAATGTTTTCATTCCATACAAATCACAGTTAACTTTAACGCTAATAACGCTATCGAATATGTAAAAAATATCGCACTAGGCATGCTGAACGTAAATGTCACATGTATGTAAATGTATTTAATAAAATCATTTCGACACACCAATTTTGTTACGTTATTTCAAACGATTTGTTATCGCTTTTATATTCCCAAGGTCAGGATTGCAAATGGAAGATTTAATAAAGGCTTTTGCTTTTAACAAATTTAAAACCGGTTTAAAGTCGGTTACGCCTGTTACACAGAGTGAATATTTTTTGTAGAACGAACGTATAGCCGTTTGTAAATAATCGCGAGTAAGCGAGTTCAACTCGCACTTGTCCGGTTTTTGTTTTCTTATGGAAATCAACAAATACGATTCTATTAAATATTTTTTAGATGATTTATGAATTATAAGTAATGAAAACTAGTATTAGATTAGTTAGGCTAAAAAAAATTAAATAAAAATACGGAGCGTGGTTACAAATGACAGACATATTATTTTTATTTAGAGAGAGTGACACTAAAGAGGTTTAGCTACAATAAGTTCGGACTACGTTCATATTTTCAACAAGAAGTATTCACGTAGAATAAACTGGTAAACAAGTTCTCTATTCATTGGATTAATTAATGTTAATGTTCATTCACGTATTGCATGTCACCCAATCGTAAATTTTCTTTATTTTTGCTCTCTTTCTCGTTCGTAGATACACAGATCTTCCGTCTTATTTGCGTGACAGAAGCTTCTCCTAAGTGTGACTTTTTTATTATACACTTACGTAAATTAAGAGGTTTAACTAGAGCTATCTGCGAGCCTGTTTGGCTGGTTATTATCCATTTAGTTATGCTACCAATATGGCGGCATATCACGGGATGTATGGATTATGGAATGGTGGATACTTCGTTTCAATTTCATTCTCTATTGTCGGAGATGACTATTTAATAAGTGCCTGTCCGCTACACTGCTAAAAGAATTAATACTTCTTTTTAAAACATTTGTTTGTTGTGCACCTGACTGATCCCACTTTGCCACAGCGATTATTTCTAAAGGAGACTAATAGACTACACATGAGATGCCATATATATTTCCTCAATCTCATAATTTCATGGGAAGGCAATCTGACACGATCGGAGTTCATTTAGACAACACGAACGAATTAACTAACTTGGGGAATGGGATTGTTAGCAATGCTAACTGATAATTCCTGCCAAAAAACCCAATATATTTTTTGTCCCAATCCGAGATTTGTATTCCCTAACCACAGAGAGAGGTTGTTAAATGTTTTTTTCATTCGTGTTTTAGAACAGCAACGGCCGTTGTGTTTTGGCAATGGGTGAACCAGTCGTTCAACGCTCTGGTCAACTACACGAACCGTAACGCGAACTCGCCGCTGAGCACGACTCAGATGGGCGTCGCGTACGTGTCGGCGACGTCGGCCGCCATGGCCACGGCGCTGACGTTCAAGTTCGTCATACAGAAACGCGCCACTAATCCTATTTTAGCTGTAAGTATCATTAACATAATCTTAGTTCTTAGTTGGTCAGTGACTTATCGGTTTATATATTTTTGCTAGATATCCACACACTTAAGACTCTCTGCCCTTGTTTAAGTTAATTTGACGAGCCTGTTGGCGTGGTTGGTACAGATACTTGCATTTCGCGCCGCAGGTCGTGGGTTCGATTCCCACCCAGGACAGACATTTGTGTGCATGATTCTCTATCTCTTCTATTCTGATATCTCTTTGTCCTGATTCTGGTTGTATTTATCTGTAAGTGTATGTATTTTCAAAAGAAAATTAGTGTATGTAGTATATCAGTTGTCTGGTTTCCATAGTACGAGCTCTGCTTAGTTTGGGTTCAGATGGCCTTGGGTGCATAATGTCCCAGGATATTATTATTATTATAATTAGATATTTTTCTGATTGCTCACAACTTCACTGCACACTCGTATTCAAAGTCTCAAAAACTACTGAATGGGTTTTGATACAGTTTTCACCAATGGAAAGTGATTCATGGAGGCGATTTGTTTGAGAGGTGTTTAGTTCATTAATTTTTTGTGAAAATTGGAAGAGAATTGTTGAAGATGTCGGAAAAATCCTGACGACTGGTAGCTTTGCGTTCGCCGCGTGAACCGATAGTTATATTATGTATTAGTGTTTTGCCCGCACAGTTCCCGTTCCCGTGGGAATACGGGGACGCCTACGGGGTATCCTATGTACGGTATCGGTATCGATTGGTGATTTTTTTTTCTAAATCGAGGTTTAGACATGAAAGCGTAACAAACAAATTCACATTCTCATTTATAATATTGGTTAGGATTACGATATAAACGTTTTATTTAGACCCTTATTTGATTTGTGCGTAGCGAGACGGATAACTAGTTTTACTTGGCGGTAGAGCTTTGTGCAAGCTCGTCTGGGTAGGTACCACCCACTCATCAGATATTCGACCGCAAAACAGCAGTACTTTGTATTGTTGTGTTCCGGTTTGAAGGGTGAGTGAGCCAGTGTAATTACAGGCACAGGGGACATAACATCTTAGTTCCCAAGGTCGGTGGTGCATTGACGATGTAAGCGATGGTTAACATTTCTTATAATGCTAATGTTTATGAGCGTTGGTGACCACTTACCATCAGGTGACTCAAACGCCCGTCCGCCTACTTATGCTTTAATTTTTTTTATAAAAGTGACAAAATTGCTATGTGACTTACCCCATACACATACACCATCTAATTGGATATGACATATTATGTATGGCCTATAAAATTTGGCCGGCTTATATAGTTTCTGAAAATGACATACCAACCATTGCAAACGTACTGCAATTTTTAGGAAAAAAATGTTTACAATTAGTAACATTTGCAACTGATAAAACGCACCATTAATTATACTTCAAGGTAAAATACGTTTAAAGTCAAGCAATGGTACATAACGAGGAGAAATAAGACAAAAAGACAAATTAAAGTACCGAAGTATAATACCCATCGATTTTAAAAGAAAATCTCGCCGAATAGTAGTTGAAATTTACTCCATATTATTATCTGTCAACGAATAGGTATAAAACGATAGGGAATGCCTTATTTTTATTATTATCAATTGTCTAACAAAAAGTAACTGTAATTTGAAATTAGTTCCTGTTACCTTCATATGTCATATTGCTTTGGAGTTGAGCATTGAATAGGGAGGATCCTCCGAACAGACCAGTGTTGGTCTGGTGGGCTACCGCCCGACGGTTGTTGTCGGGTTCTTGTATATATATTCAATCGCTCGACTGTGGGTGATGACCAGGAATGCGCGTCCGCTGCATGCTGGTGGTCAGGATACCCGTAGTAGTCGTGGATGCTGGCTGGCTGTATGACTCGCTGCTCGAAAGCTTGAGGAAGTGATGATGACGTCACGATGACGTAGTTTTTGCGAAGGCTGCGCTGACGTTCACGCTCGGGGTCACCAGTTTGGTGTTGAGCATTGAAAAGGAAGGATCCTCCGACCAGACCGGTGTTGGTCTGGTGGGCTACCGCCCGACGGTTGTTGTCGGGTTCTTGTATATATATTCAATCGCTCGGATAACTTTAATATCGCGATGTAGGGTACGTCAGTTTTTAGTTTTCGTATGTGGCGAGATAGATGTCGCTACATTGCCATTTGTCAGATTCTAACAAGCAACAACTATAATTTTTAAATGACGCACTTTTCTGAATGGGAACTGAATGGGACTATTCATATGCAAATGACAGAGCGAAATCCATCCGTTTATTTATTTATTAAGAACCATCAGCGGTCACTACCCTTACAAATGTAATAAAAAAAAACAGATTCAGACTTAACGTAAAGCGTGCGACTCTTTAATCCGGCCACAACGTGCATTTTAAGATACTAGTAGTGTGTGTGTGGAGTATCTGATATTTATAATCTGTGCAATCTACAAATTTCCCACGCACAGATAATGCAAATGAAATGTAATGTTTTTTTCCAGAGATTCGTTCCGTTCGTTGCAGTGGCTGCTGCTAACTGGGTCAACATTCCACTAATGAGGCAGAATGAAATCATCCTAGGTAATAAAATACAATATTTTTTAATTTTAAGTTTGTTAGGAGGCCTTGTATCTTTTTCGAGAGGATAATTTATGAAAAATAATATACATTTAAATCACGGTCTTGTATACAGGTCTATCAACCGAGTCCAATTTCAGTGGTGAGAGATAGATACGATTGTGTTACAACTTTTATTTCGCGTCAACGCCGCTGTACGTCGTTGCTGTCGATATATGCGGTCACGTGCCGGTTGAGTGACACGCGGCGTATATTTTTCTCTCCCAAGTATTGTGTTATTTAATCATTGTTATATCGTTTTGTGGATTTGTTGTTATTTTTGTTTTGTTATTTAACTGTTTTTTTTGGATTTGAAAAAGTTTTCGGGATAATGATCTATCGTCATGCCTCTGGCGGCCGTAAATTGAACTGAACAGCAACATTAAACCGACGTACCCCCACTACTGTTGTTGATAGACCTGTGTACAGACGCATACAGACGCATCGCTTGATTTAATTCTTTGATTTATTATATATTTAAAAAAATTAAAGTTAATTATATAGCAAAGACAAACTAACATATTATATGCTAATTATTGATGTCAGCCAATTCAGTTTTGAAAGCTATTCTATATTATTTGTAATAATTGATGTTATTAATAATTTAATAATTTAGTTCTTGCTTTTCTTATAGTTTCTTATGTAAATAAATAATTTTTATGTATCACTTTCATAGGTCTGGATGTAACGGATGAAAATGATAAAATTATTGGGAAATCACAAATTGCACCCGTTAAAGGAATATCTCAAGTTGTGACGTCGAGGTATGTTCACACTTTATAGCTTCAATATTTTGCGCTTGGTGTTTCATTCCACTTGGACCACCATCAGCACCCACATCACTTATTCAACCGCCAAAGGGTCCTAAATAGTAGTGTTGTAATTACAGGTAAAAGGGATATAATTTCTTATTTTCGAATACTTGTGGCTCATTGGCGATCTAAGGAATGGCTAATTTTTCTTAAAGGGCATTTTTTTTTTATTCTTGTTAGCCTTTCGAACATATGAGCCACCTGATGGTAAGTGATCACCAACGCCAATAGACATTGGCATTGTAAGAGATGTTGACCATCGCTTACATCGCCATTGCACCACCGACCTGGGGAAGTAAGATGTTACGTCCCTTGTGCCTGTAAACTGGCTCAATACCAAGTACTGCTGTTTTGCGGTCGAATATCTGATGAGTGGGTGGTACCTACCCAGACGAGCTTGCACAAAGTTCTACCGCCAAGTAAATGCAAATGTATATCGGTGGTGACCACTTACCATCAGATGGTCCATTTGCTAATTAACCTACATACTCTAACTATACATAATATATGTATAATATATTTTAACAAATTAATTAAATTTAATTTTGAACTAGTAAATTAGTACTCTCCGCGACTTCATTCGCATTGAGTTATTTATTTCCGTGGGGTTTTGTATTTTCGTCACTGAGTCACTATTTTCTTGTGATGGCTCTTTAGATTTATATGAAATGTGTTCCCGCCAGGGCTTCGGACCTCTGAAAATGGGGTGAAGAGGTGTTTTGTCTTATGTGTTATGTTATGTTACGACTGCCTCGTTGGTCTACTGGCTAGATATAAGGCCACAGACCCGGTGGTCCTGGTTTCAATTCCCAGGTCGGGCGAATAAATAGTTATCGGGTTTTTCTGTCAGAAAATTCTCAGTAGTAGCCCGGAGTCTGGAAGATGGAAAGTGTGTACACTCCCGTGCCTCGGAAAGCTCGTTAAGTCGTTGGTCCTGCGTCTGAACTCTTTCCGTCCCGTCGGATTATGAGAGCTAGGGAATAGAGAGTGCACCTGTGTTTTCGCACACACTATACTATAATTCTGTGAATTATAATATCTCCTGCTCAGTTAGCTAATCTCTCTTGAGATTGGCCGCCGTGGGCGAAAATCTGCCATGGCGGCTGAAAATCTTCGATGTTAAATTCTGTGTTTCAGGATAATAATGTGCGCTCCGGGTATGTTGCTGCTGCCGGTGATCATGGAGAGACTGGAGCCCAAGGCCTGGATGCAGAGGATCCGATGGGCTCACATCGGTATACAAACGGGCATTGTTGGTTTGTTGTAAGTATTTAATTACTTTCTATTATTGTTTAGGGTTGAAATTAAACAATCGCCTTCTGGCTATTTTTTTATAATATTGAAAATGCTAAACAATTTATAATTTGACAGAAAAATAAGCTTAAGACTTCATAATTTACCAAAAATTCTTCAAATCGCAACCATGTCACGTATTTAAACATTCACAGATAAATGCAATATGTACTGTTAATGTGTTGTATATTTTTAAGTGTTCAAAACAATTGTATAAATAATGTAAAGTAACTCTGATGTCCCACCGCTGGGCTAAGGCCTCCTCTCCTTTTTTGAGGAGAAGGTTTGGAGCTTATTGCACCACGCTGTTCGAATGCGGCTTGGTGGAATACATGTGTGACAGAATTTCAGTGAAATAAGACACATACAGGTTTCCTCACGATGTTTTCCTTCACCGCCAAGCACAAGATGAATTATTATAAACACGAATTAAGCACATGAAATTCCAGTGATGGCCAGCAGGGTTTGAACCCGAGATCATCGCTTAAGATTCACGAAGTTCTAGCCACTGGGCCATCTCGGCTTCATTTTTTTATATATATATTTTTTTTTATTTAAATAACTGCAAAATTTAATTAGTCTTGTCGTTTTGAATGACTTTAATGTTTCTATTTTTATTTGTTTCAGCTTGACATTCATGGTGCCAACTGCCTGTGCAATATTTCCACAGAAATGGTAAGTGGAACTAACCTTATTATATCTTATACTTATGATTTTGCTTTTTATATACAAAGATTGACTTGCAAATGACGGTAAGTGGTCAACACAACCCATAGACAAGCACTGCGAGAAATATTAACCATACTTGTATCTTCAATGCGTTTGTTTGAGAACCAACTCACCCTCCGAAGCACAGAAACAATTATTTATACTAAGTATTGCTGTTTGGCGGTAGAATAAGTTGGGAGTTGGTGGTACCTACCCAGACAGGCTTGCACAAAGCCCTGCCAAGTTAGTGTACAGTTAGTAACAACTGTGCATTGAGATTTTTTTTAAAGTAATTTTAATATGTTTTTTTTTTCCAGTAAACTCTCCGTGGATACAATCAAGCGTTACGAAAAGGAAAATTACGAGGAAATTTTAAAGAATACTGACGGCAAGCCGCCTCAGTATGTGTATTTTAATAAGGGTCTGTAAATAATTGTTATATTATACATAAGAATCTTAAAAATATAATGAACAACAATCAGTAGAATAAGCTAGTTTGCGTCAATTATTATTTAGTTATTGCTACATATATATATATATATATATATATATATATATACATATAGAAAGACGTTAGCTATGACGTATCATACTTGACCGCAGTGCTATTCTATAAGAACTCGCTTTGTATCTTAGTTGTGAAATTTTGAGAATTGATCTACAATGATACGCTATAAACATGATAGTGAAAGAATCTACAGATAATATTATTTTTGTTTACATTATGTTTATACTAACTAATTTATTAGTCTGTGGAATTTCTATCTGTCAATGACAATATTTTTTTTTAAATTACTTGCAATTATGGACCATAAACAATAATATTTTTATATTATAAACCAACGTTTGTTTACCATTAATTTGAGATGGTGCGTCGACTTCAGTAAAAAAGCGATAGCATTTATGTTATGAGCATTTAAACTTATATTCAGTTTGTCCTTGAATAACAAAAACTATGGAGAACGATACATTTTCAATAGGAAATATACAATCTGTAGATACCAGGGTATATAATAAGGTATATATGACGTCATAACCTACATTCAGATTTAAAAAAGGTGTTATTAAGATCTGAAAAATGGCTGGCATGAGGTTAAAAGATAATAATAAAGGTGTAATTCATTGATTTTGTAATCGAAAAATTATTTGAATTCGTCAATAACTTGAGAGATGTTAGGCAGGGGGTAAATTCTACGAATCTATAACGATTACGGTACGTTCCCGATTCGATTCTAATCCAACTTTAACTATTCTATTGTTATTCGGATCGGAACCGAACCGGTATGTTGCTAACATATACCGTTATGTCGAAACCAAACTTAGTTGTAAACTTTTATGTCAATAGTCGATAATTAAATAGTAATCGGATAAACGGTCACGCTTCGATTCGATTGCGATAAAGTGATAATCTGTTAGTAGAATTGTCCCCAGGTTATTAGTGTCATATAATACTGCCTTAAAATATCTTATTCAATAAAATGTCCACAATAAAACGACAGGGATGAAATGCTTAGTATTTTAAAAATTATTACATAAATAGAACCGACACACGATACCTAATAACCACTTCACGGGTCGGACACGAATTTTGTTACACCTGTATAATTAATTCTTGGTTTTAAAAGTAAGATCAGTTTGACTAATCAGAACTTTTTTTTTTTATATGTTTTGTTGGCAGGCAATTTCTCGATTATTTAAATTTTAATTTGCTTGAAATAAATTAGGATAATGTATAAAATAATTACGCACACAATATCTGATTTCATGTCACTCGCCAGACAATATTATGAAAGCAATTATTATTGTATTTATAAATGTTTGTTTATTAAAAATTTTATATACTTTTTAATTTAACAGTATTATATGTATAACTTTGAAATTATAGAAATGGTTAACTTTGAATATATACTCAATAAATTAAGTATAATTTGCATAAAATTTTGAATTGTCTATGTCTATGTATAGATATTATTATGTTTTTCGAATAATTTGTATGTATTGAATTTATCCGACATTTAAATACTCTTAACTGACACAGGTGCTCCTTGGTATAATAGCTGGGCAAATCATAGCTATCTTTGTTCTTATCACAATATATTGTTGATAATTTTTTTTTTTAATTTTGTTTATTTTTAAGTCACAGTCTAAGATTATTCGTATTACGCTCTTTTAGTCAATTCTACTCTTTCAGCGAAATGTTTTTTAGAACACATGTCAATCAAGAACCGTAATTGACATATTTTTTTTTTATTCACAGATAAATAATAATTGTAATTTTTTTATAATAAATTATTTAAGGTTGAAATTAAGGGTTATTTATATTTTGGCCAGATATATATATATATATAGATATATTTTCTGAAATTGTTTGAATTACGAATTTTAAAAATCTCATTTTCTTTTGTTGTACAAATTACGCTATTATTTTAAAATATTATACTTAACAAAAACAATTTAAGCGTGTGCGAGTAATGTTTGTTTTCATAATAATAATTATTTTAGTATATTTTTTTACTGTTTTTTTATTTTATTAATCGCTTTTTTGGAATATGTAATTTGTAAAATCATACTTACCTATGTTTTTGTCATTTACAATGATTACATTCCATAGTTTTTTCGTGGTTTCTAATTATACAGAAAGGGTAATGTAATTTAATATATTAAATCGCACTGGGTTTTATATAAGCATATTTATGTGTTTTGTTACAATAAAGACTGGAATAATTCACGCAATGGCCTCCGGGCAATATCGGTCTCAGGCCTTACGGTTCTCTCCACTTATCTAATTTTTAGTAAATTTTTAGTAAATCTAATTTTTAGTAAATTGTTTTATTAACTTTCACTCAGTTTAATAGAAATGCTTTGAAATGATAAATAACAGAATAAATGAAAATATTAACTTTAATCTAAAAATACAGATTTTGTTCCGATTGTTATACGCTTTGTAGTATTAATTGCGAGCGCCCTAAGCAAGGTCCTAGGGGCCTATCATTTACTTCACTATCTTTTCGCTTATAGCTAACTCCACTAATATTAGGATTATTTGCTTAATTTTTTCTTATTACGAATATTTTTAAGCTGTAAGTGATCGTGTTAAACTTTTTTTTTTTTAAATATAAGTGTAACTTTTTTTTGTGATAATAAAAAGCCATTAAAAAATTAAAGGTACTTAAGGTTTTGTGTACTTTTTTTTTAAATTTTGTGTACGAGGTTGAGTTTGATTTTTTTATATATATTTTTTTTTTGTATAAATTTTGGTGTTTTTAGATTAGTTGATATTTGTTTTAAAGTATGAATTTATTAGTAGTTATAAATAACACTGATTATTTTTATTAGTAATTGTTTTTGTCGAAATTATTCGAATGTTAAGTCATCTGTATTGTTAATGCTTTAAAAAAGACAATAAAGTGTAGTTCCATAAATGTTTGTTTTATTTAATAATAATATCCTGGGACATTATTCACACACGGCCATCTGATCCCAAACTAAGCAGAGCTCGTACTATGGAAACCGGACAACTGATATACTTACATATACTACTTTTCTTTTGTAAGCACATACTTATATAGATAACTACACCCAGACTCACGACAAACAGACATGTTCATTCACAAATGTCTGTACTGGGTGGGAATTGAACCCACGACCTGCGGCGCGAAAGGCGAGTATCTACCAATTACGCCAACCGGCTCGTCAAATTATAAGTCACCAACGCCCATTAACATGGGCATTGTAAGCGATGGTTAACATCGCCAGTGCGCCACCAACCTTGGGAACCAAGATGTTATGTCCCCTGTGCCTGTAATTACACTGACTCACTCACCCTTCAACACAACGACAATACAAACACAACAATACCAAGTATTGCTGTTTTGCGGTAGAATATCTGATTAGTGAGTGGTACCTACCCAGACGAGCTTGCACAAAGCAATACCACCAAGTGAAAGTTAAAAACGCGCTTTTATACATATAATAAAAATGTAACTGATCGCTGTCTGTATATGGAAGTTATATGAGCAAAACTATTATTTATCTTATCAACGCAGTAGAACCCAAAACAATGATTGTTAGAATTTTTGTCTGTTTGTCTGTGCGTGCTAATCTTAGAAACGGCTTAACTGATTTGGACGCGGTTTTCACTAATTTATTATGGCAAACTTTACTTAAAATTTACTTCGATTAAATTTACACCCAGTAGAAAACGGACGCGAGCTCCAATCAACTCATATAACGTAATGCTTAAGGGAATTAAAACCATTTCCTAAATCAATTAGTCTATAAACTATTATTGAGTAAATCAATAAAACAATAAATAATGAGTAATTTGTTTATTTGTATTCGATGAATGGTATACTTATAAAAAGAAAATTAAACATTTGAACTGTAGCGCTGCTTACAGAGCTAAATATAACTAGAATATAAATTACATGTGTTAATTTACAGAATTGTTAGTGTATAATACATAAGGCACCGATATTTGAGTATAGAGTTGTCAGTTCTGAATCCATTGGCACCGCTTAAATAAGTGTTTTTACACTGGCAAGAATTTTGTTTTTTTTTTAATTTCAATATAATGAATTCATTTCAAAATTTAGTAAAAATAGCTAAATTGCCAAAAAATAACGAAAAAACCGAATGATAACTAAATAATTTATAATTTTGCCAAGAAATTATGAAGGTGCCTAACTTAATAATAACCTTAAAAAATAAATAGACATGAAGTTTTATTATGCGCATGTGTTATCAAAAAAGGTTTACTTGTTTAGAAAAAAAAAACAAAACAATTTACGTACAATTATATGAATATTTGTTTATAATAAGAAATGAATGTATTTGTATTTAAACACACACGCATCAACAACAAATCATTCGAGTAAAGCTTAAACAAATGTAACTTCGTACACTATTTCGTTTATATATATGACAGGGTAATTCTATACAAAAGAAAGAGACAGAGTACCTTCTCTATATAGAGCATAATCATAGACAATTAATAAACATTGGCTTTTTCGAGAAGTACGCTCGCGTCACACATGGCCTTGGCTGTGGACCGCACTAAGAACATTAGATGTAGTTGCTCGAACACGTTTAGTTGTACCCTCGTTCGCACTAAGCCGTGCAACACCGTCGCTCTTTCGAGATCCAACCATCTTTGGAGAGACAATTCCCTTTCTTCGACTGGAACACCCTGTACCACGTCCAGGGGACCCCAGAGCATGAACTCGAGAACTGATTTTGCGTGATTCAAGGAGACGGCTCTCTCTTCTTGTATTACTTCTTTTAAAAGTGGAGTTAGTTTCTCTCCGGGCAGGAGAGTTTCGATCGCTTTCAATGCGCATTTGCAAAGCGAGCTGAGGTCTTCGTCGGTGGATTTGCTGCAGTTCATGTCGTCGGTCAATCTGCCACAATAATAAAATGTATTTGGTTTTTAAAAATATCAAATGTGTCAATGAACTGGACAATAGTTTGCAAAATTAAATCTATGAGATTTAAATTATAGTTTTTAATATTTGTCTATAGCTCAAAGGTAAGCAGATCGCTTAGCGAAGGGTAAGTCGCAGGTTCGATTTCGCGCTCGAGCCGTCGAGCCGTTCGGACGTGTACGAGTAACATATTGTTATCAATGTTTCTTGGATGTTTTCTTCGATTACCCTCGCTTGTTTATTGGTTTTTTGTTGTTTTCTGTCGTGACATATTGTATTGGCTTTGTATATGGATTTTGTTTTTCGTTAGTGATTGGTTTTGTTGTTTGGGTATAGGTCTTTCATAGACCTATTTTTTTTTTTTTTTTTTTTGTTTTGTCTTTGTTGTTTTTGTTGGTCATAATCGTTTATTGTTCTTTTGGTGTCGACGATGGACTTTGATACAGAATTGTCGTCAGACAATAATGTTAGGCGAAAACGCCCACTTGTGGGACCCGCCCTGTTTGATTCCGGCTCCGATACGGAGACGGAAGTCAGGGCCTCGGCCAAAATCAGTAGTGCTCGTCGTGGGAAGGTCGCCTCCAGAGGTCGCGGAAACCTCGCTCAGGCCAAGGCTGAACTCAAGGCGAAGGCCGATGAAGCCCGGGAGGAGGCTTTCGAGCGCTCCCTTAGGAGCAGGGCGTTCCGGAAGGACACAACAAAAGTTGTTTTGGACTCCGAAGAGTCCGCATCGGATGCCCCGAGGGATCCTTCGAAGATGGGCGTGGAGGAACTTCGTGCCCAAGCTGGACGTAGCGCAGCCCTCATTTTAGAGGTGGCGCAAAAATCCTCTAATTTAAAAGGGGGATTTACGATGAAATTGAAGGAGTCTGCCGCTTCGCTCCAGGGGATTGTCGATGCCCTGGCAGCTAGGTCGGAAGCTGAGGAGACCCGCCGGCTTCGCGCGGATAACGGTCGCCTTCGCAAAGAAGTCGAGGCTTTAAAGTTGGAGATAAAAGCCCACCGCCGTGAGTTTACGGAGATGAAAAACACGGTGGCAGTGGCAAACGAATCGGTGGCCAGCACCACGCGGGATGCACAAGTATTGGAGGAATTTAAGGAGTCTATAGTTTCTTCGATCTGTGGGAAGGTAATCGCCCAACTGACGGGATTAGAGGAACGTCTCCTTCCCATGAAGGTGCAACGCCCCCCGTTAGCAGCGGATAAGAGGCGTGAGGCAGCGCAGCAAAATGCTCCGTCGCATGCACAGGCGACCTGCCCGGCTCCCATACCCGCACACAAGCAGGTGGCTCAAGCTGCACCTGGCCCGAAACCAGTAGCCCCAGCCGCTCCATCAATGCCGTCAGGTGGCCACTCGGTCGTCCCTACTGTGCCGGAGTCCCAGCCACAGGAGATCCAGGAGATGTCGTGGTCTACAGTGCTAAAAAAAGGGAAGAAGGGGAAAAAGGCACCAACCCCGGCCGTAGCAGCTGCTAAAGCAGCGCCAATTACGCCGAAAGCATCACAGGCGGCTAAACCGAAGCTGGCCGCCCCTCGCAATGCTGCAGTGCTCGTCACGCTGCAGCCGGAGGCAGAAGAAAAGGGTGTAACGTACGCCCACGTCCTGGAGCGAGCCGAGCAGAGCGTAAAGCTTGAGGACCTCGGAATTTGTGGTGGACTTAAGGTCCGTCGCTCTGCGACAGGTGCGAGAGTACTGGAGCTACCAAGGGCCCAGTCGGACCAAGCAGATAAGCTTGCCGACAAGCTCCGCACGGTGTTGGATGGGGTGGCTAACGTTATCCGTCCCACGATAAGAGTGGATCTAAGGGTGACGGGTCTTGACGACTCCGTCACTAGAGAAAAATTAATTGCTGCAGTCGCGCGTGAGGGGAGTTGCCCTGTTGAAGCAATCAGGTGTGGAGAGGTGTCACGCGGACCCGGATACATGGGTATGGCCCGTGTGACATGTCCGATAGCGGCGGCGAAGAAGCTGTCCAAGGGCGGTCGTCTGCTGGTTGGATGGAGTTCGGCTAGGGTGTGTGTGTTGGAGCAACTTCCCTTGCGCTGCTACAAGTGCATGGGTCTTGGTCACACCAAGCCGCTCTGCCCATCGAAGGCTGAACGAGGAGGGCTTTGCTACCGGTGCGGTCTTGATGGCCACAAATCGGCGGACTGCTCTGGGAAGCTGCGCTGCGCAGTTTGCGCGGATGCTGGAAAGCCCTCCGGGCATACGATGGGGTCGAGGGAATGCAACCCACCCATCACGAAGGGTAAGGTGGTCTTAAGCACCCAGACCACCACCAATGTCGGACGGCGCCAGGCCAAGGAGGAAGCTGCAATGTCGCCATGAGTGCAAACCTTAGCTTCCTTCAGACGAATATAAACCACTGCGCCGGGGCTCAGGACCTACTCCTGCAGTCCATGGCGGAGTGGAAGATCGACCTGGCTGTGGCCTGCGAGCCCTATTACGTCCCTCCTCTACCCCATTGGGTAGGGGACTTGGACGACACCGTGGTGGTCCTCATTCGGAACGGAACGGGTCCCCCCCTCTCACTCATTGAGAGGGGCTCGGGCTACGTAGTGGCGGGATGGGGTGGGTACGTAGTTGTGGGAACGTACTTCTCCCCAAACCGCAGCCTGGCAGAGTTCGAGATATATCTCGGCTCGGTAAGAGCTGCGGTGGCCAGGCAGTCGCCGAAACCTACTCTGGTTCTTGGCGACTTAAATGCGAAGTCGCGTGCCTGGGGCAACCCTGCCACGAATCCGCGAGGGAGGGCCGTCCAAGTGTGGGCACTACTCTCCAGTCTGTCTCTACTCAACAAGGGGCAGGCTCACACCTGTGTGCGCCATAACGGGGGGTCCGTGGTGGACGTTTCATTCGCCAACCCTGTTGTAGCACGCAGAGTGGTGAACTGGAGAGTAGAAGAAGAGGTGGAGACTCTGTCGGATCATCGTTATATCCGATTTGAGATCTCCATCTCTCGCAGGCCAGTGGACCCCCAGAGGGTGCCGACCACTCTGCCGAGGTGGTCTCTTGGTCAGTTAGACCGCCAACTGGTCAAGGAGGCCGCCATTGTGCAACGGTGGGGTTCCGCAGGATGGACAGAAGGTGCCAGTGTGGAAGAGCTGGCGTGCCGCATGCGTTGTGCCCTCAAAGAGGTCTGTGATGCGGCCATGCCGAGAACCCGGCGCAGAGTTCCGCGCCGGTATGTATACTGGTGGTCGACCGAAATAGCCGATCTTCGGGCGACGTGCAACCGGGCGCGGAGGACTTACGTCCGCTGTCGAAGGCGTAACGGCCTCGATGCGGACTTAGAGGGACAGCTTTTGGCCGCTTACCGCAAGCTAAAAAAGGACCTGCAGCTGGCTATAAGTCGGGCTAAAGAAAAGGCGAGGGAGGAACTACTGGCGGGCCTCAACCGAGACCCATGGGGGCGACCGTATAAAGGTGTTCGCGGAAAATTCCGCACCCAAACCACCCCTATGACGGAGACGCTGCCGCCGGAGTTCCTTCTGCGTCTGGTCGGGGAACTGTTTCCCCACCCAGGCGAGTTTGTCCCTCCGCAGATGGCCCCTCGCTTCGTGATAGAGGGCACAATGCCTCCACCATTGATCACGGAGCGAGAAATGGAGATGGCCCTCGAACGTTTGAGGGCCAGAACCACAGCGCCGGGTCCAGATGGAGTACCAGGGCGTGTTCTGCGCGACGCCCTGGAATACCTCGGTGGGAAGCTTCGGGATCTGTTCGATCAGTGTCTGCGCTGCGGGCAGTTCCCGAAGCTATGGAAGGAAGGAAAGTTGGTCCTGTTGCCGAAGGAGGGGCGTCCACAAAACTCTTCTTCGGCATACAGGCCAATAGTGCTGCTGAATGAGACGGGCAAGCTCTTTGAGAAGATAATAGCTGCCCGTCTTGTTCAGCACCTCAAGGAGGTGGGGCCGGGTCTCTCTGAGGCTCAGTACGGGTTCAGGGCGGGTCGATCAACTATCGACGCCCTGAACA
Organism: Nymphalis polychloros; assembly: GCA_905220585.2. Lineage (NCBI taxonomy): Eukaryota > Metazoa > Arthropoda > Insecta > Lepidoptera > Nymphalidae > Nymphalis > Nymphalis polychloros. The sequence continues at coordinate 12,039,287 of HG992253.1, read as the reverse complement.
CCTTGAAGACCCGGTCCATGGAGGCGGTGGCCCGAGGGGACGTGGTCCTGGCGGTATCGCTGGACGTAGCGAACGCCTTCAACAGTCTTCCTTTCGAGACTATAAGGGAGGCACTCCGATACCATAGGTTGCCTTCCTATCTCAGGAGGCTGTTGGGGGCGTACCTCCGGGACCGGGTGGTCCTCTGGGAGGGGGGTGATGGGCGACTTGTCCGGCATCGGGTGGGTTGCGGCGTTCCACAGGGGTCGGTTCTCGGCCCAATTCTGTGGAACGTTGGCTTCGACTGGCTCCTGCGTGCACCCGTCCTTCCCGGGATGGGGGTGTTGTGCTACGCGGACGACACTCTTATCACGGCGACAGGACGAAATTTCCAGGAGGCGGCCCGCCTGGCCGAGGTCGGGACGTCGCTCACGGTGGACCGCATTGGAATGTTGGGCTTGAGGGTCTCCATCTCAAAAACGGAGGCCCTCTTATTCCACGGTCCTCGTCGGGGACCCCCTCGAGGGGCGTGTATCACCGTCCAGGGGACGGTGATAAATGTAAAGGCCCAGATGAGGTATCTGGGCCTGATCCTGGACGGAAGATGGAGCTTCGGGCAGCACTTTGTCCAACTGGGTCCGAAGCTTATCAACGCTGCTGCTGCCTTGGGCCGACTCCTACCCAATGTGGGAGGGCCGGAATCACCATGCCGGCGCCTATACGCCGGCGTGGTGCGCTCCATGGCACTGTACGGTGCACCCATTTGGGTGGACGCTCTCACCGCTAAGAACAAGGCCCTTCTGCGGAGACCACAGAGGGTCATAGCGGTGAGGGCGATACGTGGATACCGTACGGTGTCGTGGACGGCGGCTACGCTTCTCGCGGGCGATCCGCCCTGGGAGCTCCAGGCGGAGGTGCTCGCAGAAGTGTACCGGTTTCGGGTACTAGCCAGGGCCAGCGGCGACCGTCCAGGATCCGCGGAGGTGGAGGGAATCAGGGCTCTAGCCCAACGAGCGCTGATTCGCAGGTGGGAGGAGGACTTGAGGTCCCCATCAGCAGGCCTGGCGACAGTGGAGGCGATCCGCCCCCATTTGAGTCGCTGGGTAGCAAGGAATGGCGGCACACTCACGTATAGGATGACGCAGGTGCTTACTGGACATGGCTGTTTCGGTAAGTACCTGCATAAGATAGCGAGGCGGGAGGTATCACCCTCCTGCCACGAGTGTGGTGCGCCACAGGATACGGCGCACCATACCCTAACGGAGTGTGCTGCGTGGGGGCCTCAGAGGCATACCCTGGCGGCGATAATCGGCGGAGATCTCTCGCTGCCGAGCGTTATTAACGCCATGCTCGATAGCGAGAGATGCTGGTTGGAAATGGTCTCCTTCTGCGAGAGTGTCATGTCGCAGAAGGAGGCCGCGGAGCGGCAGCGCGAGGAGGTTGCCTCCGCTGTTTCAATCCGCCGAAGAAGACCGGGGAGAAGGCGCTATGCGCACCTTCTCCCCCCGCCGTAATAGCCGCTTGGGCTAGGTGGGCTCCCCGTATCCGGGAACCTCCCTAGAAATGAAACTCCCAGAGGCGGGCCGACCGTCGGGGCGTCTCGGTAGCATGCGCAAGCGATCCCGTGGCGCCCCCCGACCAGACGGAGAGGATACCGCTGGTTTTTTAGTGGGTATTCCGGCGCCTTCAGTGCCGGCGAGCCCCACATACCCCCCCACTTCATGTGGGGGAAACACGTAAAGTGTTTTTCCAGCGACAAAAAAAAAAAAAAAAAAAAAAAAAAAAAAAAAAAAAAAAAAAAAAAAAAAAAAAAAAAAAAAATAATAAGTCGCAGGTTCGGTTTTGATCCTTTGGGTTATTGTTGTACCTAATTCTAATACAAGTATAAATTAAGTAAATTGTTAATTGTTGACGATTGTTTAGATTTTGCAAAATGAAGATGTGACTACGTTAGAATTATCTCTGTTAAGAAGTGACTGCTTATCATCAGATGGAACATTTGGTCCTATTCTTTCTTATTATTAATAACCTTACTGATTTTGAACTGAAATATTTTTATTACTTTAAAAGTCATCCTACATTACTGAGGGATATTGTAGCTTATATTTGTAAATATTTTTGAGACTGTTTTGTAGTTCCTACTAACATTGGTATAGTTTAGAAAAATTACCCTTGTAGTATGCACAATCTGCCGTACGAATTGGTCTTGGGGGCTGAGAGTGAAGTCAACCTGTCGTCTGGTGAGGGGAGGTTGGTACTTCCATGGCTCCCGGTTTGAGTTTCCTTCAGCACGATGAAGGACGTGAGAGACTCGGGAATCTCTTCCACTCCCCTCGCTTGGAGACACTTGAGCCCATTGATGAGTTGGAGCATTATGAATATGGACTCGTGGATCTGGTCGGTTTGGACGAGCTGATGATCTTTAGTGCTGCCCTCTGCGGTGTGGAGGTTTTCGCCGTAGGATTGTATTGTGTCGACTTGAGCGTTTGCTAGCACGACGATTGTGGCTGAAATGTAATAATTGATTTATTATTTTTTAATATGTTTTATTAATTATTTCGTCATTTTTCTAAATTATTATTTTGATGCAAATATACCTATTTTCATAGGTTTTGATAATTATTACCTAAGTAAAAATACGGACAAACTTGTAGTTGTCCCACTACTTAAAGCTTCCTCTCCTTTTGTGAAGGATTGGAGCATATTCTATTACGCTGCTCTAATATGGTTTGGCGGTTACGCATGTCGCAGACTTCCATCCGACACATTTAGGTTTTCATACGATGTTTTATGTTTGTGGTGCTAGCCGGAGTTTGAACCTGTAGCCTTTATTTCCATTCCATCCATATAACCACTGGCCCATCTCGGTTACAATTAATAATAATTATCACTTACTGAACTTAAAATATTATAATCAACAATGCTTGGTTACTTTTTTATACGCCGCTGTTTTAGTTTTACCGATTTTACACTTTCAATTACGTTAGTTCAATAATGATTATGTAACTTTAAATGTAAAAGTGCAAAAGAAAAAGTCGAATAAAGTATATCTTGAGTGATAATTGATTGACAAACGGCTGGACCTTGTTTATTTACGATAGTGACCGATTTAACGTACGGGTTATCGTAAATTCGTGTTTACAATTTAGATCGATCCTTTGTTCATATGGTAAAAACGTCAAAAGAATTATATTTATATATCTAAAAAGTATTTCATCGCCGAGTACTTTTTGTAAGTAAAGCCCCAAAAGGAATACGTAGGTGAGGGACACGACATATAGTATACTGTAGTAAATATTATTTAATTTTGTAGTATTAGTATGTCTGACTACTAGATAAACTGGCTTCCCTTTCGAGGTTTGGTATTTATACAATGACGCTGCTCCGTCGGATAGGTGGAAGACATATAAGGTCCTCCAGAATTTGGCCACGGCGGCCAATCTCAAGAGAGATTAGCCAACTGCGCAGGAGATATTATAGTGCACAAGTGTGTGCGCAAACACAGGTGCACTCTCTTTTCCTTAGCTCTCATAATCCGATGGGACGGCAATCCGACACGACCGGAAAGAGTTCAGGCGCAGGACCAACGGCTTAACGTGCTTTCCGAGGCACGGGAGTGTACACACTTCCAACTTCCAGACTCCGGGCTGCTACTGAGAATTTTCTGACAGAAAAACCCAATAACTATTTATTGGCCCGACCTGGGAATTGAACCCAGGACCACCGGGTTCTCGGCCTTATATCTAGCCACTAGACCAACGAGGTAGTCGGAAGAACATATATTATACAAATTAAGCACGTAAAACTCATTTGTGTTTGCCCGGATCTGAATTTGCGATCTTTGTTTAAGATCTGCGTTATTTATTATGAACATTCTATGTAAGCTCTTCATTATCGAATATACAATTCTAAAAGCCTAAAAACGAAAATTTGTAATATTACCTTGTACCAAATCATCCCCATTTTCACCAAACTGTTGCAACGGCACCAAATCACAGAACTCCGTGATGGCGTTCAGACACAACGTCGACGGCTGTACCGACTGACAGACCATTTGCGAAGCCATCTGCTCTTTGTACAGCATCAGAGTCACGTTGACGGGCCCTTGGTTGGAGTTCCAGCACGCTGGATAGAAGAACCTCTTGCCCGCTTTGGTGAAATTCTTGTTTTGCTGGATTGTGAAATCGTTCCAACGCAAATTGGTACAAGCTTTGATACCTCGTAGCGATGATTGCATGGTTGCACTTTGTTGTACCTGAAATTGAACGAAACTATGTTAATATCCTCGAATGATACGTCAATGTTGTTTTTTGTTATTGTAATGTAAAAATGTGAGACAAATTATGTAATGATATTGTTACATGAAGGTCGATCCAATTATTAACAGTTACATGTTTTAATAGTACATTTGTATATATGTAATCTCAATTAGAAACAATCAAATTATTTAGTTATTAAAGTCTAAATACATTATGAATGATTATATCATTAATTGCGTAAGTTAGAAATTATTCCTCGTCAAAATTGCCTTTAATAGCATTAAAATTTAACAACGCTACGTTAACAAATTTTAATAATATTTAAGCGGTCAAATTAATCTAGAGAACTGATTTGTTAAGTAAGCCCGAAGGCACGTTCATCTAAATTACCTGTTCTAAAACTTGCGCCAGCGCTTCGTGATTTGCGATAACGACCGCACCGTAATTATCTTCAAGAGTCTTGTGAACGACGCTCCTTCCCTTCCTAACCCGTAATTTGTTCGTTGTATTCTTTGGAGTCATTTCGCTTTGATAATCGTCATTCGACGGACTGTCCATGTTATCGTTTGAACTGTAAAAACTGTACGGCGAATAAATCTCAGATTCTGTTTCGCTGCCACAGTACGGCAAAGACGAACGAAAACCGTTCGAGTATTTGGGGAATTCAGTCGTATCTTCAATCTTTTGTTCAGCGCGTTCTACTTCTCTCGTTTTAATCGCAGAGTCACACTCCGGCGAACTGGAGCGCGCGTGGTGAACGTATTCATAGTCACTGTCGCTGTTTTTGGCTGAATCGCAATTTTCCTCGTCGTATTTAGCGGTGTTGTATACGTCGTCGTAGTTATGTATCACTGTGTCGTTGGTCGCTTGTACGAGTTCCTGCGGTTCGTCTGATTCATCCTTATCGTCGTCCAAAGGTGACCGGCGTTTTACAAGCTCCAAATGCGATTCGCGCTCTCGCATGCTCGCCGTACGTTCGGGTTTCCTTGGCGCCAATGCTGATCTGATCTCTCCTGAAAACAGTTTAATATAATCTAAAATTTATTTATTTTCTTAACAATTAAATAAACCTAAAATCATATAAAAGCATATTACATCATTAGATTAATTAAACCAATTTCGAAAATGTATACAAATTCATTAAAACATTTAAAAAATATTGTAGACAGTAATTACCAAAATAAATATATGAGCTACTTTTTATGTATGTACATGTTTAAAAAAGGTAATTAGTTGCTTAATTGAAATAAATACGAAACTTACAAAATGTTAATATGTGTTATATAGCTATATAGTTGCGGGTGCGTGCTGTGCTGTTAGTGATCGTTTAAATATTTTTAAAAGAGAATTTAATATATCTTACCTAAATTAGCATAAATGTTATCATCCTGTTTCGGAGCGGATGCCCAAGCTTGCTGTTTTTGTTTCTTTTGTAAAGCTATAGATTTAGGTGGCGGCGGTCTTGCAGGTTTCGGTACATTGGACACGGTTTTATAATCTTCGCTAGATATCCTAGGTGGAGGAGGTGGTTTATTAACAACCCTTGGTGGTGTATCATCCGTCGCAGAACTACTTCCGCTGTATATTGACGATACATCGTCGTGACTCAATCGCCGTAAGCTTTCCGAAATTTCACAATTCGATTTCACAACTTCAACATTCGACCCGTTAATATCCAAAGGATGTATTATGACGAGACGCGGTTTTGGTTTTGGGGTCAAATCATAAATCTCCTCGGTTTTTGGCGATAATTTCGTCACAGTTGCGACGCTCAGTTCTTTTTTATCCAAGTCCTTCGATGATCCGATACGAAGTAATTTTTTAATAGAGAATTTATATTTGCCCTTACGTTTTTCGTCTAGGAGTAAATTGTCGTGTGATAGTGAAATGTTCCTCCTCGGTGCTGGCTCTGGTATATGCTCTATTTTCTTTGTTTCATCGTCTGAACTTCTCAATTTTGGCAACGAAGACATCACAGCCCTTTCTCGTTTTTCCATTTCTCTCACGACTGGAGAGTCAGATTTCATAAACCCGTTTGGATTTCTTTGGTACAAGGTGCTAGAGTATTCCTCGGTAGGCGACAGGGGAGGTGTTGGTGCTTTACGTTTACACAAGCTACTCAAAGACGTGTCGCTATCTTGTTTTGTTAGCACTGGTTTCGCGTAATAAACAGAGTCTGACTTTTCTTCGATAGTCTCGCAATTTTGATCGCCCACATATTTAATAATATTTTCATCGTCATCTTTTTTTGTTTGAACATGCATAACAACTTGTTGCGTTGAGGTAACACTTTTTTTGCTTTGTTTAATGACTGGTTTGACAGGTAGCTTAGGTTTTTCTGGCGGAACCGGTTTACCTGGCATTATGTCAGTTATCATACCGTGTAGGAACGATGGTCGCGGGTCCATAGTCGGTATAGGACTATTCGGTAAAGCGGGCGCTTCACTCGTATCATCTGGATCTGCTCTGCCATCCGGTTCACCAGCTAATTCACGACTGGCTTCCGCGGAGAAAACAGCTTCCGTTTGTTTAGGTATGATAGACGGCATGTCAATGATCGGACTTTGGAATGTTGAATATCCACTGTTAGCTTGTCCGTCTACTTTTCGTAGCTGACCTATCGGTGACATTTTTATATTTTTATCTTCATTGTATACTTTAATTTTAACAGTTTCTTCTATTTTGTGTGTTTCAGAGAAATGACCACTATCGTCATTGTCAGAATCTGTGCGTCCACTAAAACTTTCATCATCAGAAGTTAAGGAGTTATTTGCAGTTGAATTAAGTGTGCCAACTGCGGAGTCGACACTACTATTTTCAATATTAATTTTACAGAATTTGAACTCTGATCGACTAAGATTTACTTTTGGTCTTTCTTGCTTCTTGTTTAATGGCGACTTTCTAACAATACTGTTCTTTTTTGTTTCTGTCATTTCCTTTTTTTCACAGTCATCTTGCATACTCTGTTTAATTTTACCTTCAACAATCGATGGTTTACTGCATTCTGTTTGAATTAAATTGAGGTCGGGTCCACCTATTCTATTCTGATGCAGTGTTTCAGATATTTCTTCAAGTAACGATTTTTCCGTACATAATATACCTTCAGACGATTTTGTGCCTTCAGTTGTAATTATAGTTTCAGACTCTTTAATATAACTTGAAAGAATAATATTAGTTTTGTATCCATTTGAAGATTCTTCAGCTTGTTCAGCTAAATTTAAAACGGCGGGTTTGCGAGTATGGGTTTTAACATTCGGGCTCTTATTTTCTTGACCGAATGGGGTAACCGAGACCATTAACGTTTTCTTCTTACCATCTGAATCAGTTTGAACTTTACCCAACAACAATGAAGTGTAAGTCTTTGCAACAGAGTCGCCAAGTAAATTAGCTTTTACGGTGTTAAAATCTGTGTTAGATTTGGTTATTCTGTGAAGCTCTCTCTCTTCTTCTGTATCTGGGAATGTGTCATCTTCGTCGTTATCCTCTGAGACTTCGAATTCTTCATCGTCGGACCAATCATCGCCTCCGTATCCAATAACACTGCTTACCTCCTCCGGGAAGCGGACATTACGTTTGCCCTTTTTCTTTGGATGTATCTTAAGAATACTGGGAGGAGTTTTCTTGAAGAAAGTGCTTCTATTTTGGAATGGAGTCGCTAAATATTTACTACTTTCTGTAGACCGATCCTGCTTCGAGTGTTCTTCGCGTGACTTGAAACAATTTGAACAGAAATCTTTTTTCCACGCGTTCTGTACGAAGTTGTGGCATACCGGTGACATCTTGCTCTTCGTATAGCGTCTGTTGATTACATAACTGGCATTCTGTAATAGAAAAAAAAAAACAAATTTAGCCAAAACTACTACTGATACATTTTTAAGTTTATTTTGCTTAATATCTTATTTAATTAAATTAAAATACAAATATATTTACGGTCAAAACCAAGTCGCATAGATTTAAAAAAATAATATATATCGAAAATGGCTTTACCAGACTTGCGTGTATTTCAATCAAATCTTACATAAATTGTTACTGTGTTAATGAAACTTAGGTTTTTTTGGTGCAATTATTAACTAACAGCTATTGTTTCAAATTTAATCCGTTATAAACACGCAAGTCGCATCATCTAAGGTGAATAACTGCTAGCAAGAATATATCAAAATTGATCAAGCTAACGGTGATTTCATGTAAATAATGTAATCACTTTTGGATATTAGTCGGCGGAATTTATTTTGTTTTGAAATGTTTGATATAAATTCTTATCACTAATAGAAATGAGAACGTGAGTGTGTTTGTTCTACTTTCACGCCATGACCTTATCTTATGATAATTTATTAATATGTACATATTAATACCACCTGAAAGTTATTATAAAATTTTCTTATTTTTTTGTTAATGGAAACTGTTACATAATCATCATTAAAATATTTTATTAAGTACTGGTGGGCAATTTTTTTCTATGTGATTGATACCTTTGCCTACAGTGCCGGTATGACACTATGAGACTTGTACAAGGCCCTACCGGTACTAACTCTTGTTAATATAATTATTTAAAAAAAAAACGTAACAATAAATCAACTGACCAACAGAAAATTGACATTTATTTTACTTGTATGAATAATTATGTACACAATTATGCCGCAAGTACATTCATATGTACATATGTAGCTGTCCTCAACGCGTACCGACTTTCTCTGTTAGTCCACTGGTTTACTAATAAAATATTCATACCGACGTGTCAGAGATAAGAGAAATTCATCTTTTTATTCTTAATTAGCACCTTCGGAATTTTTACTTTTTTTAAAAGTAATGTGAATTTCATTGACGTTCTTTTTTTAAGTATTTAAGAAAATTGCATCACTTTTTTAATTTTCGAAAAAGAAAATTTTAATAAAAATTATAACGTTGTGTATGTAGGGACTTGTTATGCGTGCGCAGTTTTCAAGTTAGCAATGTTTCTACTTAATATAAAATAGCCTTAATAGTTAAATATATGTATATTAAGCCAGCATTCGACCGCGTTTGTGAGGGGAATTAGAAAAAAAAGTAGCCTTTCTCCGTTCAAGCTTGCTTCACAATAAATTTTATCAAAATCAGATTAGTGGTTTAGGCTTAAAAACGTAACAGACAGACAGAATTACATTCGCATTCATATTATTAGCATAGATTACTTTCGGTATTATAATTATGTATAAGAAATATAATACACAATATGTTTTCTCATAATGTTTTCCTTCATCGCCGAGCACGAGATGAATTATAGACACAAATATATTTTATTTCAACATAAGTCAAAGAATAATAGCCTCGCTATTCGTACGTGTTATACGAAAACGTTCAACGTAAACAAATATTTGATGGTTACCTTCTAATGGTGAAAATTGTTGACACACGTATGTCTATAGAAATTGTTAGTTTAAAATGTGAGACCGAATGTATATAATGTTCCTACGACACTGATAATACTGTATTTGTATTGTTCATATTTTTTACTTTTGGTCGGTGTTGTTTCGCAGAGTACAATAATACCTATCTATCACAACTGGTGGGTGTCTTAAGATAAGAGGTATCTTCAATCGAGCAACTTAAACACTTATATGGTAACGAAAACCTTGCAGCTAAATAACTGATAAAATTGACGACACGGCGTTGTAACTGGTGAATAGGCCACAAGCGACTAGCAAGGAGATTCTGGGCTCCATAATACAGATGTTTCAATCATGGATAGGCTGGCCAAAACGATTTGAACGGGTGATTAGTTAAATAATGCTTCTTCTTGTGTCTCGTAATGTCAAATCACTAATGACAGAAAGAGAGAAATCAGTGTTTAACTAAACAGCCGCTAAGCAACGATCATTCGTAAGGTACCTAGTTAATTAATAAGAAAAGAACAAGAACACATTGATTTAATATTCTTAACAGATATAATTTTAAATCTATCTTTTTTTTATTGAATTGGTCCACCTGATGGTAAGTGGTCACCTACGCTCATAGACATTGGTATTGTAAGAAATGTTAACCATCGCTTACATCGCCAATACGTCACCAACCTTGGGAACAAAGATGTCATGTCCCTTGTGCCTGTAATTACACTGGCTCACTCACCCTTCAAACCGGAAAACAACAATAACAAGTACTGCTGTTTTGCGGTAGAATATCTGATGGGTGGGTGGTACCTACCCAAACGAGCTTGCACAAAGTTCTACCACCAGTAAATTTAATAATAGTATCATATTATATTATGTTCCTTGTTAAATTTATTACTATATTATCGGCTAGAGCAATAGTTCTCGTATTGCGTTTTTTATTAACACAAACGGAGGCCATTACATTGCAAATAACAGGCAATTACGAAAGATGAGAACAAACATTACCATAATATAGCAACGGAATATAAAAATAAAGTAATTCATGACCCACTGTTTAGTACAAATGAAGAATCGTTATTTGTTTATTTAAAAACGCAAATAAGTTTTACGATGTTTTGTTATCATATACAAAAGACATGAAACACTAATTCGGTTATAAAAAAAACTAGTGTACATGATGTACCTATACCAAAATTTATAGAACGTAACGATTATGAATCCTATAATATAAAGGCTTGTTCATTTTAGTTTTCTATGAAATCATATGTTCTCGTTCATCCGATTGAGTTCATGCTTTGTACAAAGTAATGAATGCACTTGTGTTAATGTTTCTGGTATAGTATCATCAACCTTGATTAGCGCGTGGGTCGACGACCTTTATTTACATTGATAATGATTATATGTTTTTCTTTACAGTAAGGCTGGCGGGCTAATTGCCCACGTAAAAGTAGATGGGCACACATCCCTATTGAAATAGTCACTGTGAGAAATATATACTATTCCTTACAGCGTCAATATACTACTGACCTTGGAAAGTATGTTATGTTCCTTGTACCTGTAATTACACCGGCTCACTACACCTTCTAACTGACACACGGTATATGTACATATAGTATTGTTATTGGAATAAACTTTGACGTAGCTGCATAATGACCTAACATATGATAACTGATACCTAGTATCTATGAAATAATGGTAAGAATTTATATAGACGAAAAACATAAATGAAGATGTGATGTGATTAGATGTGGATTTCAGAGTTGAGCACAAATTTATACACTACGGGATTCGAGATATTGAAACACTCCACTAACCAATGGTATTTTCATTTCAATTCATTCCTTATTATAATATGAATAGCAACGATTTGAGATTGAAACTGAAAATATCTTTTAACTTCAAACTTGGCATACTCCAAATCACAATAGCCAACCGACCGCCAACTCGATTATGAATTACTGTTGGCCAAACGTTCGCGGACGTGGTCAAACGGTCTTTATTATTATATCCTTATATACACAGGTGGTAAAGCTCTAGGCAATTGTATAGGTATTTAGGTCGTCACACCTGGGAACCGGTACGGTGAAATTGAGGCGTCACGAACCAACACAGAACACATGGCGTTGATGCGAGATCTACATTTATGAATAGATTTAAGTAGATCACCAATTGTGTGAATACTGTCAATAAAATTTTACTGCGTTTTTATTTCGATTGAGTAACATTTGTTGGTGAATGTTGGCGAATGTTGGTGCAGCTGCTTCGTTGATAATTAATAAATTTCAGTTTACATAAAATATTGTCATTGTTTTAAAAATTGAACCATAATTGTTTTATAATAAAGACAAGGACAATTGTTTCGTAGTTAGACTGAACACATCGCCACCTATGTTACAGGTCTTATAAAAATAAAAAACTTAAAATTTGATAAAATATTTAGTACAGTGCAGTAAAGTTTCAGCCTGTGAATGTTCCACTGCTGGGCTAAGGCTTTCTCACCTTTTTTGAGAAGATTTGGAGCTTATTCCACCCCACTGCTCCAATGCGGGTTAGTGGAATACACATGTTGCAGAATTTCAGTGAAATTAGAGACATGCAAGTTTCCTCACGATGTTTTCTTCACCGTTAAGCACGAGATGAATTATAAACACAAATTAGGCACATGAAAATTCAGTGGTACATGACCGGGTTTGGACCCGTGATCGTCGGTTAAGATTCACGCGTTCTAACCGATAATAATTCCTCTCGTGCTCGGGTGGTAGAGGAAAACATCGTAAGGAAAATCTGTATGTGTTGGATGAAAATCTGTCACATATGTATCCACCAATCCGCTTTGGGGCAACGTGGTGGAATTAGCTCTAAACCTTCATCTCAAAGGGAGACCTTAGCCAAGAAATAGGACATCTACAGATTGTTACTTTACTTTTACTTTTAAATGCCATCAGTTATCAAAAGAGTTTTTATAAAAATGAATTTAACAAGATATTATGTAATCAATGCTTTCTCGAGTTCAATAGAGGTCAATAACTCAAAAAAATAAGGACGACATTATCATTAAATCGATGTGTGAAGGCTTGTTTTGAATTTATTTATTTTCTTTTATCGCATTGAAGTCGCATTTAAATTTCGAAATTGTATACACAAATTGTGACATAACGGAAGTTTAACGTGTACCCCTCGCTTATCTCGTCAATTGTGTATTGACAATTGAGGTAAGCGTCCGAGCCATTCAGCCAGCATGTGGACAATGTGAAATATTATGAATTTATAAAACTATTAAGGTCTTACTCACATATGTATGTATGTGTAAGTAAATCGTGATTTTTTTTAGACTTTAGGCTTTATTTTTGTTATGTATATTAAGTACATCATTTGTTTCAACTACTGCCGATTTAGATTTTTGTTTTACGTTTTGTCACTGACAACGTGCTTATTTCTTCACGATGTTTTCATTAGCGCCTTGAACGAGACAAAACACAACCTGAAAAGTCAGTATAGTGTCTCCTCAGGATTTGAGCCTGGGATGCTCGGTTAAGATTCACGTGTTCTATCCACTTGGCTATCTCGGTTCAAGTATTTATTAATGAGAGAAATTTAAAATATATTAACAGAAAGTACCAACGTGTATGAAAGCGGGCTCGAATATATAACATTATTAATACCAAGAAAGAAAACAAGTTACTTGATGATCGTGTAGGTGAAAATAGCACATAAGTTCACCATGTAAGGCGTGACCGCTTCATTTTTATCCCTACAATGTTAACCACATAGCGCTTTCCCTAGAATATCTCGTTTTTCGTAACATTCCATTTATAAGACCGGCTATGTTTATTTGAAGAACTGGTTGATAACTCTGAGACTTTTTCTGCCTAAGAACAGCAAATACAGTGAAAGGATGAGAATCAGAAGTTATGTAAGTAACATAATTATTTTCTTAATTTCTTATAGTGTGGTATTTTCAATTTGAGATATGGTTTTAATGGTTAATGTGAAACGTGAGATATTGCTCCTATTATTTTTTGTTCTATGGCTTTCGCGTATTAAGAAAGGGACCACCCGTGGCTTTATAATGTTCTACTACTTTATGTATGATGTAAATAATCTTTCAAATAAATAGCGTCTTCCACGAAAAATATCTCCTGCGTTATTCAGTACTCAGCTGTTACCCTTATTAAACGTTGTATATGGTGTTGTATATACAACGTATATATAGGTCAAGACGGCAAAAATAATTATATTTATCGCGCCATTTTAGTTGATTGCATCATAGAGCCTATGTCATCAAGAATGTTATCAAATGCAAAAAGTAAATGCAATACGTCATAATTTTTGAAAACGTTTTCGTTTAAAAAACAAAATTTAATAAGTAGGTACATATTATTATTAAAAGCATCGGATATTACGTTACGTCTCTTATTGATTACTCTTAAAAATATCCATTAAATTTTATGTTTCCGTCAAAGGCCGTTAACTTTTTTTTATGTGAAACGGCGAAATGCATTTCTCATAATAAATATTATAATATTCAAAGAATCCGCTTTCATTCTCACGAGCTATGAAATTAAATAAAAATATAATTGTATGCGTAAAATTCTGTGGTATTTTAATGTTCAAGGTGTGTTTTGTTTGAACAATGCATGTTAGTGTGAGGTAAGAATAATGTAATCAGCGTGATGATAAAGATTTCATACATTAAAGACAGACTATTATTTACTAAATACTCCGCGCGGTTTCACTCGCGGTAAACGTTACCGCCTCCGTGGATCGCAGCAGTGTTGTTATAATTATTATCCATACTAATATTATAAATTTGCAGTAACCCTGCATGTCTTACGCTTTCACAGTAAAACCACTGAACTGATTTTGATGAAATTTAGCTTTTACTCGAAGAAAGGAAAGACTTTCGAGTCCAGGCAAAATTTTCATATCTTAAATCGGGACGAACAATCTCCCAACACGCAAGCGATGCCACGGGCGAAAGCTAGTTATTACATATATGTCTATATTTGTTTCTCAATAAATGAATGATCTATTGGTTATATAGTACAAATAAACTCAGCAAGCTTATTATCAGTATAGATAAAGTTGCTTCTTCCAAAACGTAGAATTTTGTGTCGTTGCATGTATATTTCAGTTGGAATATGTTAAACTTATACATTACATGTACGAACTAATGGGTAGTTCGTAAGCTTTTCTTTGCTTAAAATTGGAGAGCAAATATCTTAGGCCGCCGTGCAACCGAATTTACAGCTGCTTAAAGCTGCTTAAACATAAATTATCACTTACTATATAAATTAGTTCAATTTACAGCAGTTAAAAATACTAACACAATTTTAGTTGTAGTTAACTAATGATTCATATACATTCTCTAATTTAACGAGTCTATAATTAAAACAATAATTTGCCCTGAATTTCGCGCGCATTAAAGTAGTTAAGTTGCGTGTGAGTGAGTTGTCATTATTAGAACTATAATCATATTAAAAACGGTTTGTGCAAGCTCTTTATAATGATGGCTTGGATGGAAAATAAAGTAACAAATAATAATTCTGTTAAAAAAGGCAGAGATAACACTTCGTTTGGAGATTTATAGCTGTCTATAGCATATTCCAATCAGAATAATACAGCCTGTAATTACACTGGCTCACTCACCCTTCAAACCGGAACACAACAATGCAAAGTACTGCTGTTTTGCGGTAGAATATCTGATGAGTGTGTGGTACCTACCCAGACGAGCTTGCACAAAGCCCTACCACCGAGTACACTAGATAATTAGTTAAGCCAAATAATTTTAATTTAATTATACATAACGATATATTAATCGAGAACTGTGTGCAGTGCATAATATAGCAGAGCTATTAACAAATCACATGGAATATATAAATCTAAGGTGTTTTTCATGTTTACTCTTTCGATTGGAATAGGATATAGTTAGACACAAACCAATCGGTTGGTTGGTTTCTCGCTTTTGTTCAGGTGGCTGCATTTACGAGATCGATTGATGGATTCGTTTAAGAAGATAACTCTCATTCTTGGTTACTATATACGTCCCAATAAAAAGTGAATGTACGCATGTGATGAACGATCTTAAAGGTAAAGTAAGTCGTTACTCGTAACTCAAAGACGATCGGACTTATCATTTTATCATACACATATTCAGAACGTTATTTGTTTTAGTAAAAGAATGTGGGCGGATGGGTACACGGGACACTTCATGGTAAGTGGTCACCAACGCCAATATATATATATAATTTAATATATAAACTTAAATCATATATATATATATATATATATATATATATATATATATATATATATATATAAATGATATATAAAAATGAATATATATATGATTTTAGTTTCATCATCGTACCTAAATTTTATAACTCTGTTACTCTTGTTACGGTTATTGCAACGCTAACCTTGCCAACAAAATAAATTTAATAATTTCATTACTATAATAAATCTAAATGAGAAACACTACTGTTTTCTATTGCTGGACAAAGGTCTGTTATAATTTTTAATTAAAAAAAAGTAAAGTAAGTATTAATGTCCCACGGCTGGGCAAATTCTGTGGATAAGGTTCGGTTTATTTCCACATACTGCTAAAATGCGAGTCGCTGGATAATCTATTGTTAATTTAATATTTGTCAACTTATGTAATATAAATATTATGCTATAAGAAATAAAACATTTTTTATTTTACAATAAAATAACTATTGTATTTATAAAATTTAATGCACATATTCTACCGATTCTAAAATGTCAAACCCGAAATGTTGACCTCTGAGAAAACGCTTATTTTACATGGCTCAACTGGCCGTTGGTAAATGTACTTGGAGAGCACATGATGAATTATAAGTATAGACCAAATTAAAGTGATGAATAGCAGTTATCTAGATTGAAAAAACGTGGTTAAGGTCTTCGCCTCCTATCAACTGGGCAAATATAATATACTAATATTTAAGAAATATATAAATATATTGATTTCTATTCAATATAAAAATTACGCGTTCGCAATACTAATTTTTCATCAAAATGTCTTTCACATAAATCCTTTATGTACATAAGGTTATGTAAAGAGAAAGTCGATAAGTACCATTGAATTTTAAACGTATGCAAGGAATTCGAAAAATCTAAAATAAACATGGCCATTATATAATATCATGTAACGTTTAAAAAAAATAATGATGACGTAATTCGATACATCTAAATTCTGAAAACATATTATTATTTTTTTAATAATCACCTTATTACTTTCTAGACAGACAGTGCGTCCGTGTCTTGGGTTATATTCATATACTACATAATTAAATACTAATTACGACAACTGCACTCTTCTACATAACTAGATAGATACTTTATTTATACACAAATTTTCAAATGCAGCTCTGGATGGTTACAAAAACTAAATGTTTGTGCCAAGCTGCGCCAACTGTTGCCTCTGTATTTTAAACCAATTGAGGTTTAAAATACAGTAGTAATTCTAGAGTGTAGTACTACCTACACAATGCAACTCATACAATAATATGTACATACATATAATACTTTAGCACGTTAGGTTAAATAAAAGCCTCTAAAAAGGAAGTATGTATTACGGTTTTTTCCCTAACATAATTGTTTGTGAGACTGCCAGGTGTTCTGATGATCTGAAGGTTGCAGAACTCAATTAAATGAAGAAAACTGCACTTCGGAGACTGAATGATGATGATGAATGGTTTTAACACAACGAACAGTTTGACGGACAATTTATTATATTAAATGATTAATGTTATTATGCTTTTTTATGGCATGCAATAAACGATATTTTATAGATCATTATCTATTTATTATTTCAAATATTTTAGCTTAAGTTTTTATATTTATTTATTTTCAAACTCACATATATTAAACAATAAAACAATTTTGTAACTATTCGATATACAGTGTTTATATATATATATATATATATATATATATTAATATGCATGATATGTTTGCATATCGCTGTGAGATTAGAATACTTCAACGCTTTGACCGATTACCATAAAACCTAATTCCCTGTGTCAATGGACGAAGGTGTTCATTTAATATCAGATCCATTATGACTAAAATGTATAAATAAAAATATTTTGATATACCTAAAGGCGTTTGTTTAGTTTTTATATAATATATACAACATTTTGCAAAAGCCGTGAACCTCTGACATTAAAGATGATATCATTTCACCTGCTCGTCGAATATGGCGATTTTATATTTTATTTTATTAAAAAAACCGGTGTATACGGGCAAGATGAGTCATTAGAGGCTACATTTAGTTTTAGTAAGACAAGTGTATTTGTTTTTTTAAAATAACTCTTTTAAAACTGCACTAAATAAAATTGTTTAAAAGTTGTTTGTTAAAATGTATACTTTTATATTACATAAATCTGTTAGCCGAAAGAAAAACATTATTAAATGTTTTATAATTATTTTGCATATTTTATAAAACATTATACAAAATACATTAAAATAATTATTTTATTCGTTTCTTTGTTACAGACTTTTAAACAAATTTTATAGTTTGAGTTCATTTTCGGAAACTCAGAATTGAAATAAATCGTAGGATTTTAGTTTGAGATTTCATCGCCTTCGGAATAGTCCTAAGGCGATGATTAAGGATTTCTAGTTAAATACTTGTTAAGTGCCGCGCCCTCAATCGTTTATTGGAGATTTAATCTATGAATCAGATATGACTCACGTATTATGTAATATTTTAAATGTCACCTGTCACTTGTTGCGTTTGCTTCTAGTGTTAATTTAATCTGTAGGCGCCGTATTCGGCGGTCATTACAATATGTTAGGTATTAGATTCGTTCAACTTATTTAATAATGTTTTTACAATATAGAAATATCTATTATATCAGAAAATATAATTAGTATTTTACTATATATTTTTTTAGTTTAATGAGTGATTAAAGGCAATTCTAAACTTTATTTTTATGACATCGTTTAAAAAATGTAAGCCGGTTTTTTTCAATGGTAACATTAAAATTCCTGTTGCATTTTACGTACACACAGATGACGTTTACGATCCTTTGCTATTTAAAGGCGGGAATTTATCTTATGCATAATATAAACATTGGGATTTGATTCTAGTCACAGTTTCCATAAAACACTTTTTATTAGTTATTTTACATAAGGTTAGTGGACTCTCCAAAAATAAAGCCCGTATTTTTTTAATCTGTGGCTTTGTTTAACTGTTGCACGATTTTGTATCGATTTTTGATCTTAACTTTGAGAAGCAGTAAAAAATATTTTAGTTTTTATATATGTTTACCGTTTATCATTTTTTGGTCGTATAAATCATAATAATTTCGTTTTAATAATTAATTGCGAAAATATTATATAAATTTTATATACAGTAGTTAGGTAATTATCTACTAGAAGATTTTTGTTTTAAATGTTAACATTTTAATGTATAGTTTTAATTACATAAGCATTCATTATTCATTCATTATAATAATTAATTAGCATTCAATTATTTATTTATACTTTTTTTTGTTAATAAGCTTAGTTATCTTTACTAACATTATAAATACGAACTGCTGGGCTAAGGCCTCTTCTACTCTTTTTGAGGAGAAGGTTTGAAGCTTATTTCACCACGCTGATAGAATTTCAGTGAAATTTGACACATACAGGTTTCCTCACGATGTTTTCCTTCACCGTCAATCACGAGATAAATTATAATCACAAATTAAGCACATGAAATTCAGTGGTGCTTGCCCGGGTTTGAACCCACGATCATCGATTAAGAGGAGTTCTTACCACTGGGCCATATCGGCTTAGTTTATAATAAGTAAATTATATATAAATATAAATTCTATTAGTACTTATAATTTATTGATTGCCAGTAAGTAATATAGGGTTTGAATACAATGGGTTTGGTATTGAACATTTGGCTCGCCTACACCATTGTGTTCCTTTGTTTACAAGTCAAACTAACGAATAAAAAACACGTCAAATTTGAAACGTTCAACGAATTAAACTGAATGGGTTTGTTTATTCAGTTCACTTGTTTTTTTTTTCTGAGTTTGTCAAGTTTTTTTATATACATATACATGCATTTATATGAAACCACCAGCACCACCAACTTGCATTGGAACATCGTGGTGGAATAAGCTTCAAATCTTTTACTCAAAAAGAAGAGGACGCCTTAGCCCAGCAGTGGGACATTCATAGGCTGTTACTTACTCAATAATATATATAATATTTGCACATATATTGCATCTGTTGTAATATTATAATTGCAAAATTAGATCTCTGTATCTGTCTTTACCTCATTACAAGTAAGTCATTAAGCCGATAGTAAAGTACCTAAGTAACGATTCTATACTTATATAGCCTGGGAACTAGTTAATGACACATGCATAAATCACGAGATTAAAAAAACTTAAGCATTTACAAACGCTACAAAACTACTTAACTTGTAAAAAAAAAATTTATGAAAAATTCTTTTTCACTTTTTGAAATTATTTATGTAACAATTGTTTGCGTAATGCGTTACATTAAATATTAAATATAAGTATGATTATATCGTTATTTTTAAAAGCTGTTATTAAAATTTACCTATGACTTGTGGAGGTTAAATCATTCAAATTAATTTAATTTTAAACCAGTTTCACTTTAACGATGAAATTTTGCACATATTTTTAATAATCGCCGGTGCAGTATAAATTAAATACATTATTTTTTTTCAATACTTCAAGTAGGTACATAGATTAAAAAAACTTATTTTCATAAAATAACATTTTTGTTCAAATTATAAGAGTAAAACCTCGAGATTTAATAAATGCTGTTCATGTCGATAGTCAACAGTTTAAAAAAAATCGCTTACATCCCCAATGTGCCACCAACCTTGGGAACTAAGATGTTATATCCCTTGGTCCTGTTATTACACTGGCTCACTCACCCTTCAAACCGGAATACAAAAATACCAAGAACTGCTGCTTTGCGGTAGAATAATTGAGAACCTCCGTCTAATTTGAAGTCGGTTAAAAATTGTTCTTTTTTTTTTCGGAGCAAAAATGATACTTTGTAAAAAAATACTAAAATTCTTAGAACTACAAAATACATTACAAGTATATATATGTAATGTTTGAAATAAAATGTAACTTTTGCAACATGTAACATGACACATTAAGTACATTTCAACTACATTCATTGCATAATAAATATTTAAAAAAAAAACACGGAACGAACCGGACATGTCGCACTAATAAAAATAATGACTCACACGCCTTAGACCGATATATTATTAATTATGTTTTAAATATAATAAAATATACTAGAATATATAATAGGAATTACAGGTGTTGGTCGCAAAAAAAAGCCTTGGATACGCAATATCCTAGAATGGACGGGAATCTTTCGCTTTGAGAGAGACAAGGTGTATACGGAGCTGACAGCCGACATTCGCTGTCCGAGAGGCAATCGAAAACGAATCAATATATATACGAACATCAAACATATATTATCAAACAAAATGTTTATTACATTGAACTTTTCTAGGTGGTAGGGCTTTGTGCAAGCCCATCTGGGCAGGATGCCACTCACTCCTCTGATATTCTACCGCTAAATACCAATACTTATTATTGTTGCGTTCCGGTACTGGCACAGGGGAGATAACATCGTCGTTTCTAAGTTTGCTGGCGCTTGGTGATGTAAAGAATGGTTAATATTTCTTACATCGCCAATGTCTATGGGCGGTGGTGACCACTTCAAATCGGGTGGCTCATTTGCTCATAAAAATAAAAACTTAACAAAACCTTCACAAATATTATATAATGACTTTTTTAGTTTTTTATCATTGTATAAAATATTGAATTAAAATAATAATTTATAGTTACAAAATCTTTAGTATAAACATGTCATTAAAATATTTATAAAAAACAGCCAATTTAATTCTTGATTCTCCGTATATGGGCAGTAGGTTTTTTGTTTCATTTTTTGACCTCTAAATTCGCTGCAGGCAAGCAAGTTATTCATAATGCCAAATTCTTTTTAAAAACTGGACTTCGAAACAACTGTCACACTAGTTTTGAACACATGAATTCCCTTTTTTTTTTAAATAATAATTTTAGTAGGGAATACTCAATATAAATATTTCTGTATCTACACAAATGCTACTTTATAGACTTTAGTTTAGTTATAACCTAGATGGATGGCCCAGTTGATGATGTGTATTATCATCAGTTCAAATCCGGGTAACGACTAAAATTTACTGTGATGTTTGTGGTAATATCTGAAGATTAATAACATATTATTTATCTCGTGGTCAACGATGTAGGAAAGACGCATAATATGTCGGAATAATACTAAGTAGTTTTAATTCAAATATTGTTTTTACTCTTATTTGCAATTTCTAAAGCTTTTCAATAGAAGGATACCCTTTGTCTATTTACTTATTAATATTATAAAATTATAAGTATATAATTATAGGTATTTGAATAATCGTAGGATAATTATCACTAGTTCAGTGAAATAACGTGTGAATTTTTTTTTCATATATATTTCAACATTTCAAATGTTCATAGTTATTCTATGAACATTTGAAATGTTGAAATATATCTAGTCATTTTATTAAAACTATCAGCGATTTAACGTTATAAAAATAAAACTTTAAAAATTCAGATCAAGGTCTGTGACAGGTCTTTCATTTATAGACGTTGGTCCACTTAAAAAAACAGATATAATGATATATACATTTTTTAACTAAATAAAATATGGTATTTGCAATCAATGTCACATGAATTATTTCATTTTGTACATAGCGTTCTTTTTTAACACACATTCATTTTGTGCTGTAAAAGAGGGCCACCCAGAAAACTTTCCCAGAGCTTTGAAAATTGGAACCTTAATAGATTTTTACTTTGCCGCGCTTGCGCCGCCATTTTGGATAATCGCACTCAAAATAATTTTTTAACAATTTGAACTAATTTAACGATGACAATTATTATAGCTAATTATTAAAGTAGGTAAAATGTCTTTGATTTATACCAATATTATTTTTTTGTAAAATGTGGAAGATTCGTAATATTACCAAATTTATTGGACGATATTAAAACTGGCTTGTAAGTTTCATTGCATTAGAATCATTGTAAAAATTGAATATTGACAGATTTAAATTTTCTCATAGATTAAAGCTGGGCGATTGTAGATTTGCTTGTGTTGTGCGTTTTCTGGGGCAAAAAGTAAGTCTGTGTCCGGTCTAAAAAACTATAAATATGCAAAATATGATTAATGTGTTCCGTTGCTGTGTGAAAGAAGGACACACTTTCGCATTTATAATATTAGTAGGAAAAAACCGAACATTATTTTCAAGTAGCATTTACTTACAGCCGCCGTTCAGTGTTACAAATTGATCCTGAACCAAGGCTTATAGTAAAAAGTTTTGAAGTCGAATTTAAACAACCAGAGAATGCGTTATTCAACCAAGTCATGCATTTAGTGACATCACGATGTAAGAACTTGAGGTAAACAAGGTCGGCGCACTTTTTATTATCTGTTCAGGTAGAACTTGGAACGATATTTTATATTTATGTTATGTTAGATTTTATTGTGTCTTTTACGTGATTAGGGAAACAAAAACTGTGTGGAATAGGTAGTAAATCTTTCGAAAGTATATTTAAAAAAAGTTAAACATTGGAACCCTACAAAATTGAACCGTATTTTGTTGTGTGTGTGTGTGTTTTGTGTACGATTATTGATTGCACGTTCAGTTAGATCATTTCATATATATAGACTTCATTTAAGAATAATAAAACGTATATTTGAGACACAGCGTTACAATGTAATTAAATAAAAGTTTATATAACAATTGAAAATAATATAATATACGTACCAAAAACTAAGTAACGAATAATTACTAATCAAAAATTAAAAATGCTTGTAAAACTTTACTTGTAGAGAAAAGTATGTTTTGATACTCATTTGACAAGTAGCTTTTAAGTTTGCACATTCGGAAGTCCCGGGTTTGAATCCAGAGCGTGCTTATAAAAATGTGGCTCTGACTTAAAGTTCTCATAAGTTAACAGTGTAACACTAGCTACTGTGCTTCGGAAAATCTTTGGTCCTTCGTTTGATCCGACCGCGTCGGATAGCCATTCCATATCAATATAAGAGGCCTAGATATTACTGTGCGTTTGCACTTATTTGCTATAAAAGCCTGTGCAGTTGGTTTCCGTTAAGACTCAAAGTAATAATAGGGCTTTGTGCAAGCTCGTCTGGGTAGGTACCACCCACTCATCAGATATTCTACCGCAAAACAGCAGTACTTGTTATTGTTATGTTCCGGTTTGAAGGGTGTGTGAGCCAGTGTAATTACAGGCACAAGGGACATAACATCTTAGTTCCCAAGGTTGGTGGCGCATTGGCGATGTAAGCGATGGTTAACATTTCTTACAATGCCATTGTCTATGGGCATTGGTGACCACTTACCATCAGGTGGCCCATATGACCGTCCGCCTACCTATACAATAAATATAAAAAAAAAGAAAAAAAAAAAAAATTAAAGTGGTAAAAGTAATAAATTGCCGTAATTGTCAAAATAGGTTTGGATGACTTCATCATTATAATATATTGATTTCTATTTGTGGAAAAGTTTTGCTCTGTTTGATTATATACATAAATAAATACCAGATGTTAACATTAATATTAAACGCTTCGTGTTATCAGTTTTTATGTATTTGTTAAATGTTTCAATATTTTGTTTTTTACTTAGTTTGAATTGATGAATGTATTTTTATAAACAATCACGCACTAATACTAGATACGTGCTCCATATCGTACGAGTAAAATAAGGATGTCATCCCGTGCTATTTTTGAACACCCGATGAAAAACGAGGCATGTTATGTAGTGTAACGTGTGTGTCTATGTGTCTGTTAGTGGAGTCGTTAAGCTCCTAAACTGATAATAGGATTTTGATTTATTTTTTTTTGTTTGAAAAGTGACTTGATCTAAAATAACCTTTGCTATGATTAGTAAATGAACTATCACGATTTCCGGTTTTACTTATCAAAGTATTCTTTGATAAGTCGAACGACTCGACATATCGTTAAAGCGATTTCGACGCATCCGTTTCATGTTGATGAGAAACCGTATTTTCGAAACATGAGAGTATCACTAACATGATTCGAATTATATTTCAAGACTCAAATAAAAATATTTATAAAAAAAAATCGTCAAGAAATTTCTGATAAGAAGAATAACTGGTTTCGACGTATAGCAATCGTTGACTATGATATAAAATCTAGCCAGATCGCGTTACAAAGAGTCGTGAGACGATAACGGCAACTAAAAACTGGTTGCTGCGACCTATTTGGTTACGATTCACATGCGCCCGCGCAGCGACCCGTCGATCTGACGCTTGTGTGATTATTAGCTTGTTTCAATATTTATTGACCTGTTTAATGTCATCTTACATAGTTCAAATATATAAACTATTTACTTCATGTAAATAAGACAGAATTGGGTCCATTCATTTTTATTAGATATAATATAATTCGAGTCAAGAGCTTAAGAGGTTAATTTCAATAATCTATAGTATATACTAATATTATAAATGCGAAAGCAACTCTGTTTGTTTGTTACGCTTTCACGTAAACAGCTGAACCGATTTTGATGAAATATGGTATGAAGCATAAAAGCAAGTTTGAATCCCGAGAAAGTCTATATGCAATATATATGCAATAGCCTACAAACAAATATACATAACACCTGATCTCTAACACGTAAATAATAAATAAAAGCTAAAGTATAACTTATTTTTACTTGGCTTTGTGCAAGCACGTCTGGGTAGGTACCACCCACTCATCAGATATTCTACCGCAAAAAAGCAGTCCATGGTATTGTTGTGTTCCGGTATGAAGGGTGAGTGAGCCAGTGTAATTACAGGCACAAGGGTCATAAGATCTTCGTTCCCAAGGTTGGTGGCGCATTGGCGGTGTAAGCGATGGTTGGTTAACATTTCTTTCAAGCCATTGTCTATGGGCGTTCGTGACCACTTACCATCAGGTGGCCCATATGATCGCCCGCCTTCCTATACAATAATAAAAAAAAAAGTTTTATTTTATTTAAAAAATACGAATAATATTTTGACGTTCAAGATGAGATATAAAATAGAGACGTAGATAACCATAAACGACTTACATTATCCTGTCCAAAACAACTCTTAAAAACCATAATCTTTACACAAATCACACACCAAGTTATAGATACAATTGTTTTTAAATAAATTAATAAATGGCTGGAAGAATATTGACCAAAAAGTTTTATTTAATAATAAAAACACAGTAGGTGCACGTAAGGACTTGTCCTCGATACTGATAAATATATAAACGTCCAATCGTTGATTTCTAAGCATGATTCACGGTTACTTCACGATGTTTCTTTGAAAATGACACGTTGTTCTGTACTAAACAATTATGATTTAATTGTGATTACATTGATATGTTGGCGATGTTACAATACAGATATCATCTGGCGTTCGATTTTCTTATTGGTTGTTTTTGTTTTTAAATGTTTTATTGTTTTTCAATTTGAAATTAGAATTTATTGTCATTATATATTAGATATAAGAACTTTTGAAGTCTGATGATGGTTGTGCGTATTTGTCTACGTATGTGTGTGTTAGTATGTTCGTGCATTTTCTTTTCGTGTCGTATATTCACAAATTATCTTATTCGACAAATAATGATAATATTTTTGCAATATTATTAAATACAATTAAGATAAGATAAATATGCCTTTTTTATTAGAGAAAATGTTATTGACTGTTTAGGGAATGGAAAGATATTATTCACAATGATTACAGACAAATCCTATGTTATTTTATATTTATAATTAATTGGTAAGGAGATGATGTCATTTTTAACGTCGCTGAAACTAACCGACAGATGAAATTGCCAAGTTTAAACTTTTCTACGAGACAGTAATACTTTGAATAACATTTTAACGCATTGACTTAGAAACTTGAAATTTTGTATGCTAGTTAATCAAAGATACCCAAAAGAGTTAGTAACCATTAATTATACCTAATTTATATTTTACCATGGAATTTAACCGTAATTAGATTGTTAAGCTAGATACATCATTTTTTTTTTTATTATACCCGGGAGGACAAATGTCTACTCCACCTGATCGTAAGTGGTAGTAGAGTCCAAACGCGACGACGGCTAGTGCAGTCAGGAAGAATGATTTGCACTAGCCGCCCCCGCCTTGCCGGCCCGCAAGATGCCTCTTCACGCCTCGTTTGAAGGAACCCAGGTCATAAGAGGGGAACACGTGCTCTGTACATAATATAACATAATAATTGTGTGTATAAAAATAGTTATTGTACATTTTATTGACTAATTTAGACACGCCTGGACGAGTTGGTTGTGCATTGAGTGGTATTTTTTATTTTTGATTAATTATGACGTGATATGCGATCTGATAGTCCATGTAATTAAATAATAAATAGTATATAACATTATTAGAAAGTTATAAGTATAGCACTTAAAAATATAATTACTTAAATTAATGTAAAATACATTGTAAGTACCTGTAAGATAAGAACACAATTGTGGTGAAATTGATTTAAAAAAAAACAAAAGCATGTATTACGATATTAATTAGATAAGATTTAATCATAACCAATAAGTATTAGTAATATATACATATATTATATAGATATTGATAGTAAGAATGAATCAATGCTCAAATATCACTCAATTAATATAATAAATAAGAAGATTCTCTGATACGATGAGCTTGTTATCAGTCAAAATAAACAAAAAGTCCTAATAAATAAATACAAACTTTTTATCATTATTTAAACACGGTAAATAATAAAAAAAAAAAAAAAAAACGGTGATTAATGTTTTCCAAGCGAAAGATTTTGGTTCTTAAAGTTTGGCAACCCTAGCTTCTTCGTTTAGTATAAGTATTTCCCAATCACATAGTTCAGTTGGCAGCCCTATGCACCCACCCAAAGTGCAGAGCATCTATTTATAAATACCTACATTTCAACTATTATTAGATAAAAGTTATTGACCCCATCCTACTACTGAACTACTAAATCAACAGTATTGAGTTTTACGTGGCGTTATATTGTATTTCGTGTTTACCTTTCGTTTTAACGACTGTAGCTGTAAATTCCTGAAGTCCCTTTGGGTTTATAAATATCGTCAAATCAAACATGGAGATGGAGAAACAAGGAATGGAGATGATAGATGTACGTTCCCCTTATTATATGTCCGCGATTATATCTGTGACTTGTGATATATTTGTATATGAGATTCCATGGGTAGTCTAAGGAGCGGTTTATACTTTCCGCAGTGGTATTTAAATATTATTTTTTTATTCCAAAATAAAACAATGTACAGTTGAATGAAGATATCATAGAAACCGATAGAAACAATTTACCATCAGGTAGCCCATTTATTATTTTCTATAAAAACACTCATGTCTAATTTTTACTAATATTATAAATACGAATTCAATCAAAAACCGATGCAGACTTGAAATTGATATAAAAGTTTGATAATGTTTTTGAAAAAAGATATTTTTTATTTATAAAAAAAAACTTAAATTTAAATTCCGCTAAGCGAAGCGGGTGGTCTACAGACGGTATAACCATTATTGGCTGATATTTATGGTTCTTGAAGACGGATAACATCGACAATGTTTGCCTAACTAGACAGTTAATTGGATGACTTTAACGGAAGCACGTTCGGCATTTAGTTACGGCTATTATGAATAGCACCTGATCATTATTAACTCCAGCAGTGGCCGTCTAATCCCGTTCGCTCATTTAATTTTTTATCCGTCACGAGGAAGCCAAAACGACGGTTACGATTTTATCACGTATCTTTTAATAACACGACCTATAATAGTCTGACAAATGCGCTAGAAGACATTAGAAGTGTTTTGTTCGGTCTGTGATTATAGGCTGTGATTGTTACGTCATCCTAAATTCAATATGGCGCCTACTTAAGGATCTTAGTATTGTTTTAAAAAATATTGAAATGTTTCTGTGTGTCAATGGACATATATTATTAATGATAACAATAATTGTGTTCATAGTTGGTTAATAAGTATTTTGGACAAGAATATTTTCTAGTTTCATAGAGCGCGATTTATTTCTTAGTCGTATTTAGATAGCTACTTCATAACTCGGAAAGTATGCCAGTTGACGTTAAGTTTTTAAATAGTTTTATTTTTTTTATAAATTTACATTCATCTGAAGCGAAGGTGACCACTTAGCATCACGTAGGCCATTTGTCCGTTTACACGCAACGTCCCGTTTTTTTACGATGCTTGCAAGTTGCAACTTATAACTAAGTGTGGTGAACTTGAACTTTGTTTTAAATAATAAATCAACTGAGGTATGTCCGAGCACGTACAAAACAATGATTCTGTCCCGTCAATAGGGCCTTGTTGGATCAGACAATAGGGCTTCGGACAATGCATAGGAATGTACATAAATGAAATATGTATGGTCAAGACGTTCCGACCCGATGGAAATGCAATTTGACGAAAATTATTATTGATTTTTTTATTTGTCATATTATGAAATTAGGTATTGATTTATGTATAAATTATATATTTTGATATAATATGTAATTTTATCGAATCCTATATCAGTTTGTATTTTTATTTATGTATATATGTTTAATTATTTTATTTGTTAAACCAATATGCTTGTTTTATTTTTTTATGTTGTCAAATCGATCATTTTTTTTCATCCAAATATACTTTTATAAGTATTTTTCGAATAGAATTCTAACGAAAATAACCGTTACCGACGACACATTTAATCAAAACATTCATATAAATTATGTACAATAATATTTAAATCAATTTTCAATATCATCGATGACGTTATATAGTCTACAATAATCTCAAAAAATGGAATATCTAACGCAAATAAAAACAAATCTAACTAATTGTTATAACACGTGCAAACAAAGAAATATATTAAAATAGTTTATATCTAAATTAGATAAGTAGTAATGTTCAAGGAAGCGTACATCTTTTCACACTGGGACCATTCATCTGTCAACGGCGTTTGACGTATTTCTTCCATATGTCACAGTTCCCAAGCAAGATTAAAATATACTAACGGGTACTTCCATTTATCGTGTTCAAGTGTTAAGTTCACACAATTTTTTTATTTTCTGTTTTTGAGTATTGCTTAAGTGCTTTAGGTTAATTTATTGTTGTTCAAAATGACGTGGAAGTCGTATTTATTGGGTATTAGATGTAATGTTTGTTAAACACGCTACACATATTTATTTGTAACGTCTTATCTCGGAAATCGATGTCCGCATTTTGATGGAACGTTCGTAGTTTTCTTTGATCTTTTAACATACACGGGATATGTCGTAAGAAAAATAAGCTTAAAATAGGTACTCTTAATCTCAAGTACACCTTGAAGCCCATTGTAATTTAATTAAACTGTGAATTCTACCGAGAAAACCAGTCATGAAATTACAATACATAATATATATGATTAAATTAAATACCTACAATTAAACTTGTATATCCTGTATGAGAACCAAAGACCAAATCACTGAACTGCACGTTTTCATCATCAATAAATTACGTAAAAGAAGAACCGCTTTAAGAGTGATGAAAAAGAATTTGAGTCATTTTTTTAATTTGTGTCCTAAACATTACATTACATTACACAAAAATAAATTTTATTTTTCGATTTTTTTTTTCTGTCGTTATTTCTTGTCGAAGAAGATTCTATATGTTTTAAATTATTTGAAATTAGAACTCGTTATCACGATAAATAAACAGTTTAATTGATCGAAACGAACCAACAGTTCGTTGTTATCAAACAGCGCAAGTGTCTGTCGATGGCGTAATATGTATGTTAATTTTGTTACATTACGAAGCTATTTGTGCGGAACCAATAAGTAAAAGCTAATAAAATCAAAAAGACAAGGCATTAACAATGAATATACGGCGATAAACTTTGATTGATGTTAAATTGTAAAAATAATGTGATTCATGCGATGTAATAAGAAAGAGTAATAATATTTGGGCGTTGGAGAGTAATAAAGTAATTATGATGTAACGTAAAGTAATATTTTTTTAAGCAATTATTTTAAAGACAGTTACTACTCTTATTTACTTTTTTAATTGAGCGTAAAGCTTGTGTTATGACGACAAAGCCTAAGGTATCGGGATCGAAATTAGGACTGTAAACCATTGCGCTATTGACGCTTCAACTAAACTTTTCGGATACCTTGAGATTTATTATGATTAAATAAAATTACCTATCTAGTTCTAAATTAAAAAAATAGCGCGTAAATTACAATTTCATTACAGTTTATATAAACGATAATAAATTACAATGTTGTAAAAACAATCGACCTTTACCCAAAATGATTTGGATCATTAGTTTAAGAAAAAAAAGGGTTTATTTATTTACGATTTGATGAATGAAATTAAGATATTTTAAATGAATATACATTGTGTAAGAAATGAATTACTACAAAAAATAAAATATTTAATTCGCAGTTATGTGTACACATTATTAAAGAAGCTAATTTCAACCCTTCTTGGGTTGGTTTTTCGTCACCATACCATATCGTGGTTAAGACACTTACGTCTTAGATTGATGGATAACCTTATATCAGTATGTACTTCGGTTTGGGAAGGAATAACTAATAGAATACTATATTTCTTAACGTATGATTTTTAATTTTTTTTTAATTTCATAGGTAGGTGGACGTGCATATGGGCCACCTGATGGTGAGTGGTCACCAACACCCATAGACATTGGAATTGTAAGAGATGTTAACCAATGCTGACATTGCCAATGCGCTACCAAGCTTGGGAACTAAGATGTTATGTCCCTTGTGCTTGTAATTACTCTGGCTCACTCACCCTTCAAACCGGAACACAACAATACCATACTGCTGTTTAGCGGTAGAATATCTCATGAGTAGTGGTACCTACCCAGACGAGCTTGCACAAAGCTCTACCACCAAGTAATGTATAATGTAATTGGTGCAAAATTATCTGAACTATCAGATGAATCGGTTACTACGTGACTCACGAACATATTTCTTATGGATATGATTTCATTACCAATACATTATTCATTTATTCAAGATCTATTAGACTCTCGTTATTTCATATACATGTTTATAAATTTATAAGTATATATACGATATGTTTCAATAGAAATCATAAGTTTTTTTTAATCTGTTAATGAAAGTATTGTTTTATCTGTTATGCATATCAAATTTAAAAAATATGTCCAATCGAATGTATGTATGTATTTTAAAAATTCTTGTTTATCGAATAAAGTTATAATAATTACATACAGTAAAAAATTTCAAGGGCCACTATGGCTCATGGTTTGTCATCATAAAATACTCCATGCGAATGCCATACAAAAAGGTTTCAATTATGTATTTATACTACAATACTATTCCACTTGAACTGAGATGGCTCAGTGGTTAGAACACGTGAATCTTGTTGACCAAAGATTGGGGGTTCAAGCCCGGGCAAGCATTTTCATGTGCTTCATTTGTGTATTTATCTTATAGTCGGCATCGAAAGAAACATCATGAGGAAACTTACATGTGTTGTTAAAATCTAACACATTTTTTCCACCAAACCTGCTCCTAAAGGCGGAGAGGCTTTCGCCCAACAGTGGGACATATACAAGTTGTTACATCTATTTACTGCTACATTATTTCATGCAATTTATATTAAATCTTTGCAAAAATAAAAATTAACTTCGTACTAAGTCAAGATTATGTCAAAAGTGTCAGATAATGTTTTTTTATCTGTAATATATGAGAACAAATAGATCAAGATGCTAGAATATCTTTAGATAACGATATACGTAAGATATTGTGAACAAAAAGGATTGACATGAAGCTGTATGACAATAAAATTTCTTTATTAGTTTTTCATTCATTCTGCTTCTGCAATTAATACATTATCGTAAAAGATTACTTAAAAAAATGCGGTCGCAATGGCTGTATTCATCAAATTTATTACTTATATTTCAATTAATGTGTATAACTCACATTTGGATAGCTTTAATGTTCGCAACGATTGATTTAAATGCTAATTTAAAGCCAGTTCTATGTGTAATCAAGCCTTTATAGTGACATTATTCCGTATCTTAGCGTTATGGTTTTTAATTTCAAATTAAATGTTTATAATCACCTTATTGTTGTCCTAATTCCTGACACATCCTTATAATAATAAGAAGCTCCGAATGAATATTTAAAAACTTTCAGTCCAGTGAAAGTACCCTCGGCGTTTCTTCGAATTACGCACACAAAACACAACACACTTTTGCACTTATATACACGGGTTCACCAGAACAGTGTTCGTTTCGGCTTGTGACGTCACTTGTTATAATTTCTCATTGATCGGTTAATTGACGAGTACTATAGTGATCGTCACGAGACCGATGTTTTTTGTTGACGTGCGCCTACATACGTCCAACTCGTTACGATGCGCGTACGCAAGTGAGTGGCGGTGCGGAGCCGGAGCAGCTGAGACAGAATATTACCAGTCACAAGCGCGAGTCCCTTTCAGGAGGCATAGTTCTTATAAAATTAAATAATAGATCTCAAGCAAAATTTAAATTTAACATTTTTTTTGCTTGATTATGTAATTATATACATGTTGAGAATTTTTCGATTAATTACGTAAGTGGAACATGTTATAAATTTTTTTAATATTATGAACGCTTACGACTAACTTAGTTTTCAAATATACGCACAAAGAAAACGTAGCAGCTTTCTTTTTTAAAAAAATATTGAAATATTATATAATGCAGTGGTTTGGTATTTTACACTAAAATTAAAGGTTTACAAAGGTTTAATTAAAAATTATTGACATGCCTTTTTCCAATAAAATTGGGAATCATTAAGTTATAATATATAGCAACATTTGATGTGCGGGCGCAATGCGGCGTTGCGCCCGTCGGTATGCAATCTCCCTTGCTCTGTCGAACACGCATATGTTTTCTCCGCTTCCATCTCACTCGCTCACACTTATGAATGGCTGCGGTTATGCTATGGAGTTGTTCTCAATACTCATGGATTTATTTGTCTGTTTTTGCTCGGTCAAAGGTTCACTGTTTACTTGGGCTTATTGCTTCAAGGGAGCGATGCATTGTTTTTATAAGTTAACGTCTAAAAGTATTGTTTTATCAACAAGAAAAATATTATTTCTGTTACAAATATATTTCTATTATGTTCAAATTTTAGTTGTACTCATCATAATATTTAACATTTTAATATACTTACTAGATATTATGGTTGGGTATTAATATTAAAGCTTTAAATATATACAAATATAATTATTAAAAATAGTTACTGCAGAAATCGTGACCGCGTAGAAAAGTTTAGATAAAGGTAAATTCGTTGAGCATGTAATATATAAATAGCATATAAGTATTTTGTTAACAACATTGATTTATTTTTCGATTAGAAAATAAGAATTGAACTTCAACTAGGAGATGCTGCGTTCTACTTTTACTATTTTGAAACTGGAAACTGGAAATGTTTACAGACGTACATCTGAATAATGAGCGACCGAGCGTGGATATTTTTTTCTAAAGATACAAACTATATTGTTGAAGAAGTTAGTATGTACGATAAAATTAAAAAAACTTAATTAATTTAGATTTATTTCTCTCCATGTTCGATTCTTTTGGAATTTTAATAGCACTCATCAGATATTCTACTGCCAACCATCAATATTAAATATTATTGTGTTCCGTTTTGCAGGATAAGTTAGCCAGTGTATTTACAGGCACAAGAGACATCATCTTAGTTCCCAAGGTTCGTGGCACATTGTTTATGTAAGAAATGATTAATATTTCATACTATGTCTATGGGCTGTGGCGACCACTTAGCATCAGGTGAAAAAATAAATAAAAAAATCGCTTATCCTATGGATTCGTAACACAGTAACACAGTTTAAGTACAATTCCGTGTCTATATATTCTTACATACATACATACAGGCATACTTTCCTCATAAATTCAAAACGTAATTTTTTACCAAACATTTTTCATTATAAGAATGTACGTTAGAATAACGCTTTAGGCGGACATTTTTATCTTCAATAGTAATTACCTTCGTATTGGGCCGTTCGTTGAATGAGATAGCATCTTAAACAGAAGTCACGTTTTTCTTACCGTTACATTGCTA
This sequence comes from Nymphalis polychloros, assembly GCA_905220585.2. Lineage (NCBI taxonomy): Eukaryota > Metazoa > Arthropoda > Insecta > Lepidoptera > Nymphalidae > Nymphalis > Nymphalis polychloros. Next base: position 12,004,483 of record HG992253.1, on the reverse strand, counting down.
CACGGGCAGTTTGCACAAGAAATGCTGTTTAAATCTTATATCGTTATTATTTTGTTTGAACGTCAGTTTTATTATGAAACTGTTGTAAAAGAAATTATTAAGTAATTATCAGTAATCTTTTGTTAATTATAAATATAATTTTATTAACTTTGAAATATATACGTATGTATATTATGTTTAGAAATAATTGTTTTCTCCATCATCTATTTCCCGTTTGAATATCATGTAGTATTGAAGTGTACTTCAAGAAAATTTGTGGCATAATTCTGCCTTTAAATTTTTTGGTGGCTTGTAATTATCACCACCAAATCTCTGTGGCTTGGTTTTATACCGTCTTATTGGGTTACCATCCATGTGCTTGTAGCACAAGGTATACCTTAAATCATCTTTGATTAGCGACGTATGGAGAGATTTGTGCTTCTTATAGTGCTGGTGTCTATAACTAAAGGCCACTCGTCGGTATACATATCATTATCAATGCTTACAAAAATGTGCCTGTGCTTGGCAGACTTATTTCCCAACAGCGAACAGATTTAATTAGATACTGGGAGTAAATTCTGCTAACAAATTGTCACTTTATCGCAATCGAATCGAAACGTAATCGTTGCCGTTTATCAATTTTCCTATTCTTTAATTTAATTATCGACTATTGGCATAAAAGTTAACAATATGTTTGGGTTTAACACAACGGTATATGTTAACATTATATCGGTTTGGTTCCGATCCGAATAAATATAGAATAGTCAAAGTTGAATTGGAATTGAATCGGGAACGTATCGTAATCGTTATAGATTAGTAGAATTGTACCTGATACTTATAATTTATCAGTACGTCCAATGTATGGTATTTAAATGGTAGCATAAAACGATGTTCGTATTCGTAATACCGACTCATATATTATTCAGTGCCAGACGTCATTGATGTTAATCTCACACATGTTGAAGACAACTGGAGGAAGTTGCGAGGCATTGCTTAACAGATGTGAGCGAACAATGCTCTGACGGTCTCTTAGGGGATATGGATTCTGCAATCGTTTTTGGTTTACGACAAAACAATTAGTTCGTGTAACAAAAACACTATTATCTACGACTAAATTCTTTGTTCAAAATTTATATTAACGATAACGGTATTTATCGAGTCGGCCATGTTTTGTGGCGATGAGAAGATCACTGCCGGATATGTATCGAGCATTCCAAATAATAACCGGAATAATTGCGGAAATGTTAATAATAACGATTTTAAATGTCTAGACTGATACGATTATTTGTTAATTGAATAATTTAAGTAACGTTATAAATTAAATTGGTACATTAATATTATATGTTTAATATATTTAGTCTTATTTGAAAATAACAAAGTATGTTTTTTTTAAATTTAATTTATTTGGTTGTTGTAAACATACATACATTATTATATGACATGTAGTAACAGCCTGTGAATGTCCCACTGCTAGGCTAAGGCATCCTCTCCTTTTTGAGAAGAAAGTTTTGGAGCTTATTCCTAATATTTAAATTAAATGAACAAGAAATAATTTAAATTGTATTTTGTAAGTTTCATGTTGTTCGTTGGTATTTATTTACAGCATATTCAACTCTTTCAAAATTATGAAGTTCCGGTTTAAGAGAACGCACTTGTTTAATTGACTCAATGAAAGATTCATTCACTAATAATTGATGTTGACTATCTTGAGACAGTTGTAATTTTTTTTAATAATTAAGTTAATTGCATTAAATCTCTCATTGACTTTGTATCATTTTAAATAAATATTTGTATTGAATTAATTCCTAAGACATTAATAATTTAAAATCAATAACATACTCAAATTATTATACTACAACATAATATCGCAGATACCAAAATCAAAGATGTACTTCATTTAAATTGACACTTACAAGAACTTTTGAACGTCACTTTCCAAGATAAATGACAGCTATTAACAGTATGGGATGTAGAGTATATTAGATTGTTTTGTGAGTGGTCGGCGGCATCAAAAGCTCAAAATATAAGCTCAGTTGGTCGGGTGGTGTTAAATTGTGGCAAGATCACCTAACATAATAATTGCTAAAGTTCATAAAAGCTTTTAATAAACAGCATAATATTGTTTTTATTCAATAATCAAGTATTTAATAAAAAAATCTGTTAAAAATTAATTTAGATTTAGTACAGTTTCAATATGAATGCGAAAAATTAATAAATTGTTTGTATAGTGATAGTAAAATATTTAACAAAATATGAAGTTATGTTTAAAAAATATTCATTTCAAGTCATAACAAGCTACACGGGCAGCGGACACGATTCGCCAAACATGCTCACTCATACCAGGGGCGTCTCGGGTTTCACTGAATATTTGTACAGCTTTCAACGAAACAGCATAAAATCTGACACCGTCGGTCGTAACAGAGCGTAACCGATTTGTTTACATTGAATAAATCTACGAATTGTAATGAATACTGTTATATTATTTATAAAGAGAGACAGAGCGTTGGTTGCACTTTTAATACTTATGACTTATATAATAATTAGAACCCGAGCAGGGTCGAGAGGATAGAAGATCTTTGAGTGTTTAGTATTCAAGTAAATCCACTAGCACTCAGTGCAATGTCAGTGTTCCACACCTTTTCCTGAAGAGTTTACCTTTGCCCAGATCCAGTAGCGGGACATTGACAGACTGTTACTTTACAATACTATAGCTATTTGTTATGTTCACAAGAGTATAACTGGTAAAAAAAAATTAATCTTGTAACATTTTTGAAAAGTCCTAGATCCTTAAAGTGTATTTCGATTTTGTGTTAGTTTAAGGATTTTGAAGCAATAATATTAAGCATATCAGAATCAAATTCCTAAGCGATATGACGCTTGATCTATTTCGCAAATCGTGTGTGTGTGTTTTTTTACTAAAGGATCTTGTGAAGCATATTGGATCTAACATAACAGTTTAACTTAATTTCCGAAAATAACTTAGGCTTAACACAAAACACTTTCAACGAGTATATACTTTCTACAAACATAAATATCGTGTCAAAAAACGTCAAACTAAAAGGTGAAAAAATATTCAACATCAGAGATATCCGATGTGGAGGCATCGAAACATATTTTAATGGCATATTTAGCTATAGTGTCGCAGGCAAGACGCGCTGTTAAAGTTATATCAATTATCATGGTACGCAGGGTAACAAAGTAATTTGTCTCACTGCGGGCTCCCTTCGGCTTCTATAAATTAAACAATTGACTGACGTGAATGACCTTTCCATTGCTAGTGATTAGAGTTACGTCTGCAGTGTTGTTTGATGATTATTATTTAATTTATTGGTTTTAAACTTAGCTGCATGATTAGTTTTGACATTATGTAGGCAAAGGTTAATGAACTCGTTCAACGATATAAAACACGGATTACAGATTTCGTACACGTATAAAAAACTATCTGTCTTATTAGATTCTTGATGACGTCACCACAAAACATCTGATACATCAAAACCAGTTCGCTTTTGATAGCCAGTACTTTATTTTTGTTCGAAACAAGGATCTGTCTCCTCCTAAACTAAAGTTGTCTGTCGATGAATTTGTCGCATATGGACGTTTTAAATAAGATTTTATGACATATATGTATATCACTTGGTTAGGCTGGGTTTACATTGTGGAATAAAAAGTTTTGATTATAATATGTTGGTGTAAAAGTATCAAATCGAACTTTGAACTCACTTGAATTTAACGCTGATAAAATATAGTTTAAATAATTGTTTACTTTAAATTTATCTAAACCAAATCTAAATCAATAGTTTGGATTTTAAGGCTTTCGAGTACAGCAAAAAATATTCGAAATTCGATAGCTTTGAGATATAAATACTAGAAGATATGTTGCTTAAACAGTTACAAATTCAAATCAGTATATTTTATTATCTTCATAGAAAAGTTATTTTATTTCTCAATCATTATAATGATTTCTCTTTCTGAACACCGTATGAAAAAATAGTAACATGAGCAAATATTGTATGTTTTACTTACTATTTCGCATGTTGCACTGAACGTCAAGTTATTCAAAGCAATTTTGAGAATTAATGCCATTACATTAACGCAGTATATTGGTGAACTAGGTCGTGTTAAATGGTTACCGTTAAACCGCAGTTAGCTGTGGTTCTAATGTGGATGCTTTTATCATAACCGCCTCGTAAATCTAGTTCTTAATGCTCCGATTTTTGTTGGTGTTTAGTTTTTTCTGTCTGATGGTATGTATACATTTATTAGAATAGTAGCAACTAAATGAGATGTCGAAGCAAATTTATCTTCTACCGTATACTAAGTAACACTATTTTATTGTAATTTATTTAGTTAATTTAATATTTGTTTTTTTTTTTAGATTGTTCTAAATAGACGATTGTTTGAGATCTTGTTTGAATTTTTTTAGAAAGTTTCGAATTATGACTGTCAAAAAAGAAAGCAGGTATACGTAGTAATTTTATGAAAAAATTATTAAATTATAATTTTCATAACATTCTTCGATCACGTTATTTTTTTCCGGGTCGTCAAACGTGATAATATAGGGTTTTCCATTAAGGGCGCATGCTCGTGCAGAACTTCCATCGTAGCGTGTGCTGTGTGGCACGTAGCGCCGTCCTGTTGAAACCACATGTTGTCCAGATCCATATTCTCGATTTCAGGCCAAAAGAAGTTGGTTATCATCGACCGGTATCGCTCACCATTGACGGTGACGGCCACACCATTATCGTTTTCGAAAAAATACGGACCAATCACGCCTCCGGCCCAAAATCCGCACCAAACAGTCACTTTCTGCGGGTGCATTGCCACTTGGTGAACCTCGTGTGGATTGGTCTCGTCCCAAATACGGCAATTTTGCTTGTTGACATAGCCATTCATCCAAAAATGCGCCTCGTCGCTGAAGATGATTTTTTTGCCAAAATCGGCGTCAACTTCCAACTGCTCTAATGCCCAGTCAGCGAACACACGGCGCTGTCTATGGTCATTAACCTTGAGCTCTTGGGTCAGCTGGATCTTGTACGGGTGCAGGCTCAAGTCACAACGCAAAATTCGCCAAGTTGTCGTCTGCGAAAGGCCGAGTTCCTGTGCGCGACGCGGAATTGACTGCCGCGGGTTTTCGAGGACACTGTCGCGCACAGCGGCGATATTCTCGGCAGATCTCGCGTTACGTTGACGCACGGGAACCGGCTGATTGTTAACTGACCCGGTTGACTCGAATTTGTCCACCAATCGACGGATAGTCGACTCGGCAGGACGATCATCGCGACCGTAAAACGGGCGAAGTGCGCGGAACGTTGCTCGAACTGAAGACCCATTTTCATAAAACAATTTTATGATTTGCACGTGCTGCTCGACACTGTAACCTGCCATGGTTTGGGAGGACGGAATGAATATAACACACTGCATTTGACAGCTGTCACTCAAACAACATGGCCGCAATCAGCTGTCAAAGATCAAGCGTCCCTATTGGAAAACCCTATATAATTATATAAAATTATGAACTGTAAAACATTTTTTTAACACATTAATACAGTGCCCATTATGTTCGTTTTTTATATAATGCTGTATTTATATTAATTTATTTTAAGCACAAAGATATATGTCACGTAGTACTTATATAATTGGACTGAGTTATGCAGTAGATCCAGTCGAAAACCTATTTTAGTTAATATCTTAAATTTTATTTATACTTCAACTTCAGTCTCTGTAGGAAATATCCAAGCAGCAGTAATGTAATAATAATAATAATAATAAGCCTTTAATTCGGACGGATTAGAGGAAAAGAGAAGTGGAAGAAGGAAAAGAGGTAGACAACAACAAAGATGGGACGATGATATCAAGCAGGTTGCAGGCATAACATGGAGTAGAGTGGCCAGAGAGAGACAAGAATGCAGTAGGTTGGAGGAGGCCTTTGCCAACTGGCAAACGGACTTTCAAGCAGCAGAAGCTATTTTTAAATAAATCAACGGTATTATTTTTTTGTTATATTAGTTTAATACAAACCAGATTTTTTATGAAGCTGGATAATTTTACGTCACTACGCACAATTAACAATCAAATTATTACAGTCCTCAATTGAAATAATGTGCAAAAACTTACGAAGAGCGACTAAACGAAATCACTCAAACGTCGAAGTTAACACGAAACGTTTCTACTAAAAAATATCTAAGAAGGTTATTTCGTTGTCTCTTTCGCACCAACCGTGAACACAAGGTTGTCAAATAATAAAGGAAGTAATATCGCGTCTATTATGATTGCATAATATTGACCGCGACAGACGCTGGGAAAAAATTAATCAATTTACTCACTGCTCTGTATTGCGACACCTCGAAATATTAATTGCATTTGCATCCTGAGTATACTTAAACATTCTAGAATATGTGGAAGGTCGTATAATGCCGGGTAAGCATCACTGTTTTCTTGCGTACTTAATTTTTGCTTATAATTCATTTTCTCACATGTACTCCATGAGGTTCTGCCACATGTCTCCACCAACCGTCAGTAAAACTGTGTGTTGGATTAAGATCCTAACCTTCTCCCTAAGAGAACAGGAGGCCATTAGCCTTCCAAACAGAGATAAAATGCTTATTTCTCTTAAAAATAATTGTGATTATTAAATGTTTCACGCAAACTAATCATGAATAGAAGAAAAGTAATGTGTCAAAGACGAAGCGAAACAAGTGTTAGTAAAAAGTTTTCAGAATCACTAATAACAGCGTTTCTTGGTAAAACGTGACGCCGTGTTGTGACCTGCAAATTCTCATATATCTTATAAATTTATTTTACAATCAAAATTAATTACTAAGATCAACTTCTCATTCATTTATCACTTAAGAAAAACATGAAATATTAACATGTTGAAAACCATGTTGATATATGTCCGAGTTACGAGTATATTGGTTTTAAGATGACTAATATATTCTATATATAATATATATGTATAAATGAAATAGTGGACTATCGTTATCATGCGGAAATGATTCGTTGAATTTCATTTGAACTTGGCACGTGATACGCCCTGAGTCTGCCTGAGAAATGTCTTCTTGACTCAGGGCGTATCGTAATGTGGCAGATGAAAGAATTCACAGGAAATCAAGTCTAATATAATAGGAGAGCTGGATCATTTTTCGCCCAGAGAATTAGAATTGCGATTCAAAGGGGAAATGCTGCGAGCACTTTTTTTATTTAATTTTTTATTTTTATTTGTATATATTTAAAAAAAAATCTATTTTGTCTGTCTGTGCTCAAGTTGATCGTCCATATGTAGGTAAGGTCCTCCAGACCGATTTCGGCCACGGCGGCCAATCTCAAGAGAGATTAGCCAACTGCGCAGGACATATCATAGTGCACAAGTGTATGCGCAAACACAGGTGCACTCTCTTTTCCTTAGCTCTCATAATCCGATGGGACGGCAAACCGACACGACCGGAAAGTGCTTAAGCTTAACGTGCTTTCCGAGGCACGGGAGTGTACACACTTCCAACTTCCAGACTCCGGGCTGCTACTGAGAATTTTCTGACAGAAAAACCCAATAACTATTTATTGGCCCGACCTTGGAATTGAACCCAGGACCACCGCGTCTGCGGCCTTATATCTAGCCACTAAACCAACGAGGCAGTCATATGTAGGTAAGGGCTATCTGAAAGCGATTATATTTTGGTTATTAGACTTCAGACTTTGTTTATACACCAATATACCAATACCTTATTAATTGTCACTGTGTTAACTGACAGACCTTGCTCACACGCAGCCTTGAGGCGGACTGTCCGTGTCAATAATTTCTTATGAAAAATATCAAGATGAGATCGTTGACAATTTTAAGTATTTTTTATAGTTTTGACATATTCCTAACAGTGATATTGTTCACCATTGCTTTTAAATTTTGATTTAATTGGTGGTATGACGAATACGTATTCTACCGCGTAACAGGAATAGGTAATTTATATTGTCGTGTCCTGGTTTAAAAGGTGAGTCAGTAGAAATACAGGCAAATCTACATATATCAACGAAGAAATTTAGAAATTCCTTCTTATTTGATGTTGATTTAAAACAGTAAGCAGTGTTTTTTAGTTCATTGCTGACGACAATCAGTTCACGAATACACGAAATTAGTAGATATTACATTGATTTGTGTTTTGCTAAATACCTTGTTTGATCAGCGATCATTAAGATTGACAAGTTATGTCATGAGTCAAATGCAAACCCTTCTTGGTAGGACCTACCCACTCACCAGATATTCAACTGCCAATATTAAGTATTGTTGTGTTCCGGTTGACAGTGTTACTACAGGCATATGGGACATAACATCTTAGTTCCCAAGGTTGGTAGTTCAATAGCTATGTAAGGAATGGTTAATTTTGCTTATAGCGCCAATGTCTATAGGCGATGGTGACCATCAGGGTCCCTTTGTTCCCCTGCAGATCTATTTAATAAAAGAAGGCTCTTTATGATTCTACCATTTTCAATTTAGGTTCCAATTGCTTGTTTTAATCAGATGATTAGGCATGAAAAGGCATTTTAAAGCATGACGCTGACAAATTTCGCAAATTGTTATCGAAAACTCGTTAGATTTAGCAAAATCGGTCGAGAGTTCAATCACCGGACGTTATATATTTAGTATTTAGCTCTTGTAGAATCTGAGTAACGGGAAACACGAATACTATTACACAGTGGACCCGCATGTGAATAATTTGGAAATAATTCGTTCTAAAAATTTCTATTTCGTTACTTGTACTAGATGCCTCCATAGAACTGACATGAACTTAGTTTTATTTAAAAAAAATAAACACAAATTATAATACTTATTAAAAACTTATAAAGATAGATAACAATAGGTATGTAATAGTTAGTAAAATAACAGCCTGCAAATGAACATTTACACTTTACACTTCATAGTAAATTCCTTCAAATTTCTCTGAAGGAGATTTGTAGCTTATTTACACCAAGCTGCTCCAATTTGTTTTTATGGATACACTGGACGAAATAATTGGAACAAATGCAGGTTTCCTCAAGTTTTGTTTTAATGACAGCAAAGTAAGACATAAAAAAGCATATGGAACCAAGCTATCTTGCATATAATAATAAAAGTAACGACTATTTTTAAATTCAATTAAAAGCAAAGTTTGATAGACTGCAGACTGTCTGATTGATAATGTGATCGTTACCTTTGACATTATCTGTCTAATACGAATGCTGGTATTTGAAAAGAGCCTTACTTAATGGTAGTTTTTATTTGGAATAATATTTTATTAAATGCACAGCTAGACGCTCTCACGAGCAAACAACATGAGATTATATGACTTTAATAATGCTTATCTCTACTATCATTGCAAAAGGTCTTATGTACAAATTATAACAAGACCGAGGAAAAATATTTAGTAGGTAGGTATTACAAATACCTACCTCTAACCTACTACCTAGGCTCTTTCACAATCCTCGGGGGGACCTACGCTAAAAAGCAACACAAACTGCAATTAAACTGAACATAAAATGTAATAATTAAATAAAGCTTAAATATCTTTTTTTTATTTAATTCTCCTCTAAATTATACACTTGGAACATTTTGTTCTTATAATAACGTTATGTCACTGTGTAATGGTTTTATGATCTAGCTTGAATAATTTGAATTATTCAACTTATCAATATTACCATTTTGATTGTAATATATATCGAATTATTGAATGACCGCATATCTATAGATTTCCTTACGACCATTGCATTGTCCCTTATATGGAAGTGCTGGGTTCGGCTCGTGATAGCGTTTCGATAATAGGCGATCGTGATCAAGTAATAAAATAATAAAATTAACATTGAAACTTTATGTTTAATCATTGTGAATAATTTCATATAATTTTGCAAATAACTAAGAACTAGACTTTGAAATATTATTATGTATTATTATATATTTGCATGCAATTGATATACGAGAGCGTTATCTTATCTAGTTAGAAGATTCTTGTTAAATAATGATACAGATTAAACAAAATATTACTTCATTTTATTTTTATATTATTTCATAGCTTTGTTGTTTAATTTATTTTTCAAAGTACTTAAAAATGTTTATAATGTATAGATTTTGATATATGTTTCATGTCATCATCTCGTGCTTGGAAGTGAAGTAAATCATCGAGAGGAGACCAGCATTTGTTAAAATAACTTCGTCCAGTGTGTACCCATAAACTCAAATCTATTATAAACTCAATCAATCCGCCTTACAACAATGTGGTGGAATTCGCTCCTAACCTTCTCAAACAGAAGCGGTAACACTGGTGACATCCATAAGATTGTTGGTATAACTTCGAAAAGACGTATTCATATTGCTTTATGTGGCTAACGGTTCATCGATTGTCACAAAAACATTTCAAAAGCATATCTATCTGAAGTGGTTGGATGACCAAAAAATATACAATAAGGTTGCCATTAAAATCATTATTGTATGATGATTTTAATTTCGATAACGTACTTTGAAAATACGTGATGAATTTGAAACAAGCTTTCAATAGAGCCAATTAATAATGCAAGCAATTATATTTAAATTAATCTTTTGTCCAGTTCAATGTTATTGTCGACCACTGGGCTCTCCAAAGTGAATGAGTAACAAAGCACTACTTGGAAAGTTTCCAAATACAAACTGATTCATTGAATGTAATAGAAATTGCAGGAATTTGTAAATTTTAAACTATGCCAAAAAAACTAGATTTAACCGCATTCCTCTGGTGAAATTATAAAACTCAATACTTTATTAAATAGGGGATTGTTATAAAATATTAATAGAAAAGCAATAAGTGTTATATCGATAATTGATAAAAAATAATTTACTTATTTTAATTGTTTATATAAAAAATAATATTATAAATGCAAAAGTAAATCTGTCTGTCTGTTACGCTTACACAACTAAACTACTGAACCGATTTTGATGAAATTTGTTATGGAGCAAGCTATGTAGAACCCTAAACTAGGTAAACTTTTTCTATACCTAACTGCTCATTTGTTTTTGTAAAAGTTATATTTATCTCGTTATGCCAATTTTTTTTTCTCGATGTGGAAGCCTTCTGTAAGGTACCCGTCTCCCTTGGGGGGGGGGGGGGGGCACCGGCGATGGCCGTCCTCGGTACGGATCGGAGAGGCTGCGGGATCGTGTTGATATACGCATCCGCGGCCCCTCCCGTGCTGTGCTCCGCTCGTAGCTCGGCGGAGCTCTCCTCAGGGGGCGAAGATAATCTCGCCCCGCCGCACTCCTTGCTACACAGGTATTCTCCGAAACAATCGTGACCGGTCATTACCTGCGTAAGTCGGAAGGTGACTCGTCGCTTTCGTCTCATCCATCACGCCACGTCGCAAGAGCCCTCCTATGTTCCCGCCACTTCAACGCCTCGAGCGCACTAGGAGGGGGCGCGCTTTCGCTGTTCTGACGGAGGTTCATAGACCTTCGCGTCCATATCCGCCAGAATGTCCAAGGGCGGAAAGCGCGCTAGGACGGTTGCCGTCTCGTGGATGTCGTGCGATATCCCTGGACTATGCGGATGGCCACTCTCCGCTGCAAACTTTGGATCTTAGTCCTACAACGGCGAACGTTCGACAGTCTATGAGATCAAACGGGCGCCCCGTAGAGTGCCATCGATCGCACGACACCGGCATAGAGGCGGCGAACTTCCTCCTTCGGTCCCCCGAGATTAGGCAGCAGTCTGTGCATGGCACCTGCTACCTTCTCGATCCGGAGGGCTAGGCACTCGAAGTGCTCTTCGAAGCCCCAGCGACCGTCCAGCGTGAGGCCCAGGTATTTCATGTACCTGGCCACCTGGACGTTTGAATCACCAACGCGGATGTGTCGGGCGGTTCCCTGCTCCTCGGCAGTTTATGGAACCATAGCGTCTCCGTCTTATGAGACGCTATTCGAAGGCCCAACTCGCAGATCTTATCGACGATGATGTTCACCCCGAGCTCGGCGAGCTCTTTGGTTCTCTCAAAATCCTCCCCCGAAGCCAGCACCAACGTGTCGTCCGCATAACAGATGACGCTGACACCTTCAGGGAGAGCGACGCGTAGGACTGAGTCATATGCGAGGTTCCACAACAGAGGCCCCATAACTGACCCCTGCGGGACCCCACAGCACACCTCTCTCCGGGTCCTCGTACCATCTTGCTCCATATACGATTTCGTTATGCCATCGTCAACCCAAACAATATTTGATGTCTACGTAACAAGATTTATCATTAAATTATTTATAAGAGTTTTATGAGACATGTTTGATTACTAGCGTTTCTAGAGGTCAGGTGTTCGCAAAGGCAGCCTGTCGCAAAAGGTGATAATTGTTTAATTAATATTTTCGGAAAGCTTACGTTTAAATACGTCACAAATGGACATAGTTACTGAAAGAAGTATAAAATAGTTCTTGCAACGTCAACGCACTTTATTCCTTGTGTCTTTACGACTTTCCTTTTGTTTTACGCGGCTTACAGCAGAGTGAAATGGCAGTGGCCAAAGGTCATGTCATATAACGAAATAGCGTTCATACTGTGCCTATCAAATGCTACAAAATGCCACGCGTTGGGATTCGAATTTAGGAGGTCGATATAAAGGATGTTGAGGTGATTTTCGTTGTGACAAAAATACAGTAATATAATCAATTAAAATCTACATTTAAAAACACGGTTTGAGTAGAAGAAATATTGCACAGAACTTCGTTGCTACCGAGGTTCCTTCGACCGCACAATTTTTTATACTTATTTGTCTTTGCGATCGAAATCGTTCCGAATGAGGAATATGGATACAGTTTATATTAATTACTTATATGTTACAGCCACAGATAAATAAGATTTTTTATAATTAATGATTTATTTTTATTTTTTCAATACATTTGTGATTCGTACATCGTAGTAATTTTTAATTTTTATTTGTATATATTAGATTAGTGTAATTTTAGATTTATCTTTTGTTTGTATTTGTTATAATAAAGTCGTTAAGCTAGTTATAGATAATTAAAATTACTGTTTACATTTCTTATTAATTAGGTCAATATCAGAAACATAATATACGAAATATTTATATAGTCTCGACGAATCGCATGGTTTTTTAGTCCAGAGTAACAGCACAATGAAGAGGATCATTAAACAATGCGGCTAGGAGAAAGTGCAGCAAAAACAACTTACATCAACGACTGACGTGGTTAATGAGTCGATGTGACGCGAGCTGCTTTATGTCATAACCTAGATATATTTGTGTACCTATATACGTTTTATTTTATACATGGTTACGCGTTATAATGGATGTAATTATTAATAGACTATTCTAATCTCAGGAGTGAAGAAAAAATTAAAAAAACTTAGACATTGAATTTACATAATATCATTAGTCGATACCCTAAATTATCGTCCATGCCCCCTGATGGTAAGTGGTCACCAATGCCCATAGACAATGGCGTTGTAAGAAATGTTAACCATCGCTTATATCGCCAATGCGCCACCAACCTTGGGAACTAAGATGTCATGTCTCTTGTGCCTGTAATTACACTGTCTCACTCACCCTTCAAACCGGAACACAACAATACAAAGTATTGCTGTATTGCGGTAGAATATCTGACGAGTGGGTGGTACCTACCCAGACGAGCTTGCATAATGATATTCATCATTCATTCATATGGAAGCAAAATTAAAATATCTATACATAAATAGTGTTGTATTATAAATACAAACGTTTTAATTATTAATTAATAATCAAAAAGTTATATCTTTGTACGGTTATTAGATAAAAATAAGTGTGTCCAATAAATGTCCAAATTCGAACCACAGCTTCTAGTGAAATAAATTAATAACGTATTAATCTAGTATCGATAATGTTTGTTCAGCGACTGTTTTGTTAACCACTGATTTGTCTCTTTCTGACATTATTGATTTGACATTTGAAAGAAGATGACAGTATTATTAAGGCCGCGATTGTTTATTTATAGCTATACTACATATTAAAATACAATCGTGGGCGCTAAAACTACTTAAATATTTTAATTAAAAATTCAACCAGTGTCAATAATTAAGAGTTATCATAAAATATGACATAAATATATCAATGTTAATTGTGGATTAATTATACGTTTGAATATTCTTAACATTATATGGCAACATATAAGGTTATTTAATTTAAAAAAAAATATCAGGTGACGTAATTTCGGTCTCCTTTTGATATTTAAATTACCATGATATAACACAACATATGTATATTCAGTAAACGTTTCTAAATAGATATTTCATTTATATAATCGTAGAAATCACATCAAAACCTGCTCTATCGATCTTAGATTTTTTTTTTACATGATTAATTGTGTTGAACTATTTTATGTAATAGTTGATAAATTACATAGAGATCTTCATCGAGTTGCGTAAATAAATTATACTTGCTAATGTGTGTCTGTTCGGTCGACCGTGCGTGTTTAATACAAAGTAGAAACGATTATATGAATTGCTAACGATTTTTTTTTATTTTCTTTATTTGAAAACAATATTGATTATCTTATAACTTATTCAGCGGATGAGGCGAGTGAAGCGATAGAAGTAAAATTAACTGCCACTAAATATACCACTTTTTTTCGCAGTGGAAACCTTCAAAGAGGTACCCGGCTCCCTTAGGGGGAGGAACCGGGTTATGTGGGATTCTTACCCACTAAAACCACTGTGATAGCCGTCCTAGGCACGGATCGGAGAGGCTGCGGGATCGTGTTTATTGAACTGGTTATTATGTAGAAAAAATAGAATGCCTCAATTTCCTCTGCCAGTTTTTCTCACATCTAGGATTTTCTACAATCAATAAATCGCTTTCATTTTTGACTAAAGGTTTTTACTTTGACAATTATGACAAGTATGATATGACAATTGACACAAGGCAAGGACGACACACAGTGAGTTATTTCATCAGGTTTTTTTCATAAGCTGCTTTTTTAATGAAATTTGTAGCTAGCATTGCCTATAGTTCAGGAATGTGACTTTACTTAAATTGATTTCTGGTAACACTAATATTATCTATAAAATTATTTAGGGTTTTCAAACCTTGTAACAGAAGTTTTTTTGCGTCCACCGATTAAGATGCTTACCTGTAACAAAATAAATAAATTATTTAATAGTACATACAAACAATATAATTCTATCTTATAAATTTAATTAGGATTATTTTACATAAGCTAAAATTTCAATAATATTTGATATACAGTTTGCGCTAAGAACATAAAAGCAGGAACAGAACATGACATAAATTAAAATTAGATATTAAAATAAAACACCCATATTGACACAAACCATATATGTCGAATAACCATAAAATTAGTAATTAAAACTAATTGCATTATTTTATGAGCGCTAATAGTAGCTTCTTATCATTAATTATTGTATTAATATTATATAAAAACAAGGTAATGTTTCATAACTTGCTTCTTTATAAAATATTTGTAAAAAGGTTGTAATAGTTTTCGCTCGTGGCATCGCCCGCGTATTAGGGAATACCAACGGACTTCGTAGGAGTAACGTACTAGAACAAAATAGAAATAAATGAATAGAATGCTCTAAACCTTGATAAAAGCCTTAACTCAGCTGTAGCTTATTATCAGGCTGTTACTTAGTATATTAGACAGTAACCAAGTAACATGATTACGCCAGGTCAACTTATTCTCTTGTAGAGTTACATTGATTCCTACGTGAAATTACAAGTGATCGTTGTTACTTGTATCCACAATGTATACGCCCATTCGGCGCATATAATAATAGAGTTTACTGAGTTTGTAAAATAATATTATACAAGGGACCCGGAACTCTTGTTGAATAAGCATTCACTGCTTTGAGAACTTGTGGCTTGGTACAAGTTTAAGTTACTTTAAAATTGAAATGTAATATATCACAAATCTATATTAATATTACAAATGTGAAAGTACATGTCTGTCTGTTCTGCTTTCAAGGCTAAGCCACTGAACCGATTTTGATGTGATATGAGGCAAGCTTGCACCTCAAGTAAGGATATAGGCTACTTTCTTCACCTTAGACCTGACACTCCCCGTCCCCTAACATTACACTACTGGACGAAAACTATATATATATATTACGTTTGAATGTTGAAACAGTTGGACCTCGGACTAGTGCAAAAAAAATGTATTAGATTTACCACCCCGTCTTATTGCCAACAGATATAACATCATGCTGGATTAATCGATTTATATCGATAATCAATACTAGTAATGTCAATTATTGTAATTAATTCAGAATGTACATTTTGCTTTTGGATAAGTATCGATCACAGTAATCGCTAAAAATTTACAGTCGTTTTATTAGGCCGAATAAAATATTAACTCTTTACCATAAGATTTTAATAAAAGAAGGATTTACGAAATCGTGAAACAATTGTTTGATTAAATTACTAAATTTCAAAAATAATAATGTTGTCATAAAAACAAACTAAATACACATAATTATTGAGACTCAAAGATCCGCTACCGCTCATAAATTTTACCTATAAATAATTTAATAAACATTAGGTCTTACGAAACTATGTCTTCTTATATTTTATGGTCTATTGATGCAAGATCACTGCCGGTTTGGCAGGTACGCGGTCATTTACCCATGGATGTTGTCAGTTCTCTCTGATTGGTTTGTTCTTTTAGCTTATTTTATTATCATAACATATAATAAATTCTTAACTGGCTTATTCGTCATGTTTTTTTTATAAGTCTGTACATTTCGGATCCCGGGCTTGGCCAGTAACATTGTTAGAAATTTGATGTGAAGGAGTTTATAGTAGAAGCTCGATGTTCGCAGTGTCATTCTTTCCTGCCTCGGAAAGCACGTAAATCACTGGGCTTGACCGTACTCTTGAGTAATTACTTATTTATTAAATAAAAATAAAACACAATTTAATTTATTAAATAAATATATTATAGTGGGAAATAAACATAATATGTCCTAATGGTTTTAATTCGAATATATCCTACTAGATAAGATGTATATTTATTTTATCTGGTAGACAATTTTCAGTAGAGCTATTGTGTTAGAAGAAACTTACAGTAGAAAACGGTCGTGAAATGTCAGAAAGTGGTATACGAAATTGATCATAATCGTCTTATAATTGTAACATTTCAAGAATACACGCATCAACCTCACCATAAGTCGGTTGTCAACATTTCATGGGTGAGTAATGAAGTGAGTTCTTACAGAATAACACTGTGGAATTTTAAGTGTAATATTAATAATGAAAGGCTTGTTACTTTTACTATTTACTTTTACAAGATAAATTCAATTTACCACTATCGGTTCAAAGCATAGATACTACGGAGAGCCGTCAAAAAACTTAGGTACTACTAATCATCGACCGATTAACAATTAAGAATAATACCAATACATTATTATTAATACATTATTGGTATACCATAAAAGAAAATCAACAGGTTTAATCAAGTATATAAATTTTATGTCAAATTATATGTATATAATATATATCTATATTTCGGTTAACTTGTAGAAACTTTCGTCTTTAAGTAACTATTGTTTCATTATCTTATTAATGTAGGCTAAGTGAATGACTATCAAATAGTATGGGGCCCGGATGGCAGTGGGCGTGGGAGCGGGCTTCACGTGGAAGACGTCACGGACCGACGGACACCGTTCCTTGTTTTTTATACGGAATTACGGTGAATACGTCTGTTCCTGAGCTCACGACAATTACTTTTCTATGTTTTTATGGACGACTTAGTTCGATTCGCTTCTGGAGGTGCAAGGTTTCCATAATTTATCGAGATTTTTAAATTTTATATATTATACTTTCTTTAATATTGCTCGTTCGTTTGTTTGTTTCGCTTTCACGCCTTAACTACTCAACCGACCATCATTATTAAACCCTGAACGTAAAACGAAGGATGTTATAAGTTTGACGTGTGTGTCTGTATCTTTGTTTGTCTGTCTACTGTCTGGATGAACCGATTTTAATTTAGTTGCTTTTGTGTGAAATATATCTGTCTATATTTGAAGAAAAGTGATTCCGCCATTTAGCAATAGCTATGGGGGTAGAAGAGGGGATGAATAAACGATAGTTTTTTTTTTTATTACATATGTAGGCGGACGAGCATATGGGCCACCTGATGGTAAGTGGTCACCAACGCTCATAGATATTGGCAGTGTAAGAAATGTTAACCATCGCTTACACTGCCAATGCACCACCAACCTTGGGAACTAAGATGTTATGTCCCTTGTGCCTGTGATTACACTGGCTCACTCACCCTTCAAACCGGAACACAACATTACCAAGTACTGCTGTTTTGCGGTAGAATATCTGATGAATGGGTGGTACCTACCCAGACGAGCTTGCACAAAGCTCTACCACCAAGTAAATAATATTAAGCGAATATATCCGAGTGGGGTATCAAATGAAAGGATTTGATTTGTGTATTACATAATTGTTTGAAGGGGAGAGGGGGGTAGTTTCCCGGTTTTATTAAATTTTAATTTAAGTTTTATATTTTGCATACAAGTTGTCACGGGAATAAAAAGGACATGCTCTCACACGCGGGTGAAGCCACGGACAGTATCTTGTACAATATATTACTAATAAATTTAATTAACATATAAAAATGTTAATTACGTGTTATTAACATATTAATTAGTATGAATATTAGGCAAGTATTTTTTTGTCTTACTTTTATTAACAATAGGTAAAATTGTAGTTATTATATTTTACAGATTTAGAAAAAAAAAATGTTATTAATAATAATAACCTAGTAGTGTAACTTTAATGATTATTAGCAAGCTAGAATACTTGTAAGGTACCTAAATTTTAAGAGCTAGCTTTTTTGACACAGGTACAAGCTATCAGCTGCTCCTGCCGATTTTATATGTTAACTTTTACACAAAATTCCTAAAAGTTGTAAATTTAAAATTTTAAAATGAATTCGTATTAGTAGATTTAAAGTTAAAAATATTGTTAGATATTGTGTAAGCCATCAGGTGCTATTAATAAGCACCGTAAGCAAACCGAACACACTTCCCGTCCGAGACACATTCAATTAACAGTATAGTTAGCTGGAAAACGTTCATCCGCTTTGAACTTAAAGATCAAACATGGCAATACGCCTATATAACATACTAGCTGTGCCCCTCGGTTTCAAACGAGATAAACATTACCGAGCCTGTTGGCGTGGTTGATAGATTGCCTGCCTTTCGCGTCGCAGGTCGTGGGTTCGCTTCCCACCCAGGACAGACATTTGTGTGCATGAACATGTCTGTCCAGAGTCTGGATGTAATTATCCATATAAGTATGTATTTATAAAAGAAAAGTAGTGTATCAGTTATCTGGTTTCCATAGTACAAACTTTACTTAGTTTGGAATCAGATGGCCATGTGTGAATACAGCCCCGGAGTATTATTATTATTATGTAATAATATGTAATTGTAAAAGCTACTCACTTCATTATTCCGTTCTATAGAACAGGTTAAAAATGTTGACAACCGACTTGTGGTGTTATACTATTTTGATGCGTGTATTCTTGAAATGTTATAATTATTATGGTCAGTGTCGCGTATCACTGTGACATTTCACGACCGATTTATGCGTCGTTTCGATTTTTTTCTCACAGAATAGTAAGTAACTCAGTATAGTGGATACTCTTTATCGATAATAATTGATATTAGAATAAGATATTCCAAAAAATGTTGAATATATAACCTCTATGAACTAAAAGATACTTGATAAACTCGTAAAACAGCAGTACTTTGTATTGTTGTGTTCCGGTTTGAAGGGTGAGTGAGCCAGTATAATTACAGGCACAAGGGACATAACATCTTAGTTCCCAAAATTGGTGGCGCATGGGCGATGTAAGCGATGTTTAACATCTCTTACAATGCCAATGTCAATGGGCTTTGGTGACCACTTGCCATCAGGTGTCGCATATGCTCGTCCCTATGCTATTAAAAAGACACTTCTTTAATTGGTTTTATGTCAGATCTTTTGATAAAACATAATTATGTATTAATAGTTTTAATTATTTAAATCCGTTACGTAATAGCATAATGAGTTACATTTACTGGTGACCTTGTACGTTGTTGCAAAGGCACTTATAGTCCACGGCTAAACCTCATAGTGATTACTTTTTGTCCTATAGTGATTCAATGATCTCGACACAAGGGACACGATAACCAACGCAGGTCACACGGTTGGCCGCACACCAGCAATGTCAGGGGCTTGGTGATTGTCCTCGACTCTTAAATCGAATGTAGGTGAAAAAATAATTATATATAATACTCTGTACATAATATACATATGTACATGATTTTATAATTGGAATGTACATATCAGATCAAACTAGTCTATACAAATAAATAAAGTTTCTGTCCGTGATTTCGAAATAAATGCCTCTTTTTGGGTTAATTCACAAGCATTTTTTAAATTAAAGACCTAATAATTTGAATATTTAATATGTGGTATTCAAGTAGGTAAACGTAACAATTTTCTCTCGCACATTTTTTCTATTACTGTAATCGTTCATATGCAATAAATGAAAATTAAACAAACAAATAATAGACTTATTTTATTTTTTATTATCCTATATATAAACTTCAGTGCACACACAAACATACACGTTATACAAATGTATATAATAGTTAGTACATAATTCATATAAATAAATATACCTTACTAGTTTTTAGTAGCGAGTTAGGGGAAAATCAGATAAATGAAAAAAAACGTAGCGTATTGAGGCTGTGGCTTCAAGCTTCTTTCATACTAAATTTAATCAAAATCAGTTCAGTGGTACAGCCGTGGATTCACGGACAGACAATTACTTTCGTTTATAATATTAGCACACATGTGATGGCCGTTCTATAGAACAGGTTAAAACTGCGGAATCGCTGTTATAATCACTCGCAGCCTTCTTGACAGAAATTTAACTGAGACGATATCGAAATAGTCAAAAAATAACTAACATAACATAAAATGGGTGTAAAATTAAATAGAAGAATACAACAAAAAGATAAAATTCAATAAATATTTACTGTATTTTAAAATATGGCTATTAAAAGAGACTGACAGATATCGCATTGTAAGATATTCCATAACTTCACAGCGTAAATATCTGACAGTCTAAATATCCTTTAATGAAGTTTTCTCAAAATCGAGATACAAATCACGCACGACATAAAATCTACTTTTAAAACTTAATCGTTTTTTTTATTAACATTCTTGTATACAAATCGGCTGCGTTGGAGCCGACGAAGTAATCGAGCGTATCCGGTAGCATTCCAACAAAAACTTAAATCAAGCCATTTAAACATATAAAAAGTATGAAGAACATTTTCAGTGGTCATTTTACAAGATTATATTTAAAGGTACCACCACCAGTTAGTGTTTCATTATCTATTATAGGTAAGTCCATAGAGTGTAGATGATGAATGTTTCTAATTTGACCATCAATAAGTAAGTGATATGCTTCTATATTGAATACATTATTTTGATTTTGATTTTTGACAAGAGTTAATAGAGTCTACGATTGATTTTTTAACGTGATGAGATTCATATTTTATCATAATAAAATTATAATAATTATAACATTTCAAGTTACTTGGTGGAAGTTGTCCATGTCTTGGTTGATACAACCCACTTATTACACTTAGTGTTTCCATTTGGCAGGTGAGTGAGCCATTGTAAATTGGCATATGGGATTAAACTTCTTATTTTTTTAAGGGTAAGATTGGTGACGTTTGCCAGTCCACCTACCTATTTTCAAGTTATCTACTGTAGGATATATCATATGTATGTATTTTTTTATAGCATAGGTAGGCGGACGAGCATATGGGCTACCTGATGGTAAGTGGTCACCAACGCTATGGTTAATATCTTTACAACAAATGTCATAGACATTGGCATTGTAAGAGATGTTAACCATCGCTTACATCGCCAATGCGCCACCAACCTTGGGAACTAAGATGTTGTCCCTTGTGCCTGTAATTATACTCACTTACCAAGTACTGCTGTTTTGCGATAGAATATCTGATGAGTGGGTGGTACCTACCCAGACGAGCTTGCAGAAAGTAATAGTTGCACTCTACCAACAAATAATGTAAATGTAAAGTATGTATGTATATAACTAGAGTTACACACCGTGTCGGTTTCATTGATCAATCATAAAGTTAATTAGTAACTTCCTTGCTTTTGTTACTCGCCATCTGTTTTCTTTCAAATCGTTCACGGCCATTGAACGATCGTTAGACCTATTTTTAAGAACACTTATTTTGGATCTTCGTAAAACGAAACTCCATAAACAGAAGTTTCATATATTTAGACGTTTATGTTTCTGAGAGCTATTTTAATGAAGCCCTTAAAGTTACCAAGAAATATTCATAGCAAAATGTTTCTTTGAAATAATAATAATTTAAACTTATAAAATATTTTGTTCTGATTGACTATCAACGTCTGGAAAAGTAATATATGGAATATAGATTTATTTTATAACGTAAGCATTCGCTAAGACAAGTTTTTGGAAATTTCAACTTTAACGGGAAATAAGAGCAGACAGCTTTTCGTTCATTTACAGAGTATTTTTTTTAAAGGTTAATGAAGTTTTTGTTAAATTTTGTTTTATATACAATCACATCGAGCTCCTACTTAACTACACCTTTTAGTATGTCTTCCAAATGATTTTTAAAGCAGTTTCAGTTCAGAAATTGAGCTCAAATTTTCCACACTGTTTTGGCACTTGTGAAAATCTAGTATACTACTTCTTACAGGAATTAAATGATTACTTTTTTAATTAACTTATCTTAATTATTAACGGAATGTAGTAGACTAATGCGAACTGATTATTAGTGGTCACATCAGCTCATAGACGTATTTACGTCTATGAGCTGATGTGACCACTAGAATGTGCTTGCTAGAAATTCATAAATACTGTTAGAAATAGGTAAATCTTATACACTGTCATTGCGTATCAGTATTGTGAATCTCAATCTCAGGACTATAATTAGATACGTCTGTATTAACACCGGCATGTGACAGCTATTAGATGGCACAGTGGTTAGAACACGTGAGTCTTAACTTAACTATTACGGGTTCAAAACCGAGTGCTTAAATTATGGTTATAATTCATCTCGATACGAGAAAACATTGTTCAATGTGTCAGATGAAAATTTGACATTTGTGTAACACCAACGCGTATTGGAGCAGCGTCGTGGATTTAACTCCCAACCGTCTCCTCAAAAAGAGAGGGCATTCTTTACATTTTAACTTTATAGTAAAAGTTGATGGTAGAATAATATTAAATGGATAGTACCTACTCGAAGGGGGGTTTTAAAAATAACCAGAATGTTTAGTCGCTTTAATTTTTAGTCTATAGCATGATGAATACAGACAAGACTCAGTTACACCAAAAATATATCAGACTGATTTACTGCTATTCTTAAACATCAATCAGTTTGTAGTACACGTGCCTTATACTTATCTTCAAAGCATATATTTTTTAACGGATTATGATATCTATATACCTCTATAATATGGTCTGTTTCCGTTTGAATATATTATTAGATTTTATGGTGTTTTATCTTTAATACAAATCTTTTTAATGAAGGTTGTCAGACTTCCCCTAATTGGAAGTACGGACCCATCTAGTATGGATTCAAGGAAATTATTACTGGCAAAGATTTTTAATGTTCATTTAAAACAATTATTTACGAATCTATTTGTGTATACGTACTGCGTTTTTTATTATTATTGTCAAGCCAACGGTACATTCTATCATAATCTATATTAATGTTATAAAAGCGAAAGTAACTGATTTCACGGCTAAGCCAGTGAACCGATTTTGATAAAATTTAGTATAAAGCAAGCATGAACCCCAAGAAAGGACATGGGCTACTTTTTACACCTAACACCGCCGATAAAACGTGGGCGAAGCCACCGACGATAACTATTTAAATAAAAAAATAAGATTAACATTGTGTTAACATTTATAGGCTTGCTCAACATACTGATAACATTCTTAGTTCTCACTGGTGTTGTGTTTGTTTTTGTCTAATATATATATTTTTTTTTTATTTCTTTCAAGAAGTCACTATTTATGTTTTATGTTCAGTTTCAAATAACGCTCAAATTTATAATAACAACAATTTGATTCCGTTAAAAAAATAAGTCACTTGAAAGTGAATTTCATTTTCCATTTATATCCATAAACACGTTCACGATTAATATTAGGCAAATATTTAATTCGATTGTATTCAATACTTGTAATCAATTATCATTAATCAATAAAAAGTAAACTGAAATTATTAGTTTAATTTAATTTATTATTATTTAAAAATGATTGTTAAAACCTATTAAGAGGAGATAAGTACTATGTTACATCCTTAAATCGATATAACTCACTGATGGCACCACATTAATTTCGGTGCCTACAACATAAGCGATCAAGTAGGCGGTACAGCCATTTGCAAAATAATTTAAATTATAATTACGCGGCTAATCGATATTAACATGATCTTTCGAAATCGATTACATCGATTTAAAATCGATATAATATAATACTTATTTGTAATTTAATAAATGTTCAAGGCAGTGTTGTCTATAAAAGTTGCGTATGAGAGAACGTCTTTTTAATTTAATTAATTTAAAGCTTTATCAAATTAAAAAAATATTATGTAAACCTGTTTAAATAAACTCGTTTATTAAATTATTATATTTGATTTTAAATTTAAGATTTTTTTTAAATGAATTCCCACTTTTACTTGGTGTTAGGGCTTCGCAAGCTCATCCGGGCTCATCGTATACTTTACCGCCAAACAGTAATGCTTAGTATTGTTGTGTTGCGCATTGAATGTTTCCACCAACTTTCCACCAAGTGGCCCCTTTTATAAGTCTTCCAAGCTATTTTATAAAACCAAAACCAGAATATATTACTTTTAATTAATAATATTTAGAGTGGCATTAGTTATATACACACATATATTGTATACATTAATTGTAGTTATATATAGAATAATATTATAAAGCCATTAAACATACAGAACACTATTTCTCAGAAGTGTCAGCCTTCGCCGTTCACTATTTAAATGAGATCCTGATACATTAGTATGCAAACGTATTAGCGATGCTATAAGAGTTATGTATTACATATATAACCATAAATTGATGGATTATTATAATGATACATACTCTATGTTAAAGTTAAAGCAGCAATTGATATGAAAAACATCTAATGTGGCGAGTCACACTTACTGGATGCGTCGCCACGCTATAAGATAGTATGACAAATCTAATACGGTGTGGTATAAATAAATTTTACATGAATATTTTTCTTAAAAAAAGTATTTGTTATGTTTGATTATGCTATTTTTATATCTCATAAACTATCCTTTTATGCGTTTTATGCACAAAATAATTTCAATGACACATCTGCCAGGCGTCCCGCGACGGCTCACCATTTGATGTGAAAGCTATAGCCGCGTGTTAAACTGATTGTTGGCGTGGCGACGCATTCCGTGGCGACGCATCGTCACGCTATACGATGGTATATATATATGTACAGTCTATGTGTAATAGTGCATACGGGGTGGCGAAATAATTCATATAAAATATTTAATAACATTCTAATAATTCATGTTTCATATCTGCCAGGAGACCCGTGACGGCTCACTTTTTTTTAAAAATATTTTTCAACAAAATTTTATTATTCTTTGAGGGATAGATTTGGAGCTTATTCCTCATTCTGTCGTTCTCCTCAAAAGAAGAGGAGGCCTTAGCCCAGCAGTGGGACATTAGCAAGCTGTTAATTTTTAGGGATACGGACGCGTTGTCATTGGATTCAATGAAAATATTTTTATAAAAAAATATTTAACTCAATAAGACTTCTCTACCAAATGATGATCATTTAAAGGTCAAATATATTCGTGGGTGCAATAACGCAAATACAAGTCTTTGTCTAAATAATCGACGTGTATTGTTGGTTTTTGTGAATCGCCTTCGGTATTTGGGCCACGGACTTTATTTTTATACTAAGTTTGCATGTAGGTAGAGCACCATGAGTAGTTTAAAACTTATTACATATCTGATTTCGATGTATTGGTTTTTAATTCATGATTTTTATAAAAAACCGCCTGGTTAAGCACGTGTAGATAAGGACAAAGATACAAATTAAAAAAATGAATTTTCGCGCCATGAAACTTCGCGGACGTCTAAAGTTACTAATAATCGGATGAAAGGCTTAGGCGCATACCGGACAAATTCGTGTCCGACCCGTGAAGTGCTTATTAGGTAACGTGTGCCGGTTCTATTTATGTAATAATTTTTAAAATACTAAGCAAAAAGTTTATCACGGATTTTAAAAAAAATTAAATGACGTGAATTACTTGGCAGCACAGGTGCGGGCAATAGCGCTCGATAACTCTATCCTATCGGGTAGCTAAGACACGAGGTCTGTATATAAGAAGATAATATACATATCGTAACGTAATATACATAATGCAAACGTTGTTACATCTCAGTAGATTTTTTTGCTATTTTAATTACTTTTTAATAAAATAAAATTACACGTAATTAACGATTATAAAATAATTATACTCTAATATATAATATAGTGATTGTAAAAAATAAAATGAAATATAAGATATTGAAGTAATTATACATCCATCTAAAATATAACTTTTATAATATTTACCAAAATAATAGCTTACATTGACATTTATGTGAATATCTCCACATATATGTTGAACAAACGTTGCGGTTGAGATCCAACCACGAATTAATAGTATTCGAAAAAAAAGTGAGAATTGATTGGTTAATTAATTAATTGATTGTGCTGTGAGTGGACGTCAAGAAAGTTAAGTTGCCCAATCAAAAAAGTGATACCATCCAACGTTTTACAAGTAACAGTCGCTGAAATTCTTAAAATATTATCTGCCTATTCATAAGTGAAGTCAAGCCAACATTTTAGTTCTTCACCATCGAAAGCAAATAAATTTTCGTGGACGAAGCTTACGAATTGTGAACCCCCATTTTCATTTTTTTGTCGCGCCAACACTGAGGGTCCACCTGGACCACTTTGGGAGCTAAGGTGTTAGAATATTGTTTTTTATATTTAAGATCTAAGTAAATGGGCATATTATTATTATGAGTATGTACTTATCGTTACTAAGAATCCATCTAAATTTCGCAAGAATATCGACACTATCAGTATAGAACAAAATGATGTGTTTTCGTATAAATTGTGCTTTCACACGCACTTCACAATGACTTGTATGAATGATAACGTTCGATGATTGATAAGATAGAAATGAGATACATTTACTTTGTGATAAATTGATTTCTGTAACATTTGTAATACTTTCCAAGATTTCCCAAATTATATGTTAAAAATATGTCCATTTGATTAATAAATGCATTTTTGTGTACTCGTTTATTTCCGCGTGTCTGGGGGAGGGGGATGTGGCAGGTATGAAAAAGATAGGTAGGCTGGGTTTTGTCCTTCCTTGGAATTCAAGATTGTTTCACGTTAATTTCACCCAAATGGCTTCAGTGGTTTAACCGTGACAGCGTAACAGACAGACCGTTTTGATGATGATGACTTTAAATTTTTTTATGTCATAGGTGTGCGGACGGGCAAATGGGCCATCTGATGTTACCATCGCCCATAGACATTGGCGTTGTAAGAAATATTAACCGTTCCTTACCTATGCCCAACCATTGGAAACAAAGATGTTATGTTCCTTGTGCCTGTAGTTACACTGGCTCACTGGTCCTTCAAATCGGATCGCATCACTACTAAGTATTGCTGTTTAGCGATAGAATATCTGGGTGATACCTACCCAGACGGGCTTACACAAAGCCATACCACCAACATGTTATCAACTATTGTACAACAGCTATTACAGACTAAAGTGTAATAAGCATATTTAAAAATACCAGTAAAATTACAAACAGACTTACAACATGAACAATTTCTTTTATGCAATTGTCCATCATGGGAATCGGTCGTCGTCATCAGATTTATCAGATGTAGATAGATAGATATACCTGGTATATTCGTACCGTAACACAGTACCGTAGTAAAGAGATAGTAAAAGTATCGTGTAAAACAGGTTTACATAAAAAAATGCTTACAAATTAGGTTTTTAAGTGTATAATTTAATCTATTTATTCATGAATAATCATATGTGTAAACTAGGCTGCGATCAGAGAACAAGAGAGAATGGAGGGTCGTCTGTTTATTGTATATCGTCAAATGACCTGATTTTTATCGCAAATCACGTGAAAACTGAAAAATATTTTTGTTGGTTTTTTTTTTAAACAATATTATTTAAATTTTCGTGCCATAAGCAATTCGCGTGCAATTTGTTTTGTAAAAAAATCATTACATAGCTTAAGTTTTTTATGTATTATTTTTGTATACACACAATCTATATTAATATAATAAATGCGTAAGTAGCTGTCCGTCTATTATACTTTCACGGCTAAACCATTGAACCAATTTTGATGAAATTTGGTATGAAGCAAGCTTGCCCCCAAAAAACGAAATAGGCTACTTTTTATACCTAACACTTGATAAGACACGAGCAAAGCCGCAAGCGAAAACTAGTATAATATATAATTACAAAAGTTAACATTACAACTGTACAAAGTTTCATCAATAATTTAAACGCACAAAATCCTTTCCTTGGATTGGTTACTTCAAATCAAAGTCGACTCAAAACGTCGTGTTAAATTATTTACAAATAAAATATCAATTTATTAGATGTTGTTTAATACAAAACTCGATCACGTTTTGCAATAGGATGGTAATGTACACACGTATGACGAAAATGACTTATATGTATATAACTATATAATACTGGTAGAATAAGTAACAACGAGTATATTAAAGGTAAGATGTTAGGTAAGGTAGGTAGATAGCCTAGCCTAGTCCTTCGAGTTCAAGCTTGCTGCAGTACAGACAGTCAGACAGAGCTTCTTTCGCATTTATAATATTGGTATGGATATTTTACAAGGTGGTAGGGTTTATACAGCTCTTCTGGATAGGTACCACCCACTTATCATTTATTCTACCGCTAAACAGCACTCCTTAACCTCGTTGTGATTTGAAGGGTAAGTGAGCCAGTGTAGTAGTAGGTCCACGGGACATAACCTCTTAGTTTTTAAGGTCGGTGCCGCTATTAGGTGGTAACAAGTCTATACTATTCGTCTTTTCACCTGGCTGCGACAAAAAGATTCTAATTTTGAATGTACTTGTACTATGTGCGATAAATTATATATGCTATTAGAGGTTAGCAAAGTACATCACTAGTAACTGACGTAGTTCAACAGACATAGATCGCATACGTGATATAAACTAAAAACTTGCATTTAACATACAAATGTTTACACAACACAAAATATATACAGAAACACACACACACACAAATTTGACATTCTTATAATGAACACATTAGCAATAACCGTATAAAAAATAACACATCACTAAAACGCATACACGTACAAAAACACGCACACAAATTATCTATTAGATACTTCTTATATAGAGGAGTCATTGTATTAAGTGTACCAGCGATGTGCAATAGTGCATGTTTTATCCAACTGAAGACTCATTTGCTGTCGTAATGTGACCCTGGGCTGGATAAGTTAATACCTAATTATGCATCGAGGATATTTTGTAATTCACTAAATTAGCTTTAAGTTTTATGAATGAAGTTTATTTTTAATTTACGTTAACAATTCTTTGGCGGTAAAACACAAAGTGAGGAATGTCAGAATGTCAGAACATCCATAGAGTCGGATATTAAAGTTAAAATGCGTTTTAACACAGTGGTAGTGTTGCCTTTAAAAAATATTTATAAATTCAAAAGAAAAGCACTTACTTATTGTTTAAAAAAAAATCATCGATTCGAAGAACGATCGAAGAACCGGTGAGTCTCTTTGACTCAAGTCAACTCAGACGGAATTAAATTTTTTTATACCTTTTTAACAATTGTTATTCACAATTTATTAATGAATTTACAATGTAATTGAACATAATTGTAGCAATCCATTATTGTATAATGATATTCTGCAAGGTATTTTTGATGATAGAGACCATCTTGAAGAAAGCTAATATCCAGTCCGAATTGCGAGGTAACCAGAAAGAGTTCAGGCGCCGGACCAACGGCTTTACGTGCTTTCCTCGAAACGGTACTGTAAAGCCAAATTCCTAACTCCGCACTGCTTCTTAGAATTACATATGCACAAAACTAGTTAAGAGAAATTTGTTATTGCATAAATTGCCTTTATTGTAAAGATGAGTTATAAAAAAACCCGCCGAGTTTCTTGCGCCGGTTCTTCTCAAAGTCAAAAATCTTTATTAAATATTCAAGCATTACACTTACTTTTTGATTGAAAACCAACCTCGATCTGATATACCTCAGGTCTGAGGTATTCATTTCCGAACCGGTGATAGTTGTTTTATGGCAATTAATAAGCAAGTGTAAAGCTTATATATTGAATAAAGATTTTTGTTTTCTTTTGAATCCAATATCATTTGTATTTATTGTTCAAAAATATTAAAGTTATAATTAATTTACCTATCAATGATTATGATTACAGGAACAACATCATATCTTATACAAGCTGTTATGCAAACAAAATATAATTACTTTTATAAAACACCAATCAAGAATCTGACGTGATTGAATTTCCCATAATTTCAAGCGATGAATATCTAAAAATTACACGATCGACTTTCTAATTAAATAATTTCCTGTAATATCATATTAATCAATTATGTACTGTTTAATCAATGTAATTGCCTCGTAGGTCTAGTGGTTGGATAGTAGTAGTCTGGTTCAGATCGAGAGGTCCTGAGTTCAATACCCCGAGTCAGGCCAATTTATTAGTTATTTTGTTTTTCTGTATAATATATCACAATAGTAGCCCGGAGTCTGCAAGTTGGAATGTGTGCAGTGCTGTGCCTTGGAAAGCACAGAAGGTCGTTATGCCTGCACCTGAACTCGCCTACACAGAAAAGTAGTATATTATGTAATATATCAGTTGCTTAGTTTGGGATCAGATGGCCTTGTGTGAATAATGCCCCAGGATATTATTATAATGTCAGAAAACATCACCTAACTGTCAACAACAACTGTACGATGTTTCAATGAACGATAAGCAGACGTATAGTATACAAATAGAAACAAGTCTTAATTTGTTTATATCAGACTAGTGATTTACCCGCGGCTCTGCTTGCATCATTATTCAGAATTTGGAGGATTTTTATACATTTCATCTCCTTCACTACTTTAGTAGTTAAATTTGCACAAATACCTTAGTGCTAACCTACTTTGTAAAAGGCGGGTTCCTTTTCCAATGTTCATAGTGCCCCAGAAATTTGAACTGTGTGATGATGACTGACATAGTCAGTCAATCAGTTAGTCAACTAACATCATTGAATAATATAAATTTAAAAAAATCCACACTCCAATAACTGTTTGAAATATAACCATTATAACAGCTTATATACATTATAGTCTCCCACGAGTTGTATTTCCAATATAACAAATGTCATGATACGATTGTCTATTACAAACTGAATTGCATCGCATTTGTTAAAAATCAGTTAAAACATTTTGATCGTAATGGCATCACAAAAACATACGACACTTTAATAATATTACCTTCATCGATATTAACATCATTAAATAAATACAGCTAATATTTATCCAAATATGTTTAAATCATTTAAGAAACACGTCTTCTAAAACGTTTTCGAATTAAATTTCTTACTTAGTAAGTTAGTAGTAAGTAATTACGGCGCATTTAGGATTTCTGCTTTATCGTGTGTAAAGTTTTATTAGTATTTAGTAATTTTAACTTATTGAAATGTGTGCGAACAGTCTGAAGGATAACCAGTAGTTAAAATGTACATAATGTAGATTTTAGACCTTTAAGGAAAAACAAAATAAAGTGATTATTAATAAACATAAGCATGAAATGCATGAAACATTACTTACTTCACAAAGCCATGAATCATAATACAATAGAACAAATATATACATACAGATAAAACATTAAATTAAAACATTACATAAGAACGTGGCCTTTATTATTCTTAATTGATTGTTGTAATACATCAAAAATATTATTAAATAAAATTCTATGAAAAAACAAAAAACATTTTTCTTTGAAACCTTACCTATTTTGTATTATTTTTAATTCTCTCTAATAATCATCCAAAAGAGACATCCAAATATGTGTAACACAGCACAATAACAACTGTCACTATTTTTATATCAATTCGTAGCGAGAAATGCGGCACTGAAAATTTCTTAATGCGGTTTTGGACCGAAAAGCATAAACTTTTTAAAAATGGCCGCCGAGCAAAACGTCGCGCTCCGTTGGCGCGCGAAGAAATACTGAGATGGAGGTAAACCTAAGGCTTGCAGAAAACAGCCTACTATAGGAAATGCATGTGGATAGTGTTATTATTTTTATAGACAATATAAGGTCGGTAACCCGAGATGAGTTTTGCAATTTGCGTCTTGAAATACCAAGGCCCCACTCTATGCTGGACAGCCGTGACAAATTATCATAATCATGGTATCGAAACGGACAAATTAATGATGATGATATCGTATTAAATCTGTAGCATTGCTGATTAATTTAAATAAATAAAATATACAATCGGTAAAAAGTATGATCCAGTAATATGAACAGAATAAATTAAGTTAGTAGGTATTAAATAAAAAAAGAAACAAAAGAGGTTATGAAAGATAGAACAATACACACTTGGGTGTAAATTATATATTTAAGATGAAGTGCATTATATATATTTTAATAAATATCTATCATTTATATAACATAATTAATAACCTTGAAATTTAAATTTAACGTAAATCAGATTAAAAACAAGCCTAATTACTGCCACGTCTAAAACGGATAAAGTTGTTTTACCAAAACATAAATTGCAAATGCAATACAACATTTACAATCCAGTATCTATTCTAGGTAAAGTAAGAGTAAGTTTCACAAGACCTAGGAAATTAATCCTTATTTAAGATCACTTTCTAATTCAATCACATTTACTTCCTAAAGGTTCCAGTTATATCGCACCCAACATGCTACATCCATAATGTTACCAGATGGAAAAATACATCCGGTATTATTGATATGAAATATATAGAGTCTATAGTCTAAGTAAAGACAAATAAATAAATCTGACATTTAATTGAGATGATATCATTGGTTGCAATATCGTGAATAATCTGTTTGAATTCCATAGATTATATTTATGGAAACGTGAAAAATGGCAAAGTTTTATTGGAACAAAGTGGATAAAAGTAGTTACCTGGGGCCCAATTTGACTAACAAATTGCTCCTTTATCGCAATCGAATCGAAGCGTGATCGTTGCCATTTATCCGTTTTCCTATTCTTTAATTTAATTATCAATAAAATATAATTTTTATTTGTATATATTTATTTAAGGTTTAAAAAAAAATCGATTACTGGAATAAAAGTTAACGATTAAATCTGTTTTTGACATAAAGGTATATCTTAACATCATATCGGTTCGGTCCGAATAAGTATAGAATAGTTAAACTTAGATCGGAATCGGATCGGGAACGTATCGTATTTGTGATGCATAATATAGCAGAGTTATTAGAACATCGCCTGGAATATGTTAATTTAAGGTTCGTTATCTTTACTCCTTCTACGATTGGAATAGGCTATACGAACCGTAATATACTGATTATATATTATATATATATATATGTTATAATATCAGCATGTTATATGATAAATAAAGTCGTGGAGCCAGCAAAGTATACTGAGTGATCGACTTGCATCATCACACTAGTATAGACACCAATTGTTTTCTCTCTTCTATTGTATTTTTTTAGGTTTGTTTATATATATATATAAGTAACTTAATGCGTTGTTTCTAATAAATCTCTATCTGTTTATCTATTTTTATTGGTATTGAGTAAACGTTGTACATTCTAGGTCACTCGCTAAGTTGATCACATTGACAACTGTTAATCAGAATTCCTTTCATTTTTCCATTCAAAGTATTCGCTACAAAATATAATATTAATATTCAGCAACGAGGTTGTATAGGAAACGAATCAAGGTCTGCGAGAGACCGGGTGCAGTGACGGGCGACCTGGGCGTGAAGTGGCAAAGATCAACGATATTCAACTTTTTTCGGGTTCTCCACTCAAGGAATACGTTAATTTTAAATTACTTTACATCAAATTTAATACATTTAGATTTTTTACTTGTTAAATCGTACTTTTTTTTTAAATAAATTAAAATACTGATTTTTATCACTAGTTTACAAACAGGTAATATTTGAATTCCATTACATTCTGAGCTCACAGTATAAAATACTTAACATTTTTTCCACCAATTATTTTCATTTGATTCACAGATTTGTCACGTTTCATCGACTATATGCCATCGTTAATCCAATATTATTTTAGCCGCTGTCAATATTTTATTAGAAATATATATAAATTATACGAATTGCATTCTGGTTCAAACCGGTTTTTTTATACTTCATTACAATTGATATAAACTATTTTAACTAAGGTTTAATTGTATTGCGAACGTAATAGTTTGAGAATATACGGCGTAGAGTAGGTACACGTCAAGCACAGTTAGGAATTTCGTGATCTCTACCAAGTTCCATTGCATAACAATAACGGATGCGCGTACGACCTCATTTTTGCATATTCGAAATTCAAATTGAAATGATTTGAATTGAGTGACGCTATCTCGATAGAGCGAGACTAGTACATATATAAATAATCATTAAATATATACTGAGCATATGTTATTTATATGGTTTCTTTTTAGAGCAATGTCAAACAATCGAATGTCTGTAACTTACTCAAAACTTAATCAATATGACCTATATTTTATATATAATAATAATAATGTCCTCCAGACCGATTTCGGTGGCTAATCTCAAGAGAGATTAGCCAATTGCGCAGGTGCTATTATATTGCACAAGTGTGTGCGAACACAGGTGAACTCTGTATACCCTAGTTCTTATATTCCAATGGGACGGCAATGCGACACGACCGGAAAGAGTTCAGGCGCAGGACCAACGGCTTTATGTGCTTTCCGAGGCACGGGAGTACACACTACCCGACTCCGGGCAGCTACTGAGAATTTCCTGACAGAAAAACCCAATTTTTATCGGACCGACCTGGGAATTGAACCCAGGAACTCCGGGTCAGCGGCCTTATATCTAGCCACTAGACCAACGAGACAGTTAATATATATAAACATACATAACATTAATATTTGTTACGTATTTATGTAACTAAGTAGTTTAAAAGAATAAACATAAACAATTAAACTTCTATAGTGTTTTTTAGAAGTTTATTTGTTGCAAGAAGAATTGTG
Organism: Nymphalis polychloros; assembly: GCA_905220585.2. Lineage (NCBI taxonomy): Eukaryota > Metazoa > Arthropoda > Insecta > Lepidoptera > Nymphalidae > Nymphalis > Nymphalis polychloros. Next base: position 11,969,115 of record HG992253.1, on the reverse strand, counting down.
AATGCGTTGTTCGATTTTTATTTTATTTTCTGCCCGGCGGCAAATTTGTCACAGACACAAATGAACCATGGCAGACGGACAGAAAAGGAACATATACGAAAATGTTACAGTTAGCAATTTGTTATGTAAGCTGTCTGATCACTGGTGGTAGGCCTATGTCCAACAAGCTCGTGTGGGTAGGTACCGCCCACTCATCAGATATTCTACCGCAAAACAGCAGTACTACAATATTGTAATTTCTTAATGTATTTCCAAAAAGACGTATATACTTATATGTGCTACATTACACTTTCCGGCACTTACAGTAAAACCGCGCTTACTTTTCAATACGATCAAGACAAAATTGTCGAGCTAAAGTAGCAAGGACGCGCTGTCTTCGTATAAGCAAAAAAATTAAAACCTTTTGTCGATTTCGCAACGGTGCTCAAAGAAAGAGATGGGCTTATTGTAAACAACGCATCAAAAAACAGGACGGAAGATTGATTCGATAAATAAATTAATTTTTACTTTGGACGCTTTCACACGATGTTCTAATTATCTAATAGATTAATTACTTCAATTAAATGTTTTTATTATGTTTTGTATTTATTTTAATTTCTGTACTTGACTACTAAGAAACTAATATTTTCAATTTGCCGAATAAATAAAGTGTATTTTTGGTTTTGTTCAGTGTAGATAAAAATGAGATCCGTTATTGAATGTGAAAATGTAGTCAGTCAGCTAATAACTGCCCGCTATATGGCTTGCCCGGATTTGATCACGTAATCTTCGTTTTATATTCACATCTTCTATCCACTGAGTCATGTCGTCTTGAAATATATACTAATTAAATTTTTATTTACACGCAAGATATGTACAGAATTCTATTTTACAGTTTTATCTTAATCTAGGGTGTAAGTTTAATGATAATTATTAAACTTTAAGTCTGAGGTGTACGAATGAAGTTTGAAAGTTTTAAGCCAATTTCATGGCTTGTTTAAGTTAACAACCGTTGGAAAAGTATTTTTAGGCTCCGCGATCAAATACGAAGCACTTTGATTTCGTCACGCCCCAATCTATTGTCATACCTTTTAAAATGATAACAATTTATTCGGCGCTTTTAAAATTTACAGACATTTTGCTTTGTTTATTTATTTTATTTCTTATTATTAATAAGATTAACTAAATAGAAGAGAATTTAATAAAATTTTCAAACGTTACCTTACACTTATATATATATATTACTCCGAAACTATTGATCCGATTGTGATGAAACTTTGTTGAGTGACTCTCCGAACTGCCAGTTCCTAGCCAAAAACAAAAAAAAACTTGTATATTTATCCTACCCGTGTTAGTGTAAAATTTATTATTATATCTTTGCTTATATCCTGCACAGTACAGCTACTGTACAGTACTGAGTGAACCTGAGATTTTAGTCCTATTATTTTACTAGCTTTCGCCCCCGACTTTGCCTGCGTGTTAGGGGGAAAATGTTCAGGTACTAGGTATAAAAAAGCCTATGCATGCAGTTTGCTTCACACTAAATTTCATCAATTGGTTCAGCCATGAAAGTATAACAGACAGGCAGAGTTACTTTCTGATTTATAATATTAGTAAATATTTTAAAGTGTGTGTGTTTGTATGTGTAACACAGAGCGACTTTTTTAATTCGATGTAATCTTAACCTTAGCCTACCAAACAGAACGGATCAGTCACTAAAAACAATGCAGTGAAAGTGTTTTCTCTTTATTATTAAATGGTGTGTACTCGTCTTAATTTAATTTTGCACTCATATAAATTCACATTATTTATTATTACAAACACGAAAGGCTGGCTGTCTGGCTGATTGTTGTGATTTCTTAGTCTACTGCGTTAATGATAACTTCTTAATAATTATGTCACGAATTACGTGTTTTTTTATATTGTTTTGTGTATAATATTTTTATTTATAGTTAATAAATATTGAAATTGTCTAATTAATTAAAATCTGTCCTATCAGTATTATATGTATTTAGAAAATCATTTGTCTTATTGCATGTATAAAAATATTGTAATAAAATATATAAACAATTATAGGCTAAATTAACATTAAAAAAAAAAATCTAATTGACGAAAAACAAAAAAAGACATCTTTATCTTAAATTAAAAAAAAAATGAATTCTGATATAAATATTAGTGAATAGCATTATAATGTGAATTTAAATCAATAGAATAAAAGATTTAAAAAAAAGTTAGTTTCATAACAAATTTTATCAAAATCGGTACAGTGGTTAAGCCGTGAAAACGTAACAGACAGACAGAGTTACTTTCGTATTTATGATACATATTAGTATAGATTTTGTTGTATATATTTTCTTATATTTTGGAGTTTAATAAGGTTTTTGATATTGAAATATATCCAAGAAATATTACCTCGGGTAGAGTTCATAGAAAGAAAAAAAGTTTCTGTTTGAAATCATCATTCCAAAATAACTCTGTCTCGATTTTTAGCTATCAGTGAAAAAAAATATGGTGAGTAAATTTGTATATGGCGTCAGAAGCACATGTGTATACGCCAATTTGCATTGGAGTAGCGTGGTGGAATAAGCTCCAAACCTTCTTAAGGCAGACTCCAAGAGATGACATTTGCCAAGCAGGATATTTCCAGTCCATTACAACGTACATACTTAGAACAACTTATAAGTAACCAGCTACCCGCCCTGGCTTCAAACGAATAAAAATAAGGGTCTACGTAAAAGCATTTTTTGTTTATCGCCTTTAGATAGAGAAACACACAGACGCGACGGGGGCATTTCGTTTTATTATATGCAACATAATATTATTAAGTTTATATAAATAATAGTACGTAAGATTTGTGTAAATATATATTGAATGTTGGAACGCTGTCTCCCTTCTTGAGGTGGGCGCTAATGGCTGCAACACAGTCTATGACTTATGTAGCTGTTAACAATCACATTTGTTAATGTTTACTTTTTTTATGTTCCAATAAATAAATAAATAAATAAAAATATATGTGATTTTCTTAAATAAAATGTTATTCGTTATAAATTTCGGTGATAAATATGTTGTGTGCTAAAAGATAAGTTCCTATAGATATTAAAAACCACCAAATTGTTTAAAGAAATTACGATATCGAATCGATCTCGACAACTTTTATTTTCCTTCACCAAATAACAACTTCAAAGCACGTTTCATGAAATTATGATTATACCACCGAAAGGGAAAGTCGACTTATTATCAAAGAGACAATACCGATTTATGTTTAGTCACCTACCTTTTGAAAAGAGAAACCTATCTATGTATTTAGCTAACTACTTGATACGAACATCATAATATTAAACCTATGACCACGTGGTATAAGTTATAAGCTGAAGCGGAAGTATGTAAGAATTTATAAGCTGATTTTACACTTTACAACGGAGTTTAAATTATAACACACAATACATAATAAACAAATAAATATATGTGTATGTATATAAGCCAAATACCACTGAGCGATTGACTCATCACAAGATCTCCGAAATAGGTCGGATAGACTTTAGCATTGTTAGTCCTTTCGCGACGCTTACTAATAACGGATTTTACGCAAATCCTATCAAAAACACATTTTAATCATCTGAAAGTTTTCAACGAAATTAAAACATTAAAGTTGTTTTGTACGCATTTATCAGCTACTTTATGCATAGAACAGTAAACAAAATATTCGTACACCGTAGGTGTTTCACTGCTGAGCGAAAGCTCCCAGAATAAGCAAGCGCGGGGCCCGTAGCAAATTCTGTCGTAGGGTCCTTGATCGGATCTGATCTGATAAAAGGAAATCTCTCTTAAAATAATTTTAAAAAAATTAACCCGTAGCAATTGCTACTCTTGCTACGTGGTTAAGCCGGCACTGTAACCACCTTTGTTTAGTGTAGAACTTTAAACATAATTTTTTGCAATATAATAAAAAATGAGTCGCCGCTCTGAAACTTGCCTATATTTTGTTACTTACACTTCTAAATCCATTGCGTAAGTTGTCACCTCACTCACGATATTTCAACTAAAGAAACCAATTACTCATCTTTCATAAGGCACAACTTTTAATGTGCTGGCTAAAACTTTAAAATGTTTAGAAAGTAAAAAACGCAATACGGCAATAGTACTTCTTACTGCTTGCATTACTTGTTTACATTCGTAGGCTTAGCGAATTTAGCTAATAATTATAAGCAAACATGACCTTAATATTTTGAATGCATTCAGATTTATGTTTATTTTATTCGCTCATAATGTAAATAAATTATAATATAACTCTTTTCTGTCTGACCACACAAAACAAAGAGCATTTAGAAAAGGTCACTAAAATGTCAGTTGAAAACACTTCGATCGAGAGCTAGAGCAAGCGCACATCTTACAAGTAGCGCCATCTGTTAGCGCGATGTAACACTACGTTATTGTCATTAAATCTCATAATATTTATAGTTAATTGAGTACATAAGGCATTTCATTATGTATTTCTAAGGCGCCGAACGTAACTTTTATGTTTATTATTATTTTAAATGTTATTTCTGTTCATTTTTAAAAACATATCTACGTTTCATTATTACTATTGAATCTAAATATATGGTTTTGTAAAGACTAAAATGATTTATTATGAAAATATAAGGTTTAATTCATATTTAAATTAAATAAGATTTTTTTTAGAAAATATAAGACGAATAATTTTAAACGATATACCGTAGATGTTAATCTAACATTCCGAATAAAATGTTCTACATTTTACGAAAATTTGTTTCACATGGCATTTTATTACGGGCAAGCGATCCTTTTACATCAACATCGGCTTAAATTATTTAAACTCTATAAGTCTAAATTCCCAGAACACGTTGAAAGACATGCGCAGATGAAATAAAAACGATTTCCTTTTACGAATAAAATGTCACAGAAACGGTCGTGTAGTGTGCAGTTACGCAACGGGGCCGACACGGTCTGTTTGTCTGTATACATGAATACCGAATGATACACCGCTGTTCTAGGTTATTACCGCTTGCTTGTGCTAGATTATTAAGATATCAGATTTACTAACTTTATTATATACTACAAATACAAGCTTTTTTTAATTACGGCTATGCTTGCTGTTATAGTGTTACTAGGTCAGAAAGTGAAAAACTTAACTGTAGATAATTATTCATAGACAATTATTCATGGATAATATTTCATAGATATTATTTATTGTTATAAATACCTTACATGGTGGTAGAGATTTATGTAAGCTCGTCTGGGTAGGTAACACCCACTCATCAGATATTCTTCCGCAAAACAGCAGTACTTTGTATTGTTGTGTTCCGGTTTGAAGGGTGAGTGAGCCAGTGTAATTACAGGCACAAGGGACATAACATCTTAGTTCCCAAGGTTGGTGGCGCATTTGCGATGTAAGCGGTGGTTAACATTTCTTACAATGCCATTGTCTATTGGCGTTGGTGACCACTTACCATCAAGTGGCCAATATGCTCGTCCAATTTCTCCTTCCAATTATCCTAATAGAAAGGTTATTCAATAAAACACACATTGAAACTCTTTAATTACAACTGAAATCAGCCCGAAACGACAAACACTGCCTATTTTATTGTCATAAATAGTGCTATAATTAATTATCAAACAATTCCATTGACGTGATGACATCCGTAACTATTTAAAACCTACATATTTTATTCTGCTATAATTTTCAATCAACCCGAGTAATACGACCAATAAAAGAGACAGTAATCTCTTTTATCTCGGATATACCTAATTGTGTTATTAAAATGTTATATCTAATCATTATAGAATGTCGTTTAGCGACAATGTCTATTTCGGAACATAATATCTTGAAATAAAAAATAATACAGGACTCCTAACTAAGCCCAATTGTTTCTACTATTTTCCCTTGCCGGAGCAAAAACTTGACATTGGGTGCTCCCTTTCAGCATTTAGAAATAACAATTTAAAAATAACTTACAAAATAAAAATATAGTGAGAAGGGTGGTCGGGAGAATAACCCAGGAATATTTTATCAATATTATCGATAAATAAATAACAATTTTGACTACAAAGCGCTTTAGTAAGACAATAGTGTTTTCAAATAATGAATTTTGCATCAAATCGCCGTCCTGGTCAAGCATCTCCAATTCGTTAAGATCCAGGCTGTTCTTTATTATGTAGAACACAAATTAGTTACGAGAATATTGACGTTTGGCGATTTTTAATGATAGTTTCGTCATTGAAACGGGAATGCGTGATATGAATCGAGTTATGGTTAAATCTATAGACCCATGATAGGCATTACGAGGCCGGAGTGAGGCAATACATTTCACACGCAACACAACTTCTTACACTATACCTAGTAATGATTGCACCCGAGTTTATTGTCTTACGATTAAGGAACCAATATGTCTTATGACTTATCCGTTTTTACGAGACGTATTAACTTACAGCTGCTTGTATCTAAGAGTCAAGTTTTATGACTGATTTTAAAAATTTCCCTTCCACAAATTTTACACCCAATTTGAATGCTGGAGACAATACAATGTTATACATGTAAATATAATAAATAAATAACTATAAGCTTTTATAAGCAAAATTTCGTGTATATACTATTAACTGTTGAGGAGTTTCTTTACAAGGAGCCAAACCTAGAGTTACCTTAGTTACAATTAACACGTAAATAGTGTATCGTTGAAGTAACAAACACGAAAGACAAAAAGTAACAATAAAACATTGATTTATATTACTGTATTCAAAATCTTAATAAATTAATATTACCAATATCATCTTCTTTCGAATAGGTTAAAATAAATTACTATTCAAATCGATAATCCTCAATTGTTCACCAAAAAATCTTAAACAAACAACACAAACACGAAAAATGTACTATTCGGCCTAACCGCTAACATCGTTTATTAAACAATAATGAAGTATATTGCTCGTTATGCCTGTTGTTGTTGTAAATACCGCTTTATTGTAAACAAATGACCATACAACCAATAAACGTAACTATATGAAGAAATGAAAGTACATAAATGTCTTAAGAAACTCTCTTTCAAACAATCCTTATGCCTATTTTAAATTAATAATAATATAATAATAAAATTGTGTGGCCGGGGGACCCCCGACAGGAAGGATGTTCTGTGCGATATTTTTTCGACTCAAACCGTGTTTTAAAATTTAGATTATAATTGATTATATTACTGTATTTCACGCCAAAATGCACCTCAATCATCTTTATATCGACCTCCTAAATTCGACCCCCAACGCATCGCATTTTGTAACATTTGGTAGGCACGATGTATAGATGTATGAACGCTATTTCGTTATCTGACGTGACCTTCGTAAAAGAACTTCGTTCCAAAACTTCGTTCCAATAATAAAAAATATATCAAGTATACCTACTTAAATGACAATAAATTAGATAGAATAATAGTATGTTCTGACATAAATACATAAATAACAAAAATATATACTAATATATGACATGAGCTTAAAATATGTTGAGTTATATGCGTGATTTATTTTTAAATGGCGTCAAATAAATATACGACACTTACTTTGCAATTGCCTACATTTAACTTAGCCGTCTTTCCAAAGATGAACAGCTTCACCTGTTTTTAATAACCTACCATGGAACGATCAAATACCCTAAGCTTTATACAGACCAATGATTCAACTTGCAACATCAGTGACATACGAAACATAGTAAATACAGGATGTTACTAAATGTTTATCAAATATGTAACGTAATTAAAACATATGATTTACTAGGAATTGCGTTAGTGCTAAAATAGCGTAAGTAATTTCTCAAGCAATTTCAGAAACCCCGTCTTACATACGTACATAAATTAAAAACTTTTAAAATGTAAGGCTTTTTTAATCAATATTTACTTAAATTTTCTATCGATATAACTGAATATTTTAGTATTGATATGTTGTGTTCGTTAACAAAATTTTCTTCTTTTATCGCATGGAAGATCGTGTTGTGATAAAAATATCAACGCAATTTAATATAACACTGAGATAGGAGAAAAAAGCAACATCAGACAATAACAAAAAAGGCTAGAATAAATATCACTATATTCATTGAAATAAAAAAAAAACTTTTAATAACTTGTAATGTAGCTAGTTGAACCTATAATTATTATTTTATAGTAAATCATGAGAAAGATTGAGTACATGACGAAATCAAGTAATTTTAGTTGTAATTTTAACTAAGTAAATAATTTGTGTCGTGAATTTGTTCGTGTCACGGCTACATGTCGATGTTTATAACTGGCCACTTAAATGTTTATTATTATATAACACCATGATTTTAAATACTTTCGACTTATGTCACATCTGTAGAACTCTCTTTTTCGAGAGCGTCATTCTAATATTGATAAGGAAGTAGCTTTGGTAAATCAATATACATTCTTAATAATTATCTTAGTAATGTATGTACATATACAGCGTGTAACAAAATTCGTATCCGACCCGTGAAGTGGTTATTTTGTTTAATTCTCGTGTCGGTTCTATTTAGGTAATAATTTATAAAATACTAAGCAAAAAAATTACTTAAAAAAATATATTGATTGTGTTTAACGACACTGTTGGTGGTAAAAACGTGGACTACTATATATTTTTTTAAATAAAATGACTATAAAAATAATTTATTTCAAATTTGTTTCATTTTTAGTAGGTATTAGTTATCACTGGAAACTTGTTTTGTGTCTCAAATAAATAGATAAACATTAGATTTGGTTAACAATATTAAAATGTTTATAATATATTTACATATCAAGTATTTATTTATTTGTTAAGGTTCCACTTTATTACATAAAAACCGGCTTTCTTAAATTGCATGCATTCGCGCTTCTATAAACATATTAATTAGAATATACGTGACTTCATCATTTATTACATATGTACATAAAAATGAAGAAAATATTATAAAGACAAAAATAATAACAAATTTATAATATAAAAAAAAAACAAGTTACATAATCTTTATCAATGACAAAGACATTATGGTTTTGTTTAGTGTGCATTAAAGGTGTTACGTTGAAAGTGAAAGTTAGTTACCTCGAAATCGCCACGGTCCCGCACCACCATTACTTTTTTGAAGAAAATCTGGGGCATATTGTCACCTTTGACCTCACTTTGATTGAACAATTTTAACTTTAAACAAAGTCACTCCACATTCTTTACGGCTCGATCAAAAACATTTTAGGCAGATTTGTAACAATGTCATGGCCACTTATTTTTTTTTAATATGACAGTTTTTTTGGCGCGTAATTTAACTTATTAACCAAACCGTTTTTCACAGATAATTACACTCGTTACACGAATTGTTATGTTTATAAATAAAATTTAGACTTATAAAGAGAGAATTTGTTTAAAATTAACTTGGAGTTTTTTATTAAAATAGATACAGAACTTTGCCTCCTAACACTGAGTAGTCAACTAACCCACCAAACAAGTATATAATGTTTATAAGTATGAAACATTGACTTGCTCGAGAACTGGCTGTTGCAATACGCGAATTCCTTCTACTTCATTGACCACTATTGTAAGAGCGAGAAGGTTCAAAACTGCATGTCCTTTACAAAACTAACATTGATTACCATTTTAGCTACGTAAAGTGCAATACACCTATACAAGATCCAATCGTGATTAATTTACTTTATACCGCGAATGCACGATTTATCCATAAATAAATAATATTCGTAAAATACCTCTGTAACTAAAATAAAGAAATAAAATGTAAAAGTACTGGCTGATAGATATGGCCATGGTTTTGTTCTTGTTTATGGCACTATTCCAAATTAACCATAAACATAGGAAAACAACAAACGCCCATGACCCTTTGAGCCTGGTGCCGCCTAGGTGGGGCAAACATAAAGTACATACCGAGCTGTTAAACGATATGAATCGACAATTTCACAAATACAATTTTACATTAGTTAGTACTTCCTTACTGATGAAGTTTAAATTTTTTATATATTAAATACACATATCTCTTTAAGAGAAAACGGACCCTGCGGATAATTTTACCCCAACTCAAACTTTCAAAATATGATGCAGTTTTGTACAATATTACGTATAGAGAAACTCGCACTGCCTCTATATAATAAATATACAATACGCATGTTAAATGATAATAAAGTGCAGTCGGGAACATAACTCTTGTTACCTGCAGTTAGTTTGGGTAATAGCTAAATAAGAATATTAATTTGACATAATAAATAACTGACTTTATGTGTTGCGTAAAAATCAGTATTTCAAACAAGCATTTGTTTAACAAAACTAAATTGTTATTTAAACTAGCAATACCTGAAAGTTGTGCTGTCTGAGTTTTTTTTTTTTATACATCAAATATACATATATCCTTAAGGTGCAGCAGCACGGTAGATGGCACTAGATTCTATGCCAATCAACGGATCGCCATGAAATGGTATAAACGCACAGGTGACAAAGGCAGTATAACAACTGCAAAGTTTTGCTGCAACCTTATGAAATTAGGCGAGTATGAAGGCGTCCCACTTTCCCCCCAGTGCCGGGTATCTGATCGTTCCACTGCGTGAAAAAGAAAGACATCCCACTTAATAATGTCCATAACTCCTATCCTCAAGTTATGTTCGGCTGAGTATAACTAATATGAACTTGAACAGGTCAAAGGAAACAGCTTAGTTCCCATGGCTAGCAAGGCATTCGCATTACATAACTAATGCATTTTTTATGTTAACGTTTATATAACATGTTGGTTCAGTGGCTCCTTTATATGACTGTCGGTCCTCTGGTCTTAAGTCCCGGGACTGACAATAGAGGGAGATAATCCAGATTGCACTCATTTTTGCCCTGACATTTGTTTATACTGTGGCGGAAATTTAGTAAAAAGGACATAATCAACGCTGATAGCTAATTAACTCGTCTAGTCTTTTGCTATCAGCTTAGGATATCATTACATAAACATGAACTAACCGCAACGCTAAAATACTAAGAAGTATAAAATTCTAACAACTATAATAATTACTAGCAATTATTATAGTAACCGTATGTATCTACCTTTTATAGGGGAATGCTTTGCGGTTCGTTTTACTATCATAAATAGTAAATTCTTGTCCTTGAAGCGCTAGAAATATTTGCAGCGGGGTGTGTTATATATTATACTAGTGCTTAACCCGGTGATTTTCCTACAAACTTTCATCCCCTTTATTATTATTAATATTAGTGATAAAATTTTCAAAAATATTTTCTTAATGCCAACCTACTGTGTAAAAGGAGCCCCTTTGTAAATTTTAATGTCGCTAATCCCAATAGCTGGGTCTGTGCTTTGATATGTCAGTCAATTATTATTTTATAATATAAAATACTAATAAAAAGTGTTATATGTACTTTTATCGTGATGGACGTATTTCTTTATTATACTAAAGGCATAATGGATTGTTTGGTAAAGTGGAACTTCTCCACTATCCACTTTGCTAAATTTGTGGAAAGATCGTCTGTTGACGGGCAAGCATTCATAAATACACATATATGTAAAATTAACCGTTCCTAATTTCGTAGATTCACCAAAATTCAATCTGCTCGAAGTCGTTTATTAAGCACATCGTATCGGGCACGTAAGTGCCTTAACTGGATATTGGCGAGCAATTCATCAGCAAAACGATTCCCATGAAGAGTTGGCATCCAGCAGGTAAATGACCTTAAAAGCTTGCTTCTATGCACTTTACACACTGCGCCCTAAATAAACTGACGCGAATCGCTGAAGCGATTGAAAGACACGTAATATGTTTTTAGTAAACATGTTATTTATTGAATAAAAGTTCTCCGTTCCATACAAATACATTTCTATTGTCGTAAGTATGCAAATACGTTAAATAAGGAAGCGGTTTGTTACGCATCGACGCGCTGAAAATGTGTGTGTAAACCAAATTCGGACGAATCGTTTGTAATGGGTGAAAGCGACGCCTTGTTTAGAATACCAAAATTCTAATTAAATGCGAGTTTTAAATTTACAATAGTGCTATTTATGTAAATAATATATAAGATGAAAGTTGATATAAATAACGAACTAAAAATTTATATGCTAATTTTTAAACTAAATTCTATTAGGGCCATTTGTAAATTTTAATTGGTGGCAGGGCTTTGTTTAAGCATGTCGGGTAGGTACCACCCAATCATCACATATTCTACGATAAACAAAAAAAAAATGTTCTGGTTAGAAGGGTGAATGAAGGCACCAATGTCTATGGGCGGTGGTAGCCACTTACCAACAGGCGGACCATTTGCCGGTCCACCTACCTATATTATAGAAAAAACGCGAAGTGTCAGACCCGGAGGTCCTGCCCCGGGTCGGTAAACTACTTATTACCTTTGCGTTCATCAATTCTGAGCGCTAAGTTCGGAAATTGGGACTAACTAATAACACTCCAGTAACATACAAAACATGAAAAAACACGTCGATCCTGCGGCTGAACTCTCTTCGACCTTGTTGGAAGTCCACGCAGAGCATGACCGAAATCGGTCTCGTACACATCATCAATATCAATATATGTCCATAATTGTAACAGCCATTTGTCATTCAAAACTCTAACGAATTGACGAACGCCTACATGTGCTTCCCCGTCCAGTGATGGAGTCAAAGGTTCCATCAAAAGCTGAACGAATGCCTCAGACCCTAGAACACTAACAATAATGCCCTAAAGACGTGGATAGAGCAACCATCAAAATGCTCGGTGATAGAGCTTTGTGCAAGCTCGTCTGGGTAAGTACCACCCACTCATCAGATATTCTACTGCAAAACAGCAGTACTTGGTATTGTTGTGTTCCGATTTGAAGGGTGAGTGAACCAGTGTAATTACAGGCACTAGGGACATAACATCTTAATTCCCAAGGTCGGTGGTGCATTGGCGATGAAAGCGATGGTTAGCATTTCTTACACTGCCAATGTATATGGGCGTTGGTGACCACTTACCATCAGGTGGCCCACAAGCTCGTTCGCCTACCTAACCTATAAAAAAGAACTAATAATACTGAGAAATATCATATCGATCATTATTAACAAATTTTGTTTGGTACATCAACAATAGAAGCACCAAATAACTAGCATAATTATAAAAGAACAATCAACAATACTTTTTTTTTTCAAACGAAATATTTGTAGTAATCGTTTACTCATTCTACTATTGCGTATTGCTATCAACTTCCATAAACGATGATATCATAACATCACACTATACATATAGCGTACTAAATAGTGGCTCATCCAATAATAGACTACAAAGAGGAGGAACTCAGGACTGTGTTCATAAACAGGATAATTCAAGGTTAAACCGTTAAGAAGTTAAAGTCCAAGTCGGAAAAATTATTCAATACTGATTTTATTTTACTTGTTAATCGTCAAAAATCATCCACAATCTGAATTTAATGTACTTGATTATTCTACTATACAGACTGGTCAGCATGTGATCACGACAGACATCAGTGTCGGGCAAAATAAAAAAAGGTATAGTCGCGGTAGAACCACGACCAGGGACCCAGGGTCCCAAACAAGCAATACCTAGAGAGAGGTGTCAGATGAAACTCTGCTAAGTAAACATGTTGTAAGGTAGAACATGACGTCACACATCGACATCAACTATAGAGGAACAAATCAAATATATAGGGTTTTCCATTAAGGGAGCTTGATCGCGCAGAACTTCCATCGTAGCGTGTGCTGTGTGGCACGTAGCGCCGTCCTGTTGAAACCACGTGTTGACCAGATCCATATTCTCGATTTCAGGCCAAAAGAAGTTGGTTATCATCGACCGGTATCGCTCACCATTGACGGTGACGGCCACACCATTATCGTTTTCGAAAAAATACGGACCAATCACGCCTCCGGCCCAAAATCCGCACCAAACAGTCACTTTCTGCGGGTGCATTGCCACTTGGTGAACCTCGTGTGGATTGGTCTCGTCCCAAATACGGCAATTTTGCTTGTTGACATAGCCATTCATCCAAAAATGCGCCTCGTCGCTGAAGATGATTTTTTTGCCAAAATCGGCGTCAACTTCCAACTGCTCTAATGCCCAGTCAGCGAACACACGGCGCTGTCTATGGTCATTAACCTTGAGCTCTTGGGTCAGCTGGATCTTGTACGGGTGCAGGCTCAAGTCACAACGCAAAATTCGCCAAGTTGTCGTCTGCGAAAGGCCGAGTTCCTGTGCGCGACGCGGAATTAACTGCCGCGGGTTTTCGAGGACACTGTCGCGCACAGCGGCGATATTCTCGGCAGATCTCGAGTTACGTTGACGCACGGGAACCGGCTGATTGTTAACTGACCCGGTTGACTCGAATTTGTCCACCAATCGACGGATAGTCGACTCGGCAGGACGATCATCGCGACCGTAAAACGGGCGAAGTGCGCGGAACGTTGCTCGAACTGAAGACCCATTTACATAAAACAATTTTATAATTTGCACGTGCTGCTCGACACTGTAACCTGCCATGGTGGTTTGGGAGGACGGAATGAATATAACACACTGCATTTGACAGCTGTCACTCAAACAACATGGCCGCAATCAGCTGTCAAAGTTCAAGCGTCCCTATTGGAAAACCCTATACAATCCGTATTTTTTGTTTTTCAGAAACGTTATGTCGCTAACTGGTTATTATTAATTAAATAAAAAGATTTCCATTTGAATCGAATGACAAAGAAAAACTTAGTAGTTAGTAATTTCTAACCAGTTTTTATTTTATATCGTCCATCGTAATAAATCACACTCAACTTTTTTCATAGACAATTATAAGACACAAATTTCTACTGATAATAATTCATGATTATAATTTAATTGAGTTTTTATGTTTATGTAAGTGATGTTGTTTATTTAGCCTTACTATCTAATTTTATATTATAAAATTATTTATTATATAATCAACCTTAAATTAATTATGTATATAAAGACTTACATTTAAATCATATCCGCTGCTAAGCCACTTGTGCTTACTCAGGATATTCCAAACATATTTCCTTCTCCACCTTGCCAAGAGTCCATCATTGCTTTTCCGACGTTTCGAGTGCCGGTTAATTACATAACGTTCCATAGTTTACACAAATTAAATAAACTATTTACAACACCACGAAATAAAAGACGTTACGTGCGTTTCACAGACGTGCTAAAACTAAATGCATTAAGAAAAACAAATCATGAACACCGTAGCACACTAAAATGTTATATAAAAAAGCGGCACATGAATTAATTATGTCTTTCTGAATAATTTACTATTACGATTACGACTAGAATGTTTTGATTTTATTACCGATTTTAGAAAGTTTGTCTATGATATGGATAAAAAGTTCTAAATTTGAAATTTGCGCGTTCAATTCCCAGGAGGCGACGTCCTGTGACCGAAAGTGCACGAACAATAACATTAGTCGGATACTTTGACTTTGAGCCTTATACGTATTACGGTATGTTGGAACGAATACAGGCGTGATTTGAATGCAGTGTACATAGTTTTTGATTGTCGCACCATATAAATCGGACAATAGACACTCAATATGCGTCGCATCAGTTTACCTTCCATGTTAGTAGGTAATTTTCCTAACCTAAATACTTGATCAAGGACGTATTTTGTGTGAGAATAGATAATATGTACATGTTGGGTCATGACTTCAAATCAACTGACCTAAAAAACACTTTCTTTTTTTTTATGAATTAGGCTAAGATAGATTTTAATGCAGTTCACGCGTCACATCTTAACTGCAAACTTGTGTATTTACAACTGTAGAGATAACCATTAAGGGTCTGTTATTGATAGTTCCAACGCTATTTACAACAGTCATTACATGTTGCTTCACTCGATTCAGATAATGGTAAAAAAATAAATTGGTTTCTAATTTTATTGTTAAAAGTAAATTTAAAACTTTATTCATTCCATAAATATACAAATAGACGGAGAAAACAGTATTTTTTTTTTTTTCATTTAAAAAAGTAAGTGCATGTTAATCAAGCGTCTGGCAAAGGATAGGATTTGTTAAATTTATGTGTAATGTATCCTATAAATGACGCCGGTGAGGAGTGAGTAGTTGGGTTATAAACTCTTAACTTGTCGTTCGAGAGTAAAATAGAGCCAGAGTGTTTTACAGCCGTAAAAATCTGTTAAGTAATTCATAAATGAACACGTTAACGACAACCATCTGTGATATGGCGAAGAACCTATTCAAAAGCAAAAGCTTCCCCGTGTTAGCAGCCCCCGAAAAAACGTTAGTACGACAAGCGAATATAATAAAAGATTCGTCAAAATTAATAGCTTTTTGTTTTTTAATAAATGTTTCACGTGTCCTTGATTTCACGCATCGTGTTCACTCGTATATAAAATATTTCTAGTGAAACTTGTTTACTTTTCTCATAAACTGCCAATTAGCCCAATTGCTTATACCGCCGCACCATGTTACGCTCTTACTTTATCAAGGTTAGATAAAACTTTGATAAGTTGATTGATTATTATAATTGACATATACGTATATATAATACGTAGAACGCATTATATAGGTAAATAGCTCACTTATATAAAAGACAAACATAGAATACATTTATTTATATATAACTATAAGTAATACCACTCATCACGAGATCTCCTAAACTATCCGCCCGGTTTGACGAATTTGTCAAAGTTACTCCTTCCCCGGCGTAGAAACTCACTGCGACTCTGAGAACGAATTTGACGCAAACGCTATCCAAAATACATTTTTCTTCTTATCTACCCTAGCGATGCCAGGACGACGAGCTAATCTATTATAATATTACTTCAGCAGCAGAAGCTATTATATAATATTATGAATAAACCTGTTCCATTGGAGTAGAATAAAGCCATCATATGTCAATACATAAGTGTCTTAAGATCACTCTACGGAGAATCATTAAAGGCATCTATTTATCGGGCACGTTAACCCTTTAACAACCCATATCGTGACATGGAACCTGCAAAGGAATTGTCATTGAGGGTTGGCGAATCTTTATGTTTAAATAAATGAAAATTAATGGGTTAATTAAAGCGAAATAAAAAGTTCACGGCAGTTGTCCCATAAGGCATAGACAGAGATAACTTGTAATATAAAAACATGCGTTAAGTTTTCTTTTTTATATCACAATATCTTTTTTAAATTAAATTAAATTTTACTTTACAGTCATATAAAATATAAGTTTTTCTGGGAATAATTAGAAATTGGATTCATTTACGAACGCAGGACAAGAAATAATAGATTAAATTATTTTCAAAGAAACGATATATTTTTTCTTTGGCTGTTTCTAGTTAAAATTTTCGGGCTTTATTGAAAATTAGTCAGATGTTAGATGAATAAGATTATGGAAGCTCATCGTGTTACGTGAATTAAAAATTAAAAAATTTACAACTGAATAAAGTGAAAATAATAATCGCGTGAATTTTAATGACGTATTACCATACAAATGCTGTGTTACACAATAATATAGACATATATTTATTCTTTATGATATTGGCTTTTATTAATATGTTATTAAAAAATGCATTAATTAAGGATACAAAATGGACTCCATTATATAATTACCTAATATTGGTTATGTAAAAACACTCTCATGGGTTGGTTACATGTTCCCAGCGGTTCTTATATTATTGATTTTAAAAGTTACCTCCGATCGTCTCTAAAAGATTATTTGTCTTATCCAAAGAACAAATACTACATTAAAAACGCTAAAAACAAATCTATACTATGAAATCTCAATGTCTTTGAAGAACACCAGCTATGCTAGTTTAAATGCTAACTTCTTTTTGGTTTTCTTAATATTCTCAAATTTCTTTTTTGCTCTTTAAAGACTAATAAGTCCAATTTCACTGGTTAGAGATGAGGTGCGAGTGTGTAACAACTGCTAATTCGTAATACCATCCGCTTGAGGTACTACGTCGCTGCTATCGAAGCTGATATTTTTCTCACCCAAGTATTGTGTTATTTAATCATTGTTATATCGTTTTGTTGAGTTTTGCGGATTTTTTGTTTTGTTTGGATTTGAAAAAATGTTCGGGATAATTATTACGCGAATTGTCATGCCTCTGGCGGCCGTAAATTGAACTTAACAGCATCAGTATGTCAACGTAACCCATACTGAAGTTGCAAGACCTGTGTATACGACCGTGGTATAAACTAATAAGTCTCAACTATCAATTGATCAGCGGGTTTGTACTTTTATTTTCGTAACCAACGTAACATTTGCTTACACAGCCGACTGACGTCAAGATTGGCGTCCACTGCGTCCAGCGGTTTCGACAAAATAGAAAATGTAAAATTTTAATGCATTTTTATGACAATTATCGATTGAATAAAAATGTGATTTAAAAAGTAAAATAACCGCATGTGAATTTCCAACTGCTGGGCTAAGGCCTACTCTCCTTTTTTTGAGGAAAAGGTTTGAAGCTTTTTCCACCACGCTGCTCGAATGCAGATTGGTGGAATACACATGTGGCAGAAATTTAGTGAAATTAGACACATCGAGGTTTCCTCACGATGTTTTTTTTCACCTACAAAGCAAGAGATGAATTATAAACACAACTATACTTTTATTAATATAAATACTAATAATATTTATTTCAGAATACATTGTGTTGAAGAAGTACACAATCATGAAATAAGGCATGAAGGCAATAGGAATTATATTTTATTTAGATTTTTATTACTTAGCAACAATTATTGTGTATTTATTTCCATTATCTTTGAGAATAATCAATTATCACTCGAGTTTTTACAATTAACAATTAAAATCAGTCTCAGATTTTATAAGAAAATAAGCTATTATTATTATTCCTTAACTAATCAATATATATAACATTAAAAAACAGTGCACCTAATTCTAACAATAACAAAAAAAAAGAAGATATTTAAGCAGATTAAAGTTGACCCAGCAATTTTTTCTTCCTCATAAGTAGTATTTCCATTTCAATTTTGTATTTGTTTCGTTCCCTTTTCTCCCTGTTTATTATATTTTTTTTTTCCAGTTGAGAACATTGTAATTTCGTTTTGTAATATTGGTCTATTATAGACGCACACGCAATGCATTTCGTTTTTATTTTCTTTTCTTCTGCCTCTTCTGAAACTATAAATGTATATTTAATGTATTATTTTACAACATTCATAATTATTACCATCACCAAGAAATTATATTTTTGAAATAAAGATTAAATAAACACAAGTTTTCATATTATTCAATATTTACCATTGTTAACATCATGTGCTTCGCTATCCATTTTCTTTAGCTGTTGAGTTGTATTTTTGTCTAAAAAAACGAGATTCTTTATAATTATTATTTTTTATAATGTAAATAGATCATTAACATCAAGAAAAATAATAGTTAATTACCATTTACTTGTAACATTGATGGAACAGCTTCTATATCGTTGCAATTATTTGCACTTCCATCTAAAACAAAAGATTTTGTTATTCAATTTAGCATAATTTTTTTTATACATAATTTTCAATTAGAATACAAGCACACCTTAATTTTTTTATTTTTTATGTAAGAGTAGGCAAACGAGCAGGAGGCTCACCTGATGGAAAGTGACTACCACCGCCCATGGACATCTGCAACATCCGAAGACTTGCAGGTGCGTTGCAAAAATTTTTTTTATTTTTTTATTTTACAATAAAATGTAGTTGAAACAGTCTAATTTTGTGTTTTGTTGCATTGAAAACAGGATAGTATGAAAATGCTTACACATACGCAAGATAATATAATCAAAATATTATCACTAATTCTAAGTACTATATATAATAGACATGATGACAGTATAAAACAATTTAATTTTTATTTTATGTGATTTTAGGGAAGAAACTATTTTGAAAGGATTGTAAAAAAAAAATCCATTTTAATGTACACATTGAGATTGAGATTATCTTGAACAGATGTGTTGTGTGTGTGTTACTTGAGTTGTTGGTTATTCGTGGTTTTGTGAAGAAAATAAAACATCCAAGATTTATCAATGATGGAACAAGGTTATATTAAGGCAAATTCCTCTAATTTGCCCAGGATTGAATTGTTGATGTTAGGAGAGATTCTTTCAAGCAATAAAGACTTTTGCTCATCTGAATTTTGAAAAGTGAAAACTTCCTTGTAAGTACATAATCTTTAGTGCTAAGTATTATTTAATTTAAACAAGCCTTTTAACACAATATCATAGGTTATCATAAAGAGCCCTAATATTTTTACCAGTAAGACCTTTCAAGACAATATTCCATTACCTCCACAAGCACTCAATTTCTGGATTTACATATTTACGAAACACATCTACATGATTTATAAATCTCTGCCTCTACATATTTTAATGAAACATCTAATCTTAGGTGATTATTTTATTTTAAGCTAATAAACACCATGTCCGTAGTCCTTCTGTATTTGTATAATATGGGTGATGCTATTAGATATTTGCAACTTAAATGTGTAGGTAAATTTGCACTGTGAAATGCAAAATTTACCCAAAACACAAAGTCCATCCAAAGTTGTATGCAGTCACATTGACAGTTGATGAAGATGAGGAAAAAGTAACATCCATGGAATGCCACAATTGTGTTGCTGCTCAAGGAGGCTGCAAGCATGCCATAAATATTACTTGTTGAGCTTCTTCAACATTGTGCTGGACTGTAAAAAAATATCTTATTAAATTATGCTATTCTTTACATGGTCATAGAATAAAGTAACAATACAGAGATGACATTAAACTTCTATTTTCAACCTCATACATACAGCATAAGTTATAAAATTTTATATTAAGTATATACATTTTATGAAAGGCAAAAAACAAGGTTGTTAATTACATAATAACATTATAAACTTTCTTGTTCCATTAAACCCCATTCATAATACCCAATAAATCTTGAAAATATGTACCTGAATTAGTGGATGCAATTTCTTCAAACTGTTCTGTAACCATACTACTTTCTTCTAATTGCTTTTCACATTCTTCAAGAAGCATCATCTTTCGTTTCTTACGTATATATGGTCGTTCTGCTTCTGTAAATGGTCTTGTTTTTCGATCTGGTTGGCATTCAAATTTATGGGGCATACACCCTGGTTTCATACGCACTTGTGACACTGACCCCATCAAATGATATTGCATATAATTTTCCATATCATTTGGCAGCTGAAAGTGGTTTAATGAAATTGATAACTAAGACCAAAACAAACATAACCTCAATAATTTGCTTATTATTAAACACTATAATATTTCTTTATTAACAAAGTTTTTAAGCTATGTACATATCAATCTAAAGTAAATACTTACATCAAAGTGGTCTTCACAAAAATAAATTGACGAATTCGTAACTACATCTTCTGGATTTCGCCGTGCGAGCTTTAGCCACTTATTTCTCACAATTTTCTTGTTTGGAACATACACAAACAATTTGTTAGGTCTTGATATTGAAGTATTTTTACACTGAGGAACCACACACCACTTGTAAACTTTGGAATTCATTTTTAACCTTAATAAATACGCAATACTTTAGTCCTTTCTTTGTTGAGCATAGACACAATGCAATGTTTACTGAGGCTTGACGTCACGTGCAGACACCACGACACCTGCGGGTGTTTTTGTGCTAAATTCAAGGTAGGTAAATGAAAATGCATTTATATGCGTAAACAATTTATTACTGAAATTATTTTATTACTAACTATATACAGATACTAATATTAACCACCATTAAAAGTAAACATCACAGCTGTGTATATATATATTATAAATCCTTTTGCAACGTTAAAACATATTGTTCACTGCAAGCTCCGTGTGGATTGGACCTATTGGATACTTAATAGTTCATTACTGCCATAGTTTTCAGCACGGTCGTATACACAGGTCTTGCAACTTCAGTATGGGGTACGTTGACATAATGACGCTGTTAAGTTCAATTTACGGTCGCCAGAGGCATGACAATCCGCGTAATGGTTATCTCGAACACTTTTTCAAATCCAAGCAAAACAGTTAAATAACAAAACAAAAACAAACAAAAAATCCGCAAAACGATATAACAATGATTAAATAACACAATACTTGGAAGAGAAAAATATCAACTTCGATAGCAGCGACGTAGTACGTAAAGCGGATGGTATTGCGAATTAGCAGTTGTAACACACTCGCACCTATCTCTCACCACTGAAATTGGACTCAGTTCAAGGCAAGACCTGTGTATACGACCGTGATTTTCAGGCTGTCAGACAATTGACTTAAAAATTAAAAATGTCAGAACTGAAATTTGACAGTGATGGTTTTCAAATTGTTAGAGTTAAAAAAGGGCTAAAAAATAAATCAACAAAAGTACCTCGTAAAAATATACATTTCGAGAAACAAGAAAATAAAATAGACGTCGAAAAATCTTATAGGTAAATGCATTCTACAAAATACGGCAATATATTTGAGGTTATACAAATGTTTTAATTCATTTGAATTTTTAGGCGTATTAACATCTGCGTAGAAGATCTAGAGGTCTCGGAATATTGGAAAAACGTGAATAAAGCTGTGAGTAGTATTTTAAAAAATGAAAAAATTATAGAAATAGTATGTTTTGGGCTCGGTCATATAGGAGATTGTAATATTTCGCGATATCAATTAGCACTATTGCTATGTATTAAAAAGACATTTAAACCTGAAAAAGTAATTGTACATGATCCGATATTTTACAATGATGAATGTGAAATTCTCAAAAAATTTGAATTAAATGTAATTGAAGAAAACACAGAAGGAAGTTACATAATAAACAAACATGGGGTTACCTTAGTTTATCTGCCACATTGCCCGAAACAACTGACTAATAACTTTCTTTGGAGCAATTGGACACACAGCTTAGAGAATTGCATTCTTCTTTGTAACAGTTTTACATCTCTCATAGAAAATAATATAAATCGAGTTATTAATGAAGCTGTTCCTTTAATTTATAAAATACATGCATTCATTCATGAAGTGTCATTAGAAAACAGTTTCACATACAAGGACATCTTTAATGACATATCATTACACTACTTTCCTAAGGAAAAGCTTAAACTAGTACCTAAAGATTTTTGGGAAAAACAAGCCAAACCAAAATACGAGAACACTGAAGAATTTATTACTTCATTAATGATAGAAAAGTTGACAATCTAAATTTGTTTGAAGGTCCGGAAATGGCATCAATAACAACAAAGCCTGCACTTGTTACATTGAGACAAGTGCTGTCTGAATTGCGGAAGCAAGGTTCTTCAAAAAAACTAGCCGAGAACCAAATGGCTAGATATGTTTTAAATCAATATAGGAAGTATCAAACAACTGATCAGCAGCTATGCAAAGCGGCAGATGAGATGCACTTTAAGGCTAAAACATATTTTGAATACCTACACTTTACTAGGAGATACAAGGAAATAAATTCAGAATTCAAAGGAAAAGGAGAGAGGAGTGTTGAAGAAACAGCTAGAATGGTTGGATTTAAAATGCCACACGACCCAAAATGAAAGAAGTCAATAATTTAGAAACTTTTTATTCGTTTTTCAAATATACAAATTAAATATTAATAAACATTTAACTTGTATTGAATATATATCCTTACAAAAATAACAATTTAGAAACAATTGCTTATATAGTCATTTACCAATATTTTAATAGTATGTATCTCATAATTAGTTTATGTAAATCATAGACAATATTATATTTGTGTAAAAGAAATGTATAAATGTTTTATTTTCTATCTAAAAATTAATAAATTCATATTGCTTTTAAACTATATATAACCCAGTTTAAACTTTTTTTTTACAGTAATGTACATATGATTATACCCTGGTTCCTTAAAAATTGTGTGCAGTATAGTGAAACGTATCGAAATACTTTGAATGCTTATATTCTTTGTTGCCAGATCATAATATTATTTACTGTGTGTATTCCTTTTCTATGTATTTGGCAATGGTTTGCAATTGCATATTACTAGTTCCTTCATAGATAGTTCCTATTTTAGCGTCTCGGAAGAATTTCTCCTGAGGGAAGTCACGGGTGAATCCAACACCACCCATAAAGTCAATACATTTTGAGGTCAAAGTTTGAGCGATTTCTGAAAAACATAAATTAAATTAATAAAAATATCTACAAGCCATGAGGAACTTTTAAATCTTGAAGAATGAATAACTATATCTTTTTTTTCAATTTCTTAAAAGTATATAAGATAATAAAACCAATATTCTGAAATTGTCCACAATAATCAAAACATTATTTTAGAAAGTTACAATAAGTTTTTTAGTCTCTTGAAAAGCTATTTATTTTCTACCTGAAGCGAAGTATTTGGCCATAGCAGCCTCCTTGACGAAATCTTGCCCATTCTCTTTAAGACGCGCAGCGTTATAGGTGAGGAGACGCGCCGCTTCCAATTGTGTTTGTAGGTGAGCTATTTGATAGCTGATACCCTGGAATAGAAGTTCACGTCAATTATTATTTTATTATGGGTAACAATCAAGCTACAAAAGGTAGCCAGATAACAGTGAAATTTTATCTAAAGTTAATTATTATCAAAATTTAAATAAATTATAATGTTGGTGATGTTGTGATCCGACATCGGCCACTGCGAACATTCTCGTCGGAAACAGGCCAACTGCTAAGAATATATTTGTATAATTCGGCCAGAAGTTTAAGGGGATATTATTTAAAATTTACCTGATAAGAATAAATCTTGTTGCCAAACTGCTTCCTCTCTAACGTGTACGGAATAGTGGCGTCCATACATCCCTGACAGAGACCGATCATTTGCGCCGCGATACCGATACGACCCTCGTTTAAGAAACCAGCTGCGTATTTGTATCTATAGGAATTAAACTTATATTTTAGTGATTATTTTGCTTTGGATTGTGAGCACGTGACTTTGAAAAGATCATATCTCAGAAGACTTAAGATAATAACTCACCCTTTTCCATATTCACCAAGAATATTCTCTTCCGGTACCCTAACATTGTCGAAGTGTACCATACAAGTGCCGGACGCGCGTATCCCGAGTTTGTTTTCCGGCTTGGCAACACTTAGACCGGGGGTGTCCCGATCTACAATGAAACATGTGATACCTCGGTAACCCTGAAAAATATACGTTCTAAAATTGAAATAATTTATCTTAAATTACCTATACAGAGTAAAAAGAGTATAAAATTCCTATTTTGTATTTAATCTATTGCGTAGCAACGTTATGTTATGTTCATTATTGACTAATTTAAAAAATTACATACAATTAAGTAACATTGCCAGAAAATAACTTTTAATTATAGAATTAATTTTACTCAAATACTATGTTTTAAAATAATAAAACATCAAATTATTTATATAATATTTCATTCTTATTACACAAAATGTATAAATACGTCATTTATCTCAAAGACGTTAGATTAAGAGAGAAAATATATCTCAATGGTAAACTTTACGTAATATAATTCGATATTGAATTACGTTATTGTGCGATTAATTCATTGCATCATTATTTTGATAAGGTTGGGTCAGTACCGCTCGACTGATAACCAAGAATAATTGCGCTATAATTTAAATGAGGATCCAAATAATATTCATATGGTGCATAACGTTCACATAAATGGAATACTTCATTTTAGGCCCCAAAATTAGACAACAATTTTAGTAATTTAGCGAATATTCACTTTCTTACAGTAGGTAATTTTATTGTATTTGGATTAGTCAATAGACATTTTCAATGGCGCGAATAAGTAAAAACGTGTCGTACTTGTTTTAAAAAAAAAATTGTTTACTAAACTCAGTTTATTGACTTTTCTTTGGTTTAAAAGTGACATAAACTAAACTCGTAATTTGTATGTACACGTTTACTGGCAAAGATTCTAGAAGCAATTTCTCTTTTGTAAATAGAGCAAAAATTTGTATTTTAACATAATCTATCTATTTCTTTGCTCCAATTTTTTATTTTTTTTTACTTTGATCTGTCATCTGCTAACTTCTTACCTTTGATGGATCAGCATTAGCCATAACAAGGAAAACTCCAGCAACGTCGGAGTTCGATATCCACATCTTGGAGCCGTTGATGATGAAGTCTTTTCCTTCTTTCTTCGCCACGGTTTTCAAGGAAAACGCGTCAGAACCAGACATGGGTTCGGTTAAACAGAAACTACCAGCCTGAAATATATTTTGAAATGTATATTATGAAATAGGTAGACAGACTGGAAATTTTGCCATCTGATGTTAAGTGGTCACCATCTTCCATAAGCATGGCAGTGTTCATCATCCATTACATTGCCACTGCGTCACCAATCTTGGGAAAAAGATGTTATGTACCTCATGTGCCTGTAGTTACATTAACTTACTTAACAATATTACCCAACAATACATTATTGGTGGTTAAAAGGAACCCTTAATCGTTTCCATTAAACATTTAATCATTGCGTAAGCAGTCAACTATCGATTGTAGTAATAAATGTTAGTAAAAATTAATACTGGGTTATTTTTTTTATAGTATATATTAGTGGACGAGCATTTGGGCCACCTGATGGTAAGTGGTCACCAACGCCCAAAGACAGTGGTTTGTATATTTCTTAAAAAAAAACAACATCACCACTGCGCCACCAACCTTGGGAACTAAGATGTTACGTCCCTTGTGCCTGTAATTACACTGGCTCACTCACCCTTCAAACCGGAACACAATATCACAAAGTACTGCTGTTTTGCGGTAGAATATCTGATGAGTGGGTGGTACCTACCCAGACGAGCTTGCACAAAGCTCTACCACCGAGTAGGCTAATTTTAAATTTCCATATAATTGACCAAATACACCTTTTGTTTATAAAAAAGTAAATATAATCTATTATATTGGTGGGCCTTTTATTATTTTAATGATAATATAAATATATCCTGCGGATTTTCTTTTTCCGAAAATAAGCCACATGAATTGGGGGCCACATGCTATTTGATCTTATAAATAGATATTTTAAGCAGGAACTTACGTATTCTGTGCATAACTTCGTCAAATACTTCTGCTTCTGTTCCTCAGTTCCTAACTTCATAAACAGAGAGTTGACCAGTGTATTGTGAATATCTACGTACGCTGCAACTGCAGGGTCCACCCTGGACAGTTCCTCTACCACCAACATCATGGTGAGGAATCCGCACCCTGAACCACTGTATTCTGTCGGGGTTTCGATGCCCATTAACTGTTGAAAAAAAAATCATATGATAATCTGAATAATCTTACCAGAATTAAATGTACTCCTATATTCTGTCTGAAACTACATATTGTGGTTTTCATAAATTTTTTAATAAACTCAAGGAGAGAATTTTCAGGTCCAGAGGAGGTTTATGTTTTAAGTCATAAGTTTTTGTATGAAGCAAATGTGTTATAAATGAATGATTTTTTTTATTATTTGACGAGCTTTTGTGAGGTTTTCAGCGTACTGTAGTGAGGGCCCTGGCCTGGCCCAAAAAATTAGGAATTGTTTGAAGGTTAGTCATTTAAAATGTAAACATTCTATATATATTATTAAGAATTCCACTTGTGCGAAATCGTGATGGATAACTAGTAATATCATGAATGCAAGAGACATCTAACCTTTTACGTAAAAGGGAAACCGGTCAATGTGATTATCGCATAGAGATGATTTATAAGCCTTTTTATCTCGCAAAAATGCACTGTATTGATTGTGTATGTAAACACTTATACAAATATTCCTTCCAACATCGTATTAATGTTATACTAAAATTAGGTACCATTTCACACTACCACTTATAGATTACTAGGCCCATATATATTTAAGCCTTAAAATATTTGTATTTAAGCTTACACCATTATCAAACAACATCTGTCTGATGCCTTCGTCGATTTTGTGTTCATCTTCCATTTTCTTAACCAGCGGTGCTATTTGTTCTGTCGCCAATTTTCTAACTGTAAGGCAAAGCGATGGTTTTAGAGTACGAGAAGTGAATGCAACTTTGATTTATGTATAAGGTTCAAAGAAGTACGCTCATTATGTGAAAAAGGTTTCACATCGCGTTGTGGCATCTTTAAATCATTCGGAATGCGTTGTTCACGTAAGTATAAGTCGGCCGAAATGCGTTGTGACTTGTGACTATCTTAAATAGACTACATAACGAAATCTGCGACGCAACACGAGAAACATAACACCTACCTTACGTGGTTGACTATACTCATCATAAGTCTTATACTTAAAAAATATTAATTTTGTATCGCTAACATAAGTTCAATGAGCAGTCTATGAAACATATGAAAATGCTATAAAAAGATCACTGAATATGATGTTCTTACGTTTACTGATGTTCTTACTTTTACAAAGGGTGTTAAAACATTAAATACAATAAATAAACCGGTTTAGATACAACGACACAGAGATAATAATAACAAGTTCGTACAATGACTAGAACCGAGTTATTAGTTGATATAATCAACAGCCATAAGAAGCAAGTTTTTTTTTATTGTATAGGTAGGCGGACGAGCATATGGGCCACGTGATGGTAAGTGGTCACCAACGCCCATAGACAATGGCATTGTAAGAAATGTTAACCATCACTTACATCGCCAATGCGCCACCAACTTTGGGCACTAAGATGTTTTGTCCCTTATTACACTGGCTCACTCACCCTTAAAACCGGAACATCACAATACAAAATACTGCTGTTTTGCGGTAGAATATCTGATGAGTGGGTGGTACCTACCCAGACGAGCTTGCACAAAGCTCCGAGTAAGTTATTCACAATCGGAAGTTCATTAGTGTCACAATAGTGATACTTTTTTATGAGACCAGTTCTATTCGCGCAGCCGAGTGTATCATATTGTAGTTTAACTACAAAATTTAGTTTTTTGCTGAAATTTTCATTAACATTTTGGCGCCCATTGCCACATGGCTGATGGCGCTTAGAGTTACTAATCTTTATTCTGCCCCACGGCCGACTGAGAAGGAGATAGCAATATCTTGTAGTCCTGTCATCTTTGTGTAAATATTTTATATCAAATTATCAACCCACCTTATCAAATATTATCACATATATTATGGTACTAAACACCTACTTTGAAGTATACATGCGATTTTTATAAGATACTTTATCATTTTATAATCACTTACAAACAACTCGTATTTTTGTTCTCTATTTATCGTTGTTATCAGCGAATTTATTATGATAACAAATGTCAAAAGGAACTTATTTAACTATAGAGATCAAGTTACTATACAGATAGTTCAATTCTATAAAGATTGTACTGTCGGTATATACTGCGTATGTACATATGTGTATTATGTATGTATATGTGTGTATGTTAGTTTTGTTTCATCTGATATGTAAGTGAGAAGGTAAAAAAACTTGTATATTATACCCTTTTATTAGCAGTCTTATTTGACCATCTAATTAGAAAAGGCAGATGTTAAACGATATTCAGGATCGATTTGGAGGATATTGGAGACAGTGTCAGTTTACCATTTAAACTAACTACTTTATCATTATTTGTCTTATTTATTCCATACTTAATTACTAATGTAATTGTTTTTGTTGCCTGTTCTTACATCTTTCCACGTATAAAATTCCAATTACTCAGTTTTGTCTCGTTTGAGAATATCAATAATGATGGTTTAGCTTTAACTTAAGGGTATGTTTTTTCCGTTACCCATTTATTAGGTCAACGATATGTATCTGTATCGCAATCGAATCGAAACGTAATCATTGCCGTTTAGCCGTTTTGTAGTTCTACTTACACAACGATCCAGTTGCTTTTCAGTAGAAGTTGGATCGGTACAGAATGAGAAAAGTATCATATATATTCTACCGTAAAACAGCAGTACTTTGTATTGTTGTGTGAATGAGCCAGTGTAAATACAGGCACAAGGGACATAACATCTTAGTTCCCAAGGTTGGTGGCGCATTGGCGATGTAAGCGATGGTTAATATTTCTTGCACTGCCAATGTCTAAGGGCGTTGGTGACCACTTACCAACAGGTGGCCCATAAGCTCGTCCATCTACCTATGCTATAAAAAAATTAAAACTGTTATAAATTAGTAGAATTGACCACCAGTTGCGATTCAGCTGAGAGTTATCATTGTGAGGTAAAATAATCGATAATGCAACCATTATAAGATAACGTATATAGTCTTTTTCCTAAGTGTACCTATTACAATAGTGAAGGAGTTTGACCCTATGACTTTCTCTTCACTGAGTAGCTCGTAACTGTACCTATGTTTTATGTTACTGAGTTTTTATTTAGCTTTGTGTGTTAGTAACGAAGTGACGTAAGTAAGTGATATATCTACTGCAGCTTTAACAATTGAGAAATTGGATAATTGATACGGTTTTATAGTAACGTGAGAAGCAATTGCTTACAGATTTAGTATCTAAAAATGTGAAAATGTGTTTTATAACATTTCAAGTAATCCAAGCCTTCTGTTTGCAAGAAGTTAAACCACTCTTCGAAAAATTAATAGGCTTACGATACAAAGTACCTATTCGAATGGATGTTATATGTACATATATACTAAATAGAGTCACTGTTATGATATTTAAATATAGATAAGTTCTATACTATTAACTTTGTCTACTTTACTAAATATAATTTACTAATAGTTTTTTACGTATAATAATAATTGGAATATTATTATCGGTCAAGGTCATTAGCGACAAAGCAAATACATAAATGATAACGCTTACTCTAAATAATTCTCGTATCGCAGTTATGTACATATTATTATAAAAGTTAGTGTGCCTACTTTTTTCGCTGGAAAAACACATTTACGCGTTTCCCCTACATGAAGTGGAGGGTATGTGGGGTCACAGGCACTAAAGACCACCGGAATACCCACTAAAAAACCAGCGTACCCTCATCGTCTATTCGGGGGGGCGGCACGGGATCGCTTGTACATCCTACCGTGACGCCTAGTGTGTCTACTTACTGCTATGGATTCGCAAAACTTCAAATTTTGAAGCCCTAGAAACTCGTTGTAAATATTTAATAAAGTGTGTATGAATATGTATGAAATCGTGAATGTACGCGTTTTTTGTTCTTTGATTTTCTGTTATTTATAGAATAAATGATAACAGGTTTGAAGTCATTAGCGTTTTTATGTTTTTATGACATAATTAATAGGAATAAACTAAGGAATAAGGATGTCAAATAGCAGGTTGAGTATAGACTAACCAAATCGCTCATAGAAATCGAAATGTCCAAAATCGTAAATGTCTTAAGCTGATTTTCAATAAATCTTTACTATGGTAATCTGTTAATTATCTTAAGTAAAATGATTCTTATAAGTGATTTATTTAATTTCTATACAAATAAAAATATTATTTTAATTACAATATATTTAACTTGGTGTAACACTTTGTATGTAAAAATGTTTTTTACTAACCTATGTAGTTAAATAATGGTTTATAATTCACTCAACGTACATTTTAACGTTACATAAGAATTACTTGAGCAATGTTATTAAAATCATATGAAAAAAGTGATAAGAACGGCAAATATTTGTCTTTGAATCACTCGTTTGTTTTATTCAATACGTCACAATATAATTATAATTTATAATAATAGTTTGTGTATAATTGGAATTTTGCGTGGCTACATATTTAGTCAAATATTAAGATTCAATGTTAACAATATTTATGTCTAAGAAATAGGAACATTTTAAATTAGACTAAGGTTAGTATAAGCCATAATATAATGAGTATTTTTATAGCATAAAAAAGGTTGTAATTAATGGCTTTTAGTTACTATGGTTGCGTCTACATTGTATTGTTCATACAAATTAAAGACCTACACGTTCACTTAACTCGTATACTCGTGGCGTATCAAATTTCGCCAAATAAGATCATTTATCAATCTATTGACATCAAATAATAATAATTAATTCAATGTTACTTGTGTCCTTCATGGTTAATTCATCTTCTGTCAACATTGATAGAGGTCGCGGAGGCGCGTCTGAGCTGAAATTCCTTTGCGCCTTCGCAACAGCTGCGACCGGCGTGCGCCATTGCTCCAGGATCTGCAACATCAGGACATTCCAAATTCGAATACATAATTTTTTAAACACAAACAAAAGCACAAACTTTTTTAATCGGATCATAAAACACACCTTACTACCAACGCGACGTAATGGGAACATCGTTATGGTTATTTTTTTTATTATTTTTTGCGGTATGTGCGTGCGTGCTCAACGCGAACCGAGCCGGAATACAAACTGGTTGATTTCATATTGGTTGTCAGTTATCTCACTCGTACAGAGATAACATGTTTTACCTAATTGTTTTTGTTCACAATTTATAGCATTGAATTAATTTAATACTTTTTTTTTATTTTTAACGACAAAAATTATATTCAGATCGATGTAAAATGTTTTGATGGTATCATGTGAGCTTTACCTTTACTGTTTTAAAGCTGATATTTCTTTGGCAATGTAAGTTTGCAAAAACATAATATAAATTGACGTTACACATTTTTGAAATTGGTCCAGATCGCCTCTTTTATTTGTTCATATAACGTTAGGCTAGGCAGCTTATTCAAAAAGATATGAAGGAATAAAAAATTAATAAAAAATGTATGTTAAGATAGTTTTAGGAATTGTTAATGATTGTTAAAATGTATCGCTTAAGATTATTGATTAAGATTATATTAGATTTAATAAATAGCACGTTCATTGAAATTGCTTTAATTGTATAAAATTTTACACAAAGCAAAGTTTTCCTATTTTACTTTGCAGTGTTTGGGTACGGAAAGAGCAAGCGCTTAACAATAGGTAAATTTTACCCTCATATTAATACAGAGCTTATAGCTTTTTCAAGGATATAGCTTTAGCTCTTATAGGATATATATTTTATACATATTATATCTCAATCAATGATGCCCATATGCCTCGATGGTCTAGTGGTTTGATATAAGACCGCAGAACCCGTGACCCTGGGTTCAAACCCCTGGATCAGGCCAACAAATCTTATAGGTTTTGTTAGGAATATGTCAAATCAGTAAAACGTAAATTCAGTACATGTTAATATTGAGCAGACGTGTGAGTAGGGTCTGTGCCGGATACCTGTCATAATTTATATGTAAATAGTGTATTGTTAGATAAACGATACACTTTACATACGTAAATTACTGCATTAAGTATATTATATAAGGTATAAGGCCAATCATTTGATTAGATATATAAAAAAGGAATACTTGCAAGTTGCGGTGCAGCTTGGAAAAAGTCCTAATAAAGATGAGATTTGTTTCAGTCACTCAATAGACCATTCGCTTGTTCTATCACCAACCAATCTTATGCGTTAGTCACACAACGAGCCATTTACAAAGGCAAGTGAGCTAGATTAATTAATCATATAAAAAACACATCGTCTTAATTCATGTATTTAGTTGCGCGTTTATCGTGTAAGAAATATTTAATGTTTCTTAAAGTGACAATTCATGAAGAAATGTTTTTTCTGACGAGTTTTTCTTGTTGCAAGCTATCAACGGTTAAATAACGTTACAAACGTTTGATATTATGAAACCAAATATCTCAAAAACACTCTGTGTAATGTTTAATGTTACAAAAAATCTAATGACTTCTTCTAACTTCAATTTTCTTAGTATTTTGTGCGCCAACTTGAACAATTAATATTTTTATTTTAACAATTATTATTTTAGGTTTTAGAAGTAACTAGTGGGTAGGTACTAGGTTATATCTGATGAGATAAGTTTACGGTTATTAGCTTATTAAATATATTCATAATTATATAAACTTACCGCCTTATTCATAAACTTTATTTAACTGGTGATTAGTTAAACAATATTTTGTCTTCTTCTTTCGTATGTCAAATCAATAATGACAGAAAGAGACAAATCTGTGTTTAGCTAAACAGTAACTAAGCAACGTTTATAAATAAGGCCGTTAGGATATGCAATTTAATATTACAATTCGTTCCATAGTAGATTTGACGTATGAAAGTGAGAAAAGGGGATGTTAGAATTGATAAAGATGTCGAAATAATTAATAAATTCAATAATTATATAATAGATAGTATTTATGATAAGATCAATTTATAATTATTATTATCCATATAAATGATGCTTTACGAAATTATGGCAACATCAAGTGGAAATAGGAAATACGTCAAAAAAATTGACGTATGATTATGAATGACATTAATTAAATAGTAAAAGTAAACACATTACAAAATTACACTGGCATTTGTTAGTCTTCGTAGTTTGTGACAAAATTAAATTAACAAATTATTAACAATGAAGGCTGTTTTGATTTTTGATACTGTGAACGATTTACTCTTTTCAAAATGGGATGATGAATTTTTACTCCGAATGAAATCTTTTAATGGTCATGTAAGTTAATTAATAATTTGTTTGTTATATTAAGGCATTAAAAATAATTAATACAGTGTTAAGCTTAACATAATAAACATCTACTCATTGTAATTCTTTTAATATAGCAACGTAAACTCATAATCATCTAATGTGTATGTCGTTGCAGTCTTAGTATGTACTAAATTTTTTTTTCAAGTATTTCCCTAAGAATCATCAAAACATAAATAACGCAAAACATTATAGTCTATAATGTTTTTCAATATAATGAGTGTTATAATCCCAATGTTTTATTAATTTATATTAACTTTATTGTTTATATATCTATTTTTTTCCAGGAAAAAGATGAAAACATTACTGATAGTCATCATGTATCGCAATTGCTGTCTCCAATTATTACATCGCAACGTGTAATGGCAGCACAATTCAGTAACACATATACATCTATGCAGTGTAAGGATAATACTACAATTGTGTTTGACGAGGTTTGTAACAAATCAAATAAGTTATTTAATATATGAACCACTTCAGATTTAGATTTATTTTGTGGTTTATATGTTATAAATAAAAGAATATTATTCTGAATGGTAGCAATTTTAGGACGTAAAATTAAAGTTAATAAAAATAGTTGGTTGAATAGTGAGTTTACAAAATACAAAAATTATGAAATACTTATATTTTTTAATGTACAGTGGAGTGGAGCTTTTCAATAACATTATAGTCATTACCTATCTGGGTAATGAATACTACAAAATAACATTTATATTGGTTGGCCTCATTGGTCTAGTGACTAGATATAAGGCCTAAGACCTGGTGGTACTGGGTTCAATTCCCAGGTCGGGCGAATAAATAGTTATTGGTTTTTTTCTGTCAGAAAATTCTCAGTAGCTAGTGGGCTACTAATATACTAAGATTTCCATCTTCCAGCTACTAGCTGGAAGATGGAAATGTGTACACTCGTGTGCCTCGGAAAACATGTTAAGCTGTTGGTCCTACAAATCTTTCCGGTTGTATTGGATTGCAGTCCCCTTGGATTATGAGAACTAGAAAAGAGAGAGTGCACCTGTGTCTGTGCACACACTTGTGAACTATATATAATATCTGCTGCTCAGTTTGCGAGTCCCTCCATTATTTTACAGCCACTTAAACAAATTTAACAGATTCACAAATATTTTATATCATATTATTTATATCACAACCTTGAAATTTAATTACACCTTATAATTGCAGTGGCTAGACCACGTTTTCATGATCATCAGTGAAGATGAAGTTGACGATTCTCACCAAGAACTACTCGATTGTAAAACTCTTGTGCAGCACATCTGTGGACAGAATATAAACCTGTAAGTTTAATATAAAAAAATTAATAAATATTGCTTAACCCTTACTTGCCACACCTCTGTAGAACTACTTACGTGCCACCATGGAACAGATTTGTACCCCATTAACAAAAATTGTTATAAAAACTGAAATACTGAATATTTCCACTTGAAAATTATTGTAGAAAATATTGAAAGCTGTTTTAAAATTTTGAGATTGTTTACTTTATATAGTCAAAAATAAAATTTAAGTACACTAAAAAAAATGCTAAAGCCAACAAAAGTGGAAAAATGACTTTTTTCCTCTATAGGCCTGGGGTAGTTTTGAACCCCAAGGTGGCAAGTAAGGATTAAGTATCAAGAAAACATTTTTGATGTTTAGGCTTTTCAGAGATGTTATCTAATAATGATTTGACGACCTTCCAGCTTACACTCCTCTATATACCAGGATTGGTTATCAGTACTTCTAGAAAGTCGTGGGAAAGGTGACTCGATTCCAGGTGCGAGTGGGGTGATTGGTGAATGTGGGGCAACAGGAGCAGCTCTTAATGCTTTGAAATCAATATCAAAAGATATAAAATGCTCTCCAAATCAACACTATCACCTTATGTTGTTTGTGGGCGATAAGATGTTAGCATTGTACTCGAGGTGAATTTAATTAATTTGTTTTATTTTGTATGTGTATTATATTCTGTAGTTTCTAATATGTTACAATATTTCAGCCGTGGCTGTGAAGATCTAATGCCACCAGATGTGATACTTCTGAGTATCCAATGCATAGCAGCTCAGGAATACTGGCAGGAATTACGAGAAAACAATGATAGTAATAACTCTGAAAATGCTCATATACCTTGTAAGTATATATTGAGTGTAATTTATTGTTTGAAAACTGGTCTTCTTTTGTAGTTTTGTAATTGTCTAGTTAGGATAATATTATATTAGCTGCCCCTATCTTATTATTCCCTCCATAAAGTTAAATATCTTTATTAAACAACAGCAATAACATCCTGTGAATGTCCCACTGCTGGGCTAAGGCCTCTTCTCATCTTTTGAGGAGTAGGCTTGGAGCTTAATCCACCACGCTGCTCCAATGCGGGTTGGTGGAATACACATTTCAGTGAAATTTGACACATGCAGTTTTCCTCACGATGTTTTCCGTCACCGTCAAGCACGAGATGAATTATAATCACAAGCGCATGAAATTCAGTGGTGTTTGCCCGGGCTTGAACCCACAATCATCGGTTAAGATTCACGCGTTCTTACCACTGGGCTAGCTCGGCTCTATCATCTTTATTAAGGCAAACAATTTTATGAGTCCGATGCTTACAATTCATAATTAATTATCCAAGATTAAAGACGTTATATTTGTTCAAGGGCTATCGGAGGAGAACAGTGCCATAGTGAACCTTTGCGCGGGTTCGACTTTATCACCTTGCGCTCCTCACTCTCTACATCTTGCAGAAATTGCGCCAAGAATTATATTCGCTGTTCTTATTGATATGGAGTTAAGGT
Source organism: Nymphalis polychloros (assembly GCA_905220585.2). Lineage (NCBI taxonomy): Eukaryota > Metazoa > Arthropoda > Insecta > Lepidoptera > Nymphalidae > Nymphalis > Nymphalis polychloros. The sequence goes on along the minus strand of HG992253.1, from coordinate 11,932,019 downwards.
ATTTTAAAAGTTCCAAGCATTAATCACAACGGATTTATGTGCCAATATAAATGTTCCAGAACATTTTCAGTTCCGAGTATATCATTTCAAAAATGTATATGCCCAATGACCATGTTTATTTGTTTCGGATTGCTACTGATGATAGAGAAATGATAATTGGTTCAGATTTAGTAAGATAATTTAGATCGCCGAACCTAAACGAACTAGTTCGCTCTTTTAGTTCTTCAGCTCCAAGCTGCTTACCGAGCATCTGGAAGCTGATGAACAGACGAACTAAAACAGCGATCTGCCTTTTATGAAAAAGGCATATCGTTCGCTCGTTTTGATACTGCTCCTACTGCGACAAGAATAATTAAAAATTTTGGATTCTAAATACAAGATAAATGTAATGAATGAATGAATATTCATAAAATATATTTTTTTTATTGCAAATAAATAAGGTCATTGTTTAAAATACTTATTTTACATTACGTAAATGAGTTATCTACCTGATAATTATTTTTTTAACTTTAGATTTGCCGCGTCAATACTTTATTTTTGCTCGTGTCGGGTAAAGTAAATAAAGACCTATAAAAGTAGGCATATAAAGTAGGCATTAAATTAAGTAATTTTGGCGTGTTTTTCCTTTCTTCATGAAAAATGTTTTTTATATGCTTAGTAATCACTATCACAGTTTTATTATTTAAAGGATTCAATAACCTTTAAAACGAGGCCCCACACTTATACCTTACCAGAGATGAAATAGGGTTTATAGTTGCTTGAAGTCAAAATACCAAAAGGTGCGATTTTTTTGACGCCGAGTGTAGTATATATAGTCCCACTGACTAATATACCGAATGAAAAGTGCATACGTACGTAGCCACGAAATACAGTTCAATGAGCGAACGACTGATAGCATACCGCGCGAGCGAGCGAGACGACATTAGTTTTGTTGGCGCCACCTTTCCTCGTTCAGTAACGAACTAACGAACTATGGAGCGAAAAATCGAAGATCTAGTTCGCGTAGTTCATCTGTGGGAGCGCTCTTTCGAACTAGTTCGTTCGCGAACTGCACAACACTAGTTTGTGTAGGGTACACACTTTATGTATAATAGTCGCAATATTTTTTCAAGTACTCTATTAATTACTCTATATTTATAATATTCTTTTACAGAGACATTGGTATTGCAGTTCACATGTCTAGTCAAATATTATCAAACTTGCGAAGACTCTTGTTGCAGAGGAACCTAGAGGTTTTACCCAGTACGCTCGATTCATTGGAAGTTGCACTAAAGAAGGTAGATAAATTGCATATCCGTACACGTACACTTCAATAAAATAAGCACAATTTTAGTAATTCAGTGTTTTTCTTATTAAACTAATGAAACATAAATAAAATAAGTGACAATATAGACAAGTACTTGGTGGTAGTACTTGGTGGTAGGGCTTCGTGCAAGCTCGTCTGGGTAGGTACCACCCACTCATCAGATATTCTACCGCAAAACAGCAGTACTTACTATTGTTGTGTTCCGGTATGAAGGGTGAGTGAGCCAGTGTAATTACAGGCACAAGGGACATAGTATCTTAGTTCCCAAGGTTGGTGGCGCATTGGCGATGTAAGCGATGGTAACATCTTTTACAATGCCAATGTCTATGGGCGTTGGTGACCACTTACCATCAGGTGGCCCAAACGCTCGTCCGCTTTCCTATAAAAAAAAAAAAAAAAAAATTTTACGGGAGCAAGACAGACTTTTTTATAAAAAAAATATTTTAATTTTAAAATATTTAATTAAAACTAAATTGACACAACCGACAACATAAGTTCATGTTCTAACCGAATTAATTTACTTTTTAAACAAATCTTTTCCCAGGACATATGATCCCAAAGCATGGAATAACACAATAAGCTACATTCCGCTGATTAAGCGTTAATCTCTATTGTCTTCATGCTTCGGGCTAACATAACTATATTGATTTTGTGCAATATTTATATTTACAGACAACAGAAGCTCTGCGTAAAAATAAAGCCAATGCCACACTGTGCTCTCGGGTTACAAGCCGAATGTTGGAACTGCGCAAGTCCTGCACCACCACCACTCCCCTGACACCGGAGACGACCGCGATTGCCATGCACACAGCCCTCGAGGCGGTCGTCGAACAACTCAAACCGGACATACCGAGCTTAAAACTGGAACCGCCGTTGAAAGAACTGAAGCACCTCCTGTCTCCCTACGTTGAGTTTCTACGCGCCAAGGCGATGCGTTACTTCAATTTGGTATCATATCCTTTTCAAAAATGTTTACATTTATTAATTTTATATGGACGTAACATTCCTTAAAGGCTGACAACGCACCTGCAAGACCTCGACTGTCCACGGGCGGTGGTAGTCACTTTCCGTTAGATGAGCCACCTGCCCCTCAGCCCCTTCTTACATAAAAAAAAACCTTCCATCATTTTTAAATATTCCGAGATGGCCCAGTGGTAAGAACGCGTGAATCTTAACCGTCGATCGTTGGTTCAAACCGGGGCTAGCATCACTGAATTTAATGTGCTTAATTTGTGATTATAATTCATCTCGTGCTCGACGGTGAAGGAAAACATCGTGAAGAAACCTGCATGTGTCAAATTTTCACTGAAATTCTGTCACATGTGTATTCCACCAACCCGCATTGGAGCAGCGTGGTAGAATAAGCTCCGAACCTTCTCCTCAAAAAGAGGAGAAGAGGCCTTAGCCCAGCAGTGGGACACCCACAGGCTGTTACATTTTTAAATATATTACAGCAAGGCAGGCAAATTGGCCATACGATGATAAGTTACCTTTGCCCATAAATGAACACTGCAAGAACTGTTAATAATCCCTTACACTGATCAATGAGCCACTTGATTGGTCTCGTTATGATCTTCAAATGGAAATGTTGAAAACTATTTATGTTTGGCATTAGAATAGTTGACGCGTTGGTGGCACTCACCTCAAAAATTCTAGTTGTAGGTAAATGTTTATATTAAAGTATTATATTAAAAACTCTACGCTTTTAAAATCAAGTTAGTGAATTAACATAAGGACGAAATATATTTAAAAAAAAAAAATTATGTTAGTACATATATACGGTTACTTGTATAAGTCTAATATTATAATAAGATTTCGTTATCATGTATGAATGATTACTCTAAAATCAAATTATGAAAACATTACATTTTATTCAAAAAAAATTATAATGTACTTATGAATCGCCAAGCGTTTCCACCGCTAGATATGTCAGAATATAATTAAGGTTTTTCTTTTCGATATTTAAACTGTTCGGCAATAAAAACTGTCGACAGAAAGTGTCTGGCAGTATTTATTTGAAATTGTTTACAATATTCCCTATAACACACGTAAGAACCAGTCGTCAGACTGTAAGTAAAGTTATTACAGTTCTTACTTACCTATAGCTCCTGGTACCTAGTTGGCCCGAGCTAGCGGGTATGTGTACGTTCACTGTACACATTAATAAGGTCCTCCAGACCGATTTCGGCCACGGCGGCCATTCTCAAGAGAGATTAGCCAACTGCGCAGGAGATATTATAGTGCACAAGTGTGTGCGCAAACACAGATGCACTCTCTTTTCCTTAGCTCTCATAATCCGATGGGACGGCAATCCGACACGACCGGAAAGAGTTCAGGCGCAGGACCAACGGCTTAACGTGCTTTCCGAGGCACGGGAGTGTACACACTTCCAACTTTCAGACTCCGGGCTGCTACTGAGAATTTCTGACCGAAAAACCCAATAACTATTTATTGGCCCGACCTGGGAATTGAACCCAGGACCACCGGGTCTGCGGCTTTATATCTAGCCACTAGACCAACGAGGCAGTCGCACTTAATACTACACTATTGTACATATGTATTTTGTCCATCAGTATCAAAATAAGTAAGGTCTGGGGGGCCTGGGATCTTGGACAATTATAGAACAAATGATGTTGCTTATAATTAGTAGTGTAAGACCTGCAAGGTCGTGATTTATAAAAACAAGACTATACGGGTTATTTGTAACGAATCAACAACCCCGCAGGACTAGATAGCTAACATCTTAAGCAACAACTTTTGTTCTACGAATTCGGACATAATTCAATATATATGACAAAAAAAATATATTACAAGTTTTCGTTGTATTGTCGTGATATTTTTATGTCTATGTTTCATTCATAAACGAAAGGACGACGCGGCGCTCGCGCGAGCTTTTCTTGCTTGTAATAATAATACTAATATGTACGTACCTATAGTATGCGCGCGAGTTCATGTCCATCGGGGCCAGGGGCGAGCCTTCGCCCACCTCGCCGCATTTGTCTGACGTCGAGTGTTGTCCTTGACGGTTGTGACGCGCGCTTATCGATACCGAAAATTTACGCTAAGTGAGTGAGTTCCTGAACACGATGAAGGTGGAATGGATATTTGCCTTCATTGTGAATGACACTCCACGCGAAGTATTGTGACACATTGAACCGCCGCGCCACGTCATTTGTGCTCGCTGCGGGATTCGCCTCAAAGAACTCCAGGATCGCTTCTTGATCAGTAGGTGTGTCTCGGGGGACGATCAGTATCCCAAATCCTGTGATGGAACTGTCCATAATCCCGTAGTCGCTGCGTGGCAGCTAACATCGTCTGACGGTTTGGTGTAGGTACATTTGGAAACCTTGTTGGATATTGGCGGCAGGCTTTCGACACATTGTCATCACACCTAGCAAGCATTCTCACCATTTCTGTGTATTCGATATTGGAATATCGATACGCCATAGTAATAAAATAAATCCACAATCCGCACAATGAATCGATCGAATGATACCGCGCCGGCGCGGAGATCGTGGCACAAGCAACGTGCGCGCAACATAAAAACCGACGGACGACTGGCGGCGCCGGCGGGCGGCCTAAGCGGCCTTGGGTCAGTTCAAAGGCGCTCGCGCACGCTCCCCCTTCCCCGCGCTTCGCAGGGGCTTGTTTACGTAATATTTGCGATGCGCGTCGATTTATAAACGTTTAAGCAGGAAATTAAATTAATATTTATTTTTGTATGATAATAAAATATAACAAATTATAAAAAAACGTAGAACAAAAGTTGTCGCTTATGGTGTTAGCTATCTAGGCCTGCGAGGTCGTTGATTCGTTACAAATGACTCCGTACAAGGCGTTCATAACGCCAGCACCCTCCGTTCACTCATATCGCACGAGTGCATACGAACAATAATTAGACTTAGCGTGCCCTCACTGGGGAGACGGTGCCCGGCGTGTCGCTCGCGCACAAGTACGTGGAGGAGTTCCCCGGCCTCGTGCACTTCGTGTACGTGGACCGCCTCGCCGCGCGCTGCCTGGCGCCCGACATGGCGGACTGCGTCGACATGCTCACGGCCGACACGGTGCGCGGCGCGGTGCGGCGGGCGGCGCGCGCGCTGCGCGAGGGCTACGGCGCGGCGGTGTGGCGCGCGGGCGCGCTGCACGTGTGCGCCGTGCGCTGGTTCGAGCGCCGCGGGGCCGCGCTGCGCCCCGCCGCGCCGCCGCACCCCGCCGCCGTGCGCGCGCTGCCGCCGCCCGGCGACCTCCGCGCGCTCTTCTACAGGTGTATTCATATCGACGAGCCGGTTGGCGTGATCGGTAGACGTGTGACTTTATCGTGCCTTTCGCGCCGCAGGTCGTGGGTTCGATTCCCGCCGAGGACGGACGTTTGTGTGCACGAACGTGTCTGTTTGTCCCGAGTCGGGTGTAATTATCTATAAAAGTATGCATTTACAAAATAAATGTATATCGGTCGTCCGGTTTCCATAGTACGACCTCTGGGATCAGGTAGCCGTGTGTGAATAATGTCCCAGGACTTTACTGAGAGTCGAAGCCGATTTGAACATCGATGCGAAAGCCGGACGAGACCGAAACGAATGGTACTCTTCTCTCGCGGTGACAGCCGCGAAACTTAATGTTTCCTAGGCTCCAATAATCGCTATCGATGATGGCGCCCGAACGAAACTATACAGAGTATGATGCTCACTGCCTATTCGCCTTGTACGATTGACGACTTATATACTTGTGTTAATTGAAATGTTCATTTTCCAGGCAACTGACAGAGTTGGCGTTCCCTAACGACAGCCAGGGGGTGAGCGTCAAGGAGCTGATCTGCATCCACCTGGGCCTGCTGCCGGCCTCCACGGCAGTGCAGCAGGCGCGCCGGCTGGCGCATTCCGTGTACGAGCTGACCGGAGAAAACATGACATTCGCTTCCGATTTACTTTAAATTTTATTTTCTTAGTGGCTAAATCGTCTTCCAACAAACAGTGGCGTAACTATAGGGTGGCAGGGCTGGCAAAATGCCACGGGTCCCCGATCCGACGGGAGCCCCAGTCCGAAAAGCCACAAGCTCAGAAGAGTCTTATATTTAGATATTTTTTACTGGGAATGCCCCAGTGCCGTAGCTTGCCCTCTTTGGCGATGACATTTTTTTTTAACCGAACTTTGCGCCTTGACCGTCAACAAGTTCAACTGCCTATTCAAATTTATTTTTCGCTTCTGTACCTAGGGGGCCCCATAATTTCATACGGCGGTAGATATTCCCCTGAGCTGGGGCCCCATCCAATTAATATGCCGGGCCTCCGTTGGTATAGTTACGCCACACGATTATTTATGTAGTAATTCTCGCATCTCATAACTTTTTAACAGTAAGTAACTATGATCTAAGAAAAATATACGGAATTATTACATGTAGTTCCTTGCTTAACAATAGAATTTTAAATCGTGTATTATTAGACAAGTATATAAACCGAAGGTCATACAGCCGTTTTTCCTCTTAGCTTCATTGATCAACATATTAATTTAAATAACTGTTATAATATAAACATTAAAAATACCATAAGTATTATCCTTTTATCAATAAAAACCTTTTATCTAGAACCGATTACTGGAATTTTCTTTGAGCGATTTAAAAAAATATTGGTTTGATTGATATTGACACAAAGCTTGTTAGAATCGCCGGATGTTCATGTTTTTTATATAGACATCTCAAATAAACCTTTATGTATCGGTTAGGTATTTATGTAAATTTTACTTCAACCGCTTTGGAATTGGGGGCCTCAAATGATGGCTCTGTCGAGCCGGTTGGCGTGTAGATACTCGCCTTTCGCGCCGCGCCACCCGTGACCTGTGGGTTCGATTTCCACCCATGACAGAAATTTGTGTGCATGAGCATGTCTGTTTATCCTGACTCTGAGTGTAATTATCTATATAAGTATGTATTTACAAAAAAGAAGTAAATAGTATAATATGTAATATATATCAGTTGTCTGGTTTTCATAGTACGAGCTCTGCTTAGTTTGGGATCAGACGGCCTTGTGTGAATAATGTCCCAGGATATTATTATTATTATGTCAAAGTGCCTAGGGGCTTCAGATCTTTAAGTCCGGGCCTACAAAAGTGTACCAACCAATCCCGCTGTGGTGCTGCTTGATAACATTCTGCCTCAAGAGAAGAATTTTTCAGAGGTAGCCTTTGCCCGGCTGTGGGATACTACGATTTGTTAACTTTTTAAGTTTTAAGAATCATGTTATAAAAATGTGTATTTTGCAGTACCTAATGTTAATTCTAGTCAATAAACGTGGTGTAGAACAATGGAGTTCCATCAAGAAATGATTTTGTAATATATAAGTAATATTTAAGTTAATAATATTTTTAAATATATGTTCCATTCCATAAATAAACGAATTAAATAGTGTATAAATAAAACAAATTTTCTTTTCATGTTTTTTTTTTTAAAACAATGTCTATTAACCACTCCAACTAAACGTAAAGCTTGTGTTAGGTGTGAAGATGACTATAGCCCAAGGGATCAGGAGTGCGATTCTATAAGAACTTACTTCATAACTCACCCGTAAATGGTGACAACCGACTTCAGCACTGTCGTATACACAGGTCTTGCAACTTCAGTATGGGGTACTTTGACATACTGATGCTGTTAAGTTCAATTTACGGCCGCCAGAGTTATGACAATTCGCGTAATAATTATCCCGAACACTTTTTCAAATCCAAACAAAACAGTTGAATAAAAAACAAAAATAAAAAAAAATCCGCAAAACTCAACAAAACGATATAACAATGATTAAATAACACAATACTTGGGAGAGAAAAATATCAGCTTCGATAGCAGCGACGTAGTACCTCAAGCGGATGATATTGCGAATTAGCAGTTGTTACACAACTCGCATCTCATCTCTCACCACTGAAATTGGACTCAGTTGCAAGACCTGTGTATACGACCGTGGACTTCAGTTTTGTCGACAGGTTTTAGTATACTGAGGATATTTTATTATTTAAAAAAAGGCCTCATGCGAATTATTTAATTTATTATACACTTTTATTACATACCCGACGTGCCGTGCAACACTAATATAGTCCAGTCATTACGTCGGGAAAAACGGGTTTGAAATACAAATGAACCGAAAAAGCCAAATTTTGGATATTACGGGGCCTAGAAAAGCTTAATTTCGATTTGTCCACCAAAATGGTTTTCTCGGTTCATTTGCATTTCCAAATGTATATAATGACTGGACTAATAAGATATTTTGACAGTTCTGTCCTATAGATAATAAAGCACAAAACAACAGCATTTGTAATACGCCAGGAAAGGAAAAAATAAATAAAAACCATTCGAATCATAGCTGGTTACACAACACCATATTTTTTGTTTTTAGAAAACCTGGGACACTTGCTCTATAATGATGGTCTACAACTTGACAAAGATCTGTCTATGTCCATATTGTCCAGGCCTCACCTCCTTTTGAGGTTAACATTTGGAGCCTTATCTATCTTATTTATGGGTGATTTGATTAACTTGTGGCAGATTTTCATCCGAAACATGCAGATTTTCTCACAATGGTTTCTTTCACCGCAGAGTACACGTTAATTTTACTCACAAATTACACGAAAACCCAGTGGTGCTAGCCAGGGTTTGAACCTGAAATCGTCAGTTCAAATACCCATGTTCTAAAAACTAAACCATTTTAATAAAACCATTATAATAATTATGTGATGACATTTATTACAAAAATACTCTTCTACGAGACATATTTTAAACAATTAACTAATAACGACAAATCATGAGTAATTTGTTTTTTAAACTAGCTTATTGTTATTTACATCTCGATGATTTATACACATTATTAATAAAAATTAAGTAGTTCTCAATGTTGTACAATACTTTACATAATATAGAGAAATATTTATCGTAGCTGAAATATTATATGACAATTACTAATTAAAGAAATTGTAAATAAGAAAACAAATATTAAAACACTTAATAAAATGTTAAGACATTTAAAAACAATGAACTGTACAGCAACTCTTAGAAATATTTAAAAACTCTTCGATTTAAGATAATGTTAGTGGTTGGTCGATAACAAAAACTGATGTTAACATATATGGTAACTTATTATAATTAATCAAAGGTGTAAGGCACTCCTAATACTCTGGTGAGCTACCACTGACGCTGACATTGTCACTGATAAGGATGGGTTTTTGATTATGTTTGTCTTCTACGTCAAAACTTATTAAATCTTGATCATAGTTTTTGGTTTTCTGTAAACAAAAAAGTACTATTAAACAGGTATACATTAATTATTCACTTATTTTTAGTTATAACTTAAATTATAATTAAAAACATTAACAATAATTTAACTAATACAATTAATATAAAACTTAAATTAATTTGTGTTATATGATGTCAATGTCATTTTGAATGATCTAGAACATGGGGAATCTAAACTACAATGCAACAAAATAAACAAATTATTAAAAAAGTTTAATTTTTAGATAGAATTTAGATATTAATGTACATACAGTAACAGCCTGTGCATGTCCCACTACTGGGCTAAGGCCTCTTCTCCTGTTTTGAGGAGAAGGTTTGGAGCTTATGCCACCACACTGCTCCAATACTAGTTGGTGGAATACACATGTGACAGAATTTCAGTAAAATTTGACACATGCAGGTTTCCTCACAATGTTTTCCTTCACCATCAAGCACGAGATGAATTATAATCACAAATTAAGACAGACACACGAAATTCAGTGGTGCTTGCCCGGTTTTGAACTCACGATCATCGGTTAAGATTCATGCGTTCTTACCACTGGACCATCTCGTATGTATCACTGATAAAATATTATATTTGGAAATGGATTATATTGGGAACATTAACATATATATATAATTGCAAACAACAGAGGTGAATAAAGAAGACAAACACACTAAACATATAGAACCAACTTGTTTTTTTGACACTTACAAATATATAAACTAGTATGTCATTACTGTGAGGTAGGTATTAGCAGGCGTCTATTATAAGTATAAGATATTGTTACAACACTTACATTATCTATTGGAGTACTTGCACTAGTAGGAGCAGGATCTGAACTTTTTTTGAGCACAGCTGCATAATTTAATGTTTGAGATTTCGTTGAACTTGAAGGCATTAACTCAGGGTTGAGGCTTGTATTTTTAATTTCAATAGTTTGATCAGTTTTGTCACCGTCTGATAATATAGTAGCCTTCCTATTTATAATAACATTTGGAATGCTGAGAATGTCGACAGTTGCCGGTGTCTTTAATGCCTCAATACACGCTTCGGCCATCTCAACATCTCTATTTAAATGTTTTTCATCCAATATTTTATTGTATGCACCTTCCAGATCAACTACTTGCTTATCAGCTAAAATATTACTCATTTGTTTTATTTCAGCCTCAAGTTCTCTGATAGTGCACTCATTTTTAGCAGCAATTTTGGCTTCTTTAATAAGTCTCACATCTATCGCTTCTTGTACTATCAATATTGCGTTACTACTCTGAACGTTACTCTCTTTGACAATTTTGTGGAATATGCAATGTGGAGATACTTTAGTAGGTTTTTTATAACCTGCCAGTTTTTCACCCAAATTAGCTGTAACATCATCAACATGTTCATACATATCAAAACAGTTAATTTTACCGAATCGATATACAACTGTATGTGTTGAGCTAATTGATGATGATTTAATTGATAAATTGCAAGAAACAAACGTTTTCCTTCCGTGATACTTTTCAAAGTATTTCTGTAATCCCTTCGATATTAACTTGTCCCGGAAAGTTGGTTTGATGCTACTATTTTTTCTGTATTTGTACCATCCTACAACTTCGGTGGCCACATTAGATAGTAATTCAGAGAGCACATCTTCTTTTATTGTGCCGGTAGGTAAATAAAATAATGATACCGAAGGTAAGGGTAGTACAGTTCTTATCACTATTTGAGTGTCCAGTCTGGCATTGTCGTTTTGAGAATCCGATATATGGTTAGTAATTTGAGAAGTCACATCACCTATGAGGAAGCCCTCCTGCAAGAATTTATAACGATTATTAAAAATACATTAAAACTATAAACAAGGTTTTTCATTTTATATGTACTTACCTGACTATTTGGAGAATTCATACATTCGTATAATAAAAACGAAAGAGCGGTGCCATTGAGCGACACCTTTTCTGTATAAGCCATTTGATATTACAATTTGCTCATGAATTTTATATCAACAAAATTTTAACATAATTCTATAAGTACTTATTTAGTACCTATGATTCTGTTCTTGAGTTGATTTTTGAGTCACAACTCACAAGTATAAACTTATTAACTTATTACTTAATGACATTAGAGAAAACAGATACCTATCTAAAAATATTAGTTACCTATTATAAAATTAAAGGAACGGTCAGATTGCCGACAATATATAGGTAATTAAATATTAAAATATAGGCAGCAATAAATTGCTTGAAAACCGTTTATTTTTGATAAGTAAACGAATTATTTGCGGTTGCTAATACTTGTATACATTTTTACAAAAGTGAAGAAACAAAACGTTTGCATAAATATTTTTAGGAGTTATTGAAACAAAGTGATTATGTAGTTATGTACTCTGTGCTAATAATGTCGAACTTCGAAGAAAAAAATATACTCTACAAAGATTGAATTTTGATTCAATCTTTGTAAAGTATATTTTTTTCTTTTTTATGATGAATAAAAATATTTGTATAAATAATTAAAGCAAATAATTAATAACAACTAATAATCGTAAAAATAATGATCGTGTTGACTAACATATTTAAGTAAATAAGTAATAAACACATTGTCACTCCTGGTTATATTATTAATAATATATCGTATTTATACTTATTGTCTATGATTGTCTATGCTATGCGACGTGCGATCCTGAAAATTTCAGTATTTTGGTAGTATCATGGTTGTTTCGTCACGCGAATTTAACAATAGAATTTGATTTAATTTAGTAGTTAAATATATATATATTATATACTAGTGGAATCGTAGCACTAGCGGCGGCAAACCGTTTTTTTTGTTTATTGAGATGTAAATGTAATTTATTGGATAAATATTTATTACAGTAAGTGTTTTCTTAATATTATATTATTATTTATTTTTATTAATTTTATATATTCTTCATTTAAGAACAACTGACTTGAAAATATACTTTGATTTCAAAATAAATATTTTTTTTATATTCATTAAGATTTAAAAATAGATATAAATGTTATGCTTTTAGTATTTATTATCAAATACAAATGACGTTCAAATCTAATGTATAAATTCTTAAGATAAGGCGACATTATGGTAATTTATCGTTTTAATATATTTTTCATTTGTTACAGCTCACTGTTATCAAAATAAAGTTTATGTTGAGAGGAATAGTTCTCAATGTGAAAAAGTTTGAAAATCAAGTTTGTTTTACATTGAATATCAAAAGAAACAAATTTTATATTCGTAATAAATCATCTAATTTGCTCAATATGGATAGTTGTAAAAATAAGGAATGCTTAACTAGCCAAGATAAATTATTATCAAAGAAATATTACCGACGAGCTGAACACAGGTAAGAAGTTAATAAAATATTTACATAATCAAGCAATGCAAGTGCTGTATGCCTTTTTTAAATAATAATTTATCTTTCTCTTATAAAATATTTGATTCCAGTTTTTTTGTAATAACTAATTTTATATATTGATTTTTGATGTTTTAATATTCAATTCGTTTGAATCATCTCTTTTTTAAGTTTATGTTTAATTATAATATTATGTATAAAAAATGAATACCTACATTATAAATCTTATTAACAATTTGCAGAAAGAATCATTAAATTTAATTTTTTTTATAATCAAATGATATTGCTTATAGTAATATCTATTTATAATAAGTACATAAAAATTAAACGGCCATTTAAATAATGGAAGAAATAAAACTCGATCTTAAAGATTATGTACATATACCTATAATTACGTTCCATATAATTAAATTATTTCTTTTCTCATTATGTTTTAGTTCATTCAATATTTAAAATTAGAAATAAAAAGTACAACATGAAAAGTGCTTATGAAATATTTTAATGCTTTTTATTGAACTAAAATTAATGCATTTATTATATGCTGTAGAAACTATGTTGTTTGAGTTATGTTTGTGAGTATGTGAATCCAGGCTAAGCGGAATCAGATTTAGGCCATGTTCAACTAAATATATTCAGAATTACATATGAAGTATATATATTAGCAATCTTTTTTTAAAAATACACTTTCAACTTTAGCTTAATTTTATATTCAGTACTAACTATGAGCGTAAATAAATCTTATTTAGTTCATTTGTCTCGTCTGAATTAACTGGATGATCGAATGATGATGGTATTTTCAAAATCTTTCAATAGGCCAAGGTTTTGCGTTTTTGGAGGCCGAACTTTTGACAAATATAGGGGCAACAACTGTGTGTTATAGAATAGCATAAATTATGCATTTGAGGTTGAAACAATTTTTAAATGAACATATGTTTTCAATTGTATAAATTGGCTAAATAAAGCAAAATATTGTATGATCTTTATCATACATACCGAACATACACTGACTTTTTTAAATCAAAAATAATCTTTTGGAAGAATTTACTAATAGTAATAATTTATTTGTGTGTTTATAGTATAAAGTTATTATTACCAAAATACGTAAATGTTTTGGAATAGGAAAATCCACTTTCAGACTACAAGATTTATAATGACACTGAATAATTCGTAGATCTCTGCATTGCAGTACAACTTACTAATGACTACAGTAAATAGTTGATATAATAGCTTTTTTAACATTTAACAAAAATGAGATTAAATCTGGTAACATAAAGAAATATAAATCGTAATATAAATTATAATACGTATTGTAATTTTAATTTTCCGCGATAATGATTGTTAAAAACATTTACATCAGATTCGAACCATGACCCGTCAAGATGTTATCGTTTGGGATAAATAACAGTTAATATGTTTGACGAATTGTTCCACAGTTACCGCTGAACGTTTACGACGTTCGGTCGTATTTGTATCGTTGCATCGTTAATTATTAAATTGTTATTAAAATGCCGGATGCATTCGAAATAGCTTATCCGCTGTCACCGTCAGTGAGCCCGCAAGATATACGCGCGCGCGCCAATTCGTCGACGAAGCGTAAACCGGTGACGTTCCTAGCCGGCGATGTAGCTGTTGAGATACCGGATAAAACCGTTGTCGGCATTGACAAACCATTGATGAGAAGTGACCGAACTGAAGCTGAGTTAGATACATTCGCGGAATGTCTAACAACAATACAAAGTACATGGTTTGATAAAAGGGAACTACAGCATAGGTATGTATTTAAATACCCCAAGCCACTTAAAATGTTTTCATAAGGGCTACATTATATTATTTAGTATGTTTAAATGTTACATACAGTGGTGGTCGTATAATTATTTATCTCGAAAATGTCTAACGATTTGGCTCAAATTTAGTAAATTACCTTTTTAAATTTATCTATATCGAGTTGTCTTTGCCGGAAAAAAGCTACATCTCACTGAAAAAAAAAATACTAAGTTGGTTGGTGTAATGTATTCTAGGGAGATCGGACTGTACTATTTTAATGTTACAGAATAATATACTATAATCTAGGCTCTCACCAGTATAAGTTCCAAAAACGAAATACAATTCGCCATTTCTAACATTAGCAGCTTATCAGCAGCTGATGCAGTGTACTGAGCTTTAAAATAGCCATGAAAATAGATAAGCTAATACATGGTAAGTGGCTGTGAAGCTATACTCTGATATTATACATTATTATTGCAAGAGAACAAAGGTAAATTTTATTTACACTGTCGACTTCCAAACTTCGGGCATTTAAAGATAATTTCTTAACATAAAAATCCAATAACATTTTATTCGCCTGACACGGTGTTTCAATCCAGGACCTCGATAACTGCGCCCTATATACAACCAATAGACAAACGAGGTCGACAGTCAAGTGTTTGTTGTTAAATTGACACCGAAGATAAAGCTTTAGACGAGCCGGTTGGCGTGGTTGGTATGGTACTTGCTTTTCACGCCGCAGGTCGTGGGTTCGATTCCCACCCAGGACAGACATTTGTGTGCATGGACATGTCTGTTTGTCCTGAGTCTGGGTGTAATTATCTATATAAGTATTTATTTACAAAAGAAAAGTAGTATATGTAAGTATATCAGTTGTCTGGTTTCCATAGTACGAGCTCTGCTTAGTTTGGGATCATCGAGCTTTGTGGTCGATTTATATATACAACAAAAGTCGTGTTACAATTACAATGATTGTTTAAATTTTCGTGTTTATTGTGATCATATATATTATTATCATAATGTTATTTATATTATAAAGGAGATATGGCAACATAGCAATATATAGCATAACGACACGCTATGACATTGACGTAGTTGGTATTGTAGATAATAATCCTACATTGATACAGGTTTAATCGTAATTATCATTTTTATTTTGAATGTCATAATAGTACGTTTTTATAAAATGTTTTTCTGTCTCCTTTTGTTTTTGATACGTCTAATAAAAACGCAATTTTATTTACTAACATTGGTTGCATCTTCTGGTCAGTTTATTTGAACATATACAATTTTCTCAGAGATTATATCAACAACTCTCAATTTTATTTTCTTTTTTTTTAATCTGTCTAGTCTTCACATACGTGTTGTCTGTACCTTTAATGTATCTTTCGATTATTTGCACGCTATTGGCCTCAAAAAATTATAAATCAGCATTTTTTCGCATTTTCTTCAGTGTATTTAGTGTATTGTAGGTAGTCGTCATTCAATTATGGGGATCAAAATTTATCTCAAGGGATAGTTTTAAGCCGTTGTTGCTTAAAAACTGGCTAAACTGGCTTCCCGTACATTAGAATTAAACAACGTTCTAGTTCGAAATTTGTACAAAATAAATTTAAAAAAAATAACCATCACTTAGTTTACTTCCAACTACTCAACCTTCGAAAATATAATTAAAAGAAATATACATAATACCGTTCGCATAGAGTTTAGACTCTGAATACAAAAGAGAGAAGTTTAATTTTGTTCGTTTCTTTTCAACTAGTTTTAGCCCGTGGCTTCGTCCGCACTATAGGGTATTAGATAAAAAAACCTATGCTTTTTTTTTTTAATTGTGTTAAACGCATTACGCGTTTCCCCCCATGGGAATAGTGGGGAGGTATGTGGGGCTCGCCATATGTCCATGGCACCGAGTGTGCCCCGGTCATTGGAATACCCACTAAAAAACCAACGGTACCCTTCCCGTCTTAACGGGAGCGCCACGGGATCGCCACGGGATCGCTTGCGCATGCTACCGTGACGCTCCGATGTCTTTCCTTGCTTGGTTCAAGCTTGGTCTATACGAAATGTCATCAAAATCGGTTCCATGGTTCAGCCGTGAAAGCGTAACAGACTGACAGAGTTACTTTCGCATTTATAATATTAATATAGATTAGTATAGATGTGTAATTATTAATTTTATAAATCTTTTTTGTGACATCAAATTTTAGGAGCGAATTTTATTTTCAAGTATTTGGTGAGTGCGACCTCGTTCGTAATTTCCTTTAAAGTAATTTATTATTATTTTAATTCGCTTAAAACGCTTTGACTACGATCTTTAATAATATTAAATATTTTGTACCAGTAAGTCGAATGTTTTTATATACAACGAAACGGTTTTAACCCAAAAACAATTCGACGCATTTTGTCATGATGTGTGATCACGACGAAATTAAACAATGGTTATTTAAAAAAAAAACTTCTTATACACATAAATTGTTCCTTTCGAAATGCCTACATAGCTATGACGTAAACGCTATCTATTTTTTCTTAAGCCGAAGAAAAAGTTAGTTGATGGAGTAAAGTTCTGCAATATAGGGTAGGATTTCAAGCATTTTGTTTGACCTTTCGAAAGTTAGCTATAGCAATTTAAGCTTAGTGCATTGTGTTGAAGTATGCCTTGTTCTCATTATTTTCACCGTTTTAAGGATTTGCTTCGCCTATGATGATCCTAGTTTATCGCGTCCAGACAGACAGACAGACGCGGCAGAGGGACATTGTTTTACTATATATAGTGACTGATATCATGACAAAAAGCTATTCGGTGGATATACGAATCGACGCGTGGAATTTAACGTATGCCGTGAATCATGATAATCGAATCAAAATGTCATAATTCATTTAATAACAAGGAAAAGGAAATAGAACTGCATCAATGTATTTACCTTTTCGTAATATGTAATTTATATTATTATGCTGGGTCGAGCCAATATAAGGCATTGGGTTTTTTTGTAATGGAAATTCTTAAAGACGATGATACTACAGGTTTCTCCGGTTGTATTCTATCGTCGTCTATTCTATTCATCAGATCAGTACAGTAACAGCCTGTGAATGCCCCACTACTGGGCTAAGGTCTCTTCTCCTCTTTTGAAAAGAAGGTTTGGAGCTTATTCCACCACGCTGCTCCAATGCGGGTTGGTGGAATACCCCTGTGACAGAATTTCAGTGAAATTTGACACATGCAGTTTTGCTCACGATGTTTTCCTTCACCGTCAAGCACGAGATGAATTATAATCACAAATTAAGCACATGAAATTCAGTGGTGCTCGCCCGGGTTTGAACCCACGGTCATCGGTTAAGATTCACGCGTTCTTACCACTGGGCCATCTCGGCTTTCTTTTATCAGATCGGAATGAGGGAATAGAAAGTGGTAACATATAGTTGGCTAGTCTCCTCTGCGAATGGTCACCGTAACCGATATCGGTTAGGATGACATCTTCATCATACTAGAGACGAAATAGCGTATACTAATATAATATTTTTAAGTACGTACTTAATTTTTCTGGAAATATGTGTTATTCTTTTGAATTATTGATAAGTAATTTCGATCAGTTTCTGAGAACGAATCCATAAAGTTATTTAATTAAATGTAATGTGTCCGACTTCTTATCAAATTAGAGATATTGAAATAAATTGTCAACACAACCACCACTGTTTAACCAACAATAACCACTGTTTATTTATATTATTTATATTTATTATTTCGAATAGCAATAATCATATTATTAATGACTGACTATTATTAATGTTACATTTCCAGTTGACAAACAATTGTTATTTAAAACGCGTACTTATGATACCTACCTAAAATAATAAAGAACGCCTATGTATGTTAGTTAAAGTTATGCTAGCGGTTTGATCTAGTCACTTGTACGCTGTTTAAAGAAGGTAATTTAATAAACTATTTTTAGATTTGATATATAATTAAATACACTTATGGACAAACTTAGTGGCAAGAAATGTCGTATATGTACTTTTTAAGCATAATGAATTTTAATATTTGGCTATTTGATAGCTATGCGTTGCTATAAACCGTCAGCTTAGTAACTTAAGTGTCACTAAGCTAATATTATAACAATAAAAAAAATTATGTGACTTACCTTTTGAATATGGTAACAATGCATTGACCTGATAAGTATTTGTAACTATGCCAATTGCACTTTCTTAAAGTGTCACGATGAATAAACTCTAGAAATGTCGGCTTTGTAAAAATACGTTACGAAATTTCTATTCTTAATATCATCAGACACTTGCAATCCAATGCCTAACATAGGTCTCTTATAAGCTGCGCCAAAGCTCCGGTTCTCCGCCAGTCCGTTCCAAGTCCCTCTTTGGTTGAGTTTCTATACTTATTAAAAAATGCATTTTAATAATATGATGTCAAAACAAATAGGACATACTATCGCAAACGCGACGAGTACGTACCTATTGCCTTTTTTTACTAGTATTAAATCAAGTAGACATTCACAAAATTTTGACCTTGTAATTCTCACGTTCGTCGAAACTCGAAAGTAATTGCCAGGTCTCGTCATGCGAGTATAACTTCATCCCAAACAGAAATAATATTAATGTTACACAATTCCCACTTATATAAAATAATTTAGCATTTTAAATAATCCACCTCGAATTGTGATTAAAAAGTGAATATTTAATAATAATAGTTATCAAACTATTATTGTTATATAATGTAAGGCAATTTTATACATTATTACTTATAAGTTTTGCTCAAGTCTGCGCGTCTTTTCGGCTATTATTCGCATATGAAGGCTTGTGAACTCTTTGTTTAATAATGAGGATTGTCAATAGCATAAATACTTTGTAACAGCGTTGGGTAAACCAGTAATAATGTTCTCCGAGTTGTTTTACCTACAATTATATGTATATGTAGCTTTTGGAAATAGACGGTGCACTCGGTGGGTGGACATACACGGACAACGCAAATAAGGAGCCAAATTACTGTGTTCAAATGAATTAGCATACAGAACTGCCAAACTAACCGTAAAAGTTAATGCAACTACATCATATTTTAAATAGTTTAACACCTACATACGTTTTGTAACGTGCATATCATAGCTTATAATTATTTTAAATAATTGCTCAATATAATTATCTATAAAGGGAAAATTAAATGAAAATTAAATATAATAGCACGTTTACAACGATAATGTTAAGTTTTCGTAGTTATGTGTTATTATTTATCAATTGTTTAGGGCTGAGTTGTGAATCAGCTGTTACATAGCGCGGTCGCGGGGAAATCGTTGTTGTGGGCTCGTGGGGGACGCTGCTGGCGTGAATGTCAGTATACGCGAACACGCTTACCGCGTCACATCGTTTGCCTTTTATTCCAATTGATTATTATCACATTCCTTATCGCGATCTTGAACGTTAAGTGTTTGTACGCCGTGTGTTTAATGTGCTTATGGTGATTTCGATTTAGAAGTATAATAGTTCTCAGTGATATTTTACTTTATTATAGGGAAACAAAAGTTAGACCTTAGTCCGTACGTACGTGAGTTTTAAACGAATTAATAGAGTCGGATAGGCTAAGTTTAAAACAACAATTTGATTTTTGCCATTTCATAATCTTATACGTAAAATTTTCCAAGGTTAATTTCGTTTTTTTTTTTCGTGAAAGATTTTAACAAGATCTACCGGTTTCTGATTGTTGCTTTGTTTACAAGTTTTAAATACTAATCGTTTGACTAGATTTTTTTTTTTCGTTTTTGTAATAATGCCATGTTGTGTTGTGTAGAATAAAAAAACTTTGACACTTACGTATGCGTCACTCATAGACGTCGCATTGTTCGGTCTTGAAAACTCGAGTGAAAACAAAGGAAGCTATTAATCTTGTCTACACTTAAAACTTTGTTAACTCAGCAATAATTAAGACTGGTAAATTATACTAATAGTGAAATAACGTACATCGATTATATTTGTTATTAATTTCCATCCTATTATGATATTTATTCAATAAATATAAATATATCGACGATTTTCTAAGTAATTATATGGAAGCGGGTAATACCGTCTGGCGAATTTATATTGATTAGTGCGTCTCCTGGCAGATTCCCCCAGCCGTCCTGCATCCGCTCCCCAAGTTCATTATCCATACCGATTTGTATATGATTATATGAATATGACTTGTATATTTTTATATATATCATAATTCAACATTCCTTATAGTTTTTTTTTCGAATGACATAAATAATCATTAACCTCATTTTTATTGGCACTTGTCAAAATTTAACGTTAATGTACTTGCACGCAATACCCACATGATATACGGATGTCTGTCGTTTGAGTAAATCTTTTTAACTTATTGTATTCAAGGATATCGACTCCAAACGCTTCCTGCACGTTACAATCGAAATAGGTAGTTATAGTGAATTGTGCAATTAAATTAGGAATGTGTAGTAGTGTATGAAAGTGCATATTGGAAAACGTATAAATAAATCGGAATTTTTAAATATAAAAACGTTACGAACGAAATTGTTATTAAGTCTGAGTGCTGTGAGGATGAGGTATCAGGGAGTTATGGCGAATGGAACTTCAGATTTGTTTCCCGACTCGGCGATCACGAATGGCTCGTCGTACGGCAAAGGAGATAGATACACGGCGGCTCCTAATGAGTGAGTTATATCTATTTTTGTTCTCGGAATATTTGTTAGACTTAAGTCACGATATTTTCGGCGGTAAGTGGACATAGCCAAAACAACGATGTGTGAATCAAACGTTTTAGCCATTGTTCACGAAGAGTATTTATCGACATAGCAGTAATTGAATGACATTTACTTTATACATCATAATTATTGTTATGTTAAAATTGTATTAATATTAGGATAAGTACCTATATGATTAATTTACGGCTATTTAAAAAGCGTGACAAAAGTGGGTTACTTAAAAACGTTTCATTTGGAAACTGAATAGAAATGTTCCACCTAAATTCGATCTTGAAATTAGACTAATCACGCCTAAATATTCCCTTCAATGATAAATACATGATTATCAAAAGAGATTTATAAACGCGTGTATAAAGAAGTCACCGTCACAGCTATTTTATCCGAAGTTTTGACATTCCAAACGAAAGTATTTTAAGATGACTGGAAATCAGAAGTCGCCTAAAATTACGTTGCCATTCATATATGATTTGATTAAATATAACCTTGCGAACGCACAGGAAACGAGTCTTTATATATATACAGAATTGAGACTGGTCTCCAATACATTATCAATCGGGACATTACACCTATTAGCGCCAATGTTTATATTCGTATTACCACCTGACTAGCCTTGCACTTCCAATGACATAGCAATGTTATGTTCCAATTCAGAAATAATTTTCATGTCAAGACCAAAATATCCGTTTCCCTTTAATGCGTTCGCTTATTGCATTTTATGTTAATATTCGACGATTTTAGGTCAAAGTTATTTTCCTTTATTATAAACGATTTTTCTTGACATAAATATCAATATATTATATGATTACTGGTTAATATTAAGTTGTCTTCTGTGTGAATATAATACACGCATGAAAAGTAAAAAAATATTGAAATAGTATGCGAATGAGGAAAAATAGTTTTAGATCACACTGCTGGGCAAATAACCGGCCAAAAGTCCTGATGTTATCGGGACGAACAGCTCGCAGCTTACTCAGAAGTACTAAGGATTATTGGTCACTTATTCGGGTTTCGTACGACTTCAGTACCGATACGATATGAATTATAAACACAATTAGCCACAAAAAATAACTCATATCTGCTCGCCCAGATTGTATTTCTTTTTTTATTTAAAAACGTGCTATGTTTTATATACATATATTGATCAACATAATTATGCAGTTGACAACAAAAGGTAGAACTATGCCTTAAGGGCATTTCCTATTTTAATATTTAAGCAGAATAGAAATAAAGGGGAAGGTGTAAAATACATAAATAAATTACACAAAAAAACAACATAATATAAATAGTGTATTATATCTTCGGTTAAGAAGCACTTGTTTTTTTTTTCCTCTATGGATAGGTTAGATCTGTCACTCTATACGCTAAAACCTTATCAACATATATATTATGCTAGCTATTCACCTATATATCGTACATATATCGTAATACATATAACTAGTGGTTTAAGCGGGGCACGTCAGTAATGCTTCCCGTCGGCATGATTTTTTCATCTTCAACTTTTGATCGTCATATTTCAGTCAATTTTCATAAAATCTTAATGAATTAGTCACCTAAACATTCCTTATGAATCACTCATTCCTATAGACGTATAGGTGAAATTGTATGAAAATCTGTTCGAAAGTTTTTGAGTTTATCGCGTTCAGACAGGCAGACGCGATGGTAACTTTGATTTATAATATGTAGTAATGATTAATAAAAGATGTAGATTTATTAGTAGTTGATTTTTACACATATAACTACAAAGGGTAATTGTAAATACGCAGTTAATTTATGTTTTATCCGCGTAGTATCATTGAGAAACTGGTCGGTTTATTGCAGAGTCATCTTTGTAGAATCTAAACTTCGAACCGTCTATTGCACATTTTTTGTATATAGATAATACATGGATAATACTATATTTGCAAAATTGGCTCACCCGCGACAAGATACACGTATTTTAACCTAAAGTTAATATTAAAGTGAAACTTTATGCCATAGTTGATGTTGTTATTAAAGTTGTACGCCTACTGCTTCGTATTCAGGTCAGAGCGGTACGTATTTGCATATTTCGCTGTTCGGTACATTTTGTTACCGGTCGTATCAGTTTTGCACGGGGGAGTCAACTTTTAATTGATCACCACGTACCTAACATACTTTGAGATGTGTGAAAAAATATCAGATAAGGATAATTATCATTTAATTATGGTTTGATCGAAGCGTGTTATTATGACGTTACAATTTATTTATTTATTTAATAGTAAGCCGTAACGTTATAAAAAAATAAATATATTTTCTTACTGCGTTTTATAACAATAGTGTTACAAATTATGTATATCAATTATTACGGGCTAACTTAACATTCAAATAAAAGTTATTGCTCTAATTATCGGAAAAAAAAACAAAAAACAGATTATTAACATAAATAACAGTGTCTCTTAACGAAATATATAACTGAATGAAGTCACATACATTTTTTAATTTTTAAAATTTTGTTATATTATAAATCATAATGGTGCAATGACGTATCTCTAATTCTTGTAACTATTGATCTGGAACTGTTTACCTTTATGAGTTATTATCATCATTAAATCAATTATTTATTATATTGCGGTTATAAATTAGAGTTAAGTTTAAAATTTAAGATCGATCATAATATAATGATATAAACGAATGCCTTATAAAAGTCGTTTAGCGGTTGTTAATTAAACACTATTTATTGAGTTTCATTAAAATTACACTTTATCATTTTATATATATATTTATGTGAAAATAACAATTCAGAATAGCATTTGTTCGCTGACGGTGTTGTGTTTTATCTACATACATGTGCGAGACTTGTTCGAATCGCTATTTTGTGACGCGATATGCAACGTTTCATGTTGCGTGATCATTCTCGTTAGCCGAGTCAGTTGAATGAGTGATAGAAACAATCGTGATAACAGAGTTCCGACGCGGCGCGGACGTGGCAATTGCTCACTGGGACGGTGGCTAGCAATCCGTGGAGCGCTAACGCTGTTCAGCGAGAATATGACGAAATTATATGAGTTATTTTGTCCATAAAGGATTTATTGATTTATACATTTATAAAACTTAAGGTTATCGTTCAGCCTGTTTCCATTTAAGGCGTTTAATTGTTTGATTTACATCTTGAACCTTTGTTACGTGACGTATGTGTATACGGGTATTATTATTATTATTTTTTTTTATGTCGTATGTAGGCGTACGAGCATATGGGCCACCTGAAGGTAAGTGGTTACCAACGCCCATAGATATTGACATTGTAAGAGATGTTAAACATCGCTTACATCGCCAATGCGCCACCAACCTTGGGAACTAAGATGTTACGTCCCTTGTGCCTGTAATTACACTGGCTCACTCACCCTTCAAACCGGAACACAACAGTACCAAGTACTGCTGTTTTGCGGTAGAAAATCTGATGAATGGGTGGTACCTAACCAGACGAGCTTGCACAAAGCTCTACCACCAAGTAATATAAATATTATATTATAAAATAAAACACATATGTAAAATAATGTAACTGATAATGAATTTTATCATCGATAGTGTGGATTGTATTTGGAAATGATTTATGCTTCGATATTCCAAGAACTATCTTATCCATCTCATACTAATGAGAACGATTGTTTATAAAACCAAACATGAGTTGAGGCATGAGTCGAAGATTTCATGGGAACAGTCAATCATTTTATAATTGAATGATTAAAGCGTCTTAAAAAGGTGATCCTAGTTTACAAGCTCGCGATGTTTCGTAAGTGTTTTGCAATTAAATATAAAAATATAATGTCTTCCTACTGCGAAAAGATTGGGAGCCTCTGCATTCGAACTTAATTCGTTAAACGTAAATGATTTTTGCAAGATTAATAAACGCTTCGTTTTTATTCTCATAATTAACGATATAAATAAATCCGAGAATTATAATTTAATTCTACTATCAGTATTCAAACTAGCAAGTAGATTCAAAGTTTTTTTTAAATAATAATAGTTATTGTATTACTTAGGCAGAATAGTAATTATCCTACCTGGTGGTAAGTGGTCATAACCGGCCACAACGTTTACATAGTATGAAATATTAACCTTCCCTTACATAGCCAATGCATAACTAATATTTTGAACAAAGATGATATAAAACCCTTGTGCCTTCGAGCCGGAATAAAACAATACAAAGTGTTGCTGGTTGGCGCTAAAATATGTTATGAGTGAGTGGGTGGTATATACCGAGACGGGCTTGCACAAAGTACGAATATTATAAAAGTAATAACAATCCGTGAATTTCCCACTGTTGCGTAGAGGCCACTCCTCTGAAGGAAAACGTTTAGAACTTATTTCACCATGCTGCTCCGATGCGAGGCAGATGATACACTCGTGGCAGAACTTTGTCCGATACAAAAAGGGCTTGTTCACGATGTGCCAGATGATTAAAAACAAATTAAGCACAATAAATGCAGTGAACCTGTAATTGAACCTGCGACTTCAGGTTGAGATCCACATGTTTTATACACTTTCATTAAGACTGAATGTCACAAACGAAAGAATTTCTCTTATATTTCTCGTCTCTATTTGAAGACTTTTCTAGGGTTCTTGAAGAATCACTCATAGTATAAAACGTGGAGTACTACTATAAAACAGACAATAGAGTTATTTTAGTATTATTTTTAGATCTGTTGACCTTTTACTAGTGAATTCTTATCATATTTGAGTACCTTATGGGTCTAGTTGCTAGCTTATATACAGTCTCGAGGTCCTGGGTTTTTCAGACCGCGGTTTTAAGTCGAGAACGTCTTAACTGTTACCCAGAATCTGGGAATTGACTGTGCTTACAAACTTGTCCACAAAGCTATTGGTACTGCCGTCAGATATCCCATCAGGTGATAAAAGTAAGAAATAGAAATCAAATTTCAAAATATAAATAGTTTATTTGAGTAGGTTTCTTATTTAAACAGTATTGAATCATCACTTTACAGAACCATAATAAATGTAAAGCTACCACCGGTTCGGAACATAGATTCTTCCGAGAAGAACCGGCAGGAAACAGTAATTCGTGCTTGTGTCCGCAAACACCTGTGCACTATAATATGACCCGCGCCGTTGGCTAATCGCCTGTGAGAATGGCCATCGTTGCTGAAATCGGTGACAAGGATACGATTATAAGATTTGTGTTTTGATTACAAGCTTTGTAATATTTTCTTTTTAATGACAAATATTATTATTTCATTTTAATAGGCCATTTGTTGCGATATCGAAATGCTTGAATACGTAATCAGTTATTTAATGAATTATTATTCAATGTAGTATCATCATAAAGCGTGATTATCAAACTATCGGAATTCGATAAACGGGTACCATGGCAATTGCTTATTAAAGATATTGGTTTTGCACATTTATAACAGATTTATCATTTTATCATCGATTATAATATATATTCTCCTCATATATATTATATTCTCGTAATATATATTATAATCTCCTCTCTTAAATTTAAATTTCTTTTTAAATTCTTAGAGTAAAATGCCCGTAATATGTGTCTCATATACGTATTTCGTATTGCTGCTTCGCTATGCTGCATTTTGTAAAAGGGAATATCAATAAGTCCTTAAAAACGGACATTATTATTAATCTTTAATTATTAAAATTAAAATAGCTATACCAATCACGTAGCCCGTAACGATTCATATTCAAGTACATTGATTCCCATGGGTTTAACCGTAAACTGTAACTCTTCCGCAACTACATACGTCTAATGTTATACAATTTTTCAATTATATCTTGCATTGTTGAAGTTTAAGTTTGTATCAATGTGATCAAGTCGATTTATAGGAAGTCGATTTATAGATCTGCTTAAGGATATTTTTATATCTAAAACGAATCAATTGTTTTTTGATTGATGTTTTCCTGTTTAAGGGTCTTCTTTGACGTTTGTTGAAATTCGAAGGTCGGGATTTCGATAGAATTATATAGAAAGCGATGCTCCACAACCTTGAAATTAATCACACAGTTAGCCAATGAATTTAACTTACGTGTAGAGCATTCGAATTTAAGATAATGTTTATGGATAAGTGTAAAAAAAATCAGAAAAATCACTAAAACGTGTAAAATCGCACTTCCTTATAGAGACGAAATTATCGTAATCGTCGAGAATTTAGAAATGAATTTTATCAAATAATAAAGTTAAAACTATAAAGAAACGTCTGGAGTCTTCATTTTTTAATAAACATTTTCTTATTTTTTGTTATAATAAATTACAATGAAATTGTACGCGTTTTCTTATGCGAGTCGCCGATAATCCTCGCAAACCAGTCGGCCACGCGCCTCCGAAGTGAGAGCACGTCGGTTTGCGCCGCATTGATAGATCGCGATCGAACCGTGTACTTACACAAAATCAATGTGTGCGTAAATAGCGTATTTAGTATTTATTTGAACGTTTTAGTTGTCACCGACTGTTCATCATAAATTTTAGGGCGCGCACCGGCTTATGTATTCTGTTTTTTTTTTGGTATTTTTAGTGTTTTATCATTTGATACGATATTTTTACTGATAATATTTTGTATATTTTGTAGTTTGATAAAAAAACAAAAAATAACTCGAGTTGAAATTCTAACTAGTTACATAATTATAACACTCTCATATATAATGATACATTGCAATTTTTTTTATAAAAATATAATTTTTTGAAATATTTATATATATAATTACTTATTTCGTCCATTTCCTAGTTATATTGGCCAGTAAAACAACAACTGAGGCAATAAATTTAATGTCGTAAAAATTCAAATTATTCTTATTTTAATTGATAACGTAAAACTAAACAAAGTATTTATAAATAGTGTTTTGAACACTAAATAATAAAAATGACCAAATCCCATTTATGCATAAAACGAAACACGCGTGATGGCCCACCTAACAAACCCTCATTAGTCAGTAAATTACTGACTCTCAACTCAGCGGGCAATATAGTACTCAAGTGGAAATGAGTAGAACGAATATCCTTGTAATTGTGATCTAAGAACAGTAGTGGCATCACACTAAAGAACACACTTTCAATTGGAAGACCGCCACGCTTGTATATATAATAAGCTGCGTTAAAAACTTTAATACCGCGATTCAGGGATTATACATTTTTATAACATTTTTCTTTAGAAGTTTAATTATTTTATGTATTTATTCACATATTTTTTTTATATTGAGTAATTAAAGAAATAAAACATTTATTATTATAGTAATAATAATATTGTTTTTATTATTTTAGCATAAAATTAATAATTTTAGCATAAAATAATAATAATTCTTTTAGTTTTTTGTTACGTCAAAGCGCTATCTAGTGAGGATATACGAAACGTTTTCATGCCTCATCGTCATCATTGGTTTTGCAAATTGATATTTATCCGATTTCAGACTTACAAATCGATTTCAAAATCCGATTTTAGATATCTGAATTCGGTAATGCCTAGCCTCATCAAATCGCCTGAGAACTTAGCTATCCTTTTATTTTATTAGCTAACGTGCTCAGGCAAATATAGTCTTAAGGTACTTTATCAGTAAGGTCGATTATTGTGTAATAGATTTCCGTAGCAGAACCAAGAAACCGAAAGTCAAACTGCAAAATTCCCGCTATCCTTTTTATTCCGCTTTATTCCAATTGGTTAGAAAGAGAGAAAGTGAATTTCATAGTAGAATAAATGTTGTAAAATATATATTTCGATTCAGGAATTATATATTTTTCTTTAGAAGTTTAATTATTTTATGTATTTATTCACATATTTTTTTATATTGAGTAATTAAAAAAATAAAACATTTATTTTTACAGTAATAATAATATTGTTTTTATTATTTTAGCATAAAATGTTTGTTTCAATAATGTTTATATAATGTTTTTCTTGTATTCCTATTGATCTATTTTTATTTCACTTTTTGTATATATACTTGTTCCGTTTTTTAATAAAGCATTCCACATTCGTCTTTCGTCAATTTTTTTTTATTATTCCACATTACGACATCAAGAAGTTTATTTATACCAAACTACTCACCTCAACGCTATAGATATGTATTTGACAACATTTCAAAATCAGTGACAATAAAGTTAAAATTTAGTTTAGGAAAAAAAAGTGCGACGACCCCACTCTGCATACGTATATGTGTGCGTGCCGTGCCCGAGCCTCGATAGTTGCGACAGTAGCGCTAAAAACGTAAAACTTCATGCGGCGGAACGTCAAAGAAGACCCTTAAAGGATGATTGTGCAATCAGTACGGACAAAGGTTGCTTCTATAGAAAATAATGCAGAACAAAGAATTTATTTATTTTATTCCACATTAAAGTGTTTACAATTTAAATATTTCTTAGTCGTGTTAGTATATTTTAATATATTAATCTAGTGTTAGTGTGGTTAGTTATTTTCTTGTAATGTGGATCCCGATTGGGTGAAGGCCTCCTCTTTCTCCTTCCAGAATCCTCTATCTCTGGCGAGAATCATCCAACCTTGCCATGCTTTCTAAACAATATCATCAGCCCACCGTTTTGTTGGTCTGCCTATGCTTCTTTTCTCTAATGGTGGGTTCCAGCGTGTCACTTTTGTTGTAACTTAGGTAAATACTAAAATAATATTACGTTTTTCGAAAGTATAAATTCAGACGGATTCACTTCGCTCTGATCCTGGAAATTATTTGTCTGTAAGTTCTTATATCAAACGTAAATAACTTTATTCGAGTTGGCTCTCACAATATTTTTTGAATCGTCACTACAAATAGTTTACTTGGTGGTAGGGCTTTGTGCAAGCTCGTCTGGGTAGGTACCACCCACTCATTAGATATTTTACAGGCACAAGAGACATAACATCTTAGTTCACAAGGTTAGTGGCACATTACATTATATGTATCTCTTACAATGCCAATGTGACCACTTACCATCAGGTGGCCCATATGCTCGTCCGCCTTCCTATGCCATAAAAAAAGTAAATTTTATATGCCCATCAGTTTCGTTTATAAATTCTACCGAGAAGAATGAATCAAGAAACTGAAGTGTTAAGATTTTTTGTCAATTAAATACCGATGTAAGGTATATTAATTAAATACAATTAAATTATATCCTGAATAAAAATCAACGAATAAAAAAAGGTTAATCTCCAAGTTTTTTTATCATATAATTATATATAATCATTATTATATTTATACGCCATTGTAATTGCTTATTAACATGTGATTTGAGTTAATTAAATGGAATAGCTTTTTCATTTGTATTTCATTGAAATTCATTAAGTGAAGAACTTACCCATGATAGAATGAATTTTGCGAAGACGGTCTTTGGTGTTACACGTTTTAAATCTACTGCTCTGTATATAAAATGTTTGTCAATGTTTCTACCAAAAGGTTTAATGTTATTGCGGATTTACATAATATTGTTGTACATATAAAGCCAATTTAAATAATCCAACTTGATTGAGAACTCCCCGAAGGTAAATAAACGAAGTAGCTCTTTTTTGAAGAATGAATACGATTTCTATGACTGAAGCGTTACCCCAAAGTTATATGTATACAATAAGACACGATTCTGTGAAAATATCAACTAAGAATTAAATTCGTATTATACAAAGGTATACATATGTGCTTTTTAGAATTAAATTATTTACTTTTCAAGAAATATATTTTGAAATAAAAATTGCAATTTTTTTAATGTATAGTAATAATGAGTCAAAATAATACTTCAAAACGTCATTATAAGTATGTTAAGAGAGAAAGAGATAGCGAATATGATGACCACGCGAGAAAAAGAAAACACTTGTGTTTGTTCTCAAACTGTTCGAACATGACGGCGTATTTGACAGTTATTTGGATCGCGCGTATTTTATTAAGCGTCCGTGTCGTACTTCTTACGGACAGAGATCGACTGTGACGAAGTGGGAACAGGCGCTCGCTGTTCAGACTTCGAAAATCGGCACGCTTTGGACTGTCGATTTAATTTGTATTGATTGGTCGAAGGTTTTTAAACGAGTTACAACTTTACTCGAGAGAAAAGTATTCGTCTTTTTTACTTCCATATGTTTGCATGTACGCGACTTTTATATACTACATGCCAAGTTATTTAACTCTTTGACAATGGGAATATTTTCGTGTTTGAGGTTATAGTAATAAAAGTAAGTCCGTAAAGTTCACATTGCTTCTCGGACCCTTCATGATATGAAGGCTTAGAACTTAATCCACCATGCTGCTCCAATGCGGGTTCATAGATACAGAGGTGGTAGAATTTGATTAGACATAAACAGGGTTATTTCCTGTAACGCCGAGCACGGGATTAATTATATAAAAATTAAGCAATTAAAAACGGTTCCCTCGTGGTTTTGAATCAGCGATCTTTGATTCGTGTGTTCCAGTCACTGAACCATCTCGGATGTTCTCATATATACATGAATTTGTTTTGTTTATTTCGTGCAGTTTGTAATCTAGATTTAATATATTTATTAATAAAATTATCCAGCGCTCGTGCCAATCGAGGCTCGACTGAGCGAAGTGCGCACGATTTATTTTGTTTATAGTTATTGTACAACGAGGTGGCCTGCGTAGTTATTTTATTCTATAAGTGTTTGCAACTGATGTAATAACTGAGGAATTCATGATTTCGTTATTAATCATTATTTCGTTTTTGTTACAGAATCTTCGTGAACAGATCATTACATTTAGAAAATGTTAAGTTTTATGGATTCGATATGGATTACACATTGGCGGGTGAGTATTGCTTTGTTGTGTTTGAAATTCGTAAATTATTTTTGCCATAAAAACTTCAACATTTGTTTGCAAATAATGTAAGAAAAAAATTGACTACAAATAAAATTCCAGCCCATAAAAATTTCAACTTCTATTTTTTCAACCGTTAGTAATAGAAATTTTTCGTCAAATTTAAATGGGACCAAATGGGATGTATACTCAAGCAAAAAAAATTATTTCAAATGGTTTCATAAATTACAGAGTTCTGAGATAACAAATATAAAAATAATTCAATCGAATTGAGAACCTACTTATTTTTTGATTTCGGTTTATAAATACTCAACAATGTAACGGAAGACCACCTTAGAGCTATTCTGAACCTACCCCATAAAAAATAATAAATCATAAAAACTTGTATTCACATATCGGTAAAAAAAATATGCAAATGATATATTATAATAAAAAATATACTTTATTCAAATATGCTCCCACAACATAAACTGAATCGTCATTGAAAGTTGTCATCGGTTCAGAATGTTCATTGCACCGATAAGAACAAGTTAACTTGGTGGTAGGGTTTTGTCAAGCCCGTCTGTGTTGGTACCACACACTCATCAGATATTCGACAGCCATACTTAGTATTGTTGAATTCCGGTTTGAAGGCTGAATGACCCCTGTGTAAATACAGGCACAAAGGACATACCATGGTTCCCGAGGTTGGTGGCCCATTGGTTATGTAAGGAATGGCTTATGTCTTACAGCGCCAATGTCTATAGATGGTGATGGTCACTTCATGGTCATCAGGTTTCCCACTTGTCTGGTCCGCGAACGTATTTTATTTACATTTTACGAGTATATACCTATATAATAATGTTATTTATCTTGTATATGGTTTAAGAATTTATTTCTCATAAAAAAAAAGAATACAATTCACTTTAAATATTTGAGAAAACAATATTAACATACTTAAATATTATATATACAACATACGGACGGTACACAAAAATTAAGAACAAAATATTAGACTGTTTACTTAAAATAATGTGGGTATGACAAAAACAAGATGCAATATTACGTATCGTTTGTGTTATAGCAATTGGATAGCAATTGATATCATTTTCTTTAGCTAAATTACATATTAAAATTTTGTAAGAAAAATACAATATTCAAATAAAAATGTAGAAAATTAGTCGTTGATAATATTAAATGAAACTCTTAATAATTTCATAACAAACGCAAATACTTTTTTGTATAAAGTTAAAGACTGAATATCCTTAATGCTATTAGGTAGTTCGTTGTATAACCGTGCTCCTTCATATAATATACTTTTTTTACCGTAGTCGGTTCTTTGTCGTATGAGACATGTATTAATCATCCGTTTCTGTGTTTGTCCTATTTTTATGAACGATAGTTTTGTGTTTATGTTTTTGTTCAAAATCTTTTGCACTACTAGACACGTGTTATATATTTGGGACACTGTCATCAACCCCGTTTCATTATAAACCTTTTCAGTAGGAGATAGATAATTATAGTGAAAAAGTAGTTTTATGATTTTGTTTTGTTTTATTTGTAATTATATAAAATTGGATGTGAAAATATTTGTATGAGATTATTAAACGTCGACAGTTTTTAACCATATCCACCATCAGCATAAAAGTCCAACATAAGAATTGTCACACATACGTATGAATTCTTTCATTGAGTAAGTTTTAATACGTACATATAACTTGCCGCTAAACGGCGCTGCATCAAATCAACTTGTATATGTATTTTTCAATCGATCGATGCAAGGTTTCGCTAAGTAGTATATGAGAAACAAGAATATTGTAACGACTTGTTTGATTCGTCGTAATTTTGTAAAACGTTTATTTAATTTACTATAATATATAATAATTAATTAGTTGATCCACACCTTATAGTGGCTAGATATAAGGTCGCAAAAAAACAAGTCCTGGGTTTTTCTGTCGACAAATTCTCATAGATAGTCCGGAGTCTGCAAATTTGAAGTATGTACACTCCCGTTCCTCGGAAAGCACATAAAGTATTTCGCTTGAACTCTTTCTGATTGTGTCGCATTTGCCGTCGCATCGTATAATGAGAGTGAGGAAATAGAGAGTGCACCTGTGTTTGCAAACATGCGTGTGCACTATAAATTATAATATATCCTGCGCAGTTGTCTAGAGATTATCCGTCATGGCCGTAATCGGTCAGAAGGGACATCATAATTAGCAATACGTGTTTGAGAATAACAAAGCCGCTATGTAAATAAATATATGTAAATATATTTTTATTGCGTTTTCTTGTAGTCCACAGACGTGTTGCCCGTGCCTTTTTTTTTGTTTTGTTTTTTTTTTATTGTATAGGTAGGCGGACGAGCATGTGGGCCACCTGATGGTAAGTGGTCACCAACGACAATGGCATTGTAAGAAATGTTAACCTTCGCTTACATCGACGACCAGACGAGCTTGCACAAAGCTCTACCACCGAGTATGCCTTTGCTGTATGTGTATATCTATCAGCTTAGAGTTCGATAGTTTGTTCTTCAGGCAGCATCACAATTTAAAAAAAATGGATTATATAATAATTTGGTATCACTAAGTTGATCTGATGATAAAGCCTGGATGTTGATCTCTTTAGTACTTCTTGAAAAAAAAGTACTTTTCAGTTTATTTTACAGTAACTATATATTATATATATTACTTAATATCGATGACTATGTATGTATTTTTATATCTTAAATATATGTATCTATATCCAACTAGCAAATAGCCCGGACAGATATTGCGTCAAGTGCCCGGTAATAAATACGGGTAAAAACTTATGCATTAATGTAATAAAACCAGTTTGCCAATAATAGCAATCTATACTTTTCTTATATTAGTTTTACACGAGTATGCGAAAAACTTATGTTGTTTTTTTTTTATTTGGACGAAGGTCGGTCATTTCTCGTTTATTTTCTATCTATTAATAAATTCCTACTAAAAATGTACGACAAGTTCTTACGTTAACATATGAAGTCTGTTTTCAAAATCGAGTGATTTAGTTTTATTTTGATGTATTCGTTTGGTAAAATTCCGATCGAGTTTATCGTGAGTCAGAAACCAGTTTGAGGTCGCGTGATTGATGTTGCATGGAAAATATTACGTAGATGTTTGAGTTGACTTGTAAAAAATTATAGCACCTTTTATAACATATGCTAAGTCTTTTGATATATGATATAATGCAAATAAAGCATTATATATAGAACATATATGTGATCGTTCCTTCCAAAAGTCTTATTTTTAGCAAAATATTCATGGATAGCATAGCTTTCTATTAGAGTTTAAATATGGATCGATTTATTCATCTTGGTAGTAGAGCTTTGTGTAAACCCGTTTGGCTAGACAACCCACTCATCAGATGTCCTACCGCTAAACAGCGATTGTAAGTATTGTTGTGTTCCGATTTTAACGGTGATTGGGCCAGTTACTACCGATATAAGAGACATCAAATCTTAGTGCCCAAGATTGGAGGCACATTGGCAATGTAAAGAACGGTTAGTATTTCTTATATCACCAATGTTTGCCATCAGGTGGCCCGTCCGCCTACCTAATTTATATAAAAAAACGGTACTCCCACAGCTCAGTAGTTCCTTCATACAAAAAATATTAAACGAATAAAAAATGTATACATCTTTCTAATCTTTAAAGATATTTCCAGTAAAGAAAATGCCGGGACGCTTTGAGTTTCAATTTCAGGGTCACGTAACTCATACGTAATCGATTTAATCTTCATTAAAACTGAAAATGAAACCTTTTTTGGCGTCAATTCACTTGGTGTTTCGCTTATTTATTTATTTATTTTATATTATCCGGGAGAGCAAATGACTCCACCTCATGGTAAGTGGTAAAGTACAGTCCAAACGCGACGACGGCTAGTACAGTCGGGAAGAATGATCTGCACTTGCCGCCCCTGCCTTGCCGGCCCGCAAGAGGCCTTTTCACGCTTCGTTTGAAGGAAACCAGCTCATAAAAGGAGGGGAACACGTTTCAAAATTTGCCAAAATATTGTACATATTTAACTAATTTGCAATATTTTTAAAATCCACATGCCTGTTACCTAAAAATATTTAAACTTCTGATTATTGGCAAAAAGGTCTAAATCTGAAATTCTTCTTGCAATCCGCGGCTCCGCCACTGATTTATCCTTAAAAAACTATGAAAACAATAGCGATGCTGCCCCAAAGCTTCCGATCGTACCATTATTGGGCGCTCAAAGTAAATATTTCCCTCATTTAACTACGTACTTCTGGGTAATTAAAAACGACAAGTGACCGGAAACATGTATTTACTATTGGCGTTTTTGGCCATATTTGGGCAAATGAATAATTCAAATATATTCAAATTTATGAGTCATTTAAGAATTTACAGAACCATTAAAATCATGGAACACTAAAAGTATTTATGTTTTCAAATTATAAATAATATGTTCGGCATCATAAAGTGAAACACTTGTTTAGATATACTAAACACATGTAATCGCGTGATTATTGAAATATATTACCAAGATGTATAGTTAGTTGCAACCACGAAGACGCACTGTAGCGATTGAAAAAAAAATAGTGAGGCGTATCCTTATTGATTGAACTATCCATAATATATTTATATTTCGCGTATCTATTGGTAATATGACACCAAAAAATATATATTTTTGTACCGATTATCCTATGGACCTAGGGTTTCTTTGAGTGAGAAGACCATTAATTAAGAGTCGCTGCTCTAAACATTGCACAACAATAATTAAATTCAATTATAATACTTTAATGAGAACACGCTACACAAATTCACTTCGTTATTATTACGGATCATATATGTATCGTTATTTGACCAGTTATTAAAACTAACATATTGATAGCTGTGATAGACTTTTTTGTTTTAGAATTAAGGCAGATTCAAAAAACTAATTCGCTTGTTAGTTAACAGGCAGGATATCGATATAAATTTAATCGTATTTGATCAACATATCTGTTATTTCATTAGAGGAAAAGAGTACTAAGTGCCTGTTTTACTCGATTGAATCTAGATCGAGATTTTTTTGCACGGGAAAATGGAACACCTGTTGGTAATTGTCACCACCGTACATAATCATTGGTGTCGTAAGAAATATTAACCATTCCTTGCATCGCCAATGCACTACTAACCTTCGGAACTAAGTTGATATGTCCCTTGTGCATGAAGTGTCACTGGCTCACTCACTCTTCCAACCGGAACACAACAAATCGGAGTAAGTTGGGTTGTACATACTCAGACGGGCAAAGCTCTACGACCGACATTATATTAGAATCCGAATCTTTTGTATATTTACCCGGTGGTAGAGCTTTGTGCAAGCTCGTCTGGGTAGGTACCACCCACTTATCGGATATTCTACCGCAAAACAGCAGTACTTTGTATTGTTGTGTTCCGGTTTGAAGGGTGAGTGAGCCAGTGTAATTACAGGCACAACGGACACAACATCTTGGTTCCCAAGATTGGTGGCGCTTTGGCGATGTAAGCGATGGCTAACATTTCTAACAATGCCATTGTCTATGGGCGTTGGTGACCACTTACCATCAGGTGGCCCATATGCTCGTCCGCCTAGCGATACTTAAAAAAAAAAGAAGAAAATATAGCTTTATACATAAGATAATCTTGTAAAATGACAATGGTTCAAAAGTCCTAGTTAAGTGTACTTGAATGAAGTAGCTTTTTATTTTAGTCAACGTTCGGGATATAACTGCATATTAATGATACATACATTATGAAATAATTAAAAAAAGGTATCAAATAATTAATTCATAATGTTTTTTTATTTAAACTTTAAAAGAAGAATATACAATTTACAACAACTTTTATGTTGTCAGAACGTGTTGGTAATTGATAGTAGCTTTTGCAATAAAAAGTAAAAAAAGTTAATATTGCCAACGGCTTCTTTAATATGAAACGTCAAGTGTTTATGAGATCATATTTAAATAAAGAATATTTATACTTTTTGTACTTGGAAACCTCTGATGACATTTTTTTTCTTTCGAACAAAGAAAGCTTCGTCAGCGCTTTGACGCGATAGGATTATGTTATCGCGGTTGTCTCGGCCGCAGCAACTTCATACGATACGAGATCAAGGTCAACGTATACACAACAACACCTATTCGAATTGTTCTAGATCGGGTTAAACTTTTTAAAAAGAAGTACGACCTTTTTTTTAATTTGACGGACGGTTGGCGTGGCGGGGTAGATACTAGATACTTGCCTCTCTCGTCGCAGGTCGTGGGTTCGATTCCCACCCAGTACAGACATTTTTGTGCTTGAACATGTCTGTTTGTCCTGAGTCTGGGTGTAATTTTCTATATATGTATGTATTTACAAAAGAAAAGTAGTATAATATGTAGTATATCAGTTGTCTGGTTTCCATAGTACAAGCTCTGCTTAGTTTTGGATCAGATGGCCGTGTGTGAATAATGTCCCAGGATATTATAATTTTAACCATAATCACTGATAAAAAATGTGCTTTGAATATCGAACTTCGTTCTTTGAAGTTGCTTTATAATTACTAAACATATTGAGATATTAAATTCACTTATTTATTTTCAGAATATAAATCGCCGCAATATGAAAACTTAGGTTTTAATTTAACCAAAGAAAGATTAGTTCACAAAGGATACCCACAGGAAATATTAGAATTTGAATACGATCCCTCCTTCCCTGTCAGGTGAGTCATAATGTTGCCATACAAACAATATATTATTTATAAATTATTAATAGTATTTTTTTTTTTATGTTTATTAGTTTTCGTTAGCGATTATTGTTCATTTGAAGTCGGGACAGTGTCTAAACTGTATAAAAATCTGGAAGACTTCCTGCCTGACTGAACTGAAGTCTCTTTTGGAATTATTTTGTTCTAGTGAATTCATTTCCCGCCGCCATTGTTGATTCGATTGAATGATAAGATAGCATTGATACATGCTTTAAACAAAAATTCCTTTAGTCATATCTAAATCGCGACATTCATGGTTCGTGATTTTTATTCTGTTGTGCGGAACAACACGTGTTCCATATTTAAATTTTGAGCTGTAAAAAAATTGTAACGGATATTTTATCATTGTTTTGTCAATAATATTTTGTGTACATTTCATCGCAATCGGTTATATATTACTTATGTATCGACACGATGTAAAACTACGATGTCGTTAATCTTTTAAATTATTTATATATCACCTTGAATTATTTATCTGACGGAGCAACAACTTGTACAAGACACAGCGAGGTTGTCTATGACATTAAAATATAACAGAACATTCTATTTACAAATCTAATATATACGTTTTATAAATGAAAGCTTTTTATACGTAAAGAATGAGTTAATTATTTTTAAATTTTAATTATGAAATAATTATATTAGATTCGTGATCGATGTTGTTATTTTTTTTTTTTTATTGTGAAACACGATAACAGCTCTTGGTACAATTATTAATTACACTTAAATAATTTTGATAATAATTACTGCTGTAAAATATTTCCTTGATATTAAATTTTTTATCTAGATCTCATCGAAATGTTTAATCAATATGAACATATAATTGTTTCCTGTTGTAATTACAAAAATACTTACAAAAAGTCTACATTGATTTAAACTTTGTTTTGGATTTTTGTCTACATTTATACCACAGGTAATTAAGATATGATACAAGAAATATTTTCAAGGAATTAATGGTTAAGCAATGCATGTCTCTTGGACTTAGTTTCCTGTTGATCTAATGTGGGCTATGCGAAACATAGGGTTTTTACACAGTTAAAGAATAAATTAATACATATTCATATACACAATAGCAGGACTAGATAATTTATTTGTAGTATTAGAATCTCGATTTAAACTTTTAAAGTTTCAATCGGATTTCTTGAAAAGTTTGTTGTGGCCTTGGTGTATGTATCTTCGAGTTAAAAATTATTGTAGTTGTCAAACCTTGGCTTTTAGCAATTTAAACCAAATAAATACATAAATATATGTATGAAATTTAGTACTTATTTTGTTTTTATGACGTCGTTTTAATTTCTGATTGACGATCGATTTCAATGTATTTTTTTTTTATTTTAGAGGTCTATGGTTCGACACGCTCTATGGTAACTTGTTAAAAGTAGATGCCTACGGTAACATTCTAGTCTGCGTGCATGGATTTGAATTTCTAAAGCAGTAAGTATTTTTAATCTGTGATAATTAAATTATAATTTAGGTTATATATTTAAATGTTGAAGATATTACAATATATTTACGATTCTCTTCATTTATAATAAATCGTACTTTCATAGCAAAAATTTCTTACCTACTGCCTCGGTGGTCGCTGACTAGCTCATGCAGATCCCACGTTTCTTGGTTCGAACTTAGTTTTTTTCCGTCGACAAATTCTCGATACATCGGAGTTTTATAAATAAGCAATATGACTCCTACCAATAGTATCCCACCGGGCAGTGGGACCCATGACCCTGGAAAATACGTAAAGCCGTTGGTGTTGTGCCGCCGTTTGCGTAATTTAATATGTCCTGCGCAGTTGGTTAGTCATCCTCGAAAATAGCCGAATGGACATACATCTTCATTCATAATGAAAAAGCAATACATTGTTTTTTTTTTTTTTAATGTTAACAGAGATCTTAGTATAAGAACTGTTTTTTAATCTTTTGATGTTCATATTGAAAGTAGATGACTTGTTTCAGCTCACAAGTGTATGAATTATATCCTAATAAATTTTTAACACTCGACGAATCAAGAGTCTATGTGTTGAATACATTATTTAATTTACCGGAGACGTATCTGATCGCTTGCCTCATAGACTTCTTCACGAACACACCACAGTACACCAGGTGAGACTTTATTATTATTTGTTCAAATGAGTTAGTCACTACAAATACAGTGTGTAACAAAAACCCTGTCCGATCCGTGAAGTGGTTGTTAGGTATCGTGAGTCGGTTATAATTATGTAATAATTTTAAAAATAAGCAAAAAAAATACCCATAAAAAGATATTAATTGTGTTTAACGACACTGTTAATGGTAAACACATGTACAACTGAGGTCATGACCTTAGCTACCCGATAGGTAAGAGCTATCGAGCGCTGTTACCCGCGCCCGCTATGCCATGTAATTTTCGTCATAAAATAAAAAAAAAATCGGTGTAAATTTTTTGCTTGGTATTTTAATAGTTACGATACCTAATAACCGTTTCACGGGTCGGACAGGGTTTTTGTTACACACTGTATAGTAACCGAATTTGTACTGTTTTGCTTTGAAATTCGATTTTGGTCGCCATTTTGAATTTGGATTGCCTGTAAAGGCGAGAACTGTATACTATTTGAATTTTTAGTACGACTATATTAGTTTCCGCCTGTATACCTCTGAAAATATATATGCAAAATTTCATTATGATCGGTTGAGTAGTTTAGATGTGATTGCGTAACAATCAAATAAATAAACTCACTTTCGCTTTATAATATTAGTAACGATTCTAAACTGTTGTGTTTTAATATTCAATATGAATATTGAATCTTTGTCTAAGTTTGTGCCCTTCTAAGCGTACGTGATGTCTTCGTCAAGATTTACATATAGGTCGTCGTGTTTTAAAATTCATTGACGTAACTTCTACATATAAATGTATATAGTTTACTCGGTGGTAGAGCTTTGTGCAAGCTCGTCTGGGTAGGTAGCACCCACTCATCAGATATTCTACCGCAAAACAGCAGTACTTTGTATTGTTGTTTTTTGGTTTGAAGGGTGAATGAGCCAGTGTAATTACAGGCACAAGGGACATAACATCTTAGTTCCCAAGGTTGGTGGCGCATTGGCGATGTAAGCGACGGTTAACATTTCTTAAAATGCCAATGTCTATGGGCGATGGTGACTACTTAACATCATGTGGCCCATATTCTGGTCCGCTTACCTATACAATGAAAAAAAAGAAGTTATTTATAAGGTTATATATACAAATATTAAAAAATATATCTGTTAGAAAATAACTGGACTTAATTTTTTATGCCATAAAGCTAATGGTTTAAAATCGATGTGAGGAGGAAGCTCTTGAAACACTAGTCAGGGTTCGAGTAGGGCATAGCCATCGGGCGGGAAAATCAAGTTTAGTGAGCATTCTTTAGTAGTCGCGCCTTCTGTATACTCATTAAATATGTCTCCTCGCATTATTTAATTCTTATACACCATTCAATTTTTCGTATTTTATTAGCAGCAATATTTCGTCACCTAGAGCTTCACTATCATCTAAGTTAATTATATCATTTTGATTATATGTCTATCGTTGAATATGGATTGGTACGCGACTGAACTAATTACAGAGAAAAGACGGGCGTAAGATGCGGCGACCTCGCGATGTCATTCAAATCAATATTCCAAGATGTGCGAAACGCCGTCGACTACGTACACATACACGGCGACTTGAAGAAGAAGACGACGGAAAACCTGGATCTCTACCTGAAGAAAGACGACAGGCTACCCATGTTCCTGTCACGGATAAGGGAGAGCGGCGCGAAATTGTTCATCCTCACGAACAGCGATTACAATTTCACCGACAAGATTATGAATTACCTGTTCGATTTCCCATACGGCGCTAAGGTAAAGGTTTATACTTTCTCCATTATGTAGAATAATTGCAGGTACATAAAAGAGTTGTATCGTAACGTAAATATATAACTCTATTGGTCGACGAGCCGGTTGGCGCGGTTGGTGAGATAGTTGCCTTTCACGCCGCAGGTCTTGGGTTCGATTCCCACCCAGGACAGACATTTGTGTGCTTGAACACGTCTGCTTGTCCTGAGTCTGGGTGTAATTATCTATTTAAGTAAGTATTTACAAAAGAAAAGTAGTATATGTAGTATATCAGTTGTCTGGTTTCCATAGTACGAGCTCTGCTTAGTTTGGGATCAGAGGGCCTTGTGTGAATAATGTCCCAGGATATTATTATTATCATTTCATTATTATATATTATAACTCTATTGGTTTACGCGACACGCGCAAGTAAAGCTTCTGGCCAGTATGATATTAATATTAATTAGTTGTGTTTGTGTTTTTTTGTTATAGTAAAGTAGCAGATGTCCTTTTTCGCGGTTCAAGCTTGTTGATACAAAAATTCATCAAAATCGATTCAGTTTTCTAGTCGTGAAAGCATAACAGACGGACAAGAGTTACTTTCGTATTTATAATAATAGTGTAGATTCATGTTTATATTGTACAATGTATTGATGTTTGTACAATGTATGGAAGTTTATGTTTAACTACACTCGTTTCTATATGTGATTCAAATCTTGCAAGAGAATGTTTTAACTGCTTTGACTAATCTTTTGTGTCAGTTGACAAGAAACACTTGAATTGTAATTAAAGTATTGACTCAGTATTTTCTCTCAATTTTCGAAAGTTATTAAGTCATTTGAATATCGTGTGAGATATACTGAGAGAGTTTTATTATGTATTTAAAGACATATATACACATGAATACACACACACACACACACATATATATATATATATATATATGATAGTGTGTGCGCGCGTTTGTGTGTGTGTAT
This sequence comes from Nymphalis polychloros, assembly GCA_905220585.2. Taxonomy (NCBI): domain Eukaryota; kingdom Metazoa; phylum Arthropoda; class Insecta; order Lepidoptera; family Nymphalidae; genus Nymphalis; species Nymphalis polychloros. The sequence goes on along the minus strand of HG992253.1, from coordinate 11,888,377 downwards.
TACAGTATACAAACTCAATATACATATGTATTACTTTAAATATCAAAGTATATAGACTCAATAACAGTATGTAATGAGGACACATCATTATTATTCAAAATGGACTAAGATAAATATTTACAAACAATTTTACGTAATGATCGCCTCGCTTCGTCAAATGGTCAATTTATGTATTAGTAAGTGTTAAAATAATAACTGTTATTTGAACCTTGAATGAATTGCGATATGATTACGAAATGATGCTACGGCCGCGTTGGCCACGGACTAGCGTTTTGTAAATATACAAACGAGAGTTGGTTCATCAACCGCAAAGGTTACGTTTGTCTGATTCGTTTATATATGGTTTTCGTCCGCCATTTTGGAAGGGGGGGGGGGACTCAGGTATTAGGTATAAAAAATAGCCTATGTCCTTCTCTGGGGTTAAAGCTCGCTTCTTACCGATTTTCATCAAAATCGGTTTAGTGTTCTAGCCGTGCTTGGCTTAACAAACAGATAGAGTTACGTTCGTATTTATCATGTTAATTATAGACTAGTTAGTCGATTTTTAACGGGTAAAATAATGATTTTATACCGTGATATTTTCTCGAATATTATTAAAAACTTTCGCTAACTTTGATCTATTAGCCGTCCGTATTGTTCTAACTGCTAATAAATAATCGTACAATACGCCGCGCGGTTTCTTTTTTCACGCAATTATCGAAATATTTCTAACACAACTAGTTCGAATCGCAATGTATAAAAGGAAATATTTAGCAGCAGATAATATTATATGAACGATATTTATGCATTATGTATGTATGTTACACTTATATACAGTGCCGGCCTTACGGCCACACCTCGGCCAAAACATTTTTTGACGCCCACTTAAGAAAATCATAGTTGAATGATTGATTTTTTGGTGATCGTAACAGACTTTGAGCTTTTTTTTTTTCTCCTCTGAGTTAACGAAGTGGACTTAGACAGTTTTGAAGCTCCTGTTTTTTTATTTTTTCTTAGCCTATAATACACATTTTTTGTTTAGTAAAATTTTACTATTCGGGCGTTTTTGTTTTGACCTCGGCTCCAGACCTCGGCGCCCCGAGCCGTCGCCCCATCGTGCGCCCCCCTAACGCCGGCACTGCTTATATATTATATGTATATAATAATTATTTCACTGTACCTAAATTAACAAATTCATATTACTCACTTTGCTCGAATAAAACTGATTTTGTGATAATTATAACGCTGTTTTATATTGAATATTTAAAAAAAATACTGGTACTAAAACTTTTGTTAATAAAAAAAAATATTATATAATATTAATTAACATTTACTGACTGAACATATTATGAATATATCGTGTTGTGAAATTCGACATTGATTGATAGCCTGAGACGAACAGTTAGTATAGTGTAGTTTTTAGTTCTCCGTTCAAATGAGCGACTATAAAATGGTAACGGTGACGTGGGAGGGTTACAGCCGCTTACGTCATGTGGTGATGTGGATTAAATGCCGATACGAGATATCTATTTCCAAACCAACGGTTACGTAAGTTTCAAATAAATAAATTGATACTAAATTACATGTATTCATATAAAACATTATATACAAAACTTTGTATTTGATGTTGCCGGTTGGGGAGTTTACAACCGTCATAAGACCTGACGTGATGTTCTGAATGTTGGGCAGCAAAAGAAGAGGATTTAAAAATAATGCACGTGGCAGAGATGCGAATGTTAAGAACGATGTGCGGTGTAACTAGAATAGACGAGATTCGAAACGAGTATATCAGAGGAAGTCTGAAAGTAGCACCGATAGACGAAAAGTTGAAGAGTAATAGTAATTAGCTTGGTATGGGCATGTGATGAGGAGGGTTGAAAAGAATGTTACCAGAAGGGTGATGAGTATGAATGCTGATGGATATAGGAGACGGGGGAGGCCGAAGTAAGTGTGGATGGATTGCGTAGGAAAGGGGTATGCGTATGAACAATCAGACATGCTTATCCTAAAGATGCATTGCCATCGGATGTGAACCGATAGTGACAGTGGTTCAAACTCAACTTGAAACATTTGACCTGAACAAATTAACGAATATTGCAAATTAAATTTTATTTGTAAAAATACTAAGTTTCATATAATTTGGGTACTTCTCGAAACTGTTTTCTTTATTTATATTATTAAGAGAAACGATTTGATTTTTTGTTATGGATAAACTCGAAATCAACCTAACCGATTTTAAATTTTCTTCCACCTATCAGCAAGTAATATAGACTACGAAAATATTTCTACGAAAATTTCAATAACGTAACTCAAGCTATCAATTTTCTACCTACAAAAGTCATGATTAGCGTAAAAAGGATCGTAAGCGTAAGATGCCGAGCCGCTATATTGAAATAAAGGGGGAAAAAATCAGCGTCGTATGTAATGTCCTTGGAGTCAAAGATCTGTGCCAATAATGTTTACATCTCGCCTACATTACGTCATAATCGCATGAGTATTTGTGTTTCACGTGTAAATACTATTTATAGGTTAACGTTTAATGTGTTCACATGTCAATTTTATGTGTAAACATGGATTAAGGAAATTTATAGTCATATTAGATTCGTATCACATATTTATACGTACTTACACTCGGTGGTAGAGCTTTGTGCAAGCTCGTCTGGGTAGGTACCACCCACTCATCAGAGATTCTACCGCAAAACAGCAGTACTTTGTATTGTTGTGTTCCGGTTTGAAGGGTGAGTGAGCCAGTGTAATTACAGGCACAAGGGACATAACATCTTAGTTCCCAAGGTTGGTGGCGCATTGGCAATGTAAGTGATGGTTAACATTTCTTACAATGCCATTGTCTATGGGCGTTGGTGACCACTTCAAGTGGCCCATATGCTCGTCCGCCAACCAATACAATAAAAATAAAAAAAAAAACTTTGTTGTAGACGGAAGTTGTTCTTAAGCGACAAAAACGCAAATGAGAATTCCGCTCGTAAAATAACATTTTGTAGCTATCTTTAAGGTGCAAGACAGCAACTGGGGAACTTGAATGGCCAAATTATTATGGACTTATTTCTAAGATAATAAAAAATTATGATTTATACATGCAATATTATAGGCATTAAGACTATAACTGTAATACGCGGTGATTATGGTGGTGAACCAAAGGTTGCAGAAAGCCAATCGCGCTCTACCTTGATAAAGTGTCGGGACTGACTACGTATCGATTGAAGCGAGATAGATACATATTGCTAAACTAAGTACTGAAGCTGCACCAGGTCCGATAAACCAGGAGTTTTAGACTGCCTATATATTGTTAATAAAGTAAATGTATTTTAGCCTGGCGAGCCACACAGAAACTGGAAGACATACTTCGACTGGATAGTGGTCGACGCGAAGAAACCGCTGTTCTTCGGCGAGGGAACGACACTGCGCCAGGTGGACACACGCACGGGCGCTTTGAAGATGGGCCATCACGTCGGACCCTTGCACGAGGGACTTGTATACTCTGGAGGCAAGTTTCCTAAAATAACATTACATGAAAGTGTTCAAATTCGTGTTTTAAGTGGTTAAATATGTCATAAATTATGGATATTCAATTACTTGACATTGGTCAGTAAATACCAAATCCCTTAACGAAATCCAGAGGAGTCATGAAATAAGCGACACATGTATATAAATATTAATTAATTCAAAACCTATTCGGATGCACCAATTCGAAAAATCTCTTCACTACGTAGGACTTAGGGATTTTTCGAATGGATGCACTATTTAGTCATAAGAAACTCTTTTTCTTTTTTTTCATTAGTCATTCGCACATTCTTTATTACATTACACAAGCAATATTTCTTGTAGTCTCAACGTACCAATAAAAATGACACTTAAGATGTTGACTAATATCTTATCGTTTCCCATTATGAACAGCTCATGAGACGTTTACGAACAGATAACACATGATACGTGGAATTATATTATTTATCAGTTTAGTATTCTTATTCGTCGTTTATCTGTACAGACTCAGCGTTACGGAAACTTCCGTTTCGGCAAATATAATAAAAATAACACAGTAGGGAATCATTTGTAAGAATAGATAATTATTGTTATGTACGTAACAATATTGTTTGTGAGTACTTCCAAATCGATGTTACTACGTCGAGTCTTGTGGCTGATGGATATCTTTACTATATTGCAATGACAGGAGATAGAGATAAAAAGCCCTTAGATTTATTATTGATAATACAAGATTTTTACTTCATATGATAACTTTGCCGACATTTAAACGCCATTTTGTTCCGGATCTCGAGTAATTGTCATATCCCGCGAAACGTTGTCGAACTAAGATATTATGTCACTTGTGTCTTGTGCGTGTGCTGTGGCTCTTTCACTCTTTAAACCGAAATACAATCATAGAATTATTGATGTTGACTGGTGGTAGGGCTTTGTGCGAGCTCGTCTGGATAGGCACCATCCACTCATCAGGTCATAGGTTGGCGGACTAGCATATGGGCCACCTGATGGTAAGTGGTCATCAACGACCGTTAGACACTGGCCGTGTAAGAAATATTAACCATCGCTTACATCGCCAATGCAATATTACGGTGTCACAACAAGTCATTATTATTATTTCTCTCCTTCAAGGTTCGTGTGACGTTTTCACCGAGCTCATAAGCGCAAAGGGTAAAGACGTACTCTACATCGGCGACCATATATTCGGCGATATCCTTAAATCGAAGAAGATCGGCGGATGGCGGACGTTCCTAATAGTACCTGAACTGGTTCAGGAGCTACACGTGTGGACCGACAAGTGTCAACTGTTCGCTCAGCTGCAGAACCTGGATATACAACTTGGGGATATGTACAAGTGAGTGAATGACTGTTTTTTTTATTTTATATATTCGTTAAGCGTTAATGGCGCAATGCCTTACGGATCGCATGACGATGTAAAAGCAGCCGTTACGGTTCTAACTTCTTGGCCAATTGTCATCCCCACTACTAACACAATGTACCTACGCTTAATTGGGGGGTCTTTGAGAAGGAAATGGGAAAATCGTTCAAGTAATAGTTAGTGAACAATTGGCCCACCTCTGTACATAAAGATGAAACTGCAAGAAATAATCATTAATTACAACTCCAATCTCTGTAATATTATGCCCGCTAAACTTGTTTACTCATAAATATTCTAATATCTGTTTCTTCTGCATATCAACGATATGTTACAAATCAGTTACATTCACTGCTATGCGGATGACAGCACTGTAGACGTCCTTTACACCGGCCGTGCTAATATTTCTCGGGAACACCTCGACGAGTGTCGGAATAAATTTGTGTCTGAAGTCGAGACCTTGTTAACCAAAGTCTCGGACTGGGGCCGACTAAACTTGGTCCAATTCAACCCCAATAAGACTCAAGTTTGCGCGTTAACCGCTAAAAGTCTCCTTTTGTCATATCCCCTCATTTCGAGAATACTCCCCCGAGAATACTCCCAGTATCGGGATACTTGGCGTTGAGATTTCGAACGTTGTTCAGTTCCGCGGTCAATTGGAAGTTAAAGCCAAACTGGCTTCCAAAAAGCTTGGAGTGCTCAACAAGGCGAGACAGTACTTCACGTCGGCCCATCGCCTAAAACTTTACAAGGCGCAAATTCGGCCCCACATGGAGTACTGCTCTCACCTCTGGGCGGGATCTCCCCAGTACCAGCTTCTTCCTTTTGACCGCATTCAACGTAGAGCAGTTCGAATTGTCGACGATCAAGCTATTACCGACCGGCTTGATTCTTTGGATTTGCGTAGAGATGTTGGGTCAATCTGCATGCTCTATCGCATATATCACGGGGAGTGTTCTGAGGAGTTGTTTGGTTTAGTCCCGGCCGCTGAATTTCACCACCGGACATCGCGCCAGAACTCAAAATTCCATCCTCACCACCTCGATGTCTGGAAATCCACAACAGCGCGTTTCCTAAGCCATTTTCTGCCTCGCACAATCATTCTGTGGAACCAGCTTTCGCCGGCGACTTTTCCGAACCGATATGACATAAAAACCTTCAAGACGAGAGCGTACTCTTTCCTCAAAGGCCGGCAACGCACCTGCAAGTCCTCAGATGTTGCAGATGTCCATGGGCGGTGGTAGTCACTTTCCATCAGGTGAGCCTCCAGCTCGTTTGCCGTCTTACATAAAAAATAAAATAAAAAATTGGAACACAGTAATACAAATGTTAGATAATAATCAGACCTTCCCAATAATAAAATTGATAGTTTGATTTTAATACAAAGCTTTTAATAATTAAATTTGGATATTTTGGTCTAATTTTGTCCCCAATATCAGCCTTATATTAATAGTTCGAACTTCGTACAAAGACGATGTCTCTTATATTATCATAATATCTTATATATTATCATTTGCCACCACAACATATACGATGATGATCTAATTACGTACGTTTCTGTTATATACGGCAATATATTATGTATATTATTATTTATCTGTGGACGACATTTTGTTAGCGACATTATCGTTCCTCAATTTCGATGTTTCGTGATCGCAATGATTATAATTTATCTTATTATTCCGTTTATATCGTTGTTTGTTATTAAACATCTGAATGGTCACTAAATATATACCTACTTTTGGTTTCGGAGCGTTTTGAAAATAAATATACTTAAATGAATTAAAATTAAATTAAAAAAAAAAAAACAAAAAGACGAGAGACGTACAGACGATTTGGAGGCCTCTTTATTCTCTGATGACTTTCTCGTCCCGGCGGATGGCGGATGGGCAGACCAGACTCTGGGTTTGCGTTTCTTATTCTATAAACATCTTAATCTAACGTGTAACCATAACTATATAGTAATTGCCAATAAATGTCCAAATGCTAATAAGTCGCTTAGGCGACTAACCTTTATATGGTTAATTATAATAAAGCGCGTATATATTATTCACAACAAAACTGTCAAGAACTTTCGAGAACTTTCTCTTTGCCTCACAGGATTATAACGCAAATGACTGACTGTTAAAGCACAACTTGAACTATTAAAAAAAATCTTTATGGAAAGCTTTGGAAAATAAAATTATTTTCCTAATATGTACTGAAGAACTTTGATCTTATTGCACCGGATTTTCAACTTTATCAAATCGATTGAGTGACATACGATCATAATAAAAATGGATTTTTTTATGAGACTAACTTGTTGGCTTCCATGGTCGTGGCAGTGGTAGTGGCCCCGCGATTAGAACACGTGAATGTTATCTAAAGATTACGTATACTACTTACGTATACTAATCTCGGGCAATCACCACTGAATTTTCATCAATAACAATAGTGTTATATATATGTTTTTTCTTTTTTTTTGCTGTTTTTCAACTTTTTGAGTCTTGATAATTAATATTAATAATTTACTGAATTGCTTGTTTACTGCTATACATGAATTAGTTTTAGGTGGAAACTTGATTGGTGTGTGTACGGGTTAATTGTTGTATAATGTATGTGGTGTTTACTGTATGTTTCCCAAATAAAAATAAAATAAAATAACTTTTATTTATGTTAAATACGATCATTCTTTTGGTGCACTTTTAACAAATCGCTCAACACTTTTTTTTTATTCAACGTGGAAAGCCTATCGTTGCATTTGTTTTGCGCTAGTTAATATATCAATAGATGTTCTTAATTATTTTAAGATATGTTTCTATTCAGTAAATTATTTTGTTTTTACATAAATGTATTTTAGTATTATGAATCGCTTTACATTAATTTCATTCCATTAATAGAATGCCGCTGACGCAAAATATAATTTATTTCTCGTGTTGACAAGACAGCGGACTAAATTTAATTGCGTTCGTATATTTAATAAAAGCGTGGATGGAATAGGTAGTCATTACTTCTAAATAATTTCGGTAGTAGGTACATCCTACTTACACACATTAAGTAGAATAAGTTGAAAGTCGGTGTGTATAAGTGTAGGACAGTTTTTTAAAGCGATTAAGCGATGTAAGTTTTACTTACCGAACAACGGCTTATGAAATCTGAATAAGGAGAACTAATGGTGTTGTTAAATTTTATTCTTGATTTTGACATATCATTTATTACTAGAGGTCCCGCAATTGTCGAAATTCGAACGTAGTTCATTGCTAATATAAATGAGATTTAACAATGTGTACTTTTTTTAATTTCATTTCTATGCATAACGAACAATGGCAATACTAAAAAAATGTCTGGTATCAAATCGCAGCTTCCCGTTATGAAAATCGTCAAAAGATTTGGCGTTAGTTCCAGAGTCTATACATGGAACTATTTTTATTTGGGAAAGTCGGAAAAATATATATTGGCGTTTCATTTTTTTGAGGTTATGAACTGCGTATTTGTAAATAGCTTATTATAGTAATCGCTTGTACTTGATCCACATAAAATGTGTCCAGTTTCAATGTCAAATCAAAGTCCAAAATAGAGCCGACAGTGTGCTAACACGACCGATCCGATTTTGTTTAATATCGATACAATATCGTAATAATTCTTAGCTATTTTAATCAATTGCGAATTCGATACGGGTAGCTTCGTTTTAAAGATATCAACATTCGACCACCAGTTTCATTTAAGATAAAAAACAGCACATTCAGCGCAAACATAAATAACTTCGGCTGTAACAAAAATGAGGATATTTAATTTAATTAAATACTTATATTTAAAAAATCTTAAAAAAATAACTTTCTTTTTTTTTGCTATAAATGAAATCTAAGGATGTCAAAAAAGTCCAGAGTCCAGACATAGACCTGCCATTGTTCTTTTTGAATTATAAATGTCGAATCCTCGCAATAAACAAAGTAAACCCAATGAAATATCAAAAACGTTTGACAACGAACTTTCATAACAGAAATATACATTAACTTTGTGCACTTCTTCTCCATATAAATTGTCACTCTCCTCCGTGCGATCAATATGCTTAAAAAGGGGAACAGTTTCCTCTTCACGTATTAATCTATCTTAATCTAATAAATGTGAAAATAACTCTGTTTGTTACGCTTTTACGGCTAAACCACTGAACCGATTTCGATGTTTAATATGAAGCAAGTTTGAGCCTACTAGATAGGCTACCTTGTTTATACCAAATGCTCCCCCCACCACTTACACACGAACGAAAACTAGTATGATATATAATTCCCCATTTCGCCCAGACTCGTTGACCTTACCACATAGTGACAATAACTAAAAGGGTTACGATATTTATTTAAGGAAACATTATTGTCGTTTACAAACCATAACTTTTACTGCTGTTTCTGCAATTAACGCATCAAGAACGCTCGTTAAAATCATGTTTTATGATACCGACAATGATAAAATATTTAATTTACGTGTTAAACGACTTAGTTCTCATAGATATTTTATATTCCATAGTTCCACAATTGATTATGAATTTATCAAAAGTAATCATCAAACCGATATTATATATAAATAGCTGTGCCCGCGGTTTCACCCGCGTAAAATGATTAAAAATATAATGAATAAAAATCAGCCTAGAACCTTCCTCGATAAAAGGACTATACAACACAAATATAATTTTTAAATTCGAACCAGTAGTTCCTGAGATTAGCCGGATCAAACAAACAAACTCTTCAGCTTTATCTATTAGTATAGATAGAAAAAATACAGGATCAACAACATGAGATGAGATGAGATGAAGTGTTTATGGAATTCACTGTCCTGTTGCAACCCTGATGTACAAGTGGCATCGAAACTATCGAATAGATATATAAAAATATCTCTTGAATGGGGATAACCCCCATGCATGAATCTGATGGGAAAATTTAACTGTGCAAGCCCGTCTGGGTAGCTACCACTCACATATCAAATATTCTACCGACAAACAAAGATGTGAGGCACAAGGGACGTAACATCATAGTTCACAAGGTTGATGGCGCATTGGCGTTGTTAGTACTGTTTAATTATTCTTACAGCGATAATGTCTACGAGCGGTGGTGAATACTTACCATCAAGTGGTCCATTTACCACTCTACCTATATTATAAAATAAAAAAAAAACGGCCGCCTTCTTTCGTATAAGATCCTTGTTCTAACCACATAGCCATCTTGACTTTATGTAATCTACTTAGTTCTTAATAGTTTAGAAATGCATTGATCGGTTATTCGGTTTGTTTGCAGAGATCTGGACTCGAGCACGAAGGAGAAGCCCGACATATCGAAGCTCCGCATGGCGATACGCGACGTGACGCACAAGATGGACCTCGCGTACGGCATGCTCGGCTCGCTGTTCCGTTCCGGCTCCAGGCAAACATTCTTCTCCTCGCAGGTTATTTAATTCTACTACCTATAAATGTCTCGTTGCTCCAGTCGCTACCTCAAATGCCGATAATCCGTGCCTCGTAGTCTTTTGAAATTGATTTTTAATTAACTTGTTAATACTTTTATATTTATCAATTATCTAATCTTGTATTGTAGGTGGTGAGGTACGCGGACTTGTACGCGGCGTCGTTCCTCAACCTGATGTACTACCCGTTCTGCTACATGTTCCGAGCGCCGGCCATGCTCATGCCGCACGAGTCCACCGTCGCGCACGAGCAGCGCTTCACCGTCGACACGCCCACCATCGACCGGTCCGTACCGCGCACCACGCGCACTACCCGCACTACACGCTCACACGCACCACTCGCACCAGCCACCTATACCCGCCCGCACTATGCGAACATACCATGCACGCTACCCGACTCCAAGTCCACTCGCACTAGGCGCAATACACATAGAAATGATATATGTTTAGCTATTAGCTATTTAAAGATCTTTGGTTTTTATTTTCTGAAGATGTATTAACCTAAGTCATTTAAATATATACACATATGGAATAAGTAAAAATATCGTTTAATTCCAGGTCGAGACATTCGAGCACGCAGCGCGGGTTCACTGAGCGCGCCCTGAGCGCGGCCTGCGTCGCCGAGATCTCCTCGGACGAGGTCGTGGGCACGTCGGAGAGCGCCGACCTAAAGGTACCCAATATCTGTTATATCCCTTAATCAGCAACTTCAGCGTACTATTTACACGTTTCGATGGTTTGATTAATCCACAGTATTTCAGCCTGAATAAAAACCGTAGTCAACAACGCTATCAAGGCTTAACAAATATTTTTGTTCTATATACACCACCACCATACACCTTAGTCAGCAATTTCATTATCTTTAAATTCAATCTAATTTTATTAATGGTATGGAATTATGGAACACCCCCTCGGCCATTCTACGGTCCATTAGTAAACCGTGAGTGTATGTTACAGGGCGAGCGCTCCGTGCCGCACGTGCGGCCCGAGACGCCGCGCCGCCTCACGCACACGCACGACGAGGACTGCTCCGACGACGACGACCTCGCCAAGCACAAGTAGCCCGCAGGTAACATTAAATTGATTAACTATTTTACATACTTGGGTCTATAACAGCAAAAATATTACGAATTTTTCCGCATACAATGTTCCTTCCGACCTAAGAAATATAAAAAATAATAATTAAAAAGCGTTGTATGAAAAAAAAGCATATATAATTATTATTAGAAAATATTAATATATTTTTTTCTTTTCAGGTTTCATCAGACTGTATCTGTATATTCTTACACGATCTGTATGTATGGTCAATTAATTGTTCTGATAATGTTAACGAAGATGGTTCTAACAAATTATGTATTTGAAATGTAGAAATTAATTCGATCGCTGGTTTTAATAAAGCTATTATTGTTGAAATTGAATTTATTATTGATACATATTTTCTTTTTTTTTTGTTAAATATTAAACTATTATATTATATTTTTATTTTTTTTTGTTAAATTAAGCTTTTAAACACGCTTAGCTCGATTCAAATCTGCGTGCCACCACAGATAAAAAATATTATTCCATACATAATAATCTATGAAATTGTTTTGTCTCAACAAATAATTTGGTTATGCCGATGCGTCTGTCTGTATCTGTGCTGTTAGTATTCATGCGTCACAGATGCAAAAATCATGAATAAAATCAATCTACGAATGCAATTGGTTCGAGATATAATTCTTTTTGTTTTGCGTTTTTAGTCATTGATTTTCGGCGTCTTTCATTTTCTGTCAACGGTGTACCCGATAGTCTTTAATATTAACGCAATAAGATTCTAAACTGCATCTAGATTTTCATCACACAACTTTTTTTATTAAATTTTTGAACACTTATTATTTTGTTTTCAAAAGTATTATAAATACCAAACAAGCAATATTAAGTCAAAAATATTATTTGAACAACTCAATACAGCCAAAAATAAAATGTAAGTCTCATTTTTTATAATCAAAAATATACATTTTCGTTCTTTGGAAATGGACAGTTAATAGAAATAAAAATGTAATCTGACGTTTATGACCTTAATTAATATAAAGAGAACGAGATTCTTAAATGTCTAGTCTAATAATATATAATTACAAAAAAGTATAAAAATAATGATTATAAAAAATTCAATTGTTTTTATATAATGGTTATAATCATTAGTTAATATAATTATATAATGCGAGTCAGAACATTTTGAGGCTGATCAGAAAGTGATATCAAAGCTGTGAATGTAAGGCTGCGTCTCCATAAAAGGAAAATTGGAAATTTTTGTGTTCTCAACACGCATTGGAGACAAGTTTCTCTAAATAAGATAGCGACTAATATTGAGTATTGGTGTTGATTTTTGGTAACTTTCTGAAGGCAAACAGTTGCTGACACATAAGTTACCAACGATAACAGTGGGAACGCATCTCTATGCGTAGAATTATATTTGTTTGTTAATTTTCTATCCATATGTTTATAATTAAATATAAATAATAATTATTTTTGTTATCAATTAAAATGTTTATGATTTGATATAAGTTCAGTATACATTAATGTTACTTCAGGAAAAATATAATCATTTAATATGAATTAGTAATATTTAATGTTAACAGAATTTCATTAATTATATTATGTATTTAGAAATATAGGTACAAAGTACTGTATACAAACCAATTGGGTGTGAATTTGTTTGTATTGTTTAAATAATTGTAATGTTATTGATAATGTAGGCATTTTTTTAAATGAAATTTTACCCAATTACAAAACGTTATGTAGCCATGAAATAAAATAAAATTTAACAAAAAAGTATTTTTAATCTTCATCCATATAAGCATTTATATATGTATATTTAATATTCAGATCAAGCTTGCTTACAGCAGCAGCTCTGTTAAATATTCTTCAAATTCTTCTTCTCTTGTTTTCTCTTCAACATCCTGAATACCTGAAATTCATTACACGGAACTTAATCATTAGTTATATACAGCATTTTTAAACCACAGGGCACAGATTCATCAAAACAATTCAATCACAACTGAATTGAACATTCTGCGATTGTTTTATAATTTCCGGGAAAGCAAAAGCAAAGCAAAGCAAAAAATTCCACTCCACCTGATGGTAAGTGGTAGTAAGTAGAGTCCAAATGCGACGACGGCTATAATCTAGTCGAGTAGTATATAGTCGAGAAGAATGATCTGCCCCCCCCCCTTGCCGGCCCGCAAAATGCCTAGGCCTTCACGCTTCGTTTAATGGAACAAGACTTTTTGTTTTTATATTTAGACTTTCCAGGTTTGAAGGGTGGTGCATGGGCTTCTTTGGATCTATCATACGATACTTTACTTGGTGGTAGAGCTTTGTGCAAGTTCGTCTGGGTAGGTACCACCCACTCATCAGATATTCTACCGCAAAACAGCAGTACTTTGTATTGTTGTGTTCCGGTTTGAAGGGTGAGTGAGCCAGTGTAATTACAGGCACAAGGGACATAACATCTTAGTTCCCAAGGTTGGTGGCGCATTGGTGATGTAAGCGATGGTTAACATTTCTTACAGTGCCAATGTCTATGGGTGTTGGTGACCACTTACCATCAGGTGGCCCATATGCTCGTCCGCCAAACTATACAATAAAAAAAAAAAAACTACTATTATATGTCTACCACCTAATTGTATCCAATTTTGCGAACGAAATAAATCAATAACAAATAAATTCCATGTATAGTTTACCACCCCTATTACCCTGTCGTTCGTTATAGTTTTGATTTAGAATTGAGTCGTGAAGCATACGGACTAAATACGTTTGGGCACGGATTCGGGTAGACGGCATTATTATATACCATAGACAATATATATTACTTTTTAACTAGCTAGACTATATTTTAATAATAAGGAAGTTTGTTTGTGACAGTTTTCTGCTCTATAAATAAAGTATCACTGTAATTTGTGACTATATTACCTTTTTTCCACAATGACTCTTCAATATCATCAATCTTCTCGTCCGTCTCTGCAGAAGTAGATGGCTCGTCTAACAAGGATTCAGTTGGTGCTGTTTCGCCTTCTTCACTATCACTGCCATCCTTGTCAGTGTGTTTTCTCTTTTTCTTTTGATTCTTTTTAAGTCTTTTAATTTCTCGTTTTTTAGATTTATAATTTAATTTTTCTGAACATCCCGGACAGAGGCCTATAACAATTCATTTTATTAAATTGTTGTTACTCGTAAGCAGCGACAAAATCAAATCTTGTAGATAAAATGTCATTGATATCAACGAGAGACACAAAATATTTTATACACATTGAAAAACGAGTTAAAGTTGATTGTTACAATTTTTGTCAGTTTGTCTGTGCGTTAGTGCGTTAGTGATCTTAAAAACCGCTTAATTGATTTGGGTGCGGATTTCACTTAAAATTTAGTGTTTTAGATATACGCTGGTGAAACCGCGTGCACAGCTACTGATAAATTAAGGTAAGATAACGTAGTGGCAAGAACCCATGATAATAACCCGAATGTCCAAACCAGACATGTAACGCTGTTTTTATGTTTATTTTTTGTTATGATATTTGTTATTATGATGACACCTTCGAATGTCGAGTGTAATGCCAAGTATATCTTTATCATTAGACCATCGATATTCAAAAATAGTTGAAATAGATAGATTCTATATTCAAATTCAAAATACTTGATTCAATATTGAAGTATTACACTTTCTTATTGATTGTCAAACAAGTAACTACCACCGATTATTATTATATAATAGAATAAAATAGAATAGCCCTCTTTTGCAGCACAAATATCGTATTAATAGCGGCCGCATTACTCCACAGTATAATGCCATTATACTGTGAAAATAACTAAAATATACAAGGCGGGCCGTTTCAACATTGGTAAATAATCGTATTTTCTTAACCGCAAAAGCCGCTGAGCTTAGTCTATTCGCCAATCCGTTAATATGGGGGGCCCACTGCAACTTGGCATCAACAGTAAGGTCGACTTCCCATTGATAAAAAGTACCATAAATAAGCGTCTCAGAATGCTGATGACACCCAATCTTGGTTATTGAGGGTCTCATGTACCAGGAGATCAAAATAGTGAGGTCTCAACGAACGCGGATTACTCCAATCTGGGTTTGAAGCGAGTGTCTCATGTACCAGGAGGCTATAAACAGTGAGAAAGTCTCACCGAACGCGGATAACTCCAATCTTGGTTATGGGGCGAATGTCGTATGTACCAGGAGATCATAAACAGTGAGAAGGTCTCAACGAACACGCATGACTACAATCTTGGTTTGGAGCGAGTGTCTCATGTACCATATATTATATATTATAAACAGTAAGAAAAGCTTTCAAAGCTACATTGAGGCTTTCATATCTTATATTACATATAATAAAAATGTAATTGATCGTTGTGTGTACATCGATGATATATGAGTAAAACTATTATTGGGGGTATTTATAAACGCAATAGAACCCAAAACAATGATTGTTAGAATTTTTGTCTGTGCATTTGTGCGCGCTTATCTTAGGAACGGTTTAACTGATTTGGGTACGTCGTTATATAAACAAGGCATTACTCCTTATGAAAGATATCGAGATATGTATATAAACAGTATTTAGTACTTTTTATGGTTTTGACATATTTCAACAATAGTTGAGTAGGTTGTTTGAAAAATACTCATACTTAAGTATTGGTTTTCGGTTTGTAAGTTAAAGATTATAGGTTAGACAAGTATTTGTCGCCGCATATATATTTTTTTTCATTTTTTTGTTAATTTTATTTTAGTTTAAATTTATATAAGTCAGTTAGTTTATAATAAGTACTATTTTTTTTAATTCACAGATTTAACTATTACTATTACCAAAGGACGCAATTTTTTGTGAAGGTGTCCTTTGCAATCACAATAAATAAATTTAAGGGAATGCTGTTTTTCTCATGGCTAATTGAATGTTGCCCTAGATCCGGGTGCGACGAAAACCAATAAATACTAATATACGAAAATAAAACTAAAAATGTTGTATGTACTGAAATTTTATAAGCCTCTTGGTGATTTCTTTAATTTATAGGTACGCGGGTGAAACCGCGGACACAGCTAGTTAAATAGGTGCTAAAAAGTTCTCCGAAACGAGCTATATTTTCTGATATAAGTTTTGTGTACATTTGTTTTTTCGCTGTTCCCAGTTATAGATTACAAAAAAAAAACTTCTCATTAATTAGTATGGAATAATATAAATTCCGTAACAATTTTTAATTTACTTAGATTTATTATACGATATAAATACTAAATTAGGTTTTATATAACTTTATATCTATCTTACGTCTCCGAGTGTCTGAGGTAGCGATCACTTCATATACATGGGTACATGCCATGTAGAATAAATAGAATATTTAAATAGAGCCGAGATGGCTTAGGGGATATGAAACGGAGTATTCATCTCCTTAATTTGTTTTTGTAATTAATTTCGTTTTTATCGCCCGTATAAATAAGGAGTAAATATTTTATATTTTGTATAAAAATACTTACGTAATTTCACAAGAGCATTCTTCTTTTCATTATCTTCTAAATATGCGAAATTGACTTCCCAAGATTTGAGATCTCGATCTTTGCTACATGTTTTCTCGCCACATTGAAATTGTCCTTTTCCCAACACCACCTCTCTTTCAACACGCCATCTTAGAGCTACCTTTATAGATTAAATATTTATTACATACTTTAATTGTTTCTATACAAAAATATTCGAGAAATTTATTTAATTAATAAATTTTATTCTAATAATTACAGAACACGACATTTATTGTTACTAAAAAATTTATATGGCTCATTTTGACAAATAGATTTTCCTAAAGTTTTTGTTTTCTTTTTGCCAATTTTCAATCACAGTAGTTGCTTGCGACTTAATACCTTCTCGTACAATTCAGTAAATGAATTAGCTGATATAACAGGTATATGCATTGTTAGCTTTAAAAGCTTTAACGACTTTTTGGCAAAATTATTACTTTAACCTGAATATATAAATTACTAACAGCAAATCAAAAAGTAAAGTTTGAAATAAGATTGTAATGAAAATTTGTCGAACTCACAATGGGTATAAAAAAATGCATGACTGTGCCCATTTATTGATAACCGACCGATAAATTAATCTTAAATAGGTACTTCAAGATTGGAATAAAAAGTAGCCATCTTTAATATTTTTCTATCTGTATAACAACTAATAATTTTTCTAACATCTATTATCGGAGAAACTTAAAATAAAACGAAATAAATCAAACGATTTAAAAAAAAAAATCTGTATCATTCATGCATTTTGGAAACAAGGAGTGGCGAGCAGATGTGTGCTACCGTACATCGGCGCGGGAGAATGCCATGCTATGCTATATTTAGCCTACGAAAAGGCACTATGGCTATTGTTGCGCTCCCCGATACATCACACAAAGGAAGGTCTCTGGGGCAAAAAAGGGCAATTCAGTTCCACGGGGGACCGTCCCCATCTCATCCTTAATACTTAGGGGAGAGTAATGCACATAAATTATCACCGATGTTGCCTTTAAAACCGTTAGTGCATGTAAATACAGCTGCAATGATTTAACAGTTTGGACAACTTGTATTTTCCAATTAAATATATAACTTACTTTGTTTTCTTTGTATCTGCTCAGATCGCATATACAGTACTCTTTAAATAGTTTATCGTAATATTTTTTTGCCAATTGCTTCTCCCACGTATCGGCGACGTCGTCGTCCTCCCAGAGGAACTTGTGGTTTTCTCTTATAACGTCAAGGTCAGTTCTATCTCTAGAAGCGTCTCGTTTCAGTAACGTCGAGGAACCCTTGGCATTCAAACAATAAACATTAACAAGATACTTATGTAACTCAAACGGATTAAGATTACGTAACCTTGCCGACATCGCTAGCGTAACCTAGAACAAAGGGAAAATGACCTATTTAATTTTGATAATAAATAAAACATGTTTTGCAACAAACAACTCTTTAATAAAATCGACAATTATTACATTTTCTATAAAACAGTTCATAAATCCATAAAACTGATCTTAGTCTAATTGTCATGATGAGTTATAACAAGGTGCATTTTAGATAAATATTTAATAATTGCTGTTAGGCGTCAATAAATAATGTTACATTTGTGCACAATTTAATATCTACTCTGAATATTATTGTCAGTCTTGTAGATTTTTGTGTATTTTATTTGGCTCAATCTAAATTCTTAATTCTATGAACTATCCATGCATCTAAAAATCTAATTATTAAATACAATAAATATATTAAAATGTAATTATTGCCTTAATCTAAATATAAAAAAAAAATGTCAATAATTATTTTATATGCTATTGACAATCAGTAAAAATAGTAGAGTGGCACGATTGAAAAATTAAATAGCTTTGGTTTATTAGCCAATTATATCTTTGGAATTAATTAAAAGTTACAAAGTCGACTATTCCATAAAGAAAACAAATACATTTATATATATTTGACTTTGTCATCTCTTATAGAAAGATTAAACACCTTATTTTGTTAAATATATCTTCACTGTTTAACATTTGTGATGTTTGTTCCAATAATTTTTTCAATTAAGCTAAAAATACAATAATATACTTATCTATTACACGCTAATTGTTCACAATGGCTTAACTAAATTATGAAACTGAGACCATAATAACAGGAATTTTATTTCAATAATGCCTCATTAGAATCATATACAATAATGAATATGAAATACTATAAATACAAATTTGGTATATATCTTATCTTTTCCCATGAACTTTATAATATCTAAAGAATATTTGGTTTGATATTTATTACTTAAATAAATTAGAATAGGCACATTAGACAATATTGCTTTGGTTACAACACAGTTTAATAAAAATCACTTCAAATACTTATCTAAAATTTGGCAAAGATACACTTTACATCTGGTATAAAATACCTTTATAGTAAAGGATTACAAAAATATATATTTGTTTAAAGCTCTTAGAGTGAAGCAGGAACAATTATTATTAGTTTTGTGACAAATTCAGAGTATGTAAAAGGCCTCAAATTTAAAGTATTAGTTCATTTTATCTTATACAAACACTACAATGTGTGTAGCTATCATAAAATTATTGGACACATGACCTATATCCACATGTTAAAATATCACTATCATATCTAAGAAGGCAACTTTGGATCAAGATATGTGACATTGTATTAAAGCACCTATGAAGGCATATATTTAATATTCTTAAGAATCCCAAACATGCATTAATAATTGCATATAAAACCTAATTCAAAAGCAACTACAACAGCACACCGAGAGTGGACACTCACAATAACACACCAATATGACTAAGTTATGAACTAGAATGTGAATTTTTAAATTTGGTATAAAACAATGCATAATTTTATTTAACAAACATATGACTAAAATTTTTGGCAAATAGAGAATTGGAAAAAAGTATTTGTAAAACACTTCACAAACATTCCTCAACAACTCGAGATGAATTAGAAACACTTTTTATGTTAATAATGTTTGTGATGATTTACACGGCTCAGACTATGCCTGGTTTTTATCCATGTGTCTTCTCATGTTTCTTCATATTATCAGATCGAGTGAAGGCTTTGTCACACACACCACAATAATATGACTTTTGCTTGGTGTGTACAGTCATGTGACGAGACAGTTCACTCTTAGTTACAAATTTTTTCTCACAAACTGTGCAAGCGTGTTTACGAACGTTCAAGTGGAACTTCATATGTATTGACAATGAACTTGACTGAGAGAATGCTTTGTGACAGAGCTCACAAACGAAGGGACGTTCCCCAGTGTGTTTTCGCAAGTGATTCATAAATCCCGTTTTAGTATAATCTTTTTGACAGAGATGACAAAAACTCGATTTTGAATCTAACATGCCAGGGAAATGGTTGTTTATGTGTTTTCTTAATTCCCAGTAGCTTGGAAATTTCTCCGCACAAACATGACAGGGATATTTCTTTTCTTCGGTGGGTTTAGCACTACACTGATGTGAGGACAACATTTGCTCACTGGGAAACATTTGGTTACACTGGCTACAAATATGACTAGCCTCTGAATCGGTTGATAGAGTTACCTCCAAATAATTTTCTATTGACATTACATTTCCATTTGAGCTATCAGCATCATCATTATTAATTTGAGGCACTTGATCGTTATCATTATCTGTTATGTCTTTGGTATCCATTTTAACTACAAAATTTCTATAATCTAATATTTCTTTACCTGAATTATTATTGTCTGGCTCTACGAGTCGTAAGACGGGCGATACGCTTTGGTCACGGTCCGATGTCGTCTTCTCGTTATCTGAATGTTCAGGTTTGGAGGATGCATTGTTGTCAGACTCCCAGCCATTTTCTACTATTTCCACATCTGAATCTGAATCTTCAGCACTCGAAACGGAATTATTCACTAAATGGAATCCGATATCATCGAAACGCAACACATTTGGTGGAAGTTTAACCCCCACAATAGCCTGAATCGCCTGCCATGAAAGCTCCTGGGGGTTGTTCTGCATATTAAATCGCACTACTCTAACCTACAAACGAGCGTTTAAGTATTACAAGAGGAACATATTAAGCTAAAAAAACTATTAAATAAATAACAACAATTACCTGTTACGTGCACGATTTTGAAAATAAATAAGCAGATGACACTTATATTCTACATCTAAAAATATTATGCTATCACTGCACTTCTGTATATGGATGCGTCTTTGTCATTGAGTTTGAAATGGAATTGAAAACTCAACAAGTAATAAAGCGGAGTTAGCGCTTTAGTTAAGCGCAAAAAAGCAACCAATAATAATTGTGTGCGTTGCTTCACACATGAACGAATTGTACGATGTTTTCTCTGTTGTACAGTATACTTTATCACTTAATATAATAGGTATGGTATATTGACATACGGATAGATAAATGTAAAGAAACTATAAAGATATTATTGGATTAGCTGAAAGATAAACATCCTAATACGCATATTAAGCAAATAAACTACCTATTTACAATAACTAAAATAACAAATCAATTCAACCAAACTACTTGTCGTTAGCTAATTGTTGTAATCCTTAATTTATTTATTTGTAAGTCAAATAATTATAGTCTTTTGTGTAAAATAAAGTTTTACTTATTTAAGTAGTTTTCCCATTAGAAAAAATATTTGGTTTACCCGTAGTAGTAACTTTTTAACAGATTTCAAAAAATTAATCAGTAGAGAGTATTGATAACTTCCTCGGTTTTGAACCGATTGTAATTTTCGATACTTGAATGGGTTTAGTAAAGGTAATTTTAATTTATAAAATTTGAAATGTAGTACAAATATGTATTAGTAAATTAAGGACAGACTAGTGGATTTGTCACTAATGTCTAGTTATAACAAGCTATTAAGTGTATATTGTTCGAGATGTCTTCGCCGGTTCTGAAAATAATTTTAATTGAATTTTCTTTTCATTAAGTGATACCGTGAGATTCCTATTTTATTTAGATCAAAAAAGAAAGGATTCTACTACTATTGATGGTAAACTGTTTTTCTAAACATGAATGTTTGAAATAAAAACTGTTTTTATCGTTACTTCGATCGGTAAAACATAAAATTAATTTGATTTTTTATAATTAATTTTCTATGTCGGTGGAGTTAAATCAAGGAAAAGCAAATCTGTTTAGATATAATATGAATACCGTATCCATAAATAACAGATTTTTGGGTACATTAGAAAATTTAAAGATATTTTTAAGTAGTCAATTTTCTTATTTTTTTATTAAAAATGATTGTCGTTTTACAGTAAATTATCAATTGATTGTTTCTGTGAATATAGTAGAAGGCTAAATGTTAATAGTTATTAAAGACATATTTTTACAAGTAAAATTTATAATAAAAGTTTCAAACCATTATGAGTTTTATTTTAGGAAACTTAATATTATTATCATGAAAACAAATAAATAGTATAATTATATTGTATAATAATACATTGTTTTTATTATTGTTAAAAGTAAAAATGAGTGCATTATAGTGCCTGTCAAGATTGAGTTACTGTCAAATTTATTTTTTATTCATTTAATTTTGGAGGGATATTCGGATTTTGTTTACAAGTTATGACTGATCCTGATACCTTTTGAAATAGCACTTTAATTATTTTTTACATTACGTTATGGCATCTTTTGAGGCTTTGCACGATTATATTAAATCGAAAAACAATTATACCAAATTTGTAAATAGTTCCGAAGTACCAGAAACTTGCAAATCTGAGCCATGCATGCTTGGTGTTGATGAAGCCGGCCGTGGTCCTGTGCTAGGTAAGGTTTAAAAATATAAAAAACGGCATGCCGTTTATTCAATTAAGATCCGGTAGGTAATTTGGAATCGAAATTTTGGAAGATTAAATAAATTTAAAACTACGGAAGCGGACTAGCGTGAAGAACCGAAGAGAAACTTTCTAGAGAAACTTTTATATGTATTTTACATCAAACGTTATCTACTGTAAATGTACTAATTAGTTATTAATTTGTTAAGATAATTTGTGTATGTACATAATTATTTATATGCTAGCTGCATTATAAGCCAATAACCAGTCTTAACAAAATATCTATAATAGTAATAATATAAATATGATATATATAGTCAATTTAGTTTATGTTTTATTTAAGGCCCAATGGTGTATGGAATTGCATACTGCCCAATAAGTCAAAAAGAAGTTTTGCGAACCTTAGGATGTGCTGACTCAAAAGCGCTGACAGAAGAAAAGAGAGATGAGATTCTACTCAAAATGTTCTCAGAAGAGGAAGCACTGAACAATGTTGGATGGATGGCAGAAATAATTTCTCCAAATTACATTTCAAATTCAATGTACAGACGAGCTAAGCATTCACTTAACGAGGTAATAATTTTTATGGACTGGAATAGCTTTTGTTATATCTGATATATAAGTTAGTTCTTAACTTGTAGTTGACTAAGAATATTTTGTCTTAGTAAGTAAAAAATAACTGCTAAATAAGTTACTTATTATTGTTGTAATCACGCTAATATGATTATAAAACTTCAATCTGTTAAATATGCTCTGTTAAATTATATATGTTCCTATTATGAAAAATACTTCTCCTATGTCAAAAAATACAAATTATGAAAAAAATAACCTTATATTAGAATCTTTGATTTTTATTTGTGCTTTTAAGTTTGATTATGAATGCTGGTTGCTGGTAAAATTATTTTAATAATTGGAATGAAGTTCTTTAACGCGGCTTACAGTAGTGAAATGACAGTGAGGCAACGAAATAGTGTTCATACTGTGCCTACCAAATGCTACAACATGCGAAGCAAACGAATTTAAGAGGTCGATATAAAGGAGGTTGTGGTGCTTTTCGGTGTGACAAAATTATAGTATATAAAAAAAAAACCCACTGTATTTCTTTCGCCGGTTCTTCTCAGGTCTGAGGTGTTTATTTCAAACCGGTGGTAGATTTATGACAATCAATAAGCAAGTGTAACGCTTCTATATTGAATAAAGAAATATGAATTTGAAAAAAAAATTTGGCTAAGGTTATGAATGTGAATTGAAAAGTTTTGATGTCTTAGCTACTCAACCAACCATCATGAAATTTTGGAATAAAATCACAATAAGAACATTGGGACAGATAAAGACATAGAGTACCTTACCCCTCCCCCCACACATGAGTGATAAATGCACAAGCCAATGTTTATTTTTTTTAAATTCAAAGTTATAGATTCTATGGTTATCTTATTCAAAAAGCAAACAAACTGCAGATTTGTATAACATATAGAAGAATAAATTACGGAACATTTATTGTGTGTTTTCCACATTCATAGGAATATTTAATTAAATAAAGCAATTCAATTAAAGAATGCATATTCTTTTCCTGCACCTGCATTCATTTTATACCTATTATATAAATACAAATACGATATTAATTACTCATTATGTAATTACTGTTACATTACTTGTTTTTTTTATGTGTAAATATATATATTTTTATGAATTAATATATTCATAAAAATATATATATCTATATATATCTTTGAATCACTTCAGACTATGCATCCATGCTCTTGTTTCATTTTATATAGTAAAAATAATTAGTAATAAGTAATGGTCCTCCAGACCGATTTCGGTCACGGCGGCGGTCTCATGAGAGATTAGCCACCTGCATATTATAGTGCACAAGTGTGTGTGCAATCACAGATGCACTCCCTATTCCCTAACTCTTATAACCCGATGGGACGGCAATCCGACACGACCGGAAAGAGTTCAGGCGCAGGACTAACGGGTTAACGTGCTTTCCGAGGCACGGGAGTGTACACACTTCCAACTTCCAGACTCCGGGCTGCTACTGAGAATTTTCGACAGAAAACCTCAATACATTTTATTGGCACCGTGTCCGCGGCCTTATCTACCAACGAGGCAGTCAAAAAATAATTATTGTGTATGTATAGCAAGCATTAACTCTAATTGGCTATGCAGATGTAGTAATTTCCCAGAAATGTTCTTTGTTCAAACTCACTCCTCTCGGCTTCAGTTAGCTTCCATGCCAGTCTGATCTCTGCAACATATAGCCAGCTTAACAGTGTAAATTCATATCTTACTTTTGCCTTAATACATTTCAGGTTTCAATGAATTCTGCAATAAGTCTGATCAAAAAAGCAATAGAGCTCGGAGCTAATATTGCAGAGGTTTATGTGGACACTGTCGGCCCACCCGAGAAGTATCAGGCTAAGCTGAGTGAAATTTTTCCTAATATTAAAATGACCGTAAGTTGGTATTTGTTTAATATTAATCTATAATATTAACAGCCAGTAAATTACCTCCGGCTCGATAAAGGTCTTATATGGAGAAGGCTTAACTTATCCCACTCTCTTGCACCCATCTTGGTAGGTGGGTGGGGGGGGGGTATAGATATGGCCGATTTTCGTCCGACACATGAAAGTTTTCACAGGCTATTTTCCTTCACCGCCGAGTACGAGATAAACACAAATTAAGCACATAGAATTTCAGTTGTGCCTGTCTGGGTTTGAACCCACAATTATCATTCAACATTCTTATGTTCTAATCACTGAATCATTTCAATCTTTTAACTTAAACTGAAGAGTAATAATGATTTAAAGTAGTTTTCAATTTTTTAAATACTTCTTATTTGTTAAAATTAAGTTTTGTAATAATTTTTTAAACTTGTAGGTGGCGAAGAAAGCTGATTCCATTTATCCAATCGTATCAGCGGCGAGTATAGTGGCGAAGGTTACAAGAGACCATGCGCTGAAAGTGTGGGAATTCCATGAGGGCTTGGAGATGAACCATAAAGAATTTGGCAGTGGTTACCCTGGGGGTAAGACCTTATGAAATTTATTTATAAATAGAGTCCTATTGGGACGGACATGGCTAACAAAATCTTATATACAATAGTAGCCTATGAATGTCCTACTGCCCTTTGGAAACGGCTTATTTCATAGTCCTGCAGGTTGATGGTTGCACATGTTGCAGAATTGTATCAGAGTCATGCATATCTCCATCACTGCCACATATGAATTGTTATGACAAATTATGAAAATGAAAGCTCCTCAGGATGGGTATCATCATATATTATACCGTGTAAGTCGCATTAAATACTGTTTTCAGATGAGTGAGCCAGTGTAATTGGGGGCACAAGAGACATAACTTCTTAGTTCCTAAAAGTCCGTTCTCTTGAGGATGTTTTGTGGTTATTCCAACAAGTTAGTGAGTCAAGTTCCCCGCGCGCCCTCTTATCAATCAAAATTAATCAGTAATCGTGACTGATTATGCATT
The DNA here is from genome assembly GCA_905220585.2 of Nymphalis polychloros. Taxonomy (NCBI): domain Eukaryota; kingdom Metazoa; phylum Arthropoda; class Insecta; order Lepidoptera; family Nymphalidae; genus Nymphalis; species Nymphalis polychloros. Next base: position 11,862,297 of record HG992253.1, on the reverse strand, counting down.
GTAACCATAATCATTAATCTGATTACATTTTTCCTAAGTCTGATTATACATCATAATACTTATAATTCTGTTAGTTATAATAGTGTTAGTTAATAAATATCGACTTTTTTTAGTAATAGTAACCAATGTTCGATCCTAGAAAAGATCAATCCAGTTCTAAATGGTTTGTATTTGTTCACAATGAATAGGTGTATATAGAAATAATTAAAATTTCAAGTAAAAATGTGGAGTTTTATGTATTTATTAGAGATATCTTATTGTTAAACTTATATACATTTTATCTATATACATATATATATATTTATAAATAATAAATGTAACAATACTCATATTTTATTAAAATGTTTTATGTTTTTATCGTTCTATCAAATCTTTCTAATGATATAAATTATTGTCGACGTATTCTTATGATGATATATATTTCAGATCCATTAACCAAAAAGTTTATACGAGATCAAATAGACAGAGTGTTCGGATACCCTCTCCTGGTGAGGTTCAGTTGGTCCACTGCTGAGCTGATGCTCCAAGAGAAAGCCGCTAAATGTACATTTGAAGAAATAGAAGATTCAACCACAAAGAAATCGGCGGGAACAAAATCTATAAGTACATTTTTTTCACCGAAAAACGAAAAGAAGAGAAAAAGGCATAAATTTTTTGAAGAAAGATACCTGACTATGAATAATGTTTTTGAATGATTTTCTTGTTTGTGACAAATGAAAAATAAAATAATTGTGATATCAATTTTGTTTTAGTATTTATTGTACTTTATTTAAATTATATTATTACATCATCAAGCAACTGCTAAAAGGCAATTTTAACTTTAAGGAGGGAAATGGGAGGGCTAGCTTTGTATGGAGCTTTCTCGTAGGACATCGGGACGGGGTCTAATTGTGAATAATTTTAAAACGGTAGTTTTTAATACTTCGCACTAAACGCCTATGTTCATTGTATAGTATATATGTACGTGTAGGTAAATTATTCCTCCAATCGGCTTTACCGCCAATAGCTATTTTGTATTGCGGTGATTCGAACTGATTCGAAATTTGAAAAAATATGTCAAACAAGGAACATTTTCTTAACTGACGATTAAGTTGCTAATGATTATGGGCGTCAGGTGGTCACTAGACCCTTCGCCTATCTATTTAAAAAATTAAAAAAAGTCTAGAGAATATTGTGGTTACTTCTCTGTTTGTGAATGACAGATGTAATAAATTCGTTAAAATTTTAAATTCATCATGAACGACGCATGCTTTAACTCCCGATATCGATTAGCTCACAAGTGAAAATGCATTGAGCAGTAGAAATCAGCTTTGAATGCAATATATGCTGTTGTTGTTTCCGTTACTGTATAATGTATTTACATTTTTTATCTTGGTAAACTTCCAAAAAGGATATTTTTTGTTGCTCAATGACATTTTATTTGTATCTGTTTCATATTTAACACGCTTCAAATAGTAATAAAAGCCAGTAAATGTTTCGCGGACTATTTTCTTCTTTTAAAGGTAAAGTCTGGAGCTAATTCCAATACGCTGCTTGAGTTTCTTTTTTTATAGCATAGGTAGGTGGACGAGCATATGAGCCACCTGATGGTATGTGGTCACCAACGCTTATAGACATTGGCATTGCAAGAAATGAGAAATCGCTTACATTGCCAAAGCGCCACTAACTTTAGGAACTAAGGTGTTATGTCTTTTGTACCTGTAATAACACTGGCACACTCACCCTTTAAACCGGAACACCACAATACCAAGTACTGCTGTTTTGCGGTAGAATATCCGATGAGTGGGTGGTACCTACCCAGACGAGCTTGCAAAAAGTCCTACCCCGAGTGCGGGTTGGTATACACGTGTGTTACATTAGACACATACAGGCATCCTTAGGATGTTTTTCTTCTCCACCGAGCATGCGATGAATTTTAAATACAGATTATGCTCATCATAACTTGAACTTTTGGTCTTTAGTTAACCCATATAGTCTATACAATTATATTGTACTTTCTCGAGTACATTATATCCTCATTGTTGAATTATGGAGTTGCATCAGTTTACCACATACTATGCTTATAATCAAACAGCATTTTTACTTTTTTATGTTTCAATAGCCTCATAGAGTAACAATTTCAAGTAATTAGTTGTGTAAGGCCACCGTAATATGCTTCACTATATAACTTTCTCGAGCAAATTGCGATCTATTAAAGATTACTTCGCGACGAAAGGCTGTATGTCATACGTATATCCAAGAAGGTTAGTTATATCATTAGCATGCACGGGACGCCTCTCCGCCTACTTACCATGAGCAATGCGGAACACTGGGGTCACTTGGAGAATTTAATTGTGTTCCATTATCATATTTAGGCTCTTTTACGGTAACTCAAAAGTGAAAACTGAATGGGACTCGACGTCGCTCGTCATTCGTCAGCCGCAATCGATGAAGATAACTTCCTTGACACAGTGGCTCAGGGAAAACGAAAATGGCGCTTTGTCGACAATGTTTCGCGTTTTTGTATTTGTTCGCGTGTGTTTCCGCCATAGTTGGTCCATCAGCGAATAGTTCAAAAGTTGTTATTGTAACGAAAGCCGATACTTACCTCGATGCCTATTCAAAATCCCGAATAGATGCCGAAAAAGCGAAAGAGGGTGTGGTGATCGTAACGGCTAAGGATGGAGAGAAAAAAATATCTAACCGTGATGACAGCTATAATTCCGGATACGATTATTCACCTCCCTATTCAAGCAGCGACAGTTTTAGTTCATCTGGATCTCCGACCTATTCTGGACCTTCAAGCTATTCTGGTTCTTCAAACAACTATTTACCCCCGTCTAGTTATGGACCGCCGGTGAAATTTGAATCTGATGTTACGTACACCTCTCCGCCCAATACTTATGGACCTCCTGCTTCAAATTATGGACCTCCAGCGCAAAGTTACGGGCCTCCCGCTCATAGTTACGGACCTCCTGCACATTCATACGGGCCACCAGCTCCAGTTTATGGGCCTCCAATTCACAAACCTGCACCTCCTGCCCCTGTATATGGTCCACCTCTCAAACCGTCCTATGGTGTCCCTTATACAGCCCCAGGATTGAGTTTCTTTGACAAATTGTCATTGAAATTGGATATTTTAACGATTGCAAAATTGATGCTTAAATTCCTTATATTTAAAAAAATCGTCACGATGATCGCCGTAGTGTGCATGTTGCTCGTCATCCCAAAATTAATATCTTTCAAAAAAGATAAAGGCGAAACTGATGAGGACGAGCGCCAGTTCAGCGGTCGTAATAGTAAGTTTATAAGTGCATTCTTTTTTTCTGGCTCATTTTTCCGGGTTATTTTCTCGAGTTTAGATTATATTTTATGTTTGTCATGAATGAGCTTTTACAAATGAATATGTAATTTATGTTTTTGTTATGCTTTAAGTCTAGCCAGTTTATGGCGTAGATCCGAAATACTGGGTTGAAATTCCAGGGTGTCCAAATAATAGTTTGTAGAGTACTATTAAGGTATTTCAGTAGCAGAATAAAATAGTGCATCTGTGTTTGCGCACATACCTATGTACCTACTATAATATTTCATGCACGGTCGTATACGACCGTGATTTCATGCAAATTTGACATTTCTGAGATTTGCTAAAATGGCCGGCCCGGTTGAGACATTTACATCAATATATTTTTTGTCATATCCCTTATATCACAGGATAATATGTTAATATATAAGATTCGATTTGCTTTATTGTCTAAATACTAATGTAATTTTTTAGTTGTGGAACTAACTTCAGCGCAACAGTTATTAGAGAGGGCTATGAAAGTGTATGGACGCCAGCAGGCCGACTGTGGCCTCACGTGCCGCGTGCGCAGCGTGATTGACGACATTTACGATTTTGAACCTTATTTCAGGTGAGTTAAAAACCAGTTTTGTATTACTAATTCAATGTTATGGTTATGAACATTAAACAAAACATTCGATGTGATAATGTCTGATGCATATGCTTTTGTTTAGCTAATCTCGTATTTTACCTTTTGCAATAATGCGTGAAGTTGACTATTTTTTTTATTTTTATATTAATGTAACTGTTCCTGCTACTCTGTTCGTATTCGCCTTTGTTTTTCCATACATACAGTATTTTCTTTACATAAGCATATACGGGAGGTCCTAGATCTTATGTTGAATTTCACAAACACATAGAGTTACTTAAACATATAGGTTTAATAATTGTCTGATTTAAATAAATATATACACATTAATTACCAGTTATGTTTTTTCATGTACATAACAATTATCGAAAAGTTATTATTATTATGTTATGATTGAACTAACAAATAATTTTAGGATAAATCAAGTAATTATATATATATATTGTTTTAAGTTTTATAATAGTTTCGATAACATTTTAGTTAATGCAATTTATTTGCTTGAATAGAAAACCTAGTTTTAATTTCCTGTTATTAATTCCATAAACCTAAAAAAAAAAAATGTTTTTTTTTAATACAACAAATAAGTTTGAAGCAAAAATATAAAGTCACAGATAAAAAATGCATCGTTTGTAATAGAAAAGTTACTATTTAATTTTTAGTGAAATTTTAAAATGATGTACGACTTTCTAAACGGAACGGTAATGATGATTAAATGAACCTCTCGGTAATTCGATAGTGATATTAAAGTCTTTGGGTGCGATGAAAGTCAAAAATTCAAGGTTTTCAGTACAATCGTTTTACACAAAGCTTAACGTGTATAGAGTTAACGCATTATATATTTACAAACTTTTATCAAGTCTTGCAGCTGCATTTTAACACAATTCCACCCAACCCTTATATTATACATATTAATTTTGGTAGTTGGATTAAATTAAAGCTTGTTTTTTAGGTAATTTTATAATTAATTGATTTGTTTTGTTTTCAGAGTCAGCGGTAACGCAGAGTAGTAATCGTTTGTAAGGAGAAAGGCGTAATTCGTGCCATTACAGCATTTAAATGTAAATGTGAAGTCACTATTATTTATTGAATTATTTATTATATTAGTGTACATAAGTGAATAAAATTATAAATTATATTACATTGTATTGTTATTTGCATTTTCGTGGCAATATATAAGAGCAATAAGTTATAGATATTATACTTATATTGGTTATAATTTACATACAATTTAAAACTGTTTTGTGAGTTTTGTTGACGCTACTAAACGTATTTCGTGCTATTGCTTAATAAAACATAGCTAAACATTTCGTGTGAAGTGCAGATTATTATAATAAAAGTAAAACTTAACTGACTGATGGCAAGATACATCATTTCTATCATTAATAATTACATATTTCGATCAATACGGGACGTTACTTATCTTCCTTGAAAACTTCTGCATTTTCAAACTTTTGTTATTCTTCAGGAAGACGCCAACAATTGCAAAAAAATACCTGCGTATGTTTTTCTTGAAGATTTTTTATACTAAGTTAATAATTATGATATAGAAACTTGTCAACGATGCACGTTGAAAAAATGTCTATGAATAAATGTAAAGTAATTTCAACATTACTTATTAATGTAATATGTTGAGTAATATGAATTTAAAATGTTGAATTTTTAATATTTGTTATATTTATGCTAGTATTTAAAAAAAATATAATGAAGGTCAACTTCTATTCGGCACTAAATTAGCATAACGTGTAGCTTAATAAAAAACGATTACATTTTGTGAGTGTGAAAGTAATCATATATTTATATTAAAATTGGAGAGTGATGTTAACCTTTCCAATTTTAATAAATCTTATTTCGTTCGACGATCCGTTTACTAAGGTTAGATGCTATATAACTTCAAGCTTGGGTTCAGCAGCAATAAACAGACAAAGACTTACAAGAGTATAAATAAATATCAAAGCTTGTAAGTAGGTCCTTACATGCATTTTTAAACCGTCATTATACATGAAAATATAAAGTCGGTTTGAAACGGTTTTGCCGACACAACTCTATTCAAGTAAGTGTGCACAGACGTAGTGAACAGTGATAATAAGATAATAAGGTCCTCCAGACCGATTTCGGCCACGGCGGCCAATCTCAAGAGAGATTAGCCAACTGCGCAGGACATATTATAGTGCACATGTGTGTGCGCAAACACAGGTGCACTCTTTTTTCCTTAGCTCTCATAATCCGATGGGACGGCAATCCGACACGACCGGAAAGAGTTCAGGCGCAGGACCAACGGCTTAACGTACTTTCCGAGGCACGGGAGTGTACACACTTCCAACTTCCAGACTCCGGGCTGCTACTGAGAATTTTCTGACAGAAAAACCCAATAACTATTTATTGGCCCGACCTGGGAATTGAACCCAGGACCACCGGATCTGAGGCCTTATATCTAGCCACTAGACCAACGAGGCAGTCAGTGAACAGTGATATTGATATTATAAATAATATAATATGTTCTTTATTTTATATGAAACAAAGAATATCAAAATAATTAAAATGTACACAGATTAAACATTGACAGTTCAACCTTCTTTTCATTCATCCATTCATTTCAAATCAATGAATGAACGAAAAAAATCAGCGTTTAACTAAACACACACCAAACAACTTATGTAACGGAGATCTTTAAAGAATACACGAATAAAATGATTTGTACCACAGTTTTCACTTATGTTTCGGTGAAATTTAACTTTCCCCGTATCAACTTCGGGATCGCCGACCATAGGTACGAACTACAATGCTACACACAGTACCGTAACCTACACCCAGTGCATACTAATCAGGACATCAATACTTAAACGGTTTACAATTAGAAAATGTGGCGATAAATATAAGCATTCTTAATGTCATGACTCAGATGTATTATGGAACTAGTAGGTATGCAATAGACAATATATTTGTTTTATGGCTGCCTTGTTTAGTGGCTATAAGACTGCAGTTTTTTAAGTCCTTGGACAAAATACCACCGGCCTCACTTTTTTAATTTCTTTCACGTATGTTTTTTGTAGTAACTTGGACTCAGGAAGTTGTTAGTGTTGTAGGTAATCCCGTCCGTCTGAAAGCACTTAAAGATTGCCGCCGATTGTAATCCGATGGGGATTACATTTAGAAATATATAAAATTATAGTGTGAGAGTGTTAGAATAAAGACTTCACCTGTGGTTGCGCTAACAACTGCGCTTAAAAACTGGTCGTCGTGACAAAAATCGGTCAGGTGATTATCATCATCATTATATAAATAATAATATAACAACATAAATACGCTAATATTTAGTGGCGTATCATACTGTAATTTAATTTTTTTTTTATCGAAGTCAATATTAAATCATTCGAAGGGCAATATTGATACTGCCACAGTTAGAGGTGTACCAAGATGAACTAGTTGTTAGAACACGTGAATCTTAGCACGAAGATTGCGGGGTTTAATCCGGATTAGCAGGTGCTTATAATTCATCTCTTGTTCGGCTGTGAAGATAGACGTGACAATGGGTCAGTTGTAATTAGTCACATGTTAATCATTAGCCCGCATTGGAGTAGCGTGGTGGAATAAACTCCACATCTCAAAAGGAGAGCTGATCTTAGCTCAGCTGTGAGATATTTATATACTTTAATTTCATAAATATTATGTAACTATGGCGAGATGGCCCAGTGATAAGAACGCGTGAATTTTAACCGATGATCGTGGGTTCAAACCCGGGCAAGCACCACTGGTTTTCATGTGCTTAATTTGTGATTATAATTAATCTCGTGCTTGACGGTGAAGGAAAACATCGTGAGGAAACCTGCATGTGTCAAATTTCACTGAAATTCTGTCTCATGTTTATGCCACCAACTAGCATTGGAGCAGCGTGGTGGAATAAGCTCCAAACCTTCTCCTCAAAAAGAGAAGAAGAGGCCTTAGCCCAACAGTGGGGCATTCACAGGATGTTACTGTAACTTTTATGTAACTATATTTATTTAAATATAGTTGACTTTTAAAATTAAATCTTACTTCTTGGTATAGTTGTAGGTCATTTTTTAAGTGTTAGAATTATCCTTATTTCAATTGAGGACCATCCAAATATACCTACATTTGTTCATCCATTGGATAATTTAAGCCAATTTAAGCAATTGAAGCGGGAGTCGGTTCTACAGGGCACTAACCATTAAGAACAATATTACTGTGATATTATAAGATTTGGTATATTTTTTCTCATTATATTAGAAAAGGTTTTAACGATTTTTGCAAATAAAACTGTAAAATAAAGCGTAGAAAGAAAGAACTCCAAGAACACCAAGTTTCTCACATCGCAAAGTAAATACATTCCCTTAGCAAGGTATTCGTTTATATAATAACTGTTGCAGATTTTTTTAACTTTGCCTATTTATAAATTTAAATTGTATGTTAAATAACACTTTACATATAAGGCTTATACATTACACAATCCAGTGAAATTTCAGGCACAGGGAGATAGCATCATTGTTTCCAACGTCGGTGGCACATTGCCGATGTGAGAAGATGGTTAATATTTCTTATAGTTTCAATGTCCATCTAAATATAAAACATATAATTGTACGGTACAAAAGATTTTAATGTCATCGAGGCATTATCTGCTTTATTACTATATGATATACGATAGCGAGTAACTTAATAATCATATTATTCGTTAAAAGCTTTCATTCTTTAAATTAGTTTATGAATATCATTATAGAAGTAGGAGTCTACATGTCTAGTCATATTTAAAATAGCTGGTGTGGAAATAAAGCAAACATATTATAATGGTTTCGTGAAGAAAAAACTTAACAATGGAAGGCTGGCCGCTTTCACATCCGTAATCAGAGTACGAATAAAATGTAAAATTATGTTATTCGAACGTTATTGTTTCACATTTTTTATGTACTGGGAATGATGCATCATATTTTTGATCCAAATTTGGCACATAACTGAACGTTGGAAACTAGTCCATTAACGTGAATATTTAATTGTAATATAAAAAAAAGATTGTGGGATGAATTTTCGGATTGTTGAAAATAAAATATTAAATATAATTAAGTTTAAATTATACAGTTTGATTACAGGCATAAGGGATAAATAACTTCTTAAATCACCAATGCGTCACCAACCTTCGGAAGATTGGTGGCGCATTAGTGAGGGTGCAAATTAGGCCTTTGGCCCATTTCGCCTTATTTAAAAAAAAGAAAGATACTTATTTTAAACAACGATACTTTTGAACTCAAGTTCCTCGTTACGCATGCTATAAGTACATTTGACGATATAGGACAGACGACAATGAACTTGGCGGAAACCATTGTCACGCCCGCACTACCGCACAACTTACCTCCACAAACAAATAGATAATGAACTAATAGCTGTCAAGCTTCGGAAGTGGAGCACTAAAACCGGAATAGTCAGGGAATTGAAAAAAAATAATTATAAATAATTTACGTACTTAACAATACACAATTATTCAAAATATTAGTTTTTATACAGAAACAGTATTGTACAAGGTCGTTATTTTTGTTTTTATTGTTAATAGTCTACAGTTGTTCAACGAAAACAAAATGATTTCGGAAATAAGTAATTTATGCTCGATGGTACTCGAGGTCAACATACCCAAGACGTGATGCAGACAAGCTTTCGTAGTTGGAAACGATTACGTTTTGCAATTGCATAAATTCGACTATTGTGCATCAAGTAGGTAGGTTAAACTATCATAGCTAGAGACTTGGAGAGTATTCACATTGAACTAAAAATAATAATTAAGTTTAGCTTAAATTAAAAAATGTTCGGAATATGTGGTTCACTGGTTGAAAATTGTAAGTAGGACTTTCACAGTTTGATCTGAGTGTTTTCTTCGAACCGGACGAAGTTTTCACTTTTACCCAATGCTTCAATTATGAATAAAGACATTTAAATTTAACATTATCTGCATATGTAAATACATGAATGAATGCAGTTGTCATTATTATCCTATTACGGTATAATTTTGATTGATGTGAATAAATCCTCTAAATATACCACGATAGGACAATAAAGTTATATAAACATGATGATTTTGCGTGTAAACTGATTGAACGATGCTCTATTTCGTCCATTGTAGTAATAGTAGGATGGGTTGGGTGTATGAATGTATGAGTCAAGTGCAGGAGCGCTCGCCTGGAACGATGGATGGCTCACTGTGGAATCTGCACGTGGCCTCGCAACACGTGCGGTCTGACGCACCATTTACGCAAGGGCTGGGCGTCAAGTGTGTGCACGTCCTTACTCGTAGCTCGTTATATGGGCTAGTGAACCTGTACTACAGTTCTCCGTGATGTACTTAGTGTCAGGATTTATCGTTTACTGTGGAAATGTAACTGCTTTTACAAAAGATGTAAGTAAACTTTCATTTATACTATTTTGGTTTAAATATATTTTTAAATATTTTGTAAAATGTTACTGTTGTACTCTATTCAAAATCTAATATATAATGTTATTTATTTAAATATATAAGCACTTGTAAATCCTCATTAAACAATATAAATTGAAAGCTACTACCGGTTCTGATAGTAAGTAGATTTAACAAGAGGAACCGGCAATAAGCTTAGTAGGTTACTTTTTAATTAATTTAAAATTAGACTATGAGGTATATATGTATGTATGTACAATTATATCAACCTTTTGGAGTAATACAAGAAGGTCAAATTAACGGCGCGATCACTCCAGCTACTTTATATTTAGCCGGTCGCGCCTCTTACCAATTAGTTTCCAGCTAAGATTTTTTTAATGGAACTTAGATTAAGGAGTAAGATACTTGCCTTTCACGCCGCAGGTCGTGGGTTCGATTCCTACCCAGGACAGATATCTGTGTGCATGAACATGTCTGCTTGTCCTGAGTCTGGGTGTAATTATCTATATAAGTATTTACAAAATAAAAGTAGTATATGTAGTATATCAGTTGTCTGGTTTCCATAGTACAAGCTCTGCTTAGTTTAGGATCAGATGGCCTTGTGTGAATAATGTCCCAGGATATTATTATATAGCATTATTAATGAAAGTCAAACCTCGTCTTTTATATATACCTAACAGAAATAGATCATTTATATCTATAATAATGTCATAAGTGCGAAAGTAACTTGTCTGTTACGCTTTTCCGACTCAACAAGTGATTCGATTTTAAATAAATTTGATATGAAGCAAGATTGAAACCCAAAGAAGGACATAGCTACTTTTTTTACTTGCCACCTTCCGCTAGCACGCGGTCGAAGGTGTGGTAGAAAACTAGTACCTATTATATATATTCTTTAGTTTATTTAAGTTTTATTAGAATACTTTTAGCAACATACATTTTAGTTAGCTTCTTGATTTTTGTACGATTTGAATTTGAATTTGTTGGAAGTTTCTACCTCAGAAACTATAGTTTTGAGTAGGTAGATATTATAGTAGCCACACATATCGAAGTCCCGGGTTCGAACCCCAGCTCGCTTCAGTAAAAGTTAGGTATCCGTCGCAAATCGTTAAGCACGATAATACTGTTGGTCCGACGTGATCTTTCACCGGTCGTGTCGGATTGCCGTCCCATTGGACTGGAAGTAACGGAAAACAGTGCACCTATGTTTGTAAAAATATGTTGATTAATATAACACTTAATATGACTTAATTTGCTTTAAAGTGACTCCTATTTGAACGACACATAGATATCTTATTTTCTAAGTCATGTAAATTGTCTATGAGTGTAAAATAGTAGCTTAAATTACTATTCCGAAACTCGTAAAGACCTACATATTCAGTCAAGCGATTCCTATATTATGTAACATTCGGTATAGATCTATTTGATTATGGTACCACTTACCATCGTGGATAGATACCATACATGTTTTTTTTTATTACGTTTAGTATTAAAATGGTATAGTCCTTAAATACAAACGCCAATCGACATCGATATTAACGGTTCAAATAAATTTGACCCATCACTAATGTATACCCATTAGTGATGGGTCAAATTAGGAATTTACGGAATTCGGTAAAAAAATAATCCTGAATAAATAAATATTACCGTTTAATTAACTTGTAATAACCTAAGGTACATAAAAGTAATAAGTCCATCCCTTTAAGAGGTACAGATAATATATGATTATTCCATCCCTTCAAGAGATATATAGATAATATAGGATTATAGGAGTAAAGCATTAATGTTATCGAACAATCTCATAATTTTTCGTGAAAAATATATATCGCAATATATTAGTTATCTCCTCTTATGAAGCGTTTATCAATCTTATCTTTCATGCAAGGTTCGTAGTATGTTTTCTTTAGTGTAGTTTTCTGAAGTGTGTTTTAGTCAGGGCTATTAAGTGTTTTCTAGAATAAACAATAGAAAGTAAGTAATTTTAAATCACACGTGTTTTATTAACCTTGATACGAGTGTTTAATTGGAAGTTAGTTCGTGATAGTTAAGTTTATTCTAAGTAATTCTATTTACTTGAATTTGTAAATGTATCTGTCCCAAGATAGCTGACATAATCCTTTGTGTTGATAATTCCCGCGGTGCGCTTTCTTGTATTCAGCCTACATTAATGAATTTATATGGCTTTCTTTAGTTTGTATCATATTTTTTATTACAAAAATTGTACTGTTTTAACTGTATTTTTAAGTATTAAAAGACTAATAGTCAAAATCAAAACACTCAGTGAGAATAACCGTTGAAAGAAACATAGCGAAATATTGTTTTTAATTGAAAAAAAAAATGTCTTTACATGAATACGATGTTTCTATTGTTTGTTTCTGTAATTGATAAGTTATGTATTTATGTAATGTGCATCGTAGTTAATACATACGGATGTGTATTAAGTGTTTTCGGAAGGACGTTTATTGGTCCTCGTAGAAATCGCGGCTATGCATCCTGTGAAAGACCAATTGTAATTGACGGCAAATTGGTTAAATTCCAATTATGTTAATACACGAATAAAAATGTAATTTAAGTAGGGTTGTATTATACAATCTCATTATTTTTAAAGAGATTACTTAAAATATATTTAAAATTAAAAAAATATATATATATGAGTTAACGGTTATGTATTTTAATTTACAGATACCAACGGACTAGATTAATTATTACTCAGAAGGTGGTCGACAGATGTGGGCCAAATTAAGAACAATATTAACCTAAGGTCATAAGCTAAAAAGATAAATCAGAACGCAAGTTCAATTTTAAGAAAGGGAATAGAAGATAATACAATGCCAGAATTGGGTCCAATAATGCGAGCGCTTGAATTGCAGCGGCTCGTCGAAAACAAGGTGACGGAATGGCGCGAGAGGTCAGCTCGGGTCGCGGGTACGAGCGTCGCGGACTCTTATCAACAGCCACTTCACTTCAAACGCCATACAAACAGACGCAAAAACAGCGCTGAAATAAACAGAATTATCGCAAAGTACTCGAAGCCAAGTAAGAGGACTGATGAGCATCGGTTCACTTTACAAAAGTGTCCCGAAGAACCGCCAGTGCGTCCCATCAGACTGAGAAAGTTACGCAACAATATAAAGGTTTCTAGAAGTGAAGACAATCTCGTCAATATCGGTGTTATGGACACGAATCCTGATCCCCCGACAGAAAACAAGGAACAACCGCGATATAGCTTATCCAAGTATAACACTAAGAGTTGCGAGGATATAACTGCGTTTGTCGATTTTAGCCACATCATGAAGAGCAAAAATTTCGACGAAAATAGCATTTTAAACGCAAAATCTGTTCCAAACGCGAGGCATACGCTACACATTATTGGTGAAGATATTTCTGACATTTCGGAGTTCAGTGATAGTGCAGTTGACTTTAGATTTAAAAACGAATTTGCTACTTCAACTCCTTTATCAAATAGAAAGACATGTCCCCCTGGTGATTCAGTGTCAGTGGACGATTTCGAAAAGTGCACGAATTATGAAAGTGTTTTAAAAAAAGGTAATTCGGAGCCTGATATTCTTAGGAAAAAGTCAGTTGAATCTGGAAGTACTCTTGACTTCCGGAAGAAGTGGAAGTTGATTAGACCACCTTTTAGAAAAGGAACGTTTGATTGTTTACTACGTTGGCGTTTAAAGAAACCGCCGTCTAATCAAAGTAGGTAAGTAAGTCGTGATTTAATAATGCTATCTAAAATAATCGTTGCCGCTAAGCATAATCATCATCTAAAAATAGTTTAAATTTTATTAAAATTTTCCTATCTTGTTGGCAATTGCTTTTAAATATACATAATATATACATAGTACCAATAACATATTGTAGGTGGCACGCATGCTACACGTTGTAGTTTATAAATACTAAATTAGATCTTCACTTTTCGGATGTTGCGTCTAAAATAATCGGTTAATATTTGTTCGGAATTTGTTAATATTTCTTATAATTTTCTAATTCGTTAATTACTTGCTCAAAGTAACACGAAATAATTGAAATTTTCGTATTTCTAACTTATTGTGATTTGCATAAATTAATGTATAAAATTGGTTTAAATTAGACTATATATTTTTATATATTCATACGCGTGTCGTAAATAAATATTTAATACTATATTTTGTACTGATGATTGCAAAAAATAAGAAAGTTCATTTCCTTTTAACATGTGATAAAACATTTATAATGATGAAGAAAAACGTGTTCTCCGAGTTTAGATAACCTAGCGGTTTGATCAAGACTGAGGTTCGATCTAAGTTAATGCGTATGTAACTTGAAGTAAGTAGATCTGTGCTTGCATATTTATTTATTTATCTAGATATTACAATACATAGAGAAATAGTTAAATACAAAGGATAGTTGCTTAAACAATACTGCAACTGAGCGTGTTAGCATAACATGACACGTTGTTACTTAAATTAACAAAACATTTGAATTATTCATTAATTGTACTGACTGGAAAATTATTTTTCGGGTGAATAAAAAAATAATTGGTAAATGTCAATGTGATACTTTAATTTTAAATACGGCGTTAAATATAGTGTGTACAAAACAAATTAACTAGGGAACAACTTAACACATTTTTTTTTTATTTTTAAGTTGCTATTTACAATATTTGTATTCATCCAGTCTTTCTCCCACTTAGTATTTCAGTGGGTTTAGTATTTATGAAACTTTTAATTTAAACTTATATTCGCTTGTTAATATACTCAGACAATAAAAACAAAACAGGCTTACTAACCGAATTACCAAATCGAAAAGCCAAATTAATTTGGTCTTACTGTCGTAGACAAAGTTTTTTTTTTTTTTGAGAGAGAACAATTACTGTCAAAGGTACTTGTTATTCTTTACAATATATATTTCTCTTTGTGATATATGTACTTCTTCATTAGGTAAGATTTTTTTTTTAAATGTAGTTGGCTGACTGGCGATTGGGCCAACTGATAGTTGGTGGTCACCATTGCCTATAGACATTGTTAAGGTAAGAAATATTAACCATTCCGTACATCGCGAATGCTCCACCAACATTGGGAACTATGATGTTCCTTGTGCCTGTAGTTACTCTGGTTCACTCAAACTTCAAACCGGAACACAACAATGTTAAATATTGATGTTTGACAGTAGAATATCTAATGAGTGGGTAATACCTACACAGCCAGGCTTGCACAGTTTACCAACAAGTAATAATTAAAAAAAAAAAAAACAACAGATCAGAACACAGAAGTGAAAAAAAAATGTTAATTTCATAATTATGTAATATAGTTTAACTTCGTAGGAAATGTAAATAATTATATTATTACAAAATAATTATATTATTTACATTTCCTAATTTTGTAGTAATGTTATTTTTTTAAAACTATAATTAGAATAATAATTAAAAATGATAATTTCCGCAGTTAATTTTTTACATACATTTAGATTTAATAAATTAATCAAAGCTTGTGTTAAAAAAATATTCATAAACAATGTCTAGTAAGTTTCTTGCCTGTTCTTGATCTCGGTAGAGTCTACATAACCATCCGGTTGTAATTTAATTAGCAAAAGTAATAAAGTATTTTTATGATATTTAAGAATTAAAATAAACGAAGAAAAATGACTTGTTTAAATAAATATACGAAAAGACTCGTGTCATATTATTATTATTATTTTTTGTATTATTCAAGTAATTTAATGTATCATTGTTGCTATTTGTCTTTAGCCTATATTATTTACGTGTTAATTGTCACTGAGTTCACTGACCTTATGGACACGTAGCGTTATGGCGGATCTAATCAAGGCTATTGGGATGAGACCATAGATAATTTAGTACTTTTTAATGACGTAAAATATTCCTAATATTGAAATAGTAATGTTTTCCTTGCTGCCGGTACCAATGACTGTAAAGTTACACGAAATATCTTCAAAATTTACCGACGTTCTCAAAGACTGCCTGTAGATAAAAAAATGAATCCGCTAAACTAGACTTGCTACTAAAATTTTAATATTTCATCCGTTATATTAAAACATTTTTCTATTTATTTGTAAATAATGTATTTCAACGAACGTTGATATTTGCAATTGCAATGCAATTGTTGCCACATTGAAACACATCGTTTAAGTATATAAAGCAGAAGGAAATATTATGTGTAATTCATTAAACCATTGAAGCATTCGCTTGTACCCTTTTAAAATCATGAAATAATATTTTATTGTATACAAATAAATAAAATTGAAGTGTCGGTCTGTGATTTAAAAATAACTGCCTCTTACTAGTTAATATGGCTATTTACATGCACCGCGTAAACCAAAAGAGTTATAGGTATAGTAGTAGTCCTCCAGACCGATTTTAGCCACGGTGGCCCATCTCAAGAGAGATTAGCCAACTGCGCAGGAGATATTATAGTGCACAAGTGTGTGCGCAAACATAGGTGCACTCTCTCTTCCCTAGCTCTCATAATTCGATGGGACGGCAATCCAACACGACCGGAAAGAGTTCAGGCGCGGGACCAACGGTTTAACGTGCTTTCCGAGGCACGGGAGTGTACACACTTCCAACTTCCAGACTCCGGGCTGCTACTGAGATTTTTCTGACAGAAAAACGCAATAACTATTTATTGGCCCGACCTGGGAATTTAACCCAGGGCCACCGGGTCTGCGGCCTTATATCTAACCACTAGAACAACGAGGCAGTCAATAGGTATTACGATATAAACGTTTATGAAGATCATTATTCTACCCGCGTGAAGCCGGGTAGCTAGTCTATACTAATATTATAAATTTATTTATTTAATTTGCAAAACTGGATGCAATTAATTAGGTGCATACATGAACTACATATTTTTATAATGTGAAACAAAATCTGCCTGTCTGTTACGCTTTCACTTCTAAACCAATAGTTATACTTGTGTAAGTGTAAGTGTCTAACGAAGGACACAGGCTACATTTACCCGCCCATTAACACGCTGGCGACGCCGCGGAAGAATGTAGTCGTACACAAATAAATAAAAATATTTATTAATTCTGGAAATGTGACAAAACTATTTCGACAACTTAAATGGCGACACTTGGTGGTAGGGCCTCGTGCAAACTCGTCTGGGTAGGTGCCATTCATCAAATATTCTACCGCCAAAGAGTAGTACTAAGTATTGTTTTGTTCCGGTTTGATGGATGAGTGAGCCAGTGTGACACAGGCACAAGGGACATAACATTTTAGTTCCCAAGCTTGGTGGCGCATTGGCGTTGCAATTAATGGTTAATATTTCTTACAGCGCCAATGTCTATGGATGACGGTGACCACTTACCACCAGGTGATCCATTTGCTCGACTGCCTACCTATTATATAAAAAAGTACTTATTTTAATATAAATATTCCCTTTATAAACAAGTGTTAATAAAATAACTCTTAATATTCCAATATACATCATATTCGCAGCCGAAATACTTTATAATTACGAGTATATTATGGTATTAATATACATTTATAAGTTAACACGCGAACTTATATTATCAATTCAAACATTTCTTACATTATTCATGTTTACGGGGGTTTAACATAGATGGCGTTACAATAACGGCTGTAATAAAGAAAACAGTGATATGGTAATAATAAAGAATTGATTTATTGTTGATTGTATCTACTGACGAGCCGGTTGGCGTGGTTGATAGATACTTGCCCTTTTGCGCTTGCGCTGGTCGTGGGTTCGATTCCCACCCTGGACCGACATTTGTATGCATGAACATGTCTGTTTGTCATTAGTCTGGGTGTAATTATCTATATAAGTATGTATTTACAAAATAATATATAGTATATCAGTTGTCTGGTTTTCATAGTACGAGCTCTGCTTAGTTTGGGATCAGATGGCCTTGTGTAAATAATGTCCCAGGATGTTATATTATATTAAAATGCCCAATTCATATATTATTAACATAACCTATGTTAACCTAATTGATATTTCCATAAATAAAAGTGATACACAGATCGATTAAAAACATTTTTTTTTATAGAGTTGTCGCTGTTTCGCTTTTGAATTATGGTGACCTGCTAATTTGATGCGCCTATTCTTGAAATATTATAATTATTACGATCAATTTCGCAAATCACTTTCTGACATTTCACGACTGATACGCCTTTTTGTGGAGTGTTTTAAGTTTTTTGTTTTATGTTGTTGTTTGTGCCACCTATAAATATTAAGATTTGATTTTTTTTTAAAGCGTAGATAGGCGGTCGATCATGTGGTCCACCTGATGGTAAGTGGGCACCAACGCCCATAGACATTGGTATTTTAAGAGATGTTACCATCGCTTACATCGCCAATGCGCAACCAACCTTGGGAACAAAGATGTTATGTCCCTTGTGCCTATAATTACACTGGCTCACTCACCCTTCAAACCGGAACACAACAATACAAAGTACTGCTGTTTTGCGGAAGAATATCTGATGAGTGAGTGGTACCTACCCAGACGATCTTGCTCAAAGCCCTACCTCCGAGTGAATGCTAGCAGCATTTCCCCTTTGAATCGCAATTCCTATTCTCTGGGCGAAAAATGAACCAGCCTGCAGCCCTGTCACCAGTAGAATATATACTATAAATTAAAAGTCAATATTGTACAGATAAATAATATAAAAGCATTACAGGAGACGATGACTTATAGCATGCTATTATAATGTCACTTAGATGATATAGAAATACATATAACATTGTCCTGAACGATAGCGGTCACGGCGGCTACGCAGGTGTTAAATTGATAAATTTGTACGCAAACATAAGTGCACTCTCTATTGTCTCACTCGCGTGCTCGAATGGAACGGTACGACACGACCTAAGAGACTTCAGATGCAGACCAATGGTTTTATCGACGTTTTATTATGTATATTGCTGGCATCGAGTCTTAAATGTTACTACATACAATAATTTATGTTAATAACTATCGAGATAAGATCGTCTAAGCTCGATTTCCTAATTTGAAGTAGCCGACACTACGTTTTTTTTTTAAATTATTTTGATAGGACAAGGCCAAAGAAAAGGAATAAATTATAATTTAACGACATCTTTTTTAATATTATCCTAATCTTATAAAGAAGGTATTTATTGAAGGTATATATTTGTCTTAATTATGTCATAACTAAACGACTACAAAAAATGCTTTAAATAAAAAAGGTCAGAATTTATCATATTTACATTAAATACTAATATTATTATTATTTTTCTTTCTTTTACATTTTGGTCTATGACTCTTCGTGATAATAATAAATATAAGATATCCGAGGCCGTATTAAGGTATCGTGTCATTACCTTTGTATTTAGCAATTGTCGTATCTAATAGGAAAATCTACTATAGAGTATTATTAAAATGGATTTTTTACGTAATTTGTAATTTCCCATGTAAGGATTTCCGTTAACAACTACGTTATTTGCCTATGCGTACTTGTCATTCCTATTAAAAAAAAAAACAAGTTTTAGTTTTTATAGCGGCGTAATTTGAGAGCATAATTTAAATTTTTTGAGTAAAATAATAATAATAATACATTTATTTCTCTCCCACAGACATTTATGTTTACATTTATTTTATATACCTAATAGTATAATAAGGCATAACATTATAAGTACCAAATAATAAAAATTTTGGTTTTGCCTTTAATTTATTCGGTGACTGGAACTCACTATCCTTCATGGGTTATTTAAATAACCTGTGTTAAGGATAGCAATTTACCAACCCCCAGAATGGATAAACAGTAGGCGTTGAGCTACATACTTGTAAATATTAGTTATTTAAGGCTTAAAGTAAATAACAATAATTCTGTTTAAAAGGAACAATAAGAAAGCGGTTTTATGAATGTTAGCGTACCGGAAGTGAATGCGCGCTTTTGTATGAGTTGGTGTGGGTATGTGTGTTTGTGTGTGTGTGTATGTGTGAATAAAATAAAATATTTTGATGTATTTAAAATCTATACAAAGTTCATTAATATAAACTGGCCGAAAACAGCACTTAGAAAACATAGGAGAGGAAAATTAACTGTAAATTATTCGAAACGTACTATGCCACAGATAAAACAAATGTTTGAATTTCAAACTCGCGTGTTCGACAATTATTAATACTGGCACTCTCTAGGTACTAGAAGATACGATATATAATTCCTACAGGTAGTAATTATGTTTTGCTATCAAGTTCAGTAACAGTACCTATGCATCATGAGTAACTGTACCTTTGATAACTACAAATTACGCAAGGTGTTAGTTTCTTGCTCTGTCAATAAAATTTTAATGATAGAGATACATTTAAGGCACTGTTTTCTATAAAAAGCATTCGTATAGCTCTTACTGTTAAGGCAGCGTTCGCGAGATAGGCATTCGCACGACCATTATGTAAAATTAATCGCCACAACTAATACTTTCATTTTGTCGCGCCAATATATAGTTTATGTCCATCGTGTTATTAGAATGGAGAACATTTTATAACCTTTAAGAAAATATCTTACAAATTGCATAAAAAATACTAATAAATAAACAAATAATATCTAAATTCGTAGTGATCGTTCTTTCTAAAAGATTTGACTGATGCTGGGATGATAATCCAAACTAAATGTTTGTTTTAGAAGTCGGGTTCTTTTGAAGTTCTTTCGGGTTAGAAAGTCCGGGTTCGGGATTTTCCCCATTACCCGGGAAATTCCTCACAGCCAATTTTTGTTACCAATTCCGAAAGGTCGAAAAGGTCAGGGTTTAATCCAATGGCTGTAATTTTATTGGTGGGTAAGTCTTGTA
This sequence comes from Nymphalis polychloros, assembly GCA_905220585.2. NCBI lineage: Eukaryota > Metazoa > Arthropoda > Insecta > Lepidoptera > Nymphalidae > Nymphalis > Nymphalis polychloros. The sequence goes on along the minus strand of HG992253.1, from coordinate 11,841,208 downwards.
CAGGGGTTTTATCGTATCCGTGAATAGGTGGCGATGTGGTCAAGTTTAACATATTTTGACGTAATGATGATATGGTAATATAATGATGAATGATAACAAAGCTATTTACATTTAAGTATGATTATAATTTCAAAATCTCTTAGTGTACGTTTATACGACGTTCATATATTGATAGTGATTAATGTTTGAGGAGTTAGAGCACGCATGCTCTCGAAGGTTTGAATTAGTACAACTATTTCAAAATAGATGGCGTTAGTCATCTCAACAGACGACCATACGAATGCGTTGCGAGCAACAGTTATTTGTTAATAATTAATTTAATTTATAACAAACGCTTTGGTATGTAGATGTAGTAATAACTGAAACATGTTCGATTATATTACCTGTTATTGTCATGTTGCAAGGTAGTGTTTCTACCACTTTGATAAACAAATATGATGTCCTGCCTCTGCAGCAAATTTAAACGAAGGTTCGGGATAAAGCCAACAGATACGCTCTTTATTCCCCAGCTGTCATGTCTACTATATAGTATAGTACAGGTGGTAGAGCTTAGTGCAAGCTCGTCTGGGTAGGTACCACCCACTCATCAAATATTCTACTGCAGAATAGCAGTACTTGGTACTGCTGTGTTCCGGTTTGAAGGGTGAGCGAGCCACCCATAGGGTGAGTAGAGCCACGACATAACACCTTAGGTCCCAAGGTTGGTGGCGCATTGGCGATGAAGGCGATAGTTAGCATTTCTTACAATGCCAATGTCTTTGGGCGTTGGTGTTCACTTACCGTCAGGTGGCCCATATGCAAGACCGCCTACCGATTCTATAAAAAAATTTTTGTCGTTGTATCGCTTACATTAATTTTAATTTTAAAATTTGATTATTCCTTGGACTTAAGTCTATTTTTCCTACTGTTCCATTTTGTTAGTTGATAAGGTTTTTAGATAAAACAATAAAAAAAATTGAACCGGATGAATTTGTAGAGAAGGTATTTTAACAACAATTGTAAAACAAAAACGTCGATTATGCGTCTTTGAATACTTGTGAATTGCTGTGTGCTGACAACGAATGTTTATTAGCATATCAATAACACGGCAGTCATGACCATCTTGCAATTTACAATGCACACATTTTGCCCACGCGCATGACTACAACTTGAAATATAAAACATTCGCAAAGATTCATTTTTACCCGATTAGCTACGGTTGTTGTCCTGTATTATTTAATCTATATTCATAGCTTAAATGCTCATACATTTTTGATTAAAAAAATCTCCGATAACGTTATTCTATTCCATAGACAAAGCCTTTGTAACAAAGATAATCATTAATAGCCTTACCGGGCCTAGACAAATTATATAGAGACTGTGGAATTCACTTGTAGATAACACCTAAATGTATGTTAATTGCATATATAGATACTTATGACGTCACGTGATCAAACATCAACGAAAGTAAGACAGAGTAAGAGATACAAATAACTTAGATTCTATATCGAAATATTTAAGTCCGCAAAATGTAATAGGCCATTACTATAATGTCACTATTACCTTATCGCATTTTTAATTACATCAAAGGAGGGTTAATTAAAAACTGACCTCCCGGTAATATGGATTTACTTTATGTGGTATATCTCCGGTTTCTATCTTCGTTACGATATATAAATGTTTACCGTTTTAACAGAATCAGTCTAGCAGTGCGTGATGCTCGAACGAAGAAGACAATTTACAGTTTTAAAATAAGGTATACGTATTATACTTCTAAATAATGTATCGGTATATTTTAATATTATTTCTGTAATTAATATATTAATATATATTTCATTATATATTAATTACACGAAGAATGTAAAATAATTGAATTATGCGAAAAATAATCGTTCCGTTGTCGTTAACGAGCCATTCTCTACATATTTAATTATACAGCTATTACATGTTTTTATAATTAAAAAATATTATTTACTAAATTAGCTAATTCGACACTTTGGTTCTTTTACATTATTTTATTTATTTGTGTTTTTATATGTACTTGTTAATTATTTCATTAGAATGACCGTTTAAAAACAAGAACGATCAAAATATATTGTTATTTAATATAATCAAGAAACGAATTAGTGTATATAGGAATTGATAAGTGTTGTAACAATATACCTATATGTACCTATCTCGAAATTGACAATTTTATTTGAGCACACCTCGAACGCAAAGCGGACCTTGTGCTCCAACACTTTTACTTATATGACGAAAATACATTAATAATACGAGGTAATTAACAATTCTAAAATGATTAGTTATTTAATTAAGACTTTATTATTAAAATTAATTGTATAAATAACTCGGACGCCACTTGGTCTATATGTAACTTTTCCACGACATTAAAACACTAAAAGAATAATTTTCGTATTCTAACTTACAAAATATTTTGTTTATATTTTTTACAATTCTAATTCGATATTTGAAAATACGTCAAAGCTAAGACAAAACAGTGTGTACCCAATTCTATTTTTTAAATGTCAATTATCTTCAGTTGCGTAAAGGCAATATTCCCGTTGATTGTACTGTTATAACTTATAACAATGGATGGGTTTCCTACTGACAGCCTTGGATCTCTAAAAAACTGGAGTAGGTAATAAACCTCAACGAACAAAGCTCTGAGTCGCTTGTGTCGTTAGCCACTAGCCAGACATTGGCACTCCGCGTTCGCGGTCGTGAAACCTGAAAATTTGCACGGAGTATGTTAATTACATTACTAACGTACAACTGCTAAATAATAAGTTTTTTTTTTTACATTGGTGAAGTTTTGAGTGATTTTTTAAAATGGATCAAAAAGTTCGTGACGATCCTTGGGGATTTGTGTACAAAAAGTTACAAGAAAATGAAATTATTAGTCAACGCAAGTAAGAATACCGTTATCATATTTAATTAAACATACGTCATGTGTTTATAAAAATAAAATTAGTTTCAATAATGAATGATAATTTTATTGGTTATAATATTATACTTAGTAAATTTGCCACTTTTATTAAGAATTCCTATATGTTCTGTTTTCTCTTATTATCCTTAATAAAATAACCGTAAAAATTAAATAGCTAATAAAAATAATTACCACGTTATTAACATTGTTTAATGTCTAAAAAGTGATTATCAATTCTTATGTGGCCAGAAACATTAGTTTTTTTTTTTAAATAATTTATTGTAAGTTCCAAATTTCAATTTATTATAGAATAAAAAAAATCAAACGCATACATTTTGAAAAATGGAAATTTGTCAGTGTTTTTAGAAAATATACAAATTTATTTTCAATACAAAAGAAAGTCTAAGTCGTAAAATAGGAAATTAAATTGGGCTGAACGAATTGAATTCCAAAATTTTTTTGTGACATATTCATTACCCAGTTGAAAAAGTCGTTTACTTTTATAAAGCAGTGACAACACATGTTTACATTTTGATTACCAGATAATTGCAATCTTGTTTGCATTGCGTGTCAGAAACGGATTAACTTGTCTCGTAGATGTATTGTTCATATTTTATTTTTAACTATTGCTGGTCTATGTATTATCATCACACGGTCTCTTGTCTCGTTTATCTCTTAATACCTTTTAGTATATACGTATTATTACTGTAAGGGTAACCGGCATAGACAATACTCAACCTATATGGCGTATTATTAAATATATAGATACTATCTTATCAAACACATTAAAATAATCCCATAGACAAGTACCACTTTTAATAACTAGTTAGACAAATTTCGTAGCGGTCTTATTGCTTATTATAGAACAAAAATAATAAAAAAAAGTTTATCAAGCTAGTTTAGCTACATCTAGATTCCGTTTTTATATTCGCCACCCACACCCACAATCTCGTAGGATATTAGGTATCAATTTATGAACAGCGCTACAACACCTACATGAAGTGTCAATGACACTTCTCGATTTTTCTGAACTTTTTTATATGTTGGTTCAATCGGCGGTCGAATTAGATCTTTAACAAGATAATCACTGTTAGCATTGGACTTTGTCCATTTATTCATTTGACAATTTCAATGAACAATAGCATTCCCTATTTATTGTTTTCATTCACACATATTTGTTTTAAAATAATTATTTAATCTATAGCAATGACATAAATACTGACACTGGGTATGTTCGTGTAGTATTTTTGTAAACGCGAGAAAATAAATTGCTAAAAACTTTTTTTTTAATTATCTTACGTATTGATAGTCAAAGGAAACACTACCGCTTGCTTGGCAAGGCAAATACACAGGTCAGAGAATACCAGCGAAAGATACCAAGATGTGGTATTTTATTCGTTGGAGACAAATATAGAGTGCAATATCATCAATTATTAATTTGATAAATATTATACTTAGACATATAGTAGCATTTTTCTGAATATAGAACTAAAAGATCCACAGAACTAATAAGCATTAATAATATTATATCATTGGCGTTAACAATGTTAAAATGAAAGTTCACACCCTCTCTTTCATAACATTTTTTTTTAAACAATGTTTGCGAAATACTTGGAAAGGCAATAAAGAAGATTGTATTCAACATTATAATGTTATCAAGGAACTTCGCTATGACTGGCGCAGAGGAAGCTAATTAGAGAATTAAATGTTTATTATGGAATAAGCTGATTTTCGAAGAATCGAGAACAATATTATAAATAAACAAGTTAAATGATAAAACATTAATAATGTACATATAATAAAGTTCTTAGTATTTCCAAAGTTCTGATATCAACTTTACCGACATTCAAAACGCTTTTTTTCATCGATCCGTAATGACTCCATAGAGTTTTTTAGATCTCGACCAATGATATAACGAAATTGGCGTTATATCATTGGTCATCAATGTACATCATTGTTTATTAATTTTTACTCCTCCTGTAACTGAAATAGGCTATCAGGTAGGTGATGTAAGAAAAAAATGTTTGCACTACTGAATTGAATTCGCCATTATTCAGATTCAAGTTTAAACTGGTAGCCAGGATACCAGAAGCTTGCAGGATATACATAAGAAGCATTATATGTTTGTCCATATTATACTACATATATACATATTATTATAAAGTCGTAATCGTTATGAAAAGTGCTCCCTTTTAAATCATTCATCTTTAAATACAATTTTATGGCTGTATATTTTAATACGTTGCTATAAAAAAAACGAGTAAAAAAAGCAATGCGTATCAGAACAGGCGTTTATAACAATCTGAAACATCAAGGCCAAGCTTGTATTGTAATTGTAACGTTCCCTATTAGTTAGCTTCGTTTCAATGTCATGTTGTTTTAAAGCGATACTTGTAGAATTTACATAGATAGAAATAAATAAGAATTATGTACGTATATACATATATATATCAATTAACGACACTCCAGGATGCCTAAAAGAAATCTCTTATGGAGATTCTAATATCGATTGGTTACTTATAGTTAAATGTAGGACATAGAGTGGCTTTACATTTTATATAAGTTTGGTAAATGACTATTCTAAAGTGCTTGTAATAGCCTACTTGAATAAATTATAGTATTACAGGTTTCTATTACATAAGGGCATAAAATTTGGAGAATCTAGACACTATCTGATGAGTGGGTGGTACCTACCCAAACGAGCTTGCACAAAGCCACCACCAAGTAAACCATCTGTTAATTTATGAAAACTTGTTAATACCACAACTAGGCAAATGTTATAATTGTATATAGCGTTCAAACGTCTTCAACGAGTCTTCAACGAGTGCGTCTTACCGGTTATGACCTACGGAGCCGAGACGTGGACACTGACAGTGCGTTTGGTCCACCATTTTAAGATCGCTCAGCGAGCTATGGAAAGGGCTATGCTCGGAGTTTCTCTGAAGGATCGAATCCCAAATGTGGTGATCCGATAGAGAACTAAAGTTATCGTCATAGTCCAAAGGATTAGTAAGCTGAAGTGGCAGTGAGCTGGACACATATGTCGCAGAACCGACAACCGTTGAAGTGTTCTGGAGTGGAGACCACGTCTTGGCAAGCGTAGCGTAGGACGCCTTCCGACTAGGTGGAGTGACGATATACGCAAAGTGGCTGGCAGCGGATGGAGATTGAGAGCTGAAGATCGAGCTTAGTGGCGTGCCATTGGAGAGTCCTATATCCAGCAGTGGACGAGAAAGGGATGATGATGATGCGTTGCCTCTGCATTGCTGTAAATTGTCCAAAATGCTTAACATAAACTTTAAATAGTCTAACTTAGATATTGGTCGAATTCTTGGAACTCTTCAGTCGACTCGAAGAGTAACTTTAAAAAGGCCTCGCCTTTGATGTTAAAAGTGTGCGGGATGAAGTTAAGTCAACAAAATATTACATCTCGCAGCATCATCATCATTCATTAGCAGCTGACAGACAAACTAGTCATAAATATATTTTAAAAAAAATCGAGACTCACTGGTACCATTATTGTCTAGTTTACACGCCATTAATTATATTACTTCATTATACCTACTTAATTACCACTATTTATTTATTTTAATGGATTTAAAATATAAATCTAAATTTGGTAATTAGTGTACAATGTTGTTTTTGCGTTGAGACCAAAGTAATTTATTTAATTAGAAGTGATCATAATTATAATCCGAACAAAAGACGATAACAATGAAAATAGTGTCTGACGCGGCCTTGTCTGTAATGCTCGGTTCTCATACCTTGCATTTTGTGTCAGGTAAACGTAACATAAAATAATTAATAATTAATTATGTATATTTATTTATTTTGCACAACACTGGGCTTATGGTTAGAATGCGTGAATCTCGCCGATGAATCTTTACCGATGATCGTGGGTTCAAGCCCGGGCAACCACGGAATTTTCATGTGCTTAATTTGTATTTATAATTTATCTCTTGCTTGCCGTCGAAGAAAAACATGGTGAAATTGATGGTTAGGAAACCTGCATGTGTCTAATTTCAGTGAAATTCTTCCACATGTATAGTCTACCAATCTGCATTGGAGCAGCGTGGTGGAATATGCTCCAAACATTCTCCTCAAAAAACTTGCTTTCGACCAGCAGTGAGACATTCACAGACTGTTACTTTATTCATTTTCACACAAATAACAATTATTATTGTATGTTTCATTTGAAGCAGGAATTTATAATTATTATTTATAAAACTAGCAGCGAATTTCATAAGGAATCTATTTATGAGTTCTATAAGAGTATATATAGAATGTCCTACATAAGTATCTCTTAAAAACCTTATATTTTATGTAACAAATAATTAATTGTGAGCAGAAGAGAATTAGTAGTCTACGCACTATAAGTAGGTTAAAGTGTATCTTTACTTCGATTATGGCTTATTTCCTCTAATTTAAAACAATTAAGTCATCACAAAACAACTATGTAGGTATACAAAATTTACATAGCAATGACTGATTGATGATTTTAATTAATCGGGTAGGTATTTATACTAATACATATTTGTCTTGTGATTAGTAGGATAGTTTCTTTATTAGTCTACGTGATTAGTCTAATTTTAGAAAAAATACCAAGTAAATTTCATAATCTAACTATATTTGCATACTGATTATATATCGTTAAAAAGTTCGTGCGTTAATGTAGATCATTCGTTGCCGCATGGCATGGCGCACCGGCACTGAGCGTTGGACGGTGACTGCGACCTTCTTGTATTTGATTACGTCAGTTTTATTTTGTACGCCTACATGAATCAAACAAAACAATTACACGACGCGTGTTTATAATGATAAAATTAATAAAAAACGTTATAACATATCATATGCACAAATATTTAAATAGCATTTATTTTTGGATGTGACATATTATATTGTTTGTTGTTTAGAAAGTAAATACTTTCAAAGAGGCTGTGATGTTGAACGGAGTGAAATAATGTAGTTCCCTTTGCGTGGTTATTCAATCTTATAACCTCAAGTTAACTGGTAGTGTTTACGTCATTTTCTTTTGAGATAATTATGACTCGTTCGTTTTGGTGATTCAGATATAGCGGAAGATTGTTATGGCTATGTCAAGTTTATAAAAGGTTGATCGTGCTTTAGTTCTGTGGATAGAAGAGTATATATTAAAAAGTTTTTATTATAAATAAACAAGCAAAATGGATGAAGAATCAATGTGGAAAGGTTTTTATGAAAAATTGCAACAACAGAAGTCGGTAGAAGAAAAAGTGCACGATAGCCGGTACGTACCCACTTTTATTTAAACCTATTACGAGTAATCAAAATTCGTACAATGATTTTTTATATTTCGGTCTTCCTTCCTTTTATAATTAATAAGAAAAACTGTAAGTAAACATACTTTCAATTTTTAAGCTTTAATATTTATTAATATAGTATGTCAAGATTTATTTTATAATACAAAATATAAGCTTCTTGTTGAATAATAAACTGATAAACTCCCAATTTTTTTTAACAAACAATACACATGATTCACGAATCGAATCACCATTTCGTAGCTGCGTATAAGCGCTTTATCTGCGCTGTAACTGATCTGCAGCTTGCCATATGCAATAGTATAATTGCTGAAATTTATGAAACGCATTTCGATTAAAGCTTAAACAAACTTAAAATACAAATAACAAATACTAGGTATAATTCAAAGTAAACGTGATTAATGAAAATAAATAATATCCCGTCTTATTCTACATCAGTAACAGCCTGTGAATGTCCCACTGCTGTGCTAAGGCCTCTTCTCCTCTTTTTGAGGAGAAGGCTTGGAGCCTACATAACATTGATTAAAATATGTTACCTATACGAAACTTTATAGTTGTTTAAACTAACCGAAAAAAAAAACAACTGTAAGTACTGAGTTTGTATTGACAACATTTTTCAGTTTAATAATTTTTAATATGTATGGAAGAAATAATATTACTTTGAGTCTACTTACAACTTACTGCCCCTTTTTAGCTATAATTATGATTAACAAGAGTATTAAATATTTCTTGGTCCGATCACATTATTCAACTTAGAGATTTGCAAAACACCAAACAAACTGTATTATTCGCAAAAATTGAAATGTTTTTTGACATCCAAAATCGCATAAACATTGCTTTTTAATAGCTATATTTTTTAATCGTTTTTTAGATAAATGATTGTTTTTATTGATACACTTTTAACCAAATTATGTCTGGTTCTGAGTTTTATTGCCATGCGACACTTAAAACGCTTATCGTATCGTTATTGGCGTTATCTGTGCTACATATGTTATACTGAACGTATCGTAAAATTTACTCTGTACTGTACTCAACGCTCCGTAGTCCATAATTGTCAAAAATTTTCCGGCTGTCAAATAGTATTAAAAAATGTATGTTCACGTTCAGTTTCTAGTAAATATTAATTTCTGCATCTAAAATCAATTGTTTTTGAGGTGTCATTCTACATAAGAGTTGTAAATCTTATCAAGTGACATTGGTGATTGTGTTAAATAAACTTTGTATTGATAAGGAGACATTTTGCGAAGTTATAAGTTTCATCGAATATAATTCAAAATGATTTCTTTTTGTGTTGTTACTTTATCCAATAAGCCGAGTTTATTTTTGAAAGGAAGTCGTCGCTTACATTTATTAAATAAAAATGCTTATATTAATGGACAATGGGTGAGTGCTGGCAGCAAAGCGGTGTTTCCTGTAATCAATCCGGCGGATGACAAAGTTATTACCGAGGTACCAGATATGGAAGCTGCCGACGCTAAAACAGCAGTTGATGGCGCTGCAAATGCTTTTAAAACTTGGAAGGATACAACTGCAAAAGAAAGGTCTTATATATTAAGAAAATGGTATGATTTATGCTCTAAGAACACAGATTCTCTTGCACAAATTATAACAGCTGAATCAGGAAAGCCATTAGCGGAATCTAAAGGAGAAATTGCTTATGGTAATTCATTTCTAGAATGGTTTGCTGATACTGCTCGTCACATTAACGGTGAAGTTGTTCCAAGCCCTTGGCCTAATAAGATGATAATGTTGACAAGGCAACCATTAGGGGTTGTGTCGGTTATTACACCTTGGAACTTTCCCTTTGCGATGATCACTCGCAAGGTGGGTGCTTTAATGGTGGCAGGATGTACATGTGTAATTAAGCCCGCTGAAGATACACCCTTGACAGCTCTAGCCGCAGCTCAATTAGCAGAGGAAGCTGGAGTACCCAAAGGTGTTATCAATGTTGTTACGTCAAGCAGAAAAAATGCTCCTGCCATAGGAAAAGTTCTGTGTGAAGATCCTAATGTGGGATGCATTTCATTTACTGGTTCGACTCATGTTGGTAAAATTCTGTATGGAATGGCATCTAAAGGAATCAAGAGAGTTAGTCTTGAGTTAGGTGGTAATGCCCCATTTATAGTTTTCGCAAGTGCTGACATTGAACATGCAGCAGAACATGCTATGCTTGCTAAATTCAGAAATAATGGGCAAGCATGTGTTGGTGCCAATCGATTTTTAATACATAAGGATGTTTTTGATGCCTTTGTACAGGCTTTTAAGAAAAGAATTGCTAAGGGATGTGTAATGGGTCCTGGCACAAAGGAAGGTGTGACCTGTGGGCCCTTAATTAACACCGAACAAGCCAAAAAGGTCACAGGACTAGTAGATGATGCCATTTCAAAAGGTGCTAAAGCTCTTATTGGCGGTAAACCTGCATTGGACATAGGAAGTAAATTTTATGAGTCCACTATTCTTACTGACGTCAAACCAGAGATGAAAATATATGCTGAAGAAATATTCGGCCCAGTAGCAGTATGCCACAAGTTTGAAACAGAGCAAGAAGTGGTAACAATTGCCAATAGCACAAGGAGTGGTCTTGGGTCCTATGTGTTCACAAAAGATCTTGGTCAAGCATTTAGAATGTCTCGTCAGTTAGATTTTGGCATGGTTGCTATCAATGATGGAATATTGTCAGCTGCTGAGCCGGCTTTTGGAGGTATAAAGGAGTCGGGAATTGGTAGAGAGGGTAGCAAACATGGTGTTGAAGAATACACAGACATAAAATACACTCTGTTTTCAGCTTTAGATAAATAGAGGTTTGTTCAACATAAAAGAAAAACATGCCCATGGCTTTGTCGTCGTTGGTTAACAAAAGTGGTACTAAAATTGCTGAATTTGTTCCTTTAATAGTTATTTTATTAAGATTAAACAAGTGTATTTACATTTAAATAAGCTCTACCATTTATATAATGGCAAAATAAAACATATAAAAATTAATAAGAGAATCATTCCAGTCTTCCAGAAAATGTGATTTTAGAATAGTTTTATCAAGATCTGTTTTATAAGACTTTGCATCTTAGTGCATAATGTGGAATAAATATGCTTGGTGTTACATAAGTTGCATTTAAATTATGTAACTGGTTGAATCCTATATATTATAGTCATAAAATAATATATAAATTGTTTATATAAAATGATTTTATTATATCTTAATTTTATTTATTTGTTAGTATTTATAAGATGTGTCTGATATATTAATATGTCGTAAGTAATATTATTTGTTCTGTAAATAAAACAATAAAACAAATATGTGTTATTATTTGATTTTGAATATAAATCCTTTCTGATTGAATCTTATGTTTGAAGTACAACGAGAAGATGGGTGTTTAACTTCTTTACCTACCCACTTAAAATAGACACTTACAATTTATGATTCAACTGTTTGATCATAGTTAATATTCAATAGCATTTGTCATGCTTTGATTGAAATATTATAATACAGCTATTAATATTCTTATCGAATATTTTTTTATTTAAATATAGCCATATTTAAATAATGTCCAAGGTAATTCTACTTTTGCTTTGTTTGTTTATTTTTTTTTTTTTAATTATTCTATAATAAAAGTAATATATTCGAGTAAATCTATGATAAATCTTTCATGTGACTAGTGTGTCTATTATACAGTACATAATACAAAAAATTATATATTCTAACAGTATTTTTTTGTATAATACATAACAAAAGTCCCCACTACCAGAAATTCCTATGTAGACTTTATTCCGTGAGTTCTAACAATGGGATATAGGTACATATTGCAAATAACAGTTATTGGTGCTTGACATTGTATTAGGTATATAGTAATTACAAAGTTATGTTTATTTTATAATTACATATGTTTTGGAGGCATCGTCTTTTTCGTATACGACCAACTATTTGTTACGTATTATTATTATTTTTACCTACCATTAATTATATGATTGTCCAAAATCCAGATCCAACGAGTAACGTACAGCATAATTTCCATAATGATAATTCACCTAAATATTATGCATTTACAATAAAATACTGATTTAATAAATTTTTGCTTTTAAAAATAGGTCTGCAAATTTTTAGAAAACACTTATTTATAGACGTAATAAAAGTGTAATTTGATTTCAGAATACAGGAAGTGGACGATAGTTTCTTCGAAAAATTTGGATCGATCCTCAAGCAAGCGACACAAAAAGCTGCACTCGAAGAATCCACACCTTTAGCTCCATTAAAAGAAGCTGAAGAACAAGACGGAGAAAAGGTCACAGTCACAGAGGTATCTGAGAGTCGAAGTGTGACACGTGACTCGGACAGTGGCAATGAAACTTTACTTGACACAGACTCGGAGCCTGAAGACCCGGAGAAAGTAGACTTTTACGTTGAAGCTGTTGGCTGGAATGTGAGTACTTTGATTATATTTATTATTTAAATGTTATGTAGAACGAATACTAAATCTTATCAGTGACAAACATGCGACCTTTATTAATTTATTATACATTCAAGTTGTAATAGAGAAGCAAATAAATAAAACTCAAGAGTATTAAAATACATTACCGGCTTTACCTGTAAATTAGGTATACCTACTTAGTGGGGGGGGGGATTAGTTAAACAATGCTGTTTTCTCCTAATGTTTAAACAATGAAAAAGATAAATCACTGTTTAATGATGACAGACAAAGATAAATCATTTAATTAAACTTCATTTAAACAATGTTTATAAATAAGATAAGTATTTATATTTCCAGCTGAAGCGAATAATTAAATTAATTCGTGTTTTCAAGGTAGATCTCTAAACATAGTTTAAATATCTCGGCGTGTTAAAAACAGTGTTTCTTTTATAGAGTAGCAAGAGCGTAGGAATCATTGAATGTTGTTTATGTATGTCGGTATGAGCGGATGTCGGTCAATATTTTTTATCGTTTTACTTTCATCTGAACTAGACATTGGAATATAATTATTGTAGGACTTATGTCGTGGTTCAAATTATAAGGCATGTCGCCATAAGTATGTTACGTGAAATATTGGCACGTCTCCAGACATATTATATTGAACTTAACTATGTACTTTTGAAATCGTTTTAGTATTACTGGCAACGCCGTACGGCTTTACTCTCGAATTTGGGATTTTTTTATTCTTTTTTTGTAAGTATTTATATTTCGAATCGTTTTTTTTTATAAAGTAAAATCTTTCGAGATAAGTTTAGGTTTAGAACTAGTATATGTAGATAGGTATGTAGGAACAAATAAAAGTATAATATACATCTTAATAATATATTAACATTATAAAATATTAATAATAATGCTTCGGTTTCTTTTACATCTGTCAGCGTTATATTCTATGAACAAACTTAGGGATATTTGTTATAATATACAAATTATATTCTAATCACTTGTGTATCAAATAGTGTTTTGTAACTGCAAATTCATGCTTAGCTAAAAAAACCGCTGACATTAAAAATTAAACAGAATGTTCTAATTTTGAAAAATGAAAGTGTTAAAAGAACAATTTTATAAAAAAATGTATATACTTATGCAGCGATGTAGTGTAGATTGTATACAAAAGTGTGCAGACGCCCATTGCCCATTTAAAAATATACTCGCGGCCATGATAGGTGTTCCATATACTGACAGTGAGCACAGACGCACAATGCCCCAACCATGGCACGTTGCCAATTCTTTCTTCCATGGTTTATTTTGTCAACTTTTACGACAAGGTTACTTTGAATGAACCTCTTTGAAGAATGCATTGGTATATAAATATATATTCATTGAGAAAGTGTTCATTGTAAAATTAAATAGATTAATAAATTAAAAAGTTAAACATTTGAAGTCATGTCATAACAAACTCAAAACTTGATATAGAATTTGGCTGTGAAATGTCAGAAAATGATGCAATAATTATAAAATTTATATGATGCAATTAACAAATTAGCTTTCCACGATAAGTAGGGTTTCAAGTATTTATAATCTGTTCGAGTATCGATCATGATCTTGTGATAAATCATGAATGTTGACGTAGTACTTGACTGGATATGTGATTCTATAGAAAGGTATTACGTTAAAATTCGCAATATGTCGAGCAAAAATTATAAGTGTTTAAAGAAAATTAAAGTTTGCGTCTGGATATTTAATCTATACTAATATATAAAGCTGAAGAGTTTGTTTGTTTGATCCGGCTAATCTCAGGAACTACTGGTTCGAATCTAAAAAATATTTTTGTGTTGGATAGTTCTTTTATGGAGAAAGCCTCTAGGCGTATTTTTATTGATTATATTTTTATTGATTAATTATACGCGGGTGAAACCGCGGGGCACAGCTAGTTAATTATAAATCTATTAGATTTCCGTATGTGAAGAAGTAGGTATCAGGGTATAAGCTATTTTATTGAAAATTTCATTCAAATTTGTCTAGCTATTTTTAAGTGATTCAGTAACAAACATCCAAACTTTCGCATTAGTAAATATGGTTTAGCGGGACAAAGAACTCCACGCATTTTAAGTTCATTTTAAACGTCGCTACTCTTCCGTATATTGGTAGGTACGAGTATATCAGTCAAAGTGTGTGACAAAAAACGATGTATGTGTTTTTTACTATGTCACAGAGTACTACAAGTAATACAGTCGTATAACAGAGTACTCTGTAATAAAATTACTACATAAGCCGAGATGGCCCAGTGGTAAGAACGCGAGAATCTTAACCGATGATTGTGGGTTCAAAACCGGGCAAGCAACACTGAATTTCATGTGCCTAATTTGTGTTTATAATTCATCTCGTGCGGTGAAGGAAAACTCGAGGAAACCTGCATGTGTTGAATTTCACTGAAATTCTTTCACATGTATACTACACTAACCCGCATTGGAGCAGCGTGATGGAATAAGCTCCAAAACCTTCTCCTCAAAAAAGAAGAGGAGGTTTTAGCCCAACAGTGGGACATTCACAGGCTGTTACTGATACGACTGTATGTCGTTTATAAAGATTACTTCTGCTATATAATTATAATTTGTCATTAATAAAAACTTGATATAAATTACTAAACCTGAAATTTTTACCGCTTATGATTAAGTTGCATGATTTGACCGACAAATACTAACAAGTGAAGATAAATACGAATTCGTAAAAATGGGGGCACCGCCCTGGCTGTGATGGTTTTTGATGTTAACTATTAATATATAGATGAATATATTATAGTCATTTAAAAATAACAGCCTATACATTCTTCTCTGCTGGTCGAAGATCTCTCCTTTTGGAGAAAAACTATGGAGCGTATTCTATTAGTGATGGTAGTGTCTAGGTTAACTGATTGTCAACCTAGACACTACCATACCATAAGAAAGTGTAATTCTTCAATATTAAATAAAGAATTAAGAATTTGAATTATGTGTATCAATGCGAAGTTGGTGGATACACAACTGGATGGTTGGTTTGGCAGACATTCTAATGCAGGTTTCCTTTACCGCGAAATACGGGATTAATTTTAAACCCAAATGAAATTACAGTGATGCTAGTCCGTGTTTGAACCCACAATCATCGGTTAAGTTCCTGCATTCTAACCACTGGTCCATCTCGGCACCCTCTATGTATTTATAAATCACAATATGACAATATCTTACGCTTTCATTGTTAAGTCATTATGAGTAATGCTTGCACTGTAGTCTATTTTAGTTCTAGGATATAATAATATTTACATCAGTAGGGATAGGCGTTCAACGTGTCGAATACACATATAATATTATTACATATATTCAATTTGATCTGGAAATGTCTAGATAATAACCAGTCTGGATTTCATCATCTTAAACTCTCTGAAGAGTAGACTCTGTATCGTTTTCAAACGATACATCTTGTTATAGTTTTGAACACGTTTAGAAATATCATACTTATAAAAAATAATAATATTATCGTATTTTACTTACTTTATTGCCTTGTTTAATTAGGACAGAGTTTAATCAAATTTATTAGAATGAAACCACAGACAATTTAGTACTTTTTAATGATTTGATATATGTATTAGTAGAACAAACATTCTAGTAACCTTTTCAGTGTTTCAGTGTGACATATAGAGAAAAAATTCCGTCTATTGATCGACTATATTTTTATTATTTAGAAATTCGATCAAACTTAAATAAAAAATCTCGTACTTTACGCATTTGTTTTAAGAGATAAAATAAGAAACAAAACGTATGTTAAAAACAGATATTTTATAAGTGTGAATTTGTAAAATAAATTCTTGAAAAATACGTTTAAGTGCATTCCTAATAATTGCGTTGCCATGGAAACAATAAAATCGGGTAATACCTATATTGGTTAACATAACACAGTAATTTCCGTTAGTAAATGTAAGCTGCACGGTTTATATAACAAATAAATCGTTCGACGGGAGATTTCGCTTCAGTGCAGAAACCTCGGAACCTTGGCTCCTTGTTAATAATACTTTTCAGATACACGTTAATCTTTATATCATTTTTCTATGCGTGTGTATGTCAGTTTTAGTTTAGTTAAATTGGCTTATGTTGGACCCACCGATCGGGTTACAGGTTTTTTAATTTAAAAGAGAATTAAATTGTTACTTCACGCGTCGTATGTAATCGGCACGTTTTTTATATATGTACATATTTCAAACAATACAGTTACTAGTAAGAGTAGCGTATTTATTATGTATAAAAAAAATTGATTTTTTTTTTCTACTAACTAGATCATTGTTGTCTACTAGTTAAGTTTGTTATTTCCTTGTGGGGAAAACCCTTCATAATGCCAGTAAAGTAAATGAATTGCTAAATGCCTCTATTATACCCACTTACACCGAGTAAAAACGTTCGGACGAACGTGAGTTTTTAAAGAGTCAATTCGAGTCTCGAGATAATGGAGCAAGCGAAATTACTTTTGATTTAAAAGCTTTTGTTTATGACAAAATTTAAAGCAATGAAAAATGGAATAACAGTAATTCCAATATGTTTTATATATATGATAAATATATACCTGGTCACGGATGCGGAATCTGGTACAGTAAATGGTCTCGTTAACTTTTGATATGCTCTGTAAAAATAAAAAGTTTTATGATAGAAAATTTCAAGTGCGCTCGTAATTTTTATTGCAAGACTCATCATAAACCTTTGCCTAATGTACTGCTTTATAGATTTTGTAATGGATCAGAGGCATAAATCTAATTTTCCATTAGCACAGCGATATTGTAGCGAACTAATAAGATGTTTATATAGCCGGATGTTGCTAGCTGCTCAATTGATTAGTTAGACAGACGATTAAGATAAAGAAGTATTCAATATCCCTGTAATAATTATAAGTATACAATAAAACAACACAAGTATTATGTATAGGATAAAAAATTAAATTAGAAATACAATTGGCACCAAAGGTCATTGACATTGCTGTTTTGACAAATATTTTTTAAGTAACTTTCTGAGATGAATTAAAAATAAAATGTCTAAGATTTTTTTTATTTAGTTAAGTTCACATTCGTCTCCGATGGTAGCGCTTTGCGAAAATAGAATCTGGCGGCAGATCGGCTCGATTCCTGAGTCCCGGCCGGACTTGAGCGTAGTTACGACTCGATCGGACTCATCTCGGACGTTTTTAGTTGATTTAAAAGATCACTGTAACGGTAATATGTTTTCGCGTTATATGTTAGAGTGAGTGAAAAGTTAGTGATCATGAATGGAATGGGCACTCTGAGGACTAAGTTCAGAGGTGTGAAGAAAGAGCTGCTTGACCGTCAGACGAGCATGCTTATACAATCAATGACAGTACGTTGAAAACATTCGTTTATCTAAATGGTGATAAGATAAAATATCTAAATTTCCATCTTAGTAAATGTATTTGAAACAAAAATAGTGTTTCGTTGAACTATATACCGAAAGGTATAATTTTTTTTCTTTTATAGACATAAAATGAAGGCTAGAGAGTAAACTATTAAACCAAAGAAATATATTTTTCGTGTTTTGTTATTGCAAAGAGAGATAAGTAAATTGGCAAAAGATATTAGTCACAATTTTTTGTCTTTGCAATATTGAAAGACATTCAAATGACTTCAGAGTTAAAAATAAAAACTGTTTGAATTTTAGGTAGGTGTACAGTGGAAAATATTGACTGAGTCGAAATTTATTTATTTTGATCTTTTTTTCTTGAAAATCTACAGCTATCTCAATCAATAAATATTTGCCAAAGTTGATCAGAGATTTATCGTAGCATATAGTGCGTTCATACAGTATATTTAACACGCCCAAAATATTTTGTGCACAACAAAAATTAAAATAAATAAAATTTAAAAAAAGAACTTATTCCAAAAGCTGGTATGTTTTTTTTAATAAGTCGATCTTTGTTCTCTATTACTATTTTAACCTATTCGTTCAATATAACCTTCAGGCTGCTTCTACACGTTTAAACACCAATAGACACAGTTTGTATTAAGCCGCCGAAGCAGTTAATCGAAAACACCACTGAGCTTTTTCAATCAGATCAATATATTTCCTACGACGGCGCAGTAACCCCGCTATTATGTAAATACAGGAAAAAATAATGTAGTAGTATTCGCCGACACGACATTTGAACACGGTCGCATAAACCTTGGTTCGCTTGTGTCTTGGTAACGAACAATGACATACAATGCGCTCATTCAGTGGGTTCACCGAGTAGAGTGAGAAACGGGATTTTGTAAAAGGATAAATTGAACGGAGTTCCTTAATAGTTCATGAACTTACGCTATTACTACGATTCATCCGTATGTTAACTAAAACTGATGATTAAACTTTATTGTTATTTAATGAATTAAAGGCTTGTATTGTTAAATTAATGCCATTTAACGGATTTACACTTAGTTATATTTTTTTGTTTAGTACTGTATCAGATATACATATTTTGCTCATAAATATTTTCTATATAAATTGAATACTCAATTCTTTAATTTGTGTTGTGTTTCTAATCATTAAAAAAACATTTTCTAGGCTAAAATGAAACAAAAAAAAAATGTACATTCGAAGTTATCAATTAACTTGTATTTGATATTTGGGTCATAACTATATTTTATTTACTTCTTTTAAAAGTGCATTTTTTTAATAGTATTTTTTAACTCTAGTTCTCATTTGTTTTTCTTATTTAATTATTACTGAAGATTTATAGTTACGGCCCGTTTTACAGGATGCATTTTACAAAACGAAATGGTTCGTATAGTGGTTCTATGAATAGAGCTGTCGAAAATCGATGCATTGTTTTATTTAAAAAATTGGGTCAAGCGGTTTTTGTTTTTCATGAATCTGTTTAATAGCTTATATGTAAATATCGTGTCTTTTGTTGGAAACAATTACTATTAACTGAAGAAGCAATGTATCTTCATATTGTTTAAATTATATATATTTCAGGTTGATGAATTATATTTGGAGATCCTTTATGAGATTTTACACAATGTCGGCGGATGTGACATAGGCTGTGAAGTGGGACAGCAGGCAATGCTGACCTACGTACAAGAAGCGTTCAAAATATCAAACGATAAACACACAGAACTTCTAACACAAGCTGAGGCCAAACAGCCACCAGAACTAATGTTAAACGTAGAAGTAGTTGAAGGAAAGGATCTCGTTCCAAAGGATCCGAGTGGTCTTAGCGATCCTTTTGTTACAATATACCTCATGTCCAACTCCTCTCACAGATATAATACGTCTGTCAAATCGGGCACCCTTAATCCAGTATGGGAGGAACATTTTTCACTGTGAGTATCTTGCAAGTAATCTTAAATATAAATGTACCGGAAATTGTTGAACACGTTACGTTATGTACGTTCAATCTTGGTAGTGTATGTTCACATAAACATAACCAACTTTAAATAGAAGTATATAATTAAATATTATCGTTTTTTTCAGACCTATTCCAGGTAACCTTCAAGAAGATTCGCTTTGCTTAGAAGTTTGGTAAGCTTACTAAGGTTTTTTCTTTAATTTTATATATTTTTTTGGTTGAGCTTGTAATCTTATGAACGGTTTCTTTCAGGGATTTCGATCCTGCTGAGACGGTTAAAGAGAAAATGACCAAAATATTTGAAGTCAAAGGAGTTAAAGGTCTTCGGAAACTTATGAAAGAAATAGCAATCACAGCATCGACAGGAAAACATGACAACGAACTTATTGGGACGGCCAATATACCACTCAAGGTAAGGTTTTTTGCATTTTATTATATAAAGTAGTATTATATAGCCCTTCGCTTCTCGGCCTTTTGGCTAAGATGTACCCGTTCATTTTTTTTTATTGCATAGGATGGCCACCTGATGGTAAGTGGTCACCAACGCCCATAGACATTGCCATTGTAAGAGATGTTACCGTCGCTTACATCGCCACCAACCTTGGGAACTAAGATGTTATGTCCCTTGTGCCTGTAATTACACTGGCTCACTCACCCTTCAAACCGGAACACAACAATAGTACTGCTGTTTTGCAGTAGAATATCTGATGAGTGGGTGGTACCTACCCAGACGAGCTTGCACAAAGCCCTACATTGGTGGTGGACGTCTATCTTATTAGTATTATATAACTCTTTTTCTGGTGTAGAGCGTGATGGACTTTTGGTCCCTTAATTCACCACTATATTGGCGTCATTATTAAGTCATGTATGTATGTCTAAATCCTTATCTAGAAAAAATCTTGAAAAATCTTACGTGAATTTAAAACTATTTTCATAAAATTATATGTCGTTGGAAATTGCCAGTAACTTTTTCTAGAACGACTGGTTTACTCAGGTGGGGATGCTTATACATATATACTATTGAATCGGCTGATAATTGAAATTGGTGTTGCAACTTTATGAAACACTTCTTGCACAAAAAATTTGATTACTAGTTATTTGTTTTTTTGCATAAATAAACTTATCATTACAAATATAAAATAATTCCAATTAATCTTGCTGTGGCGTAAACAGTGTGGCGGGCTTGTGCTGTTTTATTAGTTTAATTAGCGTACAAATCATACATGATATACACAAACAAGGGATTTTCCTTGTCTGAAAATTATATTCTTTTGAAAAAAAAGTACTCATGCATAAATATATATAAAGGCTGGGAATTACTTTTGAATTGAATACGTATTTAAACGTATGCCTTGAAATGGGTAAAACCGTCTTCACGTAATAATGCATGGAAATTTATGTTTTTATGTGATTCATATTTGTTTAAAGTTTAATTACTTTAAACGAAATATGTTTCTTTTCATATTATATTAAATTACATTGCTATAATATTATTATAATTTGTTTAGATTTCGATCACGCGCTGCTAATACTGTAAAGGAAAATTATAATTAAACACTAAACTGTTGCTATTTCAAAAGGCTTCGAAACAAGTGCTTAAATATCTCGCCATAGATGTTGTAACTAACCGAATTACGTTTAAAATAAACCGATATAATGTAAACAGAAGTGAAATTTAACTACAGGATATAAATAAGACTGTATATTTTAGTATATATAATCAATTGTGTATTTTGATTTGTACGATATCACACATGTTTAACAATGTTACGTGAGATGAAAAAGACGTGCATGAGATTGACGGTGGTTTTCAGAATGGAAAATAACTTAATATTGAAACAGGCGTAATATTTTAATTTTGTATCTGTTCTAATGGCTAAGCTTTTGGCTGCAAATGCTCAGGGCTTAAGTTAAAATCCCAGGAGTTAGGTAATTCGGAGTTGCTCTTCCGTCTTTATGAAGTAGGTAAAGTTATCTGTCCTGTGCCTGATCTGTCTTTGATCATGTCGGGTCGTAATAATTATGAGAGTGGTTTGTTTGACATTGGCTGTGGCCATAATTTGTTTAGGATTTTTCATAATTTCAGTATGTTTTATTTCAGTCGATTCCAGCAGGTGGAATGGTCATGTGGCTGAATTTAAGTAAAAAGAGCAAACTTCGTCGGCAAGGCGTATTGAAAGCGCGTTTTAATTTCTCATCAGAGAAGAACTCGCAGGTAGCAGCTCAAGAGCACAGGCATCTATTGAGGATACTTCTACTTCACGAGTTGGATAGCTCCAAGGTATGTTTATATTTGCAACAAATAGTTTACGAAAATACACGGACGGTACGATTAAATGTTTATATCGGCTTTGAATCGCCAGGTAATAAAATTAAACCTGAAATCGATAGCTATATCATCATTAGCTTCTATTTGGGGAAGCTTTAGCGTGTGAACTGTACGAAAATGGATTCGATAAACTTTCGATCGAATCATGCCGACCCCTTTCCCTGGTGAGTTGGTACTGTATGGATCGCCGTGACGCCCATGCGATCGATTAAATAATACGCTCGCTACACCCGTCGGTCGGGATAGATCGGTCGCTTCAACCGAGCCTCCATGGCCGGACCTACTATTCCTCCGAGAGTTATAAAAAATCGAAACTAGAGCTAAATATTATGATACTGTACGATAAGTATTACATTAAAACTGCTAATAAGCAACGACTACATGCGGTCGCCCCAGGTGGCCCCGTACTGGTGGTGCGGCAACTTCAGCGCGGCGGCGGAGGGCGTGCTGACGCAGCACGGCGCGCAGAGCGGGCTGGCGCCGCTCGACAACCAGCTCGCGCAGTGGGCCGTGTTCTGCGCCGTCACCGCCGACCACCCGCTCAGCTTCGCCCTCTTCAACGGCCTCCTCGACAAGCTCACGAAGCCCTTGCAATCTGGTATGATAACTTTTTATCGATTCAATTGTAAATAAATCAGTTGGTGTTACATCGAACTGATAAATATTTATTAGTTTTCTTTAATTATAAATTATTTATATACCTATAAATTTTTCATATTTTACATCTGTTCCGTTCCGTCCGACGGAAAAGATTTTTATGTTGACATAGGTGTTTTGATCTTTATATATATACTAGCTGTGCCCCGCGGTTTCACCCGCGTATAATAAATAAAAATAGCCTAGAGCCTTCCTCGATATAAGGACTAACCAACACAAAAATATTTTTTAAATTCGAAGCAGCAGTTCCAGAGATTAGCCGGATCAAACAAACATTTTCAGCTTTATATATTAGTATAGATTTAAGAGAGTACTTTGATTCATATTATTATTGTTGCGTTTTCAGGTCGCGTGAACGAAGAGGACGTCAAGCTATTCTGGGATGGAGCAAAAAAGTTGCTTCCTACATGTTTTAGCCATATCAGAAAACTGAGGAAGAAGACTGCGGGCGATAAGACCGTCATGAAAACACTGAGGGAAGTTTTGAAAATACTTTACAAGCTATCGTCGTTGGACTTGCCGGAGTCGATAGATTTGTTTCCAGTGAACTTGTACGGTTGGTTGAGAGACAAAGACGACGGGAGCAAGCTGACGATTCCAGAAGTATTGAACCAGGCGGCTATACAGGGTGCGTCGGACTGGTTCGTTCACATTCTAGACAATAACGAATGCAAAGATAAAACCGAGGAGTCGAGGCTGCAGCATCTGATCAGGGTCATACAGTTGGTTCGATCAGATCTTCAAAGAGCTGTCGAATATTTTGACAGAGTTTTTGTTGAGTAAGTATACTGTTACGAGGAATTTGTTGCAAATTTTATTACAAAATTGTAAATTATTTCTATCCGCCTTACAGAGTAATGAGTTTTCCTTATTCCAAAACTCTATATGGTGTTTACGAAGACAAGATAGCTTCGTTAGTGGAACCAGAAGTTATAGAAGTTTGCAAGAGCTTAAAACGTTTACGGTATAGTGAAGGATCGTCCAATAGCATACACTTGGCTGGTGGTATAAATGGGGAAACTGGTTTGGGAACACCAGATCTCGGTACCGAACCGTTAGCGATGGGAACCACGCTGTTCGAACTATATCTTGCGTTGCAGAGATTTTTGACGTAAGTATATTCTTACATAGCATATTTATCTAACGATTTAAATTAACATTTATACATATATATTACGACTATTTTTTGTTTGTTAGATGCATTATTAGATAATGATTTATTTCAAATACGATTCGTTTTAATGAAAAATGATTTTGACGCGCGAGAAGGACGTATTACACTAGTCTCACATTAATGAGGGTACGTATTTTATCTGATACGAGCTGCTCCGTTTCGCCCTCGTTAAACATTACTGAACGACCCCCGTGTTTCATGGTATGATGACATTTTATGTAACATTTCTTAATAAACGAGCATTCTACAGCATAAAGTTTATTTCAAATCTGACTGGTGATCAATTAAACAAACTCTTCAGCTTTATTTAACGCTTAAGTTGAGATGGCCCAGTGGTAAGAACGCGTGAATCTTAACCGATCATCGTGGGTTCAAACCCGGCTAAGCACCACTGAATTTCATGTGCATAATTTGTGATTATAATTCATCTCGTGCTTAACGGTGAAGGAAAACATCACGAGGAAACCTGCATGTGTCTAATTTCAATGAAATGCTGCCACATGTGTATTACACCATCTCGCATTGGAGCAGCGTGGTGGAATAAGATCCAAACCTTTTCCTCAAAAAATGAGAAGAGGCCTTAGCCCAGCAGTGGGACATTCACAGGCTGTTACTGTATTTAAGAGTATACAGAGATGATAGAAATCGTATGTTCCAGAAAATATAATTTAAAATGTAACTCAGTATTGATACATCAATATTATATGTTTCAGGTTGGGTCAAGGTTTGAATGAGACGGGCTGGAATTCCTATAGCATTTCCAAATTCCACGGCTGGTTCTTCGGGGGAGTCGCCCAATGGCTAGACATAGCTGCGTACAAAGCTCTCACTCGTATTGAAAAAGCCGTCGAATTGGATACCTTAGTGCCTGTCGACTCGAATGTGAAGTATAGCAGTTCAGGAGTAGACACCTTAGCGATATTCTACCAGATCAAGATATTCTGGCAGCAATTGGCGTGGCCGGACGTCGAGGGATGTTACACTTTTGTCGCTAAAATTATTGATGTGAGTATTGTATTCTTGGTCAGTTATTGATTCAGTATTTTTATTATTTAGTAGCTACCCGTTTCGCACGGGTAGAACGGGTCTAAAACCGTTTATATCAATATTATAAAGTCAGTCAGCTCAGTCGGTATTTTTTCGAACATCTTTGAAAATCATCGTCATAGTTCAGCCAATTTATGGAAAACATTAATGAATACACTTAAATCTTCGTCATTATTCACTCCGTTCATCGGTGGAAACCATATGAAAATCCGAACCGTAGATTTTGAGTTTATCGCATTCAAACATACAAACAGACATACAGATTGACAGACACGCGGATTTTGTTTTAATATTTAATAATTATTGGTGAGATCCGGGTAAGTAACGTCAATTTTCCATGTCATTAATTTCTGTCAAACTGATCCTGTGATCGGTGGTGAAGGAAAACACTTTACATGATTATGAACGCTACCGAGCTGATCAATCGAAGCACACGCGAACGGATCCTGCAGTCCTTCCACCTGGACATCGATGGGTTCCTTAAACGGTTGTATAGATGTGTACACGTGCTACAGGATATCTGCCGCTGCTGCGTGTTCTACTCGGACCGCATGTCGGCGCGCGTGGGCGGCGCGGGGGGCCCCGGGGGCCCCGGGGGCGGCTCGCCGTACGAGTCCCGCTTCGAGGTGACGACGGAGTGGTGCGTGGCCATCAACAACATCGACTACGTGCGCCAGAGCCTGCCGCCCTTCGTGTGCGAGCTCGACATGGACACCATCGTGCGCCGCATGTGCGAGGCGCGCTCGCCGCTCGAGGCGCAGAGGTCACTGCACTCCACCACTCTTTAGCTTTACACTGTCAACATCAACATGTTGTCTTCCATGTGAATACAATGGTTCACTAATCCTTCTAACTGAAACCGCTGGTAGATATCTTAGTGAATGGTAACGACAGATACGGGATCTACCGAGCCCTACCATCAGTAAAACTTGGTGAACGGTATGAAGTTGAACAATTATTCGACTAACGTCTTAACGATTACTCTTATTGTTTTACTTCGTGCCGTTAATACGATAACACGTAACTGTACTTGCAGATAATATCTTAAACATTAACCGCCTTATTCATAAACTTTATTTAACTGGTGATTAGTTAAACAATATTTTGTCTTCTTCTTTCGTATGTCAAATCAATAATGACAGAAAGAGACGAATCAGTGTTTAGCTAAACAGTTACTAAGCAACGTTTATGAATAAGGCCGTAAGTCACCGCCCGTAAACATCTCACTAACGGCAAAGATCTCCTAAGGAAAATAGCTTATTTTTTTTTCCATCAATCCTCTTATTAGAAATACGTGCCAAAATTTCATCCGACACATGTTTTCTCGCGATGTTTACATAAATATAGATAATATATAATATAATAACTGCTTGCCTTCACTTAAGATCTAGGTGATCTATTAATTTTTTCATATTAAAGATTACATAGTTAGCTACGGTTCCTTGGCCCCTTCCAGCAGGCCGGTTCCAGGCGGAAATCGTTACGTGATCGTCACATTTATCCGCTGGGCGACTATCTCGATTTGTTGAGTTGAATAAAATAAAATAAAAATGTTATACAGGTGCAAGGAGACATTGGAGAATGTCATCGCAAACGCCATCGATACGGTTAAAAATAAAATCGTCGATTTGTTGGAGATTATGATAAAAAAGGTATTATTTTTTTTCATTACTATTTATCATATATGAAATTCTTAAATGGTAATCCTTAAAATTAAATTTAAATCCCATTTTTTAATATTTAAAATACAATGGAATGAGCTGATGGTGAACTATCTAACGCCGTTCATATACATACGCACTGTAAAAATACAAAATATTCCCTCCAACGTTATTCACGTATAGCTTATTCCAACCACAACAGGAATAAACCACGGTCGTATACACAGCAACTTCAGTATGGGGTACGTTGACATACTGACGCTGTTAAGTTCAATTTACGGCCGCCAGAGGTATGACAATTCGCGTAAGAATTATCCCGAACATTTTTTCAAATCCAAACAAAACAGTTAAATAACAAAACAAAAATAACAAAAAATCCGCAAAACTCAACAAAACGATATAACAATGATTAAATAACACAATACTTGGGAGAGAAAAATATCAGCTTCGATAGCAGCGACGTAGTACCTCAAGCGGATGGTATTGCGAATTAGTAGTTGTTCCACATTCGCACCTCATCTCTCACCACTGAAATTGGACTCAGTTGCAAGACCTGTGTATACGACCGTGGAATAAACCCAAATAGACAACTTTGACACCGAATTAATGCGATATCATTGGTCATCGATATCAATTGACGCGATATCATTGGTCATCGATATCAATTGACGCGATATCATTGGTCATCGATATCAATTGACGCGATATCATTGGTCATCGATATCATTGGTCGAGATTTTGAATAATCTATGATATTCACTATGGACTCGCGAAAATATGGCGTTTTCAATATCGGCGAAGTTGTAAACGGAACTTCGAAAGTTAAATTAATGTGGTTATAACTAGTTCATTGGAATAGTGTCGTATTATAAATTAGGGTAAATTAATGAAGAACTGTTTATAGTGCATAATAAAGCAGAACGATTAGAAAATCGCATGAAATTTGTAAATCTACGGTGTGTTTACCTTTATTCCTACTCCGATTGGAATTGGAATAAAATAAATTAGTGTCCCTTGTGTCTGTACATAATATTATTATCTACAAGCACAAGGTATAATAAAATTCGCTTCTTAAGACTGATCTTAAGATATTATTATTGTTATTTTTATTTTAAAAATTTTTTTTTTACATTTTTTATTTTTGTCTATTGTTTATTCATATTAATAAGTCTCTTAAACTTACATGTAAAATGCAATTTTTTTTTTCAAATCGCAAATATTCGAAAGTTTTATGAAGATTACGTTGCACCTTAATTTTTAAAGTGTTTTAATAAAGTTATTAATTATTTTCCAGATGATGCCCTCCATCACCCGTTTCCTGATAGAAGGTGCGGAACTACTCCACCAGGACTGTTCAAGTATGGACCGAGTGATGAGATACTTGGAAGCCAATTTGGATACCTTGTACCAGCATTTGAACAACGAAAACTTCTCTAGAACCTTGGATATAGTTTGGGAACAGCTCGGGGAAGTTTTATATGAACTAATACAAGCTAATCTTGAGGTATGCCAGTCTTTTTATTTACTGGATTTCATGTTAACTCCTAATAACATTTGCATTATTATTTAATTATTTATTAACTTATGCTCATAATAATCTAGGTCCAGAAAGGAATTAAAACAAGTCAGATTGTCATATGTGACCATTAAGTTTTTTCTTTCGATTTTTTTTTTTTTTATAAATTACTTAATTTAATCTGTATTTAAAAATAAAGAAGCAAAATCTTAATCGTTTTAACATTTAAATTTTAGTTTCAATTTATTTCTAAGTTTCTTTACTGGACCTCAAACGTATTATATTAACTGTATTTTAATCATCGTTTTAATAACTAACTCTTATTAATCTTTAATTTGTAGAAAGAGAAAATCGCTACCCGTATCCGCTTTATTAGGCGTAGATATTTTGGCAAAAACAAAGTATCTCCAAACATTTTATTCTTTCGGGTAAATAACGTTGCATATATGTCGCACGCAATTTGCATTACGAGTAGAGATAGCACAATAATTGTTATGTAATTTTTTTTAATTGATATTTTTATTTGAATCTATTTTCGCTGGTATTATAGAAGTGTTTGTTTAATAGCACCGAAGGGCAAAGATAACTCGCTATATCGACCCGAGGCGTATGACAAAATCGGCCGCCGCCATCTTAGAAGCGGTAAACCACAGATTATATAAAGCACCGTGTATGTTACTGTTTGTGCCCTACAGCCTGTCCGACATAGCATGGACCCTGCCTCGAACTATTTCAGGAGTCGAGAGATTATAAAATTCATTAGATAACTCTTACATATTTAACACACAATATACCTGATAAATTAATTAAAGGGACATTTTTATCATAGTTATATTTCTAGCCCCGGATCTACGAACTTTCCGAAATGGGCTATAACTTGACATGAGCGCAGACTCTTCAGGATTTGAAATTAATTATTATTTTAAATATCACTCAACATAAATATATTTGAACTGAAATTTTTGCTTCACTTTTTAAAGATAATTTTCATTAATAATCACTCTTCATTTAACATTTTATTAGTTGTCCATTGATTTATTTCATGTTTTGGCTGACCTTTTAAATTGTCACCCAGAGACGGTTAAAGTTAATGGAGTTTTAGATCCGGAGCTATGATTTCCAAATGGTATGACTAGCTCCAATTAAATATGAATATTTATTTCTATAAATATCATTATATAGTTGAGTTAAACAGGGAACATGCTATTAGTGTCCGAATAGTGCAGAATGTTATAATGTGAGCTTCGAAGTGTATTTGGTTGTATGTTATGTATGTATGCCGAAATATCGTCCGCTTTTTTGTATGTTTATATTATGTAGAGAGAAAGTGTTTGTTAAGGCATATTTGCTTTATGATGAAAATATTTATACAAGTCTCTTATTTAAGTATAATATTCTCTAAAAATAAAGAATATATCAGATTTCATTATTATTTTTTTAACATATATTTTTAGTTTTTATTAATGTTATTTTAGTAACTGATTGTGCCTTAGTGAATTGAGATTTTCAAAATTCGAAAAAAATCCACCATTTGTAGAAATTTGGTTTACATTTTTATATGAATGGACTCGCTGTTATGTTTTGCGTCATACTTTACTCCAATATATATTTATAAGAAGTTAGGTGCATGCACTCATTAAAAATGACATTCTTTCTTTAGTTATATGTATATTGTAAGTTTATGATTTCAAAAGGATGATAGATCCATCAATAAGAGATTGAAGTTTTGAAATGCATGGAAATATTCTGTTCCATTGATATATTCTCAATAGAAATGTCTAGATATAATTTTTCTTAAATATGCATGAACAGTGACATATCCAGTTATAAAAATATTTTTACATCATTTTTCTAACTTTCTACAATTACAAAAAACTGGATGAGATATATTTATATAACTGGAGTTAATGGTGATGGTATCATTCTGGTAATGGGAATTTGCTATTTATGTAATATCATTCAAAAGACGAAATATCTGACAGAAAAATGGGATTTTTTTTACAGAAACGTCGTCCACCATCGTTTTTTTCCAATCTCCATGAATGCCTTAAAATAATGATCCGTTCGTTCAGACAAGACAATAAAGAGATTTACACGTCGGAGACTTTGAAACGTGTCGAATATTTGTTGAAAATCCACGGCATGGAGACGAGGGAGCTGATCCATCAGTATCATTTAGAGAGGTGGCAGGAACAGCAAGCGATCACGGAACCTAAGATGGGCCTGTTGACAGTACGAGCGCAGTTCATTGACGATAATTTAAAGATTGAAATCATGAACGCTAGGAATCTAATGCCGACTGATTCAAACGGTAAGTTACTTTATGTATACAAATGTGAGTGTAAATAATGTCATCCAAAGAAAATTTCACAATAGCCAATCAAATCAATTAAAAATATTTTTATTCAAATAAACTTACAAGTACTTATGAATCAAACGTTACCTATAGACCAATAGATTAGCTGTCAGAGCAAATACTGGTGGACTTTTTATCCTGACATTTTAACTACAGGCTGCTAATGAGAATTCTTTGGCAGAAATACTCGTGTATTGATCCGACTTGGAGTTCGAAGCGGAGACTTTAGCATCTAAAGGATTGTATGTTAGCTACTAGGTCAACGAGGGTATTATAAATTTGGAAGTGGATAGATAGGGGTCAGCAGGGGTCACTGTGAATTCAGTGCCCTACCCACTAAAACCCTTGAAACATTAATTCATATATCGACCAAACAACTATATGTAATTTGTGTCACAAAGTGAATGGTTGTCTATGTTTTTTAATTACCAAAAAGATTATAATGCTTTTAAAAAGACCATTTAAAGTGCTCATATAAGTCTATTTAAATGAAATATTTCAATTTTGATTTCACGAATGAAGTATAACATTTATCCATAAATCACTGAAAGTGTGTATAATTAATGATATTTAAAATCTGATTTATTTTATTCATAGGTCTGTGCGATTCGTACGTCCGCGTGGGTCTCCTCCCTGAGGATACTTTTGCTAATGTCGAAAAGCCAAAAACTCAAACGCACAGCAAGAACCTCTTCCCACTATACGATGAAATGTTTCTAATGTAAGTATTTTTAAGGTTATTTTTTAAGTAAATAGTATCATAATTTATGTTTGTAAATACATTTCATTCAAAACATACTTCCTCTATTCATATAAGGGGTTTTCCAATAGGGACGCTTGAACTTTGACAGCTGATTGCGGCCATGTTGTTTGAGTGACAGCTGTCAAATGCAGTGTGTTATATTCATTCCGTCCTCCCAAACCACCATGGCAGGTTACAGTGTCGAGCAGCTCGTGCAAATCATAAAATTGTTTTATGAAAATGGGTCTTCAGTTCGAGCAACGTTCCGCGCACTTCGCCCGTTTTACGGTCGCGATGATCGTCCTGCCGAGTCGACTATCCGTCGATTGGTGGACAAATTCGAGTCAACCGGGTCAGTTAACAATCAGCCGGTTCCCGTGCGTCAACGTAACGCGAGATCTGCCGAGAATATCGCCGCTGTGCGCGACAGTGTCCTCGAAAACCCGCGGCAGTCAATTCCGCGTCGCGCACAGGAACTCGGCCTTTCGCAGACGACAACTTGGCGAATTTTGCGTTGTGACTTGAGCCTGCACCCGTACAAGATCCAGCTGACCCAAGAGCTCAAGGTTAATGACCATAGACAGCGCCGTGTGTTCGCTGACTGGGCATTAGAGCAGTTGGAAGTTGACGCCGATTTTGGCAAAAAAATCATCTTCAGCGACGAGGCGCATTTTTGGATGAATGGCTATGTCAACAAGCAAAATTGCCGTATTTGGGACGAGACCAATCCACACGAGGTTCACCAAGTGGCAATGCACCCGCAGAAAGTGACTGTTTGGTGCGGATTTTGGGCCGGAGGCGTGATTGGTCCGTATTTTTTCGAAAACGATAATGGTGTGGCCGTCACCGTCAATGGTGAGCGATACCGGTCGATGATAACCAACTTCTTTTGGCCTGAAATCGAGAATATGGATCTGGACAACATGTGGTTTCAACAGGACGGCGCTACGTGCCACACAGCACACGCTAGGATGGAAGTTCTGCACGATCAAGCGCCCTTAATGGAAAACCCTATATTATATAATTGTAATATTACAATTCATCTTTTAATATTCAAGCCCCAGACAGTGTTTAGTTAGACAGCTATTATGGGCGTTCACCTCCTGGCTCGACGGTACGCTAATCACATAAACCTGACACGTTAGTTTGAATACATTACACGGACTTTCAATATTTGTTTAGTCGCTGACATCGTCAACAATAAGATAAGATAATTATGGCGTATAAGGTTTATTATGGTGGCGTTGGGTTTTCTTACCAAAATTGTGATTAGTGTTTATTTTTAAAAGCTACTTTTCGACACTCACGCGTTCTGAGACCACTCGTATGTAAATCGTGTATAGACAGTAAAGTCTCGTCCCCCCCCCAGCCCGCTGTCGAGCGAGCAGCGTCGCGCGGCGGACGCGCTGGTGCAGCTCGTGGTGAAGGACAAGGACATGTTCAGCGTCAGCAACACGTTCGTGGGCGAGGCCTACCTGCCCTTCGCGGACGTGCCCGCCACGCCGGCGCCCATCTCCAGCCTGCCGCAGGTGCACCTGCCGCTGTCGCGACCGGGAAACATAGGTAACCTCATAACTACGTAGCGACTTCGCACCATTCGTCGCTCGACTTGACGTGACTTTACATTTTTCATGATTTATTTTTGTATTTAAATTTAATATAATGATGTCCTCGAATGATTTATTTCGACCTAACGGAGAGAGTTCAGAGCTAACTTGACTTGCTTTCAAAAAGAAAATAGGCGGAAAGTCCGGCAAATGGGCCACCTGAGAGCAGGTGATCACCAGCGCGCACAAACATTGGCGCAGTAACAAACATTAACAATAGCTTCCATTGTAAATGTGCCATTAACCTCGTGAACTACGATGTTATATCCCTTGTGCTTATTTCGCTACTTCATTCCCCTTTAAACCGGAACACAAAAGTACTAAGTAGTGCTGTGTAGCATAATATGTGGTGAGTGGATGGTACCCACACAGACGGGCTCGCATAAAGCGCTACCACCAAATTAAACTGTTAACTTCCTAACACCAGGCTATTGTTGATTATTTTTTGAAAGACCAAAGACCCATTAATTGGATTCGGACACACCTCTTACTTAGTAAAGGAGATCGAATTTGTAAACATTAAATGTCTTATTTGTCCGTCGGCACGTCCTCTCTGTTCTCTTAAGATGGATTACACGATCACAAATGTATTGAAAAATATCTTCTACAATAGAATCAGATGTGACGAATTCGTACGTTGTGATTTTTTTCAAACGATTTCTTTTCAAATCATTACAAAGATATATGACGTTATGAATGGCGAACAGGTCATTCAACCCAGTGACTATTTATAATAGTAATTGTTTCTGGCGGCCGTTCTTTTCTTTTTATTATTGTGCATTTGAACATTAATTTACAAGTTTTTTTTTAATAAAAATAGTATTCTTCCTTATGCGTCCGGGTGCGTTCATTTTTGATATCATAGCATATATATTGATAAATATATCTTTTTGATAATATAATTGTCCCATTTATTTTTGTAAAAAAAGAAAGAAATTAAGCTATAAAAATAAATATATCTCAATCGATTGGATGAAAGTGATTTACGATTTAGTTGAAATATTCAGACATATTAATATTAGAAGTTAAATATAAGATCAAATAAATTGTACATCTTCGCAATTGTTCAATAATATTCAAAGTTTTACTTATATTTCAGACGGCGACGCGATGAAAGCCTTAGAGTCTAGACAAGGCGACAAGCAAGCACGCGAGTTCCTCAAGAAACAAAGGCAGAAAATGCCAAGTAAACAATTCTTCTCGCTAGGTTGATGAAATCATTCTATACGATTTTCACTTGCTAGTTTTGAATCAGGCGGCTGAATTTTTTTTTGTACAAACGGATACTTAATTATACATTTTGAAATATACTCGTAATAAAATAATCATTCAGTCATTCTTTCACTATTCAAATAAACTGTTACATTATGTTTATCTAAATATCTCATTCGTCCGCTATTATTAGTAAATTAAAAAAAATACTTTCCTATTTTCAAAAATATCCTAAAAGTTCCAAATATATCGTATAAAATGTTTTTTCGAGGATTTTTTTTAATGTATGTGGCAATAATGTCTATTTGACGTTTTAATTACTGGCAATAAACATAGACTGATAGGTGGCTTCTAGATGTAGCTTATTCTTATGAATATTAAAGTGTATTTGTGTTTTTTTTTTTAATTTATGAATCTCTATTAATGAGCAAAAATCTTTAACGATAAGATCTCAAAAGGTTATTTATAAAGGAGATTATAAATTTGTGAAACGCGTAGTCGTAATTTCGATTTGGTTTGTATTTTTATTTATTAAATAAAATTGATACTGATACAGTTAATATGCAACGGAGCTATTTCTGTTTATCTAGTTTAAGTATAATATGCCAATAGGTAAGTTTAATAGATAAGTATAGTGTGAATGTTAGTGGTTTTATGGAAATAGTTGTTTTAAATATACAGGGTTATTTGTAACACATCAGCAACTTTTGTTCTACGACTTTTGATAATTGGTTTGATTTTATTTTCATACAAAAATAAGTATGAATTTAATTTCCCGCTTGAGCGTTTATAAATCTACGCGCGTCGCAAAGATCGACGCGTCGCGTCGTCTTTTCGTTTATGAATGAAATATAGACCTACAAATGTCACGACATTACGACAGAAACTTGTCAATCATTTTTTGAAGTGAAAACTTCTTTAGCGGCGTTGTGCACTTTTTTGTGATGGGTAAAAAATTTTCAACTCGCGTCAGGTCACGTGACCTTGATTGAAAATTCGTAAGACGGATTTTGAAGTGTTAAATTTTTAAAGTAATATAAATTGTCATGTTTGTGTACGATAGCGCAATAAATGAATATTGTGTTTTATCACATAAATGATAGTACTTTTATTCTGATAATTAAAGCGATTCGAGCAGAATTTTTCCCTAATCTTTCCAAAATATCAAAAATGCACAACGTTAATATTCAAGTTTTCACTTCTGCCGGCACTCCCGGAGTGCAACCCGTTGTTTTTTCATATATTGAGTTATGTCCGAAGTCGTAGAACAAAAGTTGTTGCTTACGATGTTAGCTATCTAGTCCTGCGGGGTTGCTGGTGTGTTACAAATAACCTGTATAGTCTTATTGTTCGATAGTTGCTGTATTCTGTGATAATGATATGTGCCTTATATATAATACACTTGCGCACAACATGTGTTTTGAAATTGTTATATTCCTTTGTTTCATCGGAATTTTATGTAAATATTTTCTTTATATGTCTTTGTTCAAAATTAGCTCGTTTCGCCAGACTTTAGTCAATGTTACATACTTTAGTTTTTTTTATTTATTCGTGTCAATAAAACCGTTTTAAATGCAAATATGTGTTTCATTATTCGTTATGTTCTCGATTAGGTACGCTTCTGGTGTTGGTCTCGAATAATTTTATTCGTTTTCGAATATATTTTGTTGTAATAGTCTTTTACATGCCATAGACAAAATTTTATTAAGAAAATAGAGGAAACTTTTAATTGTTCATCAGAATATTTGTTATTATCTCAGTTATGTCTTAATTATCTATATACATATTAATTATTTAGCTAATCAAATATATTGAGATGATACCATAGACAATTTACTAATTTTTACCAATTTGACATAATAATTATTAACAGAAGCAAGCATTTATTTCAAGCAGAAATATAATTATTATGAACTGGCTGTAAGCATTGACTTCGTACGGATAAAATAGAGGAATGAACATTCGCCAATCGATCTTATCGTCATACAGTAAAGTACATTGGAAGAATCTAAGTCTCTGAAACTGTCCATTTTTTAATTTTGATTTGCTCCTTTAAACTTTCAATCAACGTAATTTTAATAGACAATCATTTATAGCTAGCTAAGGTTTCAGCTAATTTATTTAAACAGTTCTATTAAAGCATTTTTATCGAATAAATGTTCCACATGAATTATTTAAACTCACAATGTTTTTTTTCATTTATAAACCGATTTAAATAAAACAAACACTAAGTGACACAAGTTTCCCACAAAACATTAGTGAAATCCGCACCCAAATCAGTTCAGTCGTTTCTAAAATTAGCGTACAAACAGACATGCAGACAAAAATTCTATTAATAATTGTTTTGCGTTCTATTGCCTTGATAAATACACGACAACCGTCTGCCTGGTTTCGTTCGTTTGATATAAAAGCAAAAAGTATAGTTTAATACAGCATAATATAGTAATTTTTAATTCTAATTCATTTAAACGCTGTAATTATATTTTATTAAAAAAAGAAAAAAACAGCAGCCTGTGCATTTCCCACTGCTGGGCTAAGGTCTCGTTTCCTTTTTTGTTTGAGGAGAAGGTTTGAAACTTATTAAACCACGCTGCTCCAATACGGGTTGGTGGAATACACATGTGGCAGAAATTCAGTGAAATTAAAATCATGCATGTTTCCTCACGATGTTTTCCTTCGCCGTCACCCACGAGAATTATAAACATAAATTAAGCACATGAAAATTCAGTGTAAGCAACACTGAATTTTTTGCTTATGAGCTGGGTTCGAACCCACGGTCATCGGTTCATCACTAGGCCATCTCAGTTCATTTTAATAGTTTGTAAATATTTTCCAATTTTAATATTACACATGAACATAAATGATAATTAGCAGACTGTAATTTATTGGTAAAATAAAATTCGCATACTTAAAGGGAACTGAATAAAACAAACTAGTTTAGGAAATGTTTGATGTTTCGCGTTATTTCCTTTGAAGTTTTAATTGTCGATTAAAACTGACGTTTACATACATTTACATATTTTACGCAGTAGTTAATTGGCTACAAATTATTGAATTTATACAAACAGCTAATTATATAAATCGATATATGTATACGAAGGTTAAAAAAACCCAATTGTACTTCTCTTAGACGAATGTTTCTAAACGTTATTCATAGCGCGACCCCATTCGGAAAACAATTTCCGCGATCCACTGCCCCCTACTAATGTAACTGGTTTGTTTTTTCATAAATATCTATGCCTTTACATAAAACCTTTACATAAAATCGTAATTTAAACTTAATATCATATGTTTTATAGGAAATACAATAAACAGCGAAACAGACTCGCGATCAGTGGCATTTTAGTTTTTTTTTTACAAATGTTTGCTTATAATAATTATACGTTAGCATAAGGTGGCTGTTTAATTCTATAAGTATGTGTTAATATCTAAAAGTAGCCTATTATAGTAACTTTTAACTGAAAACGTTTTTTAATTATATGTAGTGCTAGTCAGAAAGCAGAGTTAACAAGTTTATGCTTTAATTATTTTTATCAATATTCAAAATATAAGTAATTAAACAAGCATTAAAATGCTGATACGGGCTAGTTATTTAGATTCTACCTAGAAGAACCGGCAAGAATCTTACGAGGTTACTCTTCATCAATCATAGCAACCTGTAATAACCATAAATTCATTCCATTTGACTTTTATCGTAGGTTCAATTTAATCGCTCTTTTGAAGAATAGAAAGAAGGTTCTTGTATGTTTTTTCAATAGTATATATTTGTGAGAGTTATAAGTAAAGTTATTAGTCTTTTAATTACCAATACAATAAATTAAGCAAGTGAGTATAATGACAAATGACATTTATTCATTCCATTTTAATTTTTTAAGTGGACCTCTGGGGATATTTCTTCTAATTTATTACGGTATACGTTCCCAATTCTATTTCTCACAAAAATAAACCTCAGTCGAATACTAACTTGGAGTCAATTCTACTAATTAGTAACGGTTGCGATACGTTTTCGATTCTTTTCCGATCCAACTTCGGCCGAACCGCAACAGAATCGTGTTAGTTAAATAAGATAACGGTTACGTTTCTATTGTGTATATAAAGTAAAACTTTGTTAGTAGAATTAACCCCTGTATTGGTACGCTTCTTGTCAAGAGGTCAAGACAAACAGGTTTCATAGAACAGCATTAAATTGATATATTCCAAATGAAAGCTTAGAAATATGCTCTAATTATTACCTCTATAAACATTGATGTATGATAAATTTATCTTTGAATATCGCCTAAAGATTATCTGAGATAATAATCGCAGCTTTTTTTTGCAATTTCATTCAAGAGGATCAACTTCGTTCAACGTAAACTCGCTGGAAGAAAAAACTTGGTAAATAATACCAAAAACTTAAGTCGACATCGTTTATAGCAAATTAATTAAGCGACGCCACCGACGCGGTACCGCGGTAGCCGACGGTCTCTCAAAGGTCGATGTTATTACTTCATGCATATAAAGCGATAATAACTGCTACCGACTTCGAACCTATGTAAGATTATATGTGTCCATTGTACGAGATACGTTATTCATTTATACGGATATAACTTTCCGATTATATAACTCGTTTTTTATGTAAGACGTCTATTGGCGTCCTAGTGGTTCGACGGATGCCGTGACGTCAAACGACGACAAAGACAACGTCAATAATCCTTCTCTTTTCACTTTCCTTCGTTGATATATATTATTTATTTTATCAAACAAAGTCATGATTTTGCATATTTTACTCGACTTTTATTATAATCCTATATAATGCCATCCATTATAACATAATATAATATATGTGTAAAACAATTTTAAGGTAAATATTTACCTAGCGTTCCGTGACGGTTTTTGTAACTGTAATTAATATTAGAATTTGGTTATAATTATAACTATTAAACGGTCTAACACATAAGTTCATATAATTAATTTTGTTACTAAATAAAACACTATTAATGATATATCCACATACGTTTTCTCAGTATATCGTTTCTATGTTTTTTTTAATTTACAACATTGCTTGAGTGTTCCTTATTTATTTTCAGGGAGCATCGCAAGTATAGGAAAATATAGTTTTATAAAAATTCAAAATATGTAACAATTTTTATTGCTAATTAATTTTCGTTTGCGGCCACGCCCGCATGTGAGGACGGGTTAGTTATAAAAAGCTTATGTGATTCCCTGGGATTCAAGCTTGCTTCATACATTAGAAAATATATGTAATAAATTTAATCAAAATCGATACAGTAGTTTAGTGGAAAGACGGAGCTACTTTCGCCTTTATACTTTAATTATAGATAATATTTAATACAGAAAATCGAATGGTTTTTAAGCATTCGTCACCTTATATGAACTAGGTGGAATTTAATAAAAACTAGATATCAGAGCTATGCAATGACAACTAGTTTTATACCATTGGTCTGCATAATAATTAATTTATTTGCATATGATCTGCATACGAACTAACATTCCTGTCTCAATACGCAATAGTGGTATGCTACTCTGCTGTATAAGTTATATTTATGTCATTTTATTTTAAATTATGTTGAATTGTCTTCAAAATGATGGGCATATTTTGAATTGATATATGTGTATTCTATATGTAGAATTTTTAAGTATAAAAACCTTTTTTTATTTAAATTTGATTATTAAACTTGCATCTGATGTAGCTCCGGTTATGTAGTATACAGCCAATTGGTTACATTATTATTTTGTAGTATAATATAAAGGTGCGTTCCTATATACTCGTAGTTAATCATCCTCGCTATTCGGTATGAGTCAAGTGGAGCTGTTAGTTAATAAGCTCGCGTATCGAACGACCTACATCATCCCACTGTCATATGTCATGTCACTCGAAATTGAAACTCGAATTAATTAAAATGTCACGGAACAAAGGGCAATTAGACGTGCCGGGCGGTGGTGGAAACGCGGTATCAAATGAAACATCTTAGCGAACATCGGCGGCGCCTTTCATGTGCCTCCCTTCGCTTTGATCGCGCCGCGCCGACAATCCGCCTCACTACTTATCGGCTCAGATTTATTGTGATTCGGAGACTGAGCGTGAATCGCACTACTACGTTACTCGAACTCGCTCATTCGTATTTCGCTTGCTTATTTCACGCGGCGTGTGCACTGTCACCTGCAAAAGTGTTCCGTCGCTAATTAGCGGCGAGCCCCGCACGTGTCATCCGATCCACTTACGATACCGGTTGTACGGGTGGAAATCCACGGTTTAAATGGAAAATATATTGGAATATAAATCAATGTATAAATTTAATAATAAAACGCAAAGAAAGATATCCTAAGAGAATTTAGCTATTGTTTTTTTCATATCGTTTTATTTCGTTAGATTTGGTTTTGTTTATAGCACAAATAAAAATAAATCTAAGTACAAACATAATCCCACGTGCAGTGTGCAGTTTTTTTATTCTCCTTGTTTTGCACAACGTAATTACGTATTATAATGCATGAATAATTTTATTACGCATTGAAATACAGAATGAAATAAACATTTTGTAGCGTTGCATCAATAAATCAATTAATTATTGCTATTTTATACTGAATACATCAGCTCGATGTTAGCGATTGTACGTCTAAGCGTTATGGAGTATGGCGATTAATTTTTTTGCTTTACCTCGGCCCGGGAGCCGGTGCTCCAGTAGCGCGACGTTTCTGTAAAAACTACACTATTATTGCCTGCTTTTATGTAAGGTGACTATCGATTTAAACATTAACAGTCGTATGTTGAATTAAATCAAAGTAGCATCGAGTTCCATATGTATGAAAATAATTAATTTGCTTGGATTTTATTATATCCGTAAAGAGAAAAGCAATTCTAAAAGATTATATTTCGAATAAAGACAGGTATACGATGATGATTTTATTATATTGATAATAAACTTGTGCTTTATTTTATAAAAAGACAACACAAAAGGCGGTGCCATAACTCATTTTAAAATTTTCTGTTTACTACCTCTAATAAATTAATAAGACCCTATTA
Organism: Nymphalis polychloros; assembly: GCA_905220585.2. NCBI lineage: Eukaryota > Metazoa > Arthropoda > Insecta > Lepidoptera > Nymphalidae > Nymphalis > Nymphalis polychloros. The sequence goes on along the minus strand of HG992253.1, from coordinate 11,799,928 downwards.
AAGGAGCGTACAAAAAAATATTTTATTAAGCTTATTGTTATGGAAAATGATCTGTATAATAGGCGTTTATATTATAACTCCTTTATACGAACGTTCCGACTAAGTCATAATGGGGCTGAATAAAATGCAATAAAGATTTTGAATGATCTAAATGGTTATTTTTCTACTATTCTGTAGTGTAGGTACTGTGTAGTAGCGCGCATTTCGTTTTGATGCCCTGATTTATTATACGAATTTCTAGATGCTGTATCAGCAGTTGATAAAATAAGTTTAATGAGACTCAGTCGTATATCAGAGTCGGCATCATAAAGGTGGGTACCAACTGTCAAAGGGCTCATTGTGGCGGCTTTGCTTTATGATGGCATTTTTACATGCAGGAACAGGCTTTGAGCGCTTGCCGAGCCGCCTGCCAATTATATTCTACTTAGCTCTGTGTCCACATTCCTTCATCTGATCTACGGATAAGTCTCACTCTCCTTAAAGACTTCACTTCTTATTTCGTTATCAAATATATTTTTCCCCACGAATATGATACTAAAGATACGTGTGTATGGAGCGAGAATGTAAATTATGGACCATTTTGTTAATAGATATTTAGATACGACATTTAATGATTACAGAATACGTCGTTAAAAGCATCGACGCTGTTTGGCTTTGGAGTTCGGGAGAGATAAAAATAACATAATTTAATCAATCAATCACCAATTTAAAAGCCAAACAAAAAGGTAGCGGCTGAGATAAATATAAGAAGTTGTAGTCTTAACTGCGCAGTAAATAAGATCAAATAAATTCTCGAAGTATTAAACGATTCTGGAGTTTTGGCGCGCACCTGTTCGTAAGAATGCTCGTGAAAGAGAGTTATAAAATCAAATAAGGTGCAAAATATGTTCAAAAGAAACACGTGTGTACATAGCGCAGCTAATCTTGTGCGAAAAGGCGCGAATGCGGACCGCGAGCGCGGAGGGCTCGTCCGGTACGTAGCGGGCGGAGCGGGTGGTGCGGGCGGACCGCTGACAGGTGCGGTCGTGGGGGGTGCACACTGGGGTTGCGAGGGGAGGGGCGAGCCCGCGCGGCGCCCGCGCAGCTCGCGTGGCCCACTCGCCTGAGTCACGCGCGCTTGGTAATGCTTGCATAATAATAATGACGGATGCCGATCGCGCGGCGGCCCCTTTGATCTGCGGCGCGTTTGATCTCGCCGCCGGAGCCGGTCCCGCTGCCCCTGTCTCACAAACGAGCCGCCCGCCTCTTACCTTTATTCGGTCCGACGCCGCGCGACGAGGCCCTTCGCCCTCGCTCTAAATAGAGGCTTTATTTTGTAAACAGGGAGCGTTAGCGCTACCGTGAGCGCGCGCCGGCTCCGCGGCGACGGTGCTCGGCTGCCAGTGGTGCTCGAGCGGCGGCCAGTATGGGGTGTGCTCGCCGCGGTCGCATGCCGCGCTGTCCGCCAGCTGCCAACCGTTAGTGATGAGTGTCAGCAGCGGCCCGCACTGCCGCTCCTACTGGCTCACATGGACCTTCTGTGTACGCATACATATTTATTTATATACGACGACTACTCAGTTATCTTTCGACTGTTTTGGAGTGGTTTTGACGATTTCGCGCAACGTGTGTTTTGTTTTGATAATTTAAGTTTGTGTTTGTTTTGGTGATTTTTTAAAATTGTTAACATGACTTCAATCGTACAATATGAAATGAAGCAAAAAAACAATTAAATCACGTATAAATATTTTAAAGTCTTTTAAACAAAATGATTAGAAAGTTTTTATCGGAATCAAAATGTTTTTATAAATACATACTTAAGAAATCAGCATTTAAGACAATATTATTACTTTAGATACAAACAAATAAATAAGGCACTTTTGTACATAACTTATAGATTATTTACTTTCTATTTAAAATTTATAGTTCTCAATTTATATTTTTTTTAAAAGTTAGTTTTATAGCTAACAACCTTTTTTATTAACCTTTAAACTTCGTATTTTCTATAGAAAATAAAACATAATAAAATATTTCTATTATTGAGAAACTTGGAAGGCGTACGATATACAAATTTTACATTCTAATTTAAAAGTTACATGTAAGTTTTGACCCACAAAACGAAACGTAAATGCTGAAAGCCTACTCTAATGCTTAAACTTTTTGTTATTTTCAAAGAATTCTCATATTATATTTGATATCATAAAATATATATTAGATATTAAGAAAAGATAAATGAAAATTTTTAATGAGTACATTCTGATTTAATATTTGGGTTCGTTGACATGAAAATTGATTTTTCATTTGCAACCCACGTTTTTAATATTTATCATAAATTAGAACTCGTATGTTAATTGCTATTTATAGTCAACATAAGAATCATTATATTTTTCTATAATACGCCCTAGAGAAACAAAATAAGAGTGATAAACGAAATTAAGCGTATTGATTTTTATATTTTTTTATTTATAGTATAGGTAGGCGGACGAGCATATGGGCCAGCTGATGGTAGGTGGTCACCAACGTCCATAACATCTTAGTTCCCAAGGTTGGTGGCGCATTGGCGAAGTAAGCGATGGTTAACATCTCTTACAATGCCAATGACTATGGGCGTTGGTGACCACTTAACATCAGGTGGCCCATATGCACGTCCGCTTACCTATGCTATATAAAACAAAAAAAAATATATCTCCAACAATTATACATATTTATATTTAATAAAGGACACATAAATTTGAATTATACATTTGTCCTTATGATTGTAGTAGAACATAACATGCTTTATAAATTAAAAAAAAATGCAACAATGTTACAGATGACTTAAAATACTAATTAAAAAAACAATTGAACAAAACTTATATTAACTAATTTCATGGTTCGATTGTGATGATAGTGATCTTAAATATTGAATAACAAAATTTATGAATGAGTAAATGAAAACTAAGGAGAAACATTCGTATTGAAATATTAGAAAACTTTACACCTATGATTCAATCAAAAATATCTTCAACTTACATTAAAATCATTTACAAAGATTTCAAGATTAGCAATAAATAATAAATATTTATTATAATGAAGTTTATTTTGAAAGATAATTATTTCTCTATTATTTTCACTTCACTATTATTATTATTTTATAATGGATACATACGTTAATATAACTTTTCACTACTCCTTTTTATTGTAAAATCACCGTGAATATTTAAAAGGCAAATAAGCAATGCTTCTTAATTGTCAAAACAACGTAGTTTAAAAAAAAAATATCAGGCAAATCATTAAATAATAAAGAAATTAGAATTTAACATCATGTGAATAAGTTGTGAATGAGTAAGGCTATTAATTAAGCCGGTATGATAATTAGACGTGATAGTCCAGAGGAGATAAACTGTGGATCTGAATTGGAGGTAACGGGTTAGAATCCAGTCAAAAGTCGATTAGTTTTCATGTGCCTAATCTGTATTTACAATTCATCTTGTGCTCTTCGGTGAAGGGAAACTGTGTTGAATGAAACTTAGCCACGTGAAGCAGTTTGGTCAGACCTTTTTAAGATGAGGTTCATACTCAGGACGTTCACCTGTTGTTACTGTTAGGTTTTATGATTAAAAGTTAGCTTTTTGTGTAATTCGAATAAGATCGCGCATACACTTAACTAGCTTCCAGTGAACTTCCAGATGGAGTATTATTAGCGTATACATTAAGTCAGGGTATAAGATACTTTTTCGGAGCGTCACGGTCGCATGCGCAAGCGATCCCGTGGCGCTCCTGTTAAGACGGGAAGGGTACCGCTGGGTTTTTAGTGTATGCAAATAGAAATATATTATATCGATATACTTCTAGTTACCTCTAAGTTTATTACATACTAGCTTATGCCCGCGGCTTCACCCGAAAGCCTTTAGTATATAACGGAGATATGCAAGCATTACCATGTCACCATGGTATTTTTCGTAAATGTAACTCGCTGCTCGTCCTCAATTCGTACGAATAAAATTCATACATAGTCACCCATCTCTCTAATTATGGCGGCATGTTCATCTGTTCCCGTGTAGCTCTTAAGCTACTGATCACATTATTTTATCAACGAAGTGTCGTTAGCTTCGCCTCAAAGTCATCGTACTATATAATTTCATAATCAAAAAGAACATTTGTCAAAAATCTTTTCAACCTCTATTTAACTATCTCTCATGTTGTCCAAACTAAAATAATAAATAAATAAATAATAACAACACGGAGAATCCTTGCATTATAGTCTGAAATAAAAATCAAATGAATATATTGGGGTTTGACATATAGATTTATTACATAGTCGTGTGCGTAATATATATGTGTATATATAAATTAAACCTTCATTCTAGTTTTAGTGAATGAATGACTCGTGAGCTCATATAATACGATTAAAAAAAATATGTAATATTTTTTATTATAACATTAATACACGCTTATTAAAAGCGTATCAGACTAATCCAATTATTAAAATTTCACGAGTGAGATATGAAGTGAGTTTTTACAGAACTGGAGGGTAATTCTATTAACATAATTAACACAGTACAGTACAGTACTGTGAATGTCCCACTGTTGGGCTAAGGTCTCTTCTTCTCTTTTTGAGGAGAAGGATTGGAGCTTATTCCACCACTTTTTTCCCGTGCGGGTTTGTGGAATACACATACGACAGAATTTCAGTTAAATTTGACACATGCAGGTTTCCTCAAGATTTTTTTCTTCCCGTCAAGCAATGAATTATAATATCAAATTAAGCACATGGCATTCAGTGATGCTTGCCCGGGTTTGAACCCGTGATCATCGGTTAAGATTCACGCGTTCTTACCACTGGGCCATCTCGGCTCCATAATTAACACATCCGAATCGAATCGACATAATCGTTTACCGTTTAGCTGTTTCCCTATTCTACTAATACAACGATCCAGTTGCGATTCGATTCGTCCTTGATGGAACATCAAAAGTTAACAATTAAGTTTGAGTTTGACATGGTTTTTTGACTTTTGTATATGGTAACATTAACGCTTCTGGCTGGCTTGCTGAGAGCTGGATCGGAATCGAATCGAGAACGTTAATAAGCATTGTACATTAGTGGAATTGACCTCCTGTGAACTGTGTGAAGCGTAAAAGAAGCAAGAAAATAGTATATAATTGCAATTTTCGTCTAATGGCGAAAAGGCGAGTCATTGCAATAAAAATTACTTCTTTTTGCAAGGCGCTCGAAGATAATGCGAAATTTAGATTTTAAACGGGTCATTGTCTTCCTCAATTCTTTAACTACATCCAATCGACTCGTTCATTATTACAAGTACAACAAGACAATAGCACGTGTTTATGAGACAAAAGTGTCACAATGAAAATGAATTAAAATATTATATTACACAAGCGGAAACGGAAACGGTAGTGGTAGTTGTTTTTTAATAATCGGAAACTTTAACGTTCTACAAAATTAAATCTTGAAAGTATTTATATTTGTATTTAGTCTTGTATTTGTATTTAGTCTGGGGTTTAATTTGTATTTTTTTTTAAATATTTCTTTAATTGTTTTTCGTTTTTTCAATTTTCAGGTGATTATCACTGTGGCCTGTGAGAGCGCAGCTCCAGACAGTTTGAAACTTGTATGGTTGTCAAACACATCGCTTACCTGTAATGATGGTTCACGAGCAGGGTGAGATTTGATACGATTATTTAATATATGGCCTCGTTGGTCTAGTGGTTAGATATTAGTCCGCAGACCCACCCTGTGGCTCTGGGTTCAATTCCCAGGTCTGTCAAATAAATAGTTATTGGGACAGAAAATTCTCAGTAGCAGCCCGGAGTCTGGAAGTTGGAAGTGTGTACACTCCCGTGCCTTGGAAAGCACGTTAAGCCGTTGGTCCTGCGCCTGAACTCTTTCCAGTCGTGTCGGATTGCCGTCCCATCGGATTATAAGAGCTAGGGAAGAGAGAGTGCACGTGTGTTTGCGCACACACTTGTGCACTATAATATCTCCTGCGCAGTTGGCTAATCTCTCTTGAGATTGGCTGCCGTGGCCGAAATCGGTCTGGAGGACTTTTTTTTTGTATGGTTGAAAATGTTACATTATTAATAGGCAAAAGCCTTATATGTACAACTGAGTCTCCTTCCAACTTAAAGAGAAGGCCTACAGCTTATTCCACTATTCTGTTCCACTACTTATTACATTAACATTTCAAATAAAACACAAATAATTAATAGTATGTTAATTACTTTAATGAAATAAACATTTATGTATGTTGTGATAGCGTTGAATATAATATTGGAACTTGAACTTTGTATTAGATAAAAATCCGTTCGACGCAAACATAACTACGGAAAAGATCGAAAGTTTTGACTGTTATTGACAAAATGCTGTTTTTTAATTGTCCTCTTTTATATTTGTAACATAATTTCGTATCTGATATTACAGGTATTATATTCGACGTGGGACCAACAATCACCATTGGGTGGTGTACTTAGAGGGTGGCGGGTATTGCTGGGATGCGGCGTCGTGTGGTGCGCGGTGGCGACGTAGGCCGGGTCTCATGTCATCCTCGCGATGGCCTCGAGCTCGCCGTGCTCCTGCCTTGCTGTCTTCAGACCCGCAAGCAAATCCACTCTGGCACGCGTCTAATCACGTCCTGCTGCCATACTGTTCGAGTGATATGTGGACGGGGACTCGCACGCTTCGACGCTCCAACAGTAGCTTTGCTTTCACGGGCAGACTGATTGTAAGTTCTGTATTCGATGAACTCCTGCAGCTAGGGCTGGCCGGTCGTCTCTTGCTCGTCGGTTCAAGCGCAGGTGGAACCGGAGTTATGTTCCACGCGGATGGTGCAAGAAGAAGCCTTCGAGCTCATGGTATTCGGGTCGCAGCTATCGCTGATTCCGGCTGGTTTCTAGACCGACCACAAAAGGCACGCAGAGCCTCATCAGCCGATAACATCGCCCGGCTAGGTCATTCGTTGTGGCTGGGATCTCCACCGACAGCATGTGTTCGAGAATATCGCGATAAGCCGTGGCTGTGCTATTTTGGGTATCGGCTGTACCCCCACATCCGAACGCCTCTATTCGTTTTTCAATACCTCTTTGATTCTGCACAACTTACTGCAGAGGGAGTTCGAGCTCCGCGGACTAGAGCACAGTGGGACGCCGTTCATGAGACAGGTTCGGCGATACGTGCAAGTCTTAAAAACGTACGCTCCACTTTTGCACCCGCGTGCATCGCTCACGGCGCACTCGCGCGACCTGAGTGGTTAGCGATTAATGTATCAGGCGTGTCATTGCCGAGAGCAATCTCGTGTTGGGAGAGGCGATTTAGCAACGGTAGTAGGAAAGAGCGCGCACGATGCGCGCCAAGAAGACTTGTGGAACGATGCTCTTGGCCGCAGTGCAACGGTTCCTGCCCTCGATTGCGCGATCCTCGGACCGGCGAGGAAGTGGCGCTCGCTGCGCTGTTACAGAGCTTCGGCCTCGACGTCCGCGGCGCGGCGGCTGCGATGGGTCTCGACGCCCGCGCTTTATCTCGCATGAGTCGCGCGGAACTATTGCCGTTGTTGGCTCCGCACACGTGATATAATATATGACTCTAACGTGCTTCGTGCACGGCTAATCTACCTCGTTTTGTTGCAAGTACAATTATTATTAATATTTACATACTATTTATTGTAACGTATAATAAATTAATATAAGTAAAAAATTAAACATTATGTACCCTCTTTTATTTTATAAAATTTTAGTTGTTATACAATAATATACTTTATTTGGCATTTGTAAAATACATCGTTTCTTAACATGTAATGATGGACTAGTTCACACTTAAAAATACATATATAAATACCTAAATATATCTCACTGTGGTCAACCAGTTTAAATGTTTTCCTGCACAGTATGTGACCGGTAAGCAACGGGAATCATTATGTTAAATAAATTGGTTAAATAGTTGGAGTCAACGTGGAGTTTTGGAGCGGTTTCGGTGGTACTCGGTAAGCGGAAGACCAGAAGGAAGTCGCCCATATACTTTCACTGGAATGCGATATGACTTGTTAACGATGATCCCGCCGTTTCGGAGGCGAACGCCACTTTGTCATAATCGATTAGAGCGTTCGACACTGAGAGATATTGAAACATCGATGACGTCATTGGCGAGGAAAAAATCGGAAGATACAATGTTTGCGTTGTGTCGCCACCGACTAATGAGACGTGCTGTTACGTTACGATTGACAGCATCAGCGTTTTCTCGAAGCGAGCCCCTGAGGAAGAGAATATCTAAAACTGTAGGTGTCGTTTGAGCCATCGCAGAAAACAGCGGGGAGCGGGCAGAGGGGAGGGGAGATATGTCGATCATCCGATCTAAGTAGTGGAATAGATCCGATGGGCTGTTTGTGTTCGCCCAAAGATGAGGTAAAATTGGCCACAACCACCGGTTTTCTGAAACAATATAATAATTTTGCGATTACATTCAATTATAAATAAAACCTACTTTTATGATAGATCATATTATGTCAATAAAGAGACTATTACAATTTATATTACTAGGTTGCTAGATATAAAATAATATTGATGAAATATCATAAAGTATCAAAACTATCAAAAATGTCTTTAATATTGACATATATTGATAAAAGTAACTTTATTATACCAGGCATACTTGAATGAATACGAGAATTTGTATATAAAGAATCACGACAAATATAATGAATCTTTATCAACAGTTAAAATAGTTTATGCATTAATAAAAATCTTTATAATATAGTTAACATTATTCTGTTCATTGTATCTATTATTCGCATATAAATTTTTACGTTCCCTAAATTAATTGCATATGTCTAATAAAACTCATATTTATCCATCAATCTGCATTCCTAATCGTCTCATAAAAAAAAAAGTAAATCAGAAGACAGACAGAAGTGAATGACAGTGATGAAGTAACAGATTATAAATGTCCCATTTGTCATTTTTTTGTAGTTTTTTATGTATTCGTTATGTTCTATAAATGTCAGCCCACATTATATAAATATCACAAGACTAACGCCTAAATACATAAATAGCACTAACTACCTATTAGAGGACGTAACTGGAGTTGATTTTATTCGTGTTTTACTTTACCGTATTTTTTTTTCACTCTGATATATCTTATTTTTAGAATAGCAACACCGTAATTCTTATACAGTCGGTTGGAGAACACATTAATTCTGTTAAACGAGTACATTAGATACCAGACACACTGGTCGGACTACATGAAATACAGGACGTCTGCTTTTAAGAACCCGCAGTCGTCATTTGAGACAGTAATATTCGATTAAAATTTAATCAAGCATTTTCTTAATGACAAAATCCGAGTGTAATTATTGGGTGTGAATGAGTCATTGTTTTATTTATATTGCCTTTCAATCGATCATAATAAGTTAAGTTATTATAGAAAAAAATACGTTTTCATAACTAAACGTAGAGATTTAATTGTAATGTAATGTAATCGGTTACATATAGCCGAGTTGGTTCAGTGGGTAGAACACGTGACTTTATACCGTAGATTGCGGGCTATTATACGGACAAAGACCCTTTTGTTTTTAGGTTCTTAATTTATGTTTATTATTTAGTGTTCGTCGATTAAGGAAAACATCGTGTGAAAACATGTGTACCATAAAATTCTTCCACGTGTGTGCAGCTTGGAAGCCTAAGTCTCATGTCTTCAAGACAGTCTTACACTACAAACTGGCTACTAAACAGGCTTCGAGCTTATTCTTAACCTTCTCATAAGAAGAGGCCTCTAACATTAACGGGATGGCACTATACTTTACTTTTACCTAATAATGTATAAAAAAAAACTCGCACTAGAGTTTTTTTACTTATTCGATAGCGTCACACAACGTCAGTGTTTTGGAATTCCGATTATTGCCAATAGATGGCACTGTTTTCATTCAATAAAAATCGCAGTTAAGGTCAACGCTATCCATTTGTAAAAAAACTCGCACAATCAGCCTAACATCGGAGACATGAATGGACGTTATATGGGGTTTTCCAATAGGGACGCTTGAACTTTGACAGCTGATTGCGGCCATGTTGTTTGAGTGACAGCTGTCAAATGCAATGTGTTATATTCATTCCGTCCTCCCAAACCACCATGGCAGGTTACAGTGTCGAGCAGTACGTGCAAATCATAAAATTGTTTTATGAAAATGGGTCTTCAGTTCGAGCAACGTCCCGCGCACTTCACCCGTTTTACGGTCGCGATGATCGTCCTGCCGAGTCGACTATCCGTCGATTGGTGGACAAATTCGAGTCAACCGGGTCAGTTAACAATCAGCCGGTTCCCGTGCGTCAACGTAACGCGAGATCTGCCGAGAATATCGCCGCTGTGCGCGACAGTGTCCTCGAAAACCCGCGGCAGTCAATTCCGCGTCGCGCACAGGAACTCGGCCTTTCGCAGACGACAACTTGGCGAATTTTGCGTTGTGACTTGAGCCTGCACTCGTACAAGATCCAGCTGACCCAAGAGCTCAAGGTTAATGACCATAGACAGCGCCGTGTGTTCGCTGACTGGGCATTAGAGCAGTTGGAAGTTGACGCCGATTTTGGCAAAAAAATCATCTTCAGCGACGAGGCGCATTTTTGGATGAATGGCTATGTCAACAAGCAAAATTGCCGTATTTGGGACGAGACCAATCCACACGAGGTTCACCAAGTGGCAATGCACCCGCAGAAAGTGACTGTTTGGTGCGGATTTTGGGCCGGAGGCGTGATTGGTCCGTATTTTTTCGAAAACGATAATGGTGTGGCCGTCACCGTCAATGGTGAGCGATACCGGTCGATGATAACCAACTTCTTTTGGCCTGAAATCGAGAATATGGATCTGGACAACATGTGGTTTCAACAGGACGGCGCTACGTGCCACACAGCACACGCTACGATGGAAGTTCTGCGCGATCAAGCGCCCTTAATGGAAAACCCTATATTAGTTTGTTCCGTATTTTTTTTCAGTAAGTTTTTTAATGCTAAAACTAAATTCATCTTCCATTAGCTCCATTGTTTCGAAGAGATGAGTCAATAAACTTTTAAAATCTGTTTAGTAGTCTATGAGTATATCCATTACAAAAAAGCATATTAAAAATGAAAACTTGTCTCTAAAGAAAAAAAGAATTTAGATATCTGTCTAATGTCAAATAATGTTTTTGACAGCGTTAACTTATACAAATGAACTTGTATACTTCCTTTTGATTAATGGATTGACGAGGAAAATAATCGCACCGACCCACTGACATATTCATTCGCCTAAGCTCAACTACTAAGACTTAAAACTTAGCGCTTTAGTAACTTTTGTTCAGCTTCCAATCCTATCCTATCCAACGATACTGTCGCTATTGGAATGTGTGACTAGAGTTCATACAAATCCTGGCATCATCCTTCGCGACATAAATGTGGACGATATAGGCGAATGAATACTTATATTAGTATTATTATAAAACTTTTATGCAGTACCTATTACAATTTCTTGTGTAATAGGTAGGTGGACGGGCAAACGGGATATCTGATGGTAAGTGGTCACCACCGCCCATAGATATTGACGATGTAAGAAACATTAACCATTCCTTACATCGCCAATGCACCACCAACATTGAGAACCAAGATATTATGTCCCTTGTGTTTGTAAACACTTACTCACTCACTTCAAACCGGAACGCAACAATTATTTGTATTGATATTTAGCGGTAGAATATCTGATGATGGCTGGTACCTTCCCAGACAAACGCACAAAGCCCTACTACCAAGTAAAATTATATATGGTAACATTATAATTAAACTTCATATTTGAGTAGAGTACGATTTTTGTGAGATTCCTATTAATACCAATATTACTAACCAGCAACTATGTTATTGTCGACATAGCTGAACAGAAGACGCTTATCAGCGTCCACCAACGTTTTCAGAGTCGGTCCTCTCGTACCGGAACCGGTAGCGAATTGTGAGGCCGAGGCTATGTAAGGTCCTAATTCAAGCTGGACGAGTCTCAGTAAGCCGAGATGTACCTCCCGGATAGGAGCACCGTTTTGGTGATAGAAACCCAACGGGAAATGATGGGCATCGAGAAATACTACCTGAAAAAAGAAATATTAGATTTGACTTTAGAACTTCAGAGTGCCTTAAGATATATCCAATATCTTAAGGCACTCTGAAGTTCTGGGCTTACATCCCGGGCAATTAAATGTTAAAAGAGTTTAACATTACTCAATTACTTCAAATTTGCACACAATTTTAGAGTTGGGAACCACGCAATATAGTATGCTAAATTATATACATGCTTTACATTCAATTAAACTGAATATGTACGTCCAATTATAGGAGAACACACTACTCTCAACAACAATTACTATGTTTAGAATTTGCTTAAAAGTAATACTTATGTTTAATGTTATCAATTATAAATACATATCGATTATATACTTATTAAGTCTGTTACTATACATTTTTTTTTTATTTTTAAAACTGACGATTTTTTTTAATATAAATTTTCTTTCGTTATATTACCTCTCTGGTACTGTCAAGGAAAGCTCGAATTTCTCTCAAGAGCGGTAGGAGGGGACGCACCCGAATCAAGTTATGGTTCAACCAATATCTGGAATAAAAAAAAATCACATTTAACAATAATAAATAATGGATATAAGTATTACTTACAAATTTTTCTCAGATATAGGTTTTATATTTCAATATTCTTGTATAATTAAGATTAAAAAGTGCTTCTAAGCGCATACGATATAATATTTATTTTAATTTTATTTTATGTTATTTGAACTATAGCTCTTTCAGTATAATTTATTTATTTTAATAATTGTTTTGAATTGAATACTTTTATGAATAATGGCGGAAAAGTATATTACTGCTTAAAATAGTTACGTCCGTTTTTTTAATATATCGATGTAGTCATGTAACATTATTGGTACGAAGTTCTTTTACGCGGCTAACAGTAGAGTGAAATGGCAGTGGCCCAGGGTCACGTTATATAACGAAATAGCGTTCATCCTGTGCCTACCAAATGCTAGAAAATGCGATGTGTTTGGCGTTCGAATTTAGGAGGTCGATTTAAAGGAGGTTGAGGTGCTTTTTGGATGTGACAAAAATACAGTAATATACATTTAAACATTTTTACATCTACATTTTAACACACGGGTTGAGTCGAAAAAATATCGCATAGAACTTTGTTCCTGACGGGGGTCCCCCGACCGCACAATTTTTAACTTAACAGAATTATAAATAGTCATTATTTATATTATAAATATTTTCACAGTTATTGACTTATATGAAATTTTAGATTTTTATTCATATAATAGGAGCTACTTGGTAGGAAGTCTTTATAAATAAATTTAGAATATGATTTGTGAGTTTGACATTGTTTGTTATAAGAAAAAGGATTGTTGATTGTCATAAGATAAGGCATATAAAGTAATGTCTGTTTAAAAGTAAGGAAAAAATGAATTACTGTAAACTGATCATATTGAAATTGTATGTAAGATTTCCGTCATCATTTACATAAGCCGTGGCTACATATATTTACAACAAATTGAGCCTAGACAAAGGAACCATTTAAAATGCCTAATCTTATAAAATACATAAAAGTTTCAAAAACAATTTATCGGATGTCGATTTTAAAAGTATAGGCGCCGCGTGGTTTTATCGCCTTATAAATTACTTCTCTGCTTTCGTGTTTTGGTCTTATATACTCGTATTTCACATAAACAAATCGAACTAATAGTTCCTGAGACTAACGCGTTCAAATAAACAAAATATTTAGGTTTATATAATTGTATACATATAAAATTAAATTTAATTATTTAGTGTAGCACGTTATGTAACAGATTTTTTTATTATCTGTAAACTCTAAAATTTTTGAATTTCGAATTAAAAATTCTCATGGTTCTATTTTTAAAAATTAATCTTATTTACAAAAATTTCGTACGTAAATTAAACGAGGTAGTGTTGAAAATTGCGTCTTGTTACTACATTTGCTAATCGAGGAAGCGAAACGCGACCGTTGATCACTAAGTCACGTAATCAATTGCTTTTATATTATTTGCTGTAACAGTGCATTCTGTTAGAGAGTTATTACGACATATTAAAAAAAATTATTTTGGGTACTTTAATGTACCAAAATGCACTAAATAATTAATAATTAAAAATCAATAATGAGTAGGACTTTTAATTAATTTCCAAATCGCGAATAAAATAATAAAGACCCAGAATGCGACCTCTATTTTTACAACACTTTTTAAAATTCTTGTAGCATATTGAACTCTAGCTTGTATATTTAATACTATAATAATGAACGATAAAAAAATATTTATTTATACTTTATTGCACAATGAATTTAATGAACATACACGAACGGTTGGTATAATAGTAGGTGTAATAACACAAATAATATTAATTCTTATAGTTGGTTCCATACACGAAGGCTCGCCCCACTATTGCAACTTACATTGCAAGTGGCTCTGTAGCGATTGGAAAAAAGAGTATTACATTTTAGTATGAACTATTTGTATCTTATATTTTTAAACGAGCAATTCTTGTATATATATACATACATAATCTGAATCTCGGAAGCGGCTCCAAACGATTTTCATGAAATTCAGTATGCAGGGGGTTTCGGGGGCGATAACTCGATCTAGCTAGGATTCATTTTTAGAAAATGTAGTTTTATCGGTGTTTTCAATAATCGACTTTATCGATAATCAACTTAAACATAAACTGAAAAATATGACTTTTCCTGACATCTATTGGCGAGTAATAACTTTTTTATTGGGAGCAACTGTAACGACCCAACAACACTAAAGCTACTCCAGTAAATATGTTAAGCAACACCAGCCAATGAGTGTTTTTCATCAGTATGTAATTCGTATTTAAATATAATTTCTAAAAAAAAAAGCTCGGTCATCCAGGTACTATTGTTAAAATCGGATACGAACTAGTCGACTGATATTTTGTTTCGACAGATTAAATATAAACACAGACGTAAGGAGCTTTTGTCATTTTATTTCTTAGGATAAATTTGATTTAATATTTAATAAATATAGATATTTAAAGAAATATAGGTTAAATTAACGTCAGAAGGAATTTCATAATCAGAATCAGAAGAACGGCGGTATTCATGTGTAATTAAAATTGTGTTAAATCTTTTATGTTCAGTGACTTTTTGTTTTAGAAAGAAATATTTCTACTTTCAACGGAGTGGTGTGGAGACATTCTATTTATTTGATTCATGTGTTTTTTCTTTATTTAAACATGGATTTTTTTTTGGTATTGTGATGTATGTGTGCTAGATATATTTAAGCCTTAATAGAACAGTAACTTGGGCTATTGTTGAAGACACTCCGAACATAAGCGTTACTCTAACCGGAGAGGAATAACAATAAGACGGAAAGTGTAATACCTGTCTTCCTCTTTTGGATAGAATTCATAATATGCAATTCTGAAGTCGAAATATCTGATGCCGTGGACCAGTTGCGCCCAGATGGACCGGTCCTGGCAGAGGACGAAGCTATCTCTGGTGACGGAGCTTATTTCTGTGTCAAATCGCCACGCGCCAGCGTTATGCGTGCCCGGGATCACCAACTCGCCCACGCGTAGTTTGTTTATTCTATCTCTGTTGATTGATTTATAAATTAATTGCATTTCAATTAATTAAACACAATTTATTTGAAGACCTGTGCTTGTTACATTTTGATTTAACAATTAAGTTACAATGGAAAAACGTGAGAGGAATAATGTCATACTTTGTAGTGGCTAGATTCTCAGTAGCAGCCCGGAGTCTGGACTTTGTTACCAAGAGTACATAGTTATTGGGTTTTTCTCTCAGAAAATTCTCAGTAGCAGCCCGGAGTCTGGAAGTTGGAAGTTTGTACACTCCTGTGCCTCGGAAAGCACGTAAAGCCGTTGGTACCGGCTGAACTCTTTCCGGTCGTGTCAACTTGCCATCTCATCGGATTATGAGAATGCGGGAATAGTGAGGGTATGCCTCATACACTTGTGCACTATAATATGTCCGGCGCAATTGACTAGTCTCTTTTAAGATTGGCCGCTGTGGTCGAAATCGGTCAGGAGAAGATTACTTCATTATGTGTATGATCGTTCTTCTAATGCCTTGTTAGATCTAATGTTTGCTTAGCACTAAACTTGGTGATAAAAAGTCACTTTTACTTTATCAAATTACTTACTAGGTCTTTCTAATACCTTGTTACTATAAAAAAACCCGATTAGTTTTGCTAAACCATACCATTTGCTACTTAAAGTGCAGAAGGCTATGATAACGGATGCTTAATGTATAAACATCACAGATACTATAGGGTTTTCCATTAAGGGCGCTTGCTCGTGCAGAACTTCCATCGTAGCGTGTGCTGTGTGGCACGTAGCGCCGTCCTGTTGAAACCACATGTTGTCCAGATCCATATTCTCGATTTCAGGCCAAAAGAAGTTGGTTATCATCGACCGGTATCGCTCACCATTGACGGTGACGGCCACACCATTATCGTTTTCGAAAAAATACGGACCAATCACGCTTCCGGCCCAAAATCCGCACCAAACAGTCACTTTCTGCGGGTGCATTGCCACTTGGTGAACCTCGTGTGGATTGGTCTCGTCCCAAATACGGCAATTTTGCTTGTTGACATAGCCATTCATCCAAAAATGCGCCTCGTCGCTGAAGATGATTTTTTTGCCAAAATCGGCGTCAACTTCCAACTGTTCTAATGCCCAGTCAGCGAACACACGGCGCTGTCTATGGTCATTAACCTTGAGCTCTTGGGTCAGCTGGATCTTGTACGGGTGCAGGCTCAAGTCACAACGCAAAATTCGCCAAGTTGTCGTCTGCGAAAGGCCGAGTTCCTGTGCGCGACGCGGAATTGACTGCCGCGGGTTTTCGAGGACACTGTCGCGCACAGCGGCGATATTCTCGGCAGATCTCGCGTTACGTTGACGCACGGGAACCGGCTGATTGTTAACTGACCCGGTTGACTCGAATTTGTCCACCAATCGACGGATAGTCGACTCGGCAGGACGATCATCGCGACCGTAAAACGGGCGAAGTGCGCGGAACGTTGCTCGAACTGAAGACCCATTTTCATAAAACAATTTTATGATTTGCACGTGCTGCTCGACACTGTAACCTACCATGGTGGTTTGGGAGGACAGAATGAATATAACACACTGCATTTGACAGCTGTCACTCAAACAACATGGCCGCAATCAGCTGTCAAAGTTCAAGCGTCCCTATTGGAAAACCCCTTAGCATTTCAAAAAACGTCAATCAGTAATTGTTATATACTAAGAAAGTCGATTCTAAAATATAATAACCAGGCTCTATATATGTAATTATATGATAAGTATAGAATTCCTTTATTATTACACAATGTTTCCGTAACGTCAAGTTGGATGCAATAAACTTGTAAGGAAATACGTAGGCAGGAAAGTAACGAGACACTTGGAAGGCTCATCTTCTGATTAAAGATTGAATGTTCTTATATCTTTGTCCACTTTGACCAATAAATAAAACTTACTTACTCATCTCTCTTCATAAGTAGTAAATAAGATAATGGATATTGGCTTAATACGTTTTTATGGACTGCAATGATAAACATTATTTTATTCCGTTCCTCTGAATGTTTTTAAATTGATAACTTCATAATTTTTATTACAATTTTTGATCTTCTGGTCATAATCATGGTCATAGATACTAACCATGTTCTCATAACCGAATTGCAGTTACAGTGCCCGATTTTAAAGACTGTATTAGGATATATTATGGGGTACAAGCGTGGGCGTAACCACGTGCATTCTCTATTCATTCTATCTCATAGTAATAGGAAGACAATTCGATACGATAGAAATATATCCGGCGCAAGTGACTTTACGTGCTTTCCGAGGCGTTGAAGTGTAACAATACCAACTTCCTAGATCCGTTCGAAGCACCTTGAGACATGAAGCGACTTTATTCAAATAGTAAAAAGTAAAGTAACAGCCTGCGAATGTCCCACTGCTGGGCTAAGGCCTCTTCTCCTCTTTTGAGAAGAAGGTTTCGGAGCTTATTCCACCACGCTACTAATAGTCCATTCAAATAGTGGAAACAAGAAATTTTAAAACAATGTTAACAAAAAATAATACGTTCAATTTACATTTAAGTGTTATTATTTAGTGATTAATAATCACTGATTAGGTATCCTCAATTTAGGTATAAATAATGCGTTACTATTAAATTAACTACGATAGTATAAAAGAGAAAATTTCACAGTACAAATATATTGCAATCGAACAATTAAAACAGAGAATTGTGTTGCAAATACTAATACATATTGTAATTGCTCACCTAAATTGCAGGCTTACCTACCGATGTTGAAATGTAATTTCGCTGTATGCACGTGTCACGTATGCTGAGCTATAAAGCATACTAAAGAATATTTTGGGCAAATTTGATTTAACTACAAGCAAAACGGAATCATTTTAGTTCAAAATATTGGTGGTGCATTGAATTAAGAGGTGGTTAATATTTATTACAATGCCAATGCCTGTCGGTGGTGACCACTTACCATCAGGTGACACATTATCTAGTCTGCCTATCTATTTAATAAAAAAAAAACATTGATGTATTATCCATATCGGATACATATTTACATATTGTATACTTACGCGTTATCTTCCATCCATGTTGGTTGTATTTTCAGGCAGTTATAGGCCACGATGTGATTGTCGCCTGCTCCGACCCATGGCCAAAGACAATGCGGGCCTTTGAGACCCGTGCCGGTATTCCAACCAGCTGGCAATTTGCCCTCGCCCAGTGATGTGTTCGTTACAACGAAACCCTCTACAGAGTCAATGGAAAATACAGCTAAGGCGTCGTCCCATAATAACGGTCTGTTGTCAAAAAGACCTATCTGAAATTATTAAAAAATTAAATGACCCGATTGTATATTATTTAGGGGTTGGATGCACATGAGTTGGTTGGATGAACATCGTGTTGTATGTTATTTCATTAGTAAGTTATCTATATCTGATCTAAAAAATAATTGCAATAATCAGATATTGTGCAAATATTATACTTTTATTTGGTGGTCGAGCTTTGTTTAAGGCCGTCTGGTAAGGTACCACTCACTCCGCACACATCCTACCTAAGCTACTTAGTATTATTGAGTTTCATTTTGTAAAATAATTTAGCGAGCGTAATTACAGGTATAAGGGACATAACTTCTTAGGTCCCAAGATTGGTGGTGTATGGCGATGTTAGGAATCTTTAGCATTTCTTACAGCACCAATGTTAATGGACAGGGTGACATCTCATCATCAGGTGGTCAATTTACTAGTCCGCCTATTTATTATAATTAAAAATATACAGACAAGTAATCTACACAGACAAACACAAAGTATAGAATTAATTAAAAAAGTTACCGACGAGTTAATTCGTGAGATACCGACATTTTCGTTAACTTCCGGCCCCAAAATTCTAAGTATCATTAAATAAATCAATCAATGTTCGGATGTACTAAACACTCGATGTGAAAAACTGAATTGCTTCATAAAGTGTACGGTTACGTGTTACATTTGTGTGTTTCCGTTCGGTGTAATAATTTTACACACAACAGCTGTAATGACGATCGTCAGGCGACGGGACGTATGAATAAAAGAGTTGGACTATCGGTTTCGCAACGTACGAGCAGTACGAGCAGGGTTGCCAGATGTTGAAAAATATCGGACACGAAATGGACACTGTCCAGTTTGATAGAAAATTGATAATCGAAAAGGATTGTTATGTGATATTATATTTATTTACTAGTAATTAATAACGTTACAGAAATGATTGCACAGTTATAACGGATACAAACAAAAGAAAATTAAAAATAGACACATACATTATTACTTAAAATTAATGTGAGAAAATCCTAATACGAATGTTTTGTGTGTGCGTGTGTGTCTATGTATGTGTGTGTGCGTGTGTGTGTGTATGTGTGTGTGTGTGTGTGCACGTGTGTGTGTGTTTATTTCAATTAATTCTCTTTTCAATTGGATTTTGGATATATGCAAAAAGTCAAGACCAGAAAAAACTTTGTCAGCTGTAAAATATAAGCTTGAAAGTGACCTTGAAATCGAATGATTATTTTAAAATAAACGTAATGTAAATGTTAATGACAAAAATACTTAGTCATTTTCAGGTTTAGTGTAATTGCGATCGATTTTAATTATTTCCGAAGCGGTGGTAGATTTTTAACAATCAATAAGCAAGTGTAACGGTTCTACAAAGGTTCTATATGTAATGAAGATTTTTGACTTTTAATTAAAACGAAAAACAAAGATTTATCTATCACAATGAACCACACATATTTTCCGGACAAACCATTAACGAACTGTCCGCGCGATTACCGGACACCTGGTAACCCTGAACGCGTACAATGATTGACGATGAGGATGTAAAAAATAACCCCAACATATAAGCTATAATCATATAGCAAAAGAATATAAACGTATGTTTTCCGATTGATATAAATCTAGCAAGACTTTTTTAAATACGTTTGGTAAATTAAAAAAAATAGATTTTATAGTTTATCACTGTGGTAGGGCTTTGTGCAAGCTTGCCTGGGTAGGTACCACCCATCAGATATTCTACCGCAAAACAGCAGTACTTGGTATTGTTGAGTTCCGTTTTGAAGGGTGAGTGAACCAGTGTAAATACAGACACAAGGTAAATAACATCTTATTTTCCAAGGTTGGTGGCACATTGGCGATGTAAGCGATGGTTAACATTTCTTACAATGCCAATGTCTATGGGCTGGTGGTTATGGTGACCAATTACCATCAGGTGGCCATATGCTCGTCTACCTACCTATTGCCGATAGACAACAAGAGGTGACGGATCAGTAACGAAATGTATAGTTCGCAGCTCTCGATAATCTGTTATATATGCATATATGTCGTGTATATAAACTTAAATAACTTTATAAATTACCTGCATCGGTATATTAGAGCAGGTGGTGAAATCCCAGTTAAGTTCAATGGCATCCAGCAGGCTTCCTCCCCCCGGTGTACGAATATTTGGCGAGTGTACCGTCACCCACACCCTCCCACATGGCGACTTCTCAAAAACTTGGTTCGCTGAAAATTATGGCAATAAATTTAAGACTTAGTGCATTTTATATACATATTTGTATTAGTGAGATATAGTGACGTAGATAAAGTTCGTGTTTTGAATTAATATTGTTTATGTAAAATTGTAATGAAATGACTTATCTTATAATGACATACTCATTGTATGTATTGAAATTTATACAATTACCACATATATATTTATTTAATAGTGTATATTAAATTTCTATGTACAGTGTATTTATATAAGACTTAGCTGCCCAACACGACTTCGTACGAATAAATTCATACAAACTTTGTATTACGGTTTAGCCAGTGGTATTTAATTATGTATGTATAAGGCAATCTATAATGATTTATTGGTAATGTCAACGTGTGTAATTTTTGTATTGGAATGTACTTCAATTGATTCACTGCAATATTGTAGTGCAATGTGCTTGTAAATGCTTCTGTTCTACCCCCACCCACAAATCTTATAGTATGACATAGAAAATATATATGTTAGTACCAACACCGTATACGAATACACCGAATGTCAATTCATATTTGCAAATACCTACGTTGTTCATCAAAATAATGTATGTATTTTCACGCGTATATGTAGAGTTGGCAATTTCTGTTTGCGTTCCAGAAAGACACCAACAATAACGCAACACTATACGAACGGTCGTTGAAAATTACAGTTTTAATTTTTGGTAAAATAAACTTTTGTTTCCCACGCTTGTTGTAAACAAAAGCTTCCAATTTTCCGTAGACACAGACACCAACACCGAATATGTACATTTTAGAAAAAAAAGCCACATTAAAAAGTATTTTTAATCTATATAGTATATAGTTTTAAGCATAGAATAATAACGCTTTGAAGCCATTAAATTCCACCTAAACAGTGTCATAGTAAACAGCTCGCGCAATTTATTAAAAAATTACTTACTGTGTAGTAAAAGGGTGTCATAACGCTACTTAATTTAAGGTAAATACATTCGTCAAAACATAAAAATAATTTGTAAACATAAGACGTCCTTATAATTAAAATGTTATCAAGTATGTACAAATTATTTACCACGAGTGCTTAATATTTTAAATAATAAAAATTTAATTATTATTTAAAATTAATATTTTAACTTTTTAAAATTAGATATAAAACATTAGCTTTTCATATTATAATATATTTGTTTAATTTTCTTTATAATTATGCATAAAATAAAAGCAACACAAAAAATTACATAATTATAATAATACAGCTAAAATTGAATAAATAATATTACAATTAAATAAATTAAATGAAAATAAATATATTTCATAATTCAAATTCAAACAGTATCAATTTCCTCGCTTTAGGGGGGAAATGTCTATACACTTGTAACACAATTCGGCCGTATGTGTGCGTGTCGGTGAATGTAATTACGTGAAATTTACGCACACATTAATTCTAAAGTTGCTTCAATTTTGAGCGAAACTTTATATGACACTATCCTTCTAAGCGTTATTATTCTATGGTTTTAAGTGCATCTAAAGTGAATAATAATGATTATTTACGACTGTACTTGCGAGCCCCTGCTACGTACATACACGTATCAAATGTCGCATAATTCGGCTTATTTTTATATTCGTATCCGACGAGGGGGTCCGTAGCGGGTATGGCATGTATGATACTGAAAACAACACAACATAAATACATACTGACAGACAAAACCTTAACCGCCTTATTCATAAACTTTATTTAACTGGTGATTAGTTAAACAATATTTTGTCTTCTTCTTTCGTATGTCAAATCAATAATGACAGAAAGAGACAAATCAGTGTTTAGCTAAACAGTAACTAAGCAACGTTTATGAATAAGGCCGTAAATATCTATACAAGAAAACATAAAAGCTGTAAATATAATACTGGATAAAAAATACATAAGATGAATAAACAGTGTTTAAATAACGAATTTGGCGATGACAATCAACAATAAAAAACATGGAATTAAAAAAATTGCATAAAATTTATAACATATTATCAAATACACAATACAATCATTGGTGGTAGAGCTTTGTGCAAGCTCGTTTGGGTAGGTACCACCCACTCATCAGATATTCTACCGCCAAACAGCAGTATTTGGTATTATTGTGTTCCGGTTTGAAGGGTGAGTGAGCCAGTGTAATTACAGGCATAAGGGACATAACATCTTAGTTCCCAAGGTTGGTGGCGCATTGGCGATGTAAGCGATGGTTAACATCTCTTACAATGTCAATGTTTATATGCGTTGGTGACCACTTACCATCAGGTGGCCCATATGCTCGTCCGCCTACCTACGCTATAAAAAATATACAAAAAAATTATTTAAAGATAAAAATTTCACAGGGTTGGAAAATGTAGATACGGGTTTACTTTTTTGACACGTATGGGGTTTTCCAATAGGGACGCTTGAACTTTGACAGCTGATTGCGGCCATGTTGTTTGAGTGACAGCTGTCAAATGCAGTGTGTTATATTCATTCCGTCCTCCCAAACCACCATGGCAGGTTACAGTGTCGAGCAGCACGTGCAAATCATAAAATTGTTTTATGAAAATGGGTCTTCAGTTCGAGCAACGTTCCGCGCACTTCGCCCGTTTTACGGTCGCGATGATCGTCCTGCCGAGTCGACTATCCGTCGATTGGTGGACAAATTCGAGTCAACCGGGTCAGTTAACAATCAGCCGGTTCCCGTGCGTCAACGTAACGCGAGATCTGCCGAGAATATCGCCGCTGTGTGCGACAGTGTCCTCGAAAACCCGCGGCAGTCAATTCCGCGTCGCGCACAGGAACTCGGCATTTCGCAGACGACAACTTGGCGAATTTTGCGTTGTGACTTGAGCCTGCACCCGTACAAGATCCAGCTGACCCAAGAGCTCAAGGTTAATGACCATAGACAGCGCCGTGTGTTCGCTGACTGGGCATTAGAGCAGTTGGAAGTTGACGCCGATTTTGGCAAAAAAATCATCTTCAGCGACGAGGCGCATTTGCCGTATTTGGGACGAGACCAATACACACGAGGTTCACCAAGTGGCAATGCACCCGCAGAAAGTGACTGTTTGGTGCGGATTTTGGGCCGGAGGCGTGATTGGTCCGTATTTTTTCGAAAACGATAATGGTGTGGCCGTCACCGTCAATGGTGAGCGATACCGGTCGATGATAACCAACTTCTTTTGGCCTGATATCGAGAATATGGATCTGGACAACATGTGGTTTCAACAGGACGGCGCTACGTGCCACACAGCACACGCTACGATGGAAGTTCTGCACGATCAAGCGCCCTTAATGGAAAACCCTATATTAGAAATACAATACAGACGTGAGCTCATAACGTATAATATACACGTAATATGGTTTCATTCCATATCTATACAAAGAAATATAATTGATGTGTCTGTCTCGGATGATTGCCTCATTTTAAGTTAAGATCTTAGATCTTAGGTAAGAAGAAGGCTTATTACGAGTTATCAAAATCATATCAAAGTACATTTAAGCAGGCACTTTGTACGTTAAAATGCTAAAAGCAATTTCGTCACAAACTGTATTTCAAGCTGGCAAAGCCGCTTTTGCTATTATTCAAATAAACATTTATATTTTTTTAATCTTATAAAACATTAAACAGTCTAACGTCTAAATTGAACTGACGACTAGTAAACGTTAATGAATCTATTCTGAAATAATAACCCAGACATTTTTAAGACTTAATCATGTAAAAATGTAATATGCGAGAATTGACTAAAATAATTATAATATGTAAACGATATATACATAAGACGTTTTTAAATATTTTACGATCGAGACATCGAGTCGTGACTTTCACCCCTCTGCATATGATGATATATATACGGGATTATTTGTAACACTTCAGCAACCTCGCAGGACTAGATAGCTAACATCGTAAGCAACATATTTGTTCTATAACTTCGGACATAACTCAATACATGAAAAAATAATTGATTTTACAAGTTTTTATCGTACTGTCGTGACATTTGTAGGTCTATGTTTCATTCATAAACGAAAGAACGACGCGATGCGATCTTTGCGATGCGCGTAGATTTATAAACGTTCAAGCGGGAAATTAAATTAATACATATTTTTGTATGAAAATAAAATCTATCATCAAATTATCAAAAGTCAATAGATGCTGGTGTGTTACAAATAATCCTGTTTGTGACGTTAACAAGAACTTTAACCAAAAACAGCATCCTTTTTTAAATTCCTATAGATAATGTTCACAAATTTCCATTGGAATGAAATGAGACTAGATCTAACATTATTCATTTATAGTGTAATTTATAAGTATATAACAGTTCTATTTTTGATATTACTTCGTGGAATTATAATTGAATTGTTTATGTACTTGAGTTGGTTTGCGAGAACAACGCAATTTGTCCTACTGTTATTGTCATTGTGGTCAAAATTATATAACATTAATGACATAACAACGTAACGGTAGTATGCGCGTGCGACTCCTTTTGTGGGCTGGCAGTTGCATAAGTTACGCTAAGGCACTCTTTACGATAATTATGTTAACTATTCGACCTAAATAAATCACATACGTTCACTCTCTTTTTAATGGTTTCCAATATTTTTTTAATGTTTTTGATACAAGAAACCAGATTTAACAAATTTGTTGAATTTGAAGATATGAAATATTTTATCAGTTTTCGTACCAGTAATTATAATGTTCTAAAATTTTCACGTCTAATAACTTTTTAATATTCTAGAATATTCTTCGATTATTGTCCCTTAACTAATTTCGGTATTGGCGGTTATTCTCTAATACTAGCCAGTTGGCAGCAGTGACGATAATACATATATATATATAAAACAAATGTAAAGAACTCTTAATGCGCATGCCGTGGTCAACAGACCAGTAAACTCCAGCTCATGACCATACATTGTGTCTGGAGATATAAGATTTAAAAAAAATGTCAATTACTCGTAAATATTGAAACGAAATAACGACAGCTGTTCTATAAGAACACACATCATTACTCACCCGTAAAATGTTGACAACCGACTTATATACATACTTTGAATTTTGATGCGTGTATTCTTGAAATGTTTAAGTTATTACGGTCAATGTCATATGTCACTTTCTGACATTTCACGACCGATGTCTGTGGTGATTTTTGACTTTGTTCTCACAGAATACTATTCTATAACTCAAATCGTCTCACTCGTGAAAAGTTATTTGAGATTAACGGTGATACGTTATTTTGATACTTGTATCCTTTATATGTTATAATGATTATCGTTAATGTCGCATAACAATTATTTCGGTCGATTTCTGCGAATATATCTACGAACTCAGAATCAGTTCTAAGAACAAACTACTGGGTGTTTTATCTCAGGTGTCGCTTGATAAAATATTTGTGAAACATTAGTACCTAGGTTACCATTTTTAAATTCCGTGTACAATTTGGTAAAAATTTGGTCTTATCCATACAATCTTGTATTTTTTATCCGTTATCGTTTACATTTTGTTTGTTGATTTCAATGTACGAGATAAAAGGATCAGTTGAAAACCAATTGTGTTTTCATTTAGATATGTTGATCTGGCTCTTTATGTCAAATAATATTTTATATTAAGTATAAATGCTTGTTTATGTCGTTTATTAGTGGATGAAATGAAGTTTAAAGTATAATTCAACTTGTATTTTATATATATTATCCTTGTACTAGAAAGAATCAACTTTTCATTCAATTACTGTATTGTTTCATTTCTATGGCTTTGTTTTCCTTCGCCCTGGATGTTTAATATTAATTGTCACATAATTCTATTATAAAATCATTGTTATTAAAAAATGTAATATAAATTATTTGAATTCGAATCATAACGTTTTTTTTTTAAATAGAACTTATATATGCAAATAAAATATTCAGATGCGATAATTATTATCGACATAAGTAAATAACTTAATATATGAATATACTTTCTGTAATTGATATATAGCTCTTTTTGTATATACACAGAAAGGCAAATTGACGAGGTGAATTGATGACATAGAAATTGGCAACATGAGAACATTGTCAACCACAATATATGGTTGACAATGTTCTGTCGATAATGGGTTCTTATGAGGGTCTACTCACTTCAAACTGAAATACATTAGTTTTATATTTTCGTAGAAATTATGACTGAGTGTAACTACAATATAGGCGCGTGAATAGTTATTAAATGATTTACTTAAAATACGTTATTTAATTAAAAACACTATTGCGTAACACAAATAACTTGTATCGCAAGGAACGTTATAAAGCTGAATAGTTACACAACGATTTCTCCCTTTCTGTCACCAGTAATATTCGAAAGAAGAAGACAAACTGTAAATATGCAATCGCTATCAAAAGTTTATTAGTATGGGGGAAAATATATATATAACATTCGAATTATAAATAAGCAGATTTAAAAAAGTGACGTTCTGTAAATCACTTTCAAAATCAATATGTATCTACATGTGGTAGAATTACATCGGTACATAATCATAGGTCCCCTTATGGTACTTTCCATCCCCGCTGAGCACAATATGAATTATTTATACACGTTAAGTACATTAAACTTATTGGTCACCGGGGCCTGAACAGGCGTCTTTGGTTAAGATTCGCGTTTCTTGCAACTGGGCTATCTCGGTTGCTAGATTCAATGCTAAATTATACTTTAAAAAAAAATGCCTATATAGCTTCCCTAGCAAGAGGAAAAAAAAACAGTTTCTAGGAGTGTAATTAATTAGTCTACCTAATTAGCTGCACTTTTTAAGGCGCCACGAATGAATTGTTTTCGTGTGATATTGACGTTGCGTTGCGTAACGAAAACAAAAGTGACGTACCTTAAAATTACGAATATCATGAATGAGTTAAAAAATATATAGTAATTTGTCGATACTGAAATTAATTGCTTAAAATTTGGTTTGTTTGGGTAAAATAATGTTGTTTTGTGGACTGTATTTATAGCCAGATTGGTGAGTATTAAGACATAATGAAAATCCACTTAAAATGCTAGAAATATTTTTTATTATTTTGTAACTTAGGACTGCAATTATCAGGAGTGAAGTTAGATGGTATTTTGGTGTCTACATAGAGCTATATAAATGATGTGTAAAGTTTAATTATTAAATTCTATCTTATGTGAGGTAATTATGTAAATAAACAAAAATTGATATTATATAATTAGATTTTAATTTTGTAATTAATCTTTTTGAAATGATTCAACTTTATATGTATCTCTTTTTTACCTGTTGACTGTTGGTTTAATAGGGACAGAAAATCTTTCAGTATCAAAGTTTAGAAATGATGTACATGAAAATATGTACTAAATTGTAATCAATTCTCATATATGATATTGCCAATATCATTTAAGTACATGATATATACATTAACTATACTAAAAATGAGAATATGTGTTTGGTGAAGGAAGTAGCTACGCTTACAGTTTCACCCGTTTATGTTTAGACCATTGAATTTCTTTGTCATTTATTATATTAATGAGAGATGAATTTAATGGTCTATTAATATATATAGTATATCAGAATATAAAAAATATATTAATAAAAATAGATAAGATAAAACTCTTTTATAACTTTATGTGAATAAAATAAAGACATTTAACTAGATTAAAATAAAATCTTACTGCGCAAATAATTATATGATATACGTATTAAATTTGCAACAATAAATATACACAAAGAATTGTTTATATATTTGTTACGACAAATCTAATATATGAATAATTAATAATTGAAAAATAAAGGCCTTAATTGCAAGTATTTTTTTTAGATTCAATTCATGAGTAATGAATTGCGCACAATAAAATAATGAAATAAGGAAAAAAATATGTGCACGGATATAAATAGTTAAGTCATAGCAGTGTTGATAGATCTATCAAATCCTAATATAAAAAAAATATTAATTGACAAAGTCGATTTTCTAAAAATAAGAGAAATAAAAAAAAATACTATTAAATAATGATTAATGTATTCTTATATTAACGTTACCAACGCGAATATTAAAATAATCCGTTTTTTAAATAAATACGAGGAAAACTTACGTGCAATAGATGCGCCAAGCGCAGTAGCGGCAAGGAATGCCACAGCGTACCACGAGACGGCCATCACTGATGGTGGCTCCCGCGCCACTGAGCTGAGAGTTGATTTGGCATTCCTTCGCCACAAACACAATTGATTGTTGCGCAGGATACTGTGTAATCATCAAGCAAACGGCTAATTGTACATCGTACATTACGTGTTATCACGTATATTCGACTGGGTAAGTTAAGCTAAGTTTTCAATGTATGTTGCGAAAATGTTTCCATCCGCTAAAATGATTTAGGGGTTATACGCAATGATTGTGCGGCTTCCGATTGTTCCCACATGTCCGATTTGATCTGACGTGGAGACGCACGCGACCAACTGAATTGAACTAGAACGAAACACGTGCAAGGATGTTATATGTTAAAAATATATGAATGGACTTAGAAGTACTATGAAAAATATTTATCAAGTCTCAACTACTTTTTCAACTGATGGTTAAAAAAAAATATTTTCCCTCTTACAAAGCTTGAAGGTTCTGCTGAGAATGGGAATGGCATAGTCCAAGAGCTCAGGATAAAAAAACCGCTGAGTTTCTTTCGCCGCGTCTTGTCAGGTCATGGTAATTTTTTTGGGGTGGAAATTTTACTTGGATTATTAGTAAGTATGTGTGACGCTTCTATATTGAATAAATGAATTTGAATTTGAAATCAGTTAATTTTCCAGTATCATATCTGTTATGTTATTATAACTATGACCTTATACAATATTATATTTTATTCAATAATTGGCTTATTACCAGGTATTTTATATCATATCATTTAATTTGATAAATAATTTTACATTACAGATTATGTTTAAATTATTAATAACTTAAATATCGATAAGTATCGATCGCTTTTTTTATATAGGCAAGACATTTATTTGTGCATTTAATAGTTGATTAGATGAAAATCTTGCCTCATGAGGAACCCACATGATGATTTGGTGCCCCATTTATCACTTTTTTTGATATACGTACAGTGAAAAAATTTGATTGATATCTTTGTAATGCCTATTTCTAATAATAGCTCTTACAAGCTTCCCTGTGTGGAGGTAAAGCGGTCTGTTTCCCATACTCACTATTCTGCTGCATGATGAAATGGACTAAATATGTCAGTAGTTCCGCAAGCATCGATTTGAATTAAATCAAAATATGTTATTCAACTATCTTAAAAGTACATTTGAATCTGATTGTGGCGTTGGGGAACCAGCAACACCAGTAATACCATTCTCAAGAAGGTCGGTAGACTACCGTGAAATATACCGAATTATTTATTTATGCAGCTTACACTTTGTGTCGAGATGGCCCAGTGATTTAAATTTGTATTTATAATTAATTCATCTTTAGCTTGACAGTAAAGGATAACATTGTGACAAAACCTGCAGGTGTTTGATGAAAATCTGCCAACACGCAGTAGAGATGCGTGGCATATAAGCTTCAAACCTTCATTTCAAAAGAAAAGGGCCTTGGCCCAGCAGGACATTTGCAGACTGTTACACGTTGTGCTTACACCAGATAAATGTGATACTAATGGCAAAGCAAATGATGATTACGAAAACACCGTTAACTATGAATTTCCATACAAACAAATAACATCACTTATTATTGACGAGCCGGTTGGTGTGATTGGTAGATATATGACTTTATTGTGCCTTTCGCGCCGCAGGTCGTGGGTTCGATTCCCACCCAGGACAGACATTTGTGTGC
This sequence comes from Nymphalis polychloros, assembly GCA_905220585.2. Classification (NCBI taxonomy): domain Eukaryota; kingdom Metazoa; phylum Arthropoda; class Insecta; order Lepidoptera; family Nymphalidae; genus Nymphalis; species Nymphalis polychloros. Next base: position 11,769,069 of record HG992253.1, on the reverse strand, counting down.
ATGAACATGTCTGTTTGTCCTGAGTCTGGGTGTAATTATCTATATAAGTATGTATTTACAAAAGAAAAGTAGTATATGTAGTATATCAGTTGTCTGGATTCCATAGTACAAGCTCTGCTTAGTTTGGGATCAGATAGCCGTGTGTGAATAATGACCCGGGATGTCCCAGGATATGTCCCAGGATATTGCTCGAAGGATTATCACATTGTTCATAATACAACATTAATTTCTCCTCACTGTTCAAAGAAAGAATACACAGCTTCATAAAGAGACCTCAGGCAGACTAAACATTAACTTTTGAACTATTATTTACTAATAGTCTTGTTTAATGAGCTAGTGACGTATGTGATAATCAATGAAGTCATCTAATTTTGTATAATTATGTAAATACTGATAAGATTAATGTCGACAAGATTTGTAAGTTATAATAATACTCAATAAGCAGTATCAATTCATTATGACATCCGGTTATTATTAATTTTATGAGTGATGATATTTTTTCCGTTTTTTTTTTATTTTGTAGGAAGGCGAACGAGCATATGGGCCACCTGATGGTAAGTGGTCTACAACGTCCATAGACAATGGCATTGTAAGAGATGTTAACCATCGCTTACATCGCCAATGCGCCACCAACTAAGATGTTATGTCCCTTATGCTTGTAATTACACTGGCTCACTCACCCTTCAAACCAGAACACAACAATACCAAGTGCTGCTGTTTTGCGGTAGAATATCTGATGAGTGGGTGGTACCTACCCAGACGAGCTTGCACAAAGCTCTACCATCAAGTAAATGACATGTGCTTTGCCCAACACTGGGTACTTTACAGGCTAATACTTAACAAACATAAAAAATCATAGGTGTACAAAATAAAACAATAATTAGAAAATACATGTTTAATTATTCATGGTCAGGTTATTAATAAGACTTAACAATCATAGAAAAATTGTAATTCAATACATAAGTGGATGAGTATGTTATGTCACAGTTTTAATCATTTTGAATTTGTTACATCAATTAACATTATAACTATATCATGGTACCATCAGCTTTTATGCTTTATAAGTTTAAGAACTGTAAATATATTGGATGAATGACCTATGTACAAAAATAAGTGATCAATTCAAAAACATAAATGTGACAAAAATAAAATCATAGTTGTTTCATGACACCTTTAATTTATGTTTTCGATTATAAATCGATTTAACCTACCTAGGTTTGGAATCGAGGAACTCTTGATCACATTTACAAAACAATATGATAAAATGTGTTTGGTAGTACTTCCATCGTAAATAATAATAATAATAAACAGCTTTATTGCACACAGAAAATAAACAAAATACAAGAAAAAAGCTTAAGATCAAAAACACTACAAAAGTATGCAAAGGGCGGCCTTATCACTAAGTAGTGATCTCTTCCAGGCAACCCTACTGAAAGAGACTTACAAGAGAAAACATAGTGGGATAGTGCATTAACAAATTAAAAGTAAATATACATACACACAAAATACAATAGGCAATACAACAGATAGGTGCGAGCATACTTAGCTGCTAGTAGTGAATGGGTTAGAGGAGGTTTAATTTATTGACAGGTAATGCAATTTAACACGGGTTTTGAATAACTGAAGTGTTGGAGACTGACGGACTTGAGTTGGTAGTGCATTCCACAATCTAACCGCCTTTGCCGTGAACGAATTCATGTAGGAATGGGAGTTACAAGAAGGTACGCTTAATTTATTATCACTCTGAGAGCGAAGATTAAGGTGAAGAGTAAGGTTACCAAGGAAGGAAAAACGTTCTTTCAAATAGGACGGGGAGCAAGGATGAAATAGTGTGGAATAAAGAAGCGAAAGGACGTGTAAGTTGCGGCGATGCTTTACTCGGAGCCATCCGAGTTCAGATCGATACTGGGATACATGATCGTATTTTTTGAGTCCAAAAATAAAACGGATGCATAGGTTCTGTAGTCGTTCCAGTTTGTGAATCAGGTCCTCCGTTAAATCAGGATAACAGGAGTCCGCGTAGTCCAAAATTGGAAGGAGAAGAGTATTGGCAAGTGTTATTTTGGTTATCGTTGTTTGTAATAACAGAGTAAGAATATAACATTCATTTAGTTAACCATTATTTTAACTTTTTAATTTTAGCAAATGGTTAAATTTAACACACAAGGTACTTTAGAAATTGTTAATTAGGTTTGCAAGACTAATTACATTAAACGAGCAGTTAGGAGCCGCTTCGCTTGGCGTTAATTAAATTTTAGTGAGTTTTAAAGTACCTTTGTCCACGATATCAACACCAAATTTTCTTTGGCCGGTTAGTCTGACGATCGAACGTGGTTGTGTAACAATTTAACAAAACAAAAAACACTAACTTTCCCATTTGTGATATATGTACGAAGTAAGATTTAATAAATTTTAAGGCGTTCTTGAAAATTTTGATCCTCTATGATTATATCTATTACTCTATATTGTTAATGTCCTTGCAATTAGGTTTTGAAATATATATGACGATGATGTTCTACTGGCTGATTTCAACCACAGAGACTATTCTTAAAGGAAAATAGGAGAAATTTATAGTAGCTCAAGTACACTTATCTTATATATTGGGCACAGGATCAACGTGCTTTTCAAGGCACAGCAGGTGTAAGCACTGCCACCATTCAATTACTTTTAATAATGTTTTATTGGTTCGAGGCGAGATTTCATTTAAAGAATTTGCATCCGTATAAACAAGTCACGAAATCAACGAGGAATCAAGGGAAAAATAAAATAAAATCAGTATGAGTGGATTTGTTAGCAGATAATAAAAATATTTCTGTATCAAAGTTTATCCGTAAATATACCTAAAAAATAACTGCTGTATCTCAGTATCAACTAAAAGACTAAGTAACACAATTTATTATTTTTTATTAATTTATCCTGGGACATTATTCACACACGGCGATCTGATCCCAAACTAAGCAGAGCTTGTACTATGGAAACCAGACAACTGATATACTACATATACTACTTTTCTTTTGTAAATACATACTTATATAGATAATTACACCCAGACTCAAGACAAACAGATATGTTCATGCACTTGTGTGCATGAACATATCTGTTCATGCACACAAGTGCATGAACAGATATGTTCAGACATGAACAGATGATGTTTGTCCTGGGTGGGAATCGAACCCACGACCTGCGGCGCGAAAGGCAGACATCTACCAACCACGCCAAACGGCTCGTCAAATAATTAAGTGATAAATAAATTAGTAAGTGCAGGAATATGCTTAAATTAATTACTGATTAAATTTTTAAATTAGAATTAAGATTTAAATGCACACGAGCAAAATTAAAATAATTAAATATTAATTATTTTGAAAAGAATAACACGTATTATGAGATTATAATTTGCGTCGTTAAAGTTATTATTATATTTTATCTTATCTTTCCAAAGCCATCCGTTTTTTTAAAAGATTTAGGATTAGCCATATGATAGTGATTTAAGTATTATGTATTAAGATGGATGATGCATAATTAAAATTATCTTTTTTATTAAGTTTATTAATGAATACTAAATTATTATAACATATAAATTTAAGACTATATTTATTATTTCCATACCGTGACTAACATGCTAAAACGTTACTCCGGTGACTATGTATAGGATGAGAGTTGCAAAGAACCATAGAGCCATGTTTGGCACTAAGTTCACATAGCTCGTATTACCAACATCGAGATCCAACGTCCAACAAAAGTGAATGATAGAGATTCGCATAATGGTAATAAAATGGAGCAGGAAACTTGGCTCGAAAAAACACAGGAGGTGGAAGCAAGGTAATGGCTGAACAGATAATTAACCTCCTAAATAAAATGTTTATTGTTCTTCTTTTTCAAATGCGAGAAAATTTTCCATAGCGTTTAATCGTTTGGCGTCCTTTTCGCTATCGGCTGACGCCAATGATGGCGCTCGGCTCGGATTACGTAAAACAGGTTTTTGCATTTGAAAGAAGTTCAATGATGATTTAAGTTCTTTGATAAATACTTCCTTATGAGTTACCTGAAAGAGAAGTCGAACATAAAATAAAATATTTAGTTATTAATAATTATCTTTAAGAGCATATTGATAACATTTTTTTTGACATTAAAAAACTTTCTTCAACAAGAATCGGTCATAAAGTAACAACTAGTTTTACTATATAGTTTTGATTTAAAGAAATACATCATGGAAATTTTAAAAAAAACAGGAATAATATTTCTATTACTTAAAAGGAAAAATGACTTCAATGTTGCAAAAATTTCCTTATGACTATGACTAGTCAAATTTATGACGGATTTTTTAATTACCAGCGCTTTCTTCGATCGTTTACCTGTTCACGAACAACTATGTTCCGTACTTCGTTCATAAACTCCGCAGCTGTAATGAACAAGCTGAACACGAGACCAACTATTAGGACAATGAATGCGCCCATTAAGTTTTGCATTTCTAAGTCACCTTCTGCGTCGTTTTCATCTTTCTCGTCCTAATGAAATAACACATTGCTCACGTTATGATTTCAATAATATAAAAGGATAATAATATCTTTCAGATAGGGCCAGGTCTATGTACTCCACTTTCGGAAGTGAATTTCGGGAATAAGTTTAAATATACAATGCAAAAGTCTGAAAATTCCCACTACTTGGAGAAAGCTTCATTATCTTCTTAAAGAGAAGTTAAGCTTATTCCACCATTCCACTCTAGCCCTGTAGATATATACTTCATGGATGGGCTCTACATATTTTTTAAAGATTTCTCTTAAATTTTGCTTGAATGGAATTTGTGACAAACTTTATTCATAACACAAAGAAATATTTTAACTTCTTTTTTAAATAATGAACATGTTTTGATCAAGTAATGTAAGGTTGTAGGAGTTTTTATAATGATATGTGTAAAGCAAATTGTAATCGGGAACAACTAATTATTTATGAACATAAAAATATATTATAACAATTTAATCTATCTCTGTAATCTAACGCCGTCTACGCGTAACTGTGGACTCTTTGCACGTGAATTTTAAATATACCTAAGTTATGTAGCTATTACTTCATATGTTTTATAATTATATAAAAATCGTACTGTTTTTAAAATCATTAATTCAATTAATAACAATCACTCGGTGGTAGAGCTTTGTGCAAGCTCGTCTGGGTAGGTACCACCCACTCATCAGATATTCTACCGCAAAACAGCAGTACTTAGTATTGTTGTGTTCCGGTTTGAAGGGTGAGTGAGCCAGTGTAATTACAGGCACAAGGGACATAACATCTTAGTTCCCAAGGTTGGTGGCGCATTGGCGATGTAAGCAATGGTTAACATTTCTTACAATGCCATTGTTTTTGGGCGTTGGTGACCACTTACCATCAGGTGGCCCATATGCTCGTCCGCCTATACAATAAAAAAAAAAAAACTTACTTCACATTGTTTGGCGTCATTTTTCTCCTCCCACCATTTCTTTTTTACTTCATCCAACACCGTCAATTCTTTTAATTCCAGTATCGCTCTATTTATATGCGATCTGAACGGAGAATCTGCAACACAATTTACATTAACTAATAGTATAGTCACTATTTTGGAAATCGGTTTAAAAAAACCAAAATATAAATAAAAATATACTTTATTCAAGTATGTCTTTATAAGCTGCTTTAAATCCTAATTATTATGGACTACGTTATGATAATGTTTCAAATGTTGGTAAAACAAGCGATTTAAAAAAAAAAAAACAATTTAAATCAGTTTTCATTATGTTTTTAGGTGGCCTGAAAATGGAAATATTCAAAAAATATAACGTACTAGCGGGCATAGCTATTCCATAATCCTTGGAATCTAGTTCTTCACCCACTTTTTTAAGTTCACAATTTCTTTTTAATTTGTATTCTATGGATGTTGATTCCATAAAGAATGCGTATTTGTTTTTTCCATTAATAACTCTCTTTTCACCTTCGTCGTTGCTTTTTACCAGAACTACTGGATTTGCCATCATATTTTCGTACATTTGTCTATACATTTTGTCCTTAGATAACTGAAAATAAAACCAATATCTTATTACACATTGGTGTGTTAAAGAATGTATATAGTATGTGTATATGAATTATATATATTATTTGTATTTATAGGACAGTTTAAAACAAAAATGTATTTAACTTTAGTGCTACATTTAAGATTTGAAAAACCTCGCTGAGTTCTTTCCCCGGTTCTTTAAGAATTGATTTCCGAACCGGTTGTTAAATGTTTTGATAATCAATTAGCAAGTATATATAACGTTTAAGTAATGTATAAAGATTATGATTTTGAAAAAAGAAAATAGGTTTTGAACCTTGAAGAAGTCCATGGTTGATCCTGCACTGATAGCCCCATATAAAACCTTCGTTTGTTTTGCAAGATCTTCAACGTTATTGATAGGTTCATTTTCCAGGGCTGATGTCATAGAAGCTGAAAGCTGGGCTATGTATGTTTGACAAACAATTACAGCAAAAAACCACCACATGGCACAAACCCATCGAGAGCCGATTGCCCTGAAATGCATTTATTTAATACACAAAAATAAGAATACTTATGGTTTAAGATATACTTATGTGTATATATTGTACAAAAACAGATCTAATGTCGAAACACTGACTAGCAAGGAAAAGCTCGGAATATGGAGGACAGAACGTCTTCAATTTCACTAACGAAAGTTGTATGGCGGTTAATCTGTTGTAAATCTATTTATCTCTTTCACTCAACAGTCAAATTACTGATTACATTCGAAAGAAGAAAACAATCCATCAAAATCGCATACTTTTAAATTATTTATGATTGTATTGTAAATTTATATTAGTATGAGTTTTTAAGACTAAATAGATAGAGCATAAAACTTTAAACGAATTTGTTCAAAAAAATTAAAATATTCTACTTCGGTAATATGTCACATCCTTGCGTCATAATTGACCCCATTGTCAACCAAGTGCAGTTCTTAAAGTTCCAAATATTTTCCAATTCTTCTGGATCTTTATCGCACGGTTGAGGATTTTCCCAATCAGCTGGCGATATCCTGATAAATTATAAAATTGTCGATTATCTGTATAAGTATTGATAACAATTTTACCAACATTGTGTTTTATCACCTTGAACAAACAAACAGAACGATTGATACGACACAATAAGCGGTTGCTGTGTACATCCATACATCAAACGTATATGGTTTTAGGAAAGAGAACATTCCAGGAGCTACTTTTTTCTCTTTAGTGTAAAGAATACTTATTCCAAGCGTCATAAAGGGTACTGAAAAATCTACAACTTTTTTCCTTTTTTCCGTTATAGTTAAATCACACACTGCTAGATCTGCTTTCTGTAATTAATAAATGCTTCTGTAATTAATCTGCTTTCTGGAAGTAATATACTTTATGCATAATATTAGAAATGATAAATACTGCAATGCTATTTTGTAAAAACTCACTCCGTCAATTGTGAAATCTTGAAATCAGATGGTGTTACGGAGGAATGTTATAATTATTATTATTATTGTCAATGTCGCAATTAATTTCTGACAATTCATGATGAGATTAGTGCTCTTGCAGAATAACTCTACTGAAAGTGAAAGCGTACTTACTTTATCTAATAGATCACCTATAAGGCCGTCCCATTTTTTGGTCTTTTGATCATAATTACCGTAATCTTTATATTCTTTGTCTAGAAACGAGTACGTGTAATTGAAATTATATTTACGTAATGTAGTGAAAATTTTTTCAACGAGATCGACTGAAAACCCTTCGTATTTTTCATCAGCAGGTTCTTCAGTGCAGGTTTTATTGCCTTCTTCACATTTGATTTTGTCATAGAAATAGGGTTTTGCTTTTCTAGATATTATCTAAAGATATTAACAAAAATCATAACCAATAGCTTCATTCATAATGCTTTAAAGTAATTTTAATATTACATAAAGCCACTTCTCTTTAGTCAATAACAGCATCAACTACCTTCATCGTTTCGATACTTTAGCCACGCCCAACAATTATTTAAAATTATTATTTTATCCGAATATAGTTGGCGAATCTTACAAATTTGGCTATAGTCTATAATTATGTTAATTCAAATTTATGATGTCCAAATAATAATAATAATTTGGTACTTACAATGAAATGTTTACTATTTTTTTGATGTCCTATTGATTTCGATACAGGTCTGTCTTCAACAATCGGACCATTGGTTGCAGAATCCCAAGTGCCAATCGTGTCTAATTCCGATTCGTAAATTTCGTTAATGTATAACGTGTAATTAACTCGTTCGCCTTTCTCATTAAATTCGACCTGGCCTGTGACACCAGTAGTTTTTGTCTGAAAGAAGGAATAGGGTTTTAATTTAACAAGTGATACTCCAAAAACAATTCAATCCTTTTTAAATTTATAGAAATAAAAATCGTATCGACATATATTTGGGTCTAAAACTGTTTACTTACTTTAAGTATTTTCTCCTGTAGTAAAGCACCATAGGGCCAAGGCTCTGAATCAGATTCGCACAGAAAACTATATGGGTTTTTTATGTCGTTATCTACTTTAAGTTCTTTTAAAGCTTTGAGAACATGGTTTGCTACATCGTTCATAATAAGTGTTTCTACCTAAAAATCAATTTAAAATAGTAAATATTTTTTGTTAAATGTCCTTAATATATAGAAGACAAGTCCTGCAACAAATATTGTTTTTTCTCCGTACATGCAAAAATTGGGAAACTATATCTATATGGTCATACAATATCTATATATATATCAATAAATTAGTCACGTAACGTTCTCCAGACTGATTTCGGCCACGGCGGCTAATCTCAAGAGAGATTAGTCAACTGCGCAAGAGATATTATAGTGCACAAGTGTGTGCACAAACACAGGTGCACTCACTATTCCCTAGTTCTCATAATCCGATGGGACGGCAATCCGACACGACCAGAAAGAATTCAGGCGCAGGACCTACGGCTTTACGTGCTTTCCGAGGCACAGGAGTGTACACACTTCCAACTTCCAGACTCCGGGCTGCCACTGAGATTTTTCTGACAGAAAAACCCAATAACTATTTATTAGCCCGACCTGGGAATTGAACCCAGGACCACCGGCCTTATATCTAGCCACTGGACCAACGAGGCAGTCAGTTAAATAAATAAGTATATATATATATATATATATATTGCATTAACTTGAAAGTAGAGCTTAGAGAAGAGATATTTTTTGTTGGGTATTAAGAAAATATTTTGCTGTTAAATTCGGGTGAAAGAGAGAGAAAGATTCTCTTAACCTTCAACTTCATCCATTCGACTAGCTTAAATACGAAATACGAATACGAAAACGCAGTAATATATATGTATTTATTTCAATTACCGTAGACGATATGACAATACAAATGGCTACCTTAAAAAGTGTAACTGGAGGAGATAGAGAGGTCGGTGTTTCGCTGGTCCACCGCCCCACCCTCGGGACTAGGAAATGTTTGGAGTCTTGCAATTTATCGTACTCGGCTATACTTAGCCAGGTCACATTTGAGCGGAAATAGGTTAATTTGTCGGCGACTTTTGAAGTATCCATGTTGATTAAAATATAATGCTGCAAAGGATATGTTTATGATCACATACGATAAGTTTGCATAGGCCGCTGAGATCAGTAAAACGTTGAATTATATAAATTACATATACTATAAAATATCTTTTTCTCAAAATTTCGCAAGGACTGTTAAAAAAATCTTATATAAAGAAATCCTCTGAAAACGATTCAATATATTTATTTTTACTATTTTTACCGTTACTCTCGATAGAATCCAGTATTCATTTAATTAACGTACTATCCGAGGTACGATGAATAAAAATGTACTAGAACTGAAGTTTTAGTTATTTTGGTCTGACGAGATTTAAACCAGTTGTTTTGTAATTAAAATAGAAGCTACTAATGCATTTAGTAAATAATTTAAAAAATCACAATGGTAGGTGCAATATATTTACTACGTACACACTGACTGAATTTTAATTTAACTCAGGATTTAAACATCTTGTACCTCAGATCAACACTCATTGTTTGTTACGTATACACTTACCTGATATTCATTACACATGTTAACAGTGCGAGCTTCTTCTAAGTATTTAAGAATACGATCTTCGTGGCAATCCAAAATTATGCGACTTTCTTTAAACGCACTAAGGTCTTTAAATACCTGCAAAAATTTAAGTTTTTTTTATTTATAATTGGTATGCAGATTGGCGAATGGGTCAGCTGGTGTTGAATTATGCTCACTGCCCATATAAATTAGTAAGAAGTATTAAGCATTCCAACCGTTGCCAATATGCCACTAACCCTGAGAACTGAGATATCATGTACCAAATTTAAATCACTTACATAACAAAATAGCAATTACACGAATATATGTAATTGCTTATGTTAATTTTAATATATCGTTTTTGCAACATATGGTCTATTTTTAACGATTTAAAAAAATATGGAATTATTAATATGTTCGACGTTTTATTGTCCCATTTCGGTAAATTAACGGAAAAGAATGTGATCCGCAAAAAATGCCATACAAACGTAGCTATTATAAGCAAGGCGATCTTGTGTCTTAGTGAATAATTGAATTCTGCCTATATTTAAATTATTTTTAACAGTTTTAAAGTATCTACAACGATTAATATCGTTAATAATTTGCTTAGTGCTTATTAAGATTGTGTACTTATCCTTTAATATAGATATTGTCATTGGACATTTATGACCACTTACTTTAACGTTGTCCTCCATAGGATTCAATTTCCTGACTGTGACAGGAAAATGGTCTGTAAACTCCGCGAGAATTTTCTGCACTCGCAATAATCCTAAAAATATTAAGTCGTATTAATTGGGTATTTTAATAACAGTATGATTGAACACAAAATTAATTATAAGTAAGAACGTTACAGTTCACGACAAACATAGTGTTTTTTTATCTGTGTAGATTTCAGTCATCATCAAACTATGTATTTTCTTCGGAATAGACAACATTTATCAGTACATTCTGTAATAATAAACTCGGGACTCACCGCAGAAATGGTCGTGAAATGTCAAAAAATTGTATGCGACATTGACCATAATAATCATAACATTTCAAGAATACACGCATCAAAATAGTACAATACCGTAAGTCGCTTGTAAACTTTTAACTTCATTAATGAATAAATCGTTTTGAATACATAATAAAAATAAACTATGATATGCCACCATTTTCTTTTATAAAAATCATTTTATGTACGTTAGATTATTTCTTTAACTGTATTAATTAAAATATGAATGATTTTTTAGGTCAATTTAATTGTGCACGATTGATGAAAACTACTTCATCAATCGTGTACTTCATAAGGTAGATATCCCAGGATTTAATATGACAAGCAAAAAGGAACTGATCAAGAACTAAGTCATTTGTTTTTTTTTTTTAAATAAAATGTCTGGATTAGTTGTAGTCATAAATAAATTTTAGTTTTTTTTTAATTTTGTTTAATTTATTGTAATGACTTTATGTGTTTGATTTGATCTCCTATACTTGAAGGAGTAAATATATTTTAAAAGTCTGTAATATCAATTGTTGGAGAGCCCGCACAAAAAAATAAATTAAGCAATTCGGAGACATAGTCTAGTGTTATATTTCGAAGTGAATAAATATGTAAATAATAAATATATAAATAAGACTTGATTAATAATTGTTTAGTTTGTAAACAGCGTCTATTACTTACGTATTAATTACTTTTAGTTAGTTTAGTTTACTACCAGGTTGTGCTTAGAGTTTGAAAACTTCTTTATATTTATAGCTTTTGTTAAGGTGAGGTGAACTATAAATAATAATGACCTCTTTATCGATATTTGGCTATGGCAGCCAATAATTGACCAACGGCTTTCATGTTTTAAGATGAAAAGTAACATGGATAATCACATGGATAGTGAGGTTTTTTTATATAAGATAATATAAAATGTAGCGCTTTACCCATGGCTTCGTTCAAGTTATAGTTCAGAATTTCTAAATAAAAATTTCAATAGCTGTTACTATAAAAATGAAGGATTTCATCAAACATTTATCCACTATATAATTTTCCTTAGGGGTGAAATTGTCAAAAAATACTTCCTTAGTGCTTAATCTAGTACGTAAAAAGAAACCGTATGCAAAGATTCATGGTGGTAGCCTCAAAAGTTTGGGTTGTGGCCAAGTGAAATTGTGTGTGATATTTCAGTCAGTTTTTCTTTTATATATATAAGGTTAGTACATTATTTATGAACACACACGATGTACGAGTTTATGTACTGCTTTAGATTCAAAATGCGAAACGAAACAAATTCCAAACTGTTAAATAAACTATATGGTCAAAGTTCCTCGCCTAAAACCCTTACCGAAGTCATCTTCGTAAAGAACCGCGAAGTTTTCCCATTTGTAGTACTTTAACAACGATGCATACGCTTGCAAAATTTCTTCGGCTCGCGGATAAAAGTTAATGGAAATTTTTTTGTATGTCGGTTCATCGGCAACTTCTGTAGGATTGTCTTCTTCGTCTATCCCTAAATCAGTGTGCATAGGTTTCCATGTGGCCTGTATGTGTGGTATATTCGCCAAGGCACATTGATCTCGAACAGTGCCATCCGATATTGGGTTTTGGGGACCAAATACGGCTATTGGACGCATCGTTTTATTAGAGCATACTGGAAATATAAAAAAGTCAATCACGATAATGTAAAGTGATTGGAGTCACTATAATTTTCTTTAAGACAATCATGTGATTACATCGTCTGAAGTAACTAAGTGACTTAATATATTTTTTTCGGTATAGTATTTGTAAGACTATTTTAATTTAAGAGTCCATGTGGATCTTAACTTCGTTTAATTTGTTTTTGTGATAAATCTCGTGCTCGGCGATGAGATGAAACTTTAAACACCAACATCTAGCAGAATGGAATGGAGCCTTTTGGTTTGGACTGGAAGATTAATAGTCTTTTGTTTTTATTTAATAAATTTAACGTTATAAAAAAGTGTACTTATGATGAGTTACATGTTAATGTTTTAAATAACTTACAGCTTTTCCAAACAGTGTAACTGTCTGTTCTGTCTGGCTGTAGAATAACTGGTTCCAGTCGCCAATCCTTTAAAGCTGGAATAGATAAATTCATATCATGTATATAATACGATTTAGTCTATACTACTATATAAATCTATTGGTTCTGTCTGTAAATTATTTTTTTCAACATAGTTTTTGTGATAAATAATCGTTTTATGATGATTCACATTATACTATTTTTTTCATTTTTGTCTGTCTGTTGTCATTGTTGTGTTCCGGTTTGAAGAGCCAGTGTAACTACAGACACAAGACACATAACAATTTAGTTCCCATAGTTATATAATACTTACCGTATTCGCGTTGTAAGGACTGATTAATATTTCTAGCAGCGCTAATATATACATACACATAAAGGCGATGCCAGTCTCCTTGTCTAATACAATACAAAATACATAGCACTTTAAAGAAGTAATAGTTATTCAAGTATTCTTTATACCTTTTCCACCCTCGCTGTTAGACTCCAGACCCATACCCAATTTGGCATCACGCATGCTCTCTTTGAAGGCAAGTCGTTGTGTGATGGAATCCTTTTCAAAAATTCCAGCTGAAAGCAAACGATTTAAATTTAGAAGTCCGTCTGGTTAACTATTGTACGGACCATACATTAATATTTTGTTTTAATGTTGTCTTAATGGCTAAGTAATCGTAACGTATTTTTTTACGTTTTCCTATCTTTAATAAGAACAATCATTAGTTAAGATTATTAGAAGTCATTAGAAATTAAGGAATATAAATATACATTTATCAATAAATTAGTTTAAAATTCTACTCACCTATTTGGAAGAAAATTGTGTGTGTTTCCTTATCTATAACTTGCGAAATTGTCGTTCGCGATAGAAAACAAATGATAAATAAAAAGCAAAGCATTTTGGTTATAACTGTTTACTAATTAACGCAGTAATCACATAAAACTTTTATTAAGCCGCATTCTTTATAACTTTATTATAATAAGCGGTCATTACTAAAACACACATAAAATTTTAATTATAAACAAAATTTTTAAACTATTTGACGTTTTGAGAGATTTCACTTTCGTATATTCTAACAGACATCATTTCACGGAAATGCTAAAATCGTGAATCAACGGATAATAATGACGACTTCGTCGCATGCTACGTCGCCTTCAGCAGCCGATGTGACCTAAAATTGTTTTCCAAAAATACATCAGACGGCCAGGAGGCGGCTTCCACGCCGCTAGCCCGTCTAAATAATATAAACATTCGTGATTGTATTTACCATCAAAACCATCATGGCGAATTTGATTTTGTTTATATTATTGATTTTAACTTATTCGTTGGAAACACACGGGGCTCACAATATACTATTTCCAATAGGTAAGTGTCATGAGAAGAGTTTAAAAATGAAAAGTTAACATGATGAATTTACTCATTACTTTTTAGGAGGATTGTTTAATTCGAAAACTTTGCCGAATTCGGAGATAGCTTTTGAGAATATAGTGAATATGGGTACTACAAAAGTATATCACGGGAGAGCCATTCATTCACGAGTTGTTGATAGTTATTCTACAGCTCTTGAAAGTAAGTAATATACAGTTAATAAGAAAATAATTGTCATTTAAGACTGCGTGTTCGAATCCAGGCAAGCACTATTTTGAATGAATTGTCATGTATGATTACTACACTTCTTGGCGGTGAATGAACCAATCGCAACCGTAACAGCAGCATGATGGAATATTCTCCAAAACTTATCATCAAAAGGCCCCGCTGTGGGACATTTACTGGGTGTTATTTCTTTAGACATTTAAGAATAAAATATTTTTTTCTGTTCAGTGTGTCCACTTACATCGGACAATAAAGGTTTTGTGGCGCTGGTTGACGCACGACCAACGAACGGAATTTGTGATATGACATGTTTGATATGTAACAGGCTCAATGTAAGTATATAGCAGTTTTATTTTTATAATTAAGAATTAACAGTGTGACTATAAACGGGACATAACATATTAGTTCCCGCTGTTATGATATAAATAACAATTATTTGGTATATATTCAGTTTTTTATCCGTGATAGCGATTGTTTAGTCATGGTTGCTGATTTAGTGTTATTTCTCACATAAATTATGTTTTTTTAGAAAATAAGAGATTAATTGATCATTTTTGTGAATCAAATATTTAAAAAAAAAACTTAAATTTAATGCATGCAATTAAGTTTAATGCATGGGATATTTATATGTTGTTAGAAGTAATGGTTCGAGTTATACAAATTAGAGTTCGAGATTCAAAATATTTTAAACTGATTATAGATTTTTTTACATATAGATTTCCCATTTGATATTGGGATGGGAGCCGCCAGCGACTTTAGAACAGGATATATTTACGTTTTCCTACCATCCACCGCCGGAGCTAATCTCAAAAGCCTACGCAACACTGATCAAAAAGTTACAGTGGGACAAGTTCACTATTCTTTATGAGGACGATGGAAGTAAGTTAAAACCAATGAAGTGTGTTTTTCATTGTGCATGACTGTGTTGACTGTCGTCTTTTATATAAATAGGTATAAGCTATCGAAGTTTCTACATTTTTTAGTCTATAAAAAAAGAAAGGGGTATTTTCGTCCAAAACATGGCGTTACTATGTCACCAGACATGATACTTGTATATAAATTACACAATGATTTTAAAATCACATACTTTAATTGGAACAAATAAATTATTTTTTATTTTAATGGACTTGCAACATAAAAAAATAACTTTCTATATGTTTTGAGGTTTCATCCGTCTTCAAGAAGTGATTAATTCCTGGCCATATAATCAGGATCAGATACTGTTTAGAAAATTGGATCCAGAAGGCGATAATCGGGAAACATTCAAATACATATTTAAAGTCGTACACATGAGCTACCACGTTCTAGATTGTGACGTGAAAAACATTTACAAGTACATGGAAGAAATAGTCAAAGTTGAAAATTCGACTCAATACCAGGTTCGTTATAAAAATAAATATATTTGTTGTTCATGCTATCTTAACACAATTATTCTCCATTCTATGTATGGGTTAGAAAATATTTGCGCTAATAACGATGTTTATCAAGTTAATGATGATATTGTTATCCTTCCACAATATTTCATTCACCGCAGTTGGGCAACTGCGCAGGACAAATTATACAGCATAAGTTTGTGCACAAACATAAGTGTACTTTATATTCGCACCCTTTAAAAATTTGATGTGCAAATCCGACTCGCCTAGAGAGAGGCGTGGTATCAATGGTTTAACGGTCCAAGCCAAGCGTTGCTACTGAGATATAGTCTTTATTGGCCTGGGCCGGAGGAACTACAATATTGTAAGTTAGCCACTTAATTATTGAGGCAGTGTAGTACTTAATTAAAATTAAATTACATTTTTTTAGAGTTTTATATTGACCGCTCTAGATGCTTATACTGTGGATCTCAAAGGGATTCCTGAACTAATGGCGAACGTGTCCACGATGCACTTGACTAAGCTAAACGACGAAGGCTGGAAAGATTTAGACATGAATGTAGAAGACAATTCAGTACGGGTATGGTTATAACCTTAGCCTTTCAAATATCATATTATTCATATAGCCTCAATATTAATAGAAGATTGTGAATAAGAATGTTATACACATTTTACAGCTAGAAACAGCATTAACGGTCGATGCCTTATATCATTTAGAGAGAGCTATCAGAAGCATGGGAATAGATAGCATAGATGATTCGAGAAGATCACAATTAGTGATAGACGATCCTCCATCAATGTGCTTCAGAGATAGTAAGACGGAGTACGAAGCTGTGGCTTGGCCTTTGGGATCCAGGTTGAGGGACGCTTTAATTATGGTAATGGAGTTTTGTATGCCCATTTTTGAAAATCTATTCAAATTATATATTTTTTAGTTGTATCCTTGTTACCGATAACGTATTTTCTACATAGCTGGGATTATTATTTTTATGTAATTAGATCTTAACTAATATTACATGCGAAAGTGAGTTTGTTTATTTGTGACGCTATCAAGCCTAAACCATTAGCCGATTTAAAAAAATCATTCACCAGTGTAAAGCTCTATTATTAGAGATTAACATAGGCTACATATTGTTCCCGTATTATCACGGGAACGGAAACTACGCGGGCAAAACGCTGGTAAGTATAAAAGTTATAAGTTTTACGTAATCACTCAATTATGTATAACCAAGCCTATTTAGACAGTAGATATTTTTTAATTAGAACTGGATAGCATATCATGTTTATAGTTACTTGTAAGATAATCCGATTGTGCTGCATTTTGAAGTCCCTGAAATAAAATAACAAATTAATTAGATTTCATAAAATATCTTAATATTGTAATCAATTTGCTAATTGACACAGACGACTTCTCAAGGCTTCACTGGCAATATTTCATTCGATAAATATGGGAAGAGAAAGGATTTTGTACTATATTACTCGAAGTTAAGTACCGAGAGTCGGTTCAACTATGTTGGCTATTGGGACTCGAGAACAGACATGTTAGTTCCTCAGAATGACGTCACTGAACGATCTTCCGCTCGCTCCGCGAAGTCTGTAATACGGGTAAATAATCTGTAACTTTTTCTTATAATTTGCATATATACTAGTAGTCAATAGAAAATAAATTTATCTTGTGTGGTCAGATCTATTTTGTTATTGAAGATGAATTATACTTAATTCTCCACCTTTTTCCTCCCCCAATTCAGATCGTGTCTAGAAACGAAAGGCCTTACTTCGAAATGGATGAAAGTAATTCTACAGCGACACCACGTGGTTACGTTGTCGACTTAATGAAAAAAATATTTGAGCGTATACATAATGAATCGAAAACTCATGAGGAATTTTTATACGAATTTTATCGGGTGAAAGGCGACAGTTACGGCAATCCCATCGCTGGAACCAGGAAATGGGATGGAGTTATTGGTGAACTTCTGGAACATGTATGTTATTCTTGAAGTGTACACGTTCATGTCCTACCTTTATAAATTCTGTATAGTTTCGTTCTCAATTAAAAACTTCTCAATTAGTAAATAAATTGTTAACCTAAGACGTAATTAAAATTTCTCTAATTTTATAATACAAATTGTACAAATAAAATATCCAAACAACTCCCCAAAGATGTTTTGATTCAACATACAAACATTTCAACTTTATTTGTTTGGTTTATCTGATGTGACGTGTTTACATTTCAGAATGCTGAATTAGCGATATGCGATCTAACGATCACGTCAGAACGGAACGCCGTTGTGGACTTTTCAACGCCCTTCATGTCTTTAGGCATTAGTTTGCTAACTAAAGAATCTGAACCGATTGAAACGAATATGTTTTCGTTTATAAAACCCTTGTCATTAGACGTGTGGCTGTATTTGGCGACTACATATATCATTGTTTCTTTTGTATTGTTAATTTGTGCTCGGTTAGTATTTTTGTCGTTAAGTGTTTTGAATTTTAGAAGACGCTAATTTATTATAAAAATAAGCGTATAAGCTTATTTTTTTTACATTTATGTACATTACGTAGGTAAGTCTACATAATGTCTGGAAATTTAGAGATTCCGGGTTCAAATCGAGTCAAATAACGAACAATATTTTGTCAATAAATTGTCAGTGCATGTGTCTGTTTGTGAAAACACATTTGTATACTATATATCTCCTCTCGTCCGTTTAGACCACACGATTTGCCCTATTATTAAATTTCGTTCTTCATATACATTTCCACGTGTCGATTTCATTTTAGCATGAGCCAAGGGGATTGGGTTAATCCACATCCATGTAACCAGAACCCTGAAAACTTGCAGAACATCTGGAGTCTTTATAACTGTATGTGGCTGACAATGGGCTCAATAATGACTCAGGGCTGTGACATACTTCCAAGGTAAGTTACATCTGAATTAGATCAAAATGTTCCAATATAGATAACTTTTAATTATGCCATTGTTAATAGAGCTGCAGGGTCCCGTTGGGTAGCAGGAATGTGGTGGTTCTTCGCTCTGATTGTGACCGCATCGTACACGGCCAACATGTCCACGTTTCTCAGTGCGAAAAGACGTAGCAATGAAATCACGGATGTAAACGATCTTACTGGCAAAAACAGTATCTCATATGGAACACTATATAACGCATCTACTTACAAGTTCTTTGAGGTAAGACTTAATAAAAATGTAAAGTAACAGTTAATACACCACTGTTGAGCTAAGCCTCCTTTCCTATTAAGAATAACGCTTGGAGATTATTCTAGATGTTTCTCACAATGTGCTCTTCCACCGAGCATGAGGTGAATTATAAACACAAACTAAGCAAATAAACATTTAGTAGCGGAGTCCAGCGTCGAACTCGTGATTCGGTTAA
Source organism: Nymphalis polychloros (assembly GCA_905220585.2). Classification (NCBI taxonomy): domain Eukaryota; kingdom Metazoa; phylum Arthropoda; class Insecta; order Lepidoptera; family Nymphalidae; genus Nymphalis; species Nymphalis polychloros. The sequence goes on along the minus strand of HG992253.1, from coordinate 11,749,649 downwards.
GATTCAGTGTCCTAACTATTTCAGCTCTCATTAATTAATGTTATTATATGATGATTGATATGTAAAAAGGGAACAAAGAACGCTTGGTTCTGGCATATCAAAGCTGTCATGAGATCGCAGGGTCACCGCGTAACCTAAGGGTATACAGAAATTTCGTATTAAAGTTACCGTGACATTCACTTACAAGTTAGAGGTTAGAGGCGATGTATTTAATAAACAATTTGTTATAGTTTTACCCGCCGTTTCAGAGGATTTCATAATGAAAATCGCCACGGTTTGCCTTCCTTGGTAAACTATTTGGTAATAAGACGTTTATTGTGATTACAGTACTTTAAAAACGAATTTGTTTTTTTTAATTTTTATCATAATGGACTTAAGTTGCTTGAGTTTTACCAACATACAAAAATAAGATTACTTTAATGTAGTATAAGTTAGTAACTTACCAATGATGTAATATAAGAAAAACACAACTATAATTGAAAATTATTATAATATTTATTAATTTATCTGTACTGGCTCGTTTTCCTGTTTCAGACTACAAACGATACTCTATACAAAAAACTATGGAGTGTTATGAAATCCACAAAACCGACTGTTTTTACTCGTAGCAATGACGAGGGTCGAGATCGTGTGCAGAGGAGTAAAGGGAAATACGCCTTTTTTATGGAGTCAACTTCCATTGAATATTATATGCAGAAATATTGTGATCTCAAAATGATTGGGAAGTTAGATTCGAAAGATTACGGTATCGCAATGCCGAAGAGTTAGTATTATGTTTAAGTTTATCATTTAAATAAAATATCATAATGTAATTGTATTTATTCTACATTCACCGTTAAATATTAGCTTTGATTTTCAACCCGCCACACTGTAAGCACAAGCAAAACTCAGCTTATTAAAATTGAATACTTAGAAATTTTGGAAATAAATTGTTAAGGTTTTTATGAAGATAGTTTTTGATGACAGATTTGAGCTTTTTTTTTTATAATTCCCGGGACGGCAAATCACTACTCCACCTGATGGTAAGTGGTAGTAGTGTCCAAACGCGAGGACGGCTAGTGCAGTCAGGAGGAACGATTAATAATAATGATATGATTCGCAGATTCACCTTACAAAAGTCTGATCGATAGCGCAATTTTGGCCCTTCAAGAGTCAGGAGAACTCTTGGAACTGAAAAAGAAATGGTGGGAGCAAGAAGCTAACGTAAAAACTTGCAAGGTATGTATTTGTTATCTTTACAAATTCTCATATTTGAATGAAGAAGAAGTAACCGTCGATGTTAGGGATACAGGTTGATGCTTATCTTATCCTATATGCTTTACTGCGGGATATGGCAGATTTTATACGATATGCATGTTTTTTCCTGTTCAAGCTCAAGGTCACGATATTCAATTTTTTATAGTCATGCAAACTGACTGAATTAAATAAAATGCAAAAAAGTTTTGCATTACCAACAATACATTTATAAAATGATGATAATAGCTTTTTATTTATTTATTAAGAAATCAAACAGTAACACTATTCCTAAATAAATACATCCCATGAAAAATACACAAATAGATAAAGATTCCACGGAAATATTCTACAAAGATATAAAAAGAAATGTGTTTAGCGGTTAAATATTTAATAACAGGCCTATCCAGACGGGCTTTCACAAATCGCTATGACAAAGTATAATATAGGTCTAACTTATTCTATCAATATAATTATTACTGCACAGAAACTATTAAATATTTGGTAGAAATTCTTATTTATTACGAATATTTGATAATAATAACATAATTTAAACACATTTAACAGACAACTGAAAACGAAAAGGACGATGACTCGCTGCAAATGAAAAACACTAGTGGAATATTTTTGGTTCTCGGTATGGGTGGTATTATAGGATTTTTCGTGGCCATTATCGACTTTCTTCTCCATGCCAAGAAGATTTGTGTCAAAGAAAAGGTAAGATTTATAAATATTAAAAATAAGTATAAAATGTATCATTAAATAGTTAATAGTTTTGTGTTAAAACTTATGAAAGCACAAGAGAGTTGCCAAGGATCTTGAAAATGGTGTTTTTTTCTTGTCAGCTCAGAGCCTGTAAATCTTTTGTGGCCCGTGTAGCTTATCTATTTACGCATTCAAGTTACGAAAATTGTTCAATGGATAAAATATAAATAAATGTGAACTCGATTTTGGAGATCATTATATCAAAAGACTTCAGAAATTGAACAGCTAAAAGTATTCTTGTTACAGTGTGTAACAATTCCGCCAATAAGCTCGATAGAAGACGTTTCGTCATACCGACTTCAAAGACCATTTTCATCCTTTTAGGTTGAATTTAAACGTCAGTTATATACATTATTTTACATTTGTTTCGAAGATAAAAAGAAAATTGACGATTATACTTTTAATATAATTTTTTTGAAGTTCAAACCCTGGTTCGATCCAATTAAAAGTTATTAGGAGTTTCTGTCGATAAAGCCACAGTAGCTACTCAGAGTCTGGTAGTTGGCAGTGTTGAGAGATCTCAAACGCGGGCGAAGTCGCGGGCAGCAGCTAGTATAAAGCCGTTGGTCCTGCGCTAATGTAATGATCGCTGGAGAATTATCGCTGAGACCAAAACCGATGAAGTGGTCATCATAGTTATAAATTATTATATTTATGTATTCATAATGGCCTCTAGCTTTCTTAGTTCCTCAGGATTTCCGCAACGAATTACCAATAACACTTCGTTATAAATTTGACAAATAAGTTATATACTATTTCATTCCTGACTGTTATTTATTAAAGATAATTTCATAAAGTAAATAAGTAACATATACGACATTTTTATTGTTAAAAATAATGTTATTTGTTATAACTTTTTACAGGTGACGTTTAAAGAAGCGCTAGCGAGCGAATGGCGAGCTTCCTTAAATCCAAGGGCTTTACATAAACCTGCTGCCCCCCCACGCTCCGCAGCCCCCTCGACTGCGACACCATCCCCACAACGAGAGCGTTCGCAATCCCGGGCCGTCTCAGTCCTTAGAGCTGCTTCGTCTTTTATAAATTTTGATGAGATTTATTAAAAGTATATAATATAATATATTGCAAGCATAGTATTTTTCTTACGACTAATATGTGTAATTATATTCATTAACAGAATATCTGATGAGTGGGTGGTACAAAAGACGAGCTTGCACAAAGCTCTACTACCGAGTAATTACATTACATAATATACCTATTTTACATTAAAAAAATGTTGATTGTATGAGTATGTGTTAGGTAGTAGTTCCTGCTATGACATTGTTAGTCGGTAGATAAAAATAAATCCTTAATTATTTTATTCATACAATTTTTATATACATCTTATTTATTATAATATTCTTAGTATTTGTTAAAAGTGTGATCGCAATCTTTGTTATCTTCAATAAAATATCAGACTTGAATGATACGATAAGCGTTTTGTTTTCCATTTTCCTTTAAATGATCTGGTGCTCCATTTAGCTTTAAAGCATAAACAAAGCCAGAGTTGGCGTTCCACTTCGCAATGCTATTAAACTGCTATTAGATAACTCCATTATTTCAACGTTGAAGTTCGTTCGTCCTCCTACAGTGCTGTCAGTATTTGTACTCAGTTTTTTATCTTTAAAATTTCACTTGAGAAATTAAAGTCTGTAGTTTTATTTTGGATGAACTCACTTCATTACTCACCCGCGAAAACGTTTTAATTCCTATTTTTATTATTGTACATATTAAACATTTAAATTATTAGGAACCAGCCTTTTTTTTTTTTTTTTTTCGGAATATTTAATGCTGTTGGCCTTAATGGCCTCTACAGCGTCACCGGGCGGGATGGGCCGAGATGAACTCAAGCCGGAGGTTGGGTTGGGAACGGACGTCCTAAGGGTGCCTCCTGTGAGGCCGGACCTAGGACACCGTTGAAATCGGCTAGAAAGAAGGTAGCAGTCTCAAATAATATAATGATTGTTTTAGTTTAGGTGACTCGCAAATAGCCACTTTAAAAAGAGGCATTTATTTAGAAATAACAGAGACACACTACAATTTTATTGATTTGTATATATAACGAATGCTGAGTCAAATGCACGTAATACAGTAGTCCCTAACAAATGGATCTCGAAAGTAAATCGACTTTGCACCGGGAGTCGAACCCAATCCGTCCTTCTATTTTGAATTCCATTCGCACTCCCCAAGTACTCTGTAATCAGTCTTGCAGCGTCACTGGATGGCTTTTACCTGAAATTGCATTCCTCTCTATTCCCTGACGCTTCGTTGTTGCCACGTTGGAAACAAAATTGTATTGATAATAGTTCTTTCGATAAAAAATAGTTTTAAAACAAATGATAGTTTTATAAAAGTTATAATTATTATTTTATGTTTACATTTTACAATATTCGAATATCAAAATCGTATCAGGCAAAGATATAAAGTTTACAATTTAAATATCAATAAATTATGGAAGATGCACAATACGGCGTATTTCTTGAAGACAACGAACATCTAACTATATTATCTTACTATCCTACTGTCACTATATTATAAAACGAAGTCCCGTGTCCGTCTGTCTGTCTGAACGCAATAAACTCAGAAACTAGCGAATACATTTTCACACGGTTTCCACCAACCGGATGTATGACATGATTATTGAAGATGGCGTACGCCGCCTAAGCCTCATATTATGTACGATACGTTTTATATACGCTCTTATTCTACCTGTGCTACCGGAACCAGTTGCCAGTAACATAATAAATGTGAAACTTTAAAAACGGCTGATCGGATTTGTATGAAATTTATAACCTAACATCTAGGCTACATAACACTTGACTTATTACACGCATTCAGTGCTTCGGGTGGAACTGGAAGCATCAATGACTGCTAATATTACGTGTATAAATTTTGATAAAATGCCATGTCACGCACGCTACCAAATTAAGCGGTAGGCCATCGCCACCGCCGCGCTGTGATATAAGCCACTATTATAATATTTATTATGCACAGTGTGTTCCAAAAGAACGAAAGGGGGTCGAGGGGGATTTCCAACGGAATGATGTAATATCCGCTTGTACGATGTCACATACAATACATGTTACGTATTTTTAGTTTAAATAACAAATTATATTTTATTACAAAAAAAAAGTGGACGACAAAGGACAAGGGGGTGATTGAAATAATTAAAGATATAAATAAATATGAAGTTTAATAAATAATAACATCGGTGAGTCAATAAAGTAAGTTTTTTCTTATGTTTATAATTTACAGATAGATAGCGATGCGATTCTGGCGTGACTGATCACTATGGGCATGAAGACAATTATAAAAAAAACTAGTAACCCGGGTAAAGTAGTAAGGGGCTTGTTGGGCGCGACAAACCTCTGCTTTCTGTGTGACATATGATATGAATACTAATAAAACACAACGCGTCGCGACGCGCTCCGGTTGTGTTCCTGCCGAGTGCGGCTGAAACGCGATGAGGCACACAGAGAGCGACGGCGCTATCGGCCCGCCCGTTGTCAGACCGTATGGTCTAATAGTATAATTAGAGAACGTCATGCCGCTCAGGGCGGGGACACATGTCTACGGAAGGGCACCGGCCACCATGTAACGGCATGGCGCCTCCGCCGCCGACGGTGCACCTCCGGTGTCTTTTGTATTTATATTGACATTTATTTATTTGTTTGTTTTTGTTATAGATTTATATTATTTTATTTACTATTATTACTTGCACCACCTCGTACGTTCAAGTACTTTACACCGTTGGTTGCCTGGAAGAGATTGCTATGTAGTGATGAGGTCGCCAAAGTTGAATGCTACTCATAATTAGATTGTATCCATGATTGTTAATTTTTTTTTATCGTAGTGATGTACTTTTAAGTAGAGAAGGGCGAGGGTATGTGTGATCTGCGATGTTTTTTTATACGTCGTCCTATTTCCATAACTTTCTCATTCAATTCATGAGAAATAAAGATACATTCAATTTTGCAAAGGCATATGGGCGTATAATTTTTGACCGCATCAAATGTTTTTGTGTTATAAAGGGAATACTTCAGGGTTAGTTTCATATCAATTTTGCAAAATCTTAAGAGATCAATGACAAACCAATCGTGGTTTTTATTGTGAGCATTATTATAAAATTTGTACTTCTAAATATCAGCCAAACATACAGAAGTGATTTTTGAGAATGCGATCTGCGTAATCTGACTTTATAGAGATACAAACGCAGGTTAAAGATACAAAAAACACGTCATCCGGGCTTTTTTGAAAGCGAGGTTTTTTCCGTACTAAAAACGCAAATTCTACAATAAGTTTCAGTTCTGACTGTCGCATTATTTGTTTGCTTCAAATGTTTCATACGGGTGAACCATTCGATGTAGAATATCCCGAAAAATTGTCGAATCGCTTTTGAAATATAAATTTATTTAACAGTTTTCATAAATTTCATAGAATATTCGGGATTTTAATGATGTAGTTAGTGATGATCTAAAGTTTGTAGAAAAACTGACTGTTTTAGTAACAGTGAGAAAATTATAAACTACGTATGTGTAAATCACTTCGAATATAATTGGATAATAAATTGAAGTTTAATATATACAAATATATATGTACAAATAGTAATAAATAAAGCTGAAGAGTTCATTCTTCTAACAGCAATCCGATTTGTAAAAATATGCTTGTGTTAAATAAGTGCATTTATTGACAAAAAATAAAGACCATACAACATCACGCTAGGAACCGAGGTTGAGGAGTAAGGTTAGATCTAGACTTCAATATTTTTCCGAATATACAAGAGGTGTTATCGAGTAGATTATGATAGCAGAAAACATATTAAATTATTGTTCACCCGCACAAATCCCGTGTCCGAGAAATAATGTTTCCCGTCCGAAGTTGATAACGAGGAGGCCGCGTCTCGTAACGATTTTATTGAACGACCAAACAACTGGCTGCTTTTTAACGTACCTTAAGATATAATGGAAATGCTTGTTATGATGGCTTTTTTTTATTGTATAGGTTGGCGGACGAGCATATGGGCCACCTGATGATAAGTGGTCACCAACGCCCATAGACAATAGCATTGTAAGAAATGTTAACCATCACTTACATTGCCAATGCGCCACCAACCTTGGGAACTAAGATGTTATGTCCCTTGTGCCTGTAATTACACTGGCTCACTCACCCTTCAAACCGGAACACAACAATACAAAGTACTGCTGTTTTGCGGTAGAATATCTGATGAGTGGGTGGTACCTACCCAGACGAGCTTGCACAAAGCTCTACCACCAAGTAAATCTGCTGTCTTGTATAGGCTAAAATTTTATATGTAACAAAATCAATCGCCATGTGGATGTAACTGGTTAAAGCCGGTGAAACCGCGTGACCGAGTTACTATTATAATAAAATATTGTATGCATCTTACGTATAATACATATACATAGCTTATTTATGATGTAATTTTAATGTTACATATGTGATACATCCTCATGTCTATTGACAAAATAATGGCTCATCTCAATATAAAAGATCGGAATTTTAATAAAACATAAATGAATATTTGAGGTTGAATGTATCCTAATAGTGATATGGTCAAAGGAAACAATGTCAAGCAAAAAAACATCTTGGGTGTACAGTAATAAAATCGGCTTTGGTTTGACAAGTATTTAGTTGACATGAAAGTTTCACAGACCGCGAGCAGGTGAGCTGAATTCGCCAGCGCCACGGTCATGTGAGCATTTGGCAGAAATCCAGGCCAACTATCCGGCACAAAGTGCTTTCAATATTAGCATACCTAATTTTTTATACAATGACATTTTATCATTTCGACAAGCGTTGCAAGAAAAAAAATGCTTTGATAAATATATGTATATACTATGTTGAGAAATATTAATATAGTAAACTAAGTTTAGCATTTTATCGTCCTTTTATATACCAGATATAGACATCATATTTTTTTTTAATGTTTTAAGCAGGCAAACGAGTAATTGGATCCTTCCTTACATCGCCAATTTGCCACCAACCTTGGGGATTAAATAACACTTGTGTCTGTTATTACAATGACTCACTCACCATTCAAACCGGAACGCAACAACACTAAGTATTGTTTAGTAGTAGAATGTCTGATGATTGGGTGGTACCTTACTAGACGGGCTTGCACAAAGCTACCATTTTATTATACATATACAATATATATTTCATGTAAATGAGTAACTACTGAGTTTCTCGTTGATTTTTTCTAGATAGAATGATTTACATTTAATTTACCCAACAATTATTATACAACTCCGATTTATTATACAGTTTTATAAAATGAATAAAACCTTAAGTAATTTGCATAAGTTTTTTATTCAAACATGTATCATTCCACTTATGTTAATTAACATTTTAATTACGACTCTCTAGAAAGGTTCTATAAAAATAATGCGACAACGCAAAAAAAGGATGCTTTAAGTGTATTTTGCTACGTAAAAAACATGAGCATGATAAATTTGTAGAACAACAATATGACAAATAGGAGTAATTATTTTATAACTATAATATATGTAATTTATTATAATAATTAATTATCTCAAAGTAAGCCGGTGAATTTTCTACTAGTCAATGATCTCCTCTCTACTCGGGAAACTTGGAGTTTATACCACGCTACTCCGGCATTTGGCTGAATTTTATACCTTACATTTTTTGTGGTATAGGTTGGCGGAAGGGCAAATAGATCACCTGATGTTTAGTGGTCACCAACGCCCATAGACACATGCAGGTTTCGTTCACCAAGCATGAGATTAATTTTAAACAAAATTGATATGGAAACTTAGTTTTGAAATGCGAAATCTTCGGTTAAGGATTAAAATTAACTTTTTTCTTTCATGTCGTGGAAACCTTCAGAAAGAAACAGGAGGTTAAGATGAAGATTGAGGCAACTAAGACATCTCAGTTCTTCAAATTATTAATTTAAGCATTTAATAGTAAAAATAAAGTCAATAAAAAGGATCAAAAATATGATTATAAGAGTAGAAAACTTTTTACGGATGTTGTTATATTTAGACTGTTTATTCCGGGCCTGTCCCAGCTTCCCCGAATCTTTCGTGGTCTTTTCTTTACAACTTCATACGGACAATTCCACCATACCTTATTTTCATATAAACTATATAAAATAAAAGTATTTTTAACTAAGGAATATAAGTAGGTACGCCAATTTATTGACATAGTAGCTACCCGTCCAGACTTGGTATATGTAAAATTCGTCCAAGTATTTCCTCTCGTAAAAGTTGAAATTTTGAAAAATCTTCTCTTAGAGGTATTCATGTTATAAAATAAAACAAGTTATGCGCGTAATTCCAATTCTGGTGGGCTGTCATACTTGTGACAAATTACTTTGAATTTTCAGTCACTATCTCCAAGCCTATGCGGTATATTTAGTGATTTCTTAGTGGCTTTGCTAAACGTATAAGATGATAGGAATATATAGAAGTCATTCAAGTCATTAAAGTGCGCATTTTTCACAACTTTTATATGAATACTTATGAAAAGACGTCTTGGTGATAAATTAAAATAGATCACACGAACCTACATAATTTTCAATGTAATTTACTATTTATTAATCGTCAATCATTGATCACGCGAGAAATTGAATACTTATGTGATTTTCACATAACCAATGAATTATTCAAACAGGTCAACCTTGCTATTAGGTCAACGGGACATTTTATGTTCAAAATGCTTTAGTCTTTTAACCCATTGAACACATTGGTACAAAAATATTTCATTGTGATGGGGACATAAATTTTCAAGAGAGCGCTCATTGATGTTCTCTTCGCCTTGATAATGTAATCTGAAGCACACATTCCTTTCTCGAGTAAAAGAAAATATTAAGATTATCAGGTATGATTTATTTATTTTTTAAATATGGCACTTAAAACAGCTTTGCACAGTTAACAGTTAAGATATATAATTATTTATTTTATTTTGTTTAGGAAACAAACAGTATAAAGACAAAACATTGACTAGTACAGTTTCCAAAGTAAACAATACATAATAATGCGAGCAAATGAAAAAAGAAGTGTAAATTACAAAACTAAATCATAAATTAACAAAGTGAGTGACAAGTTAACAACAATATAAACAGCAACTAGGACAATTCTATAAAAAATCTATTAAAAAAAAAAATCAATAAGATAAATATATGTACATAGAACCAGAAACACATACACATACATAACAAAAATGATAATATACCATTTATTTTAGTAATAAAATTTTGAATTGAACCATTAAAATAATCAATAAAATCAAAGTTTTTATTATGTTTGTTACATGACCGATCAATTAGGTCAATCAGGTAAGACCTACATGTGTACATAAGAGTTATAGTGCACAATTAGAAATAACTTATATAAAACGTAACAATGGTAAATAGCAACATAGATAAGGAAAAAATACCCGTTGTCATGAAGAATACTAAACTATTTATTATTAACATTTACATTTAAAAACGAAGAAAAATCAAACAAAAAGTTGAAAATAAGAATTTTACGATACGGTTAAATCAATCAAGAAATACATTTTTTGGTGGAGAGCCTCGGCATGTGAGTAATAAAAACAAAGGCCTCCGATGAGCGATCTCGAAAATATTTTACACTAATGTAATCGAAAATAATAGTTACTTTTCTATTGTAATCATCGAAAAATGTTATTTTGTCGAGTTTTTTTATTTAAGCTTGAACAAGAAAAAATAAAGGCACAAAATATATCCCTAGTTTCGGATCCGCAGCATTTTTGTGGTCGTTATCCCGCAGAGAAAAAAACGTTGAAAGCTTGAAGCTTCCCGAGAGCAATACCACAAGGAAACATATATCCCGCCATAAGATATATCGAAATAAAAACAGTCTTTTTTTCGTAAGCTTTATAATCGTTATCTTTATTACCTTGTTTTCTGATTGAGCCACTGAGTTATCGCGTACTTAATTGACGCCTACCTAATTATCCTAGAGGATAGATCCAATCTCTACGGGTTGTTTTTTTAACTACATATTAATAACAACTAGTAACTTTTTGGTAGTTTCTGATATATAAAACAACATGTCCCATGACGTTATCGTCATCAACAAATATTTATAATTCATACAATAATAAATTTACGAAATTTTAGACAGACGGACAGACGGATAGACGGACAGACGGACAGACGGCCAGACGGACTCACGGACGGACGGAGATTCAGGTTGAGAATCCGAGATGGCTCAATGGTTAGAACGCGTGAATCTAACCCATGATCGCGGTTTCAAACCCAGGCTAGCGCCACTCAATTGAAGTTGTAATACATGTGTCTATCAAATGTTGTTAATTTATTAAATTTTGTTTATTATTTAATACGTAATATATAGCGAAAATAACTTTATTTTAATCAGGTGTTTCACGACATCTGTTGTTTAAAACACTTAGGAATAAAAGGCCATCTGCAGCGTTTCTATATGTAACGACATAATTAAACGTATGTGACGCCAAAAGGTTTTACTACAATTATACATAGCGATTAGACTAGATTAAACTTACTCTTATAGGTTTTCATTATATATATACATTATCTCTGAAAATTTCACAAAGATAACGATTCATAAATTCATAAAATACTTGGTGGTAGAGCTTTGTGCAAGCTCGTTTGGGTCGGTACCACCCACTCATCAGATATTCTACCGCAAAACAGCAGTACTTGGTATTATTTTATTTTGGTTTGAAAGGTGAGTGAGCTAGTGTAATTACAGGCACAGGGGACATAAAATCTTAGTTCCCAAGGTTGGTGGCGCATTGGGATGTAAGCGTTGGTTAACATTTCTCACAATGCCATTGTCTATGGGCGTAGGTAACCACTGACCATTAGGTGGCCCAATTAGTCGTCCGCCTACCTATGCAATAAAAATAAAATATTGAAACAGTAACGGTAGTAGACCTATAATCGTTGTTTAGCGGCTAATTAGTTAAACAATGCTGTCTTCTTCTATCCAATGTCATATTAATAATGGCTGAAAGAGAGAATTTATTTAACTAAACAGTCTCTAAGCAAAGCTTATAAGTACGGCCGTAAATTTTTAATATCAATCCATGTGTCAGTGGAGAACCTTTGTAATATCAAAAGGACAGACTGTATCTGGGTTCATGAATAATGTACAAAAAGGGCAAACATAGGTAATGTGTGTTTTGTTCTGTCATTCGTTTTTTCATATAAAATATTATTCACTTTCTTGTATGAAAAGGTAATATTAAAGTCTTTTGAGATCGCTCCGATCGTTGCTCGTGTTAGATTTAACGAGCCGCTTACAATGTGTCTCTCAAAGACTTTATATTTTATAGCTAACAAAGGGAATGTGTACGAAATTATTTACATGCCTTTACTTTTTTTTCTTTGAATCGCCACAGACGTCTGTGTTCTTGTTTAACTTATTTTCTTAAATGAATGAATGAATGAATCAATGTTCATTACGATCCAGTATCTTTCGAGTATTGCCCTTGATATATTTGACATATATAAAAATGTATGTAGTTATGTTTGACGAGAACATGATTCAATTAGGTCCATATATTTAAATTATAATGGGGAAGGTTTTCTGCTGTCCACTTTGTTGTAAATTGCCAATAGATGGCGTAACAGTACATCAGCTTATTTTCAGTTCTTCAGACCAAAGTCTACCTCATGTTACGTTCAGTTCCGATGATAAAGCATTTTTATAGCAAGCATGATCTGATTCTATAACTACATACTAACGAATTCTTCAACGGTCAACAATACAGACACACAATTTTGTATTGAAAAGCTTATTTCGAAAGTAAATGTTGATAATTTATTTCGTTTAATAACGCTATTGTAATTGTTTGTGTTGTTCTATTGTTGTCTGTTATTTTGTAACAGGCTTGCTTTTCAATAAAGAGATTAATCTGCGAGTTTCGATTTGATTGGATTTTGCATTCACATGAGAGGCTAAGCTCCAACGAATCGTTATGACTATAAAACTTGAATAATATAAGTTTCTGGCCATTATATATAGATTGCTTGCAACACACGCTTTACACGTTTAGATTTTAATTTATTACATGTTCGTGGGGTACATTTTATAAATATATATTTGACGTAGTTTTTACTAAAGTTATCCTATTTGTAGCGAGATAAAAACGTACCAATTCTTAAGTATTATCATTCTCATTTAAATAAAAAAGTGATATCAAAATCCGACTCGTAGTTTGTATGACAATTATTGTTTTTTATTTAAGATATTTATATTTACTTTATTAGGCTTGCCAGCGAGTTTTAATGCAAAAACAACTACACTACTAGCTGGATATAACTACAAAGCAAGAGCGATAAAAATTCAAATTAGTACATGCGCAGATTTTAAATATAAATATGGACTAGATATCTAAAGCTTTGTATTTTAAATAAATAAATTAAATATAGTTACCAAATACATTAAACAAAATTGGTGCGAGATGTGAACCCTGAGGGATGCCAGACGTAATCACATTAGTTACAGAACTAAAACAATTTACGACTACATAAAAAGAACGGTCATATAATTATGATAAAATTGGTAAGTGTAATGAAATTAAATACTATTATTTTATTTTAAAACAGCTTTGTGCCAGCTTATCTGGGTGATACCCATTTTTCATTAATTACTATAGTCGGATTGTTGTGTCTCCTTCTGAAAGATATATTTATTTCAGTCGGTATATTTTTTATTTATTTTATCGTATAGATTTTGTCGTTATTTTATAGTAGGGCGGACGAGCATATGAATCTGATGGCTACCAACATAAACAATGACATTGTAAAAAATGGTAGCCATCGCTTACATCGCCAATGCGCCACCTTGGAAACTAAGATATTACGTCCCTTGCCTGTAATTACACTGGCTCACTCACCCTTCAAACCGGAACACAACAATACAAAGTACTGCTTTTTTGCGGTAGAATATCTGATGAGTGGGTGGTAACTCTTTTTTTTTTTTTTACTCAATGGAAACCTTCAAAATGGCTCCCTTCGGGGGAGGAACCGGGTTATGTGGGATTTTTACCCACTAAAACCACTGCGATGGCCCGGATGGCCTCGGCACGGATCGGAGAGGCTGCGGGATCGTGTTGATATGACGCATCCGCGGCCCCTCCCGTGCTCTGCTCCGCTCGTGGCTTGGCGGAGCTCTCCTCAGGGAGCGAAGGTAATTTCGCCCCCCGCACTCCTAGGCCATCCCAGCTGCCGTCCTCCTCAGGGCCGTCTGAAATATGACCCGTGAGGCCCCCACCTCACGCATCCACGGCCCCAGGGTTACGCCCTATCTTTTAAGCCCCGGGCGTCGGGGGTGTGAGTGGGTGGTACCTACTCAGACGAGCTTGCACAAAGCTCTACCACCGAGAAAATAGCTACATATATTACCTAGAACTCCTAAATCCCATGGTTTTCGACGGTCTGACGTTGCAGATAAACTGTATTTAAGCAGGATTTATAACCAAGAAGTATATTAACTAGATCAAATTAAATATCAAGCCACTCGAGCTATAAATTCTACTAAGAAGTACGTAAAAGTACTCGTTTTAAAAATAAATTGTACTAATAAACTATCATGTAATTTTAACTGTCGTATTTATAAACGTTGCTTTCCGGCTGTTTAGTTAAACACTTTCTCGCTCTTTCTGTCATTATTAATTGGACATTAGAAAGAAGAAGACACAGCATCGTTTAATTAATCATTCGATATGCGAAATTTATAAATAAGTAGTTACTTTTGTTTCTCAATCAAATTACTCAATTACATTAAATGTATGCAATTTAATTTATTTATCGTGTATGAAAATCTTCGAAAACTAACGTCAGGGTTATATCATTAAGGATGAATTGCTCAAGATTTTTGCAGTGCCAGTTTTATGGGTGAAGGGGATCATTACGTGGAATGACATCAAGATCGGAGTGGATCGGTCAGCCTTTCTCAAATCTATATTTAAATATTGTGATGCGAAAATAAGTCTGCATGTATGTCTGTCCGTTTGTTATGCTTTCATGTCTAAACCACACAACCGATTTTGATGAAGTTTGGTATAAAACAAGTTTGAAATCCAAGAAGGGCGATTTGCTACTTATACTTAGCCGAAGGCTTAAAGGCGAAGCCGCAAAAACTAATTAATTCTATAAAATACTAACATAGGCACTGTGGTCAGTTCATGTTGTAAACGTGGAAAACTGTTTTTTTTTTATAATATAGTTTAGTAGACGAGCATATGGGTTACCTGATGGTAAGTGGTCACCAACGCCCATAGACAGTGGTTTGTACATTTCTTAAAAAAAACAACATCGCCACTGCACCAATCTTGGGAACTAAAATGTTATGTCCCCTGTGCCGGTAATTACACTGGCTCACTCAACCTTTAAACCGGAACACAACATTACCAAGTGCTGCTATTTTGCGGTAGAATATCTGATGAGTGGGTGGTACCTACCCAGACGAGCTTGCACAAAGCTCTACCATCAAGTAAATGACATGTGCTTTGCTCAACACTTGGTACTTTACAGGCTAATACTTAACAAACATAAAAAACGGTTTTATAAAGATTTTATAAATCTGAATCAGATTAAACAGTTCAGAGAATTTATAGTGACGTTTGAATAGAAAATATATATGAATGAACGATTTTTAAAAGATATAAAGTTCATAGGATTATAGTGGTAGTATTTAATCGTTTTTTTCATAATCCTCTTTTAAGCGTAAGTCGTTCGTTCTGCGACTATACTGCGGATGGAAGTAATCTTTATTGAAAAAGTTGAAGTTTGTTCAATATAGAACTGTGACTGTTCGGCTTACGACTTCTAGAATGTTCTTAACAGACTCGTTAAAGAAACTTTCTTTTCTCGATCCAAGTTAGGAACTATCAATTGAATTGATTTTAATGAGTTTTAGCGAAATCGCGCGTTTAGTAACAGAATTAGATAGTGGAAAATAAAAATAAACAAATGTTCGTTTTTAGTTTTAAGTAAATACACGTGTATGTATTGTATGAGTCAAATATATTACGAATAAACGTAGTCTATCTAGCTGTATCATGTTAAAAATGTATAAAGGATAACAACGATGGTTATATTTCTATTGCATTTGTGCTTGGTAAATGGGAGTAACCACAATATCACCTGCGGATACAGTAAAATAACACGAGTTCCAGACTCGCAAACGTTATGGTGCAGTCGGTGCACTAATAAATGCTTTTAATATTTTTTCATTATTACTAGCGTGCTGTCTGTACTATTTATTGCACGAAGTGCGAACATTAATTTATTTGCAAAATATACTTGGTAAAAATATGGAATGCGATGGTTTATTAGATACCTTTCTGCGGGTAAAATTAATGTTTTACTCCATGTTTAAACTAGTGTTTAGTATATACGCTGCACTACACACACACACACTTAACTTATATGTTACATATTTATAAAGTACGGATCCTTTTCTTATTTAGATTTTGGTCCTGTAACTGAACTCCTTCCGGACCTGTCGGATGTGTAGTCCCATCGTGGATTATGAAAGTGAAAAAATAGAAGACTCATTTGTGTTTGCGCACACTACGTCTTGTTTCTTTTAGCTCGCAACAGATAGCCGTTTCATCAGACTACGGGACCCATCACGAATATTGAGGTACATACCTTCAGAGCGCGGAATATGTCGTCTCACATGTGGTCAAAATTACCTTATGTTCAAACGGTGCAGCGCTTCATTTACTCGCTTCGCAGCTACCTAATGAGTTACATATAATTGCAAAATTATTGTTTTTTTTTGTGTTTGTCTCCACAGACATGTTCGTGACTTTGGTGTAAATTTGCAATTTGTATTAATTATATTTTAATATACCTGTATGCTTTTATTAAGCAACATCTAATATAAGTTTAAGGATTATGAATATTAGAATGTTTTATTTAATAACGCAGTTCCAACGCCAATCAGTTAATACACACATTACAAAGTTTCATCTAACAAGAGCAAGTTATCTTCGTGACGCTATCTTTCATCGCCAAGAATGAGACCAATTATAAATGCAAATTAATTCTTGCATGGACTTAAAAAGGCGATCTTTGGTGTTTTATCCACTGAGCCATCTAGTCTGGCATTATATAACTTGCATTTTATGATATATAAGATACATAAAATTTAAATACCGAAAGCTGGCGCCTGACCAACTACTGAACAATAAATCATTACCTTTTTAGTATTTTTGTAACATTTTTATGATAAATAACGGTTTGAATCTATTGTTATATACGAATTTGATAAATGTCGTATTGTTTGAAATATATTTGTTTGGATGATTTTTTGTTTATTTCTCCAGGGAGCTTTGGCGCACCCTGGGAGAGGCCACTATGTTCAGTAGTGGACTACGATTGGCTGTTGATGATGATGATGATGATCGTTTACGTTGGTGATAAATATATTTTAGTGCTCTTTATTTAAAAATAAAATAAAGCGAAGTTTAAACTTGATTCCGTCAAAGCAGAATGTTAGTTGGTATTTTGTTAGTTTGTTCATTCATTCTGGCGCAGTTTCTAATTGACTTATCATATTTTAGCTAATGAAGTGTCGTCAGCTTCAGCCTTAGCAAATGGGCCACCACTGAACCACTGAACTGGCACCATAGAAATTGGCGCGATAAATACCATTTGCCCGTAAAGACACCGCTAACCACGTGACCTTAGATGTTCCTTCTGCCCGTAATTACATTGTCTGACTGTTAAAATACAGCAATTTCATTGTTGTTTTCTGATTAAATAACTATCGAGTGGACGGCGTTACACAAAGCCCATTATGGATAAAATATTATAGTCAGGTTATGTTTCTAAATCTATACTACTATAAAACCTATTGGCTCTGTCTGTACATTTTTTTTTTCACCAAATTTTGTCATAAATAATCGTTTTATGATGCAGTGATTCACATTATACTATTTTTTTCATTTTTGTCTGTCTGTATCTGTCTTCTTATAACTCAAGAACGGCTTGACCAATCTTGATGAAAATTGGTACACATAAAGAACATATGATGGTATATATAAGATCGGTAAACCCTACGGTATCTTATGAAAATTAATTTCAAATCGTTAACGTACTTTACCAGTAGCCATAGATATGTGTGTGTGTGTGTGTGTGTGTGCGTGTGTGTGCGCGTGCGTGTGTGTGTTATTATAGTAATAAAATAATGTATTATATTTTTATTATTTATACGCGGGTGAACCTGCGGGGCACAGCTAGTATCATATATATTTCTTGCTTAATATAACACGGTGCAAGTCAATTTCCTCCGTCTGAAACGCTTCCGCAAGAACATGGCGATTCATTTCCTTACTCGAAAGATTTTCTTTTTATATGTAAATTCTTATTAACACGCCAAAGTACTTCTAAAGGGGAGAAATCGTGATACGAAAAAAATGTTATATAGTCTTAAGACGCTGATAACAGCCGAAAAAACCTCTCTTGAAGACATTTTTAGCTAAATCTATTTAGTTAGAATAAGTGAAATATGCCATCTTGGCTTTATAACCAAAATAAGTTTGTTCAAAATACGTTTTCCAACTTTTATCTTTGGAATAAACGTGTAAAAGGGAGACTCTTAAAAATACTTCACACGCAAATATTCGTTGCATTTATGAACTTATGATTGTAATATAAAGAACAGAAATATTTTTTATTATTGATTACGTAACTTATTTTTGAATAATTATAAGTTCAGTGATTGTCGCGTTAGCTAGCTTCTCTGTCAGTCCTATGCAATCTGACAACGGTAATAATGATCAAATGCACTGCAATATACAAAAAAATCTCACAATCTGCTCTTAAAACGTTCCCCAGTTTGTAGTTAGATCTAAAATCTAATAGCCAGCCAGTGTAATTACAGGCACAAGGGACATAACATGACGCTATGACGATGTAAGCGATGGTAACATCTCTTACAATGCCAATGTAAATGTCTATGGGCGTTGATGACCACTTACCAGGTGGCCCATATGCTCGTCTGCCTACATATACAATAAAAAATGTACAGATCTTTCTGCTAACGAATCACTCAATCATAAAAACAGACTATAGTTTGGAAAAATCCTTTTTTTTTACTAAGCCATCTGTATTTTTTTTTTACGTTAATGCTTAAATTTTGTAATTTATATATTAATAAAAGGCCTCTTTGTTTATTTAAGCTTGCTTATATTCATTCCATCAACGCGATTGAATGAATGAATGTATTAGTGAATGGAAACTCGTGCATTATACGAGAATACAATAGAAATCCATTCAATTAGTCAATATACATTATGTTAATATTTCTGAAATAATAATGTTATATTTAGTTTCTCAATATCTACATACACAATATTTCAATACATAGAAATTGATAACTAGTAATCTATACTACTATATAAATCTATTGCTTCTGTCTGCACATTTTTTTTTCACCTAATTTTGTGATAAATAATTGTTTTATGATGCAGTGATTCACATTATACTATTTTTTTATAACTCAAGAACGGCTTGACCAATCTTGATGAAAATTGGTACAAACAAAGAACATGTGATGGCGCAAATGCTAGGCCATATATTAGATCGGTAAAAGGTGGTCTTATGAAAATTAATTTCAAATCGTTAATTACGTATTTCTTTACCAGTAGCCATATGTGTGTGTGTTATTTTAGTAAATAAATAATTTATTTATTTTTTATTTTATTTATTTATACTTTATTGTACACCACAACAATTTTTTCATTACAATAACTTAGACAGCCTATATAAAAGTAGCATACAATTTTGGCGACCTTATCGCTACATAGCGATCTCTTCCAGGCAACCAACGGTGTAAGGAATAACCCATAG
The DNA here is from genome assembly GCA_905220585.2 of Nymphalis polychloros. Taxonomy (NCBI): domain Eukaryota; kingdom Metazoa; phylum Arthropoda; class Insecta; order Lepidoptera; family Nymphalidae; genus Nymphalis; species Nymphalis polychloros. Next base: position 11,729,791 of record HG992253.1, on the reverse strand, counting down.
GATTTGAGGTAGGTGGTGCAGTAATAACAAAATAAAATAACATTAATAATAATCTATACCAAAAACAAACTAATAAATAAAAACGATAAGTCCTCAAACAACACGAGACAAGAAAGAAAAATAATCCAAAAAAAAAATAAAAATAAAAGAAAATTATTGGTGATAAGGTACTTGAGACAAAAAGTGATCTTTTACAAGTTTTTTAAAAATATTTATGGATTTGGCCTCCCGAATATTTAAAGGGAGGTCGTTCCAGAGTTTAATAGCCTGTACTGTAAAAGAATTATTATAAAAGGATGACTTGTGATCGGGCACCCTTAAAGTCAATTTCTTCGAAGAACGAAGAACTTCTCCAGGTTTCCCTAAAAATAAAAATTTCTCCTTCAAGTAAGGGGGAGTAACAGGGTGAAACAATACACAGTATAGAATAGAAAGGATGTGCATATTCCGGCGAAGTCGGATGGGTAACCAATTAAGACGAGAACGAAATTGTGAAACGTGGTCATATTTGCGTAATCCATATATAAACCGAATAGAAGTATTTATTATATTATAATTTATTATATATTTTTTAATTATACGCGGGTGAAGCCCCGTGGCACAGGTAGTGGTTAAATAAATTAATTTCTCTTTTTATGACAGGTTATTGCAGTATACTTAATATTTCACTTTAATCAAAATTACGTAAAAAAGAAATATAAAAGGCAATTCCATATAAGCCAGGTTTGAATAGATTAAGGTATTAAAATGTACAGAGACTTGACATCAAATCAAATCAACATATTTTATTCAACGAAATACTTATTGATTGTCAAAAAAAAAAAAAGTGGAAATACCCTGATATAAGAACCAGCAAGGCTATATTAGTTATCTTAAAATATTTTTTGCATAGTTACAGTATATGTTTGAAGGGATAACATTAAATTGGTTTTATTTGCTTGCAACTAACTCAAATGGTAGCTGAGACGTTGCGATAGAAACTTGGTGAGTAAGTTTTGATTGATCGTCTAACCACATACATTTCCGTACAGTACGTAGTTGTTTCATGATAGGCGTAAATTATCTTTGCTTTATGCTTAGTAGATATTTTCTTGTAATATTGAGAATACAATATTCTATTCTCATCTCATCTATAATTGATATCTTTAACGATAAGCTAATGTCAGCCGCCATATTTCTTTGAAGTTTTCTTTCGAGGAAAAGACTTATTCTTACCTACATTATTCTACAACGCGGTATTAAACGTGAATTATATCTGCCACATACAGGTTTTTTCACTTTAACCATCGAGCATGAGATGAATTATAAACACAAATTAAGCCCATAACTATGAACACAAGTTCTTTCGTATTCGTTTACAGTTGATTTTTTTAAGAAGCTATCTTGAAGACGATAGTCTTCCAGCAGAAAGTATTTGATAATTAAGAAACAAATAATTAAACATAATTAAATTTCAAAAGTAAATAAATCTGAATACAAGTTGTTTCGTAAGTAAGTTATCAAACAAATGAAACAGGAACTGCCTAACTTTTCGAATTCAATCCTCAAAATGTTTATGATGAGTTTTATCGCTGCTACATGCTGAAATTTTGATCAATAAATAAAGGTTATGAAATTTAGCCCTTCAAATGAATTTTGCCATTTGTTTAATATTTCAGTCGGGTTTTATGCAGACCTATCTAGGAAAATGCTCTCAGTAGACCCATCTGGATCTACATCCACTTTTTCAAAAATCATTCACATTAGACAAAATTATAAGTTAAGCCAGTCTAACTATAGTCAAGAGACGCATAATTCTTTAGGTTCTATTGATAGTAAGTTATCGATTTTATGATTACTGGCTTATTATGTTTAATCTAAAATAAATTTAAGAAGTGGATTTATTGTATTTTAAATTATTTCGTGTGATTTTAAATATGTATTGTGTGTTTGAGTATGAGTTACCCGTGGACCAATACTATAATAATAATAATAATATATAATAATAATATCATGGGCCATTATTCACACACGGCCATCTGATCCCAAACTAAGCAGAGCTTGTACTATGAAAACCAGACAACTGATATACTTACATAGACTACTTTTCTTTTGTAAATAAATACTTATATAGATAATTACACCCAGACTCAGGACAAACAGACATGTTCCTGCACACAAATGTCTGTCCTGGGTGGGAATCGAAACCACGACCTGCGGCGTGAAAGGCAAATATCTTACCAACCACGCCAAAAGGCTCGTCACTAAAAATGACACTTTATCGCAATCGAATCGAAACGTAATCGTTGCCGTTTTCATATTCGTTTAACACATCCAGTTAACTTTCGGTCAATATTGGATAGGAATACATGAGAACGTATCTAAAACGTTATAAATTAGTTGCACTGGCCTCCCGATATTTATAAAATTTTTATTATTCTTGTGCATACCTATAAACATTCTTTTCTGTATTTCCCAAGGTAGGCTTATTGAAAATGCTTTCAGCGTTCAGCCCGCCTTTAAATGTTATTTCGTATGTGTTATGTACATTAACTACTTTGTTTGAGCAGCGTGTATGTTTGTGTGTATCCAATATATATTGAATTAATATCTGACTGATTTTTAAAAAGTTTTAAGAGGGTTTTATTTATCAAATATTTACTATAAATGGTCACTCTGATATAGAAGTAGAATTAGAGCTGAATCATATTTTGTTTGGCCAAAAACAATACATATACCAAAAAAATGCACAATTTTAAAGCAAAATATTACCAAAGGAAACAGACCATTCAGTTCAATTGCAAGACAAGATTTCACGCTTTTACTATTAAAATTGTACAATTTATATTATACTTCACACCGTCATCAATTTCACAAATAACAATAGAATGCCGTATTCACCGCAAATACTCAAGCATTACATGTTAAATTTAAAGAATTTAATTAAAATGATAACTCATACTATGTATTTGGAAATTGCTGACCTAGAACCGCTTAACTCATATAAAGTCCCATTAATTTTCGCTAAATATCGCTGGTGTTAATAAATATACAAATCTCGTTCTAACGAGATTAGCTCTTATTTAACTTTATATTTGTACAGTTATGATTTCAATATCATATCAATATATAATCTGTCTGTACAGGGAAAAAATCCTTTCATATTGCAGTATGGATATTGGATATATAAATGAAGTAACAATATATTCCAAAGCTGAAATAAGGCCTTCTCTTCTCTCTTCTCTAGGCATAAGAGCACTTTTGAATCATCTTACAGCATTAAATCAAATTTAAAGCTTATTGGAATGTACATGCTACTGAAAAGAATCGACAAGAAACTCTTTCCCACCCTTTTAATTATAGTCAACCAAATATAATTATATTCATCATCATCATCAACTGCTAATTGTAGTCCACTGCTGAACATAGCCCTCTCCCAAGGTACGCCAAAGCTCTCGGTCTTCCGCCTTCCGCATTAATGCATTTTAATTTACCACCACCTTGAATTTGAATTTAGAATTAGAAATATAGTTAATTTATTGTTTAAATCACTCATATCATAAGAAACATAACAAAATCATTGTCAATAATTTATATTTGTTACATTGTATAAATGATATTATTAAAGAGCGAACAAATTTTATTCTATATATCTTTTGATATTTCATCCGTGTTATGGATGAGGATGTAATATGAGAAACGGTGATCTAACATTGTTACGTTCGCCTTTGAAAGTCTTCGATACAATCTTCGTGTTTCTAAGTCAAAGGGAAATCAAGTGGATAGCGCTTAGATATAAATCTATTCGCCACGTACTTTCATTTCGTTTAACGAATAGTCAAGCTTTGAAATATATAAAATTTTCAATAATATTTTAAATTTAAATAATTAACTATTTTGTTACATTTGGATTTTAAAGAGGCGTTGTACTCAAAATATTTATACAAGTCAAACAATCTAGAAATATTTCAATAATATTAATTATGAAATATCCTTGTTATACCATACTATATTGCTATATTGCCAAAATGATTAGATATATATTACGCAAAAAAAATACTGCAACGTAAAATACTTCTAGAAAAACAAACGAAACAAATAAAAAATAAATGTAATAAATTTATTAGAAACAGGCAAAATTAAATACAAGATAAAAATAAATTATGTGACACACGAGATATTTTTTACAATCAAAATTACCTTATTTTTTTATTACAAACGATAAAATGTCGAAGATTCAGTATCGAAAAGACGATGAAATTCCAACGACAATGAGAAATCGAGACTGGCATACAGTATAAAATCACAAAGAGCGAGACAAAAAATAAATAAACATTTCAAATCACATTATTAATCCTATTTATCAACGCTTTTTATACTAAATTTAACAAAAGGAGACACTGTCACAATGGGTAAAAACAATTACATAACTGCATATAAAATAATATAGACAACATTGATATAATTTACCTTATTTCTTATAAATTATATTGTAAACAGTGTTACACAAGATGAAATACGAACAAATCAATGAATGCAGACATACGTGTAGAACAAATGGCGATCTTATCGCTTACTAGAGATTTATACCAGACAACCTTTAGGTTAGGAGATATATCAAGGAATTTCTGAAACACGAAATGATTTGAAACGTGTTTTACTGGCTTTGAAGTCGACGGAGTGTTGCTTAGCCGTCTTAGATTTCTCGAAGATCTTTGACAATTTGCAAAATCTGTTGGTACGAATAGATGCAGAAATTCACAGAGAGGTATTGCATAAAAATATCTCGATAGTTTTCGAATTTTACTGTCAAGCTTCTTATCAGCCCATCAAAATAACTAGCAGTAATGTCAAATGTACGAGTACACATACCAATATTTCAATACGTGAACTAAATTGTTGTACGTTTTTTTTTTATTATTTATTATAAAATATGGGTGAAAGTCGCTTAAAATTTTTGAAACAAAAAAGAATGACAAAATTAAATATGTATTAATTAATCCACTATTATGTATTATGTATTAATTCACTAGGTGGTAGAGCTTTGTGCAAGCTCGTCTGGATAGGTACCACCCACTCATCAGATATTCTACCGCAAAACACCAGTACTTTGTATTGTTGTGTTCCGGTTTGAAGGGTGAGTGGGCCAGTGTAATTACAGGCACACAGGACATAACATCTTAGTTCCCGAGGTTGGTGGCGCATTGGCAATGTAAGTGATGGTTAACATTTCTTACAATGTCATTGTCTATGGGCGTCGGTGACCACTTACCATCAGGTGGCACATACGTCCGTCCGACAAACTATACAATAAAAAAAAATAAAAAATCCAACAATAACTTTAATGAATTTAATCAGATTGTAGGATACAAAATCTAAAATCACATTCAAGTAGGCTTTTATTAATTTTTTTTGAAACGTCATTTTACGAGCTATGTTACGTCAATCAGCATTTTTTTTTAAATCCTAAATTGTAACAATTTACAATTTATAGATATTGGTGTCATTAACCTCAAGTTCTACTCTAATTGCACTTGCAAAAAGATTTATTTTTAAAAATCGAAATCTTGAAAAACCGAGAAAAAAAAATTCGAAAAAATAGTTCGTAGGCAGGTGATTAATTTTAATGAATCAGTCACAGTCAGCGAGTCCTTCCTAACCTACACCTTTTATTATAAAAAATATAATTTCAAATGTTATTTGGTATTTCAATATACTCGTAATGGTCGTATTTTATGTGGATGATTATTACTATAATATATAAGTCGGATTATTATTTTATAACGGTAAACAAAATTTTACATTTATGTTTTTTTTTATTTGCACTCCAATTTAATGATATGAAGATTTGCATACACATAACCTCGTAGTTTATAAAGAAATTATTCTATATATGTATGTATATTTATATTATTTTAAGGTCGCTCAGCGAGCTATGGAGAGGGCTATGGTAGGAGTTTCTCTGAAGGATCGAATCCCAAATGTGTCGATCCAGAGAACCAAAGTTATCGACCGAGCCCAAAGGATTAGTAAGCTGAAGTGGCAGTGGGCACATATGTCGCAGAACCGACAGCCGTTTGAGTAGACGTGTTCTAGAGTGGAGACCACGCCTTGGCAAGCGTAGCGTAGGACGCACTCCGGCTAGGTGGAGTGACGTTATAAGCAAAGTGAAGCAGCGGATGGAGATTGAGAGCTGAAGATCGAGCTCAGTGGCGTGCCATTGGAGAGGCCTATGTCCAGCAGTGGACGACAAAGGGACGATGATGATGATGATGATATGTATCTTGCTAATTATAGCAATATATATATAAAATAATTTCTTTATAAACTAAATTGCAGACGATATCAAAACCTCATAGAATATAATACACAATATTATATTTGAAAGCGAGCAAAGGAATCTCACAGCGATCTTACGCTTACAGCGATCTTTTACAGACATACTGTGTATCTGAAAATTAATTAGAAGAATTAAAAACAGGGTAACGCGACTTAAGTCAAATAAAGCAGAAAGAAGATATAATAAAAAACAAATATACTAAAAAACGGGTGTAAAAAGATTGCATTATATTTAAACTAATAACAAAACGGACTCGAATGCTTCGTTGCTAGTGTATAATGCCGCAGACTTCGACGCAATGGATGTTGTGGGTTCAAACCCCAGGTCGGGCCAATAAAAAGTTATTGGATTTTTCTATCGAAGATTCTCAGTAGCCGGACTCCAGATTCCGGGCTGTCTGGAAATTAGAGGTGTGTACACTCCCGTGCCTCGGAAAGCACGTTAAGCCGTTTGGTCCTGTGCCCGAATACTTTCCGTTCGTGTCGGATTATGGTAGTGCATCTGTGTTTGCGCACACACTTGTGCACTATAATATGTAAGATTAGATAATTTCACTTGAATCAACAATTAAAAAAAATAAATAATATATAAACTCATATAATCCTTTTTTTAATTTGTTTGTATACTTAGCTATTGAGTTTATTGGATATCATGTGAGGAACATTCTTTATTGCTTTGACAATGAATGGCTCGCTATATAATTGTGTAGGTATCGCTAAGACTCCACATAAGTTTATTTTCTTAGATAGATATATAGATACTCTTATTTATATTAAATAAATTTTTGCTATATGTTTAGAGGAAAGAAAAGTCGTGGGTAACATTCGTATAAGCAGACTCGGACTTTGCCAGCCAGAAGAAGGGCCCCGCTTCGCCAAAAATAATTCAATATTACTCTATTTAATCACAATATTCATATATTATACACGTTAACATTCTACATGAATAACTCCGTCCCTTGGTGATAACCGTATGAAAAACTGTATAACGTACTGATAACTTTAGCTCGAATATGAATCATATAAATAAATTCTGCAAGCCTTCAAGTTTTGTTAGGTTTTCTTCTAATAATTGGCAGTAGCAGAAATAACACCATGATCTAGACTAAGAGTGAAAGGCAGAGAATGAGTAAGGTAATTTTTGGTACATACGAGTAATACATTTTTCCATCTAAGCAGAGTACAGGATGTGGTAAAAATTTTGGGATTTATTTTCGACACGCTGATTCACGATTAAAAGGTTGTCGATAGTGCCATGGTTCTTTACTAAAGTAACACACATAGTACAAAATACAGGTGGTAGGTGCGCAAATCCACAAACGAGAAATTTGTTTAGAACTACTTATGTCGGATACTCGAGACTTACTAGCGTTCATTAACAAACCATTCAACTCGCTCCAACTTATTACTGTATCGAAGTTAAAGCTTAGTTCATTAATAGGTATAGAAATAATATAAATGAAGCGTCAATGGCGTTATGACTTCCGGGCTGGCGATGTAAAACTCGCAGGTTCGAAGCTGATCCCTTGGGCTATTGTCTTCATCCCTAACACAAACTATATATGCATAATTGGAGGGATAAAAAAAAATATTCGTGGTTCTTTAAAAAAACGGGAATTGCTATTATATCATTGTCGAACATATTACTAATAATATCCTGGGACATTATTCACACAAGGCCATCTGATCCCAAACTAAGCAGAGCTCGTACTATGGAAACCAGACAACTGATATACTACATATACTACTTTTCTTTTGTAAATAAATACTTATATAGATAATTACATCCAGACTAATGACAAACAGACATGTTCATGCATACAAATGTCGGTCCAGAGTGGGAATCGAATCCACGACCTGCGGTGCGAAAGGCAAGCATATACCAACCACGCCAACCGGTTCGTCAAACATGATGATCATCACGATGCTTGTTGTTCTGTGCCAGTCAATGCCACTATTTTTAGATCGATGTACTCTACGTCCCACTTTCTCTAGCAGCTTGTGAGTTGATTGTACGCAAAAGCAGTATTGTTTAATAAAATCATATTAATATATATTCAAGATGCTAATTAATTTTCCGATTCTGCAACGCGTCACGCGTCGTCCAGGCCAGCTCAAGTTCTGAAAGTATTTTCTGATAGATTCGATTGTCTGTTCTTGAACCACAACCTGTGTGGTTCATATTCTGGTAAATTGGTTCTCCCTTAGTTAGATATAGATTTTAGTTAAGTTAAATTTAATTACTAATATATGACCCAATGTTGGTTGAAATATATTATTATTATATGCGTTAAGGGACATCGGTGACGCGGTATCGTTAGTGCTGAAGTAATGGTCCGAAAAGATTTATGTTACACTCTGACACCGGCTGAGAGATTAACTTTTGTTCTCGCGACCTTTTAGTGGACGGAAAACTGGACATTAATATCTTTACTCGCTTAAATTTCTTATTTCAATCTTTTTTCATCTATTTGGTATTTTGTTCCGAGTTTTTAAATTACATTTATTATAAGACTGCGAAAATAGAGAATTAAATTTTAATGAGATTGATTAAAAATAACTCATTTTATGACACAGTAAAAATAATGGAAGAAGTTTGATAATAAAACGTGATACATTTTTTTACGAAACAAAACAAAATTTTATTACAAAACTTTTGGATGATATAAGAATTTTTTTTTGGTAAACACGGTCTATAATCCCTTTTTATTGCTAGATTTGCGTTTTGAGTGCTCGATATATCCTAATTAGGTTAGAGCAAAGCTTCAATCGATATGAAAACCACATTATCTGGAACCTTCAGTGTCTTTTATTTTATTCACTTTTTAACGAGATGCGAGTTCAACTTTCGTTGGCATCGAAGAATTCTATCTGCAACAATAAAACGTAGCAACTTCATCTCTTAATGCCATTAGAATGATTAACTACATATCTATATATTGTGTTCCATGTAACTGCTCTGACATTTTTTATTAGGCTAATGTAATTTATACAAAAAAGTTTATTTATTATTTTGTCGCTTTTGAACTTTCATTTTTCAAATCGCAAAATAGAGGTCAAATGGTTTTCGGTAAATCTTACAATCGCGGCTTTTGCCATAAATGGCTCCAAATTTTTATGAGATGTTTTTTTATCAATAATGAATGATATTTCACGCAATATTGAGGAGGGGGAAGATTTTGAACATGAAAAAGGACTCGAAAAAGGACTCTAGGTAGGTAGTCTGAGCGGTCTAGGATGTTCTTAATATGTAAACAAGAGCACTTAGGTCGGTTTACCAGAATGATTACACATACAATTCTAGGGCAGAGTCATGTAGGTTAGGTTATGTTTGGTTACTTTTAAAGCATATCGCCAGAACCTGCCCTAGAGTTTTGCCCTACCAGTCATTGTTCTTTTACATCTCTTTTGTTTTTTTTTTACATGTTTGAAGTCTTCCCCTTCTCAATATTGCACGAAATATCATTAATTATTGATAAAAACATTAAAAATTTTAAATCCAAAATTATTTATGGCAAATTTATGGCAAAAGCCGCGATTGGGGATATTTACCTAAATTTCTACCATCTGAACTAGGAAGATAGAAACTTTCATTCCAAATTCAAATTATTTTTTTAAATGTAGAAAGATTACACAAAGTTATTTACAGCAAAAATCAGCTGTATTTTTATGTCTATTTTTGTAATTATTTACAATATTCGATGTAACTAGGGATTAATTCATTTTTGTCAAGTATTTGTAATAAAATATTCATAGATCGAATTAAGGTATCAAGCGAATCAATAATTCTAATATGTGAAACGAACATTGGTTCGCCATATGGGAAATACATTCAAAGCAATTATTGTTCAGCATCATTTCGTTAGCATGAAAAAAGACTGATTTTAAAGAACATTAAAACTAAAAGTCACAGAGGTGTGAATCAGTTGTTTTTAAAATTCTGAATAACGAGGCTGCAATGCGGCGCGGGGTTTAACTCTGTCGTGATTTGCATTTAAAGTGCCTCCCGTTATAGCATTTTGCTAGCACTGTGAATAACATTAGAGTTTCGACGTAGTGTGAACGAAAAGCTAAACATTGTTTAAAGATAGCGACCGATCTGTAACTATTATTTAAATACAACATGTTACAGAGTACGCATTCGTGTAGTCGGTACAGCGAGCCGTTCGTCGCGAGCACCACATACTCTCTGACTGTCGGTTTTTCGACAAATCCCTTTCAAGTCAAGTCGTACAGGTTGACGTGTCATTTGGAACGCACGTATCTCTCTGCTTAGAATAGAATAGAATATGCTTTATTGTACACATACAAGATAACAGAAACATACAATTATAAATGCTATTTAAGAAGAGTAGTAATATAAGTACAAAAGGCGGTCTTATCGCTAAAAGAGCGATCTCTTCCAGACAACCTTTGGGTAGAGGACACGAAAAGAATAACGCGGTAAGGAGGTGCACAGGATCAATTTTACTTTTTAAATAAATATGTGTAAATAAATATTCATGCATTGTATACTATATATTTACGAATGTCTACATAAATATATATATATATATATATAAATATATATACATAAATATATGTATAAATAAACTATACCTATATACATACATAATATATATATATATGTGAATAAAAATACGTAATTAAGATAAATATAATAATAAATAGCAATAAAATACGACAGTTGATAAATCAACATCCGAACTGGCAATTATTGAGACAAATAATATGTCTTGAGTCTGATTTTAAAAGTGTTGATAGACTGGGATCGTCTTAAGTAAAGTGGTAAGGTATTCCAAAGGTGAACTGCTTGGACAGAGAAGGAGTTAGTATAGAAGGAAGAAGAGTGAGAAGGAATTTTAAGGATAAGATTATCACCAGATCGCAGAGTTCGGCCGTGCGAGTCCTTAAGGAACTCAAATCGGTGTTTAAGATAGTGAGGAGAGTTGGGATGAAAAAGTATAGAATAGAGAAGAGAAAGAATATGAGTATTCCTGCGAAGACGGATTGGGAGCCACTCGAGTTTTTTGCGAAATTCGGAAATGTGGTCATATTTACGAAGCCCGAATATAAATCGAATGCAGAGATTTTGAATACGCTCGAGTTTATTTAATTGCTCCTCTCTAAGATCAAGGTAGCAGGTGTCGGCATAATCAAGGATGGGTAGGAGAATAGTTTGAGCTAACGCAATTTTGGTAGGAATTGGTAGAAAGTTACGTAGTCTACGGATGGATCCAATCGAGTGAAACATTTTCCTGCTCACTTCACTTATTTGTGACATCCACGAGAAGTTTTGATCTATATATATACCTAATTTTTTTACTTTGTTGCTTAATGGAATTACAGTATTGTTAAAGATAATAGGTGGCAAAAGGGAATAGTCTACCTTCGGCAATAATTTATAACTACCAATTATAATAGCCTGGCTCTTAACAGGATTGATTTTAAGACCAAAAGATAAACTCCATTTTGAAATTTTGTCTAAGTCAGAGTTAATCGATTCAATAGTTTGAGGTATGTCACAAATTTTTGAATGGGTATAAATTTGGAGATCATCGGCATACAAGTGGTAGGAAGAAGAAATATTTTGAGTTACAGAGCTTATGAAAATTGAGAAAAGAAGAGGAGATAAAACACCTCCTTGGGGGACACCAGCACTTACCGTCAGCCAGTCTGAGTAGGAATCCTGAGCTCGTATGCGCTGACGTCGACCATTAAGATAGCTATAAAACCACTTGATTACCGTTGGAGACATATTAAGAGAATTAAGGATAGCCAGGAGTATGTCAAAATCGACTGTATTGAACGCATTACTAAAATCTAGCAATGTTAAAACTGTAAGTTCCTGGTTATCCATAGCTAGCCTGATGTCGTCAGTAATCTTAACTAATGCAGTAACCGTACTATGGCCAGATCTAAAACCAGATTGAAAGGGATTTAGCAGGTTGTAGGAAGACAGGTAAAGGTTAAGTTGTTGATACAAAAGACGCTCAAGGACTTTAGAAAGAAATGGAAGGATGGAAATAGGACGATAATCACCATATGACGTAGGATTGTTTTTTTTAGGTAGAGGGACTATTTGAGCGTCTTTCCAGGAAGTAGGAAAGGTGCAGGAACTAATGGAAGTCTTGAATATGCTTGTTATAGCAGGAATTAAATAGTCAATAATAGGAAGGATCATTTTACGGCTAATGCAGTCAGAACCAACGGCATCAGAATTTATAGCTAAGATATTCTTCTTAATATCTCCTTCGGTAGGATCAAGAAAAGTAAAGGGCAAGGAAGTCGGAGTTGTAGAAGCAGAAAGAAGATTTAAAGTGTTAGATTTTGTTGTACTATTTATGGTAGTTGAAGATGCAAATTGATGGTTAAGTTGGTTGAGATCTAGATTACTAGTGGACGTATGAGTATGTGATTTGCCAACTCCAAGAGATTTGAGAAATTTCCAGACTCTGGAAGTGTTGTCGTCTTCAACAACAGATTTAAAAATGTGCCTTTGATGAGTATCCCTACACAGCAAGTTGCAACGATTCCGAATTTTTTTATACTTTAATTTGTTCTTATCTGAGGGATTGAACTTATATTTCGCTTTTGCCAAATTTTTCTTCCTCTGGAGTTCTTTAACTTCGGGTGTTATCCAAGGTGCTGGCAAATGCTTAATTCGTACGCGCCTAATAGGAGCATGAACGTCGTACAGTTGAGTTAGAAGAGAATTAAAAATATTGACTTGCTCATCAACCGTTACACCGTTCAAAGCTTCCAGCCAGTTTATTTTTGCAGCATCCTCACGCAACCGCTCCACACACATTCCTCCAAAATTACGTTGCAGGAAAATTCTAGGTTTAGGTCTAGGGGGTCTAATTTTATAAGAAAGGAAGAGGAGATCATGGTATGAAAAAGCAAGTGCAGCACATTGCCCATGTTTTTCAACATGAGCAAGCGATGACACAAAAATCAGGTCAAGTAAGGAGGGGGTAGAATTTGGAAAGGAGTGAGTTGCAGAAAGTGGCAGAACATTTAGATTAGCTCCATTGATGATGGAGGATAAGCGTAATGATCGAGAGTCATTCCTGAGAAGGCAAGTATTAAAGTCCCCCATTACTACGGTATGAGGGTACAAAGGAGTAAATGTCTCTAGTAAGTTCTCAAAGGATAAAAAGTAATCAATATTCTGCGACGGACAGTAGTATACACCCAGTAATAACTTTGAGTGAGAGAGGACAACCTCAATAAAAAGATGCTCTGGCTCACCAACTGTATTCGAATTCGAAGAACTTACAATAGAAAAAGGTATATGTGGTCTTAGGTAAATGGCGACACCACCACCAGTTCTTGCCTTACGATCATTACGGATCAGATGAAATCCAGGAAGGGAATAGGCTGTTGACGGTAAACATGGCTTAAGCCAAGACTCTGAAACTAAAATTGCATGTAAATTATTAATTTGAAAAGAAGATAACATATCAGGGTAATGTGCAGGTATACTCTGGGCATTTATATGTATAACGTTAAAATTATTAGAAACATCGGAAAATAGGGAGTCAAGGGAATCGCAAAGAGAAGGAGGAATACTATGGAAACTACAGTCACTATTCAAATCATCGGAAGAAAGAGAAAGAAAGAGGTCGTCGACACTGTCGTTTGCTGCCATTATTGTAAAAAAAAAAAAAAAATGCAATAAAATATATATATATTATAAATAATAATATATAAATATAATAATAAACTAATAATAATAAATATATTATAAAATAAATGAACTATTTTATAATTAGTATAAAATATGTGTACCAGTAATTCTATTGCAGCATGTCCATAACCCGCCAGTTAGCATCTTAAAAGGACTAATATTAAAGAAAAGTTTTAATTCAGATCCACAACAGAACAATTATTACACTAAGTGATAAAAGAGAAAAACAAAAAAATAAAACATAAAAAATAATAATAATATAAAGCAAAGCAAATGAACAAAGAAAAAAAAAAAAAAAACAAAAAAAAAAAAAAAAAAAAACATTTGATAAATATAATGATTAACTTAATATAAAATATAATTGTTAACTCGTTTCCTTTCCCGTTGTCCATCTACTTTATGTATCCAAACGGATTTTTAGTCTACAACTGACATTGACGTTTAATATTGACAGATAGTTATGTCAATGATGCGTGACACTTAACATACAATATAAAAGAACAAAACAACCTACAGAAAAGAGTAACTATATATAAAAAGAAGAATAGGAAAAGTAAGGAAAACTAACAGTTACTTTTTAATCACCCTTTTAGTGCGAGGAATAGTCACCTTGTCACTTTTATTGCCGGTAGTCTTCAGTTGAACAGGAGATTTCACATTCGACGAACATGGGACAGCATTAAGATCCGACAGACATTCTACTTTATGTCGAGTACCATCTTGAGCTATGATATATATAAAGCCATCCCGCGTCCAGCAATTGGCGATACCAAAACGAGATCTTGCTTCAAGAAAGACATCATGCCTACTTTTTGTTAAAAATTCCGATTGCGTGACTCCAGTCCCTTTAAATTTTGTTTTGGCAAACCACACTTTGTCTCGCATCGTGGCGTCACAGAACTTAACTACGATAGGTCTAGGCTTCTTGTCATTTAAGCGACCTAAGCGGTAGGAATTTTTTATACATGCACTAGAAAAATTCGGAAGAAGCAGATGCTTAGCTACGAGACCAGTGACGCAGGATGTTGTTTCCTCTGACTTCTCTTCTGGTACTCCATGTAAAAGGAGCATTCTACGTCTTCTACGCATTTCCTGGCGATCCATCTCTCTTGCAATGTACTCTACTTGGCGCTGCAAGGTGTTGAGTGCAGAAATAACAAATGACTTAAAGGCCGTGAATTCTGAAGCCAAAGAAGTTGTAGTAGTCGGCGAGGAAGATTTTTGTAGGTCTTGCTGGAACTCATTCATTCTATTGTTAAATAATTCTGTCATGGCGGACAAAGACTCTTTAATGCTTTCCATTATGTGCTGTTGTGATGAGATAGTGATGATACTGATGTACAGTGAAAATTTTACAGGAGAACACTTTCTGAGGGGTAATGTAATGCTACATATGTAAAATCCTTAGTAACATGTACTTAAAACAATTTTTTTAAATTAAAAATTATCAGAGCAAACAAAAGCTTGTCTATATTGTTTCAATCCTACCCGCAAAAAAAAAAAAAAAAAAAAAAAAAAAAAAAAAAAAAAAAAAAAAAAAAAAAAAAAAAAAAAAAAAAAAAAAACTGCTTACTATCTAATATATTTGGGAGCCTACCCTGAGAGCTAAGATGTTATGTACCTTGTGACTGTAGTTACACTGGCTCACTCACCCTTCAAACCGGAACACAACAATACTGAATATTGATGTTTGCCAGAATATCTGATGAGTGGATGGAACTATCCATGGGTTAGCTCAAAGCCTTACCATCAATTATCGTCTGAAAACTTTATTGTATGTAATAAATGGGTTAAGCTGGCTCGCAAAGTTCGTCACGGTAGCATGCGCAAGCGATCCCGTGGCGCTCCCCGTTAAGACGGGAAGGGTACCGCTGGTTTTTTAGTGGATATTCCGATTACTTTTCCCCACAGTTCCCGTGGGGGAAAAGCGTAATGAGTTTTTCCAGTGTAAAAACAAAGGCCCGCAAAGCTTGTGAAATATATGCTGAATTATGTTACGATAGTATTGTTAGGTCAGTCGCTAGCTTAATTCTCTTCTTGTTAACTTATGTTTGATATTTGTCACTTTATAGTAATTAGTGTATGTACTGTTCCATCTAGAAATGCCGTTACCCTTTTTAATATTGTAAGGACGAAAGTGACTTTTTGGTGAGTTTATTTAGAGTTTAGTAAGAAAGAAACCGAAGTTGAAAATAGCGAAGAATGATTTAGTTTCTTTGAGCTTAAACTTTAGATTAAGTTTAAGATTTAGATTAAAGATGGGGTTTTTATATTTAAATATGTATTTTTTTTTAACTTTCATATTGTAGTAAACTTTATAATTATACGAGTAAACGAATAATGAATAACTCGGCTTGGTCATTACTAAAGATAATAATATCTATGGTTAGCAATACCATTGACTACAGTGCTTTTTGTGTTCAAAATTTGCACGTTTGTAATTCGGGTCAACAAATAAATATAAAAAAGAAAGTCGTGTCATGGGACGCCAGATAGGAACGAAGTTCCTTATTATAAAAATATTAATTTCAAGTTCTATTCGAGGTATAAACAAAATAATTATTCGGGTATACATTTTTTATTATTTTTTTTTATCGATAAAAAAAAAAAAAAACTACTTTACAAAATTATCTTAACACCTTTATTTTGTTTACAATGATTTATAAAAAAATATATAATAATAATAGTCATCCCGTAGACTATACATTAGACACTGTATAGCCATCATACATAGACTATACATAAAAATCTTACGCTTTTTATTTAACGTTACGGACATTTTTTGCCGGCTAGGGCTCCGCAACGCCCCTTAAGGAACTTCGTTCCAAAACTTGTTTTATATATTCATTGACCAAATATCGTTAAACTTCTATGGAGGGAGATGAATTTGATATTTTTAAAAATATTACTTTAGCGACGAGTCGATGTAAAGTTCGCAAATGATAAACTGCCAAAATTAGATTTTACTTTTAAGCGAAGAAATGAAGCATTTACAACTTGAAAAGTTCGACTCGACTTCTATCGAGTTTACGACGAGAAAAACTTGTGATATTAATATTTAAAAGCTAATATCTAAAATCTATCGATATCGGCGTCTCGGCGCTTGTATTAGAGTAATGTTCAGTATTCTTTAAGTTTATAATTCATTAAATTCAAGCATATGTGAAGGGAAATTGGGTCTAGATCTCTGTAGTTGTATTGTGCGGGATAAATCAATTCCACTCCAATATTAGTTGACAGGCCTTGTAACATTCTATGTATTCTCTTCTGCTTTATTTTTTTATTATATATATTATCAATCAATCAATCAACAGCCAAACGTCGTCCATTGCTGAACATAGGCCTCTCCCAAGGTGCGCAAAGCTTCCGGTCCTCCGCCTTCCGCATCCAGTCGGTACCCGCCACCTTCATAAGGTCATCGGCCCACCTGGTTGGAGGGCGTCCTACGCTGCGTTTGCCGATTCCCGGTCTCCACTCTAAGACTCGTCTGCTCCAACGGCCATCGGTCCTACGACATACGTGACCAGCCCATATATATTACTAAATGCGTCACACTGTTATATGATAAAAATATAACTATATCGAGTCGACATTAACTCATGACTGCGAGCTTGTAAAACGATTGGTTTAAGATTTAAGTAATGTTTTAGTATAATTTATTGAGATGGCCCAGTATCTAATCTACGTGGATATTAATTAAGGGTCATGGATTTAAATCCGGGCAAGCATCGTCGAGTTGTCATGTCGTTTGAACCATTAACTGAATTAATTCCAATCACACGATTGAAACAATCTGTATGTGGAAGATAACCTTTTGTATCCTATATTATTATGAATATTATGTGTTATTTTTAAATAAAGAACTTATAAATTGTAAAATATATTTTTAATATGATCGAATAAAATATATAATTGGTAATGAATATCGAAATATTCACAATAATAAATAATTCACAAAGAAAAAAAAATTGAATTTGAATATTTGAATTGTTTTCAGGAGATGGTTTAAATTCGAGGAATGGTAAAAGCCTTTTTGTTATTTCCGGGCATAATTAACTCGGATGAAAAATAAGGAAAATTTTAAGGGTATTTTTAAATGCTAAACGAATTTCTAAAACTCCACGGAAGGTTAAATAAAAAACGAAATTTCATATTATGAAGATTAAAGCTCCTTTGATTCTTCAGAAGCGCTTTTACGAGTACAATGATTTAGAATTAAAACTTATATTAAGCAGTTCCCAGATTGAAGAAGGCTAACATTATATATATATTACAATTTAGATATATCGTAAGATAAGTTCAGAGTAGAGGACAGCCAATCTTCAACTGTGGGTTCTATCTACCAAGACTCTCAAGCGACTCAACCACTGATAACTAACTTACCAATTCCAAAGTGGGTTTCACGTCAAGAAGATCGCCAGCTGCATTCAAATTATTTATTTTGGTATTCAAAGATACTGCGTCTCTGAGCCGAGTCGTAGAGCTATTCTGTAATAACAACTTCGAAACACACTAGCAGAACACTTTCGTGAAACAGAAGGTAATAAGCGACGTTGAATATAATAATTAATATAAAATTTAAAAGACATACGCATCAAAATTGCGTATCAACATAAGCCGGTTTTGACATTTTACGACTGAGATACGAATGACTGTACTCTTGAAATAAATAGGAGGAATAATGTTGTTCTTCTTAAATATGATATTGATTTTAATCTTATTATTACACTTGTAGATTTATAAGAAAATATAATAATTCAAATGATTATATCAATAGGATAATAATTTTAAATTGTTTGTTAAATCGGACGGAAAAAATGTGATTGACACATAAGTAAATCTTCAAGACTTCAAACTTGAAGGTACCTCGAGTTTTTTATGTAGATAGAGAATCCTAAAAATTGACAGGACAGGATTAGACTGGTGCTTCGTTGAAATAATTTGAATATAAATAAAAGTTTTGTTGATTTAAAATAATATCTATGTGTGTACAAAGAGAAATAATGCCGGTATGTCCAGACTTGATAAGCAATTTTCATACTTGAAACGTGAAATTCGTATTAAAGTAAAATGGCGGGACGCTGATATAAAGCGTGTGGTAGCATAATACAGAGTTGAGCGTTACAAGCTCGTCCGGTTAAAAACAACGTTCATTCTATTTTGTACAGTCGCCCTCGCTTTGAGCTTCTCAATTGCGTTCATATTACTGCTGGCATGTTTTGAACTCGGACGTTTTGTTATAAGAAATATACGCTTTTTCATGCGGTCAACATTACGCCACTCGGTTATATTGCGGTTCACGTGGGATTTTGTCGATTAAGCCGACGTTTTGTTGACAGATAAAAATATTTTCATATTCGCTGTTTTTTTTGCTGTTTCGTTTTGACATATCGCACGCAAATTTAATATACGGGAAGCGAATTGTGATACAAATATTAACTACTTTTTTTAATTTCATGTTGTGTTTCAAATGCTATATAAAAGATATAATATAAAAATATATCTTTTTTAGTTAATGTTAGACGATATATAATCTGAGTATAAATGAAATCATAGTATTTTAAGCAATGATTACAGATTCAAAGCTCCAGGTGAATTCTTATTTTCCATCACTTACTGAATCAGCTACGCATCATACGCGGTTATGGGTATGAGTGTAGTGAGGAAACGGACTGACTTATTATAATATATTGGTCGATAATATGCTTCAGTTATTTTTCTAGTATCATGCCTTATATTATAATACTACATACATAAAAATTTTTTTAAATAAAAATAGGTAGGCCTGTTTGTTCTCTTAGATTAGAGACGGGATGTTTTAACATATTAGAAGTGATTAAAGTAGCCTCGTAATATGCTTACAACAATATAATAATAAAATTTTAATAATAATGTTATTTTATTATTGTTTGTTTGTAACGTTACGTTTGATGATAATATGATGTGCTTTAATGAACAAATTAATGTAGCTGAAGGAATTAAATTTGCATGCGACTCTATGGCGGTATGTGGCATTTTATACGTGAAAACATATCATTCTGCAATAAACACATTGAATTGAACTATAAAAGATTAATTTAAGATAAATATTAATGATCATTGTACACGAGAATTTTAAATAACCATCCGATATTTCTTTAAAGTAGATGAATTTAATCTCGTAGATGGTTTTTCATATGCTACTAAATAAGAAGGCTTATATCATGTACGTATTACTAAAATCTTTATTTATTTGTTTAATTAATCAATATAAGTGATGTACTAAATAGTTTTCAGCCGAGATGGCCCAGTGGCTAGAACGCGTGTCTTAACCGAAGATCGCGTATTCAAACCCAGTGAAGTATCACTGAATGTTCATGTGATTAATTTGTGTTTTGAATTCATCTCGTGCTTAGCGGCGAAGAGAAAGGCTGTTATTGCAAATACTTTTCATTTTGCTAATTTTATAATTTTACAAGAAATAATTAATTGTCAACACAGCATAGGTAGGCGGACGAACATATGGGCTACCTGATGGTAAGTGGTCACCAACGCCGATAGACATTGACATTGTAAGAGATGTTAACCATAGCTTACATCGTTAATGCGCCACCAACCTTGGGAACTAAGATGTTATGTCCCTTGTGCCTGTAATTACACTGGCTCACTCACCCTTCAAACCGGAACACAACAATACCAAGTATTGCTGTTTTGCGGTAGAATATCTGATGAGTGGGTGGTACCTGCCCAGACGAGCTTGCACAAAGCTCTACCACCAAGTAGACTACTAACTACGGGGCTTCAAACCCGGGACCTCTTGATCTTCTGCCGTACAAACTAGCGACTAGGCTAACGCATATTCTAGAAGTAAGTCATCCTACAAGGAAACGGGAGGAAAAGAAAAAAATTATAATAATAGTAAAACGATTTGTAATTTTTATAATCACCTTTATATGTAAACTTACAAAATATTTTAAAGAGGGATAATTAGATTTGGCACACCTTGAGCTGACGTCAACATTGCTTTAGTTTTCAATATAAATATTATTCTTGATAACATTTCGTACAAGATTTTTAAGTTCTGGTCAATTTGAATTTGTTGTGTAACTTAATTAATTTAGTATGTTATTTTAACACTACACATATATACCTATATCTAAACTGAGCTTGACATAAGGGACTTTCAAACTATAATTATGTGTAATCCGTATTAGGGAACTGTATTAGGACACATCTCTAGCAAATAACAAGACAGCGCGCAAACTGATTTTATACTGTAATTAATATATTAATGCGATAGTCTAATAGTCCCTTGAGATAAATAGATTAAAAATATTACAAAACGACAGTTTGTGGTGATACGTTAGTGTAGGTTCTTTTAAAAAAAAAATGGCGCCTAATTAAATTAAAAATATTTTGGAACGAAATTCCTTATCGCGCATTACACACACACACATACAAATGGTAAATAAGAGCTAGTATTCGACGGTCACGATACTACTGCCGTAGTACGTGTTTTTATCTAATAATACAGGACATCTAAAGTAATTAGTTTCATTGTTATATATTTTTATTTTTCATTTATTTACTCTCAAACGCTGTGTATTTATTTTACTATGTCATAATATATAGCGAAAGGAACTTCGTTCTAAACGTTTCTCTGAGTTTCTAACGTTTTGCTGTAACGTTATCTATAACGTGTAACTTGATTAATTGCGCTATAAGATATTTCAATTCAAATATATACATATTGATTAAAACAAATTAAAACACTGTATAGAAGAAATCTCACAGTTAAATTAAAATATCATATATATAAAGACTCATTTAACGAACACTAATAGAACAAACTTTGTTTTTTTTTTAAATATTATTGTATTTTGAAAATCTTAAAAATACGGTCATCATTCTTTTGGGTCTTATTTCATATCATATAATTAAATCAGCACGATATATATATATATAAACACAAAAAACCGACTTGGCCGAATTGTTTCAAATAGAAACTTAACAATTTCCAATATTAATTACATTAAGATGGTACTTTAGAGCTATATTGAATACAAAGCAATTAAAACACATCCATAAATAAGTTAAGGCGGAACACATATAAAAACAATTGACAGACGAATTGAGAACATCTTCCATTTTTGAAGTAATTTTTTTAAATGTTGACAGTTACATAATACACAAAACATACGGCGGTTCTACGAAAATGACGTATTTACACATCGATAAATAGTTACATATCAAATTCGCTACTTATAAAAGTTAGTCAGAAACATGAATAACACTACTGGTAGATATTTACAAAACCTTCGTTTGGCACATTTATCCAAATTGGCGAATCAATTAAAACTATTTCTAAAATTTAAACACGTAATTTTCACAACAGTTTTATTGTATCTTAAACCGTTATACGATATGGTTTATTTACACGCTAGAGTCATGTTAGTATATAATGAATCGATATTAACTAGTGTTGGCAACTACTGAAATAGTTGGCAATTTTTGTTTTAGTAATTCTTCAAAACGTCACTAACGATCACTATTCCATGTCGAAGTTCGGAAAACCGGCGTTACTGACTAGTTTCTTGTTACCTTAAGTAATAAACAAAAATTTTTGGTTACAATAGAATTACAAATACATTGTCGAGTATTTCAGAGAAAATGCACCTTAAGTTACAAAATTAATTACACTTTATAACCCATGAAGTAACGTTGTTCAAAACAATATTGAATCAATATTTCATTGGTCATCATGAACAGATATTTTGACAAAAGTTTAACAAAACATGGGGTATAATAACCCCTACAGAAGAGAAGGTAGCATGAATGAGTTAAACACTCAAATCTAGTAGTCTTTGCCTACACATCGCTCGGAGGCGAGGAGGCGGTGTCCGGGCGCTAGTGCAGCTGGCTCTTTGTACTGAACCCATAGTGCAAGTACGGGGAGTCCGCCCCCTCCCGCGGCCCACCCGTACCCCCGCTTCCTCCACTCGGACACTTCAACGCTGAACGCAACTCGGATGCCATTTCCGAACAAAGCGAGGCCTGAACAAACAAATTAATTGTAAAATATGAAACAGCACTCAGGGACGAAAAGAGCTCGGGGTATATTTACCTCTTCCTTCTGGGATTCCGTCAGCGGTGGAACAGACAATGGTTTTTACTAAAATTATTATTTGTATATAATTATTTTTGTACTAGGTCCTATTCACACAGCTCAATTATTAGATAAGCATTTATGTTTTGAGGTCTTGGGATAATCGGCTCCTTGGACTACCATTCTGGCACAAAATATTAGTAAAATTAGTACCTAATTATAATTCTAGATTACAATATAATAATTTCCTCGAAATCATTACTTCTTCTAGCGTCATTACAATTTTTCTATACACTATCTAGCGTCTAAGGAAAACAATGAGAAAAAATTTTTACCAACTTTTAGAAATAAACCTAGAACAAAGTTCAATATGTGAGTTTTTTTTAAATTAATTTTAATAAGAAAAAAAATATATTAATATTGAATATATAACGGTATATTATATAAGTATAGTATTTTCATACCCGTTCATCAACCGCTACTTTCCTCGACTTCCACACGAACTCGCAGACGGCGATGACGCAGGCGACGCCCATGCCACCCATCAATACCACAAATACTCCCCCCACGTTCGCCAAGCCCAATTCATTCGCGGTTGAAGAAGATTTCGATGTTTCGTCCTGGTTCAAAAAATATTATTGAAAGTTTACTAAGCTATAACCATTTTCTTTTATAGCGTAGGCATGCGGACGAGTATATTGGCCACCTGATGGTAAGTGGTCACCAACGCCCATTGACAGTGGCATTGTACATTCCTTTAATAAAAAAAACATCGCCAATGCGTCACCAATCTTGGGAACTAAGATGTTATGTCCTTTGTGCCTGTAATTACACTGGCTTACTCACCCTTCAAACCGGAACACAACAATACCAAGTAGTGCTGTTTTGCGGCAGAATATCTGATGAGTGGGTGGTACCTACCCAGACGGTCTTGCACAAATCCCTACCAACAAGTAAGAGCGTTTAAAACGAGACAAATTATATTTCATAAGTGAAATATTAAAATATACTTGAAGTTATACGTAGTACAAGTAAGCCGAGAAGTATAGGTATCTTCGAGCAACGCGAAATTTTTCGTAATACAATTTTTTTAGTGTTGGATATATGGTCATAAAGCCCTTGAAACGAACGCGTTGTCGCTAAGTCACCAATCTCACCTACCGGATATTTTTGTATTTTGCTCTGGTGATGACGCCTTTTACTCAAACTAGTTTTTTATACTAAATAGGCAAGTGCTTATTGAATGTAATTATTACGTATTTATATTACACACACAATAACAACAATAATATATAACATAAAATAGAGCTGAATGTGACAAGATAACAATGTTCTAATCTAATGTAATAATTATTAATTTAAATAAATTGAAAATTTTTATTACCAATTTTATAGAAAAATGTTCCAGAATCAAAACACGTATTCATGTATACCTAATTACTGTTAAAGTAATTTCAAAGCTCTACGCAAAAAAAGTGAGAATAAAAAATGGAGATAAAACGTTCGAGAATCAGGGTGTTTGTTTATAAGTTTAATGATATATCTATTGAATGTCCGCAGATAGGAAATAAAGTTGATGTATTGATTTAAATAAAATATTGTTTTTATATTTTTTGTCAAATAATTTTATGTAGACAAAGCCATTTAGATATTCCGTTTTCTACTAGTAGTGTTAAACGGATACCTGATATTTAAGATAATTAATTTAATCAAACTTAAATTACATAATTGTTTTAGTTTTTGTTATTAGAAATACGAATTAAAATTTAATTGATTATATCTTCTCAATAGCCGACATTACTTCATGGATAGACCAACGATATTCATTCGTATTTATAATTCATCTCGTGTCTAACAAAAAGCATCGTTAGGAAATCTATATGTATCAGAATTCTACAGTGTACGTCATCACTTAATGAGAAAACTTTATTGGCGTTGCGCAACCTCTAAATATGGTACCAAAAATCGGTATACGAACACTCTGAATAAATGGTATCAAGAATCTAGAACGCAAAGTCAAATGAAAATCGTAAATTAAAGAAATATTAAGCACACTATTCTAGATGTATTTCCAGGATATGAACCAGCGTGTTGAAATGAGCCCCGATCTTCAAGAGATAAGTGGACTTTGCTTTGGTTTTGAATATTTTAATAATAAACAATGAGAATGATATATAAAATTCTACGTACCCTGCAGGATCCGCCACCACGTTTTTCTTTCCACCATTTTGTTTTTAATATGTGTAATTTTCCTTCCTCTTGCAGTTTCAAAACAGCTCCGCTTATAGCAGTACGGTATGGTGAGTCTACAAACGTTCATACGTTAGAGAGCCCTGACCGGAAGAATGTGCATTCGCAATATAATTTTTCCTTGCATTAAATTTTAGCTTATGGTTTGTCCGTTTAAATCTAACTATGACATGGTTATATGGGCGAATAAATAAGACAATAACTTCTAGTTTTTGATGTTGGTTAACTAATTCGAGTTTTATCTGAACGATCATTTGTCTGTGGCAGACGATGACGTAATAGCCGACCAATGAGCATTGAAATAATAGCCGATGAAATTAATGAAATTAATAAGCTTCTCAAGCTAGGTAATTAATTTTGTTTCATAGGAATTAGTGTTTTTGTTCATCTTTTATGCGTTTTCCTTGTTAATCCGATTGAATTGAAAGTTTGTTCAATTATTATTTGAAATTGCGAGAAGGTTTATGGTACAATACTATTAACGTACTTGGTGTAGCGTACTAGGATAGCGATTCGTATCGGATAATACTTTACAAATAAGTACATTAAGGGAAATTGCAACGTATGTAAGGTTGAAAAATGGACCACCTGATGGTAAATAATCATCACCGCCAATATACATTTTCGCTGTAATAAATATTAACCGTTCTGTACCTTGTCATCAACCTTGGGTAATAAGATGTTATATTACTTGTGCCTGAAACTACAATGGCTCGCCTACTTACTCTTTAAAATGGCTTCAAA
The DNA here is from genome assembly GCA_905220585.2 of Nymphalis polychloros. Taxonomy (NCBI): domain Eukaryota; kingdom Metazoa; phylum Arthropoda; class Insecta; order Lepidoptera; family Nymphalidae; genus Nymphalis; species Nymphalis polychloros. The sequence goes on along the minus strand of HG992253.1, from coordinate 11,703,701 downwards.
GACGGTATAAATGACGAGTGGTCGGTACCTACACAGACGTGCTTGCGCAAAGCCTTATCTTGAGATAATTTTATATTGAGAGTTAATACTCAGGAAACGTTTAGTCTGCTTCCTATAACTTGGTTTATGCTATGCACGCTCGGGCTATTGCTATATTATAGCTAATAGCACACATGGCTGGTGGCACATTCATGGTATCATAATGGTTATCTACAAAGGTGGCTAAATATAGTGATTCTCTGGAAAAAAAATCAAATTAAAAAATAAGACTCACTTGGTGGCATAGCGATTCCATATCCTTTAGAATCCAGCATCCCTCCCACTTGCGTGAGGTCACAGTTCCGTTCAACAACATATTCGATTGTCGTGGACTCCATGAGGTATGCGTAAGCACCTTTGCCCCTCATCACTCTCTCCTCTCCTTCCTTATTGCTACTTGTGAATACAGAAGGCCGGGCTGATTCCATGAAGGACCACATACGTTGATAGGTCGAGAAATTAGAATCCTGAATGTCAATAATGGTGCGTATATAAATTTAATATCTTATAAGAAGACATATATTCACGATTTAGCTATCTGATCTTTGTGATAAATGAAATCACCTAGGCTTCGTGTAAATAACACCACTGCTGCATAGATGCCAATAAAATCATATCAATATTTAAAATTTTTGTCTCGCCTTCGAGCTTAAGCCGAAAAAAAGCGCACTGAATAGGAAACTATTTTTTACAATAATAAATCCTAAGATGAACATACACTATTACCGACACCAAAAAAACTGATAGAAAATAAAAAAGTGCACGGATATGAAAACCCAGCTCCCAGCTCATAACGCCATGCTCGATAGCGAGAGATGCTGGTTGGAAATGGTCTCCTTCTGCGACATGACAGTCTCGCGTCGCGGAGGCGGCGGAGCGGCAGCGCGAGGAGGTTGCCTCCGCTATTTCAATCCGCCGAAGAAGACCGGGGAGAAGGCGTCTGCGCTATGCGCACCTTCTCCCCCCGCCGTAATAGCCGCTTGGGCTAGGTGAACTCCCCGTATCCGGGAACCTCCCTAGAAATGGAGGCCCGCAGAGGCGGGCCGACCGTCGGGGCGTCTCGGTAGCATGCGCAAGCGATCCCGTGGCGCCCTCCGACCAGACGGAGAGGATACCGCTGGTATTTTAGTGGGTATTCCGGCGCCTTCAGTGCCGGCGAGCCCCACATACCCCCCCCCACTTCATGTGGGGGAAACGCGTAAAGCGTTTCTCCAGCGAGAAAAAAAAGAAAAAGCTCCCAGCTCATCGTGTTGACGGCTGTTTTTAACAAACAATAATTAATTATGTACATAATGTCAGTGCTACCCTTAGCAGAAATGGTTATTAATCTTACGTCCAAACTACGTCGAAAACAAAGTAGTGAAAGTAAAAAATGATATCGGGTATCTTATTTTAATCTGCTGGGAAGATAATGGTGAATGTCATGATCTAGTTGAAGAGTTATGATATAAAATTTATACGAATTTAAACAGCTGCTTAGGCGACAATCGGTACAAAATTGTATCAGAACCTGCGACAGCGGAGACATGTACACGAAGCCTTAAGACCTTAGCTGAGAAATTAAAATAATAGTTTACAGTTATGTACTTAATTTTAGAAATTACCCTAAAGAAAGCCGCGGTTGATCCACCCTTTAAAGCGCCGTATTTAATTTTAGTCTGTTTGGCCAAATCTTCAGCACTTTCGATTGGTGAGTCCATTCGTTCCACAGTCAAAAAAGCTGCTAAGTTAGCAGTGTACGAGGATATCATGATCAATGTGAAAAACCACCACATTCCTGCCACCATCCGAGTTGACACCGCTCTGTATCATATTTTGTTAATTAAATTGATATTATGTTGATGTCAAACCTCCGTGTTTTAATGTTATAGTAAAACATTCTTAGATATATACTATTATATCAAATAAGTTTTATTATTCTGTGTTTACTCAAACGAAAACAAATGATTTATGTTTTGGTGTACACGAACAATTATTTCAAAAACCAGTCACCCCACGCCACTTGACGTGTTGTTTCTGATTAGGAGTACGGCATGTCGCGTTAAGTGCTACTGTTTACGTCACATGAAATTTCCTGTAATACATTCATTATTTTGTTCCATTTAAAACGCGTTTCAACACGACATATTATATAACACCCTATTAAGACATTTAATTTAATTTGCTTACATATCAAACATTTATATATTACATAGATGCTTCACAATGAAATATTGAATAAACTTCATCATTCTTTTAATAAAATAATTTTAATAAATCAAAGTAAAACATACAATATGAAACTAGAGAACGATTTTTCATTACACTTAACATGTTTGCGTATGATATTATAATGTAAAATCGATCTCAATTTAAGACTACGCAAATTTAAAACTTGATGCAGCAAGCTATGGATACTATGAAAGCACAAAACTTTTACGTGCATTGTCAAAATTATTTTGTTATGTCAAATTAGCAACTGAACCACAAACTTTTTAGCTAACTATTATGGAACCCATTTCGGATTCCCAACACGCTTCTATTTAGATTGGCCGCTCCCGGCGACTACCGAAGCTTAAAATTCACAAAGGGCTGTGGTCGTTTTGAAACTAATTAGCAAAAGGAAGTCAAAGTGATTTACGCAATTAATAGCAGTGATTTAATATATTATATGAAAACTCGTTTACAAGTTAAGCGTTTCCAATATTTCTAGTCCTTTGAGAATTTATGATTTATCTAATTGTTCGCAATTTTGATGATCGAGCTCATTATCGTCGTTATTTTGACTTACTTCGGTGCGATATCCGAACCTTGCTGCATCAAGGATCCGATAGTGAACCACAGCGAGTTCAACAGTGTGAACTGATTCTCCAGCACCGGCGGCTCGTCTAGACAGTTCCGGGGGTTGTCCCACTCGTACGGGCTGAACCTGTGCCCAAATATGCCCATTTAATTTTTTGCTGTCGTAAATATTTTTCCATTTATTGTTATATTTCAAATTCAATTGGCGTAAACTTTAAATTTATGCAAAATAATTTCGCATAAATCGAAAGTTTTTTAAGTGTATTTGAAATTACAGATCATGGCAACAGATTCATGATTATCGGTCTACCCACTTGTTTTAAAATGAATGCTGTGGACTTCGCTGAGTTCACTAACATCCTGATACATTTGAGAAACACTTGAAGGCACATGTTACAAGCTATCTTACTTGGGTAAAAAGTCACAGCTTTGTTGCATTAAGGATCCGATTGCAAACCACAAGCAGTTTGATAGAGAGAAGATATTTTCCAATTTTTCACCGTCCGGTGTATGCGTTTGATGCCATTCATATGGTGTAAACCTGATATATATTAGATTGATGATTTATATTATAGTCAAAGATGGCTGCTGAATAATTGATACTTTAATCAGACACGATCATTATTTCAATGCTAGAAAAATTTTCTGAATTTGATCTATTTCATCCTCTGAAATATTGTTAGTAAGGAAATAACTTATAGTTAATGATCCTTAAACAGTTTAAAAGAAAGCAATAAATTATGTACTATATACGAACAGTGTATCGCAACGCGTGACCACTTGATACTTTGTTTATTTGTTAATTATATCGAATATTTTTCTCCTATTTTTTACTGATTTGTAACTGTTTAAGATTCAGCAGCCTTAGATGCTAATTACGAAGATTATTTGGAAGGTTTAACCAAATATATAACATTATTTTAATAGTTATTAGTATTTAACTAATAAGAAAATTATTACTTACAAATTATGTATTATGAAGTATACTACGTCTATAAAGATGACATCATTAATGGAAAGTTTTAAAATAATACATTTTTATTTTAAAATTGGCTTTACTACTTGAGTGCGTTAAACACATAAAAAAGCTCACTTACCTGGCCAAAATAAAGAGCAGAACCGAAACGCCCAAGTATGCTGTGGCCATATAAATCCATACATCTAGGGATAGTGGGGATAAAAACGAGAAAAGGTTCGGCGGCTGCTTAATAGGTTTGCGGTAAAGTACCGAAATCCCTAGATTCATGAATGGCATTGTGAAGTCCACGACCTGTTCCCTGTATAAATGAAATTATTTCTCTGAACTGTCAGGTAAATACTTGTATTCACAATGAAACGTTGATATATAGAAATGTAAAGGATTGGGCATTGTAAGAGCTGTACGGTAGTAGGTTAACGTTTTTATAACTTTTTATAAATAATATACAACTATAAAAATTTTTTGTTAAAGTAAATAACTAAAATCTATTCGGTATTCGGTATTATCTATTCCGCCCAGGCTCTTCATAAATATAAAAAAAAAGTAATAAAGGTTACAACTTCACATCAAAAGGAAATTTCATCAATCATCACAATCAATACATGTTTTCCCATATTGATAATTTGAATGACGCTTCGTAGACATTTTGAACAAGCGTAAACAAAAATAATTGTTTCTAGGTTCCTTCGTACGTTTTATTATGTATTTCGTACTTTATATTACGTACACAGTAGCAGCCTGTGAATGTCCCACTGTTGGGCTCAGGCCTCTTCTCCTCTTTTTGAGGAGAAGGTTTTGGAGCTTATTATATTACGTACATGTTTTTATAAAAATTGAATCCTGTTATTTGGATTTTAATAAAAAAGTTACTTAGAAAAATTTCAAATCAAATGTTAAAATTACACTTCACCTTGTCATTGAATGAAATCTAATAATTCATCATCGAACTATCTGATGTACTTCGTGCGTCGTTCGTCAAAATCTGACATGTTTTATACAAGCAAGCAATAATCAACCAAGTTGAAAGAATTTGGCATTTATTTTTGCACCATAAAATGCTAAGAAAAATTATTTAATCGAATAGTATAAACATTATTCTAACGTTATATTTTAGGCATAATTTATATCTAAGCTACCACTGTTTCGGAGTGTATACATTAGCGAAGAGTCCAGCTTAAAAAAAATTAAATACATAAGCAATTATACTTATATATCTTGAATGGAAACCAACGAATGCTATATCAATTCACTATCATTCTTTGTTATCATCAGTGTGTTGTTTTTGTAATTGGATTTTAACATAAAATTTGATTGTTACACAGGCAACGTTAGCAGTAAATGTAAGTAGTAGATTACTAACTAACGTATGGTATTATAAAGTTTCAAAGACCTTAGCTCCATGATTATTACAAAAATATGATTATTTCACTAATACCACGATGAAACTGGTCTTGAAGTTTTCAAAGCGTAGGCGTTGATCTCGAGGGAAATTGTTTCGAGTATCTAACGATAATGTCGTAATAATCATCGTTAATATGTTTCGAGATTAATAATACCAAATAAATTCATATTACTATATTATTATACCGGTAATTTTTGTATTTGAAGTACTAATTACTAAAATTGTTCCGTATTATTAAAAAAAATAACTAACTTCGTTAAAGTTTTGTGTGTAAGAAACATTTTAAGACCAAAAATAATGAGAGATAATTTTTTTTTTAAATACGTCTAGTACATTTAATGCTGTAAATGTTTGGATATTTTCTATTATATTTTGCAACAATTAAAAACAAACAACTTGCCTGTCATAAGTGATAGTGAGGTCCGCAATCGCCACATCCGCTCTTTGCTCCAACAATTCCCGTATCATGCCGTCCCACTCTTTCGTCTCCCGGTTATAGGACCCGTATCGACCGTCAGGCGCAAGTTTGAACGTATAATTGAAGCCGAGAATTTTTGATATTTCATTTATGAGATCAATGGCATAGCCCTCGAATTGTGCGTTTCCTGTTAATTTCTCGCTTGCCTCCTTACGCATGCAATATGGCGCGCTCTACGAGATCAGAGGCAGAATTTAATAACCAAGAATAAAATGTTCAATTAAAAGCTGCTGTATACCGTTTAATTTAAAGCTTGGATAGTTTCGTTTGATTATATTAAAATTGAATAACAATAATTGCTTTTCAGAAGAGAATAATAGTAAAGGAATTAGGTAAAAGGAATTTTAGTAGGTTCTTACTTTACTATATGAGTTGAAAATAACACTAACGATTTGGAATATATATTACAAAGTACGAAGTACTTAGAAAAAAAATCACACATTGTGTGACGAATTGAAGACGCGAATGAAGTCACGGGCAATAGCCAGTTTTCAATAAGCATTTCCTCTGTAAAAGGAAAATATTTGCTTGGAATAAGGGCTTTTTCGCATATTATACGGGATTAATATACCCCTTGTTCTCTTTCCCGGGAAAATATATCTACATGACGGGCTTATTAATTTCCTTTCTATGACTCGCTAGGGTGTTGTTCTTTAGAATTTACTAACAACTTACCAAAATTGTAGTAACGACGAGCGTTTTGTTTTGAAGTATTTCAACTATTTGCTTTTGATTATCTCCATACGATCTTGTGTAATTAACACCCTCCGAGGAATTCCAAGTTCCCGCCTTCTGGAGGCCCTCTCTCGTAAGTTCGATAATATCGAGAGTAAAGTCACTCCTGAAGCCTTGATGATCGAACTTTATAACTCCTGTTAAGCCTTTCATTTCAACCTGTTCGTTAAAGCCGAGTTAATAGGTATTTAGACGTGTTTGGTGAAATTATTTCTGCGAACGTTGCAAAACTTTTGGTAATTGTTTTTTAAATTAAAGAATGTAATAAACAGTGTTATAAAAAGTCGTTTTAATCGTTAGTGAACTGACTCAAGTTTTTATTATATATGCCATAAAGTATGAGTCCACAGTTTGAATTATTTTGCTATGTCCATAATTTCATTATATTGTAGGAATGAATTTATGTTGAATTATAAAAGTGTATTGAAGGGATTATAATTAGTTTTAATTTTATTTCAGATATTCTATTTTACTTTAAAGTTCTAACTTTCAACAACGAATAAAATTAATCGCTATAGTTAGTTTATTTTCTTGCACAAATTCTTAAGAGTAAATGATCTATATATACAGCAAATTACTCCTTGTGTCCTATACAATAAAGGCTAAAATATCTTACTTACAATTTTCATGTAGTTAATGAGGCTGTACCCATGAGGCCATGTGTCTTCGGCTTCGCATGACAGCGGTCTTACATCGATTTGTTGCGAAGTGTCAAGGTCGTGTAACGCTTTCGCAAATAAATGTACCGCGTCATACATCAACGCGGTCTCTGTCTGCAGAGGATTTCAACCTTTATAACTCAGAGACTAAAACCCGACAATCTAATAGTAATATAGATTTCAGTGCAATACTAATATTGGCTTTCCCGATTAACTTCTGGTTCGTTGAAATAGGATTTATCGAGAGTCATAATCGAACCATTGATGTTTGCATTATTAAACGACCTGTACTTCAATATCAATATCCCGTTTTGTTATAAAATGGAAACGAATAATTATTGTAATTAACGAGATAATTAAAACAACATTTAATTCATGACACATCTGCCAACCACGTTCAATCGAAAATTATTCACGCGCAATAAATTTTAATGTCAAATACGAGGTAACATAAAACCGAAATCACGTAAAATTTTATGGTATGGGACAGGGGCTTATTGTATGATGTGGTGGAATGTTTTATTGTCAAAAAAGTAAATAGAGCTTAGCTTTAGTTTTATATATTTGTAAGTATTGCGAAATTTCTGATATAAAATTTGATATTACAAAAATGGTATTGTGTGTTAGATTATTTAGGATCGTAAAAGACATACCTTTATAAAAGTCATATTCTCCTGAAACAAAAAAACAAAGTGTAGTCAAATACCAAACTTAACGCCGTTGCCAAACTCTAAATAGGATTTTGATTACCTTCACCGATGTGTGCCCCAGTTGCAGTTTCCGTCCCTTTCTCGCTTCATCGTAAACCCAGTCTCGAACGACTCTCTGAACTTCAGCTCGTTCAGGATCAAGAAGTCTCAAAGCTGTTATATTCGTTCCGCCGTATTTAAATTCTTCCAAGTCGACACTATGAAGATCCTATATAATAATGAAACCCTGTTAGAACTGTCTATTGTATGTTATTGTGAATGATGTGAAAGTAATGCCTAAATATTATTTGTGTGTAAGTAAAATCGTATGATTCTTTTTACGTAAAAAATATATCGCGAAACAAGTAGTGAGATTTGGCTGTGGTTACGCTCATAGACAATGGTATTGTAAGAAATGTTAACCATCGTTTACATCGCCAATGCGCCACCAACTTTGGAAACTATGATGTTATGTCCCTTGTGCATGTAATTACACTGGCTCACTCACCCTTCAAACCGGAACACAACAATACAAAGTACTGCTATTTTGCGGTAGAATATCTGATGAGTGGATGGTACCTACCCAGACGAGCTGGCACAAAGCTCTACCACTGAGTATTATTTTCATAGAATCACAATGACAAAAATAATGGAGAATAACTATACAGAGGATGGACAAATGGGCCACCTGATGGTATGTATACCATGTTGGCCCATGGCGGTATTGATCACTTGGTCATCAGCATCCATCAATGGGTTCAGTTTTGGTAGATACCACCCATTCATCCGATAATTTACCTCTAAACATAAACATACTTATAGTAGTTTTCCGGTTTCAACGGTGAGTGAGCCACTGTTACTTCAAGCACGGGGACATAACATCTTTGTTCCCAATATTTGTGGCTCATTAGCGATGTAAGGGATGGTTAATATTTCTTACAGTGCCAATGTCTCTGGGCGCTAGTGACCACTTACCATCAGGTGGATCATTTACACGTCAGCCTAGCTATAAAATTAATAAATAAGTGTTATTCGCTTGCAGCTATATGAACGGCTATAGTAGTGTATATGTGATACATTATTTCGAATCGACAAATATTGCGACAACTCTAGTTATTCAAAAATATGCTGAGCACGTACCTAATTCTCTCGGTAGTGCAATCGAGTACATTGTTGGAAACTGACATATGTACCAACTGACTATTTTCTACATTGAAGTGATCGCTATTGTTACAAATCACTCTAGTATATAGAATAAGAGACTACGAATCTTTTGGTTCCGTAGTAGGAAGTACCCGACAATGAGATACATGTTTTTTTCTTCTTAATTTAATTCAGGATGCCTGGCATCATTGTGAACTGATGCTTTAATTAGCAATAAATTTCATTTCAAATCCCTGGTTGGTCTAGTAAAAAGGTACAAAATATTTTCAACAAAATATTCTTATTCTTACATCCCAGCACAGATAGCACAGATGCCTTTAGGCATTAAGTCCGCCTTTTGTCAAACTACACAATGTGGTGGGCAAATAAGTTTTAAATAAATAAATAAATAAATAGCACTAAAGCCGTTTTTTACGCCTGATCGCAATAATGGTAAACGTGAAAAAATTATAATTAGAATTTCGGTTTGTGGGTTATTTTGTGCAGATGGTTAATGAATCATTGATATGTTATTGAAAGTAACGCTACCTCCGATTTGGAATATAGACTGCAATGAGAGAACTCAGTATTTAGAAAAATATTGTCATGACAATCATTTATTCTTATTCCTTTATTATTAGTAACAAATTTTATAACGTTGTGCCCGCTACCATCAATGGATTTTGTGGATAAAGTTTTTATATTACAGATGTCGATACTTGTATATCGTTACGTTACGTAACGTAACGATATACGTTTTTACCACCAACAGTGTCGTTAAACACAATTAATATTTTTTTTAAGTAACTTTTTTGCTTAGTATTTTAAAAATCATTACATAAATAGAACCGACACACGATACCTAATAACCACTTCACGGGTCGGACACGAATTTTGTTACACGCTGTATATGTTTTTATTTTACATACACGAACCAAGCGTTGAGGCCATATATAATTTACTGATATATTATGCTGTAGATATTTCTCGTTGTATCTATTTGCATGAGCAATGATCCTAGCCAAAATAGCGGTGAAATAATTTAAGCTCTTAATTCGGGGCAATTTAAACTGGGTTTGTCATATTAAATACGAATTACAATTTGAATGAGCAGTCGAGCGAAGAGAAAATTGCTGCCATATTTTTTTCATGTTTCAACTGAAAGCTTTAATAACGATGAGTAGCTATAAATTCTTTTAATTATCTTACTATGTGATTTATAGCGAGTACTTGGATAATGAACATGTTTCAAAAGAATAGAAAATCTTTTTGTAGCCCAAAAACTTACAATTTTGAGGATTTATTGCAGTTACATAAATCCTACGAAAGGCACTTTTCTTCTATTCATGTAATAAAAATTTAACAGGGTCGTGTCAGGACATACGTTATACTTTAAAGATATGTCGCGTGGAAGAGGAGTAGAGCGGAATGAGAGAGAGGAATATATAGTTAAAGCATCCACACATCACGTGGACTTTACATAATTTAACGACTAACTCGACGACGAATATTTTGAACTGGCGATTCATACAGAGCAAATTTTTCAAGTGCCATAAGCAAATTCAATCTGAATTTAAATTATTTAACTGAAGCATTACTGATTAAATTAAAAGCCACCACTAAATCTGAAACTAAAAATATCTCGATTTAAGATCAAAACAAAAACTCTAAATATATACGTTCTGGTAATTTAATTATACACCAGAAGCTATGTAAATAATTTTATTCATATATAAATATAATTTCGTTGGTCATTTGTTTATATACTTGTTATTGTACTTGTTATAAAATAGATATTATAATATTTAGGCAGTACCAAACTGTTTCTGCTAATGTTTATTTATAAAAAGTCAAAATAAGTTCAACGACCTTTAAATTGTATCAAGTAACTATATCAATAAGGCATTTTAAAATTTAAGTGAGTTAAAATGTTATGTGAGCGACTGAAAATATGGAATGAGAAGAGTCAGCAACATTTAATTCAACTTAGAAGATGTGTATATACATATTTGTTAATGAGTTTTTGTTTCGAAGACCGCCACATATTCAATAAAATGCCGCGTATAATGTAAACAAAAGAGTTGCCCATTCTGTAATAAAACACTAGTAAGAATGTTAATACATAACACAGCAAGTCTCTCATTTAGTATTTAAATAACCAGTACTATATGATTATTTTACCGCTAGTTTCAGACCATGAGGATCTAAGTTAAAACCCCGGGTCAGACCAATAGAACGTCATTGGGTTTTTCTGTCAAGAAATTTTCTATAGTGGCCTGAATTTGGATATTAGCAGTGTTAATACTCCTGTGTCACAAAAAGCACGTCAAACCGTGAGTCCAGCACCTTAACTATTTTTGGTCGTAACAAATTCCATCGGATTAGGAATGGAGAATGCACCTGTTTTTCTCAGGGACAGTAAACAAGATACAAATAGTAGTGTTTGTCTCAGAAAATGTTAAATACATTCCATTAGGTGCTGATTTTTTGGGTGTTCATGTAAATTTATTTTTTCAACGGCTTAAATATTAGTGATACAAAGTGACGTATGTGTTACTTAAAGTGACTCACCAAAGAAGTGACGAGGTAGCTGTGGTAATCCGACATCATACCAATCTGTTGCGCTTGCTGCAAAACATCCCTAATCCTCTCAGTGGCGCAATCTAGCACTATGTGAGATTCCGCTGAGTTCTTTATTTGTTTCAAAAGGGGCCTGCAAATATCTCTTCATATTAACACGTGATTCTTTGTAATATTTTTCTACATAAATGATTTATCTACTACTAGCCGTTTTTTTCCTATTATTTAATTAAATTATCGACTATTGGTATAAAAGTTAACAATGAAGTTTAGTTTTTACATAATGGTATAAGTTAGCATCATATCGTTTGGTGGAAACATATGTGTCATATTTTCTGTCATCATATCCAAGTGTCCTCACGGTTTTCCCTTATTGAAACAAGTACGTCAAAACTCGTAATTTTCACATTTCACATTTCTCACTAACTGTTAGATCCACTAATTATAACTAATAATTATTCCTTTAATCTTAAACGCTTGTAAATTTTATATTAAGTTATAATACAAATTTAAATTTAGAATTAAGTTACACTTCGACACGACTTATTAAGCTGTAAATAAACAGAGGTTATAAATTGTTCAGTGAATCCCCAGATACCTTACAAACTAGATGGTAAATTTTATTGCTCGTATTTTATTAGACTCGGATGTAAGTGATGAGATTTTAACCTGTAATCGTGTGAATCTGGCAGTTGTCTGACAGCAACGGGCAGTTCGGAGGGCCCGTGGGCTTTCAATAATTCCTGCAAACGCACTAAACCATCGCTGTTTTCGTACACTATTGTAAACGATTTCCAACCCCAAGCCCGCACCAGGTCTACGTAAGCCTGTAATAAAACATTTGTATTAGATTGTTTGCCGTTAAAACGGGCCTTTGTTTCAAACATTATGAATGAAATTTAATACAAACATGGCGTGTTTTTATTTAGATTTATATTAAATCTATTTTCCTTTTGACAATGAAAATGATTGCCTCCACGCTTAACGGTTCCTATATTTTTATATTTTTATGATTATCTGCTTAGCCAGTATCAAAATATATTTTTTTTAATTCGAATGGTTTTACATATAATATGTGTATAGAATATTAATAACAAAAATAATATACACAAACTAATAATAAGCTGGAATAAATAATCAATTAAATCTCAAATCTTTAGATTTAAGATCGAAAATGTTATCCAGATATATTGTAGTGTACCCAATATAAACAATCTTATTAACCACGAACAATTCTCATTTAATAAGACATGGATGTCGGATCGTAGATTAGAGATTACATTTATAATTTCATGTATTTTAGTTTAGTTTAACAGTCTAAATTATAATTGTAACTAATTTAAGATGGTATACTACAAATTAATAGTTTTATATTATTAATTGTACAATTTCAATATGCATTAATATAATTAAAGGTAATTGTATGTTGATATATAGGTACAACATTTTGAATTAGCTAGAATTTATATTGAAATTTGCGGAGTCTATTTCGGTTTAAATAGAGAACTATAACATATTATTATACATTTTGTATAAGTTTAAATGTTATAATATTAAAAGGAAGTATAAATATTGTAATTATTGATTTAAGATTTAAATGAAAAACACGATCTTAAGGAGTCGCATTAGTTTAGATTTTCAAGATTGGATTGTAAAACAGGCTTGTATATAATAATAGTTTCAGCTGTAAGAGTAATACTGTTATTATCAACTGCAGGACAAACCACTTCTGTTAATAAGCTGGTTGTACAGATTAAGTTTACTTCCTAAATAACTCTAATGAAGCTCTGGACATAATGTAGACAAGACGACATGTAAGACATAGGCGAGTATAGTCCATTATAGAGTTACGTGTCTATGAGATGTATCCCAGTTAATAGATTTATCTTCAATCCACTTACCCGACTGAGAGCCGCTGGATGGGGGTAGAGGTTGACGAGACAGGATTCTCGTCTTGTACGGTAATCCCACCTGGTTTCTAAATGGGGTAGTTCCATTGTATCGCAAATCGATTGCACGTGTGCCGCTGCAGGAGCCGATTGCGGACCAAAGATAGCCGCCACGCCGCTTCGTAGAAGGTGGCATACTATATAAAGATATTTGAAATTAATAAATAATTATCATGTTAAACATTATCGAAATACAAGTCTGAAAAATTAAGTGATAAAAATCAACACCAATCAAAAGAGAGACATACTAAACCGGGAGATGGAGACACAAAATTTCAGGTCATTTGTACGAGTTGCCGGTACCAGCGCCATGACCATCATTTTTCATTTCATCTTTACATAATTAGATCACTGTAGAGTCATACTGGTACAAATGACCTGGAATTTTGTATCATCATCTCTTGGTTACCATCTACCAGTATGGACCGGGAGATGAGAGGAGAATATTAGATTTTTTATTTACATATGTATGCTTAATTTTTATGTGTTGGACACATATAAACCCACAAAGGATTGGCGTAGTTGACTAAGATTCATAGCCCTCTCTTATGAGAGTAGGCATTATAACTAAGCTTTTGATAAAGTATGTATGTATATGTTATAAGCCTAAGGTCATAAAAAAGGTTTTATTACAATTCGGCAAATGTTCATAACAAAATTGAATGCAATATCGAGAAGCTGAAACTAACCTCGTTTCGATGCATGGAAGCTGTCTTGTGGCGATATAGTTTCAACTTGCGCTAGTAACTTGGCTCGGGGCAGTATTGCGCGGTCTGCGTTAACCCTCTCCACGGCGTAGCGAAATGCAACCTCTTGTTTATCATCTTCGGGGTGGAATAGACCCCCTGTTGTACGGAGCACGTTTTAACTTTAGTACACAATAGTATTCCTATTACGTTCTTAAATGAAAGTATATTAGTACCAAAACAATGTATAGATTCAATTTAAATAATAGCGAAAGTAACATCATTTCCTTCAGCAAATTAAATTCTTAATGCATTTTGTTTGTTTTTAAATTACATTTGTAATAAAACTGGTCCGATTTTTACAAATATAATTTAAAAACAAACAAAACTTTACAGTCGAATATCTGATCCCGTCGGGGTCACCAGTTTGGTGTTTGGAGGAACAGGGTGTAAAGTTCCTTATTCACCATTGAAAAGGGAGGATCCTCCGACCAGATGGGTGTTAGTCTGGTGGGCTACTGCCCGATGGTTGTTGTCGGGTTCTTGTATATATGTTCAATCGCTCGGATAACTTTAATATGGCGATGTAGGATACGTCAGTTTTTAGTTTTCGTATGTGGCGAGATAGATGTCGCTACAAGTAGCTTTACAGGAAATTCAGTTGATCGTTCGTAAAATTGGTGACGATTTTCGATATAAGGATAGATTTGAAAATATCAGATTATTTAAAACATACTGCTTGTGATGATATATTATATACCATAAATATTTGCCATATTTGTGAAGTAGCATGGCCACGATATAATACTTCGAAATTTGAATTTATTGCGTTCCGAAATCAAACTTACTTACGGTACAATCAAATATTTGGTCATTTAATCATTTAAAAAAAAACGATTTCACAAAATTCTTCTCTCTCAAAAATTATTAGGCTGAGGTGACCCAAATGTTTCGTAAAAGAGACACTCTTTCAACGAACGTCGCTTTTACTACATTTCGTCCACATTTTACGCGGTTTCCTTTGATATATTAAAATTGGCATGGTATGAATACGGTAGACCTTGTCTGTAAGAATAAACACGAAACTCTTCGTAGAACGATCATGAAATAATGTCAAAAGATGATACGCAACGTTGACTACAATAATTATAACTTTTAAAACATTAATATCTTCGTAGACTTAAAGTTACTGTTACCTGTTACCTATGTTACCTGTTACCTGTTACCTGTTACCTGTGTTACCTGTCTGTTAAATACGAAGTGAGTTCTTAGAGAAGGTAAGCTTGAGGAATAGGAATAATATAAAATCTGTTTTCTTTCTTACCTATTCGTATCGTGTCTGGTAAAGCGGAGAGATGACCGAACAATAAAACGAGGCAAATAGCATCTGTTCCTCTCATTCTGTAACAAGGAAAAACATTTTTTTTTTCAATTAAACTTTTGAAATGGTGTTTTACACATTGCGGGCGGTGTCCAATAAAGTTACTTTGTTATATACAATATACTTTGATTTACTTTCAATAGATGATCACGTGAATACATGTGTTGTGCTCGCAATTTTTTCATCTTTCCATTATTTAAATTGAGTTTATCTGTTTTTAGTTCCAGGAAGCATCACAATTAAAACTAGATTATAACAATACAATATGGTCGCGATTAATGTACCTTCTACTAAATATCAAGAACTACTGTGGGAATTTTAATTCCGTTTTCATCAATAGACTAGACTACTAACTTTAGTACGATATTTGTTGATATCCGTCAGAAACATTCTACCCCCATTAAATAATAATAATAATAATAAATATGCTGGGACGTTATTCACATAAGGCCATCTGATCCCAAACTAATCAGAGCTCGTACTATGGAAACCAGACAACTGATTTACTACATATACTACTTTTCTTTTGTAAATACATACTTATATAGATAATTATACACAAACACAGGACAAACAGACATGTTAATGCACACAAATGTCTGTCCTGGATGGGAATCGACCCACGACATGCGTCGCGAAAAGCAAGGATATACCAACCACGCCAACCGGCTCGTTAAAAAAAACCATTTAAACAGGTTTAATCTTAAAAAGAGATCAGTGTATTGTCTGTTTACAAATTTACCTCCAGAAGTACTGATTGATAAGCACCATTATAATGATTATAACGTATTTAATGATAACGTAGCTTTTTTAATAATATTAAATACTTTTCTAATTAGCTTGGCTTATTAGGTAAATCTATATTATAAATTAAACGATTTTACCACGTCAAATGGTTCAACATCACGTTGTGATTGTCTAAGTTTCTATTATGATATTTCTCTATTATTATACTTATTAATATAATAAATAAAATTATAAAAATACTCAATTATCGAAGATGTATTTGAACAATCGGCGTGGTAAATGGTTTTTTTTTTCTTTTCCTGGTGTATATCTACGCTATTTGGACCCTTCAAAGATTTAGGAGAATCAATAAGCGTAGCTTTGACTTTGACGTTGACGTCATCATTTATGTAATCCAATAGTCCAATACTTTGGACAAGGAACTCCAGATCCCATTTCAAAAACCGAACATATTATTTTCATAACGTAAACAAATCGTTGTATGTCAAAACATTTTTGTTTCTTCATAAAGACTGATGCGTGTTCAGATGTCAACATGAATAAGGTATTCCTGACAGACGCAAACACGCAAATACCGTATTTGAAAAGTAAATATATGTTAGATATAACGTTTCAACATTTATAATATTGTAGAAAATGATATTTTTGGAACGAAGTTCTTTCACGCGGCTTACAGTAGAGTGAAATTGTAGTGGCCCAAGGTCACGTTATATAACATATTTATTTATTTAATTTATTTTAAGGAAGACGGAATTAATTAGCGTTCATACGTTGTGCCTCCCAATTGCTACAAAATGCGATGCGTTGGGCGTTCGAATTAAGGAGGTCGATATGAAAGAGGTTGAGGTGCTTTTTGGTGTGACAAAAATACAGTCGAAAAATATCGCACAGAACTTACTGACGGGTGTTCCCCGACCGCATAATTGTTTTTTTTATATATTTTAGTGTCTTACCGGTCTCGGTAGAATCTACATCACGAAACGGTAGTTTTACATTGAACATAATTATGTTACATTACGATTCAAAAGTGCTTGAATGGAGTATATTTTGATTTGATTTGAATATTTTTATTGTAATAAAAATATTGTGTTTTCATTACATCTCGTGCTCGGGGTTAAATGAAAATATCGTGAGGAAACCTGCCTGATTTAAAAGAAAACCTGACATATTTTTATTCAATAATACGCGTTTGAGTGACCTGATGGACATTATCCTCATATCTTAATCTGGTCTTAGCCCAGTAGTGGGATATATGCGGGTGGTTAATTTACAAACTTTCACAGATATTAGTAAATTAATGATCACGGATCGAAGTCGAGTGAATTTCATCTGGGTTCTAATGTTATTATGTTAATATAACTATGGATAGATAGGATGTAAGGGGAGTCGACAATGACTTTAGACTCCCTACCGTCAACCTCACCTGCACGTGATGCATCCTGCAGAACAACGAACGAGGCTCTGGCGACCGAAATCGTGGCGGTATAACCACAAATGCTGGGATCCTAAAATGCAAAACCTGATAGCAGGCAACAGCATTATCAGCGAAAGATTTCCAGCTTCTGCGGTCACCAACCCGCCTGCCAAGCGTGGTGACTATGGCAATAAACCCCCAAATGAGCGACAACACAAATGCACGGCCCCCAATTCCCGGTAGTCGTGTTATTCCTGGCCACGGTACCGGCCATGGTAACGGCGCGACGGGGGGTGCTAAGAATCCCCGGGCTACGTCAGGGTACCACAAACGGCGACTGTTTCTGGCCACACACAATGGACGCTCTCTGCGGCTGGACGAACATCTTACATAATTGGAAGTAGAGTTAAGTCGTATTAACTGGGATATAGTGGGTCTATCGGAAATCCGAAGACAGGGCAAGGACACGATGACACTAGATGCCGGTCACTTACTCTACTTCCGAGAAGGACACCAACCATGCCAAGGTGGTGTCGGCTTTTTGATCCACAAGTCACTCAGAAGCAATGTTGTAGAGGTTGGCAGTGTGTCGGCGAGGGTAGCGTACCTTGTCTTTAAGATAACCGAGAGGTATGCCTTGAAGGTTATACAAGTGTATGCCCCAACGTCTACATACACTGACGAAGATGTCGTAGCCATGTACGAAGATATGTCTCATACCAGTACCATCTACACAGTTGTTATGGGTGACTTCAACGCCAAAGTGGGAGTACAAGACGATGGTGAATCGAGGGTAGGAAAATTCGGCTAAGGGCGCAGGAGTTATCGGGGACAAATGCTGGTAAACTTCCTCGAGGCTCAGGGATTATTTCTGATGAATTCATTTTTCCAGAAAAAGCCCCAAAGGAAGTGGATCTGGCGAAGCCCCGATAACGTGACAATGAATGAGATCGACTTCATTTTATCTAATAAGCGCCAAATATTCAGGGATGTCTCCGTGATCAACAGGGTAAACACCGGAAGTGATCACCGCCTGGTAAGAGGCACCCTGAATATTAACACTAAAATCGAACGATCGTGGTTAATGAAGTCGACTCTTAGACCAACTCTGCCCCAGGTCGAAGTTGGTTGCGAAAGCTTCCAGCTGCAACTACAGAACCGATTCACCATGTTGAAAACCAAGCAGGATATCGACGACGCCACCAACGGTCTGGTGCGTGTCATCCGCGAGGTGGGACAAAATCACTTTCGACAAAAGAGCAATGGACGTAAGTCGAAGCTCTCAGGCGAGACTCTAGACGAGATGACGAGGAGGCGAGAACATCAGAATATGACGCCATCTGAGTGTCAGGTACTTAACAGATGGATCAAAAAACTAATAAGGCGTGACACAAGACGAGCGAATACCCGGCATATTGAAGATGCCATAACACTCAATAGGGGCTCAAAGGTTCGTGCAAAGCCACTGACCTCCTGTTGTCACCTGACAAAACTCAGATCGATACAAGGCACAACCGTAACCTCAAAGCCAGAGATTCTAGCTGAAGTCGAAAAGTTCTACGGCGATTTATACTCATCACGAGTACCTCCACCTGAGTCCCAAAGAGCGGATGATCCACGAGCTAGACTGACACGCCACCTATCAGACGAGCTCCCCGATATCGACTTGGGCGAGATTAGGATTGCTCTTGAACAACTTGGATTCAAAAAGGCTCCAGGATATGACGGAATTACCTCAGAGCTTCTTAAAGCAGGAGGAACACCAGTTCTCAGAGAGCTGGCAAACATTTTCAATTCCGTCCTCCACAATGGTATTACACCGAAGACATGGAGCAGAGATGTGGTGGTGTTGTTTTTCAAGAAGGGTGATAAAGCTCTTCTGAAAAACTACCTCCCCATTTCTCTTTTAAGCCACATTTACAAGTTGTTTTCGAGCGTAATCACGAACCGTCTTGCCCAAAAATTCGATGACTTCCAACCCGTTGAGCAGGCTGGGTTTCGAAAAGGCTTCAGTACCGTAGACCACATACACACTTAGGCACATACACACAAAAGACCGAGGAATACAATCAGCCTCTATGCCTAGCGTTTGTGGACTACGAAAAAGCCTTCGATACCATCGAGACCTGGGCTGTTCTGGAATCCATGCAGAGATACCTAATTGACTGTCAGTATATCCAGGTGTTGAAGTGTTTGTACGAAGCCGCAACCATGACCGTCTAAGTACAAGATCAGAGCAAAAGACCAATCCAATTGCATCGCGGAGTAAGACAAGGAGATGTAATCTCCCTGAAACTTTTTACTAATGCATTGGAGGATGTCTTCAAGATGCTCGATTGGAACGGACGCGGTATTAATATGAATGGCCAACACATTACACATCTGCAATTTGCCGACGACATTGTCATCATGGCGGAGACTCTGCAGGATTTGGAAGAGATGCTTAACAGCCTGAGCGATTCTTCAAGACAAGTAGGTTTCGGAATGAACATAGAAAAGACCAAAATTATGGTCAACCATCATATATCCCTGAGACCGGTGGTCGTAAATGGCTCTCCACTCGAAGTTGTGCATGAATCTATCTACCTGGGCCAAACAATACAAATGGGCCGGCACAACTTTGAGAAGGAGGCCAAAAGAAGAATACGTTTGGGCTGGGCGGCATTCGGGAGGTTGCGTCATATTTTTGAATCGTCGATTCCACAATCCCACCAGGGTCTTTAACCAGTGCGTCCTACCTGTAATGACTTACGGTGCCGAAACGTGGACACTCACCGTAGGACTGGTCCACAACTTTAAGGTCGCTCAGCGAGCTATGGAACACGCGATGCTTGGGGTTTCTCTGGCAGATAGAATCCGAAATGAGGACATTCGCCAGAGAACTAAAGTCACCGACATCGCGCGTAGAATTAGCACG
Source organism: Nymphalis polychloros (assembly GCA_905220585.2). Classification (NCBI taxonomy): domain Eukaryota; kingdom Metazoa; phylum Arthropoda; class Insecta; order Lepidoptera; family Nymphalidae; genus Nymphalis; species Nymphalis polychloros. Next base: position 11,683,122 of record HG992253.1, on the reverse strand, counting down.
TTGAAATGGAAGTGGGCTGGTCATGTCTCCAGACGCATTGATTACCGATGGAGCCGACACGTGTTAGAGTGGAGACCACGTTTAGGCAAACGTAGTGTAGGACGCCCTGCAACAAGGTGAACCGACGATTTGAAAAAGGTGGCAGGTACGGGATGGATGCGAGCTGCCCAAGATCGGGATGATTGACGTTCTTTGAAGGAGGCTTTCGTCAAGCAGTGGAGGGCGATAAGTTGAAAAAATATATATATATCTATATAGATGTATTTTCAACTAATTACTATTTCTATTATATAATATGATGACTTTAACCTTTGTGTAAACTTTTCTACGTCGACCTTGTTTGAAAAGCTGTCGCCTTTTTTCTTTTGTTTCTTTGCCTTATCTCTGATGCTGATTATTTTAAGATTTCGCGAGTTAGCTGCTCGAAAAAAATAATATATAAATTATAACGTCATATTATATGTTATACCAACATGTGAGTACCTACTCTTTATCAATAATATATACTCTGAAATTTACATAAAGAAAATCTATTTTAATAAATAAATTAATCAATATATACATTATTTAAATAAATCGTTTTATGTTCAAAAATACAAAAAAAAAAAGAAAGAATGCTAGATGTAGTTAATTAAAAAATCTAGTTTATTTCTATTTATTACCTTACCTTACCTTATTTTAGGTAAATAGAAATACCTCTTGTTATGAAAATAAAGATATTCCTGTTTACCCTTCCAATCAAGTGCTATACCTTGTGTTAGGAGTGGAGACGATAGACCAAATGATCCAGATCAAACCTGCGACTATTATATTGCTAGGCCCGAAAACCATTACGCTAGTGACGCTTAATATTGGCTATTTATAGTTACTTTATTTATATATATTAAGCCAGTTACTGTTTAATGGTGCGACTTGAGGCTTGAACCTATGACCTTGGATCTGTGGCCTCAGAAGTTGGCCATTAGACCAACGAGGCAGTAAAGATACATAAATCCACCAAAATGAATCAAAGCAGAGAGGTTTTCCTTAAGGGAATCTTTGCCAGAAGGGGACACTTATGGGCTTTAAGTCTTGCCTCTCTGGATGGTTTATTTTTATTTTTCTCTTATATATTATGAATGCCATAATATGATGAACTATTTTGGTAAATATACAATGCTTTACAGCTCACATCTTCCGCGGCCAATGTATCTATTGGCCAAGGAGTATTTAAGGTAAATGTACTACTGTAAATCGAACTACAAACTAATAGCAGCCTGTAAATGGCCACGGCTGGCCTCCTCGCCTCCTCTCTTTGACGAGAAGGTTTTCCATCAGTCTGCTCCAATGTGGGTAGGTGGATACACATGCAGCAGAAAATTAGTGAAATTATTTCTCCCCGATATTTTCCTTTACTGCCGAGTACGAGATGAATTGTAAAAACCAATTAAGCACATGAAAAACCAGTGGTGCTTGTTTGGGTTTGAACCCGCAATCATCAGTTAATATTCACACGTTCTAACCACTGGGCTATTTTGACTCATCGAACTACTAAGCTCAATCGAAATAATATAGAGATACATTAAACGCATAGACGACACGTTTGTACGTCTGTATATACTACATAGTTTAACCTTAAATACCTATATAAAAATTGCCTCGACATTTTATTTACTACAATTGCTATATACATAGGTATTCCCATCTGATCTTCAACACTCTTTGTAAACGAAGCAATTTATATGAATATTTTCACATAGACCATTATTAGCAAATGTATGTGAGAACTCTAACCGAAAGTTATCGAAAATATGGATCCATTATTTTTAAATAAAACTTTCGAAGAAAATTTTAGTTAAATTCTATATTGTAGAAACTTGTCTAAGTTACAATAATAATATATGAAGTTATCAAATCATTTGATAAATTGAAGATATAATAGGGGAATTCCCCATTGACCTGTCATCATTGCCGAATAATCGAGATACGAGTAAATATTTAAATATTTCATAACTAAGCTATAATACATTTTTACTACAATTATATTATTTACTACCATATGACGAGCCGGTTGGCGTGGTTGATTGATAGACTTGCCTTTCGTGCCGCAGGTCGTGGGTTCGATTCCCACCCAGGACAGACATTTGTGTGCATGAACATATATGTTTATCCTGAGTGTGAGTATATTTACAAAAGAAAAATGGTACGAGCTCTACTTAGTTTGGGATCGGGTGGACTTGTGTGAATAATGGACATTCCCAGGACATTATTATTATTTAAAAAAATATATTTATATAACAGAAGTTTTTGAAGTATGAGATAAAACTAATATAAGAAAACGTCTACCAAATTTATCGTTTCAGCAAGTGCTCGACTCGAAATTTATTAAAACACATGGCGTATTAAAAGTGATCAATCATGTCGCTGTCTTTGATCTTTTATTTGGTATATTAATAATAGTATTGAGGCGAGGAGAAAACGATGTCATTATCATTGGAATTCGATGTAGGTTTGTGAATCTGTTTGTATTTTCTTTATAGAATAGATAGGCGGACGAGCATATGGGCCACCTGATGGTAATAATAATGTCCTCCAGGCCGATTTCGGTCACGGCGGTCAATCTCAAGAGAGATTAGCCAACTGCGCAGGAGATATTATAGTGCACAAGTGTATGCGCAAACACAGGTGCACTCTCTTTTCCTTAGCTCTCATAATCCGATGGGACGGCAATCCGACACGGCCGGAAAGAGTTCAGGCGCAGGACCAACGGCTTTACGTGCTTTCCGAGGCACGGGAGTGTACACACTTCCAACTTCCAGACTCCGGGCTGCTACTGAGAATTTTCTGACAGAAAAACCCAATAACTATTTATTGGCCCGACCTGGGAATTGAACCCAGGACCACCGGAGCTGCGGCCTTATATCTAGCCACTAGACCAACGAGGCAGTCAATCACCTGATGGTAAGTGGTCACCACATCACATTGGATCACTCATTCATCAAACGGGAACGCCACAATACCAAGATTGCTGTTTTGCGGTAGAATATCAATATGCATGTACAATATATGGATTTTGTATGCGTTAACTACTTCGTTGATTTAATAGCCAGCTTAAAGTGGGTTCAAATCCCACTTCGATCTAAAACAAGATTGGATTTCTGCGTCAAGAAATTTTGAGTATCAGCCTTATTGGATATTGGTTTGTCATCCTTCGGAGAATAAAGCCGTTGGTCACCTGCGACCGTATCTGTGTCATTACGTCGATTTAATAAATAGAAAGAATGTCACTGTGTTGGGGCACACATTTGTGTATTATAATATCTTTTGCATAGTAAACAGCTACAGTACTAAGCAATATAAAAAATATGTATTTAGTCGTATATGTTATTAGGTCATCAAGTATATTATGTATTGTAGTTTATTGTGATTATACGATTTATATAAATTGTCAAACTATATGGTGTTTCTTGATAAATGTAAATAATATATAATAATACTATTTTAAATAAAACATTTTTTGAGATTCAAATTGCAGTTATTTCTGTTATCAAATCATGAATCAAGTATTGTGTTTCATTTTATTTACAAAAAGATAAATAGGACAGCGTATTGTGTTCCATAATGTAGTATCAAGTCTGATCTCTTCGTTCTGATTTGCTTTTATAGAACACAGAGACGGAACCTATAGCTTGGCAACCACTCAATAAAAGATCATATTAGTACAAAATCTATGTTAAAGACATCGTTGTCATGATACAATTAATTTAATTAAACACTAACTAAAATTTAATACGTACCTGGTGTAATATAGTTTCAGCTGTTTAAGAAATAGATGTCAAACATATCTATCTATAATAAAAAAAATCCTTTAATTATATTAAGTTCACGGTAAAATTGTTCACAAACACGAATCACAGAAAGAAATCTTCGTTGTTACAATCATGGCAGTACCGATTTAGTAACGTTAGATTATATGATATGAACACTGGTTTTGTTGTGAGAATTTAATTTGTTGATATTTTTTTCGAATGGATATCGATTTATATTTGAATCGAGTCGGGGTCTAGGGTTGTATGTAGGCCGTGATACGACCGTCCGCCCGCGCGTTTGGCGTCGTCAGGGTGCTTCGTCGGGGTTGAGCGCAAGGAGCTCACTGAGCATGCGCGGAACCCTACCCGATCACCGTCCACTAAAACCGAATTTCAAGATTATTTAATTATATTTTATTTAACATTTTTGATATTTCGTTTAATATTTGAAATGACAATTTAATTTAAAATTGAAGTGATATTTTTTGTCCTTATTTTTTTTTTTATTTAATTTCACAACGGTTTTTAATCATCGATGCGATAAAGGAATGTTATCAGAGTGTTTTCTGAGCATCTTTCGCCGGCCGTCCATTGAACGCTTATCGTTGACATAGAAAATTATTTATTAGTCAAGGTACAATTATATACCATTAGAAATGCAAAACTGGAAAATGATTGATGTAACAAAAAGTAAAAAAATATTTCTAAAAGGACAGAATAATAATAATATCCTAGGACATGATTCACACACGGCCATCTGATCCCAAACCAAGCATAGCTTGTACTATGGAAACCAGACAACTGATATACTACATATACTTTTTTTGTAAATACATACTTACAGAGCTAATTACACCCAGACTCAGGACAAACAGACATGTTCATGCACACACATATCTGTCCTGGGTGGGAATCAAACCCACGACCTGCGGCGCGAAGGGCAAATATCTACCAATGACGTCAACCGGTTCGTCAAGCAGAATTAAATCTTTGTTATTACTATTTATATATTTTCCAACTTGACTGACCTGAAAAGCTATTCTGTAAGTACGAACTCGAAAGTCAAGTGGTATACGATACTGATGATAATAATGAAAGCATTTAAAGGACACATTATTAGAAAAGCGTCTCACTGTAAGTCGGTTTTTAACAACTTAGGTCAGTCATGGAGTGAGTTATTACAGAATGACTCTCACTTATAAAAAAACAAAATATACTTTATTCGAGTAAGTCTTGAAATTACTTTTGAGTTATACTACAGGCTTCAATTGAATGTAAAGCTACCATTGAGTTTACCACAATTAAAAAAAAAGACAAAACATACATGCTTTTTACATTATATACGTATAATTTTATACCTACGTACACATAACCTACAAAGAAATAAAAATTTAAGACGTTGACAAATTTTAAATTCTTTAAAAACACTACAAACTAAATTGGCCGAGGTCCAACATGGAAATGAACACTTGTTCTGATTTGTTTTGGAACTATTTCGAGTTGAGTAAACAATAGGTATGACTTGTTTTACACGCCAATTACAAGTAGAGGATTTGGTACAGTTTTGAGCCAAGGAAGCTGTACGATGGTAGCTCATAACCACCCATTGTCATTGGCGCCGTGAGAAATCGTTCGATTCCTTACATCACCAATGCACCACCAACATTGACAACAAATATGTTATGTCCCTTTTGCCTGAAGTTCCACTGGCTCACTCACCTTTTCAACCCGAACAGAACATAGTATTTGGCGATAGAATAGTTGATGAGTGAATGGTACCTTAACAGACGGGCTTGCACGAAGCCCTACCATCAAGTATACATAGAAACTTGGAATTATAGCGTCATTAAACAATGAACAAACTACTTAGGATGCACAAATCTATAAGAAAGATTAGGAAATTTAGAAAACCGCCTAAGGAATGGCTGAGATAGCATAGCAGGTGAGATATATTAAAATAATATTAACTACTGAGTAACTCACCGATTTTATTTACAGTAGAATTTAGACCCGTCCAAATTGCTAGTAGCTTTACATTAAATTCAATACTGTAACATGACAATTCAAAAGGGTCTTATGAGCCTACTCGAATAAAGAACTATTTGATTTGATTAATACCATTTATAAGCTACATTTTGCTATTATTATGTATTAATTGTATACACGTTCGATATATGTATGTAATAAAAAATATGTATATGAGATAGAACAATGCTTATACATGTCCCACGGGAGAGTTGAGTGAATTACTTCCTGTTTGTATGTTTATTTCTAGTAGATCAGGTAATTATTCATTCATTGAAAAACAGAGCACGAAATAATTTGGAAACACAATAGATAAGGATCAAAATTCATAGAGCCTTGTACCTGATGTTACACAAATAATTTCTACTTCATTTTACAGCAATAATATTCGCAGTTTGATTATGATTATGATTTGTATTAAAATAAATTATTTTTAAATTTAAAATTGCTGCTCGAATATCACCCACTCAAAATTAATTCTACCGCCAAACAGCAATACTTGGTAAAGTGTTCCGTTTTGTGTTCCGGCTTGAAGGGTGAGGGAGCCGGTGTAACTACAAGCACAGAGGATGTAACATCTTGGTTCCCAACGTTGGTGGCACATTGGTTATGTAACGTAACGAATGGTTAATATTTTCTACACCGCCAATATATGTGGTGGTGACCACTTTTTTTTTTTATTGTATAGGTAGGCGGACCAGCATATGGGCCACCTGATGGTAAGTGGTCACCAACGCCCATAGACAATGGCATTGTAAGAAATGTTAACCATCGCTTACATCGCCAATGCGCCACCAATCTTGGGAAGTAAGATGTTATGTCCCTTGTGCCTGTAATTACACTGGCTCACTCACCCTTCAAACCGGAACACAACAATAACAAGTACTGCTGTTTTGCGGTAGAATATCTGACGTGTGGGTGGTACCTACCCAGACGAGCTTGCAAAAAGCCCTACCACTTACCATTAGGTGGCCAATTGAAATAGCTAAATAAACGCTTCTTTAAAAACTGTAGATGTAGAGATAGTATTTATTACAAAATGTATAATTATGTTTGACGAATTCTTTATAAAACAATTTGGTTTAATTTTCTTATGGAATAATCATTAAGACTAAAATAAGATGAACAAGCCCTGTTTCGTTATATTAGCTAAGATTAATAAAATTCACTTTTCAGTAGAGATTGAAAGATACATCCCCGTGTCGACGGTAGACGTTGTGGCGACAGGTGACAAATGGTTTCAATTTATTTGCTTTAAGAAAGTCTGTAGGATGGCCGGTATAGACTATCCGTCGAAAATATATTTCAAATAGTATTAAAACTGCTTTTGGAATACAAATTAACTTGCAATAATAGGTCAAAGTTATGTATTAAAATAATTTAATCAAATAATTAAGCATGTATCAAAAATTTAACTACTTAGAAAAGCGAAACGGTATCAAGTGCCATCAAAATCACCAAGGAAATATATATTATATGGATCGACCGATTAATTGGATAACGAAAAAAATTATTGTTTTTGTTTTAAATTTTAATTTTATACAAATAAAAGCAAGAGATATCTTAGTCTTTTTATTTCTCTGTCTTTCTTGTTGATAGACACTCTTGATAATTCCCGGGTAATTAATTTATTTCAATAGTTATTATCATTGTCCCCACATGTCTGTCATTATTAAAAATGCTCTTATCTATCACTTGGTATTTAACACATACAAGAATATAATAATCATCCTTGTCAGGTCAATAATCTATACTTAAAACGCGTGAACCTGCGAAACGCAGTTAAATATAAGTTTCTAGTTTGTACTATATAATAATGTTATATACTGGAACCTTATCCAAAACGCGTTGCATCTTTTACTATAAGTTTTATGTATAGGCTTAGTAGTTTTTAGGCTTAATAAAAATTAAAAAAAAGAATTGTTCTTATTTATTAGTATACGTGTAAGCAGGACATGTATATATATTTCTTCGTATATTAACCAATAACTCCTTACTTCAAAGTTTTAAAGCCTTAAGACACAGGACGTCTTAAAAGTATTCCTTTAAAAGATTTCAATGGCAAGAATAGCAGTAGAGTTGTGTAAGCTGAACTCAATCCTGAGCTGGCCCCTCTCCAACAGATAAAATTCAAGCTCGCCGCGACACACGTACTTGAAATACAGGGCTATCAATTTTTCGGGCACTCTGAAGCGATCAGTTACCATATGCAGTTAATATTTGTAGAATGCTGTATGAAATGCAGATATCAAAAGATTTAACATCGGCTAATTTTATAAAGTAAACGATACGTTGTTTGAAATATTAGAACAGTAAATGGATGTTTTATTTCTGAAATAAATAAAATGGTAAGGTTTGTCTTTGAAACATGTAGGACTGGTCTCCACTCATAGAGATTAGTACTGTCAAAATATTAATCATTCTTTACATCGCCAATACACCAACAAGCTTGGCAAGTATGTTATGAGTCTTCTTTCTGTAATTACATTGGTTCACTCGGAATGACGAAGCCGCTTCGGTTTAGATTCACATATTCTAGCAACCCCCACGAGACGGTCTCCGTCTCGTTTTAAAATAAAACGTAGCAAAAGAACTTTAATAATGTTAATTTGGATTGAAAGATTCTGTTTTATGTCAAGTTTCATTCTTACATTTATTTCTATTGTTTTAATTTATTTACTTTTATAATTTATTTAAATGATTCTATATTAAAATAAAGAAATACAATACAAGTATAAGTCTTGTTTTGAAGAGATTTAACGAGCTAGCGACTGTTTCAAAGGCAAAGCGTCTTTTTATTTCAATTCGTTTATTATATGTGAATGTTGTCCTCTTATTATTTTATGAAACAAATAAAGTTAATAATACATTCATATATTTATTTTACAATTTATAGAACACTCGGAGCGCTGTCTTTACTTTAATTATTTTGTAATTTACAAAATAAATTTTCTCATTGTTTTAGAATTGACATTGACATAACTTGGTCCAAACAAGTTGGACCAAATCATTCGTCCATACTAGTCAGTGTCAATCCACTTTCCATCCAACTGTACGTCTTTAACATTGGAATTTGTATTTTATTATATATTTTATAAAACGCTCTTGGCTTAGATACATAATACATAGATTGTTAAACAGATCGTACTGAATCAGTCGATTACCGTTATTTTTTACTGTTTCACGGGAACAAATGCTTCGGAAAGACTAGCTTCAGGAGAAAGGCAAACTTAGATTTTCTTATTGTAATTCGATCTTCGACCTATAAAACATCGATAATGGGAAAAACAATGTGTCTTTTAATTGTTTGAAAAACGTTGAATTCATTTAATGAAGATTTGAATATTATTAATCGCTGTAAACTTTATGTTATTAAAATTCCTCTTTATACTATTAAATAAATTTTCATTATCTTCCTTATAATTCCAATAAAATAGTTCTCAATTTTAATTTATTGTTTTTATTTTAAATCAACAATAATTTCACATAATTGTATATTTTTTAATAATAACTTAAGGCAATTACAGAAACTGTATTCCCGACGCTTGTATAATACAACTAGTGTAGACACAGCTTTGGTGACGTTCGTATATTTTGCAAAGCATCTCTGAAGTCTCTTAGCTTCGTTAAATAATTCTAACAAGCCCGGCTACCATTAGATCGTTCAATATTGAATCTGCGACCGCTTCCTTTCGAATTGCTTTTCAGCTTTATTTCTTTATTCGAATCAAACTTAATTAAGGTAATGCTACAAATTGTTACTTAGTGGATAGATATCATCCACTTACACATCACTTAGAATGTGATGTGCACTATATTTACTTCAGACTCATGGGACATACCATCTTAGTTGTCGAGGTTGGCGGCGCATGGGCGATTTTATTTATGGTTAATATTTCTTAAAGTACAAATGTCTGTGCTGGTGACCACTTACCATTGGGTATACGTAGGTATCTAGTCCGAAATAACTCCTGCGTCACCTCTATTAGATTTATGACAATCAATACGCAAGTGTAACGCTTCTATATTGAATAAAGATTTTTGAATTTGAATCTACTTTGAACGTAAGCACAGGTGCTAAATGCAAAGCATAAAATATATATACCGTTATCAATGAGAGACCATTAAATTGGACAATTATAACTTTGCCTATTAATAAACTATCTTTTGTTATTAAAACACACATAACGGCTACTAATTCCTATCACCCAATACAAGAATAAATAAAGTATAATATATGATAAAGCTTCAACTGGTAGTCGATTTCCATGCTGAAATAATATTTGTTATATATAATAATAATACTTTATTGTTATCGATTACATACATATTATAAAAAGTAGCCCTGACTCCTGAACTGGTGTTACCCGTGCGTCAGAAGTAAGTTCCTTCCCATTAAATACTTTATTACTTAATAGCATGTAAATAATTTATTAGAGAAAAACAGTAAATACCGAGTTTAATAATAATAGTAAATATCTTTATTGAACACTCAAACAAAGGTAAAACTATATATAAAAGAGAAAATACTTAAGACTGTATATAAATAATACGACGTCGCTACGATGTATAAACGCTTTTTCGTTAGTGACGTGACCTTGGGTCACTGCCATTTCACTCTACTGTAAGCCGCGTAAAAATAATAGTATGCAAGGGGCGGCCTTATCACTGAAGTAGTGATCTCTTACAGGCAACCCTGCATTAAAATACTTCTGTAAGTCCTGTGACACATTGGGCCACTGCATTATGTAGATATAATTACTGTAAATAATAATAACTAGAGTAAGTTATATACGCTACATGAAAATAATATACCAAATGATGTTCTAATTTTCATATAATAATATTATGGTGATACACATTTTGAATCGGCGTAAAATACTTTATGTCATTATATAAAAGCCTGTTTATAGCTACGGTTGAGTCCCGTATAATTAGTTACGGAAGACTCCCTTATAATATGATCAATATTCATCTATGGTGTAATGTGAACCCTAAAGTTAAGTCGGGAATACCGTGGTTTTAAGATGTGGGTATTAAGCCACCCTTCTTGTAATTAATGAGGGCTTGACCCGCCACCAACTTCTTTGTTCACAAGGGCTGGTGTACTATTACGTTATTTGGTTGTTGTTTTGTATGTCTTCTTGGTAAATTTATTATTTCGTTATTCTCTGTTATCCATTAATGTGTAAAAAAAACATAAAAATATTTACTATACAAGCAGTGAATTAATAGAGTATAATATATTTCTTTTCTAATTTACAATGTTTTATTTTTTTTGTACGTAAGTTTTTAGATTATGAACTTATAAAAGAAATATGGCCGTCACGAGGCGCCCGGCAGATGTGATACAATGAATTTGATGGTTATTAAGGCATTTATTACAAAGAAAACCAATATGAAGTCAAATATATCGAAATGAAGAGTTGTGCTAATAACATATATTTTTCTATAATATATAGCAACGAATAATATAGGATACATACATACATAAGGGAAAAAGCGACGGTGGCGATCGATCATGACAGTTTGAGAATCATGCCGTATGTCGTCACGGCGTACGAGTCGTTACTCCAGATGCATACCAATCGATTTTTTACATCAAAATGCCGTAATTACATTTCTACTCAATGTAAATAAAGTGTCGCTTTGTTATCAAATTAGCGTTGAATAATTGAATAAGCCGAGATGGCCCAGTGGTAAAAATGCGTGATTCTTAACCAATGATCGTGGGTTCAAACCCAGGCAAGCACCACTGCACGCTGAATTTTCATGTGCTTAATTTGTGATTATAATTCATGTCGTGCTTGACGGTGAAGGAAAACATCGTGAGGAAACCTGCATGTGTCAAATTTCACTGAAATTCTGTTACCTGTGTATTCCACTAACCCGCATTGAGCAGCGTGGTGGAATAAATTCCAAACCTTCTCCTCAAAAGAAAAGAAGAGGCCTTAGTTAAGCAGTGGAATATTCACAGGCTGTTAAGGAACGCTTGTGTGCAAAAGGATATTACACAACCAATGACTTCTTAGAGGATTGCACACCTTGGGAATGAAACGATCACCTCCAGGTATTTCCAAAAAAAAATAAAAAATATCTGTCAATGTATAAATTGTCTGTATTGTAAAGATGAGAAAAAAAGATTTAAAAAAAATCCCACTGAGTTTCTTTCGCCGGTTCTTCTCTGGTCTGAGGTGTTTGTTTCTTTTTTTTTTTATTGTATAGGTAGGCGGATGAGCATGTGGGCCACCTGATGGTAAGTGGTCACCAACGCCCATAGACAAAGGCATTGTAAGAGATGTTAACCATCGCTTACATCGCCAATGCGCCACCAACCTTGGGAACTAAGATGTTATGTCCCTTGTGCCTGTAATTATACTGGCTCAATCACCCTTCAAACCGGAACACAGCTATACCAAGTACTGCTGTTTTGCGTTAGAATATCTGATGAGTGGGTGGTACCTACCCAGACGAGCTTGCACAAAGCCCTACCACCAAGTAAACCGGTGGTAGATTTATGACAATCAATAAGTAAGTGTAATGCTTGAATATTGAATAAGGATTTTAGATTTTTGACTTTGACTTTGTTACCGTAGCGTTGAATAGACCTTTTTTATACGTTACATATAATATGTATGTATGAAATTAACGCGTCAATGTCAATGTCAACGCGTCAACATTGACGCGTTTTTACAATTGACAAGAATTAAAAACCGGTCAAATGCGTTATAATAATAACGAAAATAAATTAATAAAACGTGGAACTAAAAGCCATGAATGCATTGGAATAAAAATCGTTTAAAAACGAGTTTTAATTTATAGCATATTCTAAAATTATCCGTTTACTATATTGTATTATGATGAGAATTAATTGTTAGGTTTTAAAAAAAGGCAAGGTAAATACAGTTAGGTTAGACCCAGACCTACTAGTAAGTGAAGTTAATTGACAAAACAGTTGCGAAAACAACTAATAGTGCGTTTACTAGTTAGTTATTAATTTAGCCAAAAAATAACTAACTTAAGTGCCTGGATGGTCTAGTCGCTATATATTATTGTTATAAGCCCGTAGATTCCAATGTCTTGGGTTCAAACCCCGGTGTCAGGCCAAATAGAAGTTATTGGGTTTTACTATCGATGGTTGTCAGTAGCACACTGGAATTGATGTCTGAAAGTTAAAAGAAAATATTAATTATAAACAAAAAAAAAATTAATCAACATAATCACGATTGTCACTGCACCATCTCAACTCTATAAATTATTAGTATTATAATAAATGTTTATTACCTCTTCTTAACATACGAAAATAGTCGCCAGTATTTAATTCAGGGAGATCAGCCGTTGCCTTAGAGAGAGTTGACAATCGCTCCGGGTCTTACTTGGCGCAAAGGTTGTCCATTGCCGTAGAGCGCGGAAATGCGGTACTGAGTTGTCCTTTGTTGTCCTGTGTTGACCTTTGCGTCGAATGAGAATCGGGAGGGACTTTTTGAAAATTGTTGTTGAAAAAAAAGATTGTAATATCAATTAGAGAATAAACAGAATTGTACTAAAAAAAATCTTAAGCTACATAATACATGTAACGATATATTTTCAAAGCACATTTCCTACACCACCAGCTCGGTGTTTGTCAGTACACATGAATCAAGTCTGAAAATTTAATATAGGCACGATTATACAGAACAGAATGCGCATTGTTTTAAACTGAACGTACTTGTTGAGCATAATCTCGTTAACGCTCACACCAAACATGCCTTCTACAAAATGACTATTTCATTGAACAAGAAATGCATGTACATATTAATGTATGCACAACGCAGTGACCACTGTATGAGTTAATGAAATTCATTCTTACATACAAATTAATATATACGTATAGTATGTATTTTCATATTTGTGATATATATATTTTTTAATTTAGGAAAACATGTGGCTAACTGATTGGTTCTTCTAATCGATATAAGGAATGTAAGAAATATAAAAGCATTCTTGTGTGCTTCTAATTACACTGGTCCACTCACCCTTCAAAGTACAATCACATCACTAGTCACTGTAATATATCACTGTCTTACCATTTGGTTGTAGTATTAATGGTAAGTGGATAGTACCCAACAGCTGTATCAAGGATATATTTTATTTTACACTAGCTGTGCCCCGCGGTTTCACCAGCGTATAATCAATAAAAATATAAAAAATTAAAATAAGCCTTCCTCGATAAAAGGACTATCAAACAAAAAAATATTTTTTAAATTCGAACCAGTAGTTCCTGAGATTAGCCGGATCAAACAAACAAACTCTTCAGCTTTATATATTAGTATAGATATGCTTTATTTTTTTCTATTTCTTTCTTTCTTTTTTTCTATTTCAAGGTTTTTATGATATTCAAATATTAACAAGATAGTTAATAATACACAGTAAACACATCGCTGTATAAGGTACGCAATCGCAATGTAATATGTGGTATACGTGCTGTGCGCGATTACAGCTGCGTATACGATATACGCACAAACGAGTAATGGCTTCCATTCTCTAAATAATGGGTTTAAATTAATTCCGGTAGGTGCAATGGTTCTAAATCAATAAGCAATCTTGCGGTAATTTATTTCGTTGCATTTGATTTTTGCAATTGACCCGAAATTAAATACAAACCGAAATGAAAGACGTTTCACGTCAATATAATTAAATTGCATCTTTTGTTGCTTATTTATATCTTACATAAATTGAAAAATTAAAACAAAAATGCCGACTAAAGGAATTTATCGTCCCGTCATTTCGATCAACATTAACGTCGGATGAAGGTGAATAAATTGCAGGTCGGCGAAACCAGATTACAATGAATAAAAAATTTAAAATTTTTACGAATTTTATACACGAAATTATACTTGAAAACAATTTTGTATATTATAATTGTAAAAATTATGAAAATCTAAATTTTTAAAAGTTTTAATTTCTTAAATTTAATGCATCAGTTCTTTTATCATTTACTAGCTACTCATCCGGACTTCGTTCGAGTACAATTTTACAACTTGTACATATTAAACAACTTTTAAACATTTTATTGTTATTATACCTAAATAGTTGGACGGTGTACCATCACACACGGTGTCAATTGGAATATAATATCGTTGATGCACGGGATCACTTACGCATTCTAACATGACACCCCGACGGTTGGCCCAAAAGAGACTAACCTAATCTTTTAGTTGAATTTTAGATTGTAACAAAAATAACGGTTTCAAAGAATGTTTAGACTTTAACCTCTCAAGCGTAACCACAAAAATACCGCGGAGCTTTCAAATTGTACGTAAATAAATAATACAATCACACCGCGAATCCAATATGCAATGGGTCGGATTAATGATAATTATCATCAATTACAATTTATTAAAACTATACGTTTTTATTTTACTGGTCCTGTTTTAAAATAAAATAAAAAAATAAAAATAACAGCCTTTAAATGTTCATTGAGGAGAAGGTTTGGATATTATTCCATCACGATGCTCCAATGCGAGACATGTTTCCTCACGAGGTATCGCATTTCTTCACGAACATGAAATAAATTAATTATGAACACAAACTAAGTACACGAATAGCGCATATATGTCGTAATAGCATGATATCTTCTGCGATATTTATTTTTAACTAAAATAATAATAAATATTCTGTTTACCAAAATATTATTATTGTAGAACACAATATATTACAAATCAACACGGCTCTTAGCTGATATTTTCTAAGGTGCAATTCGTGTAATATAATTTGAAGAATAATATCAAATTCGCGAGCTTAGAAATAACTCACATGGAATGGCTTTCTAGGGAATGGTTGCAAAAGACATGAGCACTGAATAATAAAATGTTTTACAGCAGCGAAATAAGATTTTATGCACGGCTCAAGAATGTGAAAAGCAATAAATTTTAATTTGTTATTTTTCTCTCTCATTTTTATCTATAAAATAAAAATTACGACGTTAATTTTCATAAAATACAGCATATTTTAATATAAGGATTCTAAAAAAACGACTACAATCTTTGTATAAACAGGAGAAGTAAAGATAAACTTATAAAATCAAGTTTCCGACTTCGAAAAGTCAGTCCGCCCTTTCTGAGGCATTGCATTCATTTCTATAAGATTCTGTCAATAACGACTTTAATCAGCAAACAGGCCGAAGCAGTCAAAATTACCATATTATGTACCAAGGCACAATAAATAACTGGCCAAGTTACGAAATAAACAAAGTCTTCATTACATGGTTAGTCTACTGCTCTGCAAATCTTAAGGCGATAAGAATGGTTTTAAGATGAAGTATGATCTTTCTCCAATGCAATCCGAATTGTTCAATTTCAAACAAGAAAAGGAAATCAATACACCTTTGAATTCACTGTAATTAAGCTGGTAATGTGGTATTAATTGTGCTTTCAAATGATATTAATTTTGGTAGGGTACAATAAATAAGTTAAGAGTATTATTCGCTTGAAGTCAAAATTTCAAAAGGTGCGATTTTTTTGACGCCGAGTGTAATAAAAGATTTCGTTACAAGATGCAGATGTCCATGGGCGGTGGTAGTCACTTTCCATCAGATGAGCCTCCTGTTCATTGGCCCCTTCTTACATAAAAAAGTCCGCTTTATTAATAAAAAAGGTAAGGACATAAAATTTATAATTATTTTAACAACAACATATTCTAACAAAACAAAATCAGGGACGGCAGTTGACAGTATCTGGTCATGTCAGGATATATTACTAAAGCTTCGATACACAGAAAAATGTATTTCAACCGTTATCCTCAAAAAGTGTTGAGTCTATCGAACAATATTTTATTCTGATTATAATATAATATACAAAGTATAAATATATATAAAAAAAAGAAAACACTTCGAGTGAACAGAACAAATTCTTACCTATCTTGCATAAACACTAAGAAGGTCTTAAGAATTTTAAAGGATTCAAATTGCAATAGGATTCGACTTAGGTCACCTAGTACATTGACAAAGTCTATGTTCAGTTTTTGAATAAATTACTGCGATATTAATAAAAATAAATACGGAACCACGTGGTATATTGATTATTGAATGAATGCATCAACTGAACTCTCAACTGGAGTCTTTTAAGGGTCTTCTTTGACGTTCCGCCGTACGAAGTTTTACGTTTTTAGCGCTACTGTCGCAACTATCGAGGCTCGGGCACCGCACGCACACATATACGTATGCAGAGTGGGGTCGTCGCACTTTTTTTTCCTAAACTAAATTTTAACTTTATTGTCACTGATTTTGAAATGTTGTCAAATATATATCTATAGCGTTGAGGTGAGTAGTTTGGTATAAATAAACTTCTTGATGTCGTAATGTGGAATAATAAAAAAAAAATTGACGAAAGACGAATGTGGAATGCTTTATTAAAAAACGGAACAAGTATATATACAAAAAGTGAAATAAAAATAGATCAATAGGAATACAAGAAAAACATTATATAAACATTATTGAAACAAACATTTTATGCTAAAATAATAAAAACAATATTATTATTACTGTAAAAATAAATGTTTTATTTTTTTAATTACTCAATATAAAAAAATATGTGAATAAATACATAAAATAATTAAACTTCTAAAGAAAAATATATAATTCCTGAATCGAAATATATATTTTACAACATTTATTCTCCTATGAAATTCACTTTCTCTCTTTCTAACCAATTGGAATAAAGCGGAATAAAAAGGATAGCGGGAATTTTGCAGTTTGACTTTCGGTTTCTTGGTTCTGCTACGGAAATCTATTACACAATAATCGACCTTACTGATGAAGTACCTAAAGACTATATTTGCCTGAGCACGTTAGCTAATAAAATAAAAGGATAGCTAAGTTCTCAGGCGATTTGATGAGGCTAGGCATTACCGAATTCAGATATCTAAAATCGGATTTTGAAATCGATTTGTAAGTCTGAAATCGGATAAATATCAATTTGCAAAACCAATGATGACGATGAGGCATGAAAACGTTTCGTATATCCTCACTAGATAGCGCTTTGACGTAACAAAAAACTAAAAGAAACATTTTATGCTCAAATAATAAGAACAATATTATTATTACTGTAATAATAAATGTTTTATTTCTTTAATTACTCAATATAAAAAAAAAAGTGAATAAATACATAAAATAATTAAACTTCTAAAGAAAAATGTTATAAAAATATATAATCCCTGAATCGCGGTATTGAAGTTTTTAACGCAGCTTATTATATATACAAGCGTGGCGGTCTACCAATTGGATCATTCGTTACGGCCCGTCGACGCTTAGGTGTCTGACGGCGTAAATAAATGCACACGTCTTTTTTTTTTCCCCATTTTAACGGCGTCCTAAGCCGAGGTCCGGCCTCACAGGAGGCACCCTTAGGACGTCCGTTCCCCTTGAGCCACATTTATGTCGGCTCCCATTCTCCGGCCTGAGTTCATCTCGGCCCATCCCGCCCGGTGACGCTGTAGAGGCCAATAGGGCCAACAGCATTTTCAAACCGAAAAAAAAAAAAAAACCAATTGGAAGTGTGTTCTTTAGTGTGATGCCACTACTGTTCTTAGATCACAATAACAAGGATTATGTACTTCGTTCTTCGCATTTCCACTTGAGTACTATATTTCCCGTTGAGTTGAGGGTCAGTAATTTACTGACTAATGAGGGTTTGTTAGGTGGGCCATCACGCGTGTTTCGTTTTATGCATAAATGGGATTTGGTCATTTTTATTATTTAGTGTTCAAAACACTATTTATAAATACCTTGTTTAGTTTTACGTTATCAATGAAAATAAGAATAATTTGAATTTTTACGACAATAAATTTATTGCCTCAGTTGTTGTTTTACTGACCAATATAACTAGGAAATGGACGAAATAAGTAATTACATACATAAATATTTCAAAAAATTATATTTATTTATAAAAAAATTGCAATGTATCATTATATATGAGTGTGTTATAATTATGTAACTAGTTAGAATTTCAACTCGAGTTATTTTTTGTTTTTTTATCAAACTACAAAATATACAAAATATTATCAGTAAAAATATCATATCAAATGATAAAACACTAAAAATACCAAAAAAAAACAGAATACATAAGCCGGTGCGCGTCCTAAAATTTATGATGAACAGTCTCGGTGACAACTAAAACGTTCAAATACATACTAAATACGCTATTTACACACACATTGATTTTGTGTAAGTACACGGTTCGATCGCGATCTATCAATGCGGCGCAAACCGACGTGCTCTCACTTCGGAGGCGCGTGGCCGACTGGTCTGCGAGGGTTATCGGCGGCTCGCATAAGAAAACGCGTACAATTTCATTGTAATTTATTATAACAAAAAATAAGAAAATGTTTATTAAAAAATGAAGACTCCAGACGTTTCTTTATAGTTTTAACTTTATTATTTGATAAAATTCATTTCTAAATTCTCGACGATTACGATAATTTCGTCTCAATAAGGAAGTGCAATTTTACACGTTTTAGTGATTTTTCTGATTTTTTTTACACTTATCCATAAACATTATCTTAAATTCGAATGCTCTACACGTAAGTTAAATTCATTGGCTAACTGTGTGATTTATTTCAAGGTTGTGGAGCATCGCTTTCTATATAATTCTATCGAAATCCCGACCTTCGAATTTCCACAAACGTCAAAGAAGGCCCCTAATATATCAAAATTAGGCAATTTATTATGACTTATATTTGGCTCGTGTTAATACAAAAACTGGAATTTAACGAAGAATCGATTAAATACCACTCAAAATATAAATAATATGTTTCGACTAAACGGATACAATTTGTTTTAGATACAATTTGGTAACGCGTAACTCTTAAATACTTCTTATAAATTAGATGACGTAGATAACCGTTTCATTACATAAGTATTATATATAACTATATACGAAATATACAAACAAAATATTCGATAATCTGTGATATTCACTGAATATACTTACAAATAAAATTACGGTTTTTCGTTCTAAAATTTGACATGTGTCGGTAAACGACCGGCGCTTGCTCAATGTCAAAATAATGGAGGACGTCGAACAACACAGTGCTGACATCTGTCAAAAAGATCAGATAATAACATGTTGAAACAATGAATGCCGATTCAATAATATATTTGATATACAGATAATGATAAATACAATAATTTAATAAAATAAAAAATTTTGAGAATATAAAATTTGTATGATTACAACGTGTAAATGGCCCACAGCTGGGCAAAAGCCTAATAGGAGGGTTGTTGGGCATTTATTACAATACGCTGCTCCGAAACGGGTTAATGGATTTAATTGAATACTTAAGAAATTTTTAAGTATTTGTTTTTACTTAACTAATTAAAACATGATTATAAAAGAAAATATTTCATTATTAATTAACTTCTTAAAAGCATTTTTATGTTTCCGCCAGAAAGATTTTATAGGATCATCCAACTCGAGATAATTATTATAGCGAGCAGAAAATATGAGATTAGCAGTGACGAGGAAGCAGCATTTCCTATTTCAGCACCGAGTCAGAATAACAACCGTTGGAAATCTCGCTTATAAAATATTACGGTGTTGAGACTACTGGAAATAACGAAATAAAAATTTTAAGACATTTTCCATTCTTTACCTTCTCGACATTGTAAATAGGTATTTACATATATATTTAAAAAACCAATGTTATGGCTACAAATAAATTTTTAGTCAATATCAATCAGAGAACGCAATTTACTGGTAGACATAAGTTTGCGCGCAAGGTGCATAGCTCTGGGTTCTCCACTTTCCCCATCCTGTTGGGTTGGGTCCGTAGCTACACCATCATGGTGTAGTTGGCTAAAATTAAATACAGTGCTCTTCTTTATCATTCGTTTACGTTAATAATATTTATTTATATATAGTATAATAAGGTCCTCCAGACCGATTTCGGCCACGGCGGCCAATCTCAAGAGATTAGCCAACTGCGCAGGAGATATTATAGTGCACAAGTGTGTGCGCAAACACAGGTGCACTCTCTTTTCCTTAGCTCTCATAATCCGATGGGAGGGCAATCCGACACGACCGGAAAGAGTTTAGGCACAGGACCAACGGCTTAAGGTGCTTTCCGAGGCACGGGAGTGTACACACTTCCAACTTCCAGACTCCGGGCTGCTACTGAGAATTTTCTGACAGAAAAACCCAATAACTATTTATTGGCCCGACCTGGGATTTGAACCCAGGACCACCGAGTCTGCGGCCTTATATCTAGCCACTAGACCAACGAGGCAGTCAAGTTTATTTATAGTATAGGTAGGCGGACGAGCATATGGGACCTAGGCCCTATTTAATAAAGCTGACAATCCGACATATTTGTCAAAAAATTACAAAATTGTAGAATTGTCGAGCTTAGGTTGTTTAATAAAAATGACAAATATGTCAAATATCGACAGGTGAAATCTTGACATATTTGTCATATGTAAACGCGTTTAGTAAAACTCGACATAATATGTCAAAAAACCACAGACAAATTATTTCTGTCAATTGTCGGATTTTCACAACAATTATGTCAACTTGTGAGATATTTAAACCACGGTCGTATACACAGGTCTTGCAACTGAGTCCAATTTCAGTGGTGAGAGATGAGGTGCGAATGTGTTACAACTGCTAATTTGCAATACTATCCGCTTGAGGTACTACGTCGCTGCTATCGAAGCTGATATTTTTCTCTCCCAAGTATTGTGTCATTTAATCATTGTTATATCGTTTTGTTTATTGCGGATTTATTTGTATTTTTGTTTTGTTATTTAACTGTTTTGTTTGGATTTGAAAAAGTGTTCGGGATAATTATTACGCGAATTGTCATACCTCTGGCGGCCGTAAATTGAACTTAACAGCGTCATTATGTCAACGTACCCCATATGAAGTTGCAAGACCTGTGTATACGACCGTGATTTAAACATTTTCTTACACCTTCACAAGTCAAAATAGGATTTCGCGACCGAGGGTAACGGCTCCTAAACGGGTAATATGTCGTGACAATTTTCTGTTTTTTAAAGCAGAATTGACAAGTTTTTCGCGACAAATTGTCACCTTTCTCATAAAAAGTTATATTAAACAGAAAAATGTCGAATTGTCGCGACAATACGACATATTTGTAAATTTTCCACCTTGACAATTTTGTACACGTCAGTTTAATTAAACAGAAAAATTGTCGAATGGTCGATTTTTGATGTATGTCGGACTTGTCGAATTGTCAGTTTTATTAAACAGGTAAGTTGATGGTAAGTAGTCACCAACGCCCTTAGACACTGGTCGTGTAAGAAATGTTAACCATCGCCAATGTACCATCAACATTGGGAACTGAGATGTTATGTCCCTTGTGCCTGTAATAACACTGGCTCACTCACCCTTCAAACCGAAACACAACAATAACAAGAACTGCTCTTTTGCAATACCTACCCAGACGAGCTAAATATACAATAAAACTTATATAACCTCATAAGTAAAAGAGCGAACAATTGTTTTTACATAGAAACAGTATTCTGAAAAGTTTAAAATTGGAATTGCTTTATACATTAGCGTCGAACTTCGTGCTGTTCCAATCAGACGTAACGAATTGCTAAAGTAAAACCCATTTCGATCATAAATATTTTAATATATGTCCAAAACTTGGTCCTTGTGAATTTTATTGTATTTCCTCATTTTCCATATAAAATGTTTTATTCAGGACTACTGGAAATACTGAATAAATATTTTCTATGAAGTGTTGACAAAATCAGGTAAACCTTACCTCGTCTGACTGACCAGCAATTCACTGAATGATTCTTCCGTTGGCTTCTTCTGAGGTTTTGGGTAAAAATCCCTCATCGGCTCAATTAAAGTTATTGGGTTTTTCAGTCGAGAAAATCTTATTATCAGCTCGCCATCTGACCCTCGCAAAGCATGTAAAGCCTGCTCAAGTTGCTCTGAACTCCTACACCTTAACTTTCGGGTCTTATCAAATTTGCCAAGTCATCGGATTATGTGAGCAAGAGAATAGACACTGCACTTGTATTAATGCGTGTTCTATACAGCACACTTGGCTAAGCTCCGTTAAGAATCGCCATCGTAGCCAAAATCTCTCTGATCATAATCATTATTTATATTTCCTCTACTACTACTACTGTGGCACTACGCTGAAGATACAAAGCAAAATCGCCATACTGGAACATTGACATTCGGTGCGACCTCAATCCAAGGGATCACTCGGAGTCCTGAACAAGTTACGGCGTTTTTTCACACCACAACAACTGTTCCTGTTGTATAAAACACAGGTGCGGTTTTGCGTCGAACATTGCTCGCACCTTTGGGATGGCTCCACTAAATATTTACTGGAGGCCTTGGATCGGTTGCAGCGACATGCGGTTCGCATTATTGGCGACGTAAAGGTCACCAACACCCTCGAGCCTTTTCAATTGCATCGAGAGATAGGGGCGCTTAGCGCTTTCTATCGACTGCATCACGGCGAGTGCTCAGAGGAATTATTCTCCCTCATTCCTGCTTCCCCTTTCTTTCACAAGTCTACGTGTGCTGGCTATCGATGTCACCGCCTAACTGTGACATCAATTCCATCGCGCACGAAGAAATTTGGCAACTCTTTTCTTTGTCGCACCTCCAAAAAATGGAATTCTTTACCAGCATATGTGTTTCCCTCCTCTTATGACCTGGGTTCCTTCAAACGAGGCATGAGGCATCTTGCGGGCCGGCAAGGCGAGGGCGGCTATTGCAGATGATTCTTCCCGACTACACTAGCTGTCGTCGCGTTGGGACTCTACTACCAATTCAAATGCCCTACCGGGAAATATAAAGAAAAATATGACCTATCATATATGTCATATGATATATATGTATGTATGTAAATTATATACGTATATAATATATAAACATATATAGCCGATATATATTGGACTTTACAATAGTCTGATTCAATACTATTTAAAACACTATAATACTGCAAAACTACTAATTAATATCATGTAACAAACAAAACAGTGGATCTGAATTGTTATCTAATTATAAACGCCTTGCTATCCATATTTTTTTGAAGTAGAAAACAGATTATCTAATTGGCTACCTGATTGAAGTGAATAAGTGATTATAGTGGTAAGTGGAAATTAATTATACTTTAAGAAATGTTAACATTTTTTTATATGTAAATATACTACCGATATGTAAACTAAGATGTTAGGAGGCTTTAAACTTTTTTATTAATTTCGTATTATTCTCAAGTTAAATTAAAATTAATTTAAATCAATGTGAACATAATCGTAGAAATACGTTGTAGAGCGCCATCTAGCGTATACATGCAACAATACATAGACAACGAGGCGCTATGAAAGTAAGCGCGGAGTCCCTTAAAGAATCATATTACTAGAGGTTTATATATTTCATCAAAAGATGCCACTTCTTTATTCTAATATAAAAAATCAATCAACTTCTAAAGAATTATTGATAAAATATATAATTTTGTCATTTTGAATTAAGAATCCCTTATAATATGTCGTTAATTAAATTGTTATAAGCTAAGGCATATATATAGCCATTTAGGTCATACTTTTTACTTTTACGTTAGTTAAAAATTACGTCAGTTAAAAATAAAACTTTTTTTTCTTCTTAAAATGTTTTTATTCAGAGCAAAACTGTCTGAAGTTGGAACCAAATAATACAAATCGATATGAACTAAATAACCATAATAACCTCCTTTATTTATTTCTCTATATTCTCTATATTATTATTATTTCGGCCACGACGACTAATCTCGACAGAAATTAGCTAACTGTACAGGATATATTATAGACACACAAGTGTGTGTGCAAACACACACTCCTACCTCACTCTTATAATTCGATGAGCCTTTAATCCGCCACGACTGGAAATAGTTCAGCCCGAACTTTGGTTTGAACCTAGGATCTCGTGATCTGGTCACTAGACCAACGACGAAGCCTGATAACGTATAACATATGTATGTGTATCGTACAGTATGGGTGTGTGTAATATCTTTGGATGACTTTCATGTTTTTATGTGTGTAGTTAATGTAACCAAGTTGCAGTTATGATGGGGATCCAAATATTCAAAATCATTTCTTTAAAACGCCTTAATAAATAGTGTTATTCAAATATTCATATAAAATAAGACAACATAACATAAGTTCAAAAAAAAACTTATTGCTATATACTTAAGTTTGTTAAATTAAATTTTAATACTGCAATACTATTCTGTAGGAGCTTCATATGACACTGGTAACGTATTGATCAACTTATGGCGATACAACGTTTTGACGCGTGTATCCTTTCAGTTTTATGATTATTAAAATCAATATCTTACATTTATTATAAATATTTGACATTTCACGATCTGTGTTTTTAATGCGAGTTTTTTTTTACTTATTAGATACCGTTTTTGGTTCCTGTGCTTTGAATAAAAACAGCGCCGTTTAGTAGCAATAATTGCAATTCATTACGTACCGCAGTTACGTTAATGCGATGGAATAAGTAAAAAATTCACACTGGGCTCACTGTTTTGTAGTGTATCGAGTTTGTTCTTAGCGAATAGTTCGACAGTAATAAAAAAATGTAACAAATTTTGCCTTGCTAAAATATTTAAATCGATTACTGTATCAGCTGGAGACACGCAAGCTTAGCTATGCAAAATTTTCGCACTTTGTATGTATTTGATGGTGATTGGAACCCTCAGCACAAAAGTTTTCCTGAAATCCAATCATTTCTTTATTTGCGGTGCACTATTTCGATAATATAAATAATATAACGGAATCATATTATAATATACGGTATATTATTCTTATAAGGTCCTCCAGACCGATTTCGGCCACGGCGGCCAATCTCAAGAGAGATTAGCCAACTGCACAGGACATATTATAGTGCACAAGTGTGTGCGCAAGCACAGGTGCACTCTCTTTTCCTTAGCTCTCATAATCCGATGGGACGGCAATCTGACATGACCGGAAAGAGTTTAGGCGCAGGACCAACGGCTTAACGTGCTTTCCGAGGCACGGGAGTGTACACACTTCCAACTTCCAGACTCCGGGCTGCTACTGAGAAATTTTCTGACAGAAAAACCCAATAACTATTTATTGGCCCTACCTGGGAATTGAACCCAGGA
The DNA here is from genome assembly GCA_905220585.2 of Nymphalis polychloros. Classification (NCBI taxonomy): domain Eukaryota; kingdom Metazoa; phylum Arthropoda; class Insecta; order Lepidoptera; family Nymphalidae; genus Nymphalis; species Nymphalis polychloros. Next base: position 11,657,176 of record HG992253.1, on the reverse strand, counting down.
CCACCGGGTCTGCAGCCTTATATCTAGCCACTAGACCAACGAGGCAGTATTCTTATAATAACTTATTTTAAATCACAGTTTTGTTTCAGTGACTATAAATATTACGTAACCTATATTTTACTCATAAAATTTAAACTAACAGCAGTTGCAGTGCTGTAGTATGACACTACGAATGCACAAATGTAATCGGCGGTTTGGCTATTTCGAGCCAACGCTATGCAATGGCCAACTAACTAGAAATGTGACACAATTAGGTGTACGTTACAAACTATAGAATAGTTCCAAAAATATACTTACATTATATAATGGTGTGGTAAATCAATTCGAGATGGCCAATGTTTGATTAACACCTATATGAAAAGTCATCGCTCGACACAGTCCAATCGCGTTGTGATTATTTATTTAATGAACGTGACTGAGAATGTATGTGAAATTAAAATGGTTCATATACTTCATTATAATAAATGGTTTGTTTAATGTACAAGGAGAAAGAACAATAGGTAAGTTTTCCATTCTTATTTTAACTGGTGTTTAATGAAATTTTAGAAACTGTAGTTGTTAAATATTGAATTATTTGTATATTTTATGATAAAACTTTTTAGGAGCAATATTTGATGATGGAAGCTTTTTATACGAAGCGGCATTTAATATTGCCATTGATGCTGCAGCAGCTCAAAATGAAGAGAATCCATTTGTGGCGAATGTGATAAGAACTCCACCTGGTGATTTACTTGAAGCTGAAAATGCCATGTGCACACTTATGGAGGTTAATCGATGTCTGTCACATTTGACATTAAAAATAAAAGTATTTTTAAATTAATAAAATTTCTTATAGAGTTCTACATTCGCAATATTTGGGCCTACAACCAGGATTACAATACAACATATTCAGGGTATTGCAGATTTTGTTGAAATCCCGCAAATAATTGTCGAGCCAATTGAAACACAAAATCGAAATTGGTCTGCAATAAATTTATACCCTCATTATATATCTTATTCAAAGGTAATTGCGAATAATATGTAAACAGTTAATTTGATTAGAAATAGAAAATAAATATTGATTTAATGTAATCTATCAATTTTAGATTTTTGCTGATATCATTAGAATGAAAGGATGGAAAGAGTTTACAATAATATATGAAGGTTCCGAACATTTAGCAGATTTAGACGGCATAGTTACGATACAAGATTTAGATTCAGAAGAAGATGTATTAATGACTATAGTACAGCTTCCAGATGGTGATGATTACAGGTATATGGGAACATAAATAAAATAAAATGTACTGTTGATTTAATTAAATCAAATTAAATTTGTATATATTTTAGATCTCAACTGAAAACAATTAAATCTTCTAGTTCAGTTAATTATTTAGTAAGTTGTGGAAAAGATAAATTACCTCAATTTTTAGAACAAGCTCAACAAGTCGGAATCATGTCTGATGAACATAGCTATATTATTATGAATCCTGATTTTCAAACAATCAACATTAATCCTTATAAACATGGTGGTTCTAACATAACAGGTATTTTATTTTTTATTATACATTTTTTGACATATTTCTTACATCTTCTATTATAATGAAAACTTGTATCTGTATTAAAAATATGAACTAATAAGTCTTAAAAATACTACAGGAATTCGATTTTTTGATCCAAATTTGGAAGACATACAAAACTTTATATCTGCTTTAAATGAAAAGGTAAAAGAGCTTTCAGAGGGAAACATTGAAAATAGTATAAAAGAAAATGATCTTGATTTTAAATTGGCTTTAGTATACGATTCAGTTATTTTGTATACGTCGGCTATAACGGACATGGGTCTGGAGGAAGGCGCAAATTTTACTTGTGACAGCGGCGAGACTTGGTCATTCGGCTCCACTGTTATTAATCACCTTAGAACTGTAAGCGATCTTTAGTTACATACAATATTCGTGTCTTTTGCAAAGACGAAACATATATAATTCGTTTTTATGCGTATATAATATTCGTATTTTACGATTTACTTTAAAATTCAAGTCAATTCAATTAATATGTTTTTAGTGGTAATATTTTCTTTTCTTAACATTTTAACGGCTTAGCGTGCTTTGTTCTTTTAGATGGAAACTGATGGCTTGACAGGAACTATAAAATTTGATGACGAAGGTTTTCGTTCTGATATAGAGGTGGATGTGCTTGAGGTCATGGCCCATGGTTTTGAAAAGGTAAATGATATTTATTTTAAACATAAATATTTTTAAGGCGTAATAAATTTTTAATATTTTAATACTTAATTACATAAACAATAGATCGGGACTTGGACAACGGAAGACGGTTTTACTGAAGCTAGAAAAATAATTCCAGCAGTAGAACAGGAAGGAAGTGAATCCATGAAAGGCAAACATTTCATTGTTCTAACTGCGTTGGTATGTAAATCTTAAACAAAAGCTTGTATACGAATTCATCTTCATTGAAAATGTATACAATTTTACAGAGCGCACCCTATGGAATGCTGAGAGAGTCTTCTAAAAAGCTAGAGGGCAACGAACGCTACGAAGGTTTTGGTATAGAAATCATCGAAGAACTAGCAAAGATGAATGAGTTTAACTATACGTTCGATATCCAAGCCGACGGCGTTTACGGGTCGTATGACTCTAAGACTCGCAAATGGACTGGAATGATGGAAAAGATAATGAACGGTGTAAATAGCATTATTTACCTTTACCTCTAAAATATACCTTAGACATATTAATAATTTTAAGTCAGACATGGTAAATAGCTGTATTGTATTAAATTTTTCGGTTGATCTTTTTATGTATATTTGATATTTTTTTCTCTTTCAGAGGGCTGATTTTGCAATAACTGATTTGACGATAACGGCAGCGCGACAAAAAGTTGTCGATTTTACTAGTCCATTTATGAATTTAGGCATAACTATCTTATACAAGAAACCGACAAAGCAACCTCCTGACTTGTTCTCTTTTATATCTCCGTTTTCATACCAGGTTAGTAATATAGTGGGTTCAGTGGTTAGCCCAGAAGCCTGACCTTGAAACCTTAGGTTCTAATGCTCGGAAGAGTTAATACAAAAAAACGGAATTGTATGCTATAGAAGTTCGTTAAGCCGTCGTTCCTGCATCTGAAATCTTTCCATTAATTTCGTCAGACTTTGAGAGTGAAGAAAAAGAGGGTGCATATCTTGATGATTATGATTATGATCTATAAACTTAATAATGACTGTCGAGTAATAAAAAATAAAACTATTTTCATTTTAAGGTTTGGGGCTGGCTAGCGGGGGCGTATGTGGGTGTATCGGTATTACTCTTCATACTTGGACGTTTTGCACCGGAAGAGTGGCAGAATCCATATCCGTGTATAGCAGAGCCGGAAACTTTGGATAATCAATTTACAATAGCCAATTCCTTTTGGTTTACCCTAGGAAGTGTGCTCACCCAAGGATCCGAAATCGCACCCATGTAATTAATGATATATTATGTATAAGAATATGTTTTATGGTAAGTGATCACCAACGCTCATAGACATTGGTATTGTAAGAGATATTAACCATTGCTTGCATCGCCAATGCGTCACCAACCATGGTAACTAAGATGTTATGTCTCTTGTTCCTGTAATTACACTGGCTCACTCACCCTATAAGCAATACCAAGCACACTAAAATATTTACACTAAAATAGTTGACAATTTACTTGCAATTTTTCAGATAGTTACCAACAATTACATAGCATGACATTTTTCGACAACAATATGAGTTAATTACAAAAAGTTTATAGATTTATAACAGTAACAGCCTGTGAATGTCTCACTGCTAGGCAAAGGCCTCTTCTACCCTTTTTGTGGAGAAGGTTTGGAGCTTATTCCACCACGCTGCTCCAATGCGGGTTGGTGGAATACACATGTGACAGAATTTCAGTGAAATTTGACACATGCAGGTTTCCTCACGATGTTTTCCTTCACCGTTAAGCACGAGATGAATTATAATCACAAATTAAGCATATGAAATTCAGTGGTGCTTGCCCGGGCTTGAACCCACGATCATCGGTTAAGATTCACGCGTTCTTACCACTGGGCCATCTCGGCTAGATTTATAACATCAGATATAATTAGGATTTTATACAAATAAGATCATTTATATATTTTATATTTACGGTATTCTGTTTAGTGCTGTATCAACGAGGATGGCTGGTAGTATGTGGTGGTTCTTTACTCTCATTATGGTATCGTCATATACAGCTAACCTTGCTGCATTTTTAACTGTTGAGTCAAAATTTTATGCCATCAAAAGTGTGTCCGATTTGTCGAACAATCCATATGGCATAACTTATGGGGCAAAGAAAGGAGGCGCTACTTTTAGTTTTTTCAAGGTGACTTAAGGGTATTATTTTTTTTTATGTCATGAAGAACATTTGTTTTGTATTCAATTTATTATTTTAGGAGTCAGATAATATACTTTATCAAAAAATGTATCAATATATGGATGCGCATCCTGAATTGATGACACCAACAAATGAAATCGGGCTTGAAAGGTAAGCGGTTTTTGTAAATTGACATACCTCTTCAAAACAATAATATTATTTTCACTGCCCCTTTGGTTAGCTTGCAAATCCCGACAAAAAAATATAAAGTCCGATGAAAGAGTTTTCCAATTACGGTTCCATCGGATTAAAAGAGTGAAAAATATTATAGAGTTAAAATCTCCAGATGCTGCCATGACCAAATCCTGTCAGCAGGACATTATTAACGTTAAAATATTGTTTTCAGAGTAAAATCAGAAGATGAAAACTACGCGTTTCTAATGGAGTCTACGTCAATCGAGTACATGGTGGAGAGAAATTGCGACGTTGCTCAAGTAGGGGGGCTTTTAGATAGCAAGGGATACGGCATTGCTATGAAAAAAAGTATTTACAACCTTATTATGTTTAATGTATTCATACAGTTTTTGTAGTACCAATTTTCTTAAGAACATTGCAATTTAATAATGATTCTTATAAGTTTGTGTTATGTAAACTTATTTAACTGTTATTTTCTGCTCCGTTTGTTTTTTTAGATTCTCCGTATAGACAGCCTATGAGTGAATCAATATTGCAGTTACAGGAGCAAGGAAAGATAATGAGGATGAAGGATAAGTGGTGGAAGGAAAAAAGAGGGGGTGGTGCCTGTGCGGTAATAAAAACAATAGAAATAATGTGTGCTTATGTAGTGCATGCGGATGAAGGAAAACATCGTGTTTAAAAAAAACGTAATAATAATTAAAACGAAAATTAAATTTCCAGGATGACGACACAAGTAGCGGCGATGCTCAACCATTGGTGTTGGCCAATGTGGGTGGGGTGTTTATTGTCCTGGCAGCTGGTTCTGGTTTAGCTGTCGTTTGTGCCTTCATAGAAATGATTATCGATGTATGGATGATCTCCCATAAAGTCAAGGTTTGATATTTTTTCGTACGATGGAAATGTCAAAGATTAACGTTCGTTATTTAAATTTAATAATCAATTTTCTGAATTATTTTCAGTTCAATCCTTATATATAATATTAAGTGTAACATTGAGAGCAGCTGGACAAAATGCATTTATAATAATAATAATTGTCAAAGCGATTTTGAATTTCACTTTCATCTGAATTAAACGTCTGTCAAGACAATGATAATGTTTACTTCTTTTAAATAGTCAAATAAATTATTTAAAAATAAGCGATTGTCGACGACATTTTGCAGTGTTCAATTGTTGGTCACGTGATAAATCGAATATTTATGTCATTTCTAAAAATGATTTTTTTGGGTAACCCGCTGTACTAACGGTTTCTCTATTTATTTAGTGACGGTCAAAAAAAAAATTATAAGCGTATTTACTATAATATAATTTATTTGTAGGTTTCATTTAAAGATGAACTGATTGCGGAGCTGAAGTTTATATTCAGCTTTAGTGGTGATGTTAAGCCAGTTCGTCACAGAGAGTCAACAGAAAGTGGATCTAAAGGCTCTAAAAAAGATGACGACAAAGAAGAAGACGACGTAGAATCTACTAGAGAAGATAGACTTGATGCACAAACATCGCATTCTGAAAGATCAAGTCACTCTCACCACACAGCCCACAGTAGACGGCAGAGTAATGCAGTCCAGATGGCGAAAATGCGCAAATACAGCAGACAATCTTCAAATATGACATAAGAAAGCTTAAAAAAACAATAAACACATTATTTACACTTAGTTCCGTTTTAACATGTAATTATTTTGAAAGACAAATATACTTAGTGACTAAATGAAAGTAAGTTTTAATCAAGATTTTCTCTTTTTGCAATCAGAAGTATAATAAGGTCCTCCAGACCAATTTCGGCCACGGCGACCAATCTCAAGAGAGATTAGCCAACTGCGCAGGAGATATTATAGTGCACAAGTGTGTGCGCCAACACAGGTGCACTCTCTTTTCCTTAGCTCTCATAATCCGATGGGACGGCAATCCGACACGACCGGAAAGAGTTCAGGCGCAGGACCAACGGCTTAACGTGCTTTCCGAGGCACGGGAGAGTACACACTTCCACCTTCCAGACTCCGGGCTGCTACTGAGAATTTTTCTGACAGAAAAACCCAATAACTATTTATTGGCCCGACCTGAGAATTGAACCCAGGACCACCGGGTCTGCAGCCTAATATCTAGCCACTAGACCAACGAGGCAGTCATCAGAAGTACTAAGCTAACGTACATCATAATTATCATCGTAGATAAACATCAAAAACATGAGATGTTAAAAAATACAAGTGTTGCAAGTCAATCCTTCAATCGGAAATAGTTGCTGTAAAACCAAGTCTGTTATTTTATTTAGTCTATATACTTCCAGGTTTATGTGTTAGAATAGTAACCGATGATCGTGGGTTCTAACCCAGGCAAGCACCACTGAATTTTCATGTGCTTAATTTGTGTTTATAATTCATCTCGTGCTTGACGGTGAAGGAAAACATCGCGAGAAAACCTGCATGTGTCTAATTTCACTGAAATTCTGCTACATGTGTATTCCACCAACCCATTGGAGGAGCGTGGAATAAGCTCCAAACCTTCTCCTCAAAAAGGAAAGGAGGCCTTAGCCCAGCAGTGGGACATTCACAGGCTGTTACTATGATAGTAGTAACTTACTAAATAATGATCTTGAAATGTTTATAGGTTCACTAAGGATTTATTAAAATTTCAAAATAGTTCCGATATTTGTGTTCACGCCACAAATATCATAAATTAAGGTTTTATATTGAGGTCTTATTATAAGTTCTACTAAACTTTCGTCACTGTCTATTTAGGTACTTTGTACTTCAAATGAATATTGTGTAATAATAATGTTTTTCTAGATGGCGTTAGCCGCCTAGAAAAACGACTTTTTGCAACTATCTCGGAAACTGTGAATTTTACGTTGAATAGTAGTAGTTTTGTAGAAGATAAAATTTCCCATCTTTTTTATTCGAAACTTTTTTCACTATTGTAAATATGTATTTTCCGAGATATTGCGCGATGCAGAGCGAATGTCTAAAAAACTTGGACTACATTAATACATATTTGGTATATCAAACAAATATGTCTATCGTCAGATAAAACTTACAAATGTAAATAACAGAATAGCTGCAATAAAATTAATAAGCTTTATAAAAGGACATGAGATGTAATGTAATCATTTTTGTCGAGCAATTTGTTCAGCTAATGGAAGCTCGGTGAAAGATCGTAGTCGTGGTCACCGAGGTCGGTGTCCATTTCGCGGCGACACTGAAATAATGACCGCATAAATCATTCAATACTATGCAGATTTATAGAATGTTAATAAAATATACTATCTTAGCTTACTAAGATAAAAGATAATACTTAAAGTTACCTGTTTCAATAATAACAAAAATTAATTGTTATGTGGCTTATATGTTTCTTAATTAAAAACTTAATTATAAATCCATGAATTTAGTATGCACATTTTTAAAAACATTTCTTCTTTATACTACGAGAGATTATTTTATAATAAAGGAAGGCAGATGAGCAGATGGACCTGATGGTAAGTGTAAGAACATAGACATTGTAGGCCAGTAAAAATAGACGTTTTTTTTTTTATCAACTTTGCACTAAATTACCGATCCAATTTTTTTTTTTATAAGCTTTAGGATTACTGGCCATAAAATCACAAAATGGTGACAGATCCAGGTGGAGCTTCAAGCGCCATCTTCAAAACGACTCTTGAAATTTAGTGCAAAGTTAAATTCTATTTTTACTGGCCTATTGGTACCATAACAAATTTTAATCATTCTTTACATCAACAGTTGGCGCCAATGCACCACCAATTGTTGGCGTTAGAATATACGATGAGTACCCACTCATCTACCTAAAGTATCTAAAGCCCGACCACAAAAGCAATAGGCTTACCTGATAAAATGGTTTTATTTTTTCGCATCTCCAATGTATTATTAATACGACAAAATAACATAAGAAGGTAAAATGATAGCTGAGGTAGAATAATCAAAAAGTATTTATTCAAAACGAATATTGAAAATTATAAGTTAATAATAAATGTTTATCTAGGTTAAATAAATACTTTCATTCAGGTCTATTTACACGTGCAAATAGCCTTTAGCCTATGCTTTCATAACAAATTCCCATTAGCTACAAAGGTTAGGAGGTATTTCCATTAAAAGATACCGGAATTCTGTTGACTATTTATTTATACATTACGTAATAAATAATTTATTTATTTATTTATTAAGGAACTTCAACAGAAGTACACTTAAAAATACAAAAGATACAAGTTTTTAGACAACGGTTAAATGTACCCTCAATTACTGGAGAACACAACATGCGATACAATAGTGTTGATAACAATATTTAAAATTAATTAAAACATTAAACTTAACAATAAACGAGTGAAAATAGAACTGATAACACTAATATATATAATATAGAAACTGATTAAAACTAATTATTACATCGTATACACTAATTATTGCATTAAATATATATTTTTTATATATGCGAAATTGATTTTGGTGATTTGCGAAAATTGACATTTTTTTTTTTATTTAACGAATTTTCTAGAGACTGAAGAAAGTATTAGGTATTAGGTAAAAAAAGCGTATGTCCTTCCATGGGGTCCAAGCAAGTGGTGCAGCATTGAAGACGTAACATACAGACAGCGTTACTTTTGCATTTATATAGGGATAAAATTTATATAATTTGAAAGTTATTATCCCATAGAAATGTGTTGATAAATACTTGAGATAATAACGAATAAAGGCAGATTTTTTTATTAAAAGAAATAGTTTTTAATTTAATTGGTATAGTGTAGTTTTTAATTTTGTTAAAGTAATTATTTAATGTAATATAAACACTAGTTAAATGTATTTTAATAAACTGTCAGTTTTATTTATTAGAGTGCTCGAGACCTAGAAAAACCCGTGATTTAAGGTTGAACAGTCGATTAGCTGACAAAAACCAAAAATTTCGAAGCATTAAAATAATTAATACAATGCTTCTGCTAGTTAAACATAAATCAGAGATATAGTAAAAATATATAAAGATCAAATAATTATCCAGATAATCGGAATTGCGATTCAATGGGGATACGTACTGTCAAGATTTGTACGGTACGTATTTTAAATTTTTTATTCGCGTAGCAAAAGTCGTCTCCGCCCCGTGAAGTGGTTATTGGGTATCGTATGTCGGTTCTATTTATGTAACAATTTTTAAATACAGTATGTATATGATTAAATAGTCAATGTAAATTAATCTGTAGAATATGTTAATTATATTACAATATACAATATATTTTAAGAATAATCTCTACGTCGAGCAAAAGCTACACTCAGACCCCCGAAGGAATGCTTTGAACTATGTGAATGGTGAGTCTTGTGTGAGTCACTAGATTTGGCTGACCGAAGCGACCGCAGTGATGTGATTTCGTCCTTTCCTTCTACGTCAGCTAGAGCTTCGGCGCTCCCGCTGCCGGTTTTCGGCGGTCGCTTGAGTGGCTTGATATCTCCGTTGAATTTCAGTGCAAATTTTAATTCTTCAATCAGCTCATACTTGAATGTCGTCTGAAACAGGTTATAGAAGATTCTTAAAGGATATAATTAAATTTAATTTGAAGTGGTATTAACATTCCCAAAATATTTCATAATTTTGCAAGAATTAAAACAAGACACCACAATTAGAAATTCATGATAAAAATATAAGCATTAGGTACTCGTTATTTCCAATCTGAGTCTCATAATTTTTACCACTTATGGTTTTCACTAAACATGCTTTTTTTTGATGGTAAGTGGTCACCAACGCCCATAGACATTGGCATTGTAAGAAATGTTGACCATCACTTACATTGCCAATGCGCCACCGACCTTGGGAACTAAGATGGTATGTCCCTCGCGCCTGTAATTACACTGGCTCACTCACCCTTCAAACTGGAACACAGCAATACAAAGTACTGCTGTTTTGCGGTAGAATATCTGATGAGTGTGTGGTACCTACCCAGACGAGCTCTTACAAAGCTCTCCCACCAAGTGAGTATGCTATATTTGTGATATAGCTGTCATTAAGTTTAATATAAAGTATTGCTAAATTTAAACTTACATTATATTTAACAGATCTCTTGAACACACCCCACAACATATCGAGTGTTGATATCAATATACCAATCAAACAGCCCACGCCGAGGACTACGAACGCTCCTAACATATTCTTCATTCCCAATTGTTTCTGTTCTTCATCTCTTTTCTCCTGATAAGATAAAATATACCTAATTCAATTTCAGATCATTTCTGTGCGAACAAACTCGAACCTTAATGCAGAACACGATCGTTTAATGACAGAAAGAAAAATGCGACAAAGACTATAACATAATCATATTATTAGAAGGATACAGCATGAAAATAGCGTATTACCGATTTTCAAAGTTATACGAGTGAGATGTGAAGTGAGTTCTTACAGAATCGCGCTGATATTTTTAGAACATTTGTCAAAGTCAGAATAACTTATCTTACTAAATACTGGACGCTCATTGGTTGCATGTTGCGTCATCGACTGTCGACAACCAATAACAATTCAAATTAAAGTAAATAAGTTAATTTGACATTGATCAGCGTTTTACGAACTGAAAGCTTGAATCTAACCTTATTTTAGAGTCAAAAAACTCCTTCATGGACATTCATACCCTAAATTTTCGTAAACTAATATATGATTACATAGACTAATATATGACTCCTATAGAAGTATTCTACAAAAACATATATCAGGGGTTTGGAACAGACTAATTTATCACCATCTACTTTTATCAGCCTTAAAATGGATATTGCAAAGTAATAAATCTTTTTGTATGTAGAAAATTGTCATTATATCCCATCTGCCTTCGACTCATCCAGGGATTAAAAGTGGATAAAAATAATTGATGTTCTAAATGAATTTAAATATTACCCGGTTTCAATATCTCTTCAATGATTTTGTAAATAATAATCCGTTTCAACTTGTGCACTATAGAAAACTTTTAACAAAAATACTTCTAACAATTGTTAAGTTTCAACTTAATCAGATGACGTATTAAGGCATAGCGCCACAAAGTACAAAAGTAAAAGAAAAGTAGTAACCTGTGAAGTTCCGACTGAGAAGATTTGGAGCTTATTCCACCACGTTGTTCAAATGCGGTTTGGTTGATATATATGTATGTGGCAGAATATCAGTTAAATTAGAATGTTTCCTCCCGATGTTTTAATTTACCTCCAAGTACTATAAGCTAAATCTTCCCACTTAGAATAGGTAAGAACTTTTTTCATTCTGAGTGCATTTTCAGATTTTTGCTGAATAATATAATATATATTTATTAAAAATACTTACGCTACATTTGCCCCCTCCCATTTTTTCTTTCCACCATAAGTCCTTGAGCTTTTTTATCTCACCGCTCTCTTTAAGTTTCAACAATGCTTCATCTATGTATTTTTTATAAGGGGAACCTGTAATAATTTATTTATTATAAATCTGATTAAATAAATGTTGAGTGTTATTTGAAAATAATGTTACCTTTTTTCATACCAATTCCATAACTCTTGGAGTCAAGCAGTCCACCTACTTGGAGTAGATCACAGTGTCTTTGGGTAGTGTACTCTATGGAGGTAGATTCCATGAAAAATGCATATGTCTTTGTCTCTGCTCTGTATACAACAATGAAGAAATTTTGCATGAAATAATCGTTATTTATTATTAAATCAAGCAAAATTCAATTTCTAAATTCAAAAATATTTATTTAACCACCACCATACCATCGGTTCGGAAATAAACACCTCGGACCTGCGAAGAACCGGTGAAAGAAACTCAGTGGCTTTTTGTTATAGCTCATCTTTACAATTGGCAATTTATACAACAAAAGAATTTTTTTTTTTAAATTTGAAATAGCCTGGAAGTGATCATTTCATTCCCAAGGTGTGCAATCTTCTAAAAAGTAATGGGTTGTGTAATCCTTCAGCACACAAGCGTTCCTTAACAATTCTTTTAAATTTCACAATTTAATATTTTTTAACGTTTTCAGGGATCCTGTAAAGCGTATACATTGTCCCATGAAAGACTTACTAATCCTGTGTAATCTAGTAATAGTGGTTGTAAGTTTATACTAAACTTGTTCCTGGTGTTAACAGTATGTACGTCACAATTTCTGGGAAAATCTTTTATGTTTTTGCTTTTTAACAACTTAAAAGAGATTGTTTTAAAAATAAATATTTTTACGTTTACTAAATTTTTTACTCGTCTTTCGTTCATCACGCCTTATCATTTGATACCCATATCATAGGGGTTACTGTGGAAATGATAAATCACCATTTTTTGACGTTCGCCATATTGTATTGAGAATGACATCATATCATAGGTATTATTGTGGAAAATATAACATATACATGCAGACAAGATATACACTAATGGTATAGTAAATACATTACGTCTTTTCAATAATTAAGAAAAAGTAATTTAATAAAAGCTAATTTAGTTCATCTTCGAATCGTAATTACTCTAAGTGTCAGAATTAATTTATAATTATTACAAAAAGTACTTACAATTTGACTCCAATATCATTATCAGCCACAAGCCAGCCATTTTTCTCCATTTTTTCGTACATTTTTTTATACTCAGGAACCGATGAGTTCTTTAAAATTTACATGAAATTAAGAGATAGAGTTATACATAAGCATTAAAAAAACGTTTCGTAAGTTTCGGAGCCAGTATCGGCTTGTAACGAAAAAATAATTGGTACAATAAGGATATGTCATGTACATTTACAAAAGATTTATATGTATATCGGAGCGAGAGAATATTAAATAATGAAAATCAGTTAATTTTGAGAGTTATAATTAATTTTGTTAATTTTTATTGTTGGTAAATTATTCTGTTCATTTTATTAGAGCGGTTAACACCGAATGGAGTTGCGTCTGTAACGGCGAACGTCATGTCAATGATGGACTTATTGACAGCGGTTGTACGCGGTGATCATTCGCAAACCCATTGGCTCTAAATCGCTAATTATTAGTGTAATCCCTAATTGTAGTTATTGTACAAGTAATAAGTGCTTGCATAATTAAAATTGTAACTTAAGACAACATTGCTGTCCACTTATTTTAACGTTTCCTGAAGTATAACGCCCACCATGGATTACCGTACTAAAGAATTCACGAATCAGCTATTAGATTCAAGCCCGGCCTTCCCGACGTCCCGTTATATATATACATGTCACTGAAAACGACTGGACTGATTTTTTTTTTGTGTGATTGTGTGGATTGTTTAAATTAAACTTAGGGTACAATATTTTTTTAAATAAAATTCATTTCACCCGTACGAAATCGAGACGCGTAGCTAGTATAAACATAATATATATGATGATAATAAAATATATTGAACCTTAAAAAATGATATCGTTGACCCCTTGCTCTTAGCTCCGTATGAAATGGATTTGTGTTCGTAAAGTTCTTTAACATTTTCAAATGGCAGTACATTTTTTTCCACAGTAAGAAAGGCCACGAGTGTGCCCACGTAAGAAGCAACCATTACCATCGTAAAGAACCACCACACGCTGGTGATTATACGTGGAGCCAAAGCACTGGAAAAAAAATATCAGTTATTGTATAGTTCTGACGTATTGTGAGTCCCTGTTGACTAAATTTGTCAATATAAAAACATACTACTTCACATTCTAATAATCTTTTACAAGTAACTATGAATCGTAATTTGACAACATCAATTAAATGTAAATCAAAAACAGATTTGAAGTGAAGATTCTACTGAAAATGACCGATAAAACTCAGTAGTTACTCATATACAGGTTTATTTGTAACACACCAGCAACCTCGTAGGACTAGATAGCCAACATCATAAGCAACAACTTTTGTTCTACGACTAATTTTCGTCATTTAATTTAAAAAAAAAATCTGGGATAAACTTTTTACTTAGTATTTTAAAAATTATTACATAAATAAAACCGACACACGATACCTAATAACCACTTCACGGGTCGGACACGAATTTTGTTACATTCTGTATAACTAAGTCGTAGAGAATATCTAGTTTAATGAATATCATTACTTACATGGGGGCGATTTCAGATCCCTGTTGCATAACGGATCCAATGATGAGCCAGACCGAGTTCGCAAAACTGAACTGATTGCTTAACTCCTCCGGTTGTTCGATACAAGGTACAGGATTCTGCCATTCCTTATGAGAGATCCGACCAACGAATATCATAATTACTCCTAAGCCAATTTGTACAAACATCATATAATACCAAACCTGAAATTATAACAAGTGATTTATTTGTTTTTTTTTTTTATGGCATATGTAGGCGGACGAGCATTTGGCCTTATAGTATCTGTTTGGGGTCAATATAACAATATAGCCGCTATTCTGATTGACTGAAAATCCAATTCGTCAGGAAGAACCATGCTTTATATGTCCCACTGCTGGGCTAAGGCCTCTTCTCTTTTGAGAAGAAGATTTTAGAGCTTATTCCACCTCGCTGCTTCAATGCGGGTTGGTGGTACACATGTGATAGAATTTCAGTGAAATTTGACACATGCAGGCTTCCTCACGATGTTTTCCTTCGCTGTCAAGCACGAGATGAATTATAATCACAAATTAAGTACCTGAAATACGTGGTGTTTGCCCCAGTTTGAACCCACGATCATCGGTTAAGTTTCACGCGTTCTTACCACTGAGCCATCTCGGCTTTATATGCTTAAGGTAATGGAATGTCACTGTGCCAGTTTCTTATAATCTCACTTCTGATACTGACAGCTATGTTGTTAGTAAAGCCATAGAACATTAATTAGTTCGAAAAAGGATTCTCCGTGACCGTCGGGATTCGCAGTAGTGTTATATTGCCACGACTGTAGCTTATGCATAGACATTGAGATATATACATAATGACATGAAATATTTTTATTGAGACAAATTATAAGGTAATTATCGGAAGATATCGTTTCAATTCGAAATAATTTACATGAATTTGAAATGCGAAATACAATTAGTATATTCTGTGGTACAGCATCCTAAAATATGAAAGTGTAGCCGTAGCTAAAGTTAACGTGAATAGAGTTGTGGACCCGACTCGTCAATAATAAAAAGAGAGTCAATACGTCAAATCTTTCGCAAACTTTTCCTTAGAAATTTCAATGATAATTTAACGTGGCAGAAATATGTCTTTAAGTGTAAAAGTCATTGAGAAGTTCAATACGAAACAAATTGAACAGAGTTGGTTCAGTAAATAGAGTATCTTGGCTTAATGGGTGACTACTTGCATTTACAGATTTATATTTTCGAGTTTTCATGTGATTAATTAGTAATTATAATTGGATTTGCGCTCGGAGTAAAGTAAAACATTGTGATGAAGCATGTATCGAAAACTGACACAAAGCCACGTGTCCACTAGCTTGCACGTGAGAAACGTGCTAAAATGTATCATCACAAGATGTTCCTTTTTATAAAAAAGCCGCCGCTGCTCCGTTCTAGGTTATTTACAGATTACATGTGATTGATAAGTTCTTAAATACGTTACCTCCTTAGAAAACACGGCCATAAAAGAAAACATCTCTGGAGGCTGCTTGCTGGGCTCTTTATAAAGTATACCAATACCCAATGTCATAAACGGTGTGGAAAAGTCAATTGCGCTCTGCCTCTCTGCTGTTATTGTAAAGTCACAAATAGCGAAATCTGCTTTCTGTAACATATAAATTATGTATAGATTTATTTATTAGTTGAATATCATTGACTTTTTTTTTTCCTGGACGAAAGCCTCTCCCAAAGAACGCCAGCCATCCCGATCTTGTGCAGCCCGCATCCATCCCGTACCTGCCACCTTTTTCAAATCGTCGGTCCACCTTGTTGCAGGGCGTCCTACACTACGTTTGCCTAAACGTGGTCTCCACTCTAACACGTGTCGGCTCCATCGGCCATCAATGCGTTTGGAGACATGACCAGCCCACTTCCACTTCAACGTGCTAATTCTACGCGCGATGTCGGTGACTTTAGTTATCTGGCGAATGTCCTCATTTCGGATTCTATCTGCCAGAGAAACCCCAAGCATCACGCGTTCCATAGCTCGCTGAGCAGCCTTAAATTCACTCAGCGAGCTACGGAATGATACCACCGGCTGTTCTGGAATCCATCCAGAGATGCCTAATTGACTGTCGATATATCCAGCTGTTGAAGTGTTTGTACGAAGCCGCAACCATGACCGTCCAAGTACAAGATCAGATCACAAGACCAATCCAATTGCATCGTGGTGTAAGACAGGGGGATGTAATCTCCTCGACGGACGGACGTGGACTCTGCTGGATTTGGAAGAGATGCTAAACAGCCTGAGCGATTCTTCAAGACAAGTAGGTCTCGGAATGAAAATAGAAAAGACCAAAATTATGGTCAACCATCATATTATATCCCCGAGACCGGTGGTCATAAATGGCTCTCCACTCGAAGTAGTGCAGGAATACATCTACTTGGGCCAAACAATACAACTGGGCCGGCACAACTTTGAGAAGGAGGCCAAAAGAAGAATACGTTTGGGCTGGGCGGCATTCGGGAGGTTGCGTCATATTTTTGAATCATCGATTTCATAATCCCTTAAGACCAGGGACCTCTTTAACCAGTGCGTCCTACCAGTAATGACTTACGGTGCCGAAACGTGGACACTCACCGTAGGACTGGTCCACTTTAAGGTCGAATATCATTGATACTATTATATAATAAATGAAAAAAAAATCACATATTTATGATTTTTCTGGGGGTTCGTATTTTCGACATACCAAGTTGTCGAAAGCAAAACATTAAATCTCGGATCTCTTTTATTCGATCGGACTACTATTTAAACTATGACTTTAATACAGAAGAAAATATTCTATTGATTGCAAAAATATACAAGTTATTTATAAAATATACTAACACTAGCTTAAAATAGTTGTTGATTGTTTCACTTACCTCTTCACTAAGTTTCAATATCATACCGGTCCATTTATGAGTTGTCGGATTCAACCCACCGTAGTCATCTTCAAGTTCAAAGTCATAGTTAAAGCCCAATATTTCGGCGATTCTTTCAATGAGGTCTATTGTGAAGCCTTCATACCTATCATTGCCTTCTAGATGATTAGAAGATTTCTTTTCGTAACCATATGGCGCAGTCTATAAGAGATCAATTTGTTATATACATACGTAAGCTTGACTGCGTCGTTGGTCTAGTGGCTAGATATAAGGTCGCAGACCCGGTGGTCCAGGGTTCAATTCCCAGGTCGGGATAATATAAAGGTATTGGGTTTTTCTGTCAGAAAATTCTCAGTATCAGCCCGGAGACTGGATGTTGGAGGTGTGTACACTCTCGTGCCTCGGAAAGCACGTAAAGCCGTTGGTCCTGCGCCTGAAATCTTTCCGGTCGTGTCGAAATGCCGTCTTATCGGGTTATGAGAGCTAGGGAATAGAGAGTGCCTGTGTTTGCGCACACACTTGGGCACTATAATAACTCCTGCGCAGTTGGCTAATCTCTCTTGAAATTGGCCGCCGTGGGCGAAATTGGTCTGGGGGACCATTATTATTATTTTATTATTATATAAGGTTGAACGAGCCAAGTGGTAACCACGTTGTGGCATGACCTACTCGGCCAATGAAACAAATAAAAATTCAAAATGAGATTACATTGAGGCAATGTTGCCAAAAATCCGGGGATGAAATTTAGCTGTAATGATTCAGATTATTTTAAAATAAAAATTTGTCGAGATGAACACGTGAATTTTATGCGCTTAAATTGTGTTTGGAATTCATCCCTTAATAGGTAGTGAAGGAAAACATCGTGAGGAATTCTGCCGCATCTCTCCAACATTATTCACCACTCCAATCTTTATAATCTGTTACTTTACCTAAATAAGAATTGAAACAAGCGCGAAAATAGGTAAAATTGTCTTTTGAATTAGGTAATTATTGTAATGATTACCTTAGAAATTAACACTTTGAAAGTTTTATTTCTCATAATAGTTTCCGCTGCAATTTCAGCGGAAGTTATGTAAGGCCTTGATATAATAAGCTCGTCGTTTTTCCACGTACCTATCTGATGAAAAATTACGTTAATTAAATAAAAATATACAGATAATTAAAATCGATATTTTTTTATGTAGAAGAATGGCATTTGTCTTACAGTCTGATTTCCAGCTGGTGTTAACTCCAATATATCCATTGTAACGTTATTTCTCTGACCGAAGCCATCGAAGATCATATTCCTGGTTATACCCTCAATTTTATTCTGGAAACATTTCAACAGCTTAAAGCAAGAAAAATAATAATTATGTATGTGTTTAGATAAAAAATCCGCTAGCCCATAATTAGAATAATATTTAAAATATAATATTAATTAAAATGAAATGAAATAATAATATTTTAACGAAACGAAGTTCAATTATTTTTACTGAACAGTATAAATTAGTGCTCGTTATTATTGTTCTCATTACAAGAGAACATGATGCAAAATTGCCTGAAAATTACTTTGTTTTATTGATTATGATGAAATATAGACTGAACACATAGACAGACAGACAGAATACTGATTCTTTTGGTTTTGGTAACTTGCAAATATAGACATAAACTCCATACATTTTTATAGTATTATTTGTACTAACTACACTGCGCAGTTTCAACCGTGAAAGACGTCACTGCTCAACCCCGTTGTTATGTGACTTACTTGTATGTGATAATGTAATTTATTTACATTGAAATAATAATAATAAATTTTTATATTATATTTTGAAAAATAACCTTTTTTCAATTCATGGGGTATCTGTATATTCAAATAGAAGTTAAATTATTTTATTATAAATTTTATTATTAATGTGTAAGTAACTAGACATAGGATTCTCATTTATTATTCTCTAAGTATAATATATTTCTTATCATACGTACCGTTTTCATAACATTAAGCAAAGTAGATCCGTAAGTCCAGGACTCGTAGTTATCACAACTAAGACTCATTGGCACCACGTTCACTTTTGTCATTGCTTGGTATAACATCAAAATGGCGTCGTGAATAAGTACAACCTTAGTCTTCAAATTTTCTGGTGCTAGAGTTTCCCCTGACTCCTCATTGTAATATGATATGAATTCATACAACTGCTCCTTCATTAATAGATCAACTAGCTGAAATCCTGAAAATATTAAATATGCTTAATATAATTATAATATAAATAAAAATCTTTATTGTGATCTCTTTCCAGACAATCCTACAAACAGATGCTTGCAGGACACATCGGGCAAGTAAATATATTTATATATAATACATGTATATAAACTCGAAACTCACCCCAGAAATCGGAGGTAAAATGTCAGAAAGTGATTGATCATAATAATTGTAACATTGTAGCCGAGATGGCCCAGTGGTAAGAACGCGTGAATCTTAACCAATGATCGTGGGTTTAAGCCCGGGCAAGCACCACTGAATTTCATGTGCTTAATTTGATATTATAATTCATCTCGTGCTTGACGGTGAAGGAAAACATCGTGAGGAAACCTGAATGTGGCAAAATTCACTGAAATTCTGTCACATTTTTGCCTGCTCCGTTTGCCTCGTCCATTTTTGAGCGCAAAATTCCCCCCCCCCCCAGAGTTCGAAGGGCAGCCTGGGCATCCCTGCTCAGGTGGTGTATGTCCTGAGCATGGATGTCCAGAGAGGGATTGTCCACCGCGGTCGCAGATGGTACCCTCCTGCGACCGCGGTGGTCCTTTCTTAGATTCTGCGCACTTATTTTGTTGGGGGGGGAGCTACAACCTGATGGTATGCAGAGTGGCACTACCACTAGAATGTCTGTCACATGTGAATTCCACCAACCCGCATTGGAGCAGCGTAGTGGAAAAAGTTCTAAAACTTCTCCTCAAAAGAGGGAAAGAGGCCTTAGCCCAGCAGTGGGACATTCACAGGTTTGCTGTTACTAATTGTAACATTCCAAGAATACGCGCATCAAAACAATATATCATCATAAGTTGGTTGTCAACATTTCAGTTGTTGAATTAGTATTGAAGTAAGTTCTTACAGAACCTTCTAAATTATTTTGATGTCGTTTTATATATTCTATAAATTAGATTAAGGTAGTCTAATATTGTACGAATTAACTTTCGTCTCTTATTCCAAATTATATTTTTGTTCCGTTTGCAGTTGAAACGCTTGGACCTTGAAGTATTAGTGCAAAAATTTCATCCAAAATATTACACCCCGTCTTATTGCCTCTACTCTCATTTTTCGCCCAGAGAATCGGAATTGCGATTCAAACTGGAAATACTGCTAGCATTCTTGCCTCCATTCCACGCGATCACGATTTGTACAGTAAATATTTTTAATTTTTATTTGTATTTATTTAAGGTTTTAAGGTAAATAAATTATATTTTACGTAAATTTTAATATATGACATTTACATACCATCGTATGGTTGTTGTAGCGGGGTTTTAATAATTGTAACATCAAACTACCAATGTAATTACAACTTTGAAAATAAAATATTGAATTTGAATTTTGAAGAATAGTACTGTTGTTGTGTCAACAACAACCAACAACAACACCGTGTCAATTCTAACCACTTTTTATATTTATCTCCCTTATCAATCAAAAGACACGAACGCTATCAAATGCTATCCTTAACTTGACGATGTGACTGAGAGCGTTAAGATGCGTTCACAGTTACACATAAAATTTTGATGTTAAAAATTACTTATTTTGATTTTTCTCTCAAATGTTTTTAAATATTTTTTGAGTAAATATAATTATGTAACTGATGTTTGGTAATATAATGATGTGATAATGGAACAGTTGTGATTCTTTTATAGCGTGAAATAGATGACTTGATGGCAAGTGGTCACCATCATCGATAGCCATTGACGATGTAAGAAATGAAATTAATAAATATTGTTCGTAAATTACAATTTTATTGTAATTTTTTTTTTGTATTCATTACACATTAACATCGAATGTAATTGTTATTTATATAATGCTTTCAATTTGTTATCTATACTTAAATAGGCAGAGACAAAAATAAATTTGCAAATATGATTACAATAATATGTTCGTAACAATCACTAATGATTATGGGCGAATTTCGATTACTGGGTAAACTGCTTCATAATAATACGATTAAATAAAGTATTTTATAGTAAAACTTGTTTTATGTTCTAAGAATAAGTTAAGGCCGTTGAAATAATAATCCAAAATTTTAGTATGAAAATAATATTTAGTTCCCATGCTCGTCGACTACTTCCTATTCTGAAAATTTGAGATCTGAAGTAATACTTTTTTTTTTTTTTTTTATATTACCCGGGATAGCAAATGACTCTACTCCACCTGATGGTAAGTGGTAGTAGAGTCCAAACGCGACGACGGCTAGTGCAGTCAGGATGAATGACTTGCTCTAGCCGCCCCCGCCTTGCCGGCCCGCAAGATGCCTCTTCACGCCTCGTTTGAAAGAACCCAGGTCATAAGAGGAGGGGAACACGTGTGCTGGCAAAGAATTCCATGTTTTGGAGGTGCGACAAAGAAAAGAGTTGCCAAATTTCTTTGTACGCGATGGAATTGATGTCACAGTTAGGCGGTGACATCGAGAGCCAGCACGCGTAGACTTGTAAAGGAATGGGGAAGCAGGAATGAGGGAGAATAATTTCTCTGAGCACTCGCCGTGATACAATCGGTAGAAAGCACTCAGTGCCGCTATCTCTCGACGCAATTGTAAAGGCTCGAGGGTGTTGGTGACCTTTACGTCGCCAATAATGCGAACCGCACGTCGCTGCAACCGATCCAAGGCCTCCAGTAAGTACTTAGCAGAGCCATCCCAGAGGTGCGAGCAATATTCGACGCAAGACCGCACCTGTGTTTTATATAACAGGAGTAGTTGTTGTGGCGTGAAAACACGCCGCACCTTGTTCAGGACTCCGAGTTTCCGTGAAGCTGTTTTTATAACAGCCTCGATGTGGTCCCTTGGATTGAGGTCGCACCGAACGTCAATTCCCAGTATGGCGACTTTGCTTTGCATCTCCAGCGTAGTGCCACAGAGGGAGGGAGGAGGCGAAAATGGTGACTTTTTCGCTGTGAGAGCACATACCTGCGTTTTCTTGGCGTTAAACTCAACAAGATTGTCAGAGCCCCATTTGGCAATGAGACCTAACGTCCTATCGAGTTCAACAACAAGATCCCTCCGCCTCTCCTCGGTTTCCGCCCGCCCAGCTACTGCGCGTCCGTGGTATCCCCCGTGCACTGTACTATCATCTGCATAGCAATGTATGTTCCCAAGAGAGAGCATATCATTGATATGCAGAAGAAAGAGTGTGGGGGATAGCGCAGACCCCTGGGGGACCCCAGCATTCACTACATGGAATTGTGAAGCGCAACCATCAACTAAAACGCGAAGGCTACGCTTGTGTAGGAAGCTGGCAATCCAGATCCATATCTAGATAAATCTCTTTTTAACGACGCGACGTCTACGGTATCGAAAGAGTATTTTTATATTTGTTATGTAAATAAATAGAACATCTGCAAATGATAGGAATTGTTGCCACATTTTAAGATTATTTTGAATAAGTCGTGTACAGAACAGAACCAATATAGAATGGGCCTAATTACAAATTAAATTTAAAAGACTGTTTCATACATTCTTTTACAAAAACAACATATTCGTTTTTGTAAATATCAATTGTTCGATATTTAAATTCCTGAAATGAGACAAAAATTATTAATAAAAAGAATATTTCTAAACTGAAATTGTTCAGAAGGTCCTATAGGACCACATTGTTTCATCGAATGAACTGGCTATCAACACTTCTCTTGTACCATACGAATCTCGTAATATACATACATTTTTAAAAAAATTGTCAAATTTTGATATTTAGTTTCACTGGCTCAATATCAACTTACAAACATGTACACAAAGAAAAATAAATCTGTTGAAGTTTTATTCATACGTTTCTATAGGAACAAACTAGCAATGCACCGTAGAAATCGATCGTAAAATGCAAGAAAGGGACATGTGACATTGACCATAATAATTATAACATTTCAAGAATACACGCATCAAAATAGTATTGTAACTGAATGGAAACATTTCAGACAAAATAGCACTGCAGCACTTAAAACCCACGAATATGATTATTATTTTTTACTAAAGGTAAGCCACGGGTTTTGTTCAAATTTAATATGAGTATTTTATATGTCCTGTACCTGTCATGTTAACACCGCCATATCTATACCGATGTAGGTCCAGAGTAAATAAGTCAGGTGACACGAAGACATACGAATGCTCATCCGCCATGAGGCCGACGTGCTGGGCGTGCCTCAGGATCTGTTCCAAGTGACCCGACGGACAGTCTACCACGAAGTTTGTGTGGCCACTTTTTTTCGTGTTTATTAACACTTCCCTAAAAATAAATTGACGTTAATTTTTATGATTAATAGCGATGATATTTATGTATTTCTGATCTATTTCTCTTATTAATCTGAATCGTATTAAATTGAAGTTTGATTACGAGGAAATTGACTAAAGAACTGTCTATAAGTAGGAAGAAAATTGGAGGGAAATCAAGTTATAACACGTATTTCGAGCGATAATCATACTACCTGTAATCTTTGCCACTTAATTCCCGCACCGTGACGGTAACCCTCTCGGTAGGGTGACCCATTTTCATCAAACTTTCAACCTGTGACAAACTATGGCCCTTAACGTACAATAACGTAAAGTTCAACCATTCCTTTTTCGTTATTAACTGTTCTAAAGCCTGAAACAAATTACAATAAAAAAATATTAATCTTATGGAGTCAGGTATATCGATTTATCATTTATAAATTACTATCAATAACGTATTAATTCAATTAATGAGAGGTGAATAGGAAAGTGTTGAATTTTTGCGCAATATTAAAACACATCAGCAAAATCATAGCAGGGAGACATTAGCATCAGACTAGTGGCCAGTCGATATTTTATTACATTTACCTAACTGCAGTGACTCCAAATAAATCGGACAAGGTAGAATAAATACATAAAGTTTTATAAATTCAAAATTAAATTCCTTTATTCTATAATGAGAAATTATATTTTATTCAATATAATAGTATTATATGGTAATCTTGAAAGTCAAAGTAAAAACTACCAATGGTTGATCTATGTAAACGTGTATATGAGGATAGTTCCTGAGTTTCCCATGAGCATGATCAACAGGGAATAAATTGAGTGGGTTATACTGGATTTATTTTAATATCTAAGAATTTTAGGAATCTACAACCACCAGTTACGTAGTTTGTGACGTTCATACCATATTAAATGCTACTGGGCTTGGATATAAATTGATGAGCGACCAGTTCTTCACATACAAATCGTTGTGTTGAATATTAATAAGCGGAAGCTCTAAAATGTCGCATATTCCCTGTAAGTGTTCTGTCGCTTTTCCACCCAATCCATCGATAATTCCAACGACGCCATTCTGTAAATAAAACAGATATGCTTAATATTTTGTCGTTTTTTTTAAACGTAGATTCCCTATGTTATTATTATCTATATATTAAATAGGCCTAATCTCCTTTGTTTGTCAACTACTCTTCGTTTTGTAGCAATTGAAGTGGTTGTATAAATTAAGTGTGCTATTGTGTATTATTATTTACAGGCTTCAAATTGCTTTTTGTATATTGGAGTGTTCGACACGCTGAGATAACGACAGATCTCATCGTGCTGAACACTTAACATCCTACCCATTACAAAAAAGTACACATAATATGGTAGAGTTGGCCAATATAATATGCATGTTTCCTTAAAATGTCTTACTTCAAGGCAAAATGAGATCAACATGAATGCGCTTAACATGAAAACTCAGTAGTTATTGCTTCGGTTTGAATCCTTCAACTTCCGGTGAGGCTTCATAATACACAACAATTTAATCACAAATTTAAAAATAGAACGAGAAGTTTATTTTACAGATACAAGAAATGGAATAACAGAACGTGTCTCACTTCAGCTAGATCGCAGACGTGACGAGTTATCTCAAGAATGTCCCCTCGTTTGCTGACCTCTTTTATGAGAGCTGTAAAGTTAAATAATTTTGCGCTAACAGTCATAGCGACTTTAAGATCTTCATCGTTACTGTAAAAAATGCCACCTGAAAATTTCCTCAGTATTTAGTACATAACGCTATGAAAAAAAAAAACTTAACTGAAAATTGAAAACTAAATCATATCATAATTTTAAAGCACTTGACAAAGAAATGTCAAATCATTTAAATATAATTAACTTATTCATTCAACCAATGAATGATTTGTTGTTTACAAATAAAATAAATTTCTCCAAAAAAAGTTATTATATTCTATGTAGTGTAGAACCCGTTCCATTTACAAGCTACTAGTTTCGTTCTCGAAACGATTAGTGCTATTTTTTACTCAAATGCAAGTTATCCATCGTAGATAAAAAGAAATAAAAATGTAACTCTCTCATTGAGCTATAAATAATTAGCTCTTTTTGAGTTAATTTGCGAGTTACCAAATGAAAGCAATGTAATATTTTTATTAGTTGCCTGTCTGTCGTGTGTCCGGTGTAATCCTCTAAAACGGTTAAAATTACAAATTCAGATAGTTGATATAATAATTCAATGGAATATTCGACGTTACCATGTAGTTTATATTTCAACAAAATCTATTCAATCTATCAAAAGTTTTTACAGCTTATGTTTAGTCTACATGCATTTAACAAAATAACTGCATCTTTTTATCGAAATATAGCTATTTGCGAATTACTAAGATCATTACCATACATTAACAATTTTTATTTTTATTTTAGACAAACGCTGCTACCTAATTTTATATGTATAAAATTCAATAGGATTTATGTACGTTCAAATAGCAGACTTTATACATTTTCGTCACAAACTAAATTCCACGCAGCGAAACCACGGGTTTGCTAGTATTAAATAATAATTTAATTATTTTTGACAAGGATTGACTTATTTTCGTGTAATTATATCCAAGAAAAAAAAAAGATATTATTCTTAAATGCTCATAAATAAGGCGATAGATTAAAAAATAGTATCTATTAAACTAAATAATTATAGGAAAACGTTAAAATAGAGTCACAAAAATGTTTCATAACAATTGAAATAAAAGGGGACTAACAATAATTAATAAAAGCTATTACTTCATACAAACAAAAGAAAAGAATATTTTTGTCATTGAAAAAAAAACCTTGATCGAATTTCATTTTGTATGTACAACAATTGTATGATCAAGTAATTTATTAAATTTGGCCAACTACAGCTGTTTCGAGGAAAATAATCGAAATTAATGTTTATTATATGGAACCGAGTCGTTAGTCATTATTTTTTTACGGGCATGTCACGCTAGACAAAATAAAATTGTGCAAAATAAAATAAAATTACGAAAACGTTTGCTAAAAGCATTTATCTTAGCAGCCAATTATAGCGCTTGTGCATACACATTGTTTTCAATTAATTTTTTTTTAATGTATTTTGCTTAATTATCTTAAGTACTGATACGTTACTTACCAACATTTGGTTGATTCGATAAAGCACATCGTGCTATCACAAGCAACATAAATAATGATTTGAAATCAATTCCAATCATTCTATTTTCAAAAAATCACAATAACGTTATCAAAACACCAAAAAGGATTTACGCACATTTTAAAACGTTTAACTGCTTACAATTCCTATCGTAATTAATTCGCTAAGGATCGTTTTATTAAAATCACACAATAAACGTTCAAATCGTATACAGTATACTCGTAATGTGTTTAGATTTTGGGATAGCGCGACACGTGAAGTCAGAAATAATCTCGCCACTATATTTAGGACAAGTTTTCCCGCAAACGACATACTTCACTCTACTGCCGTCTGCTCAGTTTAAAATGACATTTACTGTTATAAATTCTTAAGAAATTTAATGTACATACGCACAATCATTATTTATTTTTAAAGTGTGAAATAGTTTAATTACGCTATTTTAATGATTTGCTGCTGAAAATTAAAGTAAAAAGTAACAGTCATAAATGTCCCTCTGCTAGGCTCCTCTCTTTTTAAGGAAAATAATTGAAACTTTTTCTCCACGCTGCTCCATTGCGTGTTAATGGATACATATATGACAGTATACATTTAATCCGTGTAAGAGATCTTTGCGAGAAAGCAGAGTAGTTGGAAAGTATAGTAATAATTGGGTCTGTTTGGATGTAAATTAAAAAAGTTTTTGAAGATTTTTTAATCATCATAATAAAGGAATAATGAAAAAATGTGCATAATGTTGTGAGAGAATTATAAATATTGGCTCAATTTACGAAAAATCTTCAAAAAGAAAAAATGTTAAAAATAGTTAATGCAGTGTACGTAAAGGTTGCTTTATATATAAAATTTACATTTAATTTAAATATAAAAAAAAGATAACAGCATTTTTAAATTATGTATAAAATGAAATCAAGACGTACGCGATTTATCTTGCCATTTCTCCACGTGTTTTGATTTACTAACTTTATAATTGATACTAAATGAATAAATACGAATTTAGTATTTCCAGATACATAATAAGTGAAATAATTTAATTATAATTGACGAATAAATGTAGTACACTGTTTGAACGAATATAATATTTTATATAACCCGAAAACTATACAATTACGTCATTAGTCTGTTCGTTTGAATAACGGGATAAGATAATACCATTAATATATTTTATTATGTATTATCTTATCATATAATGACGTCATATTGTTTAAAACAAATACAGTGAGAGTGATATAAAAGTAAATATTGGAAATAATTGATATGCGTGAGAGTGGACACGTATTGAATCACAGTACGTGCTTCAAAAAACAAAGGTCACCTACAAACTAGCGACTGAATAAATATTAAAGAATACTAATAACAATCGTCCTGATAGAATTTAAGGACTCACCAATTGCGCATGAGATATATTATTTTTGTGTTATAAGTAGGAAGACGGGCAAATGGGCTACCTGATGAAAAGTGTAGTACAGAATATCTGATGAGCGGATGATACCAACTCAGACGGGCTTGCACAATGCCCTAACATCTAGAAATGGACCATAGTACATTCTTCACCTTATAAAAAGTTGAATACATATGGAATACATAAGTTTTTATGACTGAATAAATAGGGTACGATACTGTATTAATAAATAAGTATCTACTCGCGGGATGTACGACTATGTACCATTTATATGACTTCATTTATAAATATTAAGGTTTCGAACTGAAATAATCTAGCTTTATATTGGCGTTATCTAGATTCGCTACTGGGTATGTATAGTGTGAAGTTATCAAATAGATTTTTGTTGTGTGAACAGTGGAAAGCACTTCTCAGGTTTCATTTGCCGTTTGGTACACCGGTTTTACATCGGCATACACTTGGTTTCACTCATATTTAACATCTTTATAAATTTAATCAATAAAGTTTTTTTGATTCGCACATCTAGATTCTGGAATTAAATCGTTTATGAAACAAATTCTTCAATTTAGAAATATTATTAAAAATAATACCAAAAAAATCGATATTGATGATAATAAAACCGGTCCATTTAAACAAATCGCATAAATTTATTAAGAGTATTCCTACACGTAAAAGTCTACTTGACTTTAGTGAGGCAATAACGTTAATCGTGTATTGCGTTTATGTCCGCCCTAAATAGACTGCAAATGGAAATTTACAATAGCCGAATTGATGAAACTCCATAAAATGTTTACGAGCAAGGTTTCGAAAGTTCGCCGGAGTAAGTTGAATGGCTATTGGCGTTGGCATATTTACAAGAGAGATTAATAACGCATACAGAAATTAGGTTTCTAGATACTTGGCAAGGACTTCTAGCAATAAGAAATTTCATAAATTAAACGAACGACACAAATTGTTGAATGTTAATTTTAAATACGTAATCTTTTACTCTACAAAGCTAGAGAGCTGATATCGCTCATTGGTGGCATAGACTTTAGTCAAGAGTGGTTCAAATATCACTAAATTTTCATGTACTGAAAACCGTCATGAGAAAACTTGTGTTGGATGTAATTACTTTAACCCAGAAGTGGGTCCTTAAAGGGCTGTTTGCTCTACAAAACTTAAAAATAACTCGCATACTATTTATTGCGTTTAAGTTAATTTTTCATACATTTGCCGTGTGTTGAAAACATATGACAAATTCTTATGTATTCCGTTTGCATACTTGTATTAATGAAGAATATTGTTTATCAATTAGGAGTGAAAGTTACCCTGCATTAAATGCAGTGTTTAATTGCCTGTCCTGATTAAATATGCAAAAAAAAAACATTAGTTCAACGTCCATAGTATACTCGATTATATTTTCGAAATGTTTAAACTTGTTTAGTTAGAATGATTGAGTTAGTTTTCAGTGTGAAACATTAATGCACGCGTATTAAGGTCAAGCCACTCGAGACCGCCGGGAACCGTTCAATTTTATTTTACACGAACACCTTCCGAGAGGTAAAAGCGTCGTTAGTACTAAGATGTAGCTATTATTGTCATTTTATATAAAGACTCTTGTTGTTATTTATCTGTTTACATGTTCTGCTACTTTATAAGACTGGTTGGGTGACAATTTTTGATATTTAAATGGTAGTTTTTGGTACTATTTTCATCGATGGCTGATCGCCCAGTGTTAGACTGATTGAAATGACGGTCGCGTGTTTAAAACCCAGGCAGGCACTACTGAATATTCATGTGCTTTATTTATGTTTAGAATTTATCTCGTTCGAAAACCTAAGCCCAGCAATGGGACATTCACAGGCTGCTACTAACTAATCAAAAAGTACCTAATCTTCTTTTGTTTAGAAGGCTTGGAACTCATCCCATAACGCTATTCCAGTACCACTCGGTGGATATATCACTTAAGAATTGCATATAACAATTCTTCAGCAATCCATCCATAATACCAATTATAATATATATGTATGTATATATTCCAATTATGACCCAAAATTACCCTTAAATTTATGTCATATAACCATGATTGGATTAACTAGTTCAATACGTTTACCAAAATTAAACTGCTTTCTTCAGTAGATTTGGAAAATGCTGTGGCAGACAGATAAGCAGACGGCAGAGTTCCGTTTTTTCGTTAGACGCACAAAGTCGTAAAATCTTCGTTTCTAATCTATTTAATTAAATTAAGATTTTCCATTTACTTTGATAAAATTAGATTTTTTCTTAACACATCGTTAACTTCTGTTTATTAAGGCACAATTGGTAGAGAATAAAATAATTAAGCGTAAATCATTAACTTAATTAAACTACGTAATTATTGGACGTTGTTAATTACATCAGAAAGAATCTCTGAACTCATCTCATAGTCTGTCTGACGTATATAATATATAACACATACATTATTTAACATGAAACTACGCTGAAGCTAAAGTTGATACGAATAAGGAATTGTATATAAAAATTATGATCATCATCATGGAGCAATTAAAGGCAAAATTACTAAGTATTTACAGTTTTATAAGAATAAAATTATAGATAAATATGATTATTTAGAATTACATAATCTCCAACGAATATTTATACCAAGATTTTTCATCAATTACGAGTCGAATTTTAGTAATTTTAATTGTCAGTTTTACAAAAAAAATCTAAAGATATAGATTGAGAAAGCCTTAAAGTATTTAAAAAAATATAATTATCAAAATGTTGCCTCAATAAATTTTAGAATATATACCATAATAACACTGGTAAGTATAAATAAAAAAATGTTAGTTTTTGAGAATATTTCGTATTTTTTTTCTATCGAAGTAATATATTTTACTTTTTTCTGTTTATGATCAAACACAGCCTTTGAAAATATAATGTTGCTTACATAAAATGTTTCTTTTTAACTTTTAACTGGATTACTCATTTGAAATCAAAATATTAGTAATTTTAAAAGTGAAGGCAGATGCCTGTGTCGGGTGAATATTTAAAATATGTAATTCTACAAACTTCAAATAAAAATACTCCAAGTGAAATATGCTCCACACGTTTTATATATTTTCTTTTTGGGTGAGACTGTTTTTGTGTTTTTTTATGTGAGACTGTTGTATTTAATATTGAGAGTCATTTTTCGATTGCAACGTTCTATGTAACGTTTGAGTAAATCGTTTCTGATGTAAGCGGATATCACATCTGTCACTTGTATTTTTATGCAAGATCTATTAACAATAATGTGTGATTAATTATTAATCACACATTATTGTTGAAATACTTTTTTAAATTATTTAGAATGGCAGACAAGTGAAGAGAACGAAGAATGGTCTACCTTTGCCCTAGTCATTAAGATAAAAATTCTAAGTAAATTTCATTTTTTAAAATATTTTTAAAGAAATCTTACCTCATTAGAGGTGCACTGCAGATTCCGCCCACGCAGGCGCTCATTAATCCTTGATGTTATTGAAGTTTATATGAAAGTTTAATAAATACAGATAAATAGTATATAATAATATAAAATAGTTATAAAACACTTTATTAAGTATATAATATATTTAAAAATATATATTTAAATGGTAATACGAAATTCAGATACCACTATCATAGCCTCAAATTTATTTATAAAAATAAATTTTTTAAATACACTTATAATAATATAATAATAATAATATCCTGGGACATAATTCACACAAAGCCATCTGATCCCAAACTAAGTAGAGCTTGTACTATGGAAACCAGACCACTGATATACTTACATAGACTACTTTTCTTTTGTAAATAAATACTTATATAGATAATCTTATATACCAATTCTAACTAATATTAGTTGTGAGTTTGTTTGTTTGTTACACTTTTATATCTTAACTACTCAACAAATAGCTATGAAATTTTCCATACACGTTGTCAAAGGTACACCCCTCACACGGGAACGAAATCACTGACCAAATTATTGTCTTATATTTTATATACGCGCCTTGTTTTTTTAAGCTGCGATTCAATACATAATTATAAGCCTATTTTGACTTGTCATATTTCTTTATCTGTAGTAATACACAAATATTCAAAAAGCTGTTGTTGGTTACCAATGAACATTATGCAACAACATAACAATTCCATTTGAATTTATAAATTTATTATATATTATTTATATTAAAAAAAAAATTAACCGTTATTATTAAAAAAAACATTACAATAGGATAAAAAATTTACTTGTTTGGCATATTTTTAGGCTCGTCAAAGAACGAATATATCTATTTATAGAATTCAGTTTTTATAATCAAATAAATCAAAACATTTCTGATAAATTACTAAACATACATACAGAGACAATAAACTCGACGAAAATAAAACTGCCTACGCACTTACAAAGCTAAAAAAACATACCCGTCAAATTTAACGATTTTTATGAAATCGGTTAAATAGTCCAACTGTTCACATTTTCAATTAAAACCAATTCAATTTTTACTTTCTTTTGTACTATTCTATTTTGAAACGAAAATTACATAAGTCATGACATCGCAAGTTTTTTTAATGGCAACACTTTTTTATGTCTCACGTCTCAAGTCACGGATAGCATATTTTGCTAAATAAGATTTTATCAGTAAAATATAATAATATAACTTTTAGTGTCGCTACATAGAACATTCAGCGCTTCTATATCACGAATTTAAAACGTCTCAACACGCAAACATTTTATGAAACTATTAAATTTATGTCACTGATATATCAATTGTGTATTAAATAACGGTAGATTATGCGATGTGTTGGAAAATAGATTTGTAAGCAAATAGATATAGATCGGTCCGTGATAGAGTCGGCGACCCTCGCGTAATAAAAGCGAAATAAATCCTTAACTCATAAAGTGTTTATATTTATTAACCTCTTAAAAAAAATTCTACTCACATACTTGATTTTATGATGCATCTGCTCGCAGTTATGAAAAGACGAAATCCAAGGTAATATCATAAAATCTTGTTCAAATTAAGCCGATGATAACTAACGATGTTTTGACTTATTTCTATTATAAGACTCAATCAGATTTTAATATATAATATTAGATGTAATACATATTATTATTGGGTATTACTGGAGAGTATCTGTCGTTCTTGATATTAAAAAATAATAATTACATTTTCAATCTGGCGGGAAATTGATTGTCTTTGAATTATTTTTACGAGCATTGCATGTTGAGACTTACAATATTTACCTGAAAACTGCGGATTAAAAGCCCGCCAAGCGCAAGTCTGATTTCATCTCCAGCCTAGGAGAATGAATAATGTAATGTCGTTTTTGAAAATTACAAAAAGCAACATTAACTTTAAAAAAAAATACCAATTTTTAGAAAACCATATTGATTGCGTCCACACTGACCTATTAATTTATGTTATTCTTTAATCTGTGATAAAATTGTTTTGAGTTTCAACAAAGCCATCACCATTCTCTACAACCCACGTAAACCCAGAAAGGGTTTCTAATTAATTAAATAACAAGAAATATATTTTATTACTTATTAATTTATAAATGGAATAAATTAAAAGAAAATTTATCTGTTAATTATTTTAAAAGAAATAATTAAAGCATTTAGCCAATAATAATGGTACATAATAATAGTCATGTTTAGATGACGTGATGACGTAACGACCTTTAAAGTCTTTTGTTCTTTAAATCTAAAGAAATAAATTTACAACGAAATCATTGTAAAACGCACTTCAAGTGGGTTGACTAAACGCTTTGATCCCTTTCGTTGAATGGATGTTTGGCAGACGGTAACCTGAACATCGCCATCGATCTTAAACAAACATTGTCTAGTCAAACAAACGTGACGATGAAAAGTTTTTTATATCTTTGAGGTAAACACCTTTAAATGGATTGGAAGCGAAGACATTTTAGTTTTTCTTTACACTGTCAGCGTCATGGCTTATTAAAGTTTTACTTTGTATAATAAATTAACTAATTTTATTGTTTTTATACATTGATGGATTACAATTTAGATGAATCACTCTAATAAATCTCAATAGTTTAAGCACCAAATATTAATTTTAATTTTATAACTTCAATATACTTTACTACATAATTGGTTGTTATAATCATTTTACAATTTTAGTTGCTATCAGTAACAGTAACTGTGAATGTCCCACTGCTGGGCTAAGACCTTTTCTCCTCTTTTTGAGGATAAGGTTTGGAGCGTATTCCATCACGCTGCTCCAATACCGGTTGGTGGAATACACATGTGACAGAATTTCAGTGAACTTTGACACATACAGATTTCCTCACGAAGTTTTCCTCCACCGTCAAGAACGAGATGAATTATAATCACAAATTAAGCACGTGAGCAGTTATTATCATTGATGATCATATTGTGATGATCACAAAATATCGAATGTTAATTTCACTGGGTCACCAAATTCTCAAACAAACGCCTGCCCTATCAAACTGCACATGATGTATTATAGTGCAAAAGTGCATCTATTAGAAATACAAATTATCACTTCCATCTCCAATGCGCTTCAGTTCTCGTATATTGTATAATGCTATCCGATACAAGAGAGTTGTAACTGTAATTTCATTGGCTCACTCGTCTTTCAAACAGTAGAGTGCAACTGTTTCAATATTTGGCAGTAGAATAGCTGTTTTTTTATGTGTGAAAATGACCACCACCGCCCATGGACATCGGCAACACCCGAGGGCTTGCAGGTGCGTTGCCGGCCTTTTGTGTAGGTGCTGACTATTTATCACACGCAAAATTTACTAAAAACGATAAATACTATAGAGGCTTAAACCATTTTCAATTATTTATAAATGAGAATATATTCATATAGTTACTTTCTAATTGGTCAACATTCGAAGTATATAAGTCTCAAACACATACATATCAACATTCATAATGAAAAACATTAATAATCTTGGAGATTTAATTTACGTCGTAAGCAGATAACAGATAGACACTTTAAAATCTATTACAATGTTTATGATTTAGTTTGCTAGACGCGTCATTCCACTTAAAACGCTGTTAAATTTTCGTCTATATCCAGAGTATTGAGTATATAAAATTATGATAATCAATATACAAGATACACTTCGTCTAGTGTGGACGCTTAACGTCCTTTTTGTGATAACCATGAAATTTTATAGCATTTGAGATTATAATTTAAATCAACTATAGATCACATAATTTATAGATATCATTTGAAATACCTTTTAACATATATATAAAACTTATTAGATGAGATTATAAATGAAGATTTATTTTACCGAATACATCATCCATTGCGGAAATATTCGTTGAAAGCAGTTTTTTATTGGAAAATATTGCCGATCATTTGATTCGTATATGTTCCTAACGAATTGACGTAATCTTAATAATAATAATAAAATCATTTACTTCGACCAAACAAGGATCATAATATATGCAAGACAATAAATAATAAAAGACAAAAATTACAATAATAATATTTTACAGTTTACAAGTCATAAATTAGATTAAATTAATTCGAATAAAATCATAATCCCAAATTAAATTAAATATATTTGAATTAAATCAAATCAATTAAAAATTCAATCAAATCAATCACATTAAATTAAATTTAATTATATCAAATTAAATCAAATCAAATCAAATTAAATCAAATTAAATCCAATTAAATCAAATTATATCAAATTAAATTAGATTTAGATTAAGCTTTTAAGATATAATAATTATTCCAGTTAATATTCACGCATTCTAACTAATGAGCCATCGCGGCTCTATATTATTTCACTTAGATAATTCT
The DNA here is from genome assembly GCA_905220585.2 of Nymphalis polychloros. NCBI lineage: Eukaryota > Metazoa > Arthropoda > Insecta > Lepidoptera > Nymphalidae > Nymphalis > Nymphalis polychloros. The sequence goes on along the minus strand of HG992253.1, from coordinate 11,620,961 downwards.
AACATAACAAAATAAAAGTTATTATAATATTATTTATAAAATAAATACATATATTACTAACTACTACGATACTTTAAAATAACATAGGCACATAGAATAATAACGCTTAGAAGGATAGTGTCATATCAAGTTTCGCTCAAAATTGAAGTATCCTTAGAATTAATGAGTGCGTAAGTGTCACGTAATTACATTCACCGACACGAACACATACGACCGAATAATGTTGCAAGTGAATACACATTTCCCCCATAAAACGAGGAAATTTATATTGTTTGAACTTGAATTATGAAATATATTTGCTTGCATTTAATTAATTTGATTTATTACGTAGGTGTATTCAGATGTAACAAATTGTCAGACAAAATTATTGGACATTATTTTTTCATTAAAATTAATCAAACAACGCTGAAAGTTTTTCTGACAGTAAATTGTGATAAATAGTAGATTTGTATGGAATAAGGACGGGATATGTAAGAAGAAGCAATCAGATTCGAAGGAAAGCTAAAAACGATTACAATTCATGAATAAGTATTATAATTATATATTGCAATATTATTTATTTAATTTTAGCTTTTATATAATAATAATAATTTTATTATTATAATGATCTCTTTTTTTTTAATTTATATTTTATTTATTATTGCTTTTATTTTATGTATAATCATAAAGAAAAAAAATATAATTATTTGAACAGTATTAATGTTTTATATGTAATTTAAAAAATTGAAAATAATTATTACATTTTTATTATTTAAAATATTAAGCGATCGTGGTAAATATATTTTCCATGGCTAACAACATTTTTATTGTAATGACGTCTTTTGTTTACAAACAATTTTGATGTATTGATGATTGTATTTAGCTAAAATTATAAGTTGCCAAATATGTACTTACGTGTGAAATGTGATTTTCTTTTCCTTATTTTTTTTATGAGTAGCGTTGTGACACCCTTTTTTACACAGTAAGTATTTTTTTAATAAATTGGGCGAGATGTTTACTATGACACTTTATCGTGACGGCTGACGTGACGTCAAATGTATTCGTATTGAGCCTTTGGGTGAAATTGAATGACTTCAATTTGCTTGGGCCTACACTCCTTCTAAGCGTTATTATTCTACGCATAGGGATGACTACGATTTATATACATGTGCATTAATAAAATCAAAGCTATATGTCCACAATATTATAATATTTTTCTTGACATTCAGACGTAAATCATTTTACAATCTGTATCATGTGTCAAATTCGCACGTCTGACAAGTCGTGCAATTTCAACAATAAGATCGAAAAACCTTCGACGAGCGTTGAATTATTCAAGAAGAATTGAAAGTGAAGTGATAGTAGAACAAATTGCGGACGATATCGGTGTCGAGACACTCCACGAATTATTATTAAATTTTGTCAACGGTACATGATATCATAACTTAGAATCATTTTATATAAATATGTATAACTTGAGGCGATATATATATATTATTGCTACGAAATTAATATTAAAAATTAACTAGTCGAATGTAAGACAATACAAAAATAATATTTATTTGCTTTAATGGTTGTGCAAGACGAAAAATTACATAAAAATTGAGTAAAATATATAGTTAGGTTAAATGAAAAAGAAAAAAAAGATATTAATATGTATCTTGAATATAGTTCAATACGTAGATTGAAGATGTGTCTGTCTATACTCATAATTATTTAACTTCTCATTGTAAATAATACTTATGTAAAATATCTTCGGCCTACAAATTTAACTGTTTAATTAATTAGGTATATTTTACTAATATTATAAATGCGAAAATTTATAAATAAATGGATATATCTTGATTCACGTAAAAACTACTGCCCGGATATGAATCAAATTTCATTCACAAAGGCTACCTAAGATTCTGCTCCCTTCCCCGCAAACGAAGGTGTAGCCGTGGACGAAAGCTAGCAAAGTAAAAAAGTAACAACCTTTCAATGTTACAATGCCACCCAAAGGCCTCCCCTCCTTTTGAGAATAGTCTTGGAGCTTATTCCAACACGTTTCAATGAGGGTTGGTAGATCCAAATGTACAGATTTTTATCCGACACGTGCAAATTTCCTTATGCCGTTTTACACAAATGAAGCACATGAAAATTATTGGGATTTAAACTCGCAATCATTGGTTCACGTGTTCCCACTACTCAGCCATATCGTTCCAAAGAGTATACCAATGTATAATGTATATAGGTAACCACGGAACAGTAACATTTAATGCGGGTGAAACTGAAAATAATATTATTGTTATTTCTATAGTTTGTTTACGTCTTCAAAATGTCATAACAGTCCTTATTATACAAGAAAATAGAGGGTTATTATAAAATCGTTTCCCCCTGTTTAGCCCTGATCAGGATTTGTTTGAAATTGAGAGAGGATGAATCTCGTAAAATTTTATGATATGAAAAGTGTTACTATAATGTTATCGTATCGGCATTTCCTTATGATAATTTGAAACAAATAGTTTTTACGATACGATAATAGTAATTGGAGTTTGCTGATTTCGCTTCAGGATATATCTCGATTGATTTTCTTATTGTAATTTAATTTTTGGGGATAAGCGAACTAAATCCTTCCGATGATAACGTTCGCCTATGCACACAGACAACTGATTTATAAGCATGCGCTGTTATATAGGATCTAAAATATTATTACACTGGCTAACTCAACGCTGAAAATGAAACACAGGCTGACTAAATCATACACATCTTTTTCTTTTGTAGTACAAAAACTCGGCAAAAATCTAAATACACTTTTAAGTTGAATTTTTACAGATATTTTTCTCGAGGTAAATGAACATTGTATATCTAATAATAATAGTAATAATTGTATATCTATTTGGCGAATGAATATTATAATTGTTGAGCAAACGGTACCGATACAAAAGGGCCTGCGTAGTTCCTTACTGTCAGTAAGTTGATTTGCTTGAGCCTAAAAAAATCATAAATATATAAATAGAAAATCAATCCGAATAAAACAGGACCACATTTTTTCATTAAATAGCAAATGATCCACCTGATGGAGTGTCACAACCGCCATTACAAATTGGCTCTGTAAGATATATTAATTCCTTAGATCGCCAATGCACCGCCAACCTTGAAAACTAATGTACATGACCCTTGTGATAGTGTAGTTTCACGGGCTCACTCACTGGATATCTGACGAGTCGACGGTACCTACCCACATGCCCTAGACCGACTCAAAAACTTACCACCATATAAAAAAAATTTTAAAAAATATATTCGGGTTCGGACCGCGATCATAGAGTTGAGACTCGCCGTAGTTACTACGTGATATATAAATATATTTATCTATACTAATAGTAGAAAGACATTTATTTAATTTTTTATATGTTTGTTTGCAATAATGTCCTTGCGTTACATTTTCTATAAAGTATTTATCAAGATAGACAATTTATCAACCGAACGAAGTCGGGGTGGACCGCTAATATTTTATATACAACGGAAGTTTAAATTGTATGTAAAATATAATAAAGTTCAAAAAACACATCCATACAAATAAACACGTCGGCATTATAGTTTTTTTGCTCTGGAAAATGAAGCAACGCCTGCAAAAACGTGTCTTCATTTCACCATGATTTCTGTATAATAATTTCAATGAGAATTCGAACCGAAAAGTACATATGTGTTCAAACGTAGGTAGGCTTTCAGCCTCTACGTTTGAACACAATGACAAGTAATTGGCATATCAGTAACATCGGCACCGTATCAATGGACGAGTATAATTACATTTTGAATGCGGGAAAATGAACTATGGTACGTCCATAGTGAAATTTACCATTATTGGTTTTTCAGCAAGTCTATAATTATAAACTCGATTTTCGAATTTATGTCCTCGGTGTAAAACAAATGGTTATTAACATAGTGATAGGGAATTATAATATATTATTTGTTAATACCTCATTTGTATATTACTATTGCTCGACTGCGGATTCGCCCGCATGTTATGTAAAAGAGATGTTGGTGTTATAGAGTGAGGTTATAAAAATGTCCTTCAGTGTTCAAGCTTGCTTAATACCAAATTTCATCAAAATCGGTTCAGTGGTTTAGCCGTGAAAGCGTAACAGACAGACAGTCACTTTCGCATTTATAACATTAGTTAGAATGTAGTAATAATATTTAGAATTTCAGTGAAATTAGACATACAATTTCCTCACGATGTTTACCTTCACCGTCAAGCACGAGATGAATTATAATCACAAATTAAGCACATGAAATTCAGTAGTGCTTGCCCGGGTTTGAACCCACGATCATCGGTTAAGATTCACGTATTTTTACCACTAGGCCATCTCGGCTTTCTTTACATAACATACATCTAAAACATGCTTTACTTTTACTTAAAACTAATTGTGTATAACCAATTCAAGGAGAACACACTATTCATAACCACAATTACGAAAAGACAAATGATATATGTATAAATAAAAAAATATATATATAAAAAAACAAATTTGTATCACCACATATAAAACAAAGTCCCCCGCGGCGTCTGTCTGTCTGTATGAACGCGATAATCTAAAAAACTACTGAACGGATTTTCATACGGTTTTCACCAATGGACAAAGTGATTCAAGAGGAAGTTTTACGTGTATAATTCATTAATGTTTTCTGTAAATTTGTTGAAATATGACGATAATTGTTGAAGAAGTCGGAAAAAAACGAGCCGATTGGGAGCTTTCAACGAAAACGCTGTAAAATCCCTTTAAAATATAACAAAATAATGTATCATGAAATTGTTCCCCTTTCATATATATAGAAAAGTCCGCGCTGGCATATCTCTATCTTTTAAGGATAGATAACTGTATCCACTTTAATGTTTAAAAAATACATATTCATATGATAATTGGAAAGCTATAAAAACGGATATGATAATCCTTATCAAATTAAATATTTACTTTAAACATTTCATTTATATTATAATTGCCCTTTACACCACGCAATTTAAATTAATATCTTAGGAGTTATCGTAAAATTAAAACTATCGCGCACTAAATAAATTCAAGCGGTCCCACACCGATCATATTAACGCGTGATGCAAATTGCAACCACCCGCGTGCCCCCGCGACCCCGCTGTCGTCTACTGTGGCTAAAAGCTGATACTACGACAGTTTTTTTTTTAGGAATATTTACTCTGCTACCCTGGCGGAGCCGGGACGGATCGCATGTAAAAATAAAAATAAAAACATAAATAAGATAAGAAATATTTAAAAAAAATGTAACTTATTAAGATTTAACACGAATTATCTTTTTAAACTAAATGATTATTATATTCATGTATTGGGTTTTGCCTTATTTACTAGTTCAATAACATTACAGTGGACATAAACCATTCAGTTTCATGTATTCAAATCATAGTCGTCATTTATTCGTATACCAAGTAAGCGAGTATAAAGCGTTTATCACCATCCGACGCTAGCTTAATTACATCTAGTTGCATCCATTTGATGTAATTAAGCTAGACACGAAACTGACGTGACGTGTTACGTTGATTAAGCGGAATGGCTTGATTCCTCTTAAACGGCATGTTAGAAACATAGGCTTCATACAATTGAATTGAATATATTATAAGTTAAATTTTTATGATGAAAGTAAAATTTCAAGGTAATATTTTGTTGCAACGTTTGTAATAAAAAGTTTAAATTACTCGTGTTTTTTTTTTTAAATTAACACATCGAAGTAATATAAAAGTACTAAGTCAATTTGTCCCTGCTGGGCTAAGACATATCAAGAAGAGAAGTTTATCCAATGCAGGATGATGTATGTACGTTTGGCTGAATTTCACGTAAACATGTAGGTTTTCTCATGAAGTATTTCTTCAACGCAGCACAAATTAAGCACGTGAAAATTCGATAGTGCTGATGTGTTTAAGATTTTTATTAACACATACATATGTAAGATTCATAAAATAATACATAACGTACTCTTTAATATAACTAGGTGCTAATAAATCTAATAGTCTTAATCATTCCGCAGAGAAGAGATTCGTATCTCAAACTTACAGTGATACGCTATTTTGATTCGTATATGCATTAAATGTTATAATTATTAAAGTCAATTTTGCATATCACTCTGATATTTCACGACCGTTTTCTACGGTGAGCTTCGAGTTTGTTCTTTCAAAATTAATCTACTGAACTTGTACCTATTATAAATGTTAGATTTTAACTTTTGAAAAACTTCATAATTACCTGTCGTCTCACATATAATGATATTAATATCTTTAATATGAATTAAGATATTCAGACATTGTTTTAAGCTTCATAAAATATTTTATAATTTTAACAATAAAATTAATGATCAATTAATGATCGTCAGCCCGAGTTTCGACCGAAACGGTCCACAGGTGATCTTCTAGCGTACGTAACACACCTCTGGGGTGAAGCTATCGACAAGTGTGGGGAATCGTTGGCTGTCAGCCTCGATATCTCCAAGACTTTCGACAGGGTCTGGCACAGAAGTCTTCTCTCCAAGCTGCCGGCATACGGTATGCCAGCTCAGCTCTGCACCTGGATTGCCAGTTTCCTACACAAGCGTAGCCTTCGCGTTTTAGTTGATGGTTGCGCTTCACAATTCCATGTAGTGAATGCTGGGGTCTCCCAGGGGTCTGTGCTATCCCCCACACTCTTTCTTCTGCATATCAATGATATGCTCTCTCTCGGGAACATTGCTATGCAGATGACAGTACAGTGCACGGGGGATACCACGGACGCGCAGGAGCTGGACGGGCGGAAACTGAGGAGAGACGGAGGGATCTTGTTGTTGAAATGCCAAATGGGGCTCTGATAATCTTGTTAAACTCAACAAGATTATCAGAGCCTCATTTCAACACCAAGAAAACATAGGTATGCGCTCTCACAGCGAAAAAGTCACCATTTTCCCCTCCTCCTTCCCTCTGTGGCACTACGCTGGAAATACAAGGCAAAGTCACCATACTGGGAATTGACATTTGGTGCGATCTTAATCCAAAGGATCACATCGAGGCTGTTATAAAAACAGCCTCACGAAAACTCGGAGTCTTGATTTTTTTCGCGCCACAACAACTCCTCCCGTTGTATAAAACACAGGTGTGGTCTTGCGCCGAATATTGCTCGCACCTTTGGGATGGCTCCGCTTACTTACTGGAGGCCTTGGATCGGTTGCAGCGACGTGCGGTTCGCATTATTGGCGACGTAAAGGTCACCAACACTCTCCAGCCTTTACAATTGCATCGAGAGATAGCGGCCCTGAGCGATTTCTATCGAATGTATCACGGCGAGTGCTCAGAGGAGTTATTCTCCCTGATTCCTGCTTCCCCTTTCCTTCACAAATCTACACGTGCTGGTTCTCGATGTCACCGCCTAACTGTGATATCAATTCCATCGCGCACGAAGAAATTTGGCAACTCTTTTCTTTGTCGCACCTCTAAAACATGGAATTCGTTACTAGCACACGTATTCCCCTCCGCTTATGACCTGGGTTCTTTCAAACGAGGCGTGAAGAGGCACCTAGCGGGCCGGCAAGGCGGGGGCGGCTAGTGCAAGTCATTCTTCCTGACTGCACTAGCCGTCGTCGCGTTTCGACTCTACCACTTACCATCAGGTGGAATAGAGACAATTGCCCTCCCGGGAACTATATATAAAAAAAAATCGATATTTTAAAAAAAATTAGAGGTATCAAATTGTTGCCTATAAAATTCATTATTTGGCGTGCGCTGCGAAAATTATTGACGGTATATAAAAAAGTATATGTATTACTAATGATTGCTCACAAAAAAATTCGCAACGGTTTATTATCTACCTATTATAGTTAAGCCACAATAACAGTTTTTGTTTAAATTATTAAGTACAAATACGGTGGAATCGAATAGAGGTGATATATGTATCATGATTTTATTAATCCTTATCTATTTAAATGGATGATTATTTACTTGTAAATACTACTTTAAATGATCCGGATCGGACTTTTCGTTTAGAAATTATCGACGCTGCTTTCATCTTCGTCAGCTGTTTTGGAGTGTTAATCAATATAACACGTGCTCCTTTTTTTAGATTTAAACTTAAAGATTAGATTAAAAAAGAGACGCATCGTAAGGTGGTAGTGCGTATGTATAACTGAACAACTTTCTTTTGGCCCAACTTGGGGTTTGAGCCGTCCTCTGGATATCTAGCCACTTGACCAACAAGGACAAACCATATAAATCATTTATAGAAAGTGACAAGTTCAAAAATAAACTGTTACGTGTAGATTGTGCGATAAATCGTCAACTATATTGTAAATCATATTTACATAAACGTGCGTACTAAAATTTCCTTTTATTCTTTCTGAGTAAACCGAAGTTTCTCGAATTCCGAAGCAACAAATTCCTTTGTAAACTGACGACAAACCATACCGATATATCATTTGTCACACTGCCATGCATAACAATGTATGACTTTTTCAGACGTACCTACATGAAGAATTCTTATCATATTTATAATGCCCTGTTCATATGTTAAATAAATCGTATATTTTATGAGATAAAATATCATTCAAGTTTTGGTTGATGTGACAGTTCTTTATTTTATGGATAAAAGAAAAAATAGTTTGTTTACTCTTTGATAATGAATACCAAAAGTTAAAATATTTTGTTAGATTTTCAAACAAAATAATGACAACGTACACATACTATAAAATATAATATCAAAAAGCAGTTACATTTTTTAATGTTGTCAAACTTACTTTGTTGAGCAACTGTAAGAATATCCCACCCAGTAAAACGCTCCTTCACTTTAAATTATTTATTCTCTTGTATACATAACTCTTACTACAAATAATACTAATTAACTTGTTAAAAATATCTTGTTATAATTACCATGACTCTGACAACCAACCAAAAACGACAGTTAATTTTCCCGCGTCTTTCCCTTTTTTTTCGTCTGGCTTCTTTCGCTCAATATTTTCCAGCCAGTGTTAATTTAATTTAAACAATTCTCAAAATCAATATTAAAAATGAGTAAAACCTTACACTCGACTATCCTGATAACGTGTATGACCCCATACACGCCTCAATTGAGAACCTTACAAAAACATAGATATTTGGTTAAAAAGTAAATTAAAAAGAGTTTGTAAAAATAAATTAAAAAGAAGAATGTATGTTCCATTGTTTTGTATTTTAGGACAGAAGACAATAAAATATACTTCGTTATGTGGTTCTGACCAATAAACTTTGGGCCTTTAAGAACTTCGAGTATAAGCCAATCCTTAAACCGTCTAGAGATCGATCTATCTCTTGTCCCCTTTTTTTCCTTGAATGTAAGAGGGGGTAAACGGACTGGAGGCTCGCTTGCGACTACCTGTCCATGGAAATACTGGAGGGCTTGCATTGCCAGCATTTAAATAATGAGTAGACTCTTTTCATATCAGTTCTGAAAAGTCAACGTCGAAAGCTGGTTCCACAAAGAGATTGTACGAGGCAGGAATTTCTTTAAAAATCGCGGTCTATGAAATATGGTTATTTAAATTTTACATTTATCTCTTCCTAATGTAAAAATTGTGTTTTACATACACAAATGTATTTATTATTTTATTAATAAAATAGAAAAAAAGTTTTAATATTCTGTTGCTAGTACAGTTTCTAAAGGATAATATTAATTAATACAATGTTTTCGTCCCCAATTATCTTAATCTTAAATGCTTCGAGCTTGTTGTTTCACTGAATATAATAACGAATTTCTTAACTATAGGCAAACATTAAGGAACTAACAATTGCATAATATAATGTTAGCTACATTGTGACAATGAAAACATTTTACATTACAAACAAACTCAATGCAGTTTTAAATTCTATGGAACGCTATCATCGGTTTGAAATGCAGATTGTACCGGGAAACTCTATAAAGTTGTGCAACTCATATTTAGGTTGTATCCATGTTTGTAATATATAATATATATATATATATATTTAATATTTGTGGTATATAAAGTATAAAATAAACTCAATTGTTACCCCATTCGAAGAATTTACAAATGTATTATAATTAAATACATAATAATTATTGATATCAACGCATATTAACGAATATTAACTTTACGCGTTTTATCATTTTTAGTGTTTTAGCAAATAATGTTTTTGTTTTTTATAATAAAGGCGATTATCGGCCTCTTTTACGTTTATATTATTACGTAATAATTAATTATACTACCTAATATTCATAATTTATTAGAATTTATTATTTAATAAATTATTATAATTTATTCAACTAATGTTGAACTACACTCAAAGATTAGTTCGTTCGCAAATTGATGCTATAATTTCTACTTGGTTGCCTACGCAAGGAAGCTATGTGAATATAAATTTACAAAGCATCTATTTAGAATTATCTATTAATAATTGACCACTGAAATAAAATATATACAAAAAATACTCTTTAGATATAACTTTGCTACGTATGTCTTATAATAAGTATGGTGAAGACAAAGTCAGCATATTTGTAAATGTATATGGGTTAAAGCCGGACATTAGAACCGATAGTACAGTGGGTAGAACGCGTATATTCTAATCAAAGTTATTAAACATAAAATAAGAGGTACTCGTTGGGAGGGACTGCTATAAAAGTAAAAACCTCTTTTATTCTACATTTCCACTTAACTCATTACTTAAGTAAATTATCACAAATAGGGGATACGGGCAATAGTTAATACTATATTTAAACATATCTTGAATTTATTTAAATTTATTTGTTGTCAAAATTATACCAACTTTCATATACTATCTACTTGATCTTTCATTTATTATTCATCGTGTTCTCGCGATGAAATGGGATCTTGTGAGAAAACTTGCATATGTTGAATTAAATTATGGGACATAATATATATTATAGTCTGGGTATTTAGAACGTTCCTTTTTTAAATAGGTTTTAGCACAGCCATGAAATATTTACAAGCTACTCTGTATTATTGTAATGGGAGTGTATCTAGTTTTTAATTTGAGAGTTGAACTTGTTACATTTATGTAAAATATATTTGATTGATATCGTTAGTCAAGTGGCTAGAAAGAATATACCGAGTTCGATTCCCGCGGCTGGCAATTAACGAGTTTTTCGGTCAGGAACTTTCACGGACGAAAGCAGAACAGCTCGGAAAAGTTTCATCACAATCAGATGAATGAAACATACAAACATTAGTATTTATTTTTATAGATATATTTATGTTAAGAAGTTATTCTTATCGATATAGAGAGGTCTCTGTCAGAATGTCGGGTAAGTTATTAAAAAAAAAACATATAAAATGGGTAACTCCATTTATCGCCGAACAGAATACAATTTTAATCTGTCATGTCAATTACACAAATCCTGACACACAAAACCTATAATTCAACCTTTATATCCACAGCCGTTCTCGTCGGACGTCAGCATTCGTTATCAAAATACAATGCCGATCAAGAATAACAAGCGATTATCAAAAATTTATTCGTTGTACCGCAATTCGTGTAAATTATTTAGATTATTGTTTAATTGAATGCACATTGAACTTGGTGGGCTTTGTGCAAACGCGTCTGGGTAGGTACTCTCACTCATCAGATATTCTATCGCTAAATAGTATTACTTAGTATTGTGTGTTCTGGTTAAAAAGTGCGTGAGCTAGCCTAACTACAGACACAAGGGATATCTTAGTTTGTACTGACGATGTACAGAATCTGATATGAACCCAGGACCATGAACTGCAGCCCTTCAAGTTAGCTAGACAAACGAGGTACGAATTTTCATTACATCTCCGAAAGGATTTAATTTTGTGTTTTTAATTAAATGGAATATAACTTGTCGTAGTTACGCGAAGGCCTAAATGGCTTGTAAGTTATTGGATTAACGCGCGTCACTACATTTTGCTTATGCTAAATAAATTTAAGCTTCGGAATAATTAGGAACTAAGCAGAGCTTGTACTATGGAAACCAGACAACTGATATACTACATACACTACTTATCTTTTGTAAACACATAGGTACTTATATAGATCTTTCTTCTTAGAACAAACAGATATGTTCATGCACACAAATGTCTGTCTTTGGTGGGAATCGAACCCACAACTTGCGGCGCGAAAGGCAAGTATTTAAAAACTACGCCAACCGGCTCATCGTAATTTTGCTTCTAGTCTCACTTTTTGCCTACTGATTATAATCGCTGATAACTAAGAATAACATAAGTATAAACATTATATGTATTTTTTAATACAAACTTTAATTGCTATAAAATCAATCAAAACGAGAATCAGTCCTTTGTTGTGATAATTCTTAAGTATAGTTACAATTTAAAGTTAAGGAATCGTATTTTCAATTAAACCAAACAAACATCATTTAAAAGATGTATTATTTTGAACAATAAACTTAAAAAGTGAGGCCATAAGCTGAAAAAATGTGTGTTGCTTTTATTATAATCTACTTACTAAACTTATTCGAAACTTCGCGAAAGAAACTTTGTTCATATTAGTTCAACGTAGAATCGCAACGAATATTTGAAGTATCGATTCAAAGGTGTTCGTAAAATTGGTTGAAAAATGAATTTAATTACATGCTCCTATATAATAACAAATGAAAGCCATTCACGTTCAAAATTACTCGAAATAACATAAGTTAATTTCTTGAAAGCATGACTTGTATATATTTAAACATAATTAAATTCTGATATTTACTTTACCTTCAATGCGCTGACAGCTTGGATATTAAAAGAATAAAACGATCCTACAGCAGTATGAAATGCGAGCATGGGATTAAACAGCGAAACCGTGACTCGAAATGCACATTCGTAGTTCTGTTACATGTTACTGTCAAATCCATGATATTAAAATTTTACTTGTGATTTTAAAAATGCGCATATTTTTGTCATTCTACCAGCAAACTAACCAAAAAATTATATAAAACCTACAACTAAACAAAACTATCATTACTTTACTTGGCGGTAGAGCTTTGTGCAAGCTCGTCGGGGTAGGTACCATCCACTTGTGTTCCGGTATGAAGGGTGAGTGAGCCAGCGTAATTACAGGCACAAGGGACATAACATCTTAGTTCCCAAGGTTGGTCGCGCATTGGCGATGTAACATTTCTTACAATGCCAATGTCTATGGGCGTTGGTGACCACTTACCATCAGGTGGCCCATATGCCTACCTATGCTATAAAAAAGAACCTAAACTAAAAGTATTTAGAGTAAATTGAATTATTTTAAGCGTAAGCTAGATATTAGTAATTAGACCAATCGGCAATCGACGATGAAGGTATGTATATAAAAATAGGGGGCAATGACAGAAAAGTTCAGTACCTAAGTAGGTCTATAATTGTAAGAACAAACTCTAAACTCACCGTAGATAACGTTCTTGTCATTTCAGAAAGTGATATGCGATATTAACCTTAATAATTATTATAACTTTCGAGAATACAAGCATCACTAGTATACCAACATAAGTCGGTTGTCAACATTTCACGGGTGACTAATGAAGTCAGTTCTTGCAGAATAGCACAGCAGTTCGTCAACCAATTTCCTTTTTTTGTTTTCTATTTGTAACACGAGTAGAAAACAAATATTCGAAATTGTCTAATTTCGACAACTGAGCGACCACTACATATAATACAACTGTTAATATATTTCGTTAAAGATAAAAAAATTATTGGGCTATGGAATCAGAATTTGATTCTATTCTGCAGATATTGAAATTGTCATGAATTGATATTAATCCTTCAAGTAATATTTAAGAATCACAAACAACAGAGTTATAAATTTAAAAATGTGATAAATTAATATAGATTTATCCATAATGTGTAAGAAAAATATATTATTATATTAGACATACAGTACAGTACAGTACAGTAACAGCCTTTGAATTTCCCACTGCTGGGCTAAGGTCTCTTCTCCTCTTTTCGAGGAGAAGGTTAGTAGCTTATTCCACCACGCTGCTCCAATGTGGGTTGGTGGAATACACGTGACAGAATTTTAGTGAAATTTAACACATGCAGGTTTTCTCAGATGAATTATAATCACAAATTAAGCACATGAAATTCAGTGGTGCTTGCCCGGGCTTGAACCCACGATTATCGGTTAAGATTCACGCGTTTTTACCACTGGGCCATCTCGGCTTGTTATTGGACATAGTTTGAATATTTTCTTTCATATTAGATCGAATAATTTTAACCCTCTCAAGGGACCCAAGCAGATGTTATAAATGACTGTAAATTCTACTTTAGTATCAGTTTCAAATAATCAGAGATACGAAGGATTGTACAGATTTCTCGGCTGAATTGAAACGGTAGAATAATATTTTAAATTGATCTTAATTTACAGCAATCGCTGTTAGTTATATATCATATATGCTTTGTTCTAGCTCTTCTGGGTAGGTACCACCCAGCCATAGCTTACCATTATGCACACCATTTTGAATATAATATATAATAACTCTATTGGTTTACTCCGTGCACTCTCGTCAGTAAAGCTTGTTTTTCCGACATCTTCAACATTTGAATTATATACCTAAAAGTACTTCATAGATCACTCCTTCCATTGTTGATAACTGTATGATCCGTTCGTTAGTTTTAGAGTTCTTTGTCGTCAAACAGACAGACATACAGATAGATAAACGCGGCGGAGTGTTTGTTTTATAATACGTATTACTAACTAGTATGATATGTCTGGTATTGATGGATTCCAGTACCAATTCACACACACTATTACACTAGCTCACTCAACCTTCAATACGATGAGAGGTGAGTGGGTGTAACCTACATAGATAGACTTCCACGGGGCTCTTCTATGAAAATAATCTAAAATAAATTCAATATTGTAGTTACCAGTTCATATTACTAGTTGAGAATTATCGTGTGACCTTAATGTAAGTTGTTACCAATAATTAACTGTTGAAAGTAAATTTTCAATCACTACTTATTACCATATTAATGAATGAAGATAATTAATAATGATATCGCATTATACTCGTATTGCACGTTTTAACAAACATTTTCAATTAACTGAAGCGAAACGTCGTTGACGAGTGAATTATGGTCACTGTAAACAATTTCAATAAAATTTTAAATTAACCGGATAATATTACGGCGGAAATGTATATAATGTTTGTTTTAATTGTTTATTTTGCATTTTACGATAACAAAGTATCTTTTGACTGTATTCAAATATCATATTGATGTAATATTTTGCAGAATTTAATATTTATTTATAATACCTAATCATTTATATAACATTATTAAATGCGTAACCTTCATAAATATATATTATAAAAAGGGGGGCAGACAGAAAGTGGTCTTTGGTAAAATATGAGTATCTACCACTAAGATATATACATAAATGTCACGGTAATGACAAACGTAGAAATCAGTTCACCAGGCTTCTTTAAACCTATTTGAGTAACCATCCACTCATTATTTGTTCAACCACTAAATATTTTATTTTAATAGGTGATTGATCCCACTGGCTCAACTACAAGTCAAGTTATAGATGTTTTTGCAGGCGCACAGATTAAGGACTTAACGGGAGTTGACTATTTTGATGTTTCTATTTACGTATAATTATATTATAAGCGATAAGTCTACCGCATTTATTCACATAAAAATGGTACCAACGCCCATAGACATTGACATTGTAAGATATGTTAACCATCGCCTACATCGCCAATGCGCCACCAACCTTGGGAACTAAGATGTTATGTCCCTTGTGCATGTAATTACCCTGGCTCACTCACCCTTCAAACCGGAACACAACAGTACCAAGTACTGCTGTTTTGCTGTAGAATATTTATATAAATGCAATGCATAGCTAAATTCTGAGAGTATATTTAATTGTAGCCAACGGTTTATGTTTGACACTATATCTTAAATTTCCATTCATCCCCATGATTTTAGATTCGCTCATATTAAGCCGTTACCCTAAATTGATCAGATTATTTAGGGATTTAGCAGCAAGCTTTATATCGGACACCCCTAGCAATTTAGGGGAATCAACTATTTTTTATTTCGACTCATTGCTATTGAGCTTCGACATTTAATCCGTAGATGCGAATAGCGCATAAAATTGGATTTCGATGGAAGAGAAAAATCGCATGGAATATTCTGTATTGTATTTCAAACCCAGTATTGATTTGAAATCGTTCACAGTGTACTCCTACATTCCGCCCCCAGAGATCGGAAGAACGCCTACGTACAGAACGTTGCTACTTAAAAGCGCATTTGTGCTACGGAAGTAAAACGCAATCGACAGTATAAATACGCCTGCATACCTATTATAATCCTATATCCTATATACTTAACATATTTAAAAAATATATTTATATATAGTTTTAAAAAATTACAACATCCTAACTAATATTATAAATGCGAATGTGAGTTTGTTTGTTTGTGACGCTTTCACGCCTAAACCACTATGTCGATATCAAAAATTCTTTCACCAATAGAAAGCTACATTATCAGAGAGTAACATAGGCTAAATTTTGTCCCCGTATTCCCACGGAAGTGGGAGCTACGCGGGTGAAACCGCGGGCAAAATGCTAGTATTCAAATAAACGAGAGAGCGCATTGTATGCGTAAGCACAGTACGGCATGTTAGGGGAGTTAACGAATATTTATATATCGTTGTTCAAAAAATATCACGCAATAAGATCCCTATTTTATCCGTGCGAGGAACGGGTAGCTAATGAGAAAATAAAATAACATGAATTTATCGTAACTTATTAAATCACATTTAATATTATTAAATTGTGTTAAACTGTATTAATATTTTTAACTGTTTTTTTTTTTAATTATGTACTCGTTAAGTTTTATATATTTTAACTATCTCAAAATGTCGGGCTAAATAAAAAAAGTTATAATCGTGAATGAAATATTTATAAAATAGATTATACATAATTATTATAAATACATAAAAAATAGAAGAATTTTAGGCGAACATTTGCAAAGATTCTTTGAACTCTATCCCAATTATCGTGGCAATAGATGAAACGGTATAGAAGTTGAAGATCAGCACCAACTTGCTTTATAAAAAAATCATACATGTGCATACTTTCATAGTCATCGGTCATACGGTGTCGAATTATATTAATCTCAAAGAAATACAACGGCATCCATTTTTATAATACATACAGACAGCGAACTGAGTAGATGACGTGACGCTGGCAAGACGGCGGGACGTGGCACGCTGAGCGCGACGGCGCTGTGTGACGTCATCGTCGTCGTTCCATCCCATCCGCTGTCTGACTATAACCCTTTGAGTGTGGTAAGATAGAAACGTGACTGTTGATCAAAGCTTGAATGAGACTGTTGTGTTTGTATTTTGTGTACCCGGTGGACGGTTGTAGGAATCCGAAAAATGCTATTTCATGACTGAAAATTCTTCCAAGTAAATGGGCATAGCAGTTGAATTCCGTTAGCACTCGCTTTATATATCATTGTTGAAATGTTGAAAACTGACTTACTTTGATACGCTATTTTGATGCTTATAATATACATGTAAAGACGTTTATTACTCACGAACTTAAGACCTTTACGCTTACTTGAAAATACAACAACAAAAGATTATTCACTCATCATTCCATAAGAGCTCACCTACCCACAGCATTCGCTCGCTTTGATGTCTAAAACGCTAGATATTGCGCTAGGTGGGGTTTGAATGCGCCAGACTGTTTTCTCCTTAAACGCGTGGGTAGTTTATTATAAAATACATCCTTTAAATTTAAAGACTATTACAGTCAAAAGGCATATTATTCCGTACAAGATTATTATATCCAAGATAAAATATTTTCGAGTTAATATGTAAATACATATATCTCTATGATCAAAAGTAGGAACTTCTAAGTTTCTCGTCGCTTCATTTCGGTGAAAGCTACATTCCGAACTGGTTGGATTTACCTTCAATTTAATGATGAAAATTCAGAAATACTTGAACGTTTTAAATGATGGACTATTCTTACTAATATTATAAATGTGAATGTGAGTTTGTTTGTTTGATACGCTTTCACGCCTTAACCATTAAACCGATTATAAAAATTATTTCTCCAATGTAGAGCTAAATTATCAGTGAGTAACATAAGCTACATTTTGTCCCCGTATTTCCACAGGAACGGGAGCTACGCGGGTGAAACCGCGGGTAAAGCTAGTATTGAAATAAACTTATATGTATGTCATATATTACATTATATTCAAAATTTACACATTTTTAGGAGCAAAAGTGTCAAGGACAATATTAATTTTCTAATTTTATAAAGAGCTTAATAAAATTATACAATTAATCTATCTACAAAAGTTCTTCAGATAAATTCTGCTGAAAACAATATTATGCGGGAATTTAGCACATTTTCAATGAAAACTACTTTACCTACATTAGTGATGCTCTATAAAACAGATATAAAACTAATTTTATTACACACGCTGTATGTCTAACATTTGTAAATCAAACTAACGTTTTTGAACGCATTTTGAATTCATAAGGTCCTCCAGAGCGATTCCGGCCACGGCGGCCAATCTCAAGAGAGATTAGCCAACTGCGCAGGACATATTATAGTGCACAACTGTGTGCGCAAACTCAGGTGCACTCTCTTTTCCCTAGCTCCCATAATCCGATGGGACGGCAATCCGACACGACCGGAAAGGGTTTAGGCGCAGGACCAACGGGTTAACGTGCTTTCCGAGGCACGGGAGTGTACACACTTCCAACTTCCAGACTCCGGGCTGCTACTGAGAATTTTCTGACAGAAAAACCCAATAACTATTTATTGGCCCGACCTGGGAATTGAACCCAGGACCACCGGGTCTGCAGCCTAATATCTAGCCACTAGACCAACGAGGCAGTCAGGCTTTTTTGAATTCGTACTGATATTACAAATGTTATTTGTTTGTTTGTATGTTTTTTACCGGAATTGCGTAAAATCTGTTAAACGGATTAAATGAAACTTCAAATTATGACTTATAAGGTCAAAGCCTTATATACGTAAGTACGCCGCCCCAATCAATTTTCATTTACAACCAATCCCAATACTAGACCAATTGCATAGCATTTATATGATATAATATAGTGTACAAGTGTATGTGTCAACACAGATCACTCCTGCTCTCAATTATCTCTCTCATAATCCGATGAGGCAATCAAAACGACTGAAGCAAGATCAAGCGCAGGACTTACAGCTTTACAAGGCAAGGGATTATCACGCTGGCAACCTCATAACTTCTTGTCTTCTCAGACTATAGGGGTGCGGAAATAGAGAGTACATTGTGTTTGCGTTATTGCACTACAATATATTCTACATAGTTGTCTAGTTTCCGACATCTTCATGTTCAACGTATTTTTTTTTTGTAATACACTCGTAGTTCGACAAGTCCACGGCTTGCAAACTATAATCGATTAAATAGGTGTCAACCGACTAGTGTCATCAATACCAGTAATTATTTATTAGCCGATGGAAGCCGAGAACAACTCGCGGATATAATCGATGATTTTAAATTATAATTCGGGCATGACTTCTCTATTTACAAGGTTAATTTCGAGCTCGACGATAAAGAAAACCTTAGCGGTTGCGACGTGGATTAATTGTGGCGGAGAAAACTCAACGCAAAAAACAGGACAAAGTTCAACGGCCCAGCAGTGGGACAATTCCGGGATGTCACTGTATTAATCCTTATAAAAATAAAGTACCTTTTTTCGTTTCCCTGAAATATTTTTTTTTATTCTTTTTCAATTTCGGTAACACTTTAAGGGACTAAACACTGTAGACACAATAGTCTAGTAATTGTTATGACGTCTATAGGCGTCTACTACCACAGAAAGTGTTAAATAATATAAAAAAAGTTAAAAAAGTCATGTGACTTGCAATACGATGTGAATGAAATAGCACTGACTACAGTTCTTTTATATATAATAGGTAGGTGAATGAGCATATGGGCCACCTGATGGTAAGTGGTCACAAACGCCCATAGACATTGCATTGCATTGCACGCTCATGGCATTGTAATAAATGTTCACCATCTCTTACGTCGCCAATGCGCCATCGACCTTGGGAACTAAGATGTTATGTACCTTGTGCCTGTAATAACACTGGCTCACTCACTGTCAAACCGGAACACAACAATAACAAGTACTGCTGTTTTGCGGCTGAATATCAGATGAGTGGGTGGTACTTACCCAGACAAGCTTGCACAAAGCTCTACCACCAAGGAAGTAAGTATGTAAAACAATAACAGTTAAAAAAGTGACTTGTAGTATGATGTGAAATTTCAGCGTGTATTAGCACTGACTACGGGTGAAGAGAACGTCTACTAATTGTATTACAATACATACTTATAATAATATATGATTATTTATAAAAATATCTCAGGCCAAATCTTAACCCATGTGACAAAGGGGCTGAGAACTAGTTAGAATATATCAAGTAGAGAGAATATACGAAGAGACACTAAAAGACGAATCAATCTTTAACAATGAGATTTTATATACGAAAAATTCAAATGCAATTTACAAATCGTAAATTCTTCTATTTTACTGACTTTAAATGTACTATATAATACTTTTAAAAACCATAAAATCTTTATCTCAAATCGTGTGTAGCTTGTGATCCAATTTTTTATTCAAAGTATATACATCAATTCAAATCATCGAATAGAAATTATGAGTTTTTGATGTTAGTCTAATAAGCATTTTTATTTATACGCAGGCCACTTCTGTTTGAAATGTCGTGGGCCGCTATCAGTTTATCAAGAACGAGGCAGTATCGGTCCGCTAGCGGCACGGTGCTAACGTGTCGCGCCGCGTTCGCAAGACGTGTTTATAAAACGTAACTTTACGAGGTAAGTTGAAATAAAAAAAAAATAAAGCGAATTGAAATATGTTTATAATATATATGTGAAAGAAACAGTGTGTATTTTAAATGTTATTATATATTTTTTCATATATATTCCTTATTCAAACTTTGATCCGTTTTGCAACATGTAAATTTTATTGGTCAATTGCGTATGTATATAAGTGTATATAAGCTGTGAGGTAAGCTATTGTGCATATATCGCTTTTTTAAATTGCAGGAATTTTTATTCCAAGCTACTGACTATACAAAAAAGTTATCAGTGTACTCTAATATAATCCTTTTAGGCTAGTAGGTACCTAGTAGGTATATAGTTCAAATTAATAGTTAAAAGAAACGAAGTGTAATTGAAAATAAATATTTTGAATATATATATTAATATATTTAACAAAAGCTCATTTATAAATTTAATATGAAAATTCATTTTCATATTAAATTTATTGTCTTAAATTACAACTGACTTAGTTTGTTGAATAATCGTAAAATACGTGGGCAGGTAATTGTTACTGTTGATTGGCGTTGACGGGTCTTAGCGTTACAATATTTTATGATCTCTGGGAGATCTATGGCAACATTGATTAGTTTTTCTTAAGCGTATAAAGGTATTTACTTAATGAGGTTTTATATTAAAATGTATTAAAAAAATAATAACAATATTATTTATATGCATTTAATGATGATAATGGTCCTCCAGACCGATTTCGGTCTCGGCGGCCAATCTCATCAGAGATTAGCCAACTGCGCAGGACATATTATAGTGCACAAGTGTGTGCGCAAACACAGGTGCACTCTCTATTCCCTAACCCTTATAACCCGATGGGACGGCAATCTGACACGACCGGAAAGAGTTCAGGCGCAGGACCAACGGCTTAACGTGCTTTCCGAGGCACGGGAGTGTACACACTTCCAATTTCCAGACACCGGGCTGCTACTGAGAATTTTCGACAGAAAATCTCAATTACATTTTATTGGCCCGACCTGGGATTTGAACCCAGGACCACCGTGTCCGCGGCCTTACATGTAGCCACTGGACCAACGAGGCAGAGGCGAGTTTAATAATAGTAAAGTGTCGAAGGCATCGAAGCTTACTATTGACTTCAATACGCACTGACAACATAGTCACTTTTCTATTTGGGTCAAAAACAATCGTTAATTATGCCAGTAGTACCCAAAGCTACATTCTAATACTAAATTTACAAAATGGGAGGTCTTTCCACACTACAACGAGTAGCGAAATTATATTTATAAATTTTACAAGGCAGACTATGTTGTAGCTGGAACGCATACGAAGCCATATATGGCTTCACATTATATATTCTTATATAACAATTAATATTTTTTTTTTCTTTTCCTTTAGTTAATACAAACAAAAATAAACATTATTCTCCGTAAAAAAAATAATTAATGTACTTCCTTCATAATTCGTCCAGTAAGGGGTTAAGATATATAAAATTTATTTATATCAAATGATATAAAGCTTTAAATAGTCTTATTCTACAGAAGTGTTTCAATTCTTGGTAACTATATTATTAATAAATTGTAAATTATCTGTTCGTTCGATTATAACGCTCAAACAACTGGAACACATGCAAAAAAAAGTCTTTAAAAGCTTTGATTACAATAAAAAAGTAATATTTTCTCCTCAAAAGCCAAATAATAATAATAATAGTTATTTTATTATTTAAAAGCCTTTTCCCAGCAGTGGGACATCTACTGTTTTTTGTTTTTCTTTCTCCTTTGATATATGTTTTCTCGCTACGATGACGGAACTTAACAATTTACTAATTTTTTTTTCACAATTAAGTGCGACCAACATATGTTAGATACCTTATTTCTTGGCTTATTTAAGTAAAATGGCCATAAAAATAATAGGGACATTAGGAACTTAAAAGAAAACA
Organism: Nymphalis polychloros; assembly: GCA_905220585.2. NCBI lineage: Eukaryota > Metazoa > Arthropoda > Insecta > Lepidoptera > Nymphalidae > Nymphalis > Nymphalis polychloros. Next base: position 11,598,235 of record HG992253.1, on the reverse strand, counting down.
AACATAATTAGGGCAATTAATCGTAATTAGACTGAAAAACTTTAAATTTGTGGTGAAAGTTTGATTTATAAGATTAGTACAAATAAGGGTAAAACTTTTATCGTTTGCATTTAAACTTTTAATCGGATTTCATTTTTGTATGATTTTACATAATGTTATAAAATAAATAAATAAAATATATTTTTTATTATTATTTAATAAACAACAAAAAGAATATACCACTTCTTCAATTAAATAATACATATCTATAAGCTGCCTAGAATGACAAGGAGTTATGTTTGAAGTTCCATAAACGATGTTTGTATTAATATGTATATAAGTAAAATAATAATTATATTATATATAGGAAAAAGGTTGAGTTAAAAGTATATAAAAGTAATGTATCCAAAAAGAGATGACCTACCAAAAAAACCGACTATGGAAATTAGACCCTTTCTAACAAAAACAAAAAAAAACATTTTCATATCCTCGCTGTGTTTTTTTTCATTATAATAATTGCTTATACATTTTTATTTGTTTCTTTTTTTTACTGATTTATTTGATTATTAAGTGGCCTAGATATAAATAAATTGGGATCTGCGTAAGATGTTATTTGAATAAAATATATGATAATTAAAAATATTTTAAATATTTTTTGGGAATGCTGCTTTATATATATAAAGCAGAGATGGCCCAGTGGTAAGATCGCGTGAATCTTAACCGATGATCGTGGGTTTAAGCCCGGGCAAGCACCACTGAATTTCATGTGTTTAATTTATGATTTTAATACATGTCGTGCTTGACGGTGAAGGAAAACATCGTGAGGAAACCTGCATGTGTCAAATTTAACTGAAATTCTATCACTTGTGTAGTCCATCAATCCGCAGTAGCGGCCCTCAAAAAGAAAAGAAGCCTTAGCCCAGCAGTGGGACACAAGCTGTTACTATATATAAAATATTTTTTCAACTTCACAAATAAATACTGCTTGTGGGATTTTTAAATGTATCTAATATTTAATTTCAAATTATTGCTAAAATGGTCGTATGGTCATCATGTTTCAATCACCCATGTAATCTGTTTTCTAATAAACACTAATATGCAACCATTTACATAACAAGGTACATAGTTGCGTCACAACATCCTCACACAACAACTACTGCCGTCATAACATATAAATCCATATTATTCCTAAATCAATCTAAAGAACCTAAGAATTATTAACGATGAGCATATAATTATATATAAGTCGAAATTATAAATAACTACTGTATAAGTCATGACCGTGTGGAATGTAGGCATGTATGCAGCATTTCCCCGTTAAATCGCAATTCCGATCCTCTGGACAAAAAATGTATCAGCTCTCCAGTCACCAGTGGTGGAAATGGCGATTATATGTGTTGGAAATGTTTCCAAAACCCAAGTATCTTAACTGCAAATGGAAGACAGTGGCTATTATTATTATCTAGAATATTTAATAAACTATTCTCGATCCACTTTGATTATTAATGAAGGAATGCTTTATAATTCAGATTATTATACAGTTTCCATCGTTATATATGCACCCAGTGAAATTGTTGTCGATGATAAATGACGTAAGTGAAACGTAACTATATAACTTTTTATAGTGACTATCTGTCACTATAAAAAGTTATAAAAGTGCGTCAAGAAAAATGAAGTAGTTACCTAACCACTCTTCTGTCGATATACATATATATTCTGGTGCGGAAATTCACCCGACACAAGATATTAAATATTATTGTTACAATCATATTTAAATGACAAAATATTAGGTCCTTACATATGAAATTGGCGTTTTGTACGGGAGGAATATAAATCCAATTTTTTTTTGTAAAATATATTTAATTAATCAAAGTTTGCACCGTTGCTATCTGTGCACTTTTTCCATCTCATAGGTAGATCTTTGATCCCTTTACTAAAAAAACCATGGGGGCGAGAATCAATAAACTCTTTGAAGGTGGTTTGGACTGCCGCATCGGAGTTGAATTTTTTTCCTTGTAAGAAATTGTCCAAATTCCGAAAAAAATGGTGATGGTGTTGGAACAAGGTCCGGGGAGTACGGTGGATGTCGCAGATATTCCAATTGTAACTCATCTAACTTAGTGGTTGTTTGTTGTGCAGTGTGTAGTCTTGCGTTGTCGTTAAGCAGCAGTGGCCTAGAGCGATTGACCAATCTCGGTTGTTTAGCAGCTAGTTCTTCCTTCATGGCTTTCAGATGCTGACAATATATATCTGCCGTAATCATTTGGCCAGATTTTAGAAAGCTGTAGTGAACGACACCGGCGCTTGTTCACCAAATACTCACAAGTAACTTTTTCTTAGTCAATTTTCGTTTAGGGCAGGATTTGGCTGGGTGTCCAGGGTTCAGCCATTGCGATGAGCGCTTTCGATTATCGTACAGTACTTTTCATCACAAGTAATTATTCGATTTAAAATCTCTTCATTATTGTGTCGGTTGAGCAAAGTAACACAGCAGTCGACCCGTGTTTGCATGTTCGATTCACTCAATTCATGAGGTACCCATCGTTCAAGTTTTTTTACTTTCCCGATTTGTTTCAAGTGGATTAATACAGTTTTATCACTTACCCCGAACCCTGCAGCTATCTCTGAAGTACTTTGTGATGGATCCGCTTCCACAATAGCCTTTAATTCTTCATTTTTCACTTTGGTCTCCGGCCGTTCACGGGGTTGGTTCTGAAGGTTGAAATTTCCAGAACGAAAACGTTGAAACCAAAAACGTATCTTGCTTTCTTTTGCGATACCAGCGCCCTACACATCATTAATCTGGTGCTACGGTAGAACTCGTACTCGTAAATATACCGAAATTTCATGTTTTCCATTGTGCGGCAATAAGCGACGCCAAAGAAAAAAATAATGAGGGAAAAACAAATGAATGACTGTTTTCAAAACTCAAATGTACCAGCTAAATGAATTTATAAATTTGAATTTGGAATTCTTAACCAAAGAGGAGATATTTCAGATCAAAGTGGTCAGTACGACAAAACGCTAATTTCATATGTTAGGACCTAATAAATATGCATAATTTTGTAATGTAGCATCTTCGATATTTTTGTAATTTCCGTCCTTTTTATTTTTAAATCTGCATATTTTTTTCTATAAAACCACAATGCTTATTTTTGACACTTTTTTCTGTAATTGTTATATTATATTGGTCAAACACTTTAATACTTTTAAGAAATTGTAATCGGCGCAAGAACAGAATACATGTAGAGTTTACTTTTAAATGTGTACATAAAAAGTTTCTAGTTTTAGTATATGATTTTTTGAGATATAGTTTATGTAACATCCGTTAGCAAACATTTAATAAATAAATAAAAATAAACTTACCCTCGCCGTTCACGAAAATTGCAAACACAAATTAAGGATTTTAAATCTAATACTTTTCTGGCTTTGAACCCAGGCAAGGGACTTTAGCTTAAACCTACTTTAGAGCACTAAACAATATTGGCTATTATAAATCAAAAAAATATATAAAATAAATCAATTATAGCGATGGCTTACAAAACAGTTTTTTAATTACTTTTTCATTACTGTACAAAGATCTTTAAGGGTCTTTAAGTTAAATAAATTCTTCGTTCTATAAATGAGAGGATTTCAGAGAGTTATTGCTTTTCCGCTCACACAACTTTACAGTAGATTAAACATGACTTCTATGTGCACGATTGTTCATGCAGGACACGCAACGCAAAGCAATGAATTAACTAATGATATTTTTACACAGCACTTGGTATTGTTGTGTTCCGGTTTGGAGGGTGAGTGAGCCAGTGTAATTACAGGCATAAGAGACATAACATCTTAGTTCCCAAGGTTGGTGGCGCATTGGCGATGTAAGCAATGGCTTACAATCCTTACAATGCCGATGTCTATGGGCGTTGGTGACCACTTACCATCAGGTGGCTCATATGCTCGTCCGCGTACCTATACTATAAAAAAATTAAAATCACTTCAAATCTCATGATAAAAAAATCTATATTATATTATTAGAAGTTGTTTTGTAATGCCTAACTGAAAAATCAACTAAACCAATATTTCAAATCATTTCATAAAACTTTTAAAAAGACTTTATATAATGACTTTTATATAATATTATCATTATGTATTTGTGATTCACAGTTTCACGACCTTTAAATGTAGACTATTGATATGGAAAGCGTGAATTTTATATCCTTTTGATTTAATAAATAAGGCATGCAAGGTATTAGATAATTAAAAGATGCGGTGATAGTATAAGTTGATTTTCAGGTAGAAGAATATATACACTTTATTGGAATGTATCCGTTTTATTAGCCCACGTTTGTTATTTCAACAGTGGGAACGTGTAACAACTGAATGTCTTGATGGTAGCCTTGCTTTTAATATAAAATGTAAAATATCAATTCAAACGTACTCACATAAAAAATTTAAAAAATATATGAAAGAAAGAGAAAAATAAACAAATAATAGAATATGGAACTTATTTTACTTGTATATGTATAATATTGTTTCTTTAAATGCGTGGATGCGGAGCAATAACATTTAACGCGGGTGATCTTATTATAGATAATCTAATATTATAGCTAGTTAAATATAATTAATTGGACTCCTAATAGCCCAGTGGTTAAAAGCAAATATAATTAATTGGACCCGTGATAGCCCAGTAGTTAAGAGAGCGCCTAAAACCGGCAATTTTCAGATTTCACCCGCGCGTCCCTTTCAGGGCGTGATCTAATTTCTATGCTTTTTCTATTTCCATGCATGTCGCATATATTTCGCAAATTATTTTGAAGAACATAATAATGATATGATAATTATACAAAGCGCTGTAATCTTTTCTCCGTAGCCCTCTCATCTCAACGACGCAGCTGTGACTGAATTACGAAACAGATATAATATGTTTGAAGTATGGGTGACATGCGACAGGAGATGAGGTTTTTCCCGAAAAGTTAATTTAATCAGTACCAAAAACTTTGTTCTTTTTAAATAAAACAAAAAGATTTTACAAAAATACCACAAAGGAGCCCTTTTTGGACTTTTCAATATAATTAATTGTTGTCCATGTAGCATGTTAAGAGTGTAAAATAACACGGTTCACTGCAGTTCTTTTTTTGAATTTCCTTTTCTATATTTCAGATCTATTTAAAAAAAACAGTCTGCACAGAGGACTTATAATACTAACTTGATTGATCAAAAGTTAAAGCAAGGTTAAAGTGTCAGGCCGTTAAGAATCTCCTAAAGAAGAAATCTTGGAGCTTAACCCACTATAATAATCGGCTCAAGCGGGCTTAATACGAGACATAAGTTTTCTCACGGGGATTTCCTTTACGAGTGAGATGTTTAATAAACACATGAAAACTGAGTGGTAATTTCCCGGACTTAAACCCGTGACCTTCGTTAAGATCAACGCATTTAAACAACTGGAGAATCACGGCCTGTTCAAAATTTACCAACTGAAGAGATAATTTGAATAATAATACTTGAATATATCCGAGATAATAGCCTGGAACGAAAGCCATCTAGTTACAACGACAGACTATTTTAACGTAGTAATAAGGAAGTTGGTAGCAAATAGTTAATTTTATTATATCCCCATTCGGTTTCCATGTTACAGCCGCATTAACTGCCCGAGTTAATTATTTAGCATGACGTCAGACATCACGTAGGACATCAAATAAATATTAATTTAATTGGAATAATATCGATAGAAGCTTAACTCCGTGATTTGGTTTATTAATTCAGTTTTACGTTCTAAATAAATATTAGTATTTATTTTATATGGTATAATAATAGGACCAAATAAAAATCTGCGTGAAAATTATTGGAGCCTTCAATTATTTTATTTTTATTTATTATGGACCGCCTGATAGTAAGTGGACGCCACCGACCAAAAACAGTGGTACTGTATAAAACAGTAAACGTTCTAATATCGTCAATGTATCACCAAACTTGGGTACCAACTTGTAATGTCCCTTGTGCATGTCACGTTGTCTCACTCACCCTTCAAACTGGGACACAACAATACTAAATATTGCTGTTTGGCGGTAAATATAACGTCAATTAAATATCAAAGTCGGTTATTTGTAAACCAAATAACCAAATTTGTTAACCAATTTAACTTTGTACAAAGTTGGTTGTTTGTTGTCTTTTTTGGTTACTCCTCTTGTGGTTAGAATAGATATGATTTTTTATGAGTAAAAATAAAAAAAAACCTTTTTACGGTATCTTAATATCGACAGGACAGTACATTTTTGTTTCTCGCGTACTGCTTTTGTGGTGTTACTTATATTAATTAAACTCAGTCACTTAACTCGACGATAAAGTCAATTATTTTATAAAAATACGATCAAGCTTTTTAATTTATTAATATTTTTTATCTGACCCGATTAATGGGTTCACACCGAAAATTCTTTAAGAGCCTACTTGAAAGTAGTACGAAAATACATTTAAAAAAAAACAGCTTCAAGTGTAATCATTTGAACCATATTTTATACATGACAAATTACAGTAGTTATTGTTATATATGACAAAAGGTTTCGGTTATCAGGATAATTTTGGCCCATGTCCAACCGTAATGGAGCAAGTTTTTTTGTAATGTATACACGATGTTATGTAGACAATACATTCACTAATTGTACTCAAATATACAGTTAGGTAGTGTTTTAACTCGGACATAGTTTTAATGCCTCATTGGTGTAGTTCGCTCATAAGGCTAGAGAACTCGAGGCACTGGATTCATAAGGCCTTGGGTCATCAGCTTTAAGTCTCTAAGTTGTCGTTGTGAAAAACCATATGCCTCAGAAACTACGTAAAATAGGCTCGCACATTAACCCTCCAGTCCAGATCAGTCGTGTCGGATTGGCATCTTATTGGAATACTAGCGGTTCAACCGCGGCTTTGCCCGCGACATAATCGAAAATAATAAAATATGTTAATTAACAGATCAGATCATTTTTATGTAACAAAATTTTATGCTTCTAACTTCAAAAATAACGGACTTCCAGACTAACCCGTATACGAAATATCAACCACTATTTCACTCTTTAGGGGTAGAATATCCAGAAACGCTTAAATACGTATCTACTCATTTTTAATCTGTAGCCCAAAATTAAAGTTTCATGTTTGTAACTTGACGGACTCGCCATACAAACTTTCAACCCCTATTTCACCCTCTTGAGAGGTAGATTTTAGAAACCCCTGAAATAGGTATTTATTTATTTCCTACCAAAGGCTTTTATATAAAATTTCATGCTTCTTACATCCAAAATGACGGAATTCCATACAAGCATTCAACCCCTATTTCACCCTCTTGGGGGGTACATTTTCAAAAACCTTGAATTACATATTTATTTATATCTAACCAAAAACTTGTACATAAAATTTCATGCTACTTTCATCAAAAATAACGAACTCCCAATATAAACTTCCAACCCCTATTTCACCCTCATATGTGGTGAATTTTGGAAAACTCTAATTTACGTACTTATTTATTTCCAACCAGAAAATTGTATACGAAATATCATACTTCTAACTTTGAAAATGACGGATTTCCATACAATGGTTAATCCCTTATTTCACCTCCTTAGGGGTGAAATTTCCAAAAATCCTTTCTTAGTACGCATTTACATCATAAAATGCATCAACTGTCAAAATTTCAAGTCTTTAACCTCAGTGGTTTAGGCTCTGTGTTGATGAGCCAGTCAGGACAAGACTTTTTATATATATAATATTAGGTCCTTACATATGAAATAAGCTATTTGTCGTACTGACCACTTTGATCTGAAATATCTCCTCTTTGGTTAAGAATTCCAAATTTAAATTTACAAATTCATTTAGCTGGTACATTTGACTTTTGAAAACAGTCATTCCTTTGTTTTTTCCTCATTATTTTTTTCTTTGGCGTCGCTTATTACCGCACAATGGAAAACATGAAATATCGGTATATTTACGAGTACGAGTTCTACCGTAGCACCGATTAATGATGTGTAGGGCGCTGGTGTCGCAAAAGAAAGCACGATACGTTTTTGGTTTCAACGTTTTCGTTTTCGAAATTTCGACCTTCAGAACCAATCCCGTGGACGGCCGGAGACCAAAGTGGAAAATGAAGAATTAAAGGATATTGTGGAAGCGGATCCATCACAAAGCACTTCAGAGATAGCTGCAGGCTTCGAGGTAAGTGATTAAACTGAATTAATCCACTTGAAGCAAATCGGGAAAGTAAAAAAACTTGAACGATGGGTACCTCATGAATGGAGTGAACCGAACTTGCAAACACGTGTTGACTGCTGTGTTACTTTGCTCAACCGACACAATAATGAAGAGATTTTAAATCGAATAATTACTTGTGATGAAAAGTGGATACTGTACGATAATCGGAAGCGCTCGTCGCAATGGCTGAACCCTGGACACCCAGCCAAATCCTGCCCTAAACGAAAATTGACTAAGAAAAAGTTACTTGCGAGTGTTTGGCGGACTAACGCCGGTGTCGTTCACTACAGCTTTCTAAAATCTGGCCAAACGATTACGGCAGATATCTATTATCAGCAACTGCAAACCATGAAGGAAGAACTAGCTGCTAAACAACCGAGATTGACCAATCGCTCTAGGCCACTGCTGCTTCACGACAACGCAAGACCACACACTGCACAACAAACAACCACTAAGTTAGATGAGCTACAATTGGAATTTCTGCGACATCCACCGTACTCCCCGGACCTTGCTCCAACAGATTACCATTTTTCTGGAATTAGGACAACTTCTTACAAGGAAAAAAATTCAACTCCGATGCGGCAGTCCAAACCGCCTTCAAAAAGTTTATTGATTCTCGCCCCATGGTTTTTTTAGTAAAGGGATCAATGCCTTTGAGATGGCAAAAGTGCATAGATAACAACTTTTACAAAAAAAAATTGACAAAAAAAAAAATTGACTTTATATTCCTCCCTTACAAAACACCAATTTCATATGTAAGGACCTAATAGATGAAGTTGAGACTAGAGACACCCATATTTGTCCTATGCACTATATCCTGCGTAGTTGAGTCAAAATCGTTCAAAAGAATATCATCACTAACGCCTAAAGCCTTAACAAGAACCAATTAGTTAGAAGCCCTAGAAATACTTTAGGCTGATTATTTTGAATTTCGATTAGTTTATAGAAGATGACCATGCATAAAGAAAAACGCTCCGTCATTAATATCATAAATCTTGTATAGTTTCTGAAATATATTTTTTTTTGCAAAATAGATGAAAATAAAAGATAAAACACGTAACTTTTAATTTCGTTTCCGAACAGCTGAATACCATTTTTTCTTAAAATATCTTATGCTCCAACTTTGGTGCATCTGTGTCCCGTCACTGGGTAGCTCTTTAATAATGCAATTAAACCAGCTTCAAACATTTTTTACTTACTATTCTGTTGTATTAACTGGTTTTAATATGGTTATAAAATCCTGTAGACGATGTTTAAGCAGTTACAACTTTTTACTGCGTAAACTACATTACTGTGGAATACGCCTTATCTTTAGATATCTCGCATTGATATGTCATCGATCGGTTGTCGGCTCCGTATTGGTTTATAATTAAACGTTCTCAGAAACTCATATATGTTGGACGGTAATAGTTTCATAGAAAAAACTGCTTAAAACACGGGACATTAAAATACGGGACATACCTTGATTAGAGTATCAATTACAGCTGGACTAATAAGTGTTTCTTTTCAATTTGTGTCTATAAAAATTAATAGCAAGTGTATCGTATTACGCATAATAAATTAAATTACAATATTTTAATTATTTTTTAATACTGTATTCGCGACTCTGTTTATTTTTCCTTTAGTTATAAATATATGAGCCAAGATGGTTTCCGTGAATAGAACAGGTGGATCATAAGGGATCATCGGTGGTTCGAATCCAAGTAAGTGTTAATGAAATTGAATGTGATCTTTTCTTTTTATAATTCATTTCGAGAGATGAACAGACAACGTGCACGACCCTGCCGAGAAGCGGCGTGGTCAATTCTAAAAAATTCTTAACATGAATCTTTGCCCAGTAAAGCATAGCATTTTGAGAACTCTTCATAAACTTTGATAATAATACAGATACATGTGTAAGCGTTTATGTTCAATCAATATTTGAAAAAAAAAACATAGTTTTAATCAATTCAAGATTTCAAAAATACGTTAGTGGCATTTTTTTTTTCATTTTCTGGCTTGTGGCAAGCCTTGTATTCGATACACGAGCGCCGAGAAGAATAAAATTATTCTTTAACATATATACCTGCACATCCAGACATTCTTTACTATCTGATTATTCCAAGCGCATAAACCAATCAGACTTTATTTATATCAACCTTATATCTAGTGTACCGAGATGGTACAAAAGGTAGATCTTGAGTATTTTGACCGAAGATTATGGATTCAAACCTGGACACCACTGAATTTTCATATATTACTATTGAGCTACACGTTCTGGCTTCTCTCGGTTAAAATTATTAAAATCTTACCAAACGATATATTTTTAATAATAATAGATGTTATATTTGTTTAATATTAAAAGGGCGTATAAAACAAAATTTCAACTCTTTTGTTTGATTTTGTAGAGGTAAATCATACATCAGTACAAGGTTAAAAAATATTTTATATGCAAGCTACACTATATTATCAAGAGTTGTGTCTAATCAAAAATATAAATGCAATAAATTTTCTCAAACATCAACGCCTATTGGGTTTTGCTAGTATGTCTGTATGCATACTCATTTTGCTAGTATATATATATATATATATATATATATACTCGGTGGTAGAGCTTTGTGCAAGCTCGTCTGGGTAGGTACCACCCACTCATCAGATATTCTACCGCAAAACAGCAGTACTTGGTATTGTTGTGTTCCGGTTTGAAGGGTGAGTGAGCCAGTGTAATTGCAGGCACAAAGGACATAACATCTTAGTTCCCAAGGTTAATGGCGCATTGGTGATGTAAGTGATGGTTAACATCTCTTACAATGCCAATGTCTATGGGCGTTGGTGACCACTTACCATCAGGTGGCCCATATGCTCGTCCGCCTACCTATGCTATAAAATATATATATATATATATATATATATTAGCAAATATAGACATATGACACCACAACCATGTCTCTACCTCATGCATTTTTTAAATTATCCTGTAATACTTGAAAGGAGATTGTAGTTCTGGTTCAAATGTGAACTTCGATCTTTATTTATGAATTATACATCATAACATTTAAAATTCATACTATTTCTGATATGACGTAAAAACTTTCAAGAAGAGAGCGTACTCTTTCGTCAAAGGCCGGCAACGCACCTGCAAGTCCTCGGATGTTGCAGATGTCCATGGGCGGTGGTAGTCACTTTCCATCAGGTGAGCCTCCTGCTCGTTTTCCACCTCTTAAAAAAAAAATACTAAATATGCTGCAAATAAAATTTAACAATGTCCAAGAATAATGAAACAGAGATGTGACCACAGTGGAGCTCAACTGAACCCAAAAAAAAAAATCGTCAAAATCGGTTCATAAACAAAAACGTTATACTGTTATACATAAAAAACGAATTGTGTACTTATTTCTTGAATTCGACGACCACTTTAAAATCTTATTTTACAAACAAGTTCACATATTACTTATGTTAATATTTTGTTAAAAATGTAAATTTTAAAAGCATTTGTATGTAGTATCATCATCATTTCCTAACCTTCTAACAATTTACTTAAGGTCAGCGCAGTGTGAATTTGCTCTCCATTTCCTCCGAACAGCTGATATCTGATTTTTTACTCGAATCGATTTTAACATTATCTTTTATCAGTTCCATCCATCAATATAAAAAAAAAACATACTTTTGACAAATGAAAAACGACAAATTAGAATATTTAGCGAAAGCCTTCCTGAATAAATTCGAAATCGTTGAAAATTGATGTGTCGTTACTACCAGAGACAAGTTCGAAGGCCGGTCCCAAAGCTATCTTATTTACTTATTCATGGGTTTAGTTCTCCATCTACACAGCTGCCTCTGTATTTTTATTTTAGCCATGTAACGTTAATATTGTAACAGTTTTTCGAACATACATGCTATTGTGGTAAAATTTGCAAATTTAATAGTTATACTCGGTGGTATTGCTTTGTGCAAGCTCGTCTGGGTGGGTACCACCCACTCATCAGATATTCTACCGCAAAACAGCAGTACTTTGTATTGTTGTGTTCCGGTTTGAAGGGTGAATGAGCCAGTGTAATTACAGGCACAAGGGACATAACATCCTAGTTCCCAAGGTTGGTGGCGCATTGGCGATGTAAACGATGGTTAACATTTCTTACAACGCCATTGTCTATGGGCGTTGGTGACCACTTACCATCAGGTGGCCAATATGCTCGTCCGCATACCTATAAAAAAAAAATAAAAAAAAAATGTTGCCGGTGTATTTCACAGCATCTAATTCCCATTGATCATAATTTGTAAAGAAGTAGTAGATTATTTTACTAAAAAAAAAAATTTAACCCTTCTCGGAACTAATAGTATGCACATTATTGATAATGAAGTAATTTAATTTGGCAATTACTTTTTTAAATTATATACTCAGCTTTTATTCCTAAGGTAGACAACGTATTGACTTCGTGATAGGTAACAGTTGACTGACATCATCATATTCAGTCCACATGAATCCACTACTGGACATAGGCCTCCTCGCCGGCGCGCAAATTCTCCCGGGCCTGTGCTAATCGCATCCACTGAGCACCCGTTATTTTTTTAAAGTCGTCAGACCATCGGGCGGATTGTCTGCCCACTGGTGTCTTCGCTTGATTGACACACACATTAATTTAATGACTTACATACATATTAAAATATATAATTATTTTTTTTATAAATACATACATAATACACTTAGACTCTCGCACCCGCAACTAGAACCTGCAACCCTGGAAGGGAAGGCCAACGGGCCGACCAAAATAGTTTAGCTTAGTTTTTATTATCATATCGCTTCTTCTATCTTTTCCTTGTTATATCAGGGTACGCTTTTATAATTTTCATTTATTTATATCTCATCTGACAGCTTAAAACAATTACCACAAGTTCATAATCCTGAAATTGCATTATATTATCTAAAACGAGTTATCTCTACTTTCTCTTCAATTGATAAGTGTAATGCTTCTAAATATATTGAATTTAAAAAAATGAATTTTGAATATAAAATATATCGATAGAATCACATTGACTATAGCCTAAATTATTTTGACAAACAATTTATTTGCAGCGAAATAACAATAGAGCGTAATCTCCATCGCCTCGTGAACATCATCGATATTGTATTATTTCATATTAATGATCCAAAAAACATATCGATATATATATATATATATATATATATATATTTTATGGCGTATGACGGTGGGCGGGCTTTCGGGCCACCTGATGGTAAGTGGTCACCAACGCCCATAGACATTAGCATTGTAAGAGATGTTAACTATTGCGCCACCAACCTTGGGATCTAAGATGTTATGTCCCTTGTGCCTGTAATTACACTGGCTCACTCACCCTTCCAACCGAAATACAACAATAGCAAGTATTGCTGTTTTGCGGTAGAATATCTGATGAGTGGGTGGTACCTACCCAGACGAGCTTGCACAAAGCACTACCACCAAGTAATTGTATTATTAATGATCTAAATATAACCGATAATTGGTTATTATAAATAGGAAGATTAAATTGAGATGTGTTTTTCGGTTCAGATTCTCTAATAATAGTCTATTGCCCGCTTGTAAAACTGAATTCAAAATAACGTGATTGAAAATTTAGTCAATCTGGTATAAAATTAAACGATTTTCAATTTAGAATAGACAGACATAGAAGATACATAAACGATTATATAAAATACAATATATTTTTATAAAAGCATATACAAAACAACAGTCGAGATGGCCCAGCGGTAAGAACGCGTAAATCTTAACCGATTATCATGGGTTCAAACCCGGGAAAGCACCACTGAATTTAATGTGCTTAATTTGTGATTATAATTCATCTCGTACTTGCACGGTGAAGGAAAACATCGAGAGGAAACCTGATGTGTCAAATTTCACTGAAATTCTGTCACATTTGTATTACACCATGCATTGGAGCAGCGTGGTGGAATAAGCTCCAAACCTTCTCCTCAAAAGAGGAGAAGAGGCCTTAGTCCAGCAGTGGTACATTCACAGGCTGTGACTTACTATACAAAACAACATAAATTTGTACACATAGGCTTTTATTCACATGCAAACCAAATCAAAATTACATAATAACAATTTACCAAATTTTATTTACGTTATAATGGCTACTATATAACAATTTCATATAAATATTTTCAATCAAAGTTCCTCAAAGTGTGTAATTTCAAGTTTTAAATATCTGTACCATTATTTTTTATCTATATCACTATTTACACAGATTAAAAACTTTTCGCCATTTAAGGAGTTGTGTACATTGATAGCTCATAGATATCCTAAAATTGTTCATTACGTATAAAAGTTCCCGTTCAATTATCATTTTAAGAAAATTATACGATCAGAATGTCCAACGCTTATGAGAATAATATGAGCTTCCAAGTATTTCTTCATTAAAACTAAGCACTTTGTTTGTTCCTAGTTCGATCTGAATTGAGCTCATTCCACGGTACAGATATTTTAAGTCGAGACGTCCGCGTGCCATGTGATCGGTATGTTGACCGATGTACAAGGGCTACGTCAACTCTGATGGAAAAACTCTGTAAATTTAATTTTACTTCGCCGCAAACAACGGTCCAATGCTTGGAAACAACATTCTTTGAGTAACTTTAAATCTGGTTAGTGTGTTTGTTTGTAGTACTATCGATTTTTAAGTCGATAACAATGTTTGTTTTCACTCGCGTTATGACATATTGAGATGTAAGAGAATAATATACAATTATCAATTCGAAATTATTTTTAAAATCAAAAAAATTATTGTATTAATCAAACTAAATATAAAAAAATCAAAATCAATATGGAGGATATTAAAAAAAACAGATACAAAAACCAGAGGAATCGAATTAAGGACTTTACTTAAACATTATTTAATTGATAACAACATTATCTCAACAATGTCTAATACTAATAAAATTAACGGGGTATCTTAATTAAACGCAAGGAGAATCAACAAAATCGTCCATAATTCAATACGTTATATATTTTAAGACATACGTAAATATTATACATAAGCAAATTGAAAATCTATTCAAATCGGTTAAAATATCATTAATTAAAATACGATTTATTGTTATTAGCTTAAAAGTTAAAATATATTAGATTTTAGACTACATATGAATATTATTTAGTTTCCATTCTAGACTATTTTAATTAGAATATATAAGTTTAAAATACGAAAAGTTTTAATTAATAGTTTCTTAAAATAACGTTGGTAATAAACATATAGTAATAATAATAGTCGGCCAGACCGATTTCGGCCACGGCGGCAATTCTCGCGAGAGATAAGCAAACTGCGCAGGACATATTATAGTGCACAAGTGTGTGCGCAAAACACAGGTGCACTCTCTATTCCCTTACTCTCATAATCAGATGGGACGGCAATCCGACACGACCGGAAAGAGTTCAGGCGCAGGACCAACGGCTTTACATGCTTTCCGAGGCACGGGAGAGTACACACTTCCAACTTCCAGACTCCGGGCAGCTACTGAGAATTTTTGACAGAAAATCTCAATAACATTTTATTGGCCCGACCTGGGAATTGAACCCAGGACCACCGTGTTTGTGGCCTTACCTGTACTGTGTGTTGTGCCACTAGACCAACGAGGCAGTCAAAACTTATAGTATACATGTAGTCAATATTCGTAACAGAACTTGTACTGGTTTTCAAACTTAGTTAAATCCAAGTTATAATCCAATGAAATAATACTACTACCATTAAATGACTTATATTAGAGAAAATACAAGTCCAATAGAAAACTTTGACAATCAATTCGGAATACGGGCACCAAGTTTATGAAGAAAGGAACTGTGAGCTGAAGTGTTTTGGAATGTTTTTACAGACATTCCAATTCCATTAAGTTCATTATTTGTATGACAATTGCGACTTGGGCATGCTCTCTTATATATGATAATAATTATATCCACTTACCCTTGGGTTTTATTGAGTAGATAGATTTAATTAATTTAGCTCAAGCATCGGGTTTACTCGTGCCCGGAAACGGAAATGCCGATTATGTAATGAAAACAGATTAATAATTATTGCTTAGAGATTAAACCAAATAAATGGTTAATTTAATTAGGCGTATATCCATTTCTTATCGAACACATTTGTTATATTTATTTAATTAAAGTTTGTTGGAAAATGTTTACAGCTGTTCATAATTATAAAGCTGGAGAGCCTTTATGGTTATTAACTCCTCAACTCAATGGACAAATTATAACCCTAAAAGTCAACCAATTTAAAAACAAAACAGGCTTAATTTTTGAACATTTAATACGCGTAAATACCGTGTGGCACAGCTTGCCTGCTTACGAATTTAAAATAACGATGTTTACTTTTTCGAAGGTTTGGAATTAGCGCTGACTCCTTGGGAAAGTCAAATCTTCATATACCCGCATTTAATTTTATGTCTGATCAAATTTCAACAAGCATATTAAATGTAATATCATATAAATATTAAAAATATAAAAGTTTGACTTCACGTAGACAGTGAATTTTTCTTTAAAATACGCCTTGAACCATTTGATAAATTGAGCGTCTCTTAAAATAAAAATAAAAACCGTAATCTGTCTTAAAAATAATCTAGATAACCATCTCGTACTTAGTGGTGAAGGAAAATATCGTGATTTTTTTTTAATATGGTGGTAATTACTACCTCTGCTGTTTTTATACGACACTCCAAACCTTGGCGAGCCTTGGCCAGCAGTGGGCAATTACTATAACTTAAACTTTTTCGCAATATTAATGCTAGAAGTTAGCATTAATTTCAGTTCATCTCATTTTCACCAACACACGAGGGATGTAAAGTAAAGGTGTTAATACTGCGAGAATATTTGAAGTTAGTGAAGATATACCTCCAACATAGTACTCGTACGTTAGTATAAATTCTGCGTCACGCGTACGTGTTTGTAAAGGAGAAATGTTCTGCATCCTTCGTAAATAATTTGTAGGATTTTAGTGAAGTAATAATAAAATATATAACATTTTTTATAGTATATGTAGCACTTGATAGTAAGTGGTCACCAACGCCCATTGACATTGTAAGTGATGTTAACCATCGCTTACATGGCCAATACGTCACCAACCTTGGGAACTAAGATGTTATGACCATTGTGCCTGTAATTACACTGGGTCACTCACCCTTCAAACCGGAACACAATAATACCAAGTACTGTTGTTTTGCGGTAGAATATCTGGTAAGTGGGTGGTACCTACCCAGACGAGCTTGCACAAAGCAAAATTAACATGTGATGGCACAAGTATGGGACAAAAGAAAAATATTTTTTGCCAAAGACTTCTCACAGAAACAGATCGCTGATCGCTGAACCCTATTAAAATTACTTTGTGTACGGCACGATTTTTCTCAATAGAAAGACTTCTAGTCTTACCCAGTCCTTACCTAAGTTAATATCTACCTATACGTTTAATTAGAGAAGGTTTAAGGTTTAATGAAGCTATTCTCATAAAGATAAATAGTCACTTACGTGAGAACATAGGCGATAGATTATACATATCTTTGGACGTCAAAAACATAACAATTTGTACTCGTTCAACAGTTTTATTTTGAAAGTATTATTAATAAAAAAATATATTAGAGCTAATTTTAATTACATATTTTGATAGTCTGGATTTAAAAACGTGGAATGAGTTTAGATTTTCTACACTCCGTCATAGGTGATATTCTTTTAAACATCATCTGTCCGTGTGGAAAAGTAAATATTATTAATCCCTCCCGAAAACTGACGATACCAGTAAATTTTAAGCACGGAAAAAAATATTTCTTTAAATATTAGAAGCAATTAAATAAATAAACTAAATATTAATATTATGTGACAGAATATTTCATCATGGTTCATAAAAATCAAAATGGCCGTTGATAATTAAAATGCATCTAACACAGTCGACATCCAATTAAACAAAGATAAAATAGTGACAAGAAATTAGATCCGGGGTGACACCACTATTAATTAGACAATGTGAAAAATCTTTTACATTCCCCGAGACAGGCTGATAAGTGCCGACA
The DNA here is from genome assembly GCA_905220585.2 of Nymphalis polychloros. Taxonomy (NCBI): domain Eukaryota; kingdom Metazoa; phylum Arthropoda; class Insecta; order Lepidoptera; family Nymphalidae; genus Nymphalis; species Nymphalis polychloros. The sequence continues at coordinate 11,580,015 of HG992253.1, read as the reverse complement.
GCGACCCGAATTATGTTAGCGTGTCTCTGACAGACAAGACTGTCCTTGTGATAAATCAGAAACGAATTCCCTTCAGATGAAAGATTCTTGTAACACAGAACAGGAAACATTTTTATTTGTCTCTCTCGATATGCTTAACTATAAAACCCTTTGAATATTTTATTTAGTATTATTTATATACTGAGATGTTTTAGTGGCTAGACGTGAATCTTTAGCGAAGATTGCTGGTTCAAATTCGTGTAGACAACTAAGTTTTTATGTTCAATTTGTATTCATAATTCTTCTCGTGCTCGACGGCGCAAGTAGATATCGTGAGAAAACCGGCATGTATTGGATGAAAATTTCATATGTGTATTTAACCCGTGTTGGAGAAACTCCATACCTTCCCTAGAGGCCCCCTCTTGGGAAGGTATGAAATTGTTCAGTAGTGGAATATTTAAAGATGATAACTTTTTAAATATACATACAATCAAAATGTACATACATCAAAGAAAAGTACAAATGATACCCTCAGGCTCAAACCACGCTATCGCAATCAAATATCTATGGCTCTACCTTATGCGTACAAAAATACTATATATTTAGCATCCAGAAGTGAAAACTGATTTTATAAGAACCTTGAATTGGTCTATTCATAAATAGAACACCATATCATAGAAATTGATCTTAATTACTCACTCAATTACTTTTTAAATCTAAATAACACATTTGAACACATCACAAATCACAAGTCGCGCCAATAATGAATTAAATATTTCACCTTTATATGCACTAACAAGTGTGCTTTTTTTTTAATAACGCTATTGAATAGACCGAGGCGTCTCCTATATATTCCTCTTTATTATATATTATATATTTTAATATAAACAAGCTGTTTCTATTTGACTAACTCTTCGGTTCTTTTAAACACAGATAACGTAACCTTAAAATGTCATTAGGACAATTTATCGTCAAAGAAAACATCGTGGATCTGTATAGTTCCCAAGATATTCTGAGTCACGTACATCGAGCATCCAGAAATGGAGCATCCTGGCAAATTAAGCTCTGGATTATTTTCTTTAACAAAAGGCGCCTTTTCCCGTCAGGTATTAATGGGCTATTTTTACCTATTACGTAGGTTTGAAAAAATATTATTTATGAGGACAAGTCTACACAAGGTAGAGGCAGATCGGTACTGCCCAAAAATGGGATTGGTATAATGTTTTAATAAGAATTATAAATACTGTATTCAGAACAAAATAGGTAAAGCAGACAAGAAACAACTGAAAAATAAATATATACAATACTTTCGCCACATGACGAATCAAAAGTGCTTATAAGGGTGTACTTGAATTAAGTATGGTTTTATTTCGACGTTTTTTGTAAAATAACCAAAAATCAAACCAAACCAAGCTTGATGAAAAAATCGTAACTGATATTATGAATGCGAAAGTGAATAAATTTTTTTTATAGCATATATAGGCGGACATTAGCATTGTAAGAGATGTTAACCATCGCTTACATCGCCAATGCGCCACCAACCTTGGGAACTAAGATGCTATGCCCCTCGTGCCTGTAATTTCACTGGCTCACTCACCCTTCAAACTGGAACACAACAATACCAAGTACTGCGGTTTTGTGGGAGAATATCTGATGAGTGGGTGAATATGTTTATTTGTTTATTTATTTTCCTTTCATGTCTTAATTACTCAATCGATTTTCATGAAATTTTGTATACACAGTCTCAGGTGTACACAAAAGGACAAAATGTACCTAACTTTCCCACTCTCACACGCAAACAAAGACGCGGGCGGAAAATAATAATTTATAATACAATGCCCCCCACCGTGAACCGTCCCAAAACATTCAGTTCTTGAGTTGGGTACGAAAATTATTACATTATTATAATACCTTCATAACAGAGATATTAGTTGATATTTGATATAGAATTGTCACTTAATATTGAAATTAAGACGCCCTCATGATGAATCTTTGGCTTTAACACGTAACTCGTTATGAATCTTAACCGAAGACCCGCTGATCATCGGGTAAACACCTCTGAATTTTATGTGCTTAATTTGTGCTTATAATTCGAAGGAAAATACCGCGTAAAAATCTGTTCATGTATCTATCATCTGTATAATGTGAGCTTCGTGTTAAAAAAAAAACCATCCTTGAAAACGAGAGGAAGCTAAGCTCAATAGTGGAACATAAACTGGAACATAAGTAGTTGAATAGGGTCCACTTGCCGAAATGCAATTGAAAAGAGAAATAATTCAAATTCGTCGTAAGAAATAAAGCGAACAAGAAGAAAGAAACACACATACATACACACACACACAGATACACACATGCGCGCTCGCACAAACTCATATGATTTTCTCGTATTAAAATTAAGTAAGTATGTATTTTATTGAACATATTAGTACCTCTACTATGTATCTGCATTTAGATTACTTTTCATTTTAAGTAATTTAAATAATTGTAATCCTATACGGCCTTCCTGTAGTATATACTTTACTATTACTTAATAATAACCATACAACCATTTCTATAACGTTGTTGATTACAAGTAAATAAATAAACAGTCTGTTACATATGTCCATTGAAATCAAGTTTAAATATGGTTGTTTAATAATATATGTTAAAATAATTTGTTTTGATTAAAACAATCTTAGTAAATATCCTCATACAATATCTTCCACGTGAGTCAATGTTTCCATCACTGTTATTGCTAGCGTCCACAGTTCTGACAACATCGCAGGTTATTTTTGTTTTCGGATATCTTTCAAAGTTTTTGGATGAAATCTTTCACTAACGTATTTATTTACATTTTATACGAACATAACTCGTTTGTTAAAACTATTTATTGAGTTGATGATATTATCCAGAGTATAAGCTTTTCGAAGAAATATTCAATAAAAATGTAACTCGTATGATGAAATATAGACATGCGTTATGTAATCAAAAATTGTGTTTAACTATATACTGATTTATTTTACGTATGTATTTAAACAAAATTATCACCAGTGGTGACTCGCTTCGCGTGCAATTTCCCGCAATCAAAATTTGACTTTCTCTGGCTCATAAATGACATATTATATATGCACCAAAATCTCGTAGACAAACTATTCCGTTGCTACGTAAAAAAAAAAACACCAAGAGACCAGAAAACGAGCAAATACGAAAGTATGTTTCGTATTTATAAATTTAATAAATATAAATAAGGCCTATCCTCACTAGCAATTTAGGCAATATTGCACTTTAGTTTTTTGGTTAAAATATTTAATGAAAATTTGAAACCACGTGCCACGTTAAAACAATATAGCCGCAGCTTTCTGTTTGATAAAAAAATTTGCATTCCCTCTCACGTCACCATAAATAAACATGTTATCTATGCCTTCGTTGTCTTGAGTTATTTAAATACAATTTACATTTGTGTTTTGGTGGGTTGAGTTTGTTTCTGTTATAAGGGTCGCAATTTTTGTTATTAGCCTCAGGTCGTCGGATGTTTCAGTAAATGCAATATAAAAACTTTATCACTAGCAGCCTAATGGAGCCCGATATTGGTCAGAGCATTTTCAAATTAGCCTAATTAGGTAAACATTTCAGATATTATAAAATATAAGCAGTATCAGCAGACTAAACGGATTTCAGATGACAATAAATATTAAAGTAACCTTTACAAGTAATCGATAATTAAAACTGTAAAATATAAAAAAAAAACTTCAAGACATTATTTAAATTTTTTTGCGTTACAAAATGCTTAGGAAATAAAATGTCTGATGACAGCTATGATATTAATTTATAATGTCTTCCCTGACCGTTATGCTACGACGATATGGCTAATCTCAAGGACTAGCCATTTCATATTATATTGAGACAGAAGATATTAAACACATACATAAATAAAAGTGCACTCTCGACTCCCCCACAAATATTATAATAAAATCATTATTCACCCAAGTGATCTCTTTTTACGTGTAAGCCAGTCTGCCCAGTGTTAATAAATCTTATCGGACGCTCCCCGCCTTTATTTTGTTATTTCTTCTTTCAAATACATTTAAAATTGAATGCTAATTATATGCAATTAAATCACAATTTCAAATGCAGTCGCAGATTTATTTGTACGGATCATTAAAATTAAAAAAAATAAGCAATATGTTCTTTATTCAAGTAGGATCATAATAGCACTTTATAACCGCATTGTTAAAGTTTTGAATTTAATGTAAAACTACCAAATTCTTTATACAGCTTATGTATTTACAATCTTTTCATCGACAAAGTTTTCATGATTAATTGAATATATTAAACAGATTACAGTACAGTAACGGTAAAAGACTGTGAAAGTCCCACAGCTGGGCTAAGGCCTCTTCTCCTCTTTTGAGGAGCTTTGGAGCTTTGATTCCATCACGCTGCTCCAATACGGGTTGGTGGAATACAGTTGACAGAATTTCAGTGAAATATGGCACATGCAGGTTTCCACACGAAGTTTTCCTTCACCGTCAAGTACGAGATGAATCACAATCACAAATTAGGTGCTTGCCCGGGTTTGAACCCACGATCATCGGTTAAGATTCATGCGCTCATACTCCTGGGCCATCTCGGCTTTTTGACTACAGATTAAAAAGAATAAAAATAACTTATGCCTTTTTGAAAATAGACGAATCAACTCATGATTGAATTGTTAAAATATATTCGAATTGATAGTTTTAATGAATTCAACGATGTTTGAAAACACGTAAGGAAATAATTAAATAAAAATCATAGTCACTATTAATATTTCTAACAAAGCATTGTTCTACAATATTGAAAGTTTATACGAAATATCCTGTTGTGCCTAAAAATATAATAGAGAAACGAGACAAAATTACCATCGACATAATGCTATGATTGATTGCTTTAGTTCGATAAAACTGCGTAGTTAGTTGTTAGTAATTTATAGGCATAATAGGAGTCAAGATGCGATACAAATTGCTATTGCTCAGCCTTGAACCTATCTCATTTTACGTCTTTACTAAAAATAAAAATCATCAATTGAACGAACCACGTTATTACTTTACTTGCTATCCTTTAACTATTAATTATGATTATGAAACAGTATATAGTATGACAACTGATATAAATGCAGCTTTTTCTAAGATATAAATATATATTTATATATAAAGATTAGCAAATACATCTGGGTAGATAATAATAAATAATAATAATAATGTGGTGTGCCGGGCTTAGAATAGCACTCCCCCATCTCTTCCCCGTGGGTGTCGTAAGAGGCGACTAAGGGACTTGGAAAAGGGGGGATGGGCAGCAGCGTCCCCCCCGTAAACAACTACCGCCCTACTGCGCTCGCCAACACGCCTGCCCAGCGCGGCGAGTATGGGCAAACCCTATTAAATGGTAGGTGCGCAGAAAAAAAGGCCCCTAATTACCGGCAAGCCCGCTAGGCCCGACCAAGGTAGCGGTCGCGGTATCGGCAGGGCAGAGGGTGCGAAGAATCACCGGTTCATGGCAGGCTACCATAGACGACTACACATGGCAACGTATAATGGACGCTCGATAAGGCTGGACCATCACCTCGCCGAATTAGAAGTAGAGTTAAGTCATATAAACTGGCACATACTGGGGTTATCTGAAGTCCGAAGACAGGGGGAGGACACGATAACTCTAGAGTCCGGTAACTTACTCTACTTCCGCGAAGGTGATAAACTCTCCCAGGGTGGTGTCGGTTTTCTAGTCAAAAAGGATCTCATTAGCAGCATTGTGGAAATCAGTAGTGTGTCGAACCGGGTAGCGTACCTTGTCCTAAAACTTTCCGACAGGTATTCCCTGAAGATCGTACAGGTATATGCGCCAACTTCGGCATACTCTGATGATGTGGTAGAAGCGATGTACGAGGACATCGCAAAGGCCCTTAACAACACCTCGAAGGCCCACTACAATGTTGTTATGGGAGACTTTAATGCTAAAGTGGGAGTACAAGATAGCGGTGAATCGAAAGTCGGACCTTACGGCTTGGGCTGCAGAAATCACAGGGGGCAAATGCTGGTAAACTTTCTCGAAGCGCAGGGGCTCTTTTTGATGAATTCTTTCTTTGAAAAGAAGCCCCAGAGGAGGTGGACCTGGCGAAGCCCCGATAACGTGACAAGGAACGAGATAGACTTTATCATTTCGAATAAAAGGCACATATTTAGAGATGTCTCAGTGATCAACAGGTTTAATACCGGTAGTGATCACCGCTTGGTTCGAGGCACTCTAGATATCGACTTCAAAGCCGAAAGATCGCGACTGATGAGGTCTACTCTCCGCCCTACCATGCTCCAAGCTGCTCAAGGCTCCGAAAAGTTCCAAATGGAGCTTCAAAATCAATTCACCGCGTTGGAAACCGTAAGCAATATTGATGAGAAAACCGATACGCTGGTCAAAATACTGCAAAACACATCCCGCAAGTGTTTCCCGCCACAGAAAAGAGACAGCGCACCAAAACTCTCTGCTGAGACACTCGAGCTCATGAGGAAACGACGAGAACTACCATCGTTTTTGTCAGATAAGGCCTTAAACCGAACTATAAAAACGCTGACGCGACGCGATCTCCGATGCTCCAATACCCGTGCCATCACGACTGCGATTGAGCAAAATCGGGGATCGAAAGTGTTCGCTCGCAAGTTTGGGAGGCCGCATCTGACAAAACTTATAACTGAAAATGGTAGGGTCGTTACCTCAAGGCCTGAGATCGTCGGAGAAGTAGAGAGGTTTTATGGGCAGCTGTTCTCTTCAAGATCGGATAAACCTGTGGGAATCAGTGTTGATGACCAGCGCGCCCCTCTTACGCGCCATTACTCCGATGAGCTCCCAGTCGTTGACCTAGGCGAGATTAGGGCGGCTCTAGAACAGCTTAAAAACAACAAAGCTCCGGGAGATGACGGAATCACAACAGAGTTGCTTAAGGCAGGCGGGACTCCGGTCCTGAAAGAGCTAGCAAGCCTCTTTAATTCCGTCATCCAACATGGCAAGACCCCGGAAACGTGGAGCGGGAGTGGGGTGGTACTGTTTTTCAAAAAAGGTGATAAAACCCTCTTGAAAAACTACAGACCAATCTCCCTCCTGAGTCACGTGTATAAGCTGTTCTCAAGAGTCGTCACGAACCGTCTCGCCAGACGACTTGACGAGTTCCAGCCCCCAGAGCAAGCCGGCTTTCGATCAGGCTACAGCACCGTAGACCACATCCATACTGTTCGGCAGATTGTGCAGAAGACCGAAGAGTACAATCAGCCGCTGTGTATGACTTTCGTGGATTACGAGAAAGCCTTTGACTCCATCGAAACCTGGGCTGTGCTCGACTCATTGCAGAGATGTCATATCGATTGGAGATATATCGAGGTACTGAGATGTCTGTACAACGCCGCTACGATGACTGTCCACATCCAAGGCTGTAAGACGAAGGCGATCCAACTGCGCAGAGGGGTGAGACAGGGGGATGTAATATCCCCGAAACTGTTCACCAGCGCGTTGGAAGACGTCTTCAAGACGCTGAATTGGACTGGATATGGAGTCAATGTAAACGGCGAGTACATCTCACACCTTCGATTTGCCGATGATATCGTCATCATAGCAGAGTCGCTGGAACAACTCACCGAAATGCTGCGTAGCCTAAGCGATTCTTCCCGGCGTGTCGGTCTCGGTATGAACTTGGACAAGACCAAGGTCATGTTCAATAGGCATGTCGTGCCGGGACCAATATACGTCGAAGTTAAACCTCTCGAAGTTGTTAGTGAATATACCTACCTAGGACAGGTTATACAAGTAGGTAGGAACAACTTCGAGAAGGAAGCCGATCGAAGAATTCGCTTGGGATGGGCAGCATTTGGCAACCTTCGTCAAGTCCTCACGTCGTCTATACCGCAATGTTTGAAGACGAAAGTCTTCAACCAATGCGTCTTACCTGCCATGACATACGGTGCCGAAACGTGGACACTAACTGCGGGACTAGTCTACAAATTCAAAGTCGCTCAGCGTGCTATGGAGCGAGTTATGCTCGGAGTATCTTTGAAGGATAAGATCAGAAATGAGATTATCCGGAAAAGAACCGGAGTCACCGACATAGCTTGCAAAATTAGCAGGCTGAAGTGGCAGTGGGCTGGTCACGTATGTCGTAGGACCGATGGCCGTTGGAGCAGACGAGTCCTAGAGTGGAGACCGCGAATCGGCAAACGCAGCGTAGGGCGCCCTCCAGCCAGGTGGACCGATGACCTTATGAAGGTGGCGGGCACCGACTGGATGCGGAAGGCGGAGGACCGGGAGCTTTGGCGCACGTTGGGAGAGGCCTATGTTCAGCAGTGGACTACGATTGGCTGTTGATGATGATGATGATGAATAATAATGTCTTCCTGACCTATTTCGGCCACGGCGGCCAATCTCGAGAGAGATTAGCCAACTGCGCAGGAGATATTATTTATTTATTTATTAAGATCCTCCAGGAGTAATTACATCAATACAATATTAGTAACAAAAATAACTTATAGCTTAAAACTAAATGCATTACCTATAAAGGAGAATAACTCATGCAATGATAGTAGAGATAAAAGGGAGCTTACACGATAAAAATATGTACATTTACTAGTTTGAACATATTATTATGCTAATTTTTTTTTTATTAAAAAATTTTTTTAATAAAAAACAATAAGCAAAAAAAAGAGTTAAAAAAAATTAAAAAATAGATAACGAAACAATAACAATCAAATGACTAATAATTCGGACAACATTTTCTTACGGAACTTAGATAAAGAGTCACCAAATGGATCCAGGGAGGCACTGTGCTCGTTTAAGATTTTACAAAAACGTGCCACAGGTGAGTTACTTCCTAAAACGGTTTTACGAAAAGGTCTTACTAATGGCGCTATCGGTTTTCGTGGGTATCTAACAGGAACATTTAAATTTATTCTAGAAACTAGAAAAGAATTATTATATAAACTATTTAGAGTTTTATATAAAAACGTTAAATCTAGCATGTCGCGTCGTTGACGTCGTTGATTATAGTGCACAAGTGTGTGCGCAAACACAGGTGCACTCTCTATTCCCTAGCTCTCATAATCCGATGGGACGGCAATAAGACAGGACCGGAAAGAGTTCAGGCGCAGGACCAACGGCTTAACGTGCTTTCCGAGGCACGGACGTGTACACACTTCCAACTTCCTGACTCCGGGCTACTACTGAAAATGTTCGACAGAAAATTGCAATAACATTTTATTGGCCCGACCTGGGATTTGAACCCAGGACCTCGGGGTCTGCGGCCTTACATGTAGCCACTAGACTAACGAGGCAGTCAATTGGTAGATACAATCTATTCATCAAGTATGCTACCGCTAAATAGGAATATATAGTATTTAAACCCGGCTTAAAGAGTGAGTGAGACATTGTAACTGCAGGCTCGAAGGACATAACTACTGTGACAGTCTATGAGTGGTATTGACCACTTACCATCAGAAGATGTATTAACTAATCTGCTAAACTATTTAAATTATAAATAAAAAAATAAAGTAATGCCAAATTCACCGGTATATTTATGTATTGAACCAGAAAGTGCGCACAAGCAATACTCGATATGATTTTAAGTGGGTTGCTCCGGAGACGTTGTGGGCCAACTAATAATCCAAGCAATCATGCCAATTTGATTGATGGATCGGTTCCGAGGCTGCCTCGTACTACACTAACCTTTACATCAAAGATATGATAAGCGCGTTTTAGTTGCATCATTAAATTGATTGATAACTCAATTAATTTATTCACCAATGTAATCGAACAGTTTTAAATAAATATCGTATGTTTAGATGTTACATAATAGTCGTTTTATGAACTATTCTATGATATTTTTATGTATTGCTGAATGATTGCATATTACTAGATTTTGAAAACAATTTAAAAAAAAAAAAAAATCTTATTGCCCCGTTTTATCTCCTCTACTGGTGACAGGAGGGCTGGTTCATTATTCTGTGATGCTGCTAGCATTCTTGCCACCATTACACGCGGCCACGATTTGCAAAGGCACTATTTTTAACTTTTATTATTATATAAGTAAGACTTCATGTAAATAGTAGTAATAGTTGAATTGTTAAATAGTGAGATAATATTTATTTTAATTCAATTTGCTATGAGGAAATAAATAGAACCCCTTTTTTCTGTATATAAATTAATTTTACGTAAGGAGTATTTTATGAATTAAATAAATAGTCATATGTCATGATTATGATTGACTTCTATGGCAATTTTTATTACAATCCAATAGTTATTCCCTTTCACAAGCATTTATAAAGTTTATGACAAAACACACTTTCTTAAATATTATAAATAATTGCAACTGTCAATTTCTAGGCTGTCTTCAATAATCGACTGTCTAAACGTCAAAAGGAAAGCATTAATCCTATTCTCTAAGAACTGTCATCGCACTTTCATCGAAATGTTGTAAGCCGACATACGGAGATACGCTATTTTGTTGCGTGTATCCGTTAAATGTCATATTACTGTCAGTAATAGTTCTCCAGACCGATTTCGGCCACGGCGGCCAATCTCGAGAGAGATTAGCAGGATATATTATAGTGCACAAGTGTGTGCGCAAACACAGGTGTACTCTCTGTTCCCTTACTCTCATAACCCGATGGGACGGCAATTCGACACGACCGGAAAGAGTTCAGAAGCAGGACCAACGACTTTACGTGCTTTCCAAGGAAGTGTACACAGTATCTTCGACAAAAAACCAATAACTTTTAATTGGGCCGACCTGGATAAACCTGGAGCCCTATCCGGGTCTGGGGTCCGGGGTCTGCAGAATATTATATAGCCCGTGAGTGTAACAACTTTCAGACTCCGGCCAGCTACTGAGAATTTTTGACAGAAAATCTCAATAACATTTTATTAGCCCGACCTGGGAATTGAACTCAGGACCACCGTGTCTGTGGCTCACATGTAGTCAGACTAACGAGGCAGTATTACTACAATCAGTGTCACTTATTACTTTTTGATATTTGACGATTGTGTTCGGAAAATGAATTTAGAGTTTTTCCTTACAGAATAGTTCAGCTGGACTTTTCTAAATCGTTTTAATATTTTGATATAAGTATCAACGAGTGATTGAGTAAAAATTTATTGCTTTTTAAATATTTTATAGTAGCAATTATTATCACTAAATAAAAACTAAATGAGAATAAATTTAATCTTAGAAATATTATAAAAGCACAGAGATGACTAAGTACTTTAGGAGCATTACTTGAAACAAATAAACTTGGAATTAATACATTAGAAGCATAATTATTTATAAAGAGCGTTGTGAATTAATATTCTATAGCGGTCTGGTAGTCGAACTTTACATCCATTTACAAATACATTAGTCTAAAATTAATTTAGAATTACCGTTCAGACCTTCATTTGTATCTTGACAAGATCATTTATTTTAATGTTCTTGTTGATTTTATAAATAAGTGTTGTAGCTGGCAACATTTCGGAATGTCAACATCCGTTGAACGGGGGTCGGTGCTATCTTGACGAGCGAGCTTGATAATGGTATCTGGTGAAGCCAACTTGCGGTTTTTCTCCTAAGCTTATGTTTACATTAAAGATTGTTATTTTAAAAGAAAAAATACTTTAAGGTTATTTCCGACATACTTAGTTTATTGTTTTTTTAAGTAAAGACAATTTTGATGTTATAATTTACAAAACATCCAATAGCCGACGAAATAGAAAGGCGATAGAATAACTCGCTTTTCTCTTATATATTATTGTTTTCTCTTATAATAGATAATATTTTCAAATTACTGCTTTTAAGTCGTATTAACCGTGTGTCCGATAAGATTTCCCATCGGCAACATCTTAGAAACATTCCGTGTTTTATAATAAGAGTTCCGTGTAAACATTTAATAAAATAGGTAGAACGGTAAAACGGTTTTATTTGAAAAGAAAAATTAATATATTTTTCACTTATGGAACAAATTAAATGTAGCATCTCAGTATTAGCAGTGCCTCAATAAGGTATAATGAGGAGAAATTAAAGAGTATTAATTGTGATAATAATAATCATATGATTATAATCGGCCTTACATTTAAACGCTTAACAGCTGATTAGTTAAACACTGTCATCCCTGTCTGCCAATATTGATTTGACATTCGAGAGAAAAAGACACAGCACGCTATATTTATAAGTAAGGTCTAATGTTATTAATATAAATAAATATTGTTTGTTAGCCAGAGTTTCTTCCATAAGTCAAACCTACGCTCATCCGGCTGTAGATGTAATGGGACATCGTTAATAAAAAAGAGCAAAATCTAAAAATACCATCCATGTTCGTAAACAGTGGGCGGAGTACAATTTTCCTTAGTAACATTTTTTTCAGATCTATAACTTAATAGATCTAATTTGAAATAATTTGAAACATTATCTTAAGAGACAAGATCATTGAATTTGTTTATAATATTTGTTCTTATATTCTGTATTAGAGACCTAGTTTTCTGTTCTCGATGGGGAATTTACAAATTTATCGGTGGACCCCTAAGTACGGATCCTTTCCGCAAGATAAAGGCGCCCTGATTGGTATACCAACTACTAAAATCCAACCCACACCGTCTTTGTAGAGTACCACGGGATCACCACCACCAATCGTAACTAAACTATCACACTACCTTTGAATCTGTCGAATTTTGTCTTTATATAGTTAATCATTTTTATATTATTAGGTCTGTTCACCACTGTGTGTTTTAATTTAATTGTATATAATTCGTGATAAAAATATTTTTTTCTAAGCTAAAGAATATTTCAAGTCATATATTACTCATTTGCGTTAAAATTACTTTATAACCATACATCAGTATTACCTTACGAATCTAGATAATGTTACGCAAATACGCACCTAATTAGATCATTGTAAGCTTAAAGCTTGAATAAATTGAATGATTATAAATTTCTAACTTTACTTTTATATAATACTAGATATGCACACACACACACACACACACATATGACTACTGGTAAAGAAATATATAATTAACGATTTGAAATTAATTTTCATAAGATACCGTAGGGTTTACCGATCTTAAATGTATTATATGTGTGATGCAATTTTCATCAAGATTGGTCAACCCATTCTTGAATTATAAGAAGACATACAGACAGACAGAGAAAAATAAAAAAAAATAGTATAATGTGAATCACTGCATCATAAAAGGATTATATATCACAAAATTAGGTGAAAAAAAATTGTACAGACAGAACCAATAGATTTATATAGTAGTACAGACTACTCGTCCCGGCTTCGCGCATATACGTTTACAGTGGCATACATACGAAGAAAATTTCTTATTTATGTTATAGTTATAAAATCAAGAGAATAGTTTTCCATTATTGAGCACACACTCGAGAATATGTAGCGCGAATGTATGTACATATCATTACACATTTTAATAACCGCACAATATAAAAAAGAGCCGCTGAATTTGAATGTAACATCGCTGTAATAATAGCATTAGATTCCCGGGTGTATATCTAAGTGAAAAATGCCAGGTGGTCCAGACAGCGCGACTTCAATAAAATCTATTAATATAATCCATGTAACAGCCTACAGAATATGGCAAGTGTGAGGCGATTGCACGTTTCTATAAAAACGACTGACGTAATTCATATTAAAAGTACATCGTAACATAATGTTTGTTATGAATATAAATTTGATAGTTATTATAAATTGTTGCTACAATTGTGGAATACTTTATAGTATAAAGAAATGTATTATGATAAAAATAAACGGTTTTATTTGTTTAAATGTTATGCACTTCTCTTCTGTCAGTCTCTACTTATATATATATATATATATATATATATATAAGTGTCTTCTCTTCTTCTTCTTTCAGTCTGTACTTATATATATATATATAAATAAGTACAGACTGTCCACTCGGTTTGACGGAAGAAAATTAAGAAAAATATTTTCTTTAATATAAAAATGAAAAGGTTTCTCGAGGGATAACATAAAAACTCCATCTGAATATACCAAGCGAATGAATTTGCGATCATAACAGCTCATCTCATTATATTTACGTTAATTTGAGAAAGGCTCAAAGTTTTAGATGAACGAAAATATTAAATTATACTCAATGTTATTTGATTATAAAGATAAATCACAGTTGGTATGTCATTGCGGGAAATAGCTCGATTTACTTACATAATAAATAACATCTCCGCTCCGGACGAATTAGCGGTGGTTTCATTACATTTAATCTTTCTGTTTAAATGACATGATTAATGATTGCCATATATGATTAATGAATTATGCAAGTTTGGTCTTGCATAAACACATCCTCGGAAATTCGAGTCAAGAAAATGGCAGAAATTTTAAATGTAGTAATAAAATAACAGATTATTATAAGCTGGCTGAAGACTTTTTGATTTCAAATAGGCAGGCAGACTGACAATTTTGTTGTCATAGTAAGTAGGTAACAACCAGTCTATAAGAAATATTAACACACCATTGTCAATGCGCCGCCAACTTTGGAAATTAAGATGTTAAATGTAGATTTTACATCCCTCATGCTTGTAGAATCTGTGACGAAAGCTCTACGTAAACGAACCGACCATGTGAAGAATTTTGTATGTAGTACGAAAATTCTTACATTTATCTTAAGTCATATACTACTAAAAGCCTTAAATTAGAAAGTATTGTTACAAAAACTACGACTACAGCAGTGCTATCCTGTACGAACTCCCTCGAACTCGTACGAACTCGAAGGGAGTTCGAACTCACCTGTGAAATGGTTAAAATAACACACGCTAAATTGATACGTATTGCCCATGAACATTATAATAATTATAGTCAATATATATTGTCGCTTATCCCTTTCTGCGTTGCAATTTTATAAGAAATCACTTCTCTACGTACCCGTGATATATTGACAACCGTCTTATATGTAAGCGATGATTAACATTTCTTGCAATGCCATTATCTATGGGCGTTGGTGACCACTTACCATCAGGTGGCCCATATGCTCGTCCGCCTACCTACACAATAAAAAAAGGACAAAAATAATATTATAATTAAGATCAATGTCGCATGTCTGTTTCTTACATTTGACGACCGTTTTCTGCGGTGTGTTTCGTGTTTATTCTTATACAATTTACAGATATTCATTCATTTTAAATCAAGAATCCTTCGCGTGTAAATCTCTTTAATATAGATCTTCATCCTGTTGATTGACAGGTATGAAAATCATCACGACGGGCGCCGTCATCTCAGACGCGACGTAAATTTTAAAACGCGTCATTTCGATTTCACTGTTGCTAATCGAAAAATATATTTTACATTACCGTAATGTTCGATGTAGCGCCTTGCCTCAGCTGTTTTAATCTTTAATATGATTATTGTGTCAGGTATGCATCACGCCGCCACACGTTAATCATATTTAAAAGCAATTATTCAAGCGTAAGTCGTATAAAGTATAATAATAAAAATATCTTACATACTTATGCTCAAAAAACAAAGTAAAGACTACATTACAGTCGAACTAGTTCCACTAAGCCAATGAAACAGCTTTTTTTTACATCATAATTTGGGAACTAAGATTTTATATCCCTTGTGCCTGTAATTACTCTGCCTCACTCACCCTTCAAGCCGAAACATAACAATAACAAGTCGTGCTGTTTAGCGGTAGAATATCTGATGAGTGGGTGGTACCTATCTAGACGAGCTTGCACAAAGCTGTACCACCAAGTAGAGCTTAAAATATTTATTTTATAGATTACAAAAAAAAATATAAATCTATACTAATATATTAAGCTGAAGAGTTTGTTTGTTTGATCCGGCTAATCTCAGGAACTACTGGTCCAAATTTAAAAATTATTTTTGTGTTGGATAGTCCTTTTATCGAGGAACGCTCTCTATCTAGGCTCTATCTATATCTAGGCTTATTTTTATTTATTATATTTTTATTAATTATACGGGAGTGAAGCCGCGGGTCCTAGTATTTAATATAAAGACGTACATGAGTGTAAGAATTTAGAAACTAAAAATATTAACATACTGAATTGAACGTGATCTTATTAAACTTGGTAAGCCCTTGCATCGGTTATTTATCAAGAACAGCGAATCCATTCTCAAATATCGCCTTGCGGGATCATAGCGCAGACATAATATTAATAAACATTAAACAATAACAGCTGAATGTTAATATCAAGAACGTTGTAATAAAACTTAGTCAGATAACTATCTCCTGATACAAAAAGAAATTCATACAAAATTCAATCTCTGTCGAAGCGATGAGGCAAAGAGAATCAACGCCAGTAATTACTGAGTACGAATGGCCTGCAGAATGGAATGACGTCTGAAAACTTTTAATCTTATTGTATTTTCTTATTCGTTTACTACATATTTCTATTCACATCTCGAAATATATACTTGAAATGGTCATCTGTTATTTTCGACTAAGGTAAGATAAAATATGCAATCGCCTCTAACCTTTCTTAGAGCTGAGACATTTATTTGGTCGGTAATAAACTACGTGTTCTGATTTGCAACTGGAGAAAAATTGAGAATGTTACATTTGAAAAATTATTTAATACTCCTTCTGCGTCTATTTATAACTGTGACAAAGATACGTGTAGTTTAATACTTGATATTTTGTATAAAGTACGTATTCTGACTTTAAAGATTATTTATAAGAATGATCTTAATTTAGCCGACTTTAAAATTTAATCATAAGAATGTGTATATTACGGATATAGTATCTTTGGCTATTGTAATAGGTACGCGGCTTAAAAAAATACAAAAAAAATTATCACCAATGAAAGCCACCAATTTTTTTTATATTCATTTTTTTTAATTTAAAATTACTATAATAAATCCTTACTGTAATATTATTTAATTCATATTATTAAGAATACTATGTGTACTTGTAATTGATATAACTGTCTTTTTTTTTTGGTAACTTTAATTGAATGATGAATCAACAGAAAAAAGAGAAACACTGCTCGGCTATGAACACCGACTACAAAAGTGAGAATTATTATTACTATGAGTCAAAATTTATACATTTATTAGGTTTTAGTATAAGCGTTGTACATACAGGTAAATTTTTAAGAATTTTCGGTTCGATTTTTGTGAATTGTATTATGATTCCACAGTCAAACTACCACCTTACTATTATATATCTACTTATCACGAGTATATAATATACGCATCGTCTGTTGGTTGTATTTCGCAGCTCTGTACGCTTCTTTATGAAGCAATGGAGCAATCGACCGACACAATTTTTTTGCATAGAGATAGTTCATGGATCAGATAGTAAAAAAGCTTGTTATGGTGGAAAAATAAACGCTGAAAGAAAACTGAAGCTGAGAGAAAACATAGAATTTTTAAAACCCTTAATCATAAATATTGTAGTATTTAGAACCTCGGTAATACTCCGTGGTAAAGGTTTGTGCATGCTCGTCTGGGTAGGTACCACCCACTCATCAGATTTTCTACCGCAAAACAGTAGTACTTGGTATTGTTGTGTTCCGGTTTGAAGGGTGTGTTAGCCAGTATAATTACAGGCACAAGGGACATAACATATTAGTTCCCAAGGTTGGTGGCGCACTGGCGATGTTTTTTTTTAAGAAATGTACAATGCCACCGTCTACGGGCGTAGGTAAACACTTACTATAAAAAAAAATTAGTACCACCTATCCTTACTTCACCCTTAAAAAAAATCGAATAAAACTTATAATGATATTAAACATTTCTATTAAGGGACTCCATAAATGTCCTTATAATAATAATCTCCTACCGATCTATGTGGCCGTACAGGCATACACTGTGCTCAGTCCTGAGCAGATTCTGTCAGAACAAACTTGATTCTCACCGTAGTAAACGGACGTGAAATGTCACAACGTGGTATACGATATTGACCATAATTATTGTAACATTTCAAGAATACTTGCATCCGAATAGTATGTCAGCATAAGTCGGTTGTCAACATTTCACGGGGGAGTAATGAAGTTCTTACATTATAGCACTGCAGTACTGGCGGGCAATAATATCTCACTAGTTAAATAGCACGGTGTAAAATCCCCAAAATCGGGTCGTGTAGCTTGTTTATTACAATAAGTACGACTTATATCATTCAACATATATTTTATATAATATGCCATGTTATTTTGCACCTACAAGAAAACAAATTTGATGGATTTCGTGCGAAAGTTGGGCAAATTAGGAACACACGCGATACTAGTCTTAATTAACTTACAATTACATATATATACAACAACGCTTGATTTGTTTTTATTAAATATATATAATGTAGAGTATTATATATTTATTAAGTTATTTCTACTACAACTAAAATTATTTGTAAAGAGTTAAATCAGACTCGATAACAGTGGAAAACAAACAAAGAAAAAAAATTAAATATATTTTGTTTATAGTTACAATATATGAGATGACCTGGAGGCGATCATTTTATTTCCAAGATAAATGCTTTCAGCCACAAATACAGCATTAATAATTAAATTTTATTTTAGAACTCGTTTACATCCTTGGCTTCGTCCGCGTGTAAACGGGGGATAGAGACCTGTGTAACCAATCGGGATTTATAAGCCGTTTTTGCGTAGATGAGTAAAAACTTTCTCATTTATAATATTAATAGGTAGGTCTGGTGGGTATCCATCAATTGTGACCATTTGCATGCAATTCCAATCGAAACATCGAAAGTTTATACTTGTACGTTCCATTAATAAATAATAATTATAACGCGCGACATACCTTCTAGAAATAACTTCTAGAAAATAGGCATTTATGAACATTTATCAAATATAATATTACAAAGTGACAGATAATACACATAATTTTTAAGAATTCACTTCCTAATAAAAACAAAATATTTGACCCTACATGAGATCAAATATTTTGTTTTCATATCTATGAAACGGGTTAGTATAAGATGAATTACATTTACCTTAAATCTTAATTTACATAAGCACCATTTCGTATCGGATCTAATGAATTATTCAACTAGACTTTGCTTCCATATAAATTTTACATAATGTTTACTTGTACGGATTAACGGTCAAGGTTCACTTAAAAAACTGACTTTTCTTATTAGTCTAAGATAATAATAATAATTATATCCAGTTACAATATCAGCTGTGTCATATGCGTCATTGCAACATTCAATAAAAGTACCTTCATTTTGTATTAATTTTATATTCTGCTTGTTTCAGATAAAGTGTGTATGGATACATAAAATGTGACGTGAACAGTGTTGTGTTAATTTGAAGAAAAAAATGCGATCATTAATAGCGAATAACAATGACACTCCGTCGGTGTGACAGTCTCCCGGCGAAATTGAGGGAGGCGCCGATCGCTAACCCCGAACTAACCCAACCTTCGAGGTATAAAATACCCGATTCGAACACTGACCCAAATTTAAAAGAAAATATCGCTCGAGAAGAAGTTATCGCCACTTGGAAATCCCTTCACACCGACGTCAAGAATATAAAAAATGGTTTTCCCGCAAAGAATGACCTATCGGACCATAGCACGGATAAAAGACCCATTACCCACAAATTCAGTCCAGTACCTAAGCGCAACAATAGAGAACGGCATAAAAAAATCACTTATGATAATAGACATATCACGATCGGCGCACAGGATGCAGACCGCACCTCGTCGTGTCCTCTGGATGTGGGTCAGAGATATCCGAGAGATAGGAAGGCTAATTCGGTGCGACGAAAGACGTTGCTAGACCGTCTTCTCTCCTGGAAAACTCCAGACTGCGATTGCAATGTCAAATACTCATCGAAGTTTCCCCCTGTACCCAAATCACATCCGAGTGATACGTTTTGCACTTGTGGTGTTATTCAACCAATTGTCACGAACAATTTGAATATATACGCAGAGCGTGGACGCTCCAAAAGTGTAGGATATGAGGCTGCGCGTGAAGTGACTCAATTCCGCCGGTTAGTGCCTTGTTGAATGTAGGTTAAATGAAGCATCGATTGCACTTCATTTAATTTATTTAGCTGGATAAAGTGTATTTTTTATTAAATGTGTTATACGAATAGGTGCGCAAGCGCAGGTGCAACGGTGGGTGCTGAGACGGCAGCAGCACTACGCGCCCGCGCTGCTCTTACGTTAGCAAGACGTTACTACCCGGAGGGAGGCTGGGGATGGACAATTACCATTGTTGGCACAATTGTTCAAATTTTATCGCACGGTTTACAACTTGGCGGCGGCTCTGGTGCGATAGCGTGTACAGCGGCTGTTAAATATCGCGTCGCTCCGCTTTATACGTACGGTGAGTGTTTAAATAATTTGTTACAAAACTTTACATCTTGTCTTGCATACTAATTTAGATAAGAACAAATTTAGTAAATAATTACTAAATTAAATATATTTTAATATATATGATTAAGTAATTGCTTATCTTGATACTATCTTGACAAAAATGAGATGCAATCAAAAAACATTCCCTAATCTTTTTAGGGCCATTCAATGTTTCGTTGATTCTTTCAAGAAACGATAATCTTTTGGCGATGTTATTTTAAATAACGTAAGTAAAACAATAAAAATATGCAAAAATCGAGTGAAACTATTATTCAAATCGAATGTTTGGTGTCGAACTTAGTACAATTAAATTTACTTAGTATTAGTCAATAAAAACTATAAAAGAAACTTAACTCTTTTGATTCAAATTCTTATTTGTCTAACTAATGGACTACAAATAATATGCTGTTATCAATAAAATCAAAATACATCGATGCAAAAAAAAAAACAAACAGTACATGAACGAATCCCGATATAAAATGAAACAGGCTCTGGGAAGGATTTTAAATCTTATTCCATTCACGTAAAGCACATTATTCAATATTTCGTAATTACAAACTGAAATAGACCAGGCTCGGATAGTATTTATACTAATTGAGCAAAATGAGTCGGAAACTAAGAGATGTCCCTCTGCAGTTCCACGTACTCATTTAATCTGCACTTAAATTTGAATTATTCCATTTGCTTGATTGCATGTGAATATTCTGAAAATGTAAGGAGAAAATACGTTTACCAATTTGTGTTATGCGTTTTACGTAATTGAGCTGACTGTACGTTTTCGTTGACTCTACAACTTGTAAACAAATAAAAAAAGACTTGTATTTAAAGAAAGAATCATCACTTTTAAAATAAATTTAAAATTAGTTTAAACAATTTAGGATTTGTATTTTATAAGCCCGCACGTGAATTTTATAAAAATAGATTTTCAATTTAGCAAAGAGGTTTTCGGGTGCACCGTGTTATTGCAAATATTTGTTTTAGTCTGATTTTAACTCTCCTAATATTGTTTAATAATTTTAAATAAATAATATTTAAAATTCGACTAAAATGTGAAGTCCACTTTTAATTCAAATTTTAAATATTATTTATAATTTAACATAAAATTAATAAAACCCAAACATTTATATATAACTCAAATGTTGCAACTGGTCTTAAAGACAATTGAAACCAAAGGGAAATTATGAACACACTTTTAGGGCTGGTGGCACTATGAATACAGTCATATGTAATTCGTTTTGATAAATAGTTTAAATTAAGAAAATATTTATATATTATTAAACATTTTATTTTATGAAGTTGCACTCGCTATTTCATTTGATATCGAATCTACAGTTATTTTCGTTGGACAATTTAACCTCCACATTTTGACTATCAAAACAGGTGTAAATATTCGAAGTCCGCGACATTATTTCGAAGCTTATGTTTCATAATGAATCATTTCAAATATTCCTCGATAAATGACGATATTTAATGTCGATGAAACGATATGAAAATACGATATTGTGATGTCATTGACCTCAATGTATTTTACAAACGTGGACGAAATAGTATTGTAAGTAAACCTCCACGCTAAAGTGGAATATTGCACGGATTTCCTATAAATGAAAATGTAAAAGTCGTTTGGATAGCTGCATACAAATCCCAGAATCAGCGTATGAACTTAGTTTAAGAGAAAAATATAAACGTTTGAACGAATGGAAAGGAATAAGCCGTACATGAAACAAATAAAATTTAGTTTTTAAATATTGAGTAAAGTAACGGCTTGTAAACAACTCACTGCTGGGCTAATTTACAAACATTAATTAAAAGAACAAGTAGTATATAAACTATACAAAGGCAGCCTTATCACTTACAGGGGACCCTTCCAGGCAATCTCCTTAAAAAAATATTTTTTTCAGAAACCACTAGACCATCACAGCTCCAAGTAGTGTTTACCTTGCGTTAATATTTGTTTAATATTACTGAACTAAAAAATCTCCTGTTTTTTATAACTAGTAATGTTAATAGAAACAAGGATACCATTCCGAGGTATTGAGAAGAGTAACTGAAGCTTTTGTTTAATGTTTATTATATTAATATTATTACGTAGTATTACTCTTCTTTTTTTCCCTGACGTGAGTATTATTCTTATACAATATTTTGCGGCTGCAAATGTCGGAATCGTCAAAACCGTTCTCTTATCCAAACGTCCTTGGCACCTAATTCTGGACATACTCTATTTATATGAGACGTCCTATTTATATTTTTATATTTTTACACCACGTTTATAAACGGTAACTTTTTTATTTAGTAGGCTTATAAACGTTGCTTAGGGAGTGACTTGTTAAACAATGCTGTGTCTCCTTCATCGAATGACAAATCACTAATGATAGAAGAAGAGATATATGTGTTTAACTAAACGCTAAGTAAGGTTAGACGTAAGCCCGTAGAATATAAGACGTTTAGTGAGATTATCTTCCTAATTTTGTGTTTGAAATCTGAAATTAAAACTATAGTTTAATTTTATTTTCATAAAAGGCAATAAAAAAGCTAAGGAGAATTTAATTATGTATTTACAAATGTTTAGCGGTAATAGGTATTTCATATATCCTAGATATAATACTAAATTGGTAGAATAAAAAGTAAAGTCGCATTTTGCTTACGATTTAAGAAATATGAAATTTTCACACAGGGACTTTAAAAATAAGTTAAGGGAGAGAGAGAAATTAATTATGTATTTACAAATGTTTAAGGGTATGCATATGTCCTACATATTAAACATCAGATTGATAAAATACGAAGTAAAGTAAACATTGTCGTTATTTTTTGTAGGATTTTGAAACGAATTTGAGATTTTATACGTGAAGTTGTGAGTGTTATCTTGCCTCATTTACTGATTGTGCAAACGATATAAATTCGAAGGTACAATCGGGCCGAAATCACATTTTATCGGAGTCATAAAATATCGGAAATGGGAAACCGTTGACAAACAACTCCACATACCTCATGTTAGTGCATTGTAAATTATTTTGAACTAGTTTTGGCCTTTGTTTCTATAGCATTTGTCTATATAGCATAGAATAATTTATCTCTGTTCTATTTCGTAAATGTAAATTAAGCCATTTGTTTAGTTTAGTGTAAAATTAATTGTACTAATAAATGTAATTACTTGGTGACTTGAATAACAATAATGTCTTTCTGATCAAGTTTCATTCACGGCGGCCAATATGTACTAGATATCTGTAAGCAATATTATAGTTTACAATTGAGTAACCTGAATACAACCTCTATTACATGAGTGAGACAGAAATCTGACACGATGACAAAAATACAGACAGTTTAGAACCAATATGCTCTCTGAGGTACGGGAGTGTAACATTACCTTAAAGAAAACTCAATAACTTTTTATACGCTTAACGTGCTAATTGAATCTAAGAACACGATATGTGAAGCCTTATAATAGCTACCACATAATTATCAATTTTATTAAAAGCACCAACTTCCTCAAATTGACGAATGAATGAATGAATTCTAACGTTTTATTTTCCATTTTTTATTTGACAACAATATAGCAATCTTTTGGAGAGTCAATGTTATGCCTCAGTGAATGTAAAATGTTGATCTTTATTGCGGAATCAAATCCAGTCATATCGTATTCGACGATGAAGGAGAACCTCCTGAGTATATCTACATATATTGGATGAAATAATGTGTAATGGAGGCTTATTCCAGTGTGTAGCGCACACACTGGAATAAGCCTCCAATCCTTCTCTTTAATATTTTGTTTTCAATGATTGTAATCACTAAATATTTTCGGTTCATCCTACCAAGAATCAAAGAGAAGCTAAGTTACAACAATAACTGTTATAGAAAAAACTTACAAAAAGTCGTTAACTTCGAGAGTAAATTATTCTAATCCTGTGTTACTGGTTCTTCCCTTAAAGGATTGCTGAGGTCAGATGTTAATCGCGCCGCAAAAAAACCTGTTTTTATAACCTGTCAGATCTGAATTTGAATTATAAGCAGACCCTGGCATATAATGCCGGTAAAATGCTAGAAAGAAAATTTCCTGTTCGGGGATCGAGTTGTAAAACATTTCGCAACTTTCAAATTACATAAAAGTAGACACAGTAAGTAAGGATGTTGTCTATATAGAAATGTTAACGATTTAAGAAGTTTTAGTTTGCGTAACTCTGGTCATAGAAGATAAACTCTTTTTTATATAATAGCTTTATATGTATATAAAAGCCACAAAATCAAATTTGACTTTGAAATCTTATAAAGATATTTTACTTTAACCATCTTGTTAGTTGAGAAGTTAGTTATTATAAGATCAATTTAATTAATTGCGTGGATTAGTCAAGACGTACATTAAAAAGCTTTTTTAATTTTATTGCATTTAATAAGCATATCCATTTAATTGATTGCTTCGTTGATCAAGTGGCTACATGTAAGGCCGCAGACCCGATGGTCCTGGGATCAAATCCCAGGCCGGGCCAATAAAAATTTATTGAAATTTCAGTAGCAGCTCGAAATCTGGAAGTTGGAAGTGAGTACACTCCCGTGACTCAGAAAGCACGTAAAGCCGTTGGTCATGCGTCTGAACTATTTCTGGTCGTGTCGGATTGCCTTCCCATCGGGTTTTGAGAGTTAGGGAATAGAGAGTGCGGCAGTTGGCTAATCTCTCTTGAGATTGGCAGCCGTGGCCGACATCAGTCTGGAGGACTATTATTATATAATTAAACTGTAGGAAAAGAATAACTATTAAGTTTACTGTTAAGTTACCGGTGGAAAAACATAAATTTAAATAAATAAATTTTTTAAAACGCCGATACAAAAATGCTTGTAAGATGCTACTTGTAAATATAATTAATATATTTTGACTTGATTTAATTTAAATACCTTCAAACATTGTAAGGAATTATTTGTCGCTTTAAAATTATAATATGAAGGCTATCATATGATCTGACTCACTGATTAATTATTATTTATTAATGTATAGCTATGACCATAAGAATTATAATCATGAATTATAGACAAGACCTCCATATTTTTTAAATTAAGGCGCACTACATCATTAAAATTGTAATTTTAAAAATAAGTTTACATCCCCTTGTCTTCAAATTCATCCAATCGACACGTTGAAGAATCATCACTTTTAGTTCAAATAGATTCGGTCATATTAGTTTTTTGTATTCTACCAGTGTCGATAAAAACGCACAAAGAATGTTGTTTGTAAATTGTAAAATATATTTATAACAATTGTCAGGCAAATTCGAGTGCTAGTAAGTGTCATATTAGCTTAAGATTTCATAGTTGTATCGTTTGTAAGTATACAGTAAGTATGACAGAAATGTCTTGAAATAAAATGTTATTGCTTTGAACACTACTAATGTCTGACGAGATCATGAAAGCAAAATTTTCAAACGATATCTCGTTTTAAGATTTAAATTTATTTATTCAACATAAAAGCAATTATTTCAAAGTCCTGAGTTAAAAAGGCGAAAGAAACTCTATATATATATATATATATATATATATATAGGGCAAATTTTATAATCATTTACAATCGTCAATGTTACACAGAAATAGCCAGGAGACGATTCTTTCATTCCCAAGATTTGATAGAATATTCTGAACCACTAGTGCAGTTATGCGCCATAAGGAATATATAATCATACGGACTTAACTAATACACATTATAGCAATTTATTCACTTGACATATTGCTTACAACATAATATATTTATTTATTTAGGGCACCAACAGGTTACAAACATAAATCTCAGACATGTCAAAACATTCTTAATATTAAATAGTAAAACCATTTACTGGTTAATACAGTTTTCTATAAAAATTTGAAAGAGAATAAACGACAAGAGACAAAGCTGACAGTAATATGTGATAAACAGGAATACCTTATTACGACACAATAACAATGGTGGATATTCAAACTGAATTCATAATAATACAATAAAAATGACCAGAGAGAGAGTAAAACTATTACAAAACCTAAAATTGGTAAATTAATTGAAAGTAAAATAAAGGAATGTATATTTACTTCAGATTGATAATTATTATTTGTTCAAAGAAATAACTTCCAAATTCTGTTTAAATTTCTTTACCTAAATATGTCTATGCACTCAATCACATAATCCGATATGACGGATAATCGGCTTTACGGAGAATTACTCTACAGAAAAATAATATTTTCACTGACCCAATCAGGGGCTCGAATCTAGCACTTCGAGGTTAGCCTTATAAGCTAGAAAAACAAGGCAGGATGAATTAGAAGATTATGTGCCTATGTGTTAAAACATTTTCTCTGGAAACAATAATACAAGCAATTTTCTAAATTTATTCGCTTTATCTCTTCTTCCCAAAATTCAAATATGCCATGTTTTTTTATTGGATAAACGTTGAACAAAGTGTTTTTATTTTAGATAATTATAATTTTATTTATCACATTTAATTAGTAAATACTAAACAAATATGTAACTTATAATAATTTATAGTAATTTCAAAATATAAAATAAATAAAATCAACTAATCGTTTTATTTAAGCAGTATCGGTATTAAGCAAAAAATATTAACTTCGCTTACATTTTAATTTAGCTTCTCATCGCTTTGACATTATCACGAAAACGTTCAGTTTTTGGTGTTATCCACATCGCCCGTTGGAGCAACTCCTCAAAAAACTTTGAGACATTTTTTTATCTGTGAAAACATATTGAAAATCATATTGAAGAAATAAATCAGATACGCTCAATATGATACTGTTCGGTCAAATATTAAAGACGTGACATGATTCGTTTTAGATAAATTCTTACTACCATTTACAATGATACTACGATACGAAATAATGTATCTTTAATTATTATAAAAATAGTGAATTATTTCGTAGATTGACTGTCTCGATGGTCTAGTGGTAACTTTATCTATACATTGTGGACATGTATAAAGTTATTCCAATGGTGATAATGATCTCGACCATTGACATCGCATCAATTGAATACCAATCTTGTTAGTTGTTTATCTGTCTTTAGTCTTGTGGTTTTTTGTGACACGACTACAACTTTCATGATAAACGGTAAAATGGAAGTATTTTCGTCTCAAACAGATATAACAACGTTATTATAAACATATAAGATATATAATTATATATTTTGTGTTACTCAAACGACTATGAAAACACAGAATATATTTTGAGCTCTTACCCAAACAACCACATGACATATATTAATAAAAGTCAAGAATGTTGTTATGTTGAAGCAAACAGAACATAAGTAAGCACAATAATTCTAATTTAGCAAACACAACAGGGCCTTCTGCTTATCAGCACTTTTTGATTTACGGATTCATGGGGTACCTGGGAAACGCGATTTGCCAGCCGCTAACGACATATAATTTGTAAGACTTATTTACACTTTGAAAATTGGAATAAGTGTGTATTGTAATAAATAATATGAACTACCACTCAGCTTGATGACGCCGGATGTATCACATTTGTTTGATATTCCTTCATCATTCATTCATGTATGTAATATAAACCAGGTTACTACTACACGGTAGCGGTAGATGGTGTTGCTTGAATCTGTCACATTCTTGCATCGTGCTGTCTAGATCGCTACTGGGTTTGTAGTGTGTAGATGATTATCAAATGCTCAAATAAATTCAAGTTGTGTAAACAGTGGTAAGCTCTTCTATAATTTCGTTTACTATTTGATCCACCGATTCTAATTCGGTGTAAATAATTGAACAATTTCAATAGGAAATACATTATTACCTTTATAAAATCATCACCAAATGGGAGTGACAATAATAATTTGATGATATTTTAAAGATTATATGAAAGAAAAGTCAGGCAGTGCTTTTTCTAGGAACTTCGTGTCTCACTACTGAAATGTAGTAAGGCGACTCATGGTGATACGCTATTTTGATGCTTATATCCTTTACATGTTGTGATTATAATGTCACATATCACTTTCTGACTTATCACGACACAAAGTCAAAAGATACGCATATTTATTATTTTTGTGACGGCTAACATTTTCAAAATATAACGATATAACCATATTTCAGTTGCAGATTATAATATATGCGTTATATCAAAGGGATATTTAAAAATAATATTTTATATAGCGAGAATATTGAGAATTGAAGATTAAGCTTTTATTCTGATAATCTTAATTTTTTTTTTGCTGTTACAATAATACTAAATTATTGTAATATTTATAAAATAAAACAAAGAGATCGATGCATAACGTTAACTGCTCATATACGAGCGACCGGCCAGAATCTCAGTAGTTGCTCTTTACGGACAATTCATTTACTTATGTAATTTAATTATTATTATTTATCATGTATTAATATTATTATAGAATGATAATTTATTTTAAAATTCTTAATATAGAACATCGGAAATAAATTGCTTATATAGTGACTCAGTGCCACGTCACGCTGATATCTTAAACACGATCCTATTGACACGTCCTCGACATCTACGATATCTTGTGGCGCCTTCTATGTATTTTTAGACTCTATTATTATGCTGTGTAAATATTATATTACATGGTACGTATTTTGTGCGAATCAAATCAAATTGTGTCCTTGTATTTGTAAATAGATCTTGAATTGTAACCGAACTGCTGTTTACCAAGAAATCCTATTTTAATATAAATTACAATGTTTCATGAAGGCTTTTATGCATAGTTCATTTATATGGGTACATAATTACATTTCTTGATTACAAGTTAGTAATACACTTTGCGATTATGAAAATGTAAATTAATTGAGTCAAAATACGTTAGTAATAAATAATTAGCCCGTCACTCTCACTTCTGGAACAAGCTATCGTCTAGTCTTAAGGTAAAAAATTAGAGTGTATTCCACCATGATGCTATATACAATGCGGGTGGATGGATACATAATTATAAATAATAAGAAGAATTATAAATACAAATTAAGGTCATGAAAAATGTTATTGATCTACTAATGTTGGTTATTTTATTTATTGATTTACTTTTGTCGATTATTTTTTTCATGCGTTTATGCAAATATTTCCCAATACCACTCTTTTATCGGGAAAACGAAAGGACATGTTAGTAAGCGGTGATGTAAGCTGCTATTTAACGAAATGAACGGATTATGACAAATAAATATGTGATCACATCTAAACACATTATATACAAAATTTGTACACAAAATTGACATATAAATCAAAAGCCATAAAAAGTACAACTGATTCTGGTCTTTTAAACATAGTTTTCCCTGATTTTCTGAAAGCAAGATTTCCCTGTGGAAATGTCCCGATTTTATAAGCTTCAGTAGAATATATTTAAATCATCCAAATCAGTGAAACCAAATTCCGAAAATTCGATGAAAATAATATTACTTTAATACATTTACTTGATGATAGGGCTTCGTACCCATCTGGGTAAATACTACCCACTGATCACATATTCTACTGTTAAACAGAAATGTTTAATATACTTAATATCCGTGTTTTCTGGTTTGAAGAGTAGGTAAGCCAGTGTAATTAGGCACAAGGGACATAACATCTTAGTTCTCAATGTGGCTCATTGACAATTGCAAGGAATGGTTATTATTTTCCGTAATACAATATTACAAGATACCTATGTGGGGTGACCATTAACTTTTTTTTTATAAAATAGGTTGAACGGGCAAATTTGTAATCTGATAGTAAGTGTTCATCACCGCCCATAGACATTAGTGTTGTTAGAAATATTAACCGTTACTTACTTCGCCAATGCGCCACCAACTTTGGGTAATAAGATGTAATACTTGTGTCGCTAGTCACATTGGGTCACCCTTTAAACTGCTTGGACATATGATGAGAGGGTGGTACCTACCCAGACGAGCTTGCAAAAAACCCTGCCACTATCTAAAGTAAGTACCTTACGATTCCTCTTTGCCAAACTACCTACTGCTATTTCAAATTTAAAAAAATCAAGCGCATAATTTAATTCTTTCTTCAAAGCCGATTAAAAACTATATTAAGAGAAAATGAGATGTATCTGAGGGCGTCGAATGGGAAGTAGAACGTGTGGGTTTTAATTGAACCCAGACAAATTCCTTTTATTAATTTATTACCGTAATGATGTCATCTCACATACTTTAAACAATAGAAAAAATATTACACCCCGTCTTATTGCCTCAACTGATGACAACTGAGGACTGGTTCATTTTTCGCTCAGAGAATCGGAATTGCGATACAAAGGGGAAATGCCGCTAGCATTCTTGCCACCATTCCACGTGGTCACGATTTGGACAGTACCCATTTTAAATTTTTATTTCTATTTATTTAAGGCTAATGTAAATAAATTACTATATGATAAGAATATACATTCGTGACCGGGACAAAATCATGACTTATTATAAAGTAACACTTCAATTTCAAACAACTATTTATTTTGTATGAATATTATCCACGACTTCGATAAAACAAACAAAAACACCATATAGTCAGCTTAATTATATATTTCACTTACTGCTCCGCGCCGTTTCACTCGCGCTGTTCCGCCACGTTGAACGTAGCGTGATGTTATATAATCTACTACTTTATACCCTCAGCTTCACCTGCGTGTTAGATGACGTCAAGTGTAAGGGATAAAAAATGGTTGTCTGTAAAATCGGTTTACGGACGATAATTTTACGTGATAACGTCATAAGAAAACCTTGATGATTACTCGGACGTATCGACCGATGGAGTGGAAGAGAGATAGATGCGTCACAAGCCGAACGCTTAGGCGGATTGTGCCTCTCTATCGCTTGTTACACGCTCTCGCTTGCGCGCTCGGCTCAGGCGGAACGTTACAATGAGTCATGCTTTTTCGTGCGTGCAGCCGGCGTTCATCGATTTATAAGATGTTATCCCGTCAAAAGTAGTGTTCCTTACGGATCAAATATGCTTCATACCAAATTTTATCAAAACCTTTTCAGTGGTTTAGCCCTGAAAGCATAACAGACAGACAGTTACTTTCGTATTTAAAATATTAATATAGATAATCAGGATGTTTTATATAAAGATGACATACAACGCTACATATTTACAAGAATATTAAATATATCCACAGTAATAATGATCATTCGAAATAGAAACAGAGACAAACATTGTATCAACACGAGAAGTAAACAAAAGCTGGTAACAACTTCCATCTCCACAAAGTCAATTCATTCATTTCATTCAAGGTGTTTATCTCTATATTACTCGATAAATTACTATATACGAGAAATATGTGAAGTTAGTCTTTGTTGATTTCGTGTAGGAAAAATGCGATTTAAAAAAAATGGCAGGTACGGGATGGATGCGGACTGCCCAAGATCGGGATTTGTTGGCGTTCTATGTCCAGCAGTGGATGGCAAAAGGCTAAAAAAAAGTAGGATAAATAATAATTTAATTGTATTCAATTAACATATCTGTGTAATTTAAAAAAGTAACTAGGTAATGAATTTCTTTCCCGTTTTTCTCAGTAAAATCAAGACATATAAAAGTATTAATAAATATTTAGAAATAGTATAATATAATCATTGATTATTTTTTGTGGTGCAAATGTAGTTTAAAAACTAACATTTATTTTGCATACACAGCCCTGATTTATGTTATTTATAGATGATATTTATATATTTTATTTTGATATTTATCTTGAAATAGAGACAACAAAATGAGAAAGGATCAAGGATATGAAAATAAAGGATTCTTTATTTTCATATCCTTGACTATTAATAAATAATTAATATTGACGTTCGAACTTTTAACAATATTGTCATTAAGCCCAAAGTTTCTTTTGAATAGATTTTGTGTACTTTGATAATGATTTGTAATAATTAATGATTGATGGCAACCAACTCTAAAGTTTTTATGTTTGTTTGGATTAAATTTAACGAAATGTTGTAGATTATTTTTTAAATATTCTTTTATATTCACAAATAGACACGCTTTAATCAAACTTACATATATATATATATCCTCTTATATATATATCTTAAATCTATATATATATAGATTTAAGACATATATAAGAGGATAGAGGCGGCAATCGCTTTGAGTACTTTTTTGTAATTTGAACTTACAAATCACCGTAGAACGTGTCGTGTCATGTCAGAAGTTGATATGCGATTTTTACTGTAAAAATAATAAAATTTAAAGGATAGATGCATCAATTTTTTTTATATAGAATAGGTAGGCGAACTGGCATATGGGTCACCTGATGGTAAGTGGTTACCAGCGCCCATAAACAATGGCATTGTAAGAAATTTTAACCATCGCTTACATCGCCAATGCACCACCAACCTTGGGAACTAAGATGTTATGTCTCCTGTGCCTGTAATTACACTAGCTCACCCACTCTTCAAACCGGAACACAAGAATACCAAGTACTGCTGTTTTGCGGTAGAATATCTGATGAGTGGGTGGTACCTACCCAAACGAGTTTGCACAAAGCCCTACCACCAGTGAATACCTTATTACCGTTAGTCGGGTTTAAACATTATACGAGTGAGTTCTCGCAGAATACTATTACGAGTTTAATCTTGCGTATTCTCTACAATGCTTTATACCGTTGAACTATAGCTCAGCTGAATAAGGTCTTATGTTATCTAAAATTTATGTTTAAATTAAACGTTTTATGGTTGAAAATATGAAACTTATGGAAACCAATAAGCCAATATTTAAATGTTCTGAATCGATGCCAACACAGACACACTGTAATATTATAAATATCGTAGTAAATATAAATTATTCAAATATATTCGGTAAGACAACATTTTAAATAGGTACTCTATATTTTACTCTACTTGAAATTGTATGAAACTAGATTGCATTTTTTATTTGATAACTTATTTATGTTTCAAATGCTGAGTCTACACTTTTGCTTCGCTATATTTGTATACCTAATGAAATAAAATAAAACCCTCACTTGCAGCAAACAATAATAACAACAAACAATCAGATACAAATTTCATCAAAATTTACGTAATTTCTCCCAAAAGACTTGCGCCTTTTATAATCATAAATTCAGTTTCATATAAGTAAACAAATATTAAATTATTATAAAAATATTAGCTTTGATATCGCTTCAAAGAGCGGAGATGGCACGAAGATTTCAGACTCCAATGAATACAAACATTGATGAATTTGTATGTACTTGTTTTGTGTTTATCCTAACTAATATTATAAATGCGAATGTGAGTTCGTTTGTTTGTTTGTTTGTTTGATACGCTTTCACGCCTTAACAACTAAACCGATTTTAAAATCTTTCACCAATGGAAAGCTACATTATCAGCGAGTAACATAGACTGTCTCCGTAACGGAAACTACGCGGGTGAAACCGCGGGCAAAGCGCTAGTAAGTTATATTTGATGGTGATGAAAAATCTGCATGTGTCTGTATAAAATTCTACCTTAAGAGGCCTTAAGAGGCCCTCACCCAACAGTGGTATACATAGTTGCTGTTAAATATTTTTTTATACTATCAGTATCAGTAACAGCCTGTGAATGTCCCACTGCTGGGCTAAGGCCTCCTCCCTCTTTTGAAGAGAAATTATGTTATATTATAATAAAATCCTTAAAACAGTACCGAGTTTCGGTAAGTTATGATTAGTAGCAATATAATCAGGTCATGTTATAAAATATTTTAAGAAATGCGTTATTTCTTCTTAATAAATTCTAAAACTGAAGATAGGTATTCAGTTATCGTACAAACGTAATATCTTTGTTATTATTCTGACTGATAGAATTGTAGAAGCGATCCGAGTCAACCCCGATTTGAATAGCGAAGAGATATATACATATATATTATATATAATAGGTCACAGCGTAAAAATGCCACTGAATTGGCCATATATATGTTATGATTTATATATTTGAATTATTCTCCAATAGTATGACGATGTCGTCCTTATACGAAATGTATCGTAAATCATTCAGCAACCATGGTATCGATTGGTGACAGGAATCCAATGAGCCAAGCGTATGTAGAACCGCCCAAAGTCATACGCGACATAAAAAATATAAACCTTTCCTCAAATTTGTCAAACCAACCTTGGGAACGAAGCTTTTATATCCCTATAGTTACACTGGCTCTGAAGGGTACCCTTGCAAAACGGAACGCAACAATATTTATTAATAACTAGTAGAAATTAAAATTTGTGACGTCATTGTGATGATGTGATCTTTTTATTATTCAGTGAACAGCCCTCACTTAATACTTAACGAGTGATTGATTCATAAGAATAGTTTTACTGTTGTAACACTTGCCCAAAAATAGAAAGCTCAGCGTTACATACCTTCTTGCATGCTAAATTCATTTCAATATAACTTACATCGAGGCCTACTAATACTATAAATATTTTTATTATATATATCATTTTCCTATATATAGAGTGTGAGTAAATGCTGAATGCCCTAGTTTATTCGTCACTTTACACAAGGATAATGAATTATTCTTGTCTTGATTCTGCATCATTAAATAGAGGGCTGTGGCGTTCACGTATTCTATGAATCAAATCAATTAACAAAAAAACCCTTTATCGATTCTTACAAGAACAATTTCACTTTATAAGCCTCTATCCTACTTCACTATATGTTATACCATATGGGCGTTGTAAATAAATAATTAAATTAATTCGAAATATTATACTTAACTTTTATTTGAAATTCAAATTTCGAATGTTTAATAAAATAATCCTTCTTGTGGATTAATAGCAAAATTAAGACCAATTAATTGTAAGAAAATTATGCAAATCCTCGTCTAGGCACTTGAAGTTTATTTACCGAAATAAAGGCTTATTTATGTAGTATTTAGGTGCAATATGAGACCTTGTAAGAATTTATTGCTGCCAAGCTGAAGTAAATGACCTTTAGACATACGCCTGCAACAAGTCGTTGGTATGAACAAGAGACTGATACTCGCTACATCAACTCATAGTGTAAAAAATTAAATAACTAAAGTTCACCGAAATTATGCTGCTCAATTAACATTATGATAAGCTGTACGTAATTTAAGCTTAAACGTTTATTTTTTTTAATAAATATTCGACTTTGTTAGGAAAATAAATGTTTATTATTGTACAAGGTTTTATTTAACTGACTATCTCGTTGGTCTAGTGGCTAGATATAAGGCCGCAGATCCGGTGGTCCTGGGTTCAATTCCCAGGTCGGGCCAATAAATAGGTATTGGGTTTTACTGTCAGAAAATTCTCAGTAGCAGCCCGGAGTCTGGAAGTTGGAAGTGTGTACACTCCCGTGCCTCGGAAAGCACGTTAAGCCGTTGGTCCTGCGCCTGAACTCTTTCCGGTCGTATCGGATTGCCGTCCCATCGGATTATGAGAGCTAAGGAAAAGAGAGTGCACATGTGTTGAGTGTGAGTGCAAGACGAACGGCTTTACGTGCTTTCCGAGGCACGGGAGTGTAAACACTTCCAACTTCCAGACTCCGGGCTGCTATTGAAAAACCCAATAACTACTTATTGGCCCGACCTGGGAATTGAACCCAGGACCACCGGGTCTGCGGACTTATATCTAGCCACTAGACCAACGAGGCAGTCAATACTGCCGTGGCTGTAATACTAATATAAAGTATTAAGAGCAAAAGTTTCTCTGTCGTTTCAGAATTCACAAAAGTAAGCAACCATTGGACCGGCATGAAAGTATTTTGTGAACAGTCCGATAGAAAATGATTGGGCCGAGCGCTTATCTGAAGAGCGTCAGCAAAACAGATACTAGAACTTTGTAAGAGACATTTCTAGATCTCACAAAGACTAATCTCTCCAACGGTCTCTGACAAGCAACATCACACTTAATGTAGTATTTATAAAGTTACAATAACAACATTAAAATTTAAATAAAATTATTTATAAAAGTATACAGACTAAATTTATATAAGTACCAAGTACTTACACTTAAGCTGATGATTTAAGAAAATTTGTAACTAGCAGTTGCCCGCGGCTTCGCTCGCGCTTAAGTATAAGTTTCTAAAAGCTTGGAAATACATTTTTATTAATTCAATCAAGAAACACAAATAGTGAATATCAATGTTTTTATGCCATTTCTTCCGTTTGGAGTTGAATTTCTAAAAACGACGATATACGTATTCATTTATTTTTTCCATGCAAACTTTCAATACCTATTTTACCCTCTTCTTTAATTTATTTCGGACCAGAAGCTTGTATATTAAATTTCATCCTTCTAACTTTAAAAATATCGGGATTCTATACAATCGTTCATCCCTTATTTAAACTCTTTTGGGGTGGAATTTCCAGAAATCCTTTCTTAGGTGGATGTGTTCACATCCTAAAAATTTATCAACTGCCATAATTTCAACTTTCTAACTCCTGTGGTTTAGACTCTGCGTTGATGAATCAGTCAGGCAGAGTCATTATATTGTGTGTATATATTATATAGATTACAACTAAAATACGTTTGATTGAAAAAGTATGTTATAACTTTTGATAGACTCAATCGATTTTGATGAAATAAAGACTAAACGGAACCTTGAAATAGTTCTTATAACTATTCGGTTATTTCAATTTGTAATTTTTAGCCGTTTCAAGGATTAGCCTGGACAAACAGATAGACAGACAGACAAAAATAAAAAAGAAGATTGTTTTGGTAAATCGCAAATAGCCATATAAACTTTAAAAGAGACATTTTTTTCTTGACGGGTACAAATTGAAATAGACAGGCTTTGCGGGTCTTGCGAATGCGTAAAAGGGAAACTGCGATTTTTGTCTCTTAAGAATCCGTTAATTATTATCATTCGTTGTGAGAACAACAGGTCAGAAATATTCTTAACGTCGAACTTCCGTTATGTTGCTTATTACCAATTCTTTGATTTTTCTTTGAGTTTTATTCTTGCATGTAAAACATATCAAAGCCATACTGTTTTATTATTTAAGAACTCACAGATACGAAATCTCACTTGTGAAATATTGAAAATCAACTTACGGTGATGCGCTTTGTAATGCGGCGTTTACGAGTCAACGGTTGAGGCGTCAGCTCGACCAAGATAGATAAAACAGCCAACCATTCGAGTAAAAAAGAGAGGATACTTAGTATCTGACCTCTCTTTTACACGTAGGAAGAAACTAGCTTAGTATAGTTTGGAAATAGCATAGAGTACAAAATAGTTTAGGAAGATGAAAGTTAATGACTTGGATATACGTTTAGCATCCAGTAATATATTACCAATGAAATGTTATCTTAACACACGTCACGTTCTAACAACACATCAGTCGAATCCTCATCAATTAATAATTTATGTTATTTTAATACAAAAATACTACTGTCATTTATATTTTACAATTATCTTTACTACGATTTATGGAAATGGTTTATTCGGTTGGATGAAATTAGTTTAAAGATTAAATGAATCCAAGTGACCCTTATATGAACTGACACAGACATTTTGATACGGAAATAAGTAGAACACAGAGATATTATCGCTTGCCTAGTGACTCAGCAATCTATATTTCTAGATCCACACACACACACACACAGACGAAATTAAATAATTGCTTGTAATTTTATTAAATTAATTAAAGAACATACTTGTCATTTAAGTACTTAACAGAAGTAAAAACTTTGTTGCGTCAAAAACGGTGCCCTAGAATTCGATATTTCGAATCGAAATTCTTTATGCAGAAAATTTCATTGAAAAATGTTGCCTTGATTTATAATTCACTTGAATCGATCATTTCTAATAGCATATTGTTTATCTATATCGTTCATTTGTACACATGAGAAACCGGAAACAAAGCTTCAGTTTGTTTATACCCCCAATTCAAAATACATCTACGAATAAGGAAGATATTTTTACGATTACAGATTTTGTATACTCTTAAGCTTACTCTTAAAAGGTATTATTCACACACACAAAAAAAGTAAAGTAACAACCTGTGTATGTCCCACCGCTGGGCTAAGGCCTCCTCTTCTTTTTGAGGAGTAGATTTGGAGCTTTATTCCACCACGCTACTCCTATGCGGGTTGGTGAAATACACATGTGTCAAAATTTCAGTGAAATAAGACACAAGCAGGTTTCCTCACGATGTTTTTCTTCACCGCCAAACACGAAATGAATTATAAACACAAACTAAACACATGAAAATTCAGTGGTGCTTGCCCGGGTTTGAATCCACGATCATCGGTTAAGATTCACGCATCTAACTACTGGAGCATCTTTGCTTAATTATAAACTCTTATGTGCAAAATGTGAATACCCAGACAACATAAAAAGCAAATGGCTGCTTTTCATATATTAATTTATTAAACAACCTTTTATTTTTTCGGGTTGGAGATATCGTTCTAAGCGAGCGTAACTTAAATGCGTTAAGGAGCAAGGTATTTTCATTTCGAATGAAATTCTATTTAAGCTCTTCTATTATGAAGCATGCAAGCACATCACACTATCAAACTCTAAAGCCAAACTCTAAAAATTCTCTATGAAGTTACATGAATAAAAAGAAAAAAAATACCTCTTACATACAAAAAATTTAAAAAAAATATTTTAATATTCACAGAATATTTATCTTTTTAAAAATTTTGATATATTGATTCATAATTAGCTCATAATGATATTTACTAGTGTATGTTAATGTACAAATTCAGTTATATATGTTGTTAACAAACTATTATTTAAGTTAAAGATTTGTTTTTGTTTTGTTTTTCGTCAAATAGAGACTTTTTAATATTAAGGTATCACGTAATTAATATACTCATTAAGAATTTTTCTAAGTATCTAAAATTGGCTTTCAAATAAATTATGAGATATATAAAGATACTCTAAAAGCACGGATTACACGTCAGCGGAGACTAAAAGATAAAAATTATAAGAGAAAAAAATGGCATCTCGTTCTTTTATACTGAAGAATCTAATATATCTAAGATGAGATGAGCCAGTCCGTTGTTCTGATTGTTAAACTGCGGTTACGAGGAAAAACTTTCAATGCTCGTATATTTCGCCAAAGTTTGTTTACTCGTAGAACAAAATTTACGAATTTATAAGGAACATTGTTGAGAGACTGCTCAGTATCTCCATATTGTTTTGCTAAAACTATATATTGT
This sequence comes from Nymphalis polychloros, assembly GCA_905220585.2. Lineage (NCBI taxonomy): Eukaryota > Metazoa > Arthropoda > Insecta > Lepidoptera > Nymphalidae > Nymphalis > Nymphalis polychloros. The sequence goes on along the minus strand of HG992253.1, from coordinate 11,540,652 downwards.
GTATAGGAAGAAATGAAACTTATAAATCATTCCAGGCAATTAAATTAGAAATACATAGTAAACAAAAGCTGTTTTACTGATCTGGATACCAGCATCATTAAACAATACCAGAGGGATTTTCGTTAAATCTTACCAAAGAAGTGAAAGATTGATTAAATTATGCTTAAGTGTTTTAGCGCCTTTAATGGATTTGCACAGTTACGAGATATTCAATAAATTACTGAAAGAAAACTTCTTTGCTTAACATTAAGAACTATATTTATTTAATTGAAATTATGTTAGTTAGTATTGAACAAGCAATCAATCAAAGATACATGTATAAGTTACAAATAGAACTCTCGTTTTATTAAATTAAATTAAGAGTAACTTATAGCTATGGAAAAATATATTTTTTTAATAAAATAATTCCAGACGATCATTACAAATTTCAATAAAACAAGAATAATATAAACTTCTATTCATTTTTATATATATATATATATAGTGGTGGTCATATAATTAGAAACACTTCTTATGAATAAAGAAAGTATAACTTCAACGTACAAATGTTCGTAAAAAATGTACACATTCAATAATTAATAATCATGCAATAATATAGCCACTCAAATAAAAAAAGTCATTAAATGCATAAAATATAAAACATATCTTACTTTTAATTACAAAATGAGTCTTACACATGTAGGAGTTTATTTTCTGTTACTGGCCGCTTGGATGCCTAATATAGGGTTTTCCATTAAGGGCGCTTGATCGTGCAGAACTTCCATCGTAGCGTGTGCTGTGTGGCACGTAGCGCCGTCCTGTTGAAACCACATGTTGTCCAGATCCATATTCTCGATTTCAGGCCAAAAGAAGTTGGTTATCATCGACCAGTATCGCTCACCATTGACGGTGACGGCCACACCATTATCGTTTTCGAAAAAATACGGACCAATCACGCCTCCGGCCCAAAATCCGCACCAAACAGTTACTTTCTGCGGGTGCATTGCCACTTGGTGAACCTCGTGTGGATTGGTCTCGTCCCAAATACGGCAATTTTGCTTGTTGACATAGCCATTCATCCAAAAATGCGCCTCGTCGCTGAAGATGATTTTTTTGCCAAAATCGGCGTCAACTTCCAACTGCTCTAATGCCCAGTCAGCGAACACACGGCGCTGTCTATGGTCATTAACCTTGAGCTTTTGGGTCAGCTGGATCTTGTACGGGTGCAGGCTCAAGTCACAACGCAAAATTCGCCAAGTTGTCGTCTGCGAAAGGCCGAGTTCCTGTGCGCGACGCGGAATTGACTGCCGCGGGTTTTCGAGGACACTGTCGCGCACAGCGGCGATATTCTCGGCAGATCTCGCGTTACGTTGACGCACGGGAACCGGCTGATTGTTAACTGACCCGGTTGACTCGAATTTGTCCACCAATCGACGGATAGTCGACTCGGCAGGACGATCATCGCGACCGTAAAACGGGCGAAGTGCGCGGAACGTTGCTCGAACTGAAGACCCATTTTCATAAAACAATTTTATGATTTGCACGTGCTGCTCGACACTGTAACCTGCCATGGTGGTTTGGGAGGACGGAATGAATATAACACACTGCATTTGACAGCTGTCACTCAAACAACATGGCCGCAATCAGCTGTCAAAGTTCAAGCGTCCCTATTGGAAAACCCTATAGAAACATTTTAAAAAAGCATCCATAGCTCGTTCCTTTTTTGAAATTAGAGAATACCATTTCTTTTTCTATTATTTTGGCGGCAATTCAAAATTTAATGTGAATTTTATTTTGTTCAAAATGGGCAAAAATAAAAGTAGTGACGCGTCAACTAGGCAAATCATTGTTAATTTACATATAGATCATAAGTGGGCGTACAGAAGAATAGCTGAGCATTTAAATTATTCTGTTAAGATTTTTTTTAATGCAATTGATTATTATAAAACACATGGAACTGTTGAAAACGTTCTTAGAAAGGCTCGGCCAAGAAAATCCTCTCCCAGAGAAGATACGCATTAGCGTATCGTTCGTGTTACTAAAAAAGACCCAAGTAAAGGCTCCAACCAGATTAAAAATAAAGTTTTTTCGCCTGATGACCCGAGACTGATACAACATCTCGTTAAGACTGATACGCCGAAGATTAGTGGAAGCTAAATTGTTTGGAAGAATCTCTCGAAAGGTACCGCTTCTTACCAAGCAACACTGAGAGAAGCGATTATTATTCGCTAAAAAATATTTTAATTGGACGGTACGAGAATGAAAAATGTGTTATTTTCAGATGGTAAATTCCGATGGAAAGCGCTATGTTAGACGCCCTGTAAACATTGCTTTTTATTATAAATACACAAGGAGTATAGTCAAGCACGGTGGCGGTACAATGGATCAATGGCAATACAAAAATATTTTAGAGCACACAATGATTCCCTACTCGGACGATCATTTGCCTGTAACCTGGATCTTTCAGCATGACAATGACCTTAAACAAACGGCCAATAGCGTCAAATGTTTTCTTAGCGAACAGCCGTTTTAGACTGGCCAACAAATAAAAACCGATCGCTACTATCTATTAATTTGGAGTTGACCGTTGAAAAGGGAGGATCCTCCGACCAGACGGTTGTTTGTCTGGTGGGCTACCGCCCGACGGTTGTTGTCGGGTTCTTGTATATATGTTCAATCGCTCGGATAACTTTAATATCGCGATGTAGGATACGTCAGTTTTTAGTTTTCGTATGGGGCGAGATAGATGTCGCTACATCACTCCCCTCCGAGACCGGAGGTCGATAGCAGGTTGAGTCGTCCACATATCTTGTGATGCTTGCCGGGCCAGTGGAATGTTCCAGTGAGTCGGAACCAGATGCCGCATAGTTCACGGTGAGTCGGAACTGTCTGCGGTGATGCCCTAGTGAGTCGGGGTGATGCTGCAAATGCTCCAGTGAGTCGGAGTGGTGCAGTGCTGCGTAGTGGCTGGCTGCTGCGTCGACCAGGAGAGAAGTGCGTCTCTGCTTGCTGACCGGCCGAAGTGCAGTGTGCTGTGCCAAGGTCGCTGATAAGACTGTGGGTGATGACCAGGAATGCGCGTCCCGCTGCATGCTGGTGGTCAGGATACCCGTAGTAGTCGTAGATGCTGGCTGGCTGTATGACTCGCTGCTCGAAAGCTTGAGGAAGTGATGATGACGTCACGATGACGTAGTTTTTGCGAAGGCTGCGCTGACGTTCATGCTCGGGGTCACCAGTTTGGTGTTCACCATTGAAAAGGGAGGATCCTCCGACCAGACGGTTGTTAGTCTGGTGGGCTACTGCCCAACGGTTGTTGTCGGGTTCTTGTATATATGTTCAATCGCTCGGATAACTTTAATATCGCGATGTAGGATACGTCAGTTTTTAGTTTTCGTATGGGGCGAGATAGATGTCGCTACAGTCCGGATTTAAACACGATAGAAAATCTCTGGTATATTGTTAAAAATAAAGTCTCAAACAAACGTAACACCAGTCAAAACGAACTATATGAAGCATTTGTTGAAGCATGGAATTCAATCCCCCTAGAAAAATGTATGAAATTGATTGAATCAATGCCACGTCGTTGCAGTGCTGTTATTGAAAATAAGGGATACGCCACTAAATATTAATTATTACTATTGGTAAGCTGTGGATAATAGCTATTTCGTAAATAACAATACTAATTTCTAATACTTAAAAAAATATTATTTTTTATATTCTTTGTTGTTGTTTCTAATTAGTTGACCATTTCTGTTCATACCTTAAAACTGATTTAAATGTTTGTCCGTAATGTAATATTGAAACTGCACTTGTGTAATGGGATTTATATTATTTTTCTAATAAATGATAAATCGTTGAACATATTGTGGTCCTATTTATTATTTAATTTCAAAATAAAAACGATTGCGGTGAAGTATCTTACATAATGTCAAGGACCGTTGGTATTGTTTCTAATTATACGACAACCACTGTATATACTCTACCTATAACGAATACAACAAAACTTAACTTTGTATGTAAGACGTGTCTCACTTGTTATTGCCTCCGCTGGTTACAAGAGAGTTGGTTCATTTTTCGCACAGAGAATCGAAATTGCGAATCAACGACAACATTCTAATTTTAGCTACTAATATAATTAATCAAGTAACGTTCTTATCTCTGATTTGCCTCTGATACTCAATAACGTCATCTTTAACGTCATATTTAAATAAATAGATATATAATAATTGTATATAGTAAAGTTAGATTATATACGAGATAAAATTTAATTCAATTATCGTCTATCATGTTCGGTAAGAAAGAGATATCCATCGTTTTGTTGCTATTGAACGTAATCTGTTCAGGCCGATGACTGGTCTGCGTTGATGGATGATCGAGGGCCTGATTAACTCGCTCTAATATTTGGTAATGGCACGTGATAAGCAAATATAAACGGTCTTATGTAGCTATGACGTTGAATATCATTCATGATAATGTAAATGGTTTACTGAATATGTTGGTAACATTGCATGCACTATTTACACTATTCGTTTATTTATACATCTGTTGTGAACCGATATGGTTCAGTGTTGCCCTCGTGATCCTTAGCCAATGTTTGGGGTTTTAAACCACTGAATTTACGGTCAATTTATTGTGGCCGCTCGGCAAAAATCGTGAGAATACCTTTAAGTGTCTCATGAAAATTTGGTACATGTGTAAACCCGTTATCGATCCGTATTAGAGCAGCGCGCGAAATCAGTTCCTAAATTTTTCTTCAAAGGCCGTAGGTACCGTGGTAGATGTACAACATAAAATAGTGGTTATATAATATGTAACGATATAAATACATTTATTGTGAATTTGCTTAAGATATAAGTAATAAAATACAGTTTTATAAATTAAAACAAAAAAAAACTATTCAGACTACAAACTCTACCAATGGAAAACATTTTGATTAAATTCCATTCCAAACAGGGTGTCACTGGCTTTAAATAAAAATATGTATAGGATATATTAAATATATATATACGTCGTATATGAGGTAAATTCTTTTTTACTTGAAACTTTAGCTTTAAATTCCTAGCAATGTTTCTGAAAAGTCAGCCAGCAATTTAACTAGCTAATACGAGTGACCACCGAACCAAAACTAGCAAAGGTTTTAGGATTATCGACCTTATCTATTTTGAAATAGAACTCTTACTCCATTACGGATATAAAATCAGATTTGAAATAAATATAAACGCTTTGTTTAGTCTTTTCAACGTTGCAGTAGAAACTTACATTCTTCTCAAATGTTTTTTGGAGTCGTCAGTTCATATTATATTAACATTATAAAGATGATTTGTATTTAATTTAATTCTCACACTCTCTTTCAATTTATCGAATACTGGAGAATGTCTTTTATCTCGAGGACTTAGTCTATTTTATCATGCTGCACCAGCGCATGTTGGTGGTTACACAAGTGGTAGAATTTATATAACTTAAATAGGTCTTATAATTTAGTGCTTGACGGTGAAGGAAAACATCGTTAGGAAACCGACATGTGTCAAATTTGACTGAAATTCTGTCACATGTGTATTCCACCAACGCGCATTGGAGCAGCGTGGTGGAATAAGCTCCAAACCTTCTCCTCTTTTGAAGCCTTAGCCCAGCAGTGGGACATTCACGGGCTGTTACTGTTACTGTCTCCCCTCACGATATTTTCCTTCATCGAACAGCAGATAATTTATAAATTTACTTGCTGGTAGAACTTTTTTCAAGTCATTACATATTTTACCATCAAGCCGCAATACTTGGTATTGGTATCTTCCGGTTCGAAGGGTGAGGGGGGCAGTCTAACTATAAGCACAAGGTATATAACAAACGAAATATAACATCTTCATTACCGAGGCAGGTGCCAGTTTGCCTACCTAATAAAAAAAAATTAACGTGCCTGGATTTGAACTCACGCTATTCGGTTAAAATTCGCGTAATCTATCCACAGGGCTATCTTAACTTTTAAGAGATACAAAAGTTTTGTATAATTTATATTTGTTGTATATTTATGACAACACGTAATTATGTCATCGTTGTCTGGAAGAAAATTATTAATACGAGAGATTTTGTTCGGCAAGCAGGCAAAATTATGACAAATTATATACAAAAACTTCGCAGCTCCAGAAAAAAAATAAAAACAACTAGTGCCGTATACATTTACATATTATTATCTATTTCCCATAACTCTATAACAACTACAAACAAGAGGTCGTATCTAAAAACTATAAACTTATTTTTTCCTTGTGATAAATAATTCATAACGTATAATTGAACCGAAGGTACTTTTTAACTATGTTTATTTAAAAAAAGAAAGTGCTTACTGTTTTTTATCAGTCCTTAATGTTTATGAAAGATTATTTTCGATTTGATCTAGGCCACTTAACATTTCTAGTAATTCTAATCGAACGATCCTCCATTCCTCCGATGAACACAATTTTTCTACTTTTTTAAACGCTTGCACTTACAAATAAAGATTAATATTATCTCAGTTATCTAAAAGCGGGTAACTTGCTCGTAAGTTTGGCAAGAATAACTTTCTATGTTATTTTTAGCTTGAAGTTACGAATTTCCTCTCTCATCTAGTCATAGTAACCCGCACATGGGATGTTCGCTCGATTAGATGCGAAGATTTTGAGTATTTCACAATTTATCACTCGACACTGAACTGGCAAAATTTTGGCTTCCTTCCAAATTCATTTTGTTTTGCCCACACGTCGAATGTTTTAATTGTAAGTACAGTTTTACAAGCTGAGCTCAAAATACGAGGAATAAGCTTCCTAAGAGTCTTTTCTCTTAAGAGTTTCGAAGTGGAGTGTCCTCTTGAATTGCTAAGCAAATACTTTAAGAGGAAAAGCTAATCATTCGGTTACCTGTCGTCTTAGAAAAACTAACTGGATACGTTTTGGACGATTTTTTACAAAGTACTAATCATAAATAAAAGAAACTAAATGCATTTTGCTATAGTATATTTTATATTATCATTTCAGTATGATCCTAATACTTTGAGCACCAATTAAGTTAATTATATTTGCAGGTTTATTTAGGTAGGTTGGGAACCTTACGTAGCAGATATAATCTCTCTGCGAACAACTGCTTATACTAAAATTTAGATACGATTGCCAGATATTACAAAAAAGTCCCGCTGAGTTTATTTCGCCGATTCTTCTCAGGTCAGGGTATTTTCTTTTTCGAACCGGTGGTAGTTATTGTAGTCAATTTGACTATCAATCAGATATTCTTTAATGAAAAAAGAAATTTGATGCGATTGATATTCATCATTCGTTTGACGCGAGCAATTTATTAGTTGAGATTGGAAATAAAAACATTAGTCCTCTCTGACGCTAGTTCACTCCTGAGAAATACTTTTGCTGGTGGTTTGGTTTTCCGCCACGATAAACGTCGTTGAGACGCTAACCCGAAATATTCCTTATTCGACTCTCACGATACCTTCGTTTTAAAATAACAGGATTCTATCATATGCCGATGATAAAAAAGCGTGAAATTAACAGCTTCTGATTTTAATTGTTAAATTTATATAATTTTATGTTTGTGTATAATATGGTTTTAAATCTAATATAAGAAAATTTAGAACTAAAACCAATTTAAAACAATTCACTACACCTAAAAATGTTATAATATGACTGGGACGGTACGGGTTGTGAGTGATGTAAGAATAATTGTCTTATAAGCAACAAGATTAAGTATATTTACGGTCGATCCACGATATATCCCTTAAGGCTACTATAAATTACCGCTCGAAAGCTGCGGTTGTTTAGAAATATACAAAACCCACGTCTGTTTACTGACCATTCGCATCATTTATGTACTTAGACAAGATATATGATCTTTCAAATGGACGAAACGTCTGCGAGTAGTCGATTATTTTCTCATGAATTAACAAAATTTTATTTATCATTCCCTTTATTTACAATTTATAGGTTACAATTAATAGTCATGCTATTAAGCCTGTATATATAGGCGAAATAAATTGGACAGAAGATACACATAAAGCCAGTCAAAAAATATTAGTATTATTTGTTTTTATTTATTTCTTGTTGTGTGAGCTAATGGCCAGATGATAATTCATCGCTTTATACCAAATACATTGGCACTTAAACTTTACTAGAAATATACTCCATTTCTTACAATACCAATACGCTTCAAACGAAAAAATCTAAAAAGTTAAAGTAGAATCTATCGATCAGATGATATTATATGACATAATTATACTCTTCATCAGATTCACCCACCCAATAGTTTCAGTGGTACTATCTGATATGAGTGCAGATAATGAGGTACTAGATTTGAATATCGCATCAGGCCAATTATTAGGTCAAGATAATCTCATTAGCAGCCAGGAATTAGGAAGTTGCCAGTTTTACATTCTCATTAATTAGTGTCGGATTGCCGGCCAGATCTCCTTATCTATGGCTAAAATCTTCGAAATTGTTCGTGGTGACCTAAATTGAATCGAATATCCATTTTTAATACCAATGATTGGATTGTTTTTTATGTGCAGGCATGACTCTGTTGCAATTTCGTTATGCCAGCTTACGCCCGAAGCCTCGCCCACGTAGACTTTATTTCATTACGGAGTCCTCATTTCAAATCCATCAGGTAATTTTTATTCGAAGTTTTATGGACCATCGTAGTAACGAATTAAAATAGAAACAATGAAGCTATAAAATTTAACATACAATTTACAGTTGAAAAATTGCAATAGATGTCCGATTATGTATAGGATTTTGTATAAAATTATTTCGAATTTAAAATACAAACACTTTATAAAAGAGCTCGCGAGCATCACGTAATAAAACCGTGTGTAATTTAATACTCGAAATTTGAATATTCGTAAAATGAGATTAAAGTCGGACTGTGATGTTATAATACCAGAATATATTTAAATATAGAAATATTTAGCTATAAAAACCATACTGGTATAGTGGTTAGAATACGTCATTCATAATTCGTTAGTTACAATACGTTAGTTATATTAAATTTTTCTAAGTGTTTGATGATAGTAAAAGTAACAGCCTCATTAGTTCCTATCACAAAGCAAACGCTTTCTTTTCTTTTAACAGACAAATCTTGTGCAACGCAGGGTCAATTACTGAAGGTAGCAACTTACAATCAGATAGAACTTATGCTTCCAAAAAAATAATAATTGTGCGGTCAGGAACTAAGTTCTTTGCGATATTTTTTCGACTCAAAACGTGTTTCAAAATGTAGATTTTATATGATTATATTAGAATATTTTTTGTCGAACCAAAAAGCGCCTCAACCTCCTTTATCCCACTCTCTAATCAAAGACTAAGAAACGATTAAATTTTTAAAATTAAATTAACAATTTTAATAATAATAGCGATCGCCATTTTAAGGAATTTACTAATACTCTAATATTATTTTAGTAATTTACCCATGCAATTAAACAAAGTTTATGATAGGAAATTATTGTAACAATAACCCAAGATTCGAACCTGGGATTTGCGTGCGCTCGTAAGCCGTATTGATCCTTATATGGTTTGTATTACTTTTATAATATATAGGTAATACAAATCCAATTCTTTTTTGTTTTTTTTAGAATTTAAATAAAATTAATTATTTTGATTGAGTTTGTTATATTTAACTTAATTAATATAAATAAAATGATAGGCGCACTATACAGTTCACGCTCGATCGCTTGGCGTGCGAAAATTCGGCATGAGTGCTACAGCCAGAAGCGCTCGCGCAGTACTGAATTCGAACGCCCCACAGTATGAACGCTATTTCGTTTCTGACGTGACCTTGGGCCACTGCCATTTCATTCTACTGTAAGCCGCGTAAAAGAACTTCGCTCCAAAAATAATCAAATATATAATATTAATATAAAACCTTTTTGAACCTTTTCCCATATTGATGTACTGCAATTAAATGGAAACGTTATTAAGAACGTACCATTTGTGACCGACGTTGAAAATGTGTGCATGAAATTTGTACAATTTTGTTACGCGCCACAGGCATTTTACACCTGTCGAATACCTTTAACCTAAGGGACACTTTCCTCTTTTATGACACATTCCGGAATCCCTAAAGTTACGGGCAATAATAAAATGTACCGATAAAACGTAATTTCTTCGAAAATGTGTCAAAACAGAATAACTGTAAGCCGCGCGCATTAATTTGTCCCTTATATATAATTTTCTATGTAGAGTAAATATCCACGTTTATTTAAAATACAATGCAAGCTAAATTCTTATTCGAAATTTAAAAATGTTTACAAGCTTACATACAAGTTAAGCAACCGTCTACTTGTGCGCTTAATAAATTCACTTATACAGTCTCTCCACGTACCAACTTGTCCAAATGCTATCTAAAATTGTTTGAATGAAAATCAGTACACCTGTCCGACATACAGCTTGTTTATTATAAATATAACACATATTAACTTGGTAGGCAAACGGTCAAATGAACCACCTGACTACCACCACCACCACCACCACCCATTGACATTTATGCTGTAAGAACAACCTTGGGAACTAACATGTTATATCCCTTATGCCTGTATTTAGACTCACTCACTCTTCAAGCCCGAGATGGCCCAGTGGTAAGAACGCGTGAATCTTAACCGATGATCGTGGGTTCAAACCCTGGCAAGCACCACTAAATTTCATGTGCTTAATTTGTGATTATAATTCATCTCATGCTTGACGGTGAAGTAAAACATCGTGAGGAGACCTGCATGTGTCAAATTTTCACTAAAATCTTGTTACAAGTGTTTTCCACCATCCCGCATTGGAGCAGCGTGGTGGAATAAGCTCCAAAACCTTCTCCTCATAAGAAGAAAAGAGGCCTTAGCCCGGCTGTGGGACATTCACAGGCCGTTACTTACTGTACTCACTCTTCAAACTGGAACATAACACTACAACGTTCTATTTAGGGGTACAATATCTGATGAATTTAGAGTTTTTACAGAACAAAAATTAAACATATATTATAAACATAAACAAAAATTAAAAATAATGAGTTTACCTGGACCTGCACCAGCTGACGTTTCTGTTTCTTCTAAGAATATCTTACGATGTTTGCTATATTATAATCATAGTCGATATAAACATATTTTAAAGACTAAATCCATTTCCAACTAATATATTTATGTTTTAACTAGGACTAGGTTTTTACTTGGTGGCAGAGCTTTGGCAGAACTCATCAGATATTCTACCGCAAAACAGCAGTACCTTGTATTGTTGTGTTCCGGTTTGAAGGGTGAGTGAGCCAGTGTAATTACAGGCACAAGGGACATAACATCTTAGTTGCCAAGGTTGGTGGCACATTGGCGATGTAAGCGATAGTTAACATTTCTTACAATGCCTTGACTATGGGCGTTGGTGACCACTTACCATCAGGTGGCCCATATGCTCGTCCGCCAATATATACAATAAAAAAAAAAAACTTCGCCCGCGACTTCGTCCGCGTAAATTGTGATAGCTCGGCTAATTTGCATGATACAAGTACATATAATTTATTTCACTCGCGTAGTTCCCGTTCTCGGCGTTTGGTAGACATTGTGTCCTCTGTATTTTGATAACTTGGGTTACATTGTTCCATTTTAGGTAGGGATCTTTAATTTTTTGATAACATAATAAAGCCTATGTTACTTGGGAAATATATAGTTTTCTAATGGTGAAAGAATTTTTCAAATCGGCCGAGTAGTTTTTGTGTTAAATCGTAACAAATCAACAAATAAAAATTCAAATCTTTCCTCTTTATAATATTACTTCAGATTTGTTGAACGAATGCAATGGGTCATTATATTGCTTAAGTAAAACTCAACAACGATATCGCACAGATAAATAAAAAATATCATAATACATCAAAGCCAACGAGAAACGAAAACATTGCAACACCTCTTTTTCGTTCCACTTAATTTTCCGCTCAATTTTTTAGAACGCGCCTAATTTGTCAAATGGAATGAAAATACACTACGTCAACACTGAACGTCAAACGGATGAAATGTGTCATGTGAAAAGTAAATGCGGTGTGACAAAGAATTGCATTTTGTGTCTAAGGATATATCTACACTATAAATTCTAATGTCCTCCTGACCGATTCGGTCACGGCGGCCAATCTCTAGAGAAATTAGCCAACTGCGCAGGAGATATTATAGTGCACAAGTGTGTGCAGCAATGCGTCACGACCGGTAAGAGCTTAGGCGCAGGACCAACGGCTTAACGTGCTTTCCGAGGCACAGGAGTGTACACACTTCCAACTTCCAAACTCCGGGCTGCTACTCAGAATTTTCTGACAGAAAAACCCAATAACTATTCATTTGCTCGACCTGCGAAGTGAACCCAGGACCACCGGGTCTGCGGCCTTATATCTAGCCACTAGACCAACGAGGCATACATTTTACTGTATGGATAAATATAATATCGTTTGCATCCTACCTTATTTTTAATATCACAAATGCGCTTTCAATCTTTGAAGTGCTCAACTGATTATCGTGGGCATACACTTTGCAAGGGGCTCTGAAAAGGATACCTATCATTTGAACAGCAGAATTATTGTTCAATTTATGTACAGTTACTTATTGGCAGGCAGGTGGACGAGCGAATGGGACATCTGATGGTATATGTCACCACCACCTAAAGTTATTGATGATGTAAGTAATAATAACCATTCCTTACATCGCCAATGCGCCACCGACCTTGGGAACTGACATGTTATGTCTCTTGTGCCTGTAATTACACTGGCTCACTCACCCTTCAAACCGGAAAGCAACAATACTAAGTATTGCTGTTTAGCGGCAGAATATCTGATGAGTGGATGGTACCCACCCAGACAGGCCTGCACAAAGCCCTACCACGAGGTAGTGTTTGTTTTCTGTTAAAAATTGAATAAATATATAAACGAACTTATTATATTATGTACATATACATACTTGCGTTAAAAATCCAATCCAATGTCTCTTAGTAATAATAATATCTTGGGACATTATTCACACAAGGCCCTGTGATCCCAAACTAAGCAGAGCTCGTACTATGGAAACCAGAAAACTGATATACTACATATACTACTTTTCTTTTGTAAATACATACTTATATGGATAATTACACCCAGACTTAGGACAAACAAACATGTTCATGCACACAAATGATTGTCCTGGGTGGGAATCGAACCCACGACCTGCGGCGCGAAAGTATTTACCAACCACGCCAACCGTCTAATGATCATTTTTCACCAATAATAAGCTACATTCGATTTAAAATATATAAAATTAATGACATTTTAACATCTGTATCGATAATAATGTTCTTAACGATATACTTAATTTTATTGCAAGATGATTTTTTTATGTTAACTGCATAATATAAAAATAATTATAAAAATTGCTACAATTTACTTTAACATGCCATTAAAAATAACGACACTCCTGGTTCTCGTTTCAGGGATAATATTTGTAGAGCTGATATTAATATGGTGAAAACGCTTTTAGGTAAAATAAAACTTTTTTATATGTGTTGCTGAATATAATAGAACGAACCAACATTACTTACATACTCATTATCATCCTTATTCGGCTATAAAATCTACCACTTACATAATTTTTTGATACACATAATTTAATTTATAAATTAGTAACAGCCTGTGAATTTCCCACTGCTAGGCTAAGGCCTCCTCTCTTTTTTCGAGGAGAAGGCTTGGAGCTTATTCCACCACGCTGCTCCAATCCGGGTTGGTGGAATACACATGTGGCAGAATTTCAGTGAAATAAGGCGGGTTTCCTCACGATGTTTTCCTTCACCGCCAAGCATGAGATGAATTATAAACACAAATTAAACACATGAAAATTAAGTGATGCTTGCCCGGGTTTGAGCCCACATCATCGGTTACGATTCATGCGTTCTAACCACTGGGCCAATAAATTAACTGATAATAATTATCGCTAGCAAATAAACATTTACTACACAAATATTGTGCTATACAAAATGTGATTTGTAATTTGTGTGTATATAAAATAAACAAATAAAAAGAACAAAATGTCGTTCGTGTGGGCACAGCGCCATCTATTGAAAACTTATAAAAATACGTCCTCACAAAAGAGTTCGACGCGAAAGAAAATATTTTATGTGGCTGTTCTATTGAAACCGTTTTCCATTGTAGCCACTGAATAGTACTAAAATATGCTAAAAGATGGCGCTATGTGTATGATATATTTGTTTTTTAAATGTTATAGTACTATGCAATACAGCAAATGAAATTATAAGTGTGAAGAATCTGGTTTGGCTTGAATGTTATTTTAATCGATTAGTAAATTATGTAAATATATCTTTACTTACATTGTATATTATTGTCTGTCTGTCTTGCATCTGATTTTAATATATGGAACAATTATACTACCACAAAATAAATAAAATAGTTAAATAACAGCCCCATAATTGCTGTAAGACTCCTCTCCTTATAAGGAGCAGCAAATATTAAAATGCTTATTCCGCCACGCTGCTCATATTCGGGCGGGTGGATACACATGTTTTTATACAACATATACAGGTGTATGGGCAAACACAGAAGCTTTCGAAGACTGGTAAGAGTTCAGGCGCAGGAACAACGTCTATACGTTCTTTCCGAGGAACGAGAGTGTACACAATTCCAACTTCCAGGCTCCGGACCGGTACTGAAAACCTTCGACAGAAAAACCCAATAACTATTAATTAGGCCGACCTTGATAAACCGGGGGTCCTATCCGGGTCTGGGGTCTGGGATCTGCAGCATATTATCTAGCCAATAGACCAACGAGACATTCAAGAGATAAATCATAAATATCCTTCAGGTCCATGAAATTTCAGTAGTGCTTGCATTTGAACACGTGACGTTCGGTTAAGATCCACGTAATCTACGCTCTCGCCCACGCTCTGGTCCAGCCCAGCTTAAATAATATGCTATTAGAACTTAAGTGTTTTTTTAACAATGGCCAAATTTGTACTGAAAATGTCCAAGTATTATTACAAAATCACAATATCTCTCTATAACTCTAAGCACGAAGACCCAGATAATCATTGAATAAGTCGGCTATCAAAGAACACATTAATCAGAACATGATAGAACTTAGCCGCAACTAACGCTATCCGTCAGACGTAATGTCGTTAGATAACAAGTACGGGGCACGTTATGGGGCACAATCTATGGGGTCGAAGTGATGTTTTCTAACAAAAACAGCAACAAACTACCAATATATGTCTGGGTTATATTTATAGTTCATAATAGATATAACTTCATGTTTGTGATACGTACCTTGACAAACTGTTTCGTTTGTCTAGTGACTAGCAGACAATCCTCGAGGCCAAAGGAATCCTATTCGCTATCGAATGCTAAGTTGAATGGTTGGTATGCCGTGGCCGGAGCATGGTCAAGAGGATACTATAATTGTTTCATATGACATATTATGACCGTTACAAGTACTGGCTAATTGTCATATATTTTTGTCTGATTTAGCACGCACGAGTACCTATTTCGAATTCGTATTATTCCCCTACATCCATTCATCATACGCATGGGGGATATTAGAAAAAAACTGCTTAGTTGTATATCATGGGAACAAAATATTTATCTAATTCACAATATTAAAAAAAAATGTGTTCCCCCGAAAAATGATACCTACAATTAAAAATTAAAACACAGAACAGGACTTAAAGTCACTTTTTTTTTTTTTAATAACCTTTTGATTTCTGTACATGAATTACATGTCTTATCCTAATATTATAAATGCCAATGTGAGTTTGTTCGTTTCGCTTTCACGCCTAAACCACTAAACCGATTTTAAAAACTCTTTCACCAATGGAAAGCTACATTATCAGCGAGTAACAAAGGCTACCTTTTGTTCCCATGTTCCCATGGGAATGGGAACTACGCGGTCGAAACCACGGGCATAACGCTAGTAAGTTATTTAATTAATATAGAATGGATAAATATAATAATATTTATGATTATATAATATTTCGATTTATGTTGTTATGTTTTAGAGATTTTAATAAGTAACCGAAATCAAAATTAGAAAAAGCATTTTTAAATAAGATGATAAGCAAAATACAGATTCTAATGAAAAGGCAATAACGGTTCTGCCAAATAAATGAGGCAATTCGTAATCCACGATGGCTATCAAAAAGAAAAACATACGTTCATAGCCTTCATAGCGTTGTCATTAGTTAAATATAATTATGTTGGTATTATTGCCTCTACTGATGACAGGACGGTTCATTTTTTGCCCAGTGAATCTGAATAACGGCTTTGGAAAATACAATTGTCGAAATGCTTAATTCATACAATCATATAAATGTTTGGTGTATATCTCACTAGTTGAAAAGTAGTTATTTTCTATGGAATTATCTTAATGTCTTTGATTAGTTTAAAAAATTAATTATTTACATCACTTGACAGCATATATATAGGGTTTTCCATTAAGGGCGCTTGATCTTTGAAATGCAAAAAAAAATACATGTAGGTATTTGCGAATTTTTTTTTTTATTTGGAAGGTCTATCGACCCCATTATGTATGGAATATGACATCATTCAAATGACCGCCACGGCTTCGGTTGGTGGCGCGCACACGAAAGATCCAATTTTCGATGACTCTGGCGCACAAATCGGGCTGTATTTGATCGATGGCGTGGCGTATGTTGACTTTGAGGGCATCGGTGGTTTGCGGCTTGTTGGCATAGACCTGCGACTTAAGAAAACCCCACAAGAAAAAGTCCAGCGGGGTCAAATCGCACGATCTCGGTGGCCAGTTCACGTCGCCTCCGCGCGAGATGACCATGTCCAGAAATTGCTCGTGCAGAACTTCCATCGTAGCGTGTGCTGTGTGGCACGTAGCGCCGTCCTGTTGAAACCACATGTTGTCCAGATCCATATTCTCGATTTCAGGCCAAAAGAAGTTGGTTATCATCGACCGGTATCGCTCACCATTGACGGTGACGGCCACACCATTATCGTTTTCGAAAAAATACGGACCAATCACGCCTCCGGCCCAAAATCCGCACCAAACAGTCACTTTCTGCGGGTGCATTTCCACTTGGTGAACCTCGTGTGGATTGGTCTCGTCCCAAATACGGCAATTTTGCTTGTTGACATAGCCATTCATCCAAAAATGCGCCTCGTCGCTGAAGATGATTTTTTTGCCAAAATCGGCGTCAACTTCCAACTGCTCTAATGCCCAGTCAGCGAACACACGGCGCTGTCTATGGTCATTAACCTTGAGCTCTTGGGTCAGCTGGATCTTGTACGGGTGCAGGCTCAAGTCACAACGCAAAATTCGCCAAGTTGTCGTCTGCGAAAGGCCGAGTTCCTGTGCGCGACGCGGAATTGACTGCCGCGGGTTTTCGAGGACACTGTCGCGCACAGCGGCGATATTCTCGGCAGATCTCACGTTACGTTGACGCACGGGAACCGGCTGATTGTTAACTGACCCGGTTGACTCGAATTTGTCCACCAATCGACGGATAGTCGACTCGGCAGGACGATCATCGCGACCGTAAAACGGGCGAAGTGCGCGGAACGTTGCTCGAACTGAAGACCCATTTTCATAAAACAATTTTATGATTTGCACGTGCTGCTCGACACTGTAACCTGCCATGGTGGTTTGGGAGGACGGAATGAATATAACACACTGCATTTGACAGCTGTCACTAAAACAACATGGCCGCAATCAGCTGTCAAAGTTCAAGCGTCCCTATTGGAAAACCCCATACTACATTAAGGTATAAATAAAAGTAAAGACCAAAATAAAATAAAAATGTAAAATCTTAAATTAAAAATGTTTATTTATATAAGATTTTTGATTTATCTAGTAATAAATATTTAAATTATATATTTATTATGAGATAATACAAAAATTTAAGTACTGTTACTTAGTACGGTTGCAAGCAAATATAAATTTTATTAAATTAAATTTCGGTTGCTACAATTACATCGTAATTATTTGCATAAAATTTTATTTAGTAATTGATTGACTTAAATCTTATAAATCCACTATAAATTAAAATTTGAACTGTCATACATGGAAATACCACTAACAAAGTATCACCGAAAAGCACTCCAGGTTTTCATCCACTATCGACTCCTGCATTCGGTCAGTTGTTAAAATTGTATCCGCTTCGAAACACTAGCTCCCCTTGTATCCTGATTTATTGTTCGAGGATTATTTATCAAATAGGAGGCATTCGTGGGGCGTCGACCGCTCCGGCGCTTTTAATATATTTCTTGGGAGTTTTTATACTGTCAGCAGATAACGAGCGGTCGGGTTTGCTATTCTTTTAACATAATCTGTTGTCGTTGCCACTTTAACGCACGCTTGCAAATGGTTCTCTTTTTACCATTACGTCTAAATCATGCGGCTGTCGTCGGCTTCACCGCGTCTGCTTATTTCACAATTTATTTTGTCTCACCAAGCTTCATTTTATTAAATATATTAAGTTAACAAAACGTATTGTTGAATTATCGAGTCGGCTCGACTGTGCGAAATGGCTGTGCTTTATTACTTGGTTTTTAAATAAATTTATATGTTATTTTTGTATTTATATTTAAATATTGTTGTTTTTATTTTTCGTTGCGTTGTAAAAAGTGGATGTGTTTTTATTTAGTTCAACAATGGGTATATATCACTATATAATTATGATCGTCTTCGTCTGCATATCTCTGGTTGGAAGATTCAAACACACCTTAAGAGGTTATGTCTCTCGTGCCTGTGATACACCGAATCTTATACTTTAGATCTCTCGACTGACTTATTGATATAGCAAGCTAGACAACTGCAAACTTTAAAGGCTTCAAACCCCGGGTCAAGTGAACGAAAGTTATAGTTTTCTGTCTGTTCAATAGCAGTCCGAAGTTTGTAAATTGGTAGTGCCTACAGTCCCGTGTCTCGTAAAGCAAGTAAATCCATTTCTCCTACGCCTAAGCACTCACCAATCGTATCGAACCACCGTCACATTGGATTATAACAAATACTGAGCACTTGTGTTTGAGCACACATTTCAGTACGATAAACATTGTGAAAGCCACTGTGATCGTATTCGGTTAGGAGGACATAAATCAAATTTTATCGATAACTAGTACTCATACGCACCCTTTAAGCCGAAATAAAGCTATAATAACTGTACAATGTCCCTAAGATCTCTTGTCGTAAAATTGGCTAACATAATAAGCATTGCTCACTTTCCAGGGGATAGTAAAGATCACGAAGACAGTATAATATGGATATAACATGGATTATTACCTAAGATATAGGACACCTAAGGATAGTGATGTTCCTCTCATTACATAGAGTACCTGAGCGACCGAGCTTCGCATGGCACTAATAATTACTTATTAAATACTTTAAACTTAAAAAGCAAAACTATATCTAAGTTCAAAATTTGAGCAAAATCATTAGTGCCGTTTCTGAGATACGAAATATTTATATAAGAATTGCTCATTTAATAATATTATATAATAGGTAACTTTTTCTGGATCATGGATCAAGTAATTTAAATATAAATTATATGCAAAAATTACCCAAGGAGTTAATATTATTGGGTTAAGCAGTAGATTTTTTTTTTTCTAAAATAATAAAACTTAAAATAAAATCCGTGAAAATAAACGTCTTAGAAAATCTAATAAGATCAAAATGTTCAGTGAATATATCCGAAATACCAAGAAAATAATGTGGGCTAGTAAATGGGTATTTGATAAGGCTAATTTCTTTAGGTCTTGGGAATTTGACACCTATCTAACCTCATCGTATTCGTGTGCTATATAATCCTCTATTTAACAAGTAATTTACTCAACATGCTTCTGCTGGACAACAGCAGCAAACCATTGTCAGAATAACGAACATTAAAATGGCGGGTCGACGTTATAAATACTCATATAATAATTTCATTCTTATCATAACTCACGTCCTACTATTATAATTATATAAAAAATGAATAATATC
Organism: Nymphalis polychloros; assembly: GCA_905220585.2. NCBI lineage: Eukaryota > Metazoa > Arthropoda > Insecta > Lepidoptera > Nymphalidae > Nymphalis > Nymphalis polychloros. Next base: position 11,520,713 of record HG992253.1, on the reverse strand, counting down.
ATGAAAGTAAAGCAGAATAAATTTGATAGGTTATATAATAATAATGCAGCAAATAGCGTATTAATAAAATTTAATCTTATCGCACGATATAACCGCATTCCGAGTTATTCAGTAATTTAACTGCCTCATAAAAATTCGACTCTATAAATTTGCTGGGTTTTTTTATTGTGTAAATAACTTACACAAAATAATGATCTTCAGTAATCGCCTCGACACTATCGTTTAGATTAATGTATCATGTTATCAATTTATATAAAAACAAAAATATGTTTGCAAATGAAATAATGTACTTGATTTTTCGAGGTGTCGAGTATCAAGTTGACGTCGCGTGTACGAAATAATTCAGTAGATGTCAGTTGTTGATAAATTAACAAGTGACTTTACGGCGTCATTATTTTTCTCGTTCTTGTCGGCTTCGTAGGATAAGCTTTTTTATTCGACCTCGTAATGAGGTATGAAGAAAATGTATGTGGTATTTTAATAAATTATATTTTAATAGAAGTCAAAGTAATAGTTGTTGACAGACATTTCTGATTTATATGACATAGGATTAAGCCTATATCGTCAGACCATATCAGTGTGTTTTATTCAAAAAAAAAAAACTAATTTCCCAAGATTGGAGATAACTCTCTTCTGTTATTACTATTTATTCCACCACGCTGCTCCAGTGCGGGTTGATGGATACAATTGTGGCTTACTTTGATAAGTTATATTCAATGTTTCGAAACAATATTGTCAAGGATACTAAATTTTCATGACATTCGTAAAGGTGAATCAACTAAGCTAATGATAAGCTTAATTTATAAGGCTCGTACTTTCATTGTATTAGACAGTAAAAACTAATTTTAATTGGAGAATATTTTATTCTTGACACTGAAACATAAAAACACCTTTGACTTTGCATGTAGTTAAACTGGCTTACTCTTTCAAATCCGAAGTATTAAAAAGCAGTACTTGCTATTACTGTGTTCCGGTTCCATCTTAGTTCCCAAGGTTGGTGGCGCATTGGCGATGTAAGCGAACGTCTATGGGGGTTGGTGACCACATACCATCACGTGGCCCATATGCTCGTCCACCTTCCTATGGCATAAAAAAAAGTATATAACAATTGTTGTTGTTGAGTATTGTTGCTTGGCGGTATAAATAAGTGAAAAGTAAGTGGTACCCAGAGAGGCTTGCACAAAGTCCTACCGTAAGACGTAGGTATTTACTATAAACATTTGTTTAGGTATTCAATATAATCATAGAATGACACATCTAACACGTTCTTGTAATAAAGAAAATACTCGCCGTTCAGCGAAATTGGCTTAAGAAATTCCAACGAAATTACGAGTAACTGTAAAATAAATTCCATCAAATAGTAATGAGACAAGAGAGGCTCTTAACAGTTTTGGAATGTCAGGGTTTTTTTAATTGCTATTTTCCATTAAACACGCCGGATGTAATAAAACATGTCAAACTCGGCGATGTTTTTTTTGTTTTATTCTAAGGGAAATAAATCTATACGTAAGTCAAACTACATACGTTCTTACTTATAAGCTCTGTTTAGTAGGTGGTTTGTTAAACACTGATTTCTTCCTTTCTGTCAACATTGATTTGGCGTTCTAAAGAAGAACACAGCATTATTTAACCAATTACTTCCCTAAAAAAATAATCTTTATAATACATCTCGTGCTTGGCGGTGGCCGAAAACATTATGAGGCAACCTCCATGATCCGATGGAAATTTTACCACAACAATATCCACAAATTCGCATTGGAACAGCGTGGTGGAATACGCTTCAAACATATCAATAGAAATGTTCTTACTTAAGTTTTTACTTTACGTATACAACAAAGAAAGTGTATTAAATTATTCGGGATTTTTCATGTTTTAACTAAACATTAACGTACACTCCAAATTATCAGCGATAGTAATTAAAATCAGTTAAAAGTTATGATAGTATTTCATCTAAATCTTACTCACCCTTAAGGTTCGTAGAGCAGTAAAACCCTTTACCTTTTCGAAGACAAACATATGAAGATTCTCTGTCGATTCTTTGGTAATGTAATTATTATTTTTTGTATTGAAATGCGTTACAGTTCAACATAACATCGCAATTTTAAGACTTTCATATATCTTTACTTTCCCCAACTTATATTTTTTATAAATTTTGAGTTTTTGTTTTTTGAGAATCGGAAATATTTATATCAAAGTTCAGAGAAGACAAACAAATAATATTCACTCTTAACAGTTCATTCCGTAATGGGAACGAAGGAAGCAATCCGAAATAAAATAAAGATTTCTTCGTCAGGAAAACAGTGCCTCGCTTCAAAATCTAGAACATAGCTTTACTTTTCAAATAAAGGAAGTCGTAATACTCTGACGTCATCAAAACACATGTAATAACGTCACTATGTTTACATTCCAGATTTACGACTGATGGGTTCATTGAACTCGATTCTAGATGACTATCCTTTCATTCCCTTCAATGAGATAGCCAAGAAGATATTTGCGCAGTACACAGAGCCAAATAGTGTGTATGCGTATTTAGCTTTTATGATTATTAACATAAAGACTATATTAAAATAGGAGTGTTTATCCTATCTTTAAGTTTATCCAGTGTACGCATTTTGTCCTAATGGCTCCGCTCGTTTCTATTACACGGTAGAAACGAGGACGACTTAGTACTTTAGGTTAATGCTGTTGACTATTTTTGACAACTGTAATACGAAACTCAATACAAGAACGAAGAATAAAATTACCAATTTATCTATACTCCTTATTTTATTTGTAAAAAACTGATAATATTAAATGCGTTTGATAATACGTGAGCTAAGAAATAACTGCTTAAAAACTATTTAAAATATAAGGGCCTATACATTTTTAAATCACAATAATGTTATAATTATATTAAAATCATATTAATATGGCTAAGCTAAATAATAATACAATGAGCTCAACTCGTTTTCGTAATGCATCTCACGCTCTTTGTCGAACAAAACGGACACGTGTCTGATGAATGCTGTACGAAAAAACCACCAATCCACATTGGAACAGCTTCAACAAACAACGTAAAAAAGGTAATAAGTTAACAAAAAAAGGACATTAAAATAAATAATATTTAATAACAAATAAAAAAGTAGGTGCAACGAAAGAACACGTATTCTATTTATTTTAAAATTATTCGATCATGTGAAATTCTGCAAATTGCCCTTAAAACCACCTGTTCTGACCCGAAAGCCCACAGAAAGTAATCCACAAAAGTCGTAAATTACATACTCTCTGCACTCCGGTGGTCGATAAGAGAAATTATTGTAGCAGCGCTTATATTCAATTCGGCCGCCATTAAGCTGGGAAAAAAAATGTCTTGCAATTTACTTCTTAAATAACCAACATATTATGCACTCGGAAGTACCTCTTTTTTATTGCCGGCGACATTTATCAGCTACCGGTTTTTTGAACTTAACGTCGAGTTTATTATCGCAAGGCATTATTAACGAAATTGTTTACAAGATTGTAATATAATAACAAACTAGAGTTACTCCTAAGTTCCACTTAACATTGAAAATAGATTTAAATAAGTTAAGATTCTTTGTTAATCAGATAAGATTATTTTATTTGAAATTCGAATCGAAAACTTATTTCCAATTCTAGAAGTTTCTCATTTAAAAGCCTTTTAATATTAAACGATTTCATTAATATAATGAATCGACATAGCTTATCTGATCAAAATTAAATAGAGCACATATCTGTAAACGTAAATAGACTAACTGTAAATTTCGGTCTCAGTGTCTGTCTAGCGAAGATAAGCAGTAAGTAATTGACATTACAAGAATGGAATTATTAATGAATAGAACCGAAACATTGTTTATGGAGCCTTTGGCGTTCGACCAAGATTCCTTTGACGTAGCTCAAATTACGCGGACATAAATGAACTATAATACCTCAGACTCAGACTCAGACAACACTTAAGACACGATCAATCAATGTTAATTAAAATTAAACAATACTGGGCTGTCATTTTTAAGTGTTTTCAGACGGTTAAAAGAAATTAATGTTTAAAGAAATTCTTTTATGGGACAAAGATTTCGTTACAGCGACACGCCTATAGAATTCGCTGAACATTCAATGAACGAACGAAAAAGTTGCATTATATTGTTTAAGCATATGTCATTTGCAGTGATCACCGGATTTAAATATACGTTCTTCGGTTAGATCTATCCACAAAAATTTAAAAAGCTGAAAATTTTAAAAATGTAATGATAATGGGACTTTGACATAACTTATTCCAATAAGTGTTCTAAGAAAATGAATTACCAAAGGCTCACGAAAATATATATACATACGCGTGTATACTTGTAACAATAAAAGTATTTTTTGGATAAGTCCCAAAATTCGCTCGTAAATTTGTTTCAAGTAAATTCTTGTATAATTTTATCATCAAATTAAATCCACTCACGCGCTGATAAATCAATGAACCGATTGGAAATCTTTATATGTCACGACGGTGGTGTTAACATTGCAGTTCCGGTAAACGTTGATTGACATATATAGTCTTAAGTTGTGTAAAGTTTTAATCGAGTTTTTAAAATGAGAATACACGTTGGATTTAAATTTTAATTAAATTACACTTACAATGAAAGCGATGTTTTGAGAGCCCAGCTTACATTAACAGGTTCCACTGTTCCGTATTTACTTACTTAGGTTTTTTGTTAAAGGATATTTAAACTATGAATGTAGTCCTATAATCCGTATTTTCTTCATAATAAAAGGCAATAGTATTCGAATAGATTTCGTGACGCCTCCCGAATAGACGGAGTGGGTATCGAAAGTTGTTTAGCACGCTTGGTCCGGAAGGTAGCGTTGCATTTACAAAAGTCATAGTAAGCCGGCTGATGTTCACATAGATAGTAGATCTTATATAGCTAATAAGCAAATCAACCGTAAGTTGCCCAAGTAGCGGTGGGTTGAGCTGTTGAAGGGTGCGAAAGTTGAAAACATCATACTCAGCTGGAAAATAGTTAAATTTTATCCGGTGTATTATGACTTTCTTCATATGTTAATACGGTCAGCTGATGCCTAACCATTCCTCCACTATGCAGCTGACGGTTATTTTCCAGCTCAGTATGATGATAACTATTCATGAAAAACGTTTCAGTCGGCGTGCTATTACTATTCTTTTTCTTATTTTCCCAGCTTTCGCACCCTCCAACAGCCAAACCCACCGCGGGTGTGCCAGCTGACGCTTGGTTCACTTATTTAGTGCCTGGTTCACTTTTTTATTTTTTTTTATTTATTTATTCATTTAAATCAGACAGGGTGTCCATATAATGTTAGTAACAATATCCTTAATAACTATGTTAGTTGCACAAATAATAATAACAAAATATATAATTAAAATGAATGAATCATTGGTGGACAATTCCGACTTCACTTCTGGTAATAGGGGTTTACGAATCTTTTACAAGATGAAGTTGGACCCATCGCTTCACCATCGGCGAGTCGAAACTGTCCGCCAATGCGAGTAGGATAGTGTTATATTATTAGTCATTCGAGTTCTATTGAAAATGACAGCAATCGGCTTAAAGACCTAAAATGCAATGCTACCCGGCCCCACTCGGCAACGGTGAGTCCCATATAAGACATGTAGGAAACACGCGTAAATACATTTTTCGAACGGAAAAAGGTTCAATAGTTTTATAAAGATGCGCGACATTTTTGACGTATTTAAACTACGTAGCCTTAAATAAAAGGATATATAATTGAATTTCTCATAACGAGTCCGTTTAGTTGTCATGCATACCATGAAAAACTCAAACATCAGGATTCGTTTATTCACGCTATACATCCTTGATTGGGTCACCGAACTCTATATTAGTAATAAATTTCAATTGTTTTCGACGATAACAGGCTGTGACAGATGGAAACAAATACGAGAGCGATCCTCCATTTTTTCATAGAATGTATGAAACCCTACAAACGTGATATATTATCGTTATAATATGTTAAACGATTTTTATCGCTGCAAAATATTTTATGAAGTAAAGTTGAATTCATAAGAAATAACAATTTTACAATATTCATTATATAATATTTTAAATATATATATTAACACTAGTTTTTACCCGCGCCCTCGCTCCCTTTCGTTTCACCAGAAACTCATAATAAAATAATCATGGATTTTCCTGTCAATAACAAGACCGGAGTTTAAAGCTGGCTACCCTTCCGTACCTTGAACAGTATGTAAAGGAGTGATGCCTGCGTCCGACCCTGGATGGTTCAGGTTGCTATCCCATCGGACTTGTGTTTGTGCATTATTACGTAATATATTATAAACACCATAACATCTGCATTTTTTTATAAGTTAGCCGGATGGACTTGCAAATGAGCCACCTGGTGGTAAGTAGGCACCGTCGTTTATAGACATAGGCGCTGTAAGAAATATGAACCAATCCTTACACACTCAATGCGCTAACAATCTTGAAAACTAAGATTCCCCTAGGAGTCCCTTATGCCTGAAAACGCTAGCTAACTTACCCTTCAAAGTGGAACACAACAATTACTAAGTTTGCAAGTTCGACATTGACCGCGGCCAACATTCTGACAGGACATTATTATGACTGTAATAAGTTCAAGTGAATATATTTGAAGTACCGTCAGAACAACACAATGCCGTAAGACTAGTTCATTTTCATGTACACACCGTATATGGTGATATCTTTACAGCTGAATATACAATCGTAAAGAATGATTTAAACGTGTGTCTTATTATCTACATAGCTATTATCAAGCGTTGGTTTTATGTATTACATATATAATTTCCACTTGATTAAATAAACTATTCGTATAACTTAGAACGCGTTGTTATTTATAAGCCATTTGAACATCAGCGTTGGTGGTGTAATGGTCAGCATAGTTGCCTTCCAAGCAGTTGATCCGGGTTCGATTCCCGGCCAACGCACATTTTTGTCTTTAAGACTTTATATTAATATATTATTTATATAATTAAATTGATAATGGTTTGAATTTGTTTTGATTTATCTTGTATGATTTATTTAAACTGCAGAGTATTTATTGATTTTGGTATTAGTTAAAGTAAAACGAACTAAACAGCCCTTAAATGCTCTTGTACTTGGACCTTCACTCCTCAGGAATAGGATATCTATACGTACTATACAATTCGTGTATGTATGTTATATGATGATATAAATTCCTGAGTTATTTGCCTGAAGCTAAAATCTATATTTCGATTCGTTGGCAACTTTATATACTAAATATTACATATGTATATATTAATTATTTCCAAAGTGTTCTTTAAAAATGTGATACTCAAATTACTAGATGTCCAAATACAGTATAAAATATTTATAGTTAAATTTACATTTTAAATACTGATAAGAAATGTGCATTGCAACAAAGTTATAGAAAAAATAAAATATCAACGCAACGAGAGAGCTAGCGAATGAAACCTACGAAATAGTTGCAGTACTGCAAGATTCTCGATTTTAAATACAAACTTTTAATAAGAAAACTTTAAGAAATAAGATTATGACCTCATTCCGTAACAATGTTCCCATAATAAAAATGCATTTCTCTGGGTTACCTGATAAAAAAATATCTAGGTGTTATTTTCATAGGAAATACAAATGAAAAATAATATTTCGTAAAAGAACTTTTATAATTACTACATATTAAAAAAAATGGTTTCGTTTTCGCTAAGCTACAGCCTTCTTTTTCTTGCTGGAAAAACGCATTTCCCCCACATGAAGTAGGGGGATGTGAGGCTCACCGGCGTTGAAGGTGCCGGAATACCTACTACAACCAGCGGTACCCTCTCTGTCCGTTCGTGGCGTCAGGGGATCGCTTCCGCATGCTACCGTGACTAAGTTACAGCCCAGTACAATAGAAAAAATAATATGTAAATAAAAGAATAAAACCTTTTTTTTAATCAAATCTCAAGTCACGTATAAATGCGAAGTGCAGCTATTTATATAATAATAATATATATACTAGACCCTTCTTCGACACGCGCTACATCTTCTCGTATAACTTTATTGTATACTAGCTGTGCCCCGCGGCTTCACCCGCATATAATTAATAAAAGTATAATAAATTATTCTATTACTATAATAACACAAATAACAATGTCACCGACATAGCCCGAAGAATTGCTAAGTTGAAGTGGCAGTGGGCGGGGCACATCGCTCGCAGAACTGACGGCCGCTGGGGCAGAAAGGTTCTCGAGTGGCGACCACGAACCGGAAGACGCAGTGTGGGCAGGCCCCCTACAAGGTGGACCGACGATGTCGTGAGGATCGCGGGAAGCCGTTGGATGCGGGTAGCGCAGGACCGACTATCGTGGAAATCCTTGGAGGAGGCCTTTGTCCAGCAGTGGACGTTTTCCGGCTGAGATGATGATGATGATGATAATAACACACATGCGCACATACACACACACACACACACACCCACATATACGGCTACTGGAAAGAAATACGTAATTAACGATTTGAAATTAATTTTCATAAGATACCACAGGGTTTACCGATTTTATATATTAACATAACTAACATTTGCACCATCACATGTTCTTTGTGTGTACCAATTTTTATTAAGATTGGTCAAGCCGTTCTTTAGTTTTAAGAAGACATACAGACAGACAGACAAAAATGAAAAAAATTGTATAATGTGAATCACTGCATCATAAAATGTATATTTATTACAAAATTAGGTGAAAAAAAAATGTACAGACAGTACCAATAGATTTATATAGTAGTATAAATTTCCGTTAGACATTACAAAAAAACATTTCCTGATTTATTAGTACGGACATACGGAGAAAGTTGGACCCTTTTTTAATTAAACAAACTTAATCCATCTTTCAGAAACGGGACATTCGTTTGCATTAACTTAAGTAAAAACATACAATTCAATACACAAGTTATTTTTACATCAAAAACGTTTCAAATAAATGTTACACAAAATTTCCTTATCGAAAACTTACGCTCCCAAAGAAGATTCACTTCAAAAATACATAAGTATATAATTAAATAAGTTGCTTCTTGTAAAACTAAATTTCTAAGTTATTTCTTGTAATATTCAACCATAAAAAATGACATTTAGTAAGGTAACAACATTTATCGATGATTATTTAAAAAACATTTATATGCAAAATAAAGTCGATGCTGGAAATCCAATTGAGGTTTTAATACAAAACATGTCACATTAAGTTTTTGACAAATTTTAAGTAATATTCAAACAAGGCACCTTTTTTTTCGCACTTTAATTTTATATTTACATCTTTGCTTAACAATAATTTAATATATTTCAGATAAGACTTTTTTTTTAAATATGCTGTTTAAATACTTTATTTAAAAGTATATAAAAATGTGCGTTGGCCGGGAATCGAACCCGGATCAACTGCTTGGAAGGCAACTATGCTGACCATTACACCACCAACGCAGATAGCAAAATAGTTTAGAAATAACAACGCGTTCTAAGTTGCACGAATCTATTATTTAATCAAATGTTTTCATAAATAAAGCATTATTGAATCATGATTTATGGTTGCGCGTGATGTCATTAACATTCTATTTTTAAATTATCGAACAACACACACAAACGCAATCGTACCACAAAGAAAAGCAAGAACAACTTCGAAACCGAAGCAAAAAAACGTTGATGCGAATAAACCGTAACACTTCGATCGGATAAGACGCGATAATGTCATAATGGCTTTCAGTTTGACTACTGGACGTATTAAAGCAAATGTCAAAATCACCATCACTCAAACGACATACAATTTAAATGCGCTCTATTTGTCCTATTATCTTGAACGATTAAGTGGACGTCTTGCAGACACGTACAATAGGGGTCAACATAAAGGCGTCCATTCACAACAAGCTTTCTGACATTTTGCCACGGCTAGCACCTCTAGCGTTGCTAGGACTGAATAAAGTACCGTTGTGTTTGAATTAAATTGATTGATTAATCTCTACAAATATGTAGAGCTGAAGTGTTCATTTGAACCCGCTAATCTCAAGATCTATCATGACGAGCCGGTTGGCGTACTTGGTGGATCTTGCCTTTCGCGCCGCAAGTCGTGGGTTCGATTCCCACCCAGGACAGACATTTGTGTGCTGCATGCACACAAATGTCTGTTTGTCCTGAGTCTGGGTGTAATAATTATCTATATGTAGTATATCAAAACCGGAATAAAAATTCTAAAACAATATTTTATTTTATAAATAGTCATTGCATAACATAGAAAAATGAACACCTTAACTCTATTCGGTATAATATTGCTCTTGACTGACCGTCTGTCATTTCCATCAATCAATTGTAATGGGTGACTGACTTGATTGCATGATAATGGACACGTTTGAGGCAAGGAAATGTTACTAAACTAGCTCAACATGACAACACCCATAACAACAGGTTAACTAAAACCGACGAATTTATTTATATTATTTTTTTTAATAGTTACTAAGGAAGTTAATAAAAGCTCCGCTATTACTAGCTGTTATTTCTCGTTCAGTGTTAAAACTTTACTAGAATCTTCTATAAAATAAACGATTATTTAGCTACACATAGTGCTATGTAATTCCGGCCGAATGTAATCTAAGTTAAAATGAACTACACTTAACTTACTTGACTCAATCGAAGAAAATCCGTAAATAATTCTGTCAAGAACGTTTGTGTTATGTTAATAATTGTTATCCAATAAGGATAATCCATTTTCTTAAATAACTTAATGTAACCAAACAAAAAATAATGTACGCTAATACAATTAAAAAATGTACAAAACTAGCTTTGTACACGAGAATTCAAACTCTCCCATATTTCTTAAAATACTTATATACTCTCCGAATCATCAACTTTTTCAATCCATTGCTTTAGAACAAGGAAAGCACACTTTCGCATGTATAATATTAAATGTATACATTAAACGATTAATGTATACTAATATTAAAAATACTAAGATACCTCTGTCTGTCTTTTACGCCTTTGAGGCCAAGCCACTGAATTTATTCTGATAAAATTTGGTATGAAGCATGAACCCCACGGACGGACGTATTACTTTAAGTAATACCCACTCTCCTCTCCTTAAAATGCAAGTAAAGCCGCGGGTGAATACTAGTCGTTGAAAAAACAACATTGCCTTTTACGGAGATCATATTTACAGGATTACCGGTTTTTATCGCGTTTACTCTTCGTTAAATGTAATCAATCTTGACGTACGTAACGCGTTCACGCTTGTAGGATTAGCGATACCCGGTTATTATTCGAGACGTATGGATTTACATAATAATTATGATATATTTTTATGAGTAAAGCACAATGGGACGTTACTAACAACTATAATTGTGTAAAAATATATAAGAGTTACGACATTTGGAGTTCAAATAGGAATTAAAATTATTTATCGCTGATTTAACTGATTCTTTAGTATAGTGGCTAATTTATAAGGCTATAAACTCTGAGGTCTTGAGTTTCGAACTTTGCAGTGTATACAGTCCCGTGCCTTGATTAAACAAAGTTTGTTTTGCAACTTATCGAAGACAATTGTTTGCGCGTACATTTGTGCACTATAACACGTAAATAAGCCTCCGTTCAAAGAATGGCGGCTGTCTATTTAATATGTAATGTAATATTGGAACTTTATTCACACAGGGCCATCTGATCCCAAAGTAAGCAGAGCTTGTACTATGGAAACCAGACAACTGATATACTTACATATACTAATTTTCTTTTGTAAATACATACTTATATAGATAATATTTAGATATATTAATAATATATAGATCTATATACGTATGTATTTACAAAAGAAAAGTAAACTGCCTCGTTGGTCTAGTGGCTAGATATAAGGCCGCAGACCCGGTGGTCCTGGGTTCAATTTCCAAGTCGGGCCAGTAAAAAGTTATTGGTTCTATAACTGGATAACAGTCCAGTTTAGAATAAATTGTGAATTAGAGACAATAATTTTCACACTTGAAACGAACTCAAATTTATAATTGACGAAATTACTTTAGCTTACAGCAATTAATAATATATTAGACATAATAATTGTTTCATTATTATTAACTTTATTACAGAATTATTTACACGAATATATACAAATAAAAATTAAAAATAGCTATTAGCTTACAGTATGATGAATAAATGTCTTTTTTAATACAAAAAATCTAAATTTGTTTCAATAAAATTTAATTATGCCCACCGTTATGTGAAAATTGCAACTAACATTGCAAAAAACTTTTTATGACTTGTCAAAGCGCTACGATAAATAATATTGTTGAGCGCTACGTTTAATTAAATTTCGAACGAAATATTTTTTCGAAGTTAGAAAAACCATTGAATATGTAATGAATTTTATATAACACTTACGTAATATTTTTTGATTAATCTGATATTTTTTTTGACTTATTATTCAAAGACAAATCGATACGATATGACATAGCTTTTATCTGTTTTCCATTTGTAAATTTTTGATAGGCTTAGGTTTTAGGAATTTTATTTACCATTAATTTGCGAACATCAAATATGATCGTTATTGTTTTTTTATTTCTCATAAGACAAAAAAAAATCTAAAAAGAAATTTAAAAATTTCGAGAACGAAATACTGGTTTTGATAAATCTACATACATACGTATATGTGCATTGTGGTTCAGCTATAGCTAAGCCCCTGAGCTGAAGTCCCATGCAATGAATTTGCCACGGGCCTCAGTTGGTATAGTTACGCCACTGCGTGAGCTGTGACGTTCTTATGACTTTTGCAATCCAATCAACACTTAGTATATTTCATCTACATTTCTATTCAAAATCTTCACACATCAGTGTACCTTGCCACGTTTAATTAAGGTGCTTTCCAGAGAATAGGCATTTTCTGGCACGCTCCTAGACCTCGCTAGGTGATTGTAATTGCGTTCCATCAGATATGACAGACGTCAAACAAGTTTTTATTAAAAGATTTATATTAAACGCCATGTATTAAACTGTCACAGCAGTAATGTTTATATTTTTTTAAATTATTTCTTTGAAAAGTCATATACTTAACTACAATATTTATATTAAACATTCATAAATCAATTAAGTTACATCTATCTGATATATGTACGATTACAGTTATGCACAATACTGGTAATAATAGTAATAGTTATTAACTTTTTTTATATTTAAACTGAATTTTAATGTTAACTAAAAAAATAAAAGTAATACATTTTTAGACTTTACATGGAATCACGATCTAAGATATAAATTTAAATAATCTGTTATAAAAAATCATTAATACAAAAAGTATTCAAAAGGAAAACTAATAAATTAACATTTAAAAAGAATCATAATAATAAATTGCTAATAACTCAATTTGTGAATTACAAGAAATAAATCAGGAATGCAGCCCACGCGCCAAAACATCTGTTAAAAATAAAAGGAGTCAATGATATATTCGATAACGCACGCACTTCACGTTCGCTTCGTTTTAAGACACGTATTCCGTAATAAGATTTATCGAGTTCAGCCAAATGCATCGACAAAATATATCAAAACGTAAGAAATCTTCGTATAGAATAAAAAAATACAAAGACGGTACACCCCGATACTATTTATTAAGTAGCGTTGCAGCTCGTAAACATGACATAAATCTTGAATTGCCCCTTTGTGCAGGAAAAAAATAGCAAATCTACCCCTATAGGGGTGACTTATAAGTCACGTTCGTGCAGTTCCAACATATTACCGAAGTTATGGCAGTGCAGAATAACAAAATCAATTTTCTAGTGGGTGACTTATTGAGTATTTATCTCCTGAGCAATAACGCCGGTAAATGAAAATCAATGAAAACAGACTTTGTTTTTAATATCGTGGTTTAACATCTACGGAATATTTCAGTTTTAATATATATCGCGATATATTCATTAGGGGTGATTAAAAAAAGAGATAAGATCATCGATGGTAGGAATTTGTGTATGCTCGTCTAGGTAGGTACCACCCGCACATCTGATATTCTACTGCAAAACAGCAGTACTTAATATTGTTGTGTTCCGGTTTGAAGGGTGAGTGAGCCAGTGTGACTGTCGACGTTGATGACCACTTGCCATCACTTGGCCTATTAGCCCGTCCGCTTTCTTATTCTATTTATTTTTTATCATATTATGTTTAATTAACAGTGCGATAACAAGAATCTTTAACTATTTTATTTCTCACCCTATTACAAATTATGAGTTCTTGTCAATTTGTCATTTTATAGTAATAAGAGGACAACATTCGGTGAGTTACAGTTAAGAATATCATGACATTTAAGTAATCCACAACTGGAAGTAACGTTCCAGTTGTACAAACTGCAAGCGGGAAGAGACAAAAGTCGTCGCCACGCTGATATTAATCGCACTCCTTGCAGTTAGTTGCTCATGGAACAAGTCAAGTGTATGCCTGTTATATGAACACAAACGTACCATACAGAACTAACATTGTATGAATGGTTTTTTTTCGTTTTCTTTTTACTGCAAATTGGCAAATGGGCCAACTGATGATAAGTGGATACCTCTATGGGAATATGATATTATGTCCCCTGAGCTTGTAGTTACACTCGTTCACTCACCCATCAAACCGACTTACAATAATACTAAGTATTACTGTTTGGCGGTAAAATATGTGATGAGTGAACGAGTGAATGAGAATTACGTAAGCAAACGTTCTTGTATAAAACCACCAAGTAAAACGAGTATTCAAATAGCTTCTTATTACCACTTCTAAATCGTCAAGTTTTATAGGATGTAAAGCTACCACTGATCCAGAGTGTAGATTCTATCAAGTAACGACAAGAAAGTGTCGTTTCTCTTAGCGCTTGTATTTTTCTCAAATGAAATACATATACAATTATCTGTTATATTATATGTATAAATTGTGTATTTTATAAAATATTTTTATCAATTGAATTTAATCTTTCAGTTGCAAAACTCTGGCTTCAAACAATGGGTCACCTTTTTCTTTAACGCTGGAATAACGTATTACGCGTTTCCCCCACGGGAAAGTGGGGGGTATGTGGGACACGCCGGTGCCCAAGACGCCGAGTGCGCCACGAACATCAGAATACACACTAAAAAACCAGCAGTACCCTTACCGTCTAAACTAAGACTGTTTATTAAATTTATACTAATACTAAAAAGATTAATCGATATTAGTATACCAATTATAAAAAAAATATAGCCAGCAAAATTTAAAAGTGCCAAAAAATTAATAACCGCCTTTTATCGACATTTATTTTGAACGTATACTCTTAAAGGGGTTGTACTATATTTTACGGAATTCTACACCTGAATCAAAATTAAAGTCACTAACTTACAGCAAGACGGCTTGGCTCCGTTCTGAATGAAACTGTTTTTCTGTAAAATAAAGCACACGGAAAAGTGATATATGTAATGTTAGTTTCTGAGCGCCAAATTAAAGCCAAATTTTTTGAAAAAGATTTTTACTTTGGAAATTATAGTAAAAAGAAATGTATATTTTTTCTTTTTTTTGCTATCCGGCGTGTATCTTCGCTATTAAAATATTCTGCCAATATTTCGTATAAAAGAGATGACACATATGGTATGAGATCAAAAATTCAAATATACGTTATATTTGAACTAACGTTACACTATGTATTATAAATATAAAACTAAGTACCTTGTCTTGTCTGTCTGTATGCCTGTCTGTTTTCACCATTAGATGGAGTGATTCGTAAAGAAAGTATATGTATATTCATAAAGGTTTTGTATAAATTGGCTGAAATAAGACGATGATTGTTTGATTCAAACAAACTTGCCGACTGGGAGCTTTACTGGCGTGCACCACGTAGACCAATCGAGTTATGTATATCCTAACTAATATTATAAATGCGAATGTGAGTTTTTTTGTACGTTACGCTATTACGCTTAAATCACCGATTTTAAAAATTCCTTCACCAGCGGAAAGCGTTATCAGCGAGTAATATAGGCTATATGTCGTTCCTATATTGCCACGGGGCAGAAACTACGCGGGTGAAAACGCGAAGAAGAGCTAGTTACGTTATTAATATTTTATATAGACTATCCTTGAGAAGTCAGGATGGGTGTCTATTTTTTATTTTTAATACAATTGACTACATACAATCTGCTACATCGTAACTTTATTGATTTCATCTCATAGACTTTTTTTTATATAGCATAGGCGGACGAGCCTTTGGGCCACCTGATGGTAAGTGGTCACCAACGCCCATAGACAATGGCATTGTAAGAGATGTTAGCCATCGCTTAAATCGCCAAAACGTTACCAGCCTTGGGAACTAAGATGTTATGTCCTTTGTGCCTGTAATTACACTGGCTCACTCGCCCTTCAAACAGGAACACAAAGGTACCAAGTACTGCTGTTTATTATATATATAATGTAACTAAATTAGGTACTATATTAATTACCTTAATAACTTATATACATTTGTGTCTTTGAAATACAACTGTGGATTCCACGCCATTGATAACAGCACCAGGCATATCATATATTTTTATTTTTTATTCTGTGTATATAATGTTGGCAAAATATCAATTCAAGTGATGCCCTGTCTTTCTATGACGTAGAAGCTCATCAATCATTCCGTACACTTTATTGACAAAACATTCGCGATACAAATGATTCTGAGAGCCATTGTAAAGGAATATAATTAATCTCTCTTAATTCAACTCGTAGTGAGAAAAGTTTCCCAATTTAAATAATATAGGAAGGATAGACGTAGGTCGTTGGAATTTTAATCCCTAACAAGTTTTTTTTTTATTCTTGATAAAAGAAATGCTTTCACTGAAATGTAAAATGACATATAAGATTAGCTCTGAGATTTTTTTTCTTTCAATAACTAATCTCCAGAAACGATTTTGTTGTATCTGTGTATTATTTTTATCGATTTCATTTTCCATGTTCCTGCAGATCTTAGCTTAATGCTAGCCTATTTTTTATTATAACTTGGTGGTAGGGCGTCCTACAGGCCCGTTAGGGTAGGTACTAATGACTCATCAGTATTCAGTGTTGTTGTGTTCGCGGTATAAATATAAAAAAATAAAACTTATTTTAAACATGGTTTTTCTTACATCAATAAACAGTTAAAGCTCGTAAATATAAATCATAAGGAATTTATTCAAATATACTTTATATAAGTACTTATGTATTGACAAGCGCTACCGCTTACGTTTACGTACGTACACATATAAGTTTTGCTTACTCGGATTCGAGATCATGACCTTCCTGTAAGATTTCTGTTCTATCCACCGAGCCATCACGGCTCAATTGTATATATATAATAGGTACACAATTACATTTTATTTTATTTTCTAAAAGTTACATTCTATAAATGTTTCATTGATATTGTTACATAAACACTGTTCTTGGCGTAAATGTACGTGTAAACGCTTCACGTATTTCGACATTCCTGTAAAAGAATCGTCGATACGCGTAAACAAGCTATAATAAAACGTACTTGAACTTGCAAGTTCAATGAACACGATATAAACAAACTGTTATTATATAAAAATCATATTATATAGAGGGTATAATAATAATATATTAAATTATATGCTATGCTATTATGTATAATAATAGTCACACACTTACACCTGTTATTTAAAAATATATTATAATAGAAGTAGTAAGTACGTAATTTATGGTTGAAAAGCATGAATCTTTATCGAAGATCGCGGGTTCAAATCCAGGCAAGCACTATAGGTTCAAGTTTATTTCTTTCTTAGTAGAGGAAGATATCGTAAGGCACCAACATGTATCGGATGAGCCTCACATTGGAACCGTTTCAAACCTTCTCAAGGAAAGGAAAGTTATAATTATTTATTACAAAAATGCTAGTTAATATGTACTATCAAAATATGACTCAAATTTTATCTCGGAATGAATATACATCAGGAAAAACTAGTAGATGTTTAGTTAAATACATATTGCACTCTTTCTGTCATTATTAACTTGACATTCGAAAGAAGAAGACAGCATTGTTTAACTAATCACTCCCTTAACATTAATTATAGTTCACGCGCATAATTTTACTCATTTTTTAATTTATTTAAATAACTTTATTGCACTATCAACATACAAGTAAAAAGAAAGAAAAGAATGGTCATGCTATATAATTATATAATTATACTACTTATATAATTATTTATTTATAATATTATTACTTTAATTTAATTTTAAGACGATATTAATCAATTAATATTTATATGTATGTATGACCTTATGATATTGACACTAGTACAAAAAAAAAAGTTACAATAATTATTATTAAGATTTGTCAAAATTAAACGAATCTTGATTGGATCCTTTTAAATGCTTCACTTTAAATAATCCAGACGCCTGCGACAAATATAGTTTTATTGTTATTACCCTAATGAAATTTCACGGATCGCCCGGCAAATAATGTTACTGCAGCACTTTAATATCATTGAGATTTAGACTTAGGTATTAAAGTCTTTCTCAAGCAATGATTAATAATGAACGAAGTCTCAATAATGAAACTCATTTTCAAAATATGTATTGAAACAAAACAGTTGGCATACACATAGTAAACTTAATCAATTCCATCGCGTACGAAGAAATTTTGCAACTCTTTTCTTTGTCGCACCTCCAAAACATGGAATAATCGTTACCAGCACACGTGTTCGCCTCCTCTTATGACCTGGGTCAATCTACTCCCGGAAAAAAAAACGTAAAAAAAAAATCTGACTACAGTGTTTTTTTTAATATAGGTTTGCAGATCGGCAATACGGCCACCTGATGGTAAGTGGACACCACCGCCAATAGGTACTGGCACTGTAAGTTAATCATCCTCACACCGTCGATGTGCCGATAAACTTGGGAACTAAGATATTATGTCCTTTGTACTTGTTGCTGGTACTCACATAAAAAAACAATGTTTCTAAAAATAAAAATGCACGGCGGCAATTTCGAATGCTTCAATCAATCAATTATATCTGTTGATACTTAATTAATGCATTTATTTATACAATAATGTTAAAAATTATTCGCAGCGAACGTAAGTATCAAAACAAAAGCCGAGGCTATTTTTGAAAGCATTGCATTGTAAGTACTCTCTGTCTTTTAAGCTGTTTTACTAAATTACAAATAGGTTTAGATGTAATAAAGAGCTGAGAGTTTTCAAATGTCAGTTAGATGTGGATCAATTCTTGGCCGTTGGTTATAAATGAGATAATTCACTTTGTACATTATTGCCGATATGAAAGCAATTTTTATCATTATTTTGCTATCATTATTTAGACTACCTCAATGGACTAGGATAATTCATAAATCAGAGAATCTCGAGATCATGAGTTCGGCCCTTTGGTCGGGACATTAAAAAACGTAAAAACTTTCCTGTCGGTCTTGCAACTAATTCTCTCCGGTCGTGTCGTCGGATTTTGAGAATGAGGGAAAAAGTGCATCTATATTTACGGACAAACGAGAACTATATCCCTCGCTCGACTCATTACACAATACCTAATGGATATTCAATAACTTACCACGTTTCATTAACGCAAACAAATCCTCGAACAAGGCAAATCGTTGTCATATCTATCAATAAATACGCGAGCTCACTTAATTTGTGCATCGTAAATAATGCAGAAATACGACCGGCGGGACACACTTCAACTTTTTATCGGCTGAATCTCTGCCAGCCGTCTTCATTTCTCTGGCAGGTTTGATTCATTATGTATCGTGTTTACATTCATACACACATTAGTCCGTTTATTTTATTAATTGATTATTCCCTTGGATAACGTTGTGAAAGTAGTTTTAAATAAACGTGTGCTTTTACTTGTTTCAGCTTCAATTAAATTTAAGTTCGCAAATTAATAATTAAAAATAATAATGTATTAACCGGCGGTGCTTAAGAATGTAATTAATTTTGATTTATTGTCTTATTTGTAATTCGTTAACTTATACGTGATTAACATTTAAAGTACAGCAATAATATAGTAAAGGACCAGATTGACCTTTAAAGTAAGGTCAAATTAAGGAAGAATTACATAATAATAATAATACAAATAAAAGATAATTCATAAGCATTTAAATTAACAATGAGCTTTCAATTGTCTTATATAACTTTTTTTTATTGTATAGGAAGGCGGACCGCCATATGGGCCACCTGATGGTAAGTACACGCCCATAGACATTGGCAGCGTAAGAAATGTTAACCATCACTTATATCGCCAATGCACCACCAAACTTGGAGACTAAGATGTTATCCATTGTGCCTGTAATTATGCTGGCTCACTCACCCTTCAAACCGGAACACAACAATAACAAGTACAGCTGTTTTGCGGTAGAATATCTGATGAGTGGGTGGTACCCAGACGAGCTTGCACAAAGCTCTACCACCAGACTCACATCTTTATATGTTTTATAAGTTATTCCAATTTCAAGAAATAACGACATTTAAATTTAATTCGAACACTCTTAGATCATTTAAATCCGTGGCTGGTTTTGGAGGAGTGCAACAATGTTTCGGAGTATACACATGAAAGGTACCGTAGTGATTTGTTTAAATAAGAAAAAAAGAAGAGTTTTAGGTGTCTCGCTGTTGATTTAATTAATTACTAAAATCTTTAAAAAAAATTGTCTGGTTCGTAAAGAATCCGGAGACTTATTTGTTTCCCCAGAGCTCGATACTTTAAATCCTTAACTAGCAAAGAATAATGAATAGATTTATTCTGTCTTAATAAGATACTCCATGTATCTCAGCTTCATGTTTATACATGAGTTAATTAACAGGACATTTCGTATATTGTTCGTTGTGACAATGGCGAGTGTCGCAATTACATTCGTCAGAGTTTCCAACACTCGTCTCTCGTAGACGATAATCTGGAAAGAGGTTATTCGTGGAATCCGAGCAGACTGCTTAAATAACGCGATGATAAAAATTAAATAGAGATCTCTCGTACAGAATTCCAACTAGGTGAGTTCAGATTCACTAGCGATTTTTGCGATTTTTGCTAATTTAATTTACATTAAAAATATTATTTTGCTATTTTTAATGGGTTTTTTTTATTTGCAGTCGGACTAAAAAATGGGCTTCCTGGTGGAAGTGGTCACCACTGCCCTGAAATTGGCAGTTGGCACTCACAGTCCCAGTTGTAATTTCATTAAAAACTAATTTGAACTGATGAGCCGATTGGTAAGATACTTGCCTTTCACACCGCAGTTCGTGGGTTCGATTCCCACCCAGGACAGACATTTGTGTGCATGTACATTTCTGTTTGTCCTGAGTCTGGGTTTAATTATCTAAATAAGTATGTATTTACAAAAGAAAAGTAGTATATGTAGTATATCAGTTGTCTGGTTTCCATAGTACGAGCTCTGCTTAGTTTGGGATCAAATGGCCTGGTGTGAATAATGTTCCAGAATATTATATATTAATTTCTATATATTTATTCCAATTCAAGATAACCCTTAAATATTCAATAAATTCGTGGCTATTTTTACATTGAGTATTATAAAACATAAAAGAAAATCGTACCTAAACTCCACAAACTTCGGTAATTCAGTAAGTTTACTGTTATACAAAAGGGCCGAATGAATTTCTTTTTCCGCAATCTAATGGCGTAATTTCATTAAATTGCTAAGAATATATAAAACTTCAGAAGTGTTTATTTTTGTTTTCAATGTATCTGTATACTTAAGAATTACTTTAAATGAATATTTATACGTTATATAAGAGATATATTTATTAAAACCTTTCGTATTCAGATTACAACTCCTAATTCGATTTCCCAAAATAAATATTTATTTACGACCATCAAAGGGATTCACCAAATCTCTGACTAAATACAAGATAAAATACAAACATTTTCTAGCTACGGAGAAAAAAAAAATAACGAATAGCGGCGCTTAGGATCTCAGACATTGAATAAGTAAAATATTTTAAGCGTTCCCGTTGGGTATTTATTGAATATCCTTTTCTGGTGTACAAAAACACAAAAACATCTTCAACCATGATTCACACGATAGGAAAATTATAACGCTGTTTCTGGACGTGTCCATTTCTAAGTCGATACAACTATTCTATTGCTTATAGGGTATAAAATATTTATGAAACTAGTATAAATAAATATGACTTGGATACTAAATACTGATATTATTATGTATTTTAAGAAGAAATGTAAATGGATTTATTGTTTGCAAATGATTGCAATTCTTCAGGCACTCAACAACAATTAGACGCAACTGAAGTTGATTAGAGGAAACAATTTCATGCGATTTCTTCTTTTGTGAAATTTCTCTTATTGCATCTTCCTTCATATCTAAGTACGGTAACAAATCGAATGTCATCGAATGACATTTTGACACTTGTTTAGCTGCATCATTAAGTTTCCAAATCGAAACAGCGTGGTGGAATAAACTCTAAATTGAATTCCTCAAAAGGCATTTCACCTATTGAGATATTCACCAATGGGTGAATTTGTCATAATTCAATTTCACTTGTATTTTATTGACATATTTATTTAATTTGCTGATTTTTGACAAATGTATACTTAGTGTTAAGGCTTTGTGCCATCAGATATTCTACCGCAAAACAGCAGTACTTTGTATTGTTGTGTTCCGGTTTGAAGGGTGAGTGAGCCAGTGTAATTAGAGGCACAAGGGACATAACATCTTAGTTCCCAAGTTGGCATTGGCGATGTAAACGATGGTTAATATTTCTTACAATGCCATTGTCTCGGGGCTTTGGTGACCACTTACCATCAGGTGGCCCATATGCTCGTCCGCCTACCTACGCAAAAAACGCAACGCAAGTAAAACGCAAGTGTAAAGCTTCTATATTAATTATATATTAAAGCCCTATTTAATTCTCGTGTGTTATCATCTAAATTCACGACATAATATCATATATTATTAATAAAAACAATTAACAAACGACATATTAAGGAACAAAGCCTCTTAACTATGGAGGGAAAATACACAGATTGGATATATAATTCTCAGCGACGAGCACTACCAATAGAGTAAGCAAACAATCTCCCGACATGGCCACTTTTATGTCTTCCTATATAACTTGCCAAGTGTACCTATCAAGGTCGGGTACCACTACATTTGAATAAATCTTTTATTATACATGGTCGTTATTTCAACTTAATTCTTCATATATAAATGTATTTTTTTAATTATAGTATTAAATACACAGACGCAGTGACGTAGCTCGATGGATAAAGGATGCCGACAAAAGTTAGCACAAAAATATGGAAATTCTAGATGACATATTTTTTCGTAAGATATTATACACATTATTGCTAGTATGTAAATATAATGAAGCTCAATAAATAAGTCATATTAAATGTTAGACTAAGGGCCCCCTCTCCTTTGGGGGCCCTATGATAGGTACACCATGGTACGGAACCCAAGACGCGAAGTTTTGTTATAATAAACAGTAAATAGAAAGAGACGATATTTTGCCTAATTTCGCGACGGACAACGGAAGAAACGTGAAAAAATATTTTTATTTGTTTTTCAAACGCTTTTGTGTTGAGTCCGGCTAAGGATGTTTTTAGTATTCGTTATTTTACGACTTCTGTTATAACTACGAAGAATTATATCTACAAGCAGTTCTGCGTAAACAAACGGTTACTTGTCAGAAATTGATTCCGTTTCACATAGTTCGATTTTAGTTGAACAGTATTTGTTGATCAAGAAATACTCAACTATACAGATCTTTGCATCGAATCAAATCGATTTCGATCATGAAGTAAAATCAACTCGCATTTTTATACACTCCGAAAGTTTTTAATAGCCGATAAAAACTTATTCGACGTTGAATGTTGTATTGTATAAGTATATCAGTACAAAATCTAAACAAAAACCAGTAATGCATCATACTGAGGTTTTACTTTTCACTCGGTAATTGATATCCACTTCGTTAATTACCATACAGTTTAATTACTATTGTGTTCGAGTTAAAAGTGTGAGTGAGCCAGTGTAATCGCAGCAACTAGATATATCTTAGTTCTTATAGTTGACGCATTGGCAGTTTACGGGCGAATATGCCCATTTTTAAATATATTCGTACTAGCAATGCTCGTTCTTAAGGAATGACTACAAATAAGCGAACAGCTTGTGTTAGAAGTAGGAATGACAGTATTCGAAGAGGCCAGAACCGAACCTACGGCTTTTGCATCGCTAGACGGCCCGCAAGCTACTGCGCAATTGGCACTTAAGCATTTAATCGCATTCAACCGTCTCTCTAATAAAATTAAAAAGTCATTTGCACTCTTAATAATGCGTTAACCTAAATTGCAATATATTTTAAACAGTAAATTTTATAGTAAGATTATTATACACAGTATTTTAATAAAGTTGTGATGAACTAAGCTCCCGTCGCCCTTGTCATGAGCGGATGCTGCATATTAAATTCCATACTTTGAAACCAAAAGAACATCTTATTTTAGTAATCTGATAACAGCTTAAGCATTTAAGATTTTATAAATAAAAAGTTTTCGCCCGCGGCTTCATCCGCCTGACGGAGAGTGCCGAGCCGAGATGGTCCAGTGGTAAGAACGCGTAAATCTTAACCGATAGTCGTGGGTTCAAACCCGGGCAAGCACCACTGAATTTCATGTGCTTAATTTGTTATTATAATTTATCTCAAACTTAACGGTGAAAGAAAACATCGTGAGGAAACCTGCATTTAATTTCATTTTTTTTTTCAATTAATTTCATTCCACTAACCTGCATGGGACTAGCTTGGTGGAATAAGGCCCAAACCTTCTCCTCCAAAAGAAAAATGAGAAGAGGCTCTAGCCCAGCAGTGGAACATTCACAGGCTGTTACTGTACTGTACTCTACTGTACGGTTTAAGCATCATACAAAACTCCATCAAAATCTGTTCAGTAGTTTACCCGTAAAAACATAACAGACTGAGTTATTTTCGCATATTATTAGTATAGATACAAAATTAAACCAAGATTTTTTTCTGTTAAAATCATTCATTAATTTTAAACAAAACCAGTTACTTGTGTTTGAAAATCGAACACAATCATCATAGGGAATCACCAAAGCTACTAACCAAAACAAAAAAATCGCTTTACAAACGGTAGAGAAAATGGAAGGTTATCTTTGCCTATTAATAAATATTATTCAATTCGATAACACTAACAAAATTTCATAAATAACGATTTGTAAGTAGCTTAAAATAATAAACACAAGTCGATTTGAAATCTTGCCTTTGAATAAGCCGTGATTATTAAATCGCCATATAGGGCTGAATCTATGAACATAACTTATCGATACCATATAAAAGAAATTGAATGTGTTCGTAGCGTCATTTACAAGAAGTTTCATAAATATCGAGGAGAGCTATTTATAGGGTCTCTAAATATATTTTAGGAATAAATATCAGCTTCGATAGTATTGAGAACAAACATTTATATTAATGATACAAGTCATATTTTGTTCAATAAACTAGTAGTAACGCTCTGTGTATGTCTCAGTGCTGGCTACCTCTCCTTTTTTGAGTAGAAGATTTGGAGTTTATTTCACCACGCTGCTCCAATGCGGGTTGGTGGAATACACATGTGGCAGAATTTCAAAGAAATTAGATATATGTAGGTTTCCTCACCATGTTTTCCTTCACCATCAAGCACGAAATTAATTATAAACACAAATTAAGCACATGAAAATTCAATGGTGCATGCCAGGTGACCCTACGATCATTTTCTAAAATTTACGCGTTCTTACCACTAAGGCATCTCGGCCGTAAGACCATCTCGGCTATTCAAAAAACTAGCAGCCTATCTGCCCTATCAGCCTAAATGCTCACTGCTGGGCTTAGGCACTTCCTTAAGGGAAAAAGTTTGGAGCGTATCCCACCATGCTGCTAGTGAAATTAGAGATGAATTTTAAATTAAAAAAATGAATGTGCTTATATAAAAATTTTGCAGTTGCCTGGATTTGAACCCGTACCCGTCGGTTAAGTTTCACGCTATCTGACCACTGGGCCGTCTCGGTTCGGCTCTTTGTTGAATAAAAGATGTTAAAATACAGATATTTCAAGCCACTCTCGCAACTTACCCTTGTTAAAGGTTTATGATATTTATATTTGAACGAAAATATTTTCGTGTATTTTACAACGTAAGTGAACAAACCAATTAATTTGAAAACTTTGTACTGATATATGGATGCTTTCAATTATAATCATAATACTAAACATGTCTTATATGAAAAAGGTTCAAAGTAATGACATACTTTACATTTAATCTCCGCATTGTGTTTTTCAATATAAATTTTAAACAATATTTCTAAAGTAAGAGATTTATTTGGAAAATAAGCAATTATTATAGATCTTTGATATTTTTGTTTGAATAAAACAAAAGTTTACAACAATAGCTAACGCTTATAATAATAATTGATTAAAATAAAAAGAGAGAAAAAAGACAACAAAAAATAATTAATATATTTATTTTATCTACAATATAACTACTCTAACTTTTTTTTTACAAATCATTTTGTTCACAGTCCTGTTTTACACAGCCTAAATAAATATTTTAGCGAATTATATTTTTATAAATAATGATATAAATATGTTTACATAATCAATATCAAGCCAAGCGATCTGTCCGCCGTACTGGTCTAATACATCTTTTATTTTTTTCTCATGCGCTTAAATAAATATTTTGTATGTATTTAATACTATTGATTCAAATTTAAAATGTAAATTGTATTTTGTATTTTCAAAAATCGCTTAAAATTTATGTTATTTATTTTCATAATGATTTATAGTATGCGATAAATAAATAGAATTAATTTTATGTTTAATTTTATATCATTTATAGATATTATATACATATAAATAATTAAAATAGAAATGTCTGTCTGTTTGTGTGTTTTTCAAAATAACGGCCTACACGGTCTCACAAAGTCCTACCACCAAGCTATAAGACTACCGCTGCTACCAAATATGTGTATAATTCAATTAATTATACGTACGTTTAAATGGTGATTTGTGTAATTTTAGTCACAAGCTGAATTCTAGCAAGCGAAGCCGCACTTTACTAGTTTTATAAAGATAAATTTTTCACTATGACTTGACAAATAAAATGCTGTATTTTCTATGGTTAACTCAGACTGCCGGTCTAAAAAAAACGCGTAAGCGATGATTTTTAATTCAAATCGATATATTATTTATTTAAAATTTGTAGCCAGAATGGTATTTGGAATTTGTAGCCATACTTAGATTCATTAGACTATAAGAAATATTAACAAACCCTTACATCTCCAATGCACCACCACACACCTTGTGTGGTACCATTGAAGGGTTCGCACAAAGACTAACCACTAAGGAAAATACTCATTATAGATTATATAATTATCCCACTTCAACGATACAATAATTACTTTGACTTATCTATTAAATATAAATAAATGTATGTTTTTTGTTAAACATTTTGGAATTTAAATTCTTTAATATATTTATCTGTTATGATTTTCGCAGCTTTCGCTCGGAATGCGCACGGACTGGTAATTCACTACGACGACGTCGACATAAAAAGCATGACAAAAAATATGTAACATATAACCATACTATATAGCATGTGGTCGTTCTGATTTATATCCTAAGATAATATAAAGATACCATATTAATCCAATTATTATTAACAAAACAAATAAAACTTACCTCTTTATAATATTGTAATAGTGTAATTACAGGCACAAGGAACATAACATCTTAGTTCGCAACGTTGGCGGCGCATTGGCGATGTAAGCGATGGTTAACATTTCTTACACTGTCAATGTCTAAAGGCGTTGGTGACCACTTACCATCGGGTGGCCCATATGCTCGTCCGCCTACCTATCCTATTAAAAAATATATTATTATGATAACATTATATACAATAATTATATAAACAAAACGTTTTTGTATTTGCTTTTTAATTATTCTTTAAATGATATTGAAACATTTTACAAACTAAACGAAACATATACGCTCATAAATTATTTAATAATCGATACATAACTTGAATACAACTTAAAAAAGATACAATAGTTAATTATAAAAATAATTGTAACGCTCTCGCTTTGCATGCAAAGTGTACAAACAGCCGAAATTAAAAATATATATTATAATAAAACCTATATTGAATTAATAAAGATTCTTATATAAAAAAGAGATTATTTATTGCAAGCCAAGTATCAAAACGTCAAGTCCTTAAATTTAGTAAATAACGAATCCACATATTAATCTTGTTTTAAATCGGTGCCATGTTTGACATCTTGTCACATCTCAAGCGTATATTTTAATCTGATACTTTCAGAAGGGATTCGAGTCGTATTTCACAATTTCGTACACAACAAATGACTTCCTAGAGCTGGCCAACTTAATTACAACTCTGTCTTATTAATCACGACATCCAGTATTTTTCAATTTCGTTTAAACCTACTTAATGCCTATAAATCATATTTAGGAAAAGACTTTGAAGTAATTTATTAAGACTTTCGTTTATTTTCTTGGCTATTTAATTTGGATAATCATTTTTCGTGAAATTAATAAGCCCATGCAAGGAAATTAAGTAATTTTCTAACATTCCTGCGAAATATTCGTAACATTAATTCATTTAAAGTCATTGATTAATCATTTTTAATGTGTTATTTCTTATTGCAAGATAAAACCGTCATAAAAAATATTTATTACACGATCATACAAGATCATCTGCGTGGTATGACATTTAAACAAAATACGAGTGTAAGCTAAATTCAATGCCAAATAAAAAGTATTTGAACTAATAAGATCGAATATTGAATGTATCGGTTTTTATTGCGAAATAGTAATAGTACGTAATTGTAGCGGACACGTAGCTCAGCAGGTAAGTGAAGTTATCCAACTGAGTGTAGAAGTCGAAGAGTCACATATAATTGTTTGTTAAAATAAGTATAATACACATGAACGGGTAATAGTCGTGCAGCGTACAGCGTTCACACCGGTCGGCGAATGTGGAGCACGCGGCGGTTAGCGGCGATGCCTTCGACAAAAAATCAGTGTAAGCTCCACACGAAGGCGTTACGGTCGCGCGCTCGCCACCGCCGACTTTCGCACCGCGACTTACCGAACTGTCGATCGTATTCGTAAACTTACACCTACTTTAATTTAATTTCGGAACATCGCGATCTTGTTCCGTACACACTTAATTATATTTAAAAGCTAGAAAGTGGTAATTTAAAGTGATTTGTGTAATTTTTTGAGCTGATGTGTAAGTCAGCAACATATGGCTGTGACCCGAGGTCCGGTCGTTAGTTAGGCTGATTGGTCGTGCCGCCTCTATGATAGAATGATAGGCAAGCACGTGTGTTATCTATTGCATGCTGAGTCTCGACGTTCACCTATTTTGTCGCTGTATTTTATAGACGAACTCAGTATGTCAAAATATACATGCCGTAATTACTCTACGTCAGTCTAATTTTACGATAAATAACATCGCATTCTAAAACTGACAATTATATATTAGACAACATAATCTTTTATAGTTATCTGTAATGGTTTTAGATAATTACATTAGGTCGAACAATTTTATTTATTATTTAGCCATACAAAACCATAAACATTACTGATTTTTTACAAAAACTTAATGAATGCATGATGCCTAAACTGAATTATTAAGATAAGTAATATTTAAGATAATCTTGTAATTATGCAAAAAAAAAAAAAAAGTCGTTAAAAACTATTCATCTTAAAATGTTAAAAAAAAGCATATAATTATTATACCTTATTGGTGAATGATATAGACGATCGTGGAGACAGTATTCATTAATTTCCATAAAGGATATATAACTATTACATACATTGATTATAAATATAAATATATGTATTTTATTTAAAAAAAAGAATCACTACTACTGATTTTGTTGGCGGTTCTTCTCAGTAAATACATCAGCTTCTACATGCCGCACCAGAAAGCTTTACATTAAATTTAATTCAATACGAATAAAGTAACTTTATATTTTCTTATTGCAAAAAAAAAACAATATGGTAAATATGAAAAGATAAATTTTATCATCACACAGTACCATAAGCAACGCGTTATCACTACACAAAGGTTATCCAACCCATAAATTCAGCAATAACGGTACAAGTGCGAAAACTTTGGCATAATAAACACTACAATAAAAACCACAATAAAATATTATATTCAATGTTTTCTGAAACACGTAAACATAAACGATTACTACATAATGAAAATTAAATAATATTCTTTACATTCTATTACTTTCATTCATAAATAGCCAATGACAAAACAGTCCAGCACCATTTTCTCTTCCGCATGTCAATCACTTTTTTTTTCTTTTTGAATTTGGAAGACCTTTTATTAGAGTTATCAATTATAAAAAGGAAATAAGAGTAGAAATATATTTATGTCCGAAATATGTATAAAATTCATAAATGTTTTTCTCAATTTTTGTTTTCATGGGAATATTTTTAGTAATGTAAGAAAAGTTATCTAAATAATATTTATTTACTGACATAATCGACATATTCTCAAATCAAACTATAAATTTACAAAAAAATATTAAGCCTATAAAATGAGATACACCATTACGATTTAGGCATTTTAAAACTTCTACGCTTAAATTAGATTGATTGAAAAATCAAAACAATATATAAAAATAAAAAAAAAGTCACAAAAACGTATACATAAAACTGGAATTTCACTGCTAATTGATGCTTTAATTAAAAAAAGTTTTGATGTAAGAACTTGTTTGTCTTCAATACAATTCATTTATTGATATTTTAATTATCATTAATAAAGTAGATGTAAAATATAAGCAACCTTAAAAAAAATCAAACGATCAAAATATTCTTTATTATATTATCTTACAAGCTCTTTTCCACAGACATTCATAGTTATAGACCAGGGCGCTCCCAAATTAAAAAATAAAGCCAGAAGGGGAGAGCTCAATTTTAAAAGGCGAATTATAATACAGCATATTTATTATAAGAGCAACAATTAAATTGTAAAGTAACAGCCTATAAATGCCCCACTGCTGGGCTAAGGCCTCCTCTCCTTCTGAAAAGGTTTGAAGCTTATTTCACCACGCTGCTCCTATACGAGTTTGTGGGTACACTTGTGGCATATTTCACTTGATTCTATGCACGAGGTGAATTAAAAACAAAAAATAATCACACGATATTTGATTCTGGGTTTGAACACGTAACCATAGGTTGAGATTCACAAGTTCTAACCACTCGGCCATCTCGAGCAACAGTTATTTTTTCTAATAATTTCATAACACAAGTCAATTATAAGGCCCATTAATTTCTAGGCCAATATACGTCCGTTCCCATCACATTAGTCACGATTTACATACACTCGGTACATAGATGTTATTGCTATGTGTTACACTAGTTGACGGTTACAAGTCTGTTTATATAGTACTAGATAATTCTCTACAAGCGTTGAATGCCCGATCCGATAAGAGCATATGGGCCACTTGATGGTAAATGATCACCAACGCCCATAGACATTGTAAGAAATGTTAATCATCGCTTACATCGCCAATGCGCCACCAACCTTGGGAACTAAGATGTTATGTGACTTGTGCCTGTAATTACACTGGCTTCAAACCGGAACACAACAATACAAAGTACTGCTGTTTTGCGGTAGAATATCTGATGAGTAGGTGGTACCTACCCAGAACATCGAGTAGACGCGCTAAAATATTCGCCATTATTGATATATCATGAACATATATCAAATTCATTTATTCTTTTTTCATTTATTTCATTGATAGTCAATGTATGAATTATGTTTCAAACAATACCTGAGAAGACCCGACGGAGAAAAGCGCGTTATATTTATTTTGCAATTGCTAACAATTTTCAATATAATAATCAAATAATATATAGACATATATAATAATAACCAATCAGCGAACGGTTTTTTTTATCAATTGTCAAAACGAGTAGAGAACGGAATACACTTTGTTGTGCTGCAACGCCACCTTTTCTATGAAAAAATATATAAGTGTGCCAACTTTCATAGTAATCGTTCGAACGGTATAGTCTATTCATCCCAAATAGATATATCAATATCTTATATTTTTAAACGAGCAATTATATATATAATCCGAATGTCGGAAGCGGCTCCAACGATTTTCATGAGATTTAGTATGCAGGGGGTTTCGTGGGCGATCAATCGATCTAGCTAGGATTCATTTTTAGAAAATGTGGTTTTATCCCTGTTTTCAATAATCAACGTTATCGATAGTCAACTTTTGGAAATTGGCCCTTGAAAAGGGAGGATCCTCCGACCAGACTGATATTTGTCTGGTGGGCTACTGCCCGACGGTTATTTTCGGGTTCTTGTATATATTTTCAATCGCTCGGATAACTTTAATATCGCGATGTAGGGTACGTCAGTTTTTAGTTTTCGTATGTGGCGAGATAGATGTCGCTACAAACTTAAACATAAACTGAAAAATATGACTATATGAAGTATATTATTACTATTTTTTTTTAATTGGGAGCAACTATTAAGGTCCTCCAGACCGATTTCGGCCACGGCGGCCAATCTCAAGAGAGATTAGCCAACTGCGCAGGAGATATTATAGTGCACAAGTGTGTGCGCAAACACAGGTGCACTCACTATTCCCTAGCTCTCATAATCCGATGGGACAGCAATCCGACACGACCGGAAAGAGTTCAGGCGCAGGACCAACGGCTTAACGTGCTTTCCGAGGCACGGGAGTCTACACACTTCCAACTTCCAGACTCTGGGCTGCTACTGAGAATTTCCTGACAGAAAAACCCAATAACTATTTACTGGCCCGACCTGGGAATTGAACCCAGGACCACCGGATCTGCGGCCTTATATCTAGCCACTAGACCAACGAGGTAGTCGTGGGAGCAACTAACACGTCACTAAAGCTACTCCAGTAGATGGCGTTGTTAAGCAACACCAGCCAATGAGTGTTTTTCATGAGTATGTAATTCGTATTTAAATATAATTTCTAAAAAACGAAATTTACCAAAAAAAATAAAAAAATACCGAGCTAAGCTCGGTCGTCTAGGTACTGCATTAAAAATATTAAAAATATTATGGATTAATTCAAATTTAAAAAATTACCGAGGTTATTAAAATAAGATTATTCGCTATTTAAATAATATACATTCGCGGATGGCGTCACGCGGCCGGCCATAAAAATCTACGAATAACATTTTCTTGCAGTGTTATAAAACACAGCGCCGACCCCAAATAAATGTAAGGGCAAATGATGATGATTTAAAGATTAGAGGATAAAGGCGGCTCTTTTGAGACTCCACTGAAAGTAAACGGAGAGATGTGGAAATCTCGTTATCCTATTGGTTATTTACGGATTTTCTCCTCTCCGCTCAACTCTTTAGCGGACTAAATATAAAATATGTTTTGACCAATCTTTATTTTACTTCATTTGATATACAGCTAGATAGTCGAAATAATAATAACACTTTCTTCACACCACTCCATATGCCATATTACCCCAAAACATGTAATCATCTTGAAGTCTAGCATCTAGCAACGCTAGTGTTTACTATAACACTCCTCGCTTGGCTACGTATTGTTTTAAGTTTTAAAAACAAAGAGAAGAAATTTGAACCGTTATTATAGTAATACTAGTATAATGGTAAATAATTCCCTTTTTTAAATCATTTTCGAAACAGAATATTTTTGATTTGCAAATCACATTATATCGAATGTTCGTTTAACTTTCCTTTTTGTTACAAGATGGCGCTAGCTGTCTTTTAAATCGCGCTATAGTTATTTATTTCTGCAAATACTTAATGACGCTTGGCCTATTTAAAAATAAACTATAAAGCAATCTGATCATCTGTACATTCGGTAGTTTTATCCTAAAAGTATCCCAGTATAGTACCAATAATACCCAGTAATCCCAAAATCATACGAATTATTACTACGAACTAAAAATAAGTAATATAATTTTATGTATAAAGGATGGTAGGTCCGTCCGATGAAAAAGTGAAACCCTAATAGAGTCACGTTCGTATCTATCCCTCTATCAAAGTCCATTTTCTCTGCTACTAGGAGACAATTGAAATTTGATACTTCCAGCTCAGTGACCCAATTTAATATGAATAGCGTAAATCCAATAATGAATCCAGTATTTTATTTTGGGGCGCAAATTGGTACATTAAAATATCTTACTTTCTACGTCATCATATGTCATAACAATAAAAGAGAAATAATAATATCCATACATACAAAACCTAAGCGCAAAAAGTACATCGTTTTCTTAATCTTTTTAGGAAAAGGAAACCCTATTACTAAGACTCCGCTGTCCGTCCGTCCTTCTGTCACCAGGCTGTATCTCAATAATGATGTATTTCTGTTGCCGCTATAATAATAGTATTACCGCAACAAATACTAAAAACAGAATAAAATAAATATTAATCCTATACAACAGACATGACTTTTTTTGCCGTTTTTATCGATGATGGTACGGAACCCTTCGTGCGCGAGTCCGACTCGCACTTGGCCGGTTTTTATTTTAGTACTGGTTTTGATGTCGTACCTTGGGGTTTCAGCTTGCTTCATTTCAAAGCTAATCAAAATCGCTGAGAAACCGTTACAGACAGCATTTATAATATTATTATTATTAATATAGTTATTATTTTCGTTTTACTTTTTTTTTCTATTATAATGTTCCTACAATACTGGACAAAGTCAATTAATTCAATATTTTTTCTCTCCTTAATTTCTATCATGATACTACGACACCCTCTCCGTGCAAGTCCGCCTCGCAGTTAACTTTTTAAAACAGTATTACACTAAAATATCACGGTTTAATTCACTCAGCCAATTGATAATCTTTTGTCCTTTTCCGTGATAAAGTGTATAAAAAAAACTTGTTTGCGGTTAGTTGTTTAAGCGTAAAAACATACTTTCACATTTATATTATTAGTTTTATTAGCTTGTGGACTACTTGATAGAAGCATAAACAACTACATAGATAATTATGTATGATAAAATTATGATATGAATAATTATACAGCTTGAAACCTTTTTTTATATTATAAATACCGATAGTACATACTTGGTGGTAGTGCTTTGTGTAAGCCCGTAAGTAAGTACCATCCACTGATACACCAAGTTTTCCATAGGTCCGTGTTTGTAGGCGAATGAGCCAGTGAGGCTACAGGCACAGGGTTCAACCTAACTCCCAACGTCGGCGTCGGCGCATTGGCGCTGTAAGGAACAGTTAATTTTTCACTACTATCAGAGGGCAGATTTGCCCGTTCACCTACGAATTTTAAAATAATTATTTTATGTAAGAAGAGTAGCTTCAATTAGAATGAGTTTTCTAAATTAAATAGAAAAGAAAAACCATAATATACCTACTTGCCTTAAGAGGGGGTATCCCCTCTTCGACACGTCAGAAAATATATAAGTGTTTTATGAGTGACGCGATGCGCATTAATCTAATTCCTAAAATGTAAATACGTCTATTTATTTGCCTTTATATGCTTCAAGAATGTCATGCTAATCGAAATAATTAGATGAAGCTTCAAATCAATATTGTAGTACTATCTTAATGTGCCCATATAAAACACTATAAAAAACGAACCCCCGTTCCAAGCTTAATATACAGAAATATAAGTTTTTTAAATGTGATCTGACAATATAAATGTTCAAATACATAAAACAATAAAAATCGTTGAGTTGATCTATCTTGACAACACATTATAGCTCGATTCAAAATCTTATGAGCGATAAAATTATTTTAATTGTATGAGGTGCTAATTTTTTTATAAGGATTTAATAAGTAATTATAAAAAAATTCAAGTGGTGTATTTTAACGAGATAAAAAATCCTAAAATTATAAACAGGATTCGATGCAAAGAAGTTTATCAAATTGACGCTTGACGAAAAGACGGTAGTCGTCGACAAAAGAAAAATATAAGCTTAGCTACGCTAAGAATTACTTGAGAAAACTGCTACTTATTACGTTTGGTTTTATTATTTTTCTTTATGTCTTGTTATGTTTGCAAAAGCAAAAATACAAAATACAATTAAAACCTTTTACAATGTGCAATATTAAAACACAAATTAAAATAGCTTCTACGAACTATAGAACGGTGAAACTCAAACGTCAGTTTCATCGAGAACACGGGGAAACTTTTATTATATAGTCAGTAAACTACTCCATATTGCAACCACACGTTTAACAGATAGAAGCGGACTTTTACCCAATAATATATAATCTGTAATATGTGTTAGTATGGAATACAATTATGTTTAAGATCCGATTTGAGTTTCTTGTGTTATAACGTTCATCACAACAAACGGTTGAAGCGTTAAATTGAGAAAAAAGACTAATTAGATAAAAATAATTCACTGGTGGTAGAGCTTTGTGCAAGCTCGTCTGGGTAGGTACCACCCACTCATCAAATATTCTACCGCAAAACAGCAGCACTTTATATTGTTGTGTTCCGGCTTGAGCCAGTGTATTACAGGCACAAGGGACATAACATCTTAATTCCCAATGTTGGTTGCGTATTAGCGATGTAAGCGATGGTTAACATTTTTTACAATGCCAATGTATATGGTTGTTGGTGACCACTTACCATCAGGTGGCCCATTTGCTAGTCCGCCTACATATACTATAAAAAATAAAAATAAATTTACTATAATTATCATTTCACAATTGCATTTACAAATCTTTATTCTTTTTAAATATTGCAACAAACTTGTGTCGCTTGACTTCATAAAAGCTATAGCTTAGGATGACTGGTTTGAGTCACAAGTTTTCCAGTTCACTTTATGAACGCTGTATTTATGATCTCAATAAAATTCACAAAGTACTTATGTAAAAGTGAATCATCCTAGCGTGGTTCGGTAACTTGTTTCAAGTACTTTATTCTTGTAAACTCCAGTGCAATCGAATTCTTTCTCGTATTCGATGGAATCATGAAAAGGCATTTCTAAATATTTCGATCACGTACCGTCCTTTGGGTTTTGGCCAAGCATATTCACTTGATTTGACCTTTTCGAACAAACTTGTGGTAAAATTTACGAGTCGATTCCCATACGTATATTCGAACGAAATTTTTACATGAATAATAAAATATATGAAAGTTGTTTCTTTTTTAAATTACTGGTACAAATTAAGTATAACTTTTTCCTATCGTTACGTCAATTGTTCCGTTCTATCTGAATAGCTTAGTTGGAGAAAGTAACAAAAATGTTAACTTCTATTAGTTATATTAAATAACATGTCTGTGTATATCGTGAGTTTATAGTTTCTCGTCGTAGTCGAACTTCAGTTATAAAAACCATCTAATTTATTTTAAAAGTGTATCTGTTTATTATAAACTAACAATTTAAAGGTACGGAGGCATGCATGAGTACTAAAATTAATAAGTTTCGTTCATAAAAAAAGACGACGAATTTCGACCAAGTGTGATCTTATCCGCATCTCGGTCTTATTTTATTATAATTAATTAAAAAGGGTTTGTTTGATGATTGTTAATTGACATCACATATTGTCAAGTGGACAATGAGAATCCAGTTCTTCAGATTCTGGTTTCGTTGTAATGACTCTATCACTTATCGCTTTGATCGCTACTCTTCGTCGTTAACTCGTTAACAGGCGTCGGGCGCATAAAATTTTATATCATTTATGGTTGCAATAATCGTATTTTGTAAATGTTAAGAGAAATGCGAAATTGTTACTTTTAAAATTATTTTGTAACGCCTTTATTAACATTCAAACTGGTTTCATGTTTTTACAATAGTAACTTTAATGTTATAAACGGGAATTAATAAAAAAACAAAGGTACATGGTGTAGGAAAACAAAAAATTGAGTATAGCATAGAATACTTGGTGGTCTTTGAGCACGCACGTCGATAAAGCTACCATCCTCTCATCAGATACCACAAAATAGCATTAGTTAGTAATGTTGTGTTCAGGTTTGAAGGGTGAGTTAGATAATGTAAAAACAGTCACGTTGGGCTTAACATCTAAGCGACCAAGGTTGGTGGCACATTGGCGATGTAAAGGTTGGTTAATGTTTCTAATTCTAAAATATAATATTTCTTGCCAGTCTATAGGAAGTGGTGACCACTGACAATAAAGTTGCCCATTTGAAAATATATACGGGTATGATTCGCCGCAGTTACAGAAAAAGTTTGTATACATTTTGATATAATTTAAAAGAGCGCATCATTAATATTTTTTCTTCTATTGTTTCCATGGTAACTGATGTATAATGTAGCTATTTATGCGTAACGTATTATGCGCCAAATTTTTAAATAAATAAAAAAACAGTGCCGTCGATTTTTGCATTTTGTCATAAAAGTTGCAAAAAATTAAAACAGGCTTATAAATAATTTATATGTTTAGTGATAGTTTATTGTTCAATCTATAAACTAAAGATAATGCTAATCTCTTCCATATAGATTAGAAATACATAACAATATTTCGAGTCTGTCGATTCAGTTAAGAAAAAAAGGCAACAACGCAACACAAACAATCAATGTGTGATTTAATAATTTCACATCAAAAACTATTTTTTTTTTAATGTAAATAATTTCTGATTGAAAACAGAAAAAAAATAAATAAGCGTTCTAAGAACAAATTAAGGAAATAAATAACGTGGCAAAAGTTTAATAATGCTTTCTACTAACTATTCAAAACGTATAATTAAATTGTAACACTACATATAATATGTAGATAGGTACATACATAACTTGTAAATTCCTACATAACTATTTATCAATTATATATTATAACCATTTTAATATTTCAATATTCTAAACATAACATTTAATAATTATAATAGATCGATGTGAGATGGCCCAATTAATAACCCACACGTGAATCGCAATCGAAGATCGTGGGTTCAATACCAATAACTTTCATGTGCTTAATTACATCACGTGTTACATCATGAAATAAATAATAAAGTGATGACGTCAATTTTGAGGTTCAAAATTGACGTCATCACTTTATAATCAAAACTTGTAATACCAAAACAATGGCGCAACTTTTAAAATGGTTTCATTACTATCATATCATAATTGGCTTTTAAATAACAAATTAGAAAGTACGGCATAACGTGAAATTTCTTACCGTTTTAAGAGTTCAACCTTCATAAATACCGAAAGGGGTGAAGTAAATATCAATTATAATTACGTGATTGTATGCAATTCTTTGCTCTGTGGGGTACCAAGAGTTCGTATGTGCTTTCCTTTTTTCGGTGACACTCTGCAAATATATAGTCGTGTTTTTTTTATTATTTGAGCTCAGTACGATAACCCGAAGCTTCGGAAAAATTATTGTTTGCGGTTTGTGGCTTGGAACATTTACGTACAACACATGGGTCGTGTTTTTTTTTAATGATATGGTAAGTGACCACAACCGCCCGCAGACATTGGCGATGAAAGAAATATTAACCACTCCGTACGTCGCCAATGTACCACTAAAGTTGGGAACTAAAATGTCATTAAAACACTGGCTCATTCACCCTTCAAGCCGGAACACAACAATACTAAATACTGCTGTTATGGCTGTGTCGCTGTTGCGGTAGAATATCTGACGAGTGGATGGTGCCTAACCAGATAGGCTAGATAAATGCACGCATCCTTACTATCAAGAAAATCAAACAACATTAACTAAAAGTTATAATCCTCTTACATTTATGCCTACTATTTTAAAAACATTTCATAATGTTACGTAACAGCCAGCATAAAAATAGTTTTCTCATTAAAATCTTAATATTTTTTCCTTAGTGTCTTGTGGTTGGAACGTTTCTGTATAGTACGTTCCACAGAAGCTGTGATAATATGGGAATAATGGTATATTCGAGAATAATGTCGCAGCCGGAAAGTTTAGAAGTTTAAGAGCAGTAAGATTGATGAAGCTTTGTGGGACGTCGGGAAGTTAGCTGGCCACCGAGCTCGGCTTGAAATTAATAGCAGTATTTCCATTAAATTGTATTGTTCCTACTAAAACAATACTATTTGCACAATGATAATTTAATTTACTATATATCTTAACTAATATTTTATACGAAAACGAGTTTAAATGTCTGCGCACCTCATACGCTTTTAAAATACAAAACCGATCAATTTTGCATACACGTTATCAGCGGTATCAGAAAAAGACATCACTTCCTTCTTTACATATGGTATATATGTATAATATTGGTCATGTCGAAATATAGAATGCTTGCAATTATTGGAAAGCAGGCGATCTAAGATGTTATGTCATTCGTTCCTGTAATAATGACTCACCCGTCAATATCTCCGGTCAAGATACCCGTCAATAGGCATCCTACAACTAGTAAATAAATTAAATTGTAGTGTCAACATCGAACGCCCAGGCGAAACTTGGCAATTAAACTTTTCACAGTAAAATATAATTTACTACCCCATATTAATTTAATCGCACGAAGCACTGTTGACGATATAGATATAAAAGCGCCGTTTTCAAGATGGCGTTCTACTCTAACTTGATATAAATATTTTGGTGTTATCGTTTTCGTGACAAGTCGATTACTCTTTTTTATTTGTGCATCTCTGATTCTACAAATAGATTTTGAGGAATTTCCCAGATAAAAGCTATATAGATAGGCTTAATATAATAATCATAATAATAATGATATCCGGGGACATTATTCACACAAGGCCATCTGATCCCAAAGTAAGCAGAGCTCGTACTATGGAAGACAGACAACAGAATCGAACCCACGACCTGCGGCGCGTAAATCAATTGTCTACTAACCACGCCAACCGGCTCGTCCGGCGGTAGATAGACGTTGATTGTAATTCTACAATTATTATATATAACTCAATGTGACGTGTATTTGTAGTTGTAGTAATACAAGTCAAGTGATTTTATTTAGGCTTTAACTAACTCATTTCATTCCACGGACATCAATTACATGAGCCAAATAGACATTTATAACTTTCTGTCGACGATCCGGAAAATATTGAAAGAAGTCGATCACATATCGACAAACAAATTCACAGCCTAAGCAAATTGATATAACGGATAAATTTGACGGGACAAATATAAGTTATTTAAAAAAAAAATCGTCAGTTTATTCATAGTAGAACCTAGGTTTTTTATGTTAAAGGTAGGCGGAGGCCAAATGGGCCACCTAAAGGTAAATGATCACCATGGCCCATTGAAATTGTAAAAAATATTAATAATAATAATATAACCATTCTTAAAATTACAACCAATGCGTCACCAACTATGGTTACTAATCGTTACTCGTTAGATGTTATGTCTCTTGAGCCTGTAGTTACACTGACTCAGTCACCCTTCAAACCGTAACGCGACAATACTAATTATTACTGTGTATAATGTATAATGTGTGGTTCCAGCCCAATTAAAAAAATAACGATATTTATGTACCTTATTAGGCTTGCCTCGTTGGTCTAGTGACTACATGTAAGGCCACAGACATGGTGGTCCTCGGTTCGATTCCCAGGTCTGGCCAATAAAATGTTATTGAGATTTTCTATCGAAAATTCTCAGTAACTGCCCGGAGTCTGGAAGTGTGTACACGTAAAGCCGTTGGTCCTGCGCCCGAACTCTTTCCGGTCGTGTCGGATTGCCGTCCCATCGGGTTATGAGAGTAAGGGAATGGAGAGTGCACCTGTGTTTGCGCAAACACTTGTGCACTATAATACTCATGTCCTGCGCAGTTATCTAATCTGTCTCGAGATTGACTGCCGTGACCGAAATCGGTCTGGAGAACTATTATTCTTATTATTAGGCTTGCTTAAAATACTTATTAATTGAATTATTTAAATGTAAATAAATTAAATAAATGAATATCACACAAGAATAATAAATATCA
Source organism: Nymphalis polychloros (assembly GCA_905220585.2). NCBI lineage: Eukaryota > Metazoa > Arthropoda > Insecta > Lepidoptera > Nymphalidae > Nymphalis > Nymphalis polychloros. Next base: position 11,478,877 of record HG992253.1, on the reverse strand, counting down.
ATGTTTAAATTTTGTTTTTTATTCAATATATATCTAATTGGTATTAATGAAAAATAAAAATCTATTTTCTTAAGTGATTACTTTTTCACTCGATTATGTTCACCAGTCTATAAAAAACTTATACAAATAAATAAAATAAAATGAACGAACGAACGAACGAACGAATGACGAAACTTATTTTTATTATCCTATGAAGCTACTGAGTGATTGATTCGTCAACTTTCATAAATCGTCAAATAAAAGGACTAGATATTAAAAGAGATTGTTTAGTGTTATTAGAAAACTTTTATACTTCACTAATACACACTTTGTTTTTTTTTAAGTAACCTTAATAATTGTTGACGAAAGAATTCAATATATTCGATTAAGAAGTTTGAAACGAAACTTGTGGCGAAAGTAAAGTGTAAAGGAATTTTACGATATCGAATTAAAATATACTTAATTCAAGTAGCCACTTACTGACACTTGAATCAGTATTTCATGAGTTAAAATTATTATAAAGCTCCTACCGGTTTAAAATATAGATCCTACCTAATCAGCAAAAAAGCTCAGTACTGTTATGCATCATCCATAAGCCGAGATGGCCCAGTGGTAAGAACGCGTGAATCTTAACCGATGATCGTGGGTTCAAACTCGGGCAAGCACCACTGAATTTCATGTGCTTAATTTGTGATTATAATTCATCTCGTGCTTGACGGTGAAGGAGAACATCTTGAGGAAACCTGCATGTATCAAATTTCACTGAAATTCTGTCACATGTGTATTCCACCAATCCGCATTGGAGCAGCGTGGTGGAATAAGCTCCAAACCTTCTACTCAAAAAGAGGAGAAGATACCTTAGCCCAGCAGTGGGACATTAACAGGCTGTTACTGTTATCATCCTTATACATATATATAATAATCGAATACAATTACTAGTATTTATCCAGCATAAATACTTAAAAATCGTTATTTATCCATATTTATATCATAAAAATGCAAAATTTATTGTATCTGTCTGTTGCCACGTTCCAAATAAACCAATGAATAGGTCGTAATGGAATTTGACATTAAAGAATACCGAGACTTGAAAAAGGACATACGTATAAATTACGGCATTAATTCAAAGCTACCGGACGCGTAAATAATGCCTCAACTAGAACTCAATATGTCGTACAAATTATTTATTATATTTGTTTACTGCGCGTATTCACACTATGAACGCAAATTATTCTGCCAAAGTCGCGTGTAATAGAAAAGACACGTAGAAGACAAAACAGCTGCAATTTTAAAGTTTCTAGCGATGATATGATTACAAATATATACTTATTTGGTGGTGGAATTGTGCAAACCCATCTGGGTAGGTATCTCCTACTCATGAAGGTTCAGACGGTTGAGTGAGCCAATGGCACATGGTTACTTCTCACTACTTAGTTCCAAGGTCGGTGTTGCATTGGCATTGTAAGGGATGGTTAATATTTCTTACAGGGCTAGTCTATGGTGGTGACCACTTACAATCGGGTACCATGTGCCATTTGGTCATCCTTTCCATTACATAAAAAAAAGATTCAACACAACACTTGATACCTACAACAATATAATAATGCTAAATACAATATAATTAAACAAATTCATTATTGCAAAATGACATGTAAATAATATGAAAATATAATAATTATTATAAATTTATTGAATGATGTCAGCAAAAAATCATGTTTCGTAATTTAGTAACTGACCGAAACAAATAATTAAAATACAAACCGTATTAACAAAATTTCACTTATACACTATATACATTAATAAACGGCATCGACAGTTCGAATACATGATCACAAACATTTTACCTAAACATAATATTAATCTAAAATAGTACTTAAACTAGAAAGTAGCCAAGATCATTTTTGTTCTTAAAATAACAAAAACTAAGCTTATACAATTTATAGTTGCAAATTGAGCGTCATAGTCCACCGCTTTCTGTCACATGTGATCAGCGCTAAGCCAGCTTGCAGGACTAAATCCGATACAAGCGTGTATGACCTAGATGCATGAATTTTAAGTTAATATATCGTTTGATACAACGTCGCTTGCAATAAGCGAGAGAACCGCTGACGTGTATACTAACCGCGATCATTATGTTACTACTAACATATTTAATTATAGGAAATCGAATTAACTGAATCCTAATACGACAAGCAGATGTCAAATTAGGTCTTCAAAGCAATAACATTGAACATTGTATCTGACTCATATGCCAGCTATTAATAGAATTTATTAAATATTTTCCACTTAAATAACATGGATCTTGTGAAACAGGGAAACAAGTTACATTTTGGACAATTAATCAATTGCTACGGTATATAACATACAAGTATGGCTGACTTTCTTTGAAATCTGTAGTCTGTATCTGATAATGTTTTCCTTAAAAGCCGAGAACGAGATTAATAAACAAAAATTGAGCATGTGAAATTTCAGTGCTTAACTGGGTTTGAGCGCGCTATCTTCAAAATTCATTATAAAATTCGACGATGTATAATTTAGTAAATCTCAGCTTTACACATTCGTCCGTAAATCATCTTGGTTACACAAAGAGGAGCACATTTCTGCTATTTACATGCAAATCGGTACCCTTTATTCAGTTTGCTGTCGATTCAAATAAAATAAATCAACGACACGAGATATTCGGTTCGTCTACAATTTGGTGCATTGGCGACTTTCGTGCTGTTTCGTCCGCAAATTTGATTATATGGATAATATAATATAAATATATTTATATAGTAAATACAATGTCGTGGTAATATTGAGTAAAACGTCGTTATAGTTATAAGAGTAATTGCTTTGGTAAATATCTTTACGTATGTTTAAGTAATGATAAAGATCTCCTATCCGATTTCGGCCACGGCGTGAGGCGGCCAACCTCCGGGAAGACTAGCCAATTGCGCAGAGCACATAGTGCATAAGTGTGTGCGCAAACACAGGTGTACTCTCCGCTACTGAATCCTCAAACAAACGAGGCAATCATTAAAGTAGGAGGCAATAAACTAACACGACGATGATGATGCCAGATATATATTTCGTATTTTAATCTTTTCTCTCAAAAATCTGAGATATTCTTTTATATGATAAAATATAAATTTTCTAGAATAATCATTACGGCCTTACTTATAAACGTTGTTTAGTTAAACAATACTGTCTTTTTCTTTCAAATGTCAAATCAATAATGACAGAAAGAGATAAATCACTGTTTTTCTGAACAGCTTAGCGATGAGCTATATGTATAAATAGCTCATTATATATTAATATTATTATTATTTTTTTCGCCACTATTTCTCTTCAATAGAGATGGTGTTCAAGCTTTATTCTGCATACATTTGTTTTGAATATATTGAATAAAAGCATTAAAATGCAAATTAAATTGTTCGCATTTTTTTTTGTCGCTGGAAAAATGCTTTACGCGTTTCCCCCACATGAAGTGGGGGGGTATGTGGGGCTCGCCGGCACTGAAGGCGCCGGAATACCCACTAAAAAACCAGCAGTATCATCTCGCAGAAGGAGACCATTTCCAACCAGCACCTCTCGCTGTCGAGCATAGCGTTAATCACACTCGGCAGCGAGACATCTCCGCCGATTATCGCCGCCAGGGTATGCCTCTGAGACCCCCACGCAGCACACTCCGTTAGGGTATGGTGCGCCGTGTCCAGTGGCACACCACACTCGTGGCAGGAGGTTGATACCTCCCGCCTCGCTATCTTATGCAGGTACTTACCGAAACAGCCATGTCCAGTAAGCACCTGCGTCAGCCTATACGTGAGTGTGCCGCCATTCCTTGCTACCCAGCGACTCAAGTGGAAGCGGATCGCCTCCACTGTCACCAGGCCTGCTGATGAGGATCTCAGCTCCCCATCAGCAGGCCCACCTGCGAATCAGCGCTCGTTGCTAGAGCCCTAATTCCCTCCACCTCCGTGGATCCTGGACGGTCGCTGCTCGCCCTGACTTGTACCCGAAACCGGTACACTTCTGCGAGTACCTCCGCCTGGAGCTCCCAGAGCGGATCGCCCACGTGAAGCGTAGCCGCCGTCCATGACATCGTATGATGTCCAAGTATCGCCCTCATCGCTATACCTCTGTGGTCTCCGCAGAAGGGCCTTATTCTTAGCGGTGAGAGCGTCCACCCAAATGGGTGCACCGTACAGTGCCATGGAGCGCACCACGCCGGCGTACAGGCGCCGGCGTGGTGATTCCGGCCCTCCTACATTGGGTAGGCGGCGGCCCAAGGCAGCAGCAGCGTTAATAAGCTTCGGACTCAGTTGGACAAAGTGCTGCCCGAAGCTCCATCTTCCGTCCACGATCAGGCCCAGATACCTCATCTGGGCCTTTACGCCCCCAACAGCCTCCTGAGATAGGAAGGCAACCTATGGTATCGGAGTGCCTCCCTTATAGTCTCGAAAGGAAGACTGTTGAAGGCGTTCGCAACGTCCAGCGATACCGCCAGGACCACGTCCCCTCGGGTCACCGCCTCCATGGACCGGGTCTTCAGGGTGTTCAAGGCGTCGATAGTTGATCGACCCGCCCTGAACCGGTACTGAGCCTCTGAGAGATCCGGCCCCACCTCCTTGAGGTGCTGAACATGATGGGCAGCTATTATCTTCTCAAAGAGCTTGCCCGTTTCATTCAGCAGCACTATTGGCCTGTATGCCGAAGAAGAGTTTTGTGGACGCCCCTCCTTCGGCAACAGGACCAACTTTCCTTCCTTCCATAGCTTCGGGAACTGCCCGCAGCGCAGACATTGATCGAACAGATCCCGAAACTTTCCACTGAGGAAATTTGCCTGAATTAATAATTATTATTTTAAAATATTTTATAAAATGTTTAATATGTATTAATTAATTCCCATCCGTACGTTCTACTACGCAGACTGTACGTATAGCAGGGCGATGCGTCGCCACGCCAACAATAAGTTTCACCCGCGGCTATAGATGTTTCACATCAAAAACATTAATAACCTTACAAATCACTTCATCTATTGGTGAAAGCCCTATGAAAACTTTGGTAGTTGTAGAGCGTTCAGACAACTTTCTTGACAAACAGACAGACAGATATTTATATAATATTGAAATATAAATTAATACACTAATAACAGAAACTGCCTTACTTGTGCGTTTATTTTGTATTTATTATTAAAGCAATAAAACATAATGATCACTCAGAAATCTAAAATTACTGTACCTTAGATGTGCACAAAAAATTAGCAAAAAATCGATCACAAGCGATATGTACGAAAAAAAAACCATAAGGTCAATGACTTTTTGATTTTCAATGAACTAGGCAATATACAAGTTCAAATTACTTTTACTTATGTATAATTATTATTTATAATACATAACGTTTATTTTGACCAATATCACGTGATAAAGACGAAAAACGATGCAGACTTGTATTCGGCCACTGTTGAAATTTAAAAAATTGAGGAAAACATATTATATGAATTTGCATGCTTACATTTCTTTTGTTTTATTGGTAGCACTAAAGCTTACCAAGAACTAGCAAGCAAACAAAAAAATCGATTCACAAAAGGGAAGAAAAAGGTGCTGAACTGTTTTGTCTGTTGGCCTTTTTATATTTAGACATATGATTCCTTGATTCGAAAATAAAACTGTCATGAATAAATTAATACACAATGACAAATAAAAACATTCTTAATAAACAAAAATAATAATCTGTGCAACATAAAATGACTAAACGCCATTTAAAAAAAATTAAAATCGATTTAGTTTTCACACATCAATTTATTTCAACCAGACAACACCGACGTAAATTAATACGAACCTATCTTAAATAATATCCAGGGTATATCTCAAACGCTGTCTAAAGATAAAAGTGTATCCCTTCCAAATATATTATACATATTCAAACCTGGAGTGAGTTATGGGTTATTTAGAAGTGACATTTATGACTGTCAAACCGCCCTATTAATTAGTTCAACAGTGGTTTTATTTGTCGTTAAAATGACGTACAAATACGTAACACGACATTAAATTACGTTAACGGCCCTTTATATTATCGAGACGATTTTTATTAAAATAGCTGTAACATACTTTCATCTCGCACCTCGTACGTTATATAAAATATAAGGCGATGACATGTATTTCGCTTATGGGTTGGAAGAATATTAAAAATAAATGATATATTAACTGGTAATGAATAACGAAAACCCTTTACTTTGCTTCTTTTATTATAATAACATTATAAAGAGGAAATTATTCTTAAAACGATCTTAATATTTTTTTTTTCTAAGTATTTGCGCTAATGAGTATATGAATTACGAAATTATTAACACATTGTTACGAGGCCTTAATAGTTAAAATAATATTTTATCTATAATCGAAAATTTAAGTGGATCAAAATACCAATCTTCAGCGATTTTTATTCTACCTCCTAATAGAGTACAATTAAGCTACTGTCAATTCTTTTTCATGCAAACGGTTTTTTATATCATGTGATCCTTATCTTCAATAGTTTAATTAATAAAAGGTTTTTTACCAAAAATATTTTTTAGAATTAATAAAAACATATTTAATAACTAATGTGTTGAGAAATAGGCTCGTTTCATCATCAAAACAGTCCCATAGGTTATTCATTGGTTTTCATAATTTATAAACTAATCTGTAGGATCCGTCATTCTATTTAAAAAAAAAATATATGTAAATCTTTCTATTGATTGATTTTGCACACATACCTAGACAAAATTCGATCTTAAATACTAAATATTTTAAAATAAGATTAATTAATACTTACCATCAATATCGGCCGTATAATATTTTCGACAAAACATTTTTTAGAAATATTTTAAGAATATATCGTTAAAAATCCGTAATTATAACCAGAATTCAGTGCGAGTCGTATAATAAAAAAAAAACAACTATTCAAAACGCGACGTTAAATTTTGCAATTAAAGAAAAACTCGACGACGAAATATCATCGAAGGATCTTAATACGGTACCAGCAATGAATCCAAAATTAAAAAAATGAACCAGGCTCATTTAGCACTCATAAAAAGTACTAAACCGTCCAGACCTCGTAACCGAACGTATCGTTTATGGTCAAATATTTCACTATTAACTTCTTCGTAACGTGTTCATTTTGGTCGATTTTTAAGAACTTTAGTAATTAAAAATTATATTACAACTGAGTTATTTTTAAACGTTTAAGTATTTGATTATATATTTTGTCATATTTCAGTAAAATTTGTACAATGGTTTATATGTATATTTAATTATATACAAAAAATATTCGTAATTTTAATTGAATCGCTTTACAAATAAATATAAATATGTATGTCAAATTTTAAGCTGTACAATTTCTTTTGATTGACCTATCAATATTTCATCATTTATATATTGCTCATATTAGTGATTAAAGCTATATTATATTTCTTAGTGTGAGCGTGTGACCTTAATATACGAGTACATATATATTATATCTTTTTCTAAAAAGTCGGTTTTATCTTATTGAATTATTTATCAAAAAATAATGTGTGGTCGGGGGACCCCCGTCAAGAACGAAGTACTGTACGATATTATTTCGACTCAAACCGTGTTTTAAGATGTAGATTTTAATTGATTATATTACTGTATTTTTGTCACACCAAAAACACCCTCAACCTTCTTCATATCGACCTCCTAAATTCGAACGCCCAACGCATTACATTTTATAGTATTTGGTAGGTACAGTATGAACGCTATTTCGTTATATGACGTGACCTTGGGCCACTACCCTTTCACTCTCCTGTAACCCGTGTTAAAGAACATCGTTTCAAAAAAATCTAGAAATGCTCCTTAACAAAAATAATCTAATAGGGTTTGTTTTAAGACAAAACTAAACTGGCCTAAGACAATAATACATCTAATATTTATGTCATCGTCTAAATAAACTGAATAATAAAAATGACGTTAATGGTTGTGTTAATCGTTTCACAAATTAATTGGTTGCTTCTTGATAACTTTGTAAAGGTAAATTAATGTGATATTTCAAAACAGGATAATTTAAAACCATTTAATTTATTTATTGTTACATATATTTTAAAAAGATGTCGTGACAGAGTTTTGTGTTTTAAATTTCATTTATTTAATGTGTAAGAGTGAAAAATTAAATACGGATTATAAGATTTTTAGACGATATATCATATTATTTACGATAATAAACGCTTCACATTCAAGAACTGCATGAAACCGTTATGATGTATCCCCTATAACACGAACAAACCACAAGAAAATCCTAGCTTATATTAATATTTATTTTGAGCCTGCGTTATCCAGTCAGTTATAGTGACCGTTGGGCTAAGCTGACATGCAATCATATGTAAATGTCATTTGCAACAAAAACTCAGCTAAGCATTTTATCCAAGCATAAGTTTAAAAAACAATGGTATCATGTTATATTCATTCTGAATTAATAACAGGTTTCATAGAACCCACGTTAAAAGCAAGGGACGGTAATCACCAAGTATCCTATACAAAGCGAAAGTGAGTTTGTTTGTTTGCTTGTTACGCTTTTACGTTTTAACTACTCAACTAATTCTACTCGGTGGTAGAGCTTTGTGCAAGCTCGTCTGGGTAGGTACCATCCACTCGTCAGATATTCTACCGTAAAACAGCAGTACTTGTTATTGTTTTGTTCCGGTTTGGAGGGTGAGTGAGCCAATGTAATTACAAGCACAAGGGACGTAACATCTTAGTTCCCAAGGTTGGTGGCGCATTGGCGATGTAAGCGATGGTTAACATTTCTTACAATGCCATTGTCTATGGGCGTTGGTTACCACTTACTATCAGGTGGCCCATACGCTGGTCCGCCTTTCTATACAATAAAAAAAAATTGTCATGAAATCTTGTATAATGCTGATAACGATACGAAAATGTACATATGGTACACCTCCCCCTAAACTAGTATAAAACAATTTGAAACGAGAATAAGATGTTGAAGTCAAACTTTAGTCAATGTTTAATTTTTATATTTGCTCAGTTGAACACATAAATATTGTTAACCGACCCGCATAACAAACTTCTACGTGTGTTGACAATGTCTTTTGTTATTGTGAAATACGTGATATGTCAATTATAAATAATTTAAGATCCGAACACAGACATGTGGTCCTGCATGTACTAGTACTGATAAAAGTGATAAAAAGTATAGAGTATAGAAGCAAATGTCAGATAAACTTTTTTTAGATCTTTTATAATAATTTTGATAACACACCTTAAATTAAAAAGTTAATTATTAATTTTAAATCAAGTTGATTTGTTTATAATTAGGCTAGTGTTGCTACAAATAAAAATGGGAATAAAATATTTGAATGAAATTGAATGAAACAGTGTAGTCAGTAAGGAATCCGTTAAGAACATTTTAAACTATATTTCATAAATTTTAAAATGTTATATGCTTATGTTAAATTTATATATTTCATGGAATCCCCAATTCTGGTCTATAAACTCATATTATTAATAGTTAATTTTGCTCTTAAGGTTTCTTACTAAGCGTAATAATGTTACCAATTAAATTGAACGTAGGTGTTATGGTTATTATTTTAATTATGAATGATATATTAATTTGGAATTGAAATTGGCTTGGAAATATTACTCTAGTACTAAATACCTATGACATAAAATCATCACAGAAATTCAAATTCTAAAAATCTTTATTCATTATAAAAGCAAAACACTTTCTTATCCTTTGTTTTTCGAACCGATGGTAGTTTTCGGCCATATTCGTCATTCTCAAGAGAGATTATCCAAGTGCGCAGGAGATATTCTAGTGCAAAAGTGTGTGCGCAAACACAGATCTATTCCCTCACTCTCAAAATCCGATGGAACAGCATCCGACACGACCGGAAAGAGTTCAAAGCAAATGTATTGCTTCATTGAAGAAACTAATTTGAATTTGTCCATTACTAATAATGTGCACGTTTTGTATAATTTCTGCAATATTCGTAATTGTTCATATCGTCGTATTAATAGATCAAACGCTGATTTCTGTTACATTAGCTGAATTCATACACTGGAATTTCAAATACATTCGTACGTAAGTGATAAATGATAATAAAAGACACATATACGCTCTTAAATAGCCTTTAGTTCCGTTTAACATTAACAACGTGTTATGATTGAGAAACGTCGACCAGTAGGCAATTATTTATTTATTTATAAGCGCACGAAACAAGTCTCGAGAGCTTAATGAGTCTGCGTGTACTAATAAAGAAATCAATTCATGATTTTACTTTATGCGTTCCATTTAAAATGTTTACGTTAATTTAATTAAAAACGTATCTTTCAATCGGAATGTTTTAATCTTAAATTCGGTTCACACTTTTATGGAAACAAGATCTCTGATATATATATTCTTAATTTTAACTTGTCATATATACGCTTAAAAAAAAAACCCAGTTATGAAAAATTTCCATTAAATTAAGGATCGAAAAGAAATATTATAATTGCTGATATTTTTCTATTTTAGAACTCATACTAATACTTAATATTCATGAAAACTTTAAGCAACTTGTTTTATTCCACTATTACGTGTTTGTTTGTTTGTATGTTATCGCTAACCTCAGAATGTAATATACGGTAACCATAATACCATGTGATAAGAACGGGAATATTGCAATAAAATGAAGTGTAACTGAACCCACGCACGCATACTTGCGAAAGTATAATTATAGTGGATAATATTCTTTTATAGACGATACCAATGGACTACCCCGTTGGTCTCGTGGTTAGATATAAGTCCGAAGATCACGAGGTCATGGTCCCAAGCTCCAAGTTCGGGGGGATAAAAAGTTTTTGCGTTTTTATTTTATAAAATCCTTAATAGCAGACTAGTCTGGAAATTGGCAGTATATAGTAATAGTGACGTCATGTCGTGTCGGATTTTCTACGATCGTATCGGATTTGCTATCCAACAGGATTAAAAGAGTTAGGGAGTAGAGAGTGAACCTGTGTTTGCGTACACACTTGTGCATTATAATGTGTCCTGCGTAGTTGGCTAGTTTAACTTGAGATTGGTTGCCGTGGCCGAAATCGGCATGATTCCAATCGAAAAAAGTGTGAAGAAAAAACCATAGATTTACACATTCCATACTATTTGCTTATAGTTTTGTTACATTACTACGTAATTTAAACAGTTCTTGTTTAGTATAACTCACAACACTATTCCACTTAACTACTTATATACACTTTAATTTGACTTCCGAAGTTTCGATTACAACTGCGCCGACATTCAAGAAGCCATTTTTTCAAATCCATAATTAATATAATATTTCAAGATCTATTCAAGATCTCGCTAATGATTACATGTCAATTCGATGGGGGCACGGTAGAGCCCCAGCCAAGATGAGACAACGGAAGCGCAGGGCAGCGTTTCGTAAGAGTGACGTTGACACGCCTATGGGCTTATGAATAGAAAGTAATTCACTAACTAGGCGTTAATTATGTGCCAATAGGTCCTTGAGTAACGAAATGGCCAAGTCACACATTTTGACTAAGATGTAGAGTTTGTAGAGAACTCAAGACTAGGATTCACGCAAATTGCTATACGCTATGATGAAGGTTAGAGAGTGGCTCTCCACAAGATCTGACATTTTTTTTACAGTATAAGCAATGTGTTCTTACCTTGACGTTATTTTACATGAAAATATTTTTGGTTTGATTGTTTATTTGTCTGTGCTCTTCTTGTGGGTTGAGTAGCTAGATATATATAAAATAAAAATAAAAAAAATCCATTATTAAAGAATAAACGATAACGTATCAGTCTATAAATCTATCATTTTGAACTATGAAAATTAAACTTATTCACTCAATAAATCCAAAGTCCGTAAAATTAAGGTTAATCAAGCTATATTACCGTCTCCACGCTTATCTACCAAAGAGGTCATTTTCTCTTCATTCCCTGTAACGTAAATTTTATGTCATTGCTAATACTCGTCGTATTTCATATAAAACGAAGAGAATAACTTATCCAAAAACATCGACGCTTTATGTCTCTGCAATTATCAGATTTAAAGGATAAAAAGACTTTATTGATCAATCGTTTGCTTTTATATCATTCTTTACTTCGTTTAGTTAATCTATTTACTTAATATAGAAAAGACAAAGTCGTGATGGAGTGATTAAAAAAGCAAGACTCAAGCTTTTTGTAATGGAGACTTGAAATTCGGTAAAGAGCCTCGTTTAAAGTAAAGATGCATTTAAAAATATATCGTATTTTTTTTAATTGTCATCAAATACAAATAGTTATTGTAAGCTTACGATTTTAGGATCAGACAAATTTGTTACTCTAAAAAAACTATGACATTTTGTTCATTGACATGTTCAATTTATTATTATATACATTTATATCGGTGCATATATTAGAGCTATTTTAGCAAAATAAGAGACTGAATCGTTAACATTATTTTAAATAAATATAATAATAATTATACTAGTATCGAGCTAGGCGATCTATCCATTACGTGCTACTTCATCTTAACTGAATCCTAATTCCACGCTTTTATTTAAGCGTTATACACCGATAATTATTTATCTCTCTGATTTTTTTAATTATCCAGTAGTTACTAGTTACCCCCCGCGTGGGGGGGCTAACAACATGTATGTATAAATTTAAGACGACCGGTTGAGTATTTAAGACTTTACAAAGAAACTCACTTTTGTTTATAATAAGATTAAATAGGAGGTTTAGCAGTAAATTGTAATTTTCAGTTATGAAAATTTCATTCTTCCATGGGCTTACAGAGTACATATCTTGTAACATTTATTCAAACCTTTAACACCATAGAAAGACAGGTTGAATATGTATTACAAATAAATTTAACAAGAGTTGCCGATTTCTTTTTACCATTTTATTACTTGCCACACCTCTGTAGAATTACGTACTTGCCACCATGGGGTAGATTTGTATCCCAGTGACAAAAATTGTTATAAAAAATGAACTACTGAATATTTCGACTTGAAAATTGTTGAAAGTTTTTTTTAAAAGATTGTTTACTTTATATAGTCAAAAATAAAATTTAAGTACACAAAAAAAATGCTAAAGCCAACAAAAGTGGAAAAATGACTATTTTCTTCAATAGGGTAGTTTAGTACTCCAAGGTGGCAAGCAAGGTATGTCGCTGACTCTTCTGTGGACATTCTAAAGATCTACGTATTTAGTATATCATTGATTAAATATAAATCTTGTTGAGTTTACTCGGCGTAATCCATATAAACATCGAATTTTATAATACTATTTATAAAGAAAATTAAATTTTTCACTATGAAACTACCAAAACAAAAACTAGTTAAAAATAAAATTATGGCGTGTAGTTTAAAAAATCAAGCGGACTAATATACAGCCGACGCGGTTAGCAACTACATTTTACCGAATTGATAAAATAGACAACATTGGAAAAAAATACAAATCATGAACGCGTAGAGTAATTAAACAAATCAATAAACAATCCTGTATCTCGGAAACAATAATCTCTACAAAATGTTAATAAAGTACTTTGGATATCCTCCAAAATAACTTGAACTGCGCCTCTGTTGTAATAAATTACAACCGATGAACAAGCTCGCTAAAACGCGTAATATCGTTAAACTTAACTCCTGTGCACACTAAAATCTCCATATAAGTCTCAGACTTAGCTCTGAATGAATAGCTTCACTTAATTAATTAACAACAATAAATATATTATACTCTGACAAGTATCTTAAGGCTTACCAATAGGACGTTTAATAGATAATCGAAATAAACTACTTTACTTGGTGGTAGAGCTTTATGGAAGCTCGCCTGGGTAGGTACCACCCACTCATCAGATATTCTACCGCAAAACAGCAGTACTTTGTATTGTCGTGTTCCGGTTCGAAGGGGAGTGAGCCAGTGTAATTACAGGCACAAGGGACATAACATCTTAGTTCCCAAGAATAGTGGCGCATAGGCGATGTATGGTTTGCGTGGTTGGTAGATACATACATGCCTTTCGCGCCGTAGATTATGAAGAGGTCTGTTTGTCCTGAGTCTGGGTGTAATTATCTATATAAGTATGTATTTACAAAAGAAAAGTAGTATATTCTGTTGCATATTAGTTGTCTGGTTTCCATAGTACGAGGTCTGCTTAGTTTGGAATCAAATTCGCTGGCAAACAACCAATCGCTTAACGTATTTTATAATTTGGCAACTTTTAAACCAGCCTGCCTCGCGCGTACCTCTCCTATCTTGTGGCATCTTCGAATTATGTATGTAGTAACAATAACGTACTCTGACGGAACCACATGGCTTATGATAAAGATATAGATAATAAACGGAATTAATTTCATTACCACAAATTATCATGAATTTGTAGTATTCCTATCTTTTGTCCATTTCCACACCATTTGGTCTTTCTTATCTTTCATGTAACGCCATTACTGGGCACATTATCCTTAAACCACATTCGTATAAAGTAAGTTAGCTTCCATTTACTGAAGATATAGGAATAGCTAAGATAGCCTAGTTAAAACATGTTAATCTAATATATTGCAGATTCTAATCCGAACAGCACTATGAGTAATTTTATGAATTTTATTTGTGTTTGTTTATAGTGAGTAAAACTGAATTCAAAGAAATAACAAAACGTGGATATTATTTTACAGTTAAAAAATACGCCCACTATTAAGTTTATTTTTTTTAATTATAGAATAGGAAGGCCGACGAGCACATGGGCCACCTGATGGTAAGTGGTCACCAACACCCTTAAACATTGACATTGTAAGAAATGTTAACCATTGCTTACATCGGCCTTGCGCCACCAACTTCGGGAACTACGATGTTATGTCCCTTGTGCCTGTAATTATACTGGTTCAACCCTTCAAACCGGAACACAAAAATACCAAGTACTGCTGTTTTGCGGTAGGATATCTGATGAGTGGATGCTACCTACCCAGACGAGCTTGCACAAAGCACTACCACCAAGTAAATAAGATACACGTTTCAAAATACAATTGAAAATAAACAATTTAGCCGTATACTAGAACTTGAATATATTTACAACATAAATAAAAAGTTGACTTTTAAATTAACAAGGGTTTTTTTTAAATTATTATAAGCATGATATATTAATGACGAATTAATGTATATGAAACATTTATTTTTATTGTATTAAAATTATGTTTTATTATTTAAATTGATCACAATGTAATTGGATCAAAATAAATACCTAACTAATAAAAACTTTACGAGATTAAGTGCGTAAAGGACAGCGACGTAAGGTCTGAAAGGATTTATTTATACGAGTGTGGCGAGACGACCACTTCTCCATGATTCTATCTTCAAGCTTACGAGACGTTATTACATTTAGACTCATAGATATGTCAAATCAATGTCGATAGAGACTCTTTATTTCGATAGTTTACTTTATATCCAATTGATGCCGAAGCCATATTTGTAGCAAAAAAGGGGCGGCAGACAATCACGAAGGCGAAGTTAATCGAGATCTTCAACATTTCATTCGATCATTTACACGCGGTTCAGATAACTCAATTTTCTTTTTAGTCAAGTGTACCTCTTCGATATATTCAGTACCAATTATCTTAAGTGAAGTGTAATGTGTGGGCGGACATGAGTGGAGTATACGGGGTGCGGTGATGCGAGTTACGGCGGCGCACGATGCGCGCGCGCTTTGATGGAAGAGTCATGGTCGTCGGGCGGCGCGCCGCTGCTGCGCACGCGATCCTTGCCGCTGGTGCTAGAAGCGAGCGGCGGTGCCCCTGCGCGCCAAACGAAACTCGACCCAAGACAACTCCTGACTTTAACCCGCCACTATTACCCCGAAGGCGGTTGGGGATGGGGCGTAGCGGCCGCAGCAACAATTGCGCAACTTTTGGCTCATGGATTGCATCAAGCCGCTGCAGTACTGGCCGTAGAGGTCGTGAGACGTTTTGGTCCCGAAGTTCGAATGCAAGCAGGTGAGGGCTTCTTAAAAAAAAGTAATATTCAAAATATGGATGATAGGTACATTATTAAACTAGCACTTCCCCTACGACTTCGTCCGCGAAAACAATTGTTACAATTACAATTTGTTCAAACGGTGACATTTTCTTTAGATAATTTTTATACCCATCATAACTTCTAAATGAAAAGTGAGTTCAGAATAATTTAAAGTGGAATTTACACGTACAGAATCAACCTTAATTATTAAACATTATCCATTTAAATGGATAAGGATTAATAACATGATAGCAATATCACCACTATTCGATTCCATCCGTATTTGAACTTAATAATTTAAACAAAATCTGTTACTGTGGCTTAACTATAATAGTTAGGCATATACCATCGCGGACTTTTTTGGGAGCAATCATGAATACTATTAACATATAGAACACTTTTTTATATACCGTCAACAGTTTTCGCAGCGCACGCCAACTAATGACATTTATAGGCAACATTTTCTTACCTTGGATTACATTGTTCCATTTTAGGTAGGGATCTCTAATTTTTTTGAAAATATAATATAGTCTATGTTACTTGGTACGGATGTAGCTTTCTAATGGTGAAATAATTTTTAAGATGGGTCCAGTAGTTTTTGAGTTAAATTGCAACAAACAAACAAAAACCAAATATTTCCTCTTTATAATATTAGTATAGACAATATTATATAATAACAATAGGCGAAAGGGTTAAAATAGAACAAGTGACTTTTAAATAATTATCGTTGAACTATTGATGATATAAATATTACGTAATTAATAACCTAGTATGATCATAAGAACTCGTTAACTGTCGACAATAAAACTTAACATTTTCAAACCAAAACTTTTCTATAACTATTATAAATAAAATTGGCAAGCGCCTTATAAAACTTAATTCATCAAAATATTTGTGACGACATTTCACTTCAAATATTTATTTTCAGCGATCATTTACAGCCCCTAAGGGATTGGCGAATTGGACGAAATCCAATCGTGATTCGTAAGTGTTAGGACAATAAGTTCTCAATGCGTCTGGAGACTTGACGAACTTAATTCAAAATATCACTGCTTACATTAAGCATATCTAAAATATATAAATACACCCAAATTGTGATGAACATTGACAACGAAAATATTTTACTATTTATATAAATATTTGACGAAACAGTTTTTAGCGTCATCCTTCTTTATTTATAATCTCATGTAACATCAAAACGATTTGGGCTTCCATTCACAATATTTACAATTCTGCATGTAAATACACTTTATTTAAGTGAATCAATGAAACAACTGTTCAAACTCCAACAAGCTCGAACGTTTTACCTTCGGAAAGAATTGAGACGTCTCTCAAGACCAGAAGCTATATACGTGAATTCCTATATCTTAAGAGAAATTGAAATTTATATTCGCTGGCTTAATACAAAAATTATTGGCGTCTCGTACACCCAAATTTAACAATGTTAGGAGTCAAGAAAATGTTTTTTTAAAAGGAAATCTTATGGAAATGGGATTTTTATACAATCATGTGACTTATGAAGAAGTTGGTTATAATTATGTGAACAGTAATAATTTTTCGAAATCAACGATGGAAAATTGTAAAAGATGTTGAACAGTATTTCGAGGGTGTGAAGTTTCTTTCTATTTTTAAAACGGATATTATTTTATTCTTAGCAGATTCAGAACTTTTACTGTCTCCGAGAGGACAATAAGAGATTTATTTCCTAAATCCAGATTACAAACCACACAAATCACTTTTCTTTTTTAATTTAAATGACGAGCTTCTATACAATGTTCTCCTTTCAAATCTCTAAGTCGTCAATTTGATGATTTATTAACCAAGCACATGAACATAAGCAATTAATAATTTACAAGCCGAGATGACCCAGTGGTAAGAACGCGTGAATCTTAACCGATGATCGTGGGTTCAAACCCGGGCAAGCACCACTGAATTTCATGTGCTTAATTTGAGATTATAATTCATCTCGTGCTTAACGGTGAAGGAAAACATCGCGAGGAAACCTGCATGTGTCAAATTTCACTGAAATTCTGTCACATATGTATTCCACCAACCCGCATTGGAGCAGCGTGGTGGAATAAGCTTCTAACCTTCTCCACAAAAAGGGTAGAAGAGGCCTTTGCCCAGCAGTGGGACATTCACAGGCTGTTACTGTACTGTACTGTAATTTACAATAGTCAATTAATTACTTAAAAAAAGCAATAGTGCTCGCCTGCGATTGAATCCTTAATTCACTTAATAAATTCAAATTCAAAATACTTTATTCAATATAAATATTACACTTTATATATATATATAAGTATTACACTTTTTATTTGATAGTCAATCTAAAAACTACCACCGGTTTGGAAAAGAAACACCCTGAGAAGAACCGGCGAAAGAAACTCAGCGGGATTTTTTGTCTTTTTTCATTGTATCAGGTAATGTTTACAAAAAAAAATAAAAAAGATGCCATCTCGGACTCAGTCAGTCAGCGTTAGAATTTTATCAAGTGTATTAAACAAACTACATTGAAACACATACATATAAAATTGTCTGAATACATTTGATATATTCACGAAAAATTCTATAAAGTAGACTCCAGTGTAAATAAATTCACTCACATTTTCAGATTTTATTACTCGAAAACCAATCGCCGTCTTTAGCGTCTACAGTCTCAATGTAACACTTTTATATCGCACAGAATAAGTCCAAATGGTTTCAGTTACACTCTTGTCATAAAACTAACAGTCAATAAATATAACATAATGTGCCTTAAGTGTCGTCAGGAATCGATTATCGTATTTAATAGAGCCGTTATCTTTATATCTGGCTTCATTGCCATTCGCTATATTTTGAACAAATGGGTCGTCACAGGAGCAATAAAATTCTAACTGCTACTTAGACTATTAATTTAATTATATTACATATAATAACAAACAATATCATCGTTCATTTTATTTTACGACATGTAGTTTTTTATTTAATAATTTTGATCAATTTGGCAAAGGCCTACAACAACTCAACTTAAGGAGAAGCTAATTCAAGAATAATTTTAATAATTCGATAAATATCGATTATCGATTCGATTATAATCGATTAAATAGTACTTAAAAAATTAATTAATTTTAGGTAAAATGAACTAAGAATTTATAAGAAAATCAAAATACGTAGATTATAAAACACTACTTTTATATTGTACTATTAAATTCTATTATTTTTTAAATCCAGATGTAAATAAATAGTCATGATTACAATACTAGTTAATAATTAACTGATAAAGTAGGTATAGTTTAATATTATTTTCAATAGTTAAATGTAGCACGTTGCTATATTTCCAACGTGCCGAATAAGTATTTACAAAGTGACTGCATCCAAATGACAGGACAAGATGAATCGTCGATTATGACGCGTGTTTTTACATGATATTCGTAAAAAGCGCCAGACCGGCAAAAAGTCCAGTCAAGAGACGGGTGGCCGCCCGCCTAACTGTCAATCATCGGCAATCGTTTATTAGAATCGACGAGAGGCGTGAGCCCGATACGACGACGTTACGTGTATTGCGACCTCACCGAACATTTATCATCTAAAAGGACGTTTAATATGTTATGCCTCGGTGACAGGTCCCGCGATAAGCGACGTATAAACCGCGACGTTCATAATTTGTGAATTTCCATCATAATACGCCTTTCGGTTTTGCGGTCTGTGATTTGTGTGATACGGAACGGTAATTTCGTGTAATAAATTAGCACTCGCTACCTTTTCTCGGATGTTTTACGTTAGTTCAAAATTATAAATAACTAGCTATGCCGCGCGGCTTCACCCGCGAAATTAATAAATAAAAATATAATAAATTATTTGATTACTATAATAACACACACACACACACACACACACACACAGAAACGTATGTGCGCGCGCGCGCGCACACATACGGCTACTGGTAAAGAAATACGTAGTTAACGATTTGAAATTAATTTTCACCGATCTTATATATAGCCTAACATTTGCGCCATCACATCTTCTTTGTGTGTACCAATTTTCATCAATATTGGTCAAGGCGTTCTTGAGTTATAAGAAGACATACAGACAAAAATGAAAAAATAGTATAATGTGAATCACTGCATCATAAAACAATTATTTAACATAAAATTAGGTGAAAAAGAAAAATGTAAAGATAGAACCAATAGATTTATATAGTAGTATAGATATAGATATATTTCAACAGTGAAAAAAATCCTTTAATCTTTGTTATTTTAAGTTTAATAATGATTGACAGATGCGCAAATAGAATTAACACATATATCACAATCATAATTTAGTTGCTAGAAAGTTATCATTATTATTATTTAGTAAAAGAAAACATTGCTTTATCAAATAAAAGTAATTGATTAATTACTCACTGTTATATATTTTTCGCAACGAAATCAAATCATATATTTACTAGAAAAGCTACTAGGATGACACAAATAAAACTAATTTGTTATATCAAAACGATGTCGAGTAGACAAAACCGAAGTAGGACACAAGGAGCGCTAAAGTTTATTAGATTCTAAAAAAACGGCGCCACGGATCTAACCTGCAGATCACTTGTCCTACAGATGGGCCTCCTAATCAATAATGTGACAGTTTGAAAAGAACGCTAGTCATTGGAGCACCATAACAAGCGACATAAATCAACGGATTCCCTTTGAACTTTGAAACCGGTAGGATATTAAAATGTACCATCAATCTAACCAACATCTTAGGAATTCCTTTGGACTCGTTTTTTTTTTTATCTCTTTGCTAATATAAGTATATGTATAATATTTTTTATTGATTTTAAGTTGATTTTACTCAGAGTTCTGTAGAATCGATTTAGAAACTGAATTCTCTTTATAGCGGAAACTAGTGTGCCTAAAATCAATGCTTAACATCAGGCAAGACAATGGTCGAACGCTGGCCTACTTAGGGTAAAAAAAAAATTAAAAATTGATTGTTTTAAGGATTTCGACCACAAAACAATAAAAGTACACAAGTGTGTCCACAAACACAGACACACTCACTATTCCCTCACTCTCATAATCCGATCCGAAGGCAATCCGACACGACCGGAAAGAGTTCAGGTGCAGATGCAACGACTGTACGTGCTATCCCAGACACGGGAGTATATACAATTTTAATTTCAGACTCCAAACTAAGAATCTTCGACAATAAAGCCCAGTGAATACAGGTTTTGAACTCGGGACTGCAAGATCTGCGGCCTTACATCTAGCCTGATCGAGATCAACGACGGTATAGGGCAATCTATTGATATGCCATATAAGCCTCGTAACTGTCTTATACTTTACAGGAAAACGTTAACAAAAGCTAAGTATGAACCTCCCACAAAAATATATAATCAGAAATACAGTGTGTAACAAAATTCGTGTCCGACCCGTGAAGTGGTTATTAGGTATCGTGTGTCGGTTCTATTTATGTAATAATTTTTAAAATACTAAGAAATTTTTTATCCCGGTTTAATTTTTCTTTTAATTAAATGACGAAAATTACATATCAACACAGGTGCGGGCAATAGCTCGATAGCTCTTACCTATCGGGTAGCTAAGACACGAGGTCATGACCTCAGTAGTCCACGTTTTTACAACCAACAGTTTCGTTAAACACAATTAATATATTTTTTTAAGCAATTTTTTTGCTTAACAAAATATATTAATTGTGTCGGACACGAATTTTGTTACAACCTGTATATGTTAAACAATAGAACTCTACATTTTTTTTTCAATATTTAATACTTATACAGTTTTCTCAACTTTAACAATTATCACATAAAGGAGTATTATTTTACTCCTAAATAAAACCAAAACAGGAATATAAAAACTGTTAAAATTTATATTATTTTAAAACATAACAACAATATACCCATCTATTATATTGTATATAATACCTACAATTTGATAGCGACTAAAAAAACAAATCATTTATATGTTTAATTAATTAGATTTTTTTCACTTGCGGAACCCTATAAGTTTAAAGCAATGTTAAAACTCATCCGTAAAACACAGGCCACGTCAACGGCATGTGTTCCGTATCATAAAGTTGAAGTATATACTACTCGTATTTGTCGCACATTTGTCGTTATGAAGTCCATTCCACATATGTTTAAGGATAAGACAAATACTTAGAAATAAAATGTCAGTATTGCTGAGTTTCTTTCGCCGGTTCTTCTCAGGGCTGGGTGTATCTTTTCCAAACCGATGGTAGTTAACAGTTTGACTATCAATAAACACAAACACAACAAATGTAATGCTTCAATGTTGAATAAAGTATTTTGATTTTGACATACTAATACGAGGACATTGAAAATATCGTAGATTTTATAAATTACTACCAATTATTTAAAAAATATACAAAATATATGCACAAAAAAAAATTTTAATTACAGGCACTACATAAGATAAGGTCCTCCAGACCGATTTCGGCCACGGCGGTCAATCTCAAGAGAGATTAGCCAACTGCGCAGGAGATATTATAGTGCACAAGTGTGTGCGCAAACACAGGTGCACTCTCTTTTCCTTAGCTCTCATAATCCGATGGGACGGCAATCCGACACGACCGGACAGAGTTCAGGCGCAGGACCAACGGCTTAACGTGCTTTCCGAGGCACGGGAGTGTACACACTTCCAACTTCCAGACTCCGGGCTGCTACTGAGAATTTTCTGACAGAAAAACCCAATAACTATTTATTGGCCCGACCTGGGAATTGAACCCAGGGCCACCGGGTCTGCGGCCTTATATCTAGCCACTAGACCAACGAGGCAGTCAGGCACTACATAATACTTATTAACATTTGCTTGCACAGTATATAAATAGATAAAGAATGTTGTCGAAACACCAATGTATTTATTCGTAAAACATTACAAATTATATAAACATGGTATCGTATAATTCACAAATAGTTTTTATTATGATTTTTTTTTTATGAAAATGTAATTTCAAATGTTAAAATAAAACATTTTTTATCTTTAAATAATGTCACATAATTGTCAAATTAATAAATTGTAAAGTAAGTTTATACTTTTATTGTATTGGTTCTGTAAATAAACATGAAAAAGACGATGAGACGGCAAAACTTCCATTCGATATCGTCTATTGGTACCAAAGGAAAGATCTTTTCATACGTTCCGATGCATTTGTTATTGGTTATAGAGCAAACTTGTACATTACACAATCGTATATTTCGATACAATAGCTACTCTTTTATAAAATATTTAATACAAAATTTGAACAATACATTAGTCATTTCAATTGATTTATAGTCCAGACAAACATTATTTAAATCGGTAGAAGATTTTCTAATACAACTTAAGTCTGTGCGAACTGAGAACTATATATGTCAAGATAAAAATTAAATTCCGTTTACATTATGATCCGAACATTACAAAAAAAAAAAATTAAACATAACATATACATATCAAATAGTCTTCTAACAACTTTTGTTATTCAAAACTAATTTAATAGACTAAGGGAAATATTTATTCGGCCGAATAACGATTAAATACGTAACAATTAATTGAATTCTCTATTCTCTATAATTCTACACATAGTATTATGAAATATAATTTGTAAAGTTACTTAATATCGATTTTTATTCGCATTTTTGAGTGCACAAATGGTTTTATTGGTTTTTTTGTTATTTTAAATGACTATTAAATCGTGTTACTGATACGATTACTATTTTTTTTTTTATTGCTATTATGTATATAATAAATGTGTTTTTATTTATTTTACTAACTATGATAGCAGTTATTTTATTCGATATTTATTTCTTTTCTTTAATTAAAAATTCCGAGTGTCGTATATTACTATTTTTAATTATTATTTTTATAAGATTAAATAAATAAAAAATTTGCACATCTCAATAAAAACCATTTCAAAATAAGAATGATTGTAAATATCAATTATATTTTGTCCAGCGCAAAAATAATCAGATAAGATTTTCATTAATTCGCTTTTGTTTCGTCTGGAAAACTAGATACATGGCGTGATGGCTGAAACAGATAAACAAAGTTAAGACAAAGCAACGCTCATCAATCTGTGTTGCCAGATTAAACATTGTCTAGCAGAATAATTCTTCACTATATGCTTTGCGGTTGCTCTGATGCGTTGCCACTTAAAATGTCGACGAACTTCTAAACTTTTCGTCCAAAAGTTACTGAATGGAAATGTTTGTCAGCCCCTCGATTCGCCTCAGTTGTGAACTTAACTGTGAAGCGATTTTGAGACAATGGTCCAGTGATATCATTGTATGATTAGTACTTTCAAACTAAAGAGACTATTTTGATTTACAGTTGTATGAAACGTTAAATACGTTATCTCTCTCTCTCTCTCTCTCTCTATCGCTTTAGAATCTCCCTTACTCTAATGATACGGTATTTTAAAATAAAATGTGTACGTCATAGGTTAGGCTCACATAATAAACATCTTTTCACGTTACCAACAGGACCACATATATTTATACATCTAGAAAATCAACATATAAACGTACTAAAATTATAAAAACTATGTCCGTTTTGAAATCTTCATAATACAAAAGTTTCATATAAATCTAAAACAAAGAAACATTATTCTAAATAATTATTTTTCATAATATTATATTAAGCAACATAGAACCCGTAATATATCAACAATTAAAAAAGTTATTTCTAATATCACCTTGTAAAACAACTAAGATTATTTTTAAAAGTATTTTCCAATTTAAAAATAGCCATTTTCATTTTCAAATAGAACAACAATGTAAAGCGGAAATGTCTTGAATAATTGTCGTGAATCCGATCTTCCAATGAAATGCGGTTATTCTTTACGTAGCGATAAAGATAAAGGACATGATTTATCCTCGAATGTTGCCACTGAGACTGAAGATGGCAAATGAATGGAACACTAAATCCTCTTCGTATAAACACGTCCCATTAATCGTTATTTTAATTGGACGTATACTTAGAAAAAGAGAGAAAGTAACGAAGAAAAAGTCTCGGAATAATGTTGCCAGGCATTATATATAGCGGCTCAGATAACTCTTTATATTTTAAGTTAATTATAAATAGACAATAAGAGATTAATATTTTTATACCATTTAATAAAATTAAGTTTAAACACACGCTTTATGAAAGTTTTAATAATTACAATCTTGAATTTGAGGTAACAGCTGTGTTGGACTGTTTAATTAAAAGTATTCATACCTAATTCATTTAATTGAAATCAAGTATATAAATGAATATATTAATGAAATTATTATACAAAAAAACTAAATTATTCAATCTTAAACAACTGTTCACATATAATACTTAAGTTTTAATAAAAAAAACATTACAACTAATTCCTTAGACACAAACATAAAATTACATAAGAAAAATATAACACATAGGTAACTTAAGAAATAAGATTAAACTACATTTGTTAACACCAAGAACGCAATATGGTAAAAAAACGTTGTTGTTTGAGGGAGCACAGCTATATAATCAATGATGACTTAAAAACAAACGAAAAAATAAATATATTCAAAAGAAAACTAAAAGATCATGTACTGGGATTATTGTAAAATCAAAGAAATAAAATTTTATTAGTAAAATCAAATGAAAAAATAATAATAAAGATAAAAACTAACTATATATATAAATTACTTTGATTTTAAAATAATCTTAATGTTAATGTTTATATAGACCTTAATGTTAACTCCAGAAACATTTTTTTTTATATAATATTAATTTTTAGCTCATAAGTGTACTATACAAAGTTCTTATGAGAAATAAATTCTTTAACTACAAATACACACGCCGTCGTCTGTTTCTAAGGATACTTAATGCTTATTAAGTGATGTTATGTAATAGATAGCAGCCAACAGATATATATTATATATATCCTTCCAGATGTCACGCAGGGTAACAGACAACTGAGCCCACGGGCCAGTCATATTAATTAAAATTCATAAAATCGTACACAAAAGAAGTATAGATTTGAACATAATTGATTAGGTTTTTATTACTTTTAGAAGAAGATTGATTTGTCCTTATAACCTTCTCTATAACTTTGTTAATTTTAGAATAGTCATCTTCTTCTATAGACTGCAAAAATTACAAATCACCCCTAACGCCGTCAATGCGCTAAGTTACAGGATCCACATCAAGTTCGCATTCGAGGAGCGTGATGGTATAAGCTAAAGCCGAGCCGAGTCTCTCAAATGAAGAAGAGCCCAGCTACTGCTAAATAACAACTCGCAATTAAAAGATAATATATATAAATGTAATCGGACGTATTTAAAAAAATATAAATAACCGCCGTTTTATACGTTCTTGCACGCGTTATTTTATGACTCTGAATTACGATAAAATATCAAGATCTTTTTACCACCGTCGTCGGTAAACTAAACGTGATATACCGACGTACGCATTGCCTCGCAGATGATGCGATAATTAAAGAAATTTTCGCGGTTAATAGCCACTTATACTCGTGTCGTGCATTTATGCCGCGTAATATATAGCGCCTCTCATATATATGCCTACGTGCCTCTTTTATTACACTTCATTGACTCGAAAAACTTAAATAAGAATTAAAATAACATTATATTATTTGTTATTTATTAAGCCGCTTAAGTGCTCGAGTCATAAACATTCACATTTGTATAATTAATTTGAAGCGCATAAAACTCTTTGATCTTGTCTTTAGACAAATTAAATTATATTGATTTTATGTGAGACTGGACCTTATTTCTGATAACTCAAATACTGATGTTCACCAAGATAGTCCTATTCCGGGGAGGAGGAGTAAGTGTCAAGATGCAGGCCACCATCAACAATCATGTTATGAAACAAAGAGAACTGCTTATGAAAGAAAACAATAATGATTAAAAATGATATTGTTAGCACGAGATTTCATCATGACATTTCCTTCATCGTGAAGCATAATATGTAGTACAAACAAAAATTAATTGCAACGAAGTCTTGATGTGTAACCGGCGATCTTCGATTATGATCCACGAGTGACAGGGTCGTCTCGGCTCTGTCAATTAGCTGTTAACTAATAACTTGGTATCTTTTTATTTTCAGGCTGCCTCGGCGCAATTTCGGCTGGCGTCGCACTTGCTCTCTCGCCGGTTACGGTTGCGCTCTGCGTGCGCAAATCAACGCGCGTCACTGCGGTCGTTGGCGGGCTGGTCGCCGCCTTGGGCTGTCTTTTTACGTCATTTGCTACACAATTCCATCAATTATTCTTCAGCTACGGTAAATATCACTTGGCCTCAAGGCAATTATTTTAGAGCAAATAAATGGTTTTTTTTTATATAACGAGCCATAAAAACGTTACTTAAGTAAAAATACTTATCTTGTATAAGAATTTAAAGTCGTTTAAGTTTTATTATCAAAATATTTTAACAAGAAAACATTGACATTTAAATTTGACATGTATTGATTTTATTTCATTCTTAATTTTACATACAAATATAAAGTTATACGTGAATATATACTTTGGAAGTAATATATATATAACAAATCTTACATAATATCCAATGAAATTTAAATATTTATTCATCGAGATTTTAAGATCTTAGTAATTACAGTTACATTTGAAACTAATAGGTAACTTCCTTGTAACATCATAATTCTGTTAAAGAAAAATACGAACGATGTGTAATCAATAATATGTAATATATACAACCCGGCTTATCATTCTATTTTTGAAATATATAGTACAAAAATCTTACTAACATTACTTAAAAAAAAAAAAAAAAATTTGAATAAATTAAAAGTCATTATAATATGAAACATGAAATATAAATTGGAAATATATTTGTTCGTGTATCCAAACATAAACAATGGTTATAATCTCTGCAGTCTCCTGACGGCTCAATTTATTTTATCACTTACATCTCCCGCACCCGTTTAAGAACATCAAAGGTAGCCGTAATTGGCACTGAGGGTAAATGAGTGTAATTCAATAAACCGCACGTTCGAACCGGATGTACAAATTGAATATTGAAACAGGCATATTTCGAAGACTTTATCGTCTAAAATAATATCATTTAAACGGTAGATTTTAGGCCAAATAAAAGGTCAAAGCTTCGTAAAAACTCGTCATACCAAAGTGTATTATTTATTAGTACTTAAAAATCATCATAAATAAGGGAATCATTATATTATTTGTATTGACTTATCTTTAACTAAAATGGCTGTATTTTCAACGGAATTCATATCTAAACTATCAGTCACGACTTAATACGAAATGTTAATTGTATATAAAGAAACTATTTTAGGTTAAATAGTAATCTATTATAAATAATGTAGTTGTTATTGTACTAATTACCGCCCGCGGCTTTACTCACGTGTAAGAGGTAGGATTCTAAGAGGTAGTCTATGGCCGTTTCCGTATCCAACAATATGTATGCAAAATTTCATGCTAATCCGTTGGATAGTTAAGACGTGAAAGCGGAACAAACAAATAGTTAAACTCACTTTTTTACTTACTAACGTTTTGCCCGCGGTTTTCTCGCGTAGTTCCCGTTCCCGTGGAATACGGGGACCCAATGTGGCTTATGTTACTCGCTGATAATGTAGCTTTCCATTGGTGAAATAATTTTTGAAATCAGTTATCGGATTAGGTTTGAAAGTGTAACAAACAAACAAACTCACGTTCGCATTTATAATATCAGTTAGGATCAGGATAATATTATTTACGATATTATAAAAACACTAGTTTTCGCCCGCGTGTTAGGGGTATAAGCTTGCTGAAGCAAGCAAGGGGTACCAAATCTCATCATAATTGGTTCAGTGCTTTAGCCGTGAAATCATAACAGGTAGAGTTCCTTTCGCATTTAAAATATAAGTATGGATTTACAAGCGTAACAGAAACAATAATATAATTTAAAAACAAATCGTACAACGTTCCTCGCAATACGAAAATACCGATCAACAAAACGAAGCATTTATAAAGCAAGGACATAGAGAATGCAACATCGTGTGATCCTATTCGCATTCTATCGCCATCAAATGGCGCCGCAAAAATAACGCTGTGCATTGCATAAATGTACGCGCTAAGCTGACTATCTTCAAGGATAACGTCGTTGCGACCGGCAGAAATTGTATTAGCATTTAAATTGAGAATAAGGCAAACGCTGAATGCAATTTGATAGACTCCCGTGGTCGATACGATCGCTGATCTAAATCAGAGTACCCGAAGCATCAATGTAATTAGGAACTATTTGAATATGTTAATACTAGTTAGTTTCTTGTAGCCAACTGCTGCATTCAGTAACTGCTTATATATTGCGCCAATCCCTCAGAATATAAATTAAGACAAATATTAAGAAAACAAAAGCCGAGATGGCCCAGGCGACGCATGAATCGTAACCAATGATCGTGGGTCCAAACCCGGGCAAGCACCACTGAATTTCATGTGCTTAATTTGTGATTATAATTCATCTCGTGCTTGGCGGTGAAGGAAAACATCGTGAGGAAACCTGCATGTGTAAAATTTCACTGAAATTCTGTCACGTGTATTCTTATTTTATTATATATATGTAAGTAACCACTTAAAATATTAATCTTAGTATAGGGTTTTCCATTAAGGGCGCTTGATCGTGCAGAACTTCCATCGTAGCGTGTGCTGTGTGGCACGTAGCGCCGTCCTGTTGAAACCACATGTTGTCCAGATCCATATTCTCGATTTCAGGCCAAAAGAAGTTGGTTATCATCGACCGGTATCGCTCACCATTGACGGTGACGGCCACACCATTATCGTTTTCGAAAAAATACGGACCAATCACGCCTCCGGCCCAAAATCCGCACCAAACAGTCACTTTCTGCGGGTGCATTGCCACTTGGTGAACCTCGTGTGGATTGGTCTCGTCCCAAATACGGCAATTTTGCTTGTTGACATAGCCATTCATCCAAAAATGCGCCTCGTCGCTGAAGATGATTTTTTTGCCAAAATCGGCGTCAACTTCCAACTGCTCTAATGCCCAGTCAGCGAACACACGGCGCTGTCTATGGTCATTAACCTTGAGCTCTTGGGTCAGCTGGATCTTGTACGGGTGCAGGCTCAAGTCACAACGCAAAATTCGCCAAGTTGTCGTCTGCGAAAGGCCGAGTTCCTGTGCGCGACGCGGAATTGACTGCCGCGGGTTTTCGAGGACACTGTCGCGCACAGCGGCGATATTCTCGGCAGATCTCGCGTTACGTTGACGCACGGGAACCGGCTGATTGTTAACTGACCCGGTTGACTCGAATTTGTCCACCAATCGACGGATAGTCGACTCGGCAGGACGATCATCGCGACCGTAAAACGGGCGAAGTGCGCGGAACGTTGCTCGAACTGAAGACCCATTTTCATAAAACAATTTTATGATTTGCACGTGCTGCTCGACACTGTAACCTGCCATGGTGGTTTGGGAGGACGGAATGAATATAACACACTGCATTTGACAGCTGTCACTCAAACAACATGGCCGCAATCAGCTGTCAAAGTTCAAGCGTCCCTATTGGAAAACCCTATATATGGAACAATATACGTCAACAGCGGAGGTATATAAATAACCAGCTTATATTATACTAAATTGCCTTTTTAATGTTCAAAACAAAAATACATTTTAATGAGATTTATCAGAATCAAATTAAATGCAACCAAACATTTTTATTACTGTCCTGATTTTACGTATTAAGATAATAAAATGGATCATTTATTTTAGGAGAATAATGTCGCCTAATATATGATGGTTATATGAATGTGTTTATGTGTATTTACTTATAAATATCCATTTAGGCATTCAAGAAAAAAAATTACGTACCTTTGGAAATCCGCCCGAATCCATCATAATGATTATTAGATTTTATAATTATAAAATTCCGTAAAGACTTTTTTGTTTAAATAGTGTTACACAAGAAATGAAATTACGAAATTATCACCTTTTAAGCCTTATTATTTCAGCTGTCAAGACTGCTTTTTCAACTGTTAACCATTACAGAAATGAGTGAAATTAGGTTTTAAATATATATATATAGGTATGTAATCTAATTCCTAATGAGTTACTCTCTTAAACTTTATGAAATATAGACAAAATATATGTAAGAGTTCTTCTAGAAATAGCTAAAGTTTTTGCGCGTTAAAATGAGAAATTCGTTAACATATCAGACTCGTGAATTACTCGTACGTACGTACTCAGAAGTACTCGTAATCCTAATTCGTACTGGGACTGAATTTTCACTAAAAGATTTTTGTCGTAGACAACGTTATAAAACCACTTACCATTATTAATGTAAAACAGTAATTTACTCCGCTTATTGCAAAAAAAAAAAAAAAACATTTTATTCAGCTAAAAAAATATAGCAACGATATCGTAGATTAAAAGGTGGAACAAGCGAGACAGCTGAAGAAAGATCAGGGGCGGATTTGATACGTTGGCTGCCCTAGGCCTACGAAAGATTGCCGCCCCCTATGTGCTGTAAAGCATGAAAAATTAAATAAACTATATAAATTAAATTAAAATGGGAAAAGAACGATAGTCAGTAAATGATTCAGTCAGATAATTATATCTCAATCAGTATTTCACTTACCATTTAATTGGACACATTTTTAAGTTTTTACAAGTACGCGCGTGGGCAACTACTAAAAAAAAAAGGACCAAATTTTGCCGCCCTAGGCCCGGGCCTACTCGGCCTATAGGGAAATCCGCCCCTGAGGAAGATGTAGCATTATGATTATTTAACAAGAAAATAAAGTTATATTTATATTATAATGTAAAATCATTCTTTGCTACTCTGATTACAAATAAGAAATATAATTTGATACGGCTAAAATGAATGTCATTACGATATCGTCACGATGTCGTTTAGTTTAAAAGCAGGAACAAACGATGGGGAGACAAAACATGTTAAGCCGCAATTTTATCCAATGTAATGCAATACGGACAAGGAAAGTAACTATTTTATGTTTCTACTTTATAATTCAAAGAATGGAATAAGATATTCAAAGGATTCTTTTGTTTCCTATTGCATTATCGCTTTGTTTTTATATAAATGATCATAACAATACTTATTAATATCAATGCATCGAATAATAGGACCCAATATTCAAAGAAGGCACTCTACAGAAGAGCCTCCTCAACAAAGATTTTTTAAACAAAAATCCAATCCGATTTCGAGTAAACACTTTTAATATATATTGTACAAAGTACAATTTTTGTATTTTATTATATCCGGATATCAATGTATGGATATTTGGTAAAATAATTTAATTTGTTCCGCAATAAATTATTAAAACAGCCGAGTGAAAAATTGTTCAATTTATTTGGAAAATAATTAATGGCCACTCCGTTGTTGCCCCGGGGCTCTAGACCTTTAAGTTCGGCCCTGATCAACTAACTCGTAAATAAATTAATCTATTAACATTTGATTACTCACCTCATTGATAAAGAGAAAAAAATATTCAAAAACTATTGTAAGAAAAGAATTAACTACGGTTTTCTTAAACATGAATTATTTTTAGTGTAAATAATAAGTCCAGGTCAAACGTTACAGGACTACACTAAACTATATGGATTGAACAAACGAAAATATACAATTTACATAGAAGGGTCCATCACACAAACCGAAATTAAAAAAAAAACTTTATTAATTGCTTTATTCGTTTTTATAGCACACGTTATTATTATTTTTCTATTACTACCTTCCTCTTTTTTAATTTTCAACTACTTATTTACTGTATCCGAGACACTATTTTTAACCTTTTCTTTTTTTTTTGGCGCTGGGAAAACGCATTACGCGTTTCCCCGCACAGTGGAGGGTATGTGGGGCTCACCATATGTCCAGGGCACCGAGTGTGCCCCGGTCATCGGAATACCCTCTAAAAACCCAGCGGTACCCTTCCCGTCTTAACGGGAGCGCCACGGGATCGCTTGCGCATGCTACCGTGACGCTCCGACAACTATTTTTAACCCATATTAACGTATAAAATTGTAATTTTCTCATTTTAAGTGTTTTTTTTTTGTATTCTTTATGAGAAAATAAATGTCTTTAAGCCGAAACCGAACTGAATTCAAATAGTTTCCTTCTCAGTCGATCATCTTGGAATCGTAATTTACGTGTTTAAGCACATATTTAGCTATATTCCGAAACACCGAGTCTAAATTGTATACCCGAGAATATCGGGCAATAAAATCAATGTTTATTCTTTTTTGTTTATTAAATCTCATAATATATGAACAACAATTACATTTCTTAATAAAAATAAACGAGAACATTTTCGAACCGTCATTAACATGTTGTTCAAATTATATGTATGTATTAATGTATGTAGCTACCACCGGATCAAATAATAGAGTCTACCAAGAATAACTGGAACTTTAATATAAAAGGAAATGAATACTTTGCAATAAAAAAACATTTTACATGTAACTATCAATAGAAACGCATATTTTTTTTATAAATAATGCTTATTATACAGCTTGGAATTAATATTTGTTATGTTCATACCGGAAACATAAACATATTTGTATACACGTAGATATTTTTTTATTGATAAAAATTAGTTTCTAGTCGTACCTTCTCGGTAAAATGTACATTCGAAGCCGGTGATAATTTTATTAACCTTGTAAAATGATTTAAAAGTGACGTGACTTAACGAAATCAAGCTTAGCTTCATAAGCTAGATCTAATATATCATGTATATGTGCTAGGTATAAATCGAATATATTCTGTATGTTACATCGAAAACCCTTTGTGCGATAAGCGACCGTATCCTGGAGGAGTCCCCTATAGTTCTCACGTGCTGTCAGACGCTCCAACTTTATTACTTCCACTGTTTCACTGAACTAGATTCAGTGGCGGCATATTTATGATGCTGTTCTTCGTTTTATAGTATACTATAGAGATAAGAGCTTACTACAAAAATTGTATATCACATTTAAAGAGTTTTATGTTATTACTAGCGATTCTAGCTAAATAATTTGACACAATAAAACTACCTCCGGTTCTGAAAAGAATTACCCTCACTTGACAAGAACCGGAGAAAGAAACGCAACGGGTTTTTTTACACACACAGTTCTTATTACATTACTGTTAAAGCGTTAATTATAATTATGTGTTCAATCAATTTAAAAACTCGCGAAATATACAAATACATTATTTCTATTTATATATATTTATTTATAATAAGAATACATGCAAAACTTATTACCATTTCATACTTACAACTAATTTGAGTGGAAAGCGTCAGCTGAAACAGTAAAGTGATCAGTTCTTGGTCAAATGTGATACTTTCATAGTTTCAACTCTTTCATAGTTTTAGCCTCTGTCCTTTCCTGGACTCCTGGTATAAATAATAGGTGACCTGATAACTATATAGGGCGATTTAAACCTTTTAACTAAATTCAGTTACAGTACAAATTGAGAGTAACTCAAGAGAGTGCTCAAATGTGAACATAGTTTTAGATACCCACGGTCCTTTACTGGACTCCTGAGTCCTTGTAAAATCATTCTGATCAAATCATCCTTAATGATCGATTTAATATTTAATACGTAAGCGTACCAAATTACTGACACATTTATAATATTAATAAGAATTTACAAATTTGCTGGTTTTTATCGCGCTTACTCTTCGTTAAGTGTCATCAATCTTGACGCACATAACACGTTCACGGTTATAGGATTATTACACGCTTATGTAATTCGAGATGTAGTAATATACGTACCTAATATATTATATTAAGCTGTACATAGGGCTTAAAATTGATGAGATCGTTAATATAAACTTAACTGTTCATAAATTTTATTAATTCCATACTTAGCTTGTTCTGTTAATATCAATAACAGAGTTGAAATATATTTATTTACTAGTAAATATTATATTAAGGAATGAACAATAATTGGCTAGTTACAATGAAAAATATTGTAGTTTTAATTTACTTAATACTAAGTGGGTATAGGGTATTGGAATTTATATTAGATAGCGCGCTCACGCTTAATGAAATACATTGCCAGATACATGTTAAAACAAATATTCATTTATTTCTAAACTGTATTTAACATAAACTTAACGTACAATGATAACGATAAAGACAATTCTTCTTTTAATAATTTCAGGGACCGTCGTAGGTGTAGGCGTCGGCTTAACCCGAGACTGCTCAACGTTAATGGTGGCTCAATACTTCAAAAGGAGAAGAGAGCTCGTGGAGATCTTCATCGTAAGTGGCAGCGGTCTCGGGATAGCCGTCATGTCGACTTTCATCAAAAGCGCCATCAGGTAAACATTTGCAACATAAACAATCATATTTTAGTCCTAGAAATGAAGATACGTACATATATAGCCAGCGTTATTCCTACTGGCTGTAACCCACTATATTAGATTAAGGTTCACGTGTTCTAGACACTCCGATAGCATTCAAGATAATACCATAAATGATTTCAGAGCTATCGGTTGGCGATTGGGACTACAAGCGGTCACAGGAGTAGTTTTTGTCACTTTTATACTTGGAACATTTTACCGCTCCGCCTCTTTGTACCACCCACAACGTCGTGCCATACTGCATCTTAAAAACCAGAACAAAATCAAACGGAAAATGAAGGATAGAAATAAAACGGACGACAGGCAACCGTTTTTTGACTTTTCTACTCTGCGGTCAAAAACTGTGAGAATCTTACTAATGTCAACTGGAATATCAGCGTTTGGGATCAACACGCCGATATTTTATTTAGCTTATCATGCCGAAGAAGAAGGTTAGTAATGAACTCATTTATTTTTTCGGCCAGTAACATTTCATATTAGGTTGTTGTTCTAATTTTAAAATAAATATAAAATATACTTCTAGGATTAGGCGACACAGCGGAGCTACTCCAAGCATACCTCGGTTTAGCATGGGCAGTAGGTTGCGCGGCGTTTGGTCTGCTAGTACGGCAGAACTCAGCTGAATGCCGTATCGCCAGACAATACCTCACCCAAGCTGCCGTATTTGTATGTGCGTTAGCCACTATGGCGCTAACGGCTGTTGAAGGCTCGTATAGAGGATATGTAATGTTTGCGTGGGTCTACGGTAATTATATTTTGTTTTATCATAATTTAAACTTCATATTGATAATGAATCTACTCTCAACCCTGAATTGTAAATTTAAGGTATTTTTTGCGGCGGGTACCACTATTCACTTAAAATGTATACGTACGAACGTGTACGTTCCCGAAACTTCGCGCGCACGTGGGGTTTCGTGCAGTGCTCGCAGGCCGTGCCCATCGCTATTGGGGTGCCATTATCAGGTATAATAATAACGACGACGGTACCTAAATATAATGTACCTGTATTGGTAGGTAATTAACTATAATAAATCAACGCTACTTATAAAGCAATTTGATTTCTGCAATTTCCTTTTGATTTGCAAATAATTAAAATGCCATATTAACAAATAAGTAAAATGAAAGTGATTAAGATATTAAAAGGCATATAATAAAGTACCAGCTATTTGCCCGCATAGTTTGCATTGATGGCTCCTGTAAAATTATCTCTGAAAAAAAGATGTCTGTAACTACTCACATGCCTACTACAGACACCTTCACGATACTATAATAGAAATCTTCACACACGTTCCAACAATAAGACAGTAACAGCCTAATAATATCCCATGTCTGGGATAAGATCTCCTCTCCTTTTTCATGAGAAGAAGTACCAAAATTTAACTCAGTCGGATAACAAATGCATGAACTCATAAAATTTGAACAAAAACTAGTATAATGATTATATATAAGATAATGATCCTAATCTTTATATTTAACCAGGGTACATAAACGTGGGTTGCGGCGGCAAAGCTGGTTATTACTTCAGCTCAACGTGCTCGCTCATCGGTTCCCTGTCGCTTTTCTGCATCGACCTGCACCGTCGCAGCGTCGCTAACAAACACACCAAGTACGTTGACCACCATGCTTCAATATCCTTTTGTAATAGGAATGCAGACGCGCAAATAGTAGTCCTGGTGGTAAATAATCGTCACCAATCCATCCATATACATTGGCAATGTCAAAAACTTATCTGTAACTGTAACTATTCTGTTACACAAGCAATGAACTTCCAATGTAGGAACTGTTTGATGCAGCAGGTATCGAGGTTATTTCGCGGGTTGTTGTTTGTTTTTATTTACCGCCACAAGAAAGATAAACACGACATGATTACAATAAATTATTTATAAAGACAAGTAAGTTTCATTCAGTGGTGCTTGCCTAAATTTGAACTCGAAGTCACCAATGAAAATTATCGTGTTCTGGCCTGGACCTTTTTATCTTCACTTTTTTTTTACCTTGTCAAATCCGTCTGAGTAGGTACCATCCACTCATCAGATATCACATATATAGTGAGTGAGCCAGTGTAACTAACTATAGGCACAAGGATACATAACATCATAGTATAACACCAAGGTTGGTGGCACAATGGCGATATAAGGAGTGGTTGAAATTTATTTTATCACCAATGTCTATGGACAGTGATCACTTATCATCAGGTGGTCCATTTACTCGTACCTGTCTATATTCAAAAAATATATGTTTTTTTTTATATACTTCTACTGTGTTTTTATAATTTTTTCTTCAGAGAAAATGGCGGTACGGTTGGTTGCGAGTCGACAGCTACGTCGCGCAATCGTGATCGCGAACCGCGCACCGCTACCGGAGCTGCAACTGCATTAGGTAACACACACGAACTAACTCATTTATTTGCTCACACATACTCAGCCCTATTACCAATATTTATTTTTTTCCCGTAACATTAAAAAATATAGCAAACTTATTTAAATAACCCATTTACATTTACAGTCCTAGGTGCAGAACTAGTAGCACCAGGTAGAGCTGGCCGAGATCTATTACTAGACAGTATCGGCCCTGGTAGCCTCGGATCCCCCCCTCCCAATCTCCCTCCAGAACTGACGTGCATCAGCGAAGAAGGAGGATTAGACTTAGATTTAGATCTAGACATACCGGAACACCTGCTAGAGGAGCTGGATTGTGGGGGAGATTGTATTACTAGCTGTAATAAGGTAATTTAACTCCTATCTTCTAAATATAGGTAGAACTTAAATTTGAATTTTTCGTAGGTGTTAAATAAAGTTTAACTTGAGTAGTTTGTTAAAACAAAACAAGCAAATAAGCCGCCAGTTGGTGTGTGGTCACACTGGCTACAGACAATGCAGGAAGTGTAAACCATTCACTCCTTCGTAAATTTGCCGCCAACACTAGTGAATTATTGTTATTATTCGTCTTCAGTCTTTCTATATACATATACTATTAACGTTTTAATTGTCACTGAGTTAACTGACATAAACCTTGCTCACACGCAGCCTTGAGGCGGACTGTTAATACTATAATACTGTCAATACCTATCTTATGAAAGATATCGAAATGAGATCATAGATAATTTTGATTACTTTTTATAGTTTTGACATATTCCTAACAACTAGGAATTAAGTTATTTCTGTTTTTATACTGGTTATCTCATCTCTGCTCAAACCGCAACACAAAAATACAGATAGATACAATCAACGAGTCCTACCAACCCAGGTAGACTGCAAATTCCTACCACCAGTCAAATATTATGTTTGTAATTTTCATATACCATAATGTAGCCACAACTTCAATAATGTTACAATAAGTACCTACCCACAAACATAAAATAAGCGATTAATAATATTCGATAATAGATTAAATAGATGATAAAGAAGCATGAAGTTAGCATTTGTTGATCTCCAGGCAGGGTAAGTAATACTTGTCGGAAAAGAGTAACTACAGTACCCGTGCCGGTTCTTCTCGGTACATTCCGAACTATTTTTGACGTGATAACGTCTTATAAATTGATGAACGCCGGCTGAGCACGCACGAACGCACGAAAAAGCATGACTCATTGTCACGTTCCGCCTGAACCGAGTGTGCAAGTGAGAGCGCGGAACAAGCGATGTAAATAATGAGCGTTCGTAGAGACCTAAGCGTTCGGCTTGTGACGAATCTATCTCTCATCCACTCCATCGACCGATACGTCCGAGTATTCATCAATGTTTTCTTATGACGTTATCACGTTAAATTATTGTCCGTAAACCGAATTTACAGACTTTTTTTTTCATAATACAGAGATATTCTGAGAGAAGCACGTTGAAACTGAAAATGCAGTATCCTAATTAGTACAGATGCACTTACATTTACAAGTTTAAT
This sequence comes from Nymphalis polychloros, assembly GCA_905220585.2. Lineage (NCBI taxonomy): Eukaryota > Metazoa > Arthropoda > Insecta > Lepidoptera > Nymphalidae > Nymphalis > Nymphalis polychloros. The sequence goes on along the minus strand of HG992253.1, from coordinate 11,439,736 downwards.
ATTTTAATTCTTTATTACACAGGTGGAAAACTATTTAATGTTAAGCGAATATGAGAACAATCTAATCGCAGAGATTCCTAACTTGAACGAACGTCGTGGACGGCGATGGTCAATCGTCGTCGCCAACTCAAACTCCCCGCAGCCTTCCACCAATCAGGAGAACCAGAACAATACACCCGAACATCACAGAAATTCAATCAAATGGAAGAAAAAGTGCCATAACACAAACAATAGACTGATAACAGTGATCAATGAAGCATCGTTATAAACCACTAGTGGAATAAAGTTGAGACAATAAATAGAAAATAATTCGTTTAGTGTACCAATGACCTATTTAACCTCATAATTTATTTCTTGTGTGTGTATAGTAGCCTCATTTGTATAACGTTCGGTATTATTTATTAAATTATTATGAAAAATCTTTGCATTTTCTTTGAGAACCATGTTTTAACCACGATATAACATCATATAAATAAGTATTCACTTTTTTCCTACATTTCCACAGGCCTCCTCCCTTGTGACTAGAATTAGTCCAAATTGCAGAATAATATTCATTTAGGTACACAAAAAAGAGAATTAGGGAACTATACCATTTTAAACAAAATTACACTGCAAAACGTGTGTACACGGCATGCTTTTAAAAATAATACAGTCAGTAGCTTATAATAATTAATTAATTTCAATAAATTACAAAATCGAGGTAGTTAATAAGTTAGAATAATTATGGAAAATAATAATTCAATCACAAATAATTCATTTAAATTACATTAATCAATTAACAAAATAAATTCAAATTAAATTAAATAATAAGCAAATTAGAATTAATATATTAAAATAAAACAACATAGTTGACAATTAAATTTGAATTAAATTCATTAATAAAAAATATAATTTCAAAAAATAAGAAACTTAATATAATCGGCCAATCATTGGATAGTAGATAATATATTCCTTAGTGTTTTTAAATTTTGGGACAAGAGACCGATGCGAGAGAAGATCCTTCGGCCGCACTCCCGACAAGTGAATGCGCCCCCACATGGGCGGGGGTTTGAGGCCCGCTCGTGACGCGTCATACGTTTACCAGGCATCGTCGTGCTATGATTGTCTTTCATTGCGTTCGTTCGTGATACATTGATATACTTGGTTTTCTGTTTTGTTTTTTTTTTTTGGTTTATTTTTCGCTATATTTTTATATTGTTTTATTTCTATTACACATGGAGCACTGAAACAATTTACCAATGGAGTATAAAATTACATCCTTATAAAGTTTAACATATTAACTAAATCTCCGAGGTCAACGAGTTAAACTAGCTAAATAGTCACAAACCTTGGAAACTATATATATATAGCAAATTTGTATTTCAAATGTGTATAATATTAACTTTTTTCCGGGAAATTTAGCGTACGGCCTTAGAGTTCGAGCGAGATTTTGGATAACATTTTACGAATTTTTGCTTACTCGGATTAGGGCACCTGAAGATACGAGGCCCCGTATCATTGACACGGCTGCAACTACGCCCCTGATTAACTTCTACCGTTAATCAGGGGTTAAATTATACTCAGACAGGATAAAATCTACCAGGTATTACTAATTACTATATATAGTCAAAAGGCAGGTCGAAAGTACCCGTATGAAAAATTTAAAATGACATGAAACGTTTGAAGGGTACCAAATGAAAAAACATTTAAAAGAGGGTAGTTAAATATATTATTGACATTTGTATGATAGTAAAAATAATAGTAATCATTCTTATAACTAGCGAATACAATACTGCACAAAAATATTATTGGAAAACAATTATACTATAATCTCTGAGGAGTAACAATGTCTTCTAGGAATTGGGCGAAACAGCGCATCGCTTGTAACAGAGCCGCCAGGAGTATAGAGAGAGATAGACTTACCAACTTCTGATTCTCGGATTTAACAATTTCGTTGTTTGAAACAGGAACTAAACTGCGATTCGAATCTAAATTAATAATGCTTGAATTATCACAATCGACGCTATAAACATTTGTACCATCGACAGACTCACACATACTCGAATCACAAACTTCGTTATTAACATCACAAGATACATTTATCACAATGAAATCCGAATCGATTATGTTATTTCCATCGCCGTCCACTTCGTCGACGGGCTCGTCCAAGCGGGCCCTGAACGAGCCCGGCCTGAGGACGTTATTATTGTTAACGTTTGAACAACTTGGAATCTCATTCCAGAGCACAGCACAACGATTATTATTGGTTAGGCACTTCGTTACTACATTATCCGCTACGGTTGATCTTAAATTATCACTAACATTTCTATTACGATTATAAACGTACCTCGTGGAATCATCGTTTTCACCTGAGGACATACCACTATCGTTATCTATAATACTATCTCGTATTGGTGAGATATGATCGTTATTATTGTTTTCTATATTACTTTTAACTTCTACTTTAGTGCTATCAAAACTTCCATAGCTTTTATTTGGAGCATAGTTCGTATGCTGCTGTACCGTGCCCGGGGAGGGCACGGCCTCGGGTCAGGAGACTTTACCGCAAGTAATGCTCCCTTTTATGACTATCGTGTTCGATATAAGCTCTTGCGTCCCAAATATGCTGTCGACGTCGGAGAGTGACGCATTGTTCAGTGAACAGGCGTCATCGATTAACAGATCAGATCTTAATCCCTGTAAAAAAATAAGTTGTGTTTTTATCGGAACTAGAACTAGTTTGAATGAAGAATGATCTTTAAAAGTGGTTTTCCTCCTTAACCGTATCCACACATAGCCGATGCCTCTTCTGTATGATTCGGAAGGGAAATATTTATAAATCTTGGCTTCGAAATTCAAATATTTGCTATGATCATATTTTTTATTTAAAATAGTCAGGCAGCTTAGCAAATGGGCCACCTGAGAAGTTTGCACGACCAACCATAGACATTGTCACTGTAAAAAAATTAAACCATCCCCTACATCGCCAATGCGCCACCAACCTTGGAAACTAAGATGTTTTGTCCCTTTTTTTAGAGTATAGGTAGGCGGACAAGCATATTGGCCACCTGACGGTAAGTTTTCACCAACGCCCATAGACATCGCCGACAATGCGTCGCCAATGCGCCACCAAACTTGGGAACTAAGATGTTATGTCCCTTGTGCCTGTAATTACACTGGCTCACTCACCCTTCAAACCAGAATATAACAATACCAAGTACTGCTGTTTTGCGGTAGAATATCTGATGAGTGGGTGGTACCTACCCAGATGAGCTTGCACAAAGCTCTACCACCAAGTAACATATAAATGCAGATAACTAAATGACTACCAGTTTTATACGTTTTCAGTATAATATTTTTCAACTCTATAAGAAGAATAACGCAGTAACAGAAAAAAAAAACGTCAGAATTGGAACGTACACAAAACTACGAAACTACTAAAATTAATCAATAAATCCAATTTGTATAAATTATACTATACTAATCACTTATTATACATTAATAAAGTGTTGGACAAACACAACGCTCTTACCTCTGAAAAATATTCATAGTCTCTTTCGAATGACAGTAAAAATATGCAGAATATGCCCGCCAATATATAACTACAGACAGAACTGACAACATGACACACGTAGACGCCTTTGGAACCATCTGGAACATTACAATTAGGACACATGTTTTAATTTAAATTATACGAAAAAAAGATTAATTAACGAATTATACTTTTAAATGCATAGCAATTATTTGCCTTTTCTAATTTTTTTTTTGGTCAAGGAAAAGTGTAGACTTTACGGTCGGCTGCCTGCCTGATACAAACTTTATACTAACTCCTTGAAATGCTTTTACAAAACGAATCCATCAATTGCATTTAATTTAAAAAAAAAACTTTGTCGTCTCTACCGATAGCCATGGATTGAAATGGTTGCTGGGTGGAAAACTCAACTAAAAATACACGTATATTTTATCTGAATAAGCAATGTCATAAACGAAATATTCATTATTCGTTTAATCTCTTTTGAATCGTCATGTTACATGATTAAATTTCCCGTAAAACTACCATCAGTTGCATAGTAAACAATTACCATACGAGTAAACAATATACTATTCATGAAAATGTTTGGGTCTAATTTGGTAATTGACTTCTATTTTAATAGTTCTAATTTATAGGTTCAAAGTTAGTCTGTAATCGGTATATACTACTTTTATATATAATGTATATAATAAGATGAGTATTTCTTAGTATATAATGTTGGCTTCCTAATAAATAAATACTTTACTCTACTTCGTTTCTCTTACAACTTAAAGATTTACTTGAAATAAAACATTTCTTAACGAATATAATTGAATTGACTCTATAATAATGAATTATTGAATGAAATTGAATGAATTATCAAACAGTTTTATCTCACCTTCAGGCAAAAACGAAGATACCGTCCCGAATATCGCCATTAAAACTAGAACAGGGAAGCTCACGTTTGCAAGGCATTGCCGGACTACTGTCAATCTTCTATCATAAAACAATGTACAAATATATGTCGTTATGATACACTGAAACAAAAAAATAACACGATAATAAATTATTTTTATAATTTCCCGAACTTTATTCTATGGCAAATTTATGGGAAACACACCAAAATTTATAGGAAAATTACCAACCTGCACCCACATGTACAAAGTTCCGAAACCACATATAAATATATTTAATGCTCTTAGACATTGTTCATCTACCTGAAAAGAAAAATGACAACTATTAAAAAAAGCCGCACTAGTTTTTACCTCGTTTTTATTCAATATGTTATATTATTCAGTATGATCTGAGTATGATATTTATGAAGGATCTCCCACCCCTTGTATATTTGTCCATCAAAATTATAGTTTTATTTAGACCCTTATTCTTTCCGTTTATAGATTTACAATTCATCAAGATCATCATCATCAACCTTTCGTCGTCCACTGTTGGACATAGGCCTCTCCAATGGCACGCCACTGAGCTCGATCTTCAGCTCTCAATATCCATCCGCTGCCAGCCACTTTGCGTATATCGTCACGATTTACAATTATCCAAAATAATGTTATCCTTTATTAAACTTAATAGATTTATAAAGAATTACAAATAATTATTATAGGTTTTATACAATCGTGGCAGTTCTTGTGTATAAAGTATAGCGTTTTATTCATGTAATAACTTTTTGGTTTGATGTCTTTATAAATAAATTTGGAAAATGATAGTGTATTTTTCATTTTAAGTGCTATTAAAAAAAAAGGAATGTTGATTGTTATACCAAAAGGCATACGAATATATTGGAATAACTGCTTTGAAAAATGAAAAACATAATCTGTATTGTATTGTAAACCGTTCTTATTGAAAATTATTTAAAGTTCCGTTGTCCCGAAATTTCGACTAAATAATACTTTATAAAACGCCTGTAATTCATATTACAATCTTATATTTTATTATTGTGATTTTAATCTTCGTCGATTGTAGGTTCAGGCATTCCATTAACTATTTTGACTATTGGTATAGTAAAGAAAGAGGACTTAATCGATAAACTTTATGGGTGCTTGTAGACACTTCATGGCTCTCGGAAATTCCTTTAATTTGTAACCCTACAAACAATTAAATCACACCATTTAAAATAAAATTGGCAACACTGAAAAAGAAATTAATAAACCACATACATGGTACTCATAAATACATGAATGTTTAATCGAAAATACAAGGTCGATTTAATCATGAGAGTTCATTCTCTCAGTCTGTCTTCATCCTGTTCGAAACATGACTAACTTACTGCTATTGGCTTGTATACAATTACGATCACATGATAAATATTTACAAGGTCAAAGGTGCATTCGTCTATGTCGTGCGTATTTCCGGACCCACGACAAAGGGCTTCATAGCGAAGCCATTTAATATTAATCAATAAAAAGAAACCATAGAGTTCTTTTTTAAAGTTTTAATTATAAATTCTTAGCGATTGTATTATAATCTACTTATCATGAAATACTAACTTACAAATTACAGTCATGGCCTTCTCTTTCATATTTATAAAAACGAATGACAGAAAAGATAAAATATCAGCCATGCGAGAAACAGTCGTACTCTACTTAGATTCGCGATTAGAAATTCTTAAATTGAGAAAATATATAAATATACTTGCTTGGACTGAGTAATAGAAAGCATTATTAATATAGATAATATACGCAATTTACTTTAATTATAATTGTAAACCATACTTATTTCTATTCAACATTATGTTTATTTAACATAAATAGTTTACCGGATCTTATAATAATACTGACATTATACTCTTTAACAAAGTATTTGTTGAATGTAAAAAAAAAACTTCTAAGATAGATTGCAACGTATAAAGTAAATTATTTTTTAATTCGTAAGCTTGAAGACGACTTCGCTACGAGCATTGAAGTAAATCTACTATTAGAGTAAGCACAGATATACTTTGTTTCTAAATATAATAAAGGGTCCTCCAGACCGATTTCGGCCACAGCGGCCAATCTCAAGAGATTAGCCAACTGCGCAGGAGATATTATAGTGCACAAGTGTGTGCGCAAACACAGGTGCACTCTGTTTTCCTTAGGTCTCATAATCCGATGGGACGGGCTGCTACTGAGAATTTTCTGACAGAAAAACCCAATAACTATTTATTGGCCCGACCTGGGAATTGAACCCAGGACCACCGGGTCTGCAGCCTAATATTTAGCCACTAGACCAACGAGGCAGTCAGTTTCTTAATATATTATTACAATAATTTATTTATTTTCTTTAATTATTATAAATGCTTTCATAGTTTCACATCTAACCTACGACCCGTAACGTAACTGAGGCATTTTTAATTTCACATTTTCTACTAGGTATCACTTGGAAATTGTTTTTTTTTTTTATCTGTTCGTTCGCCGTTTATTCGCCTCACCGATACGCGCTTTCGCAACTGTCGGCCGACGTTACCGTCCAAATTGCTTGCACACAGTCGCTACTGCTTCTAAGAGAAACTTTCTCGTGAAATGCGCTATTAGTATATTATATTTGGCGAGGCGAGACGGTAACGGCTATTACATAGATATGTATATAATATAGAAGTTTTGTTGTTGATTGTTCTAACACGATTAATTAAAACATAAAATGATGAATTTAAATTTAAAATTTTTTTAAATATAAATACTTATATATTAGAATCTTCCATACTATTATTATACAGGATGTAACAAAATACGTGTCCGACCCGTGAAGTGATTATTTTTTATGAAACGCAAGGTTCATAAGAAATAACTGTATAAGTAATTGAAATGAAGAGTAAAAGAAGTTTTTAAATATGGCCGCTATATTTTTTCGTGAATTGTCAGTTTTTGATTTATATTAATTATAATTAAACCAAAAAGTTTTGGATAGTGGTTTTCATAAGGGTTCTTCTGTTTAAGAATTTAAAAGTAATAAAAAAAAAATAGATCTATCGGTTGTGTATTTTTTTAGTTAATGTGTTTACTAACATCCGTACATACTGACGGACATCACAGGATTTGTTCATAATTTTTTTTTTACAATCATTATTTTTTAAAAAGAAGACTTGAAATTGTATTTGTTTTATTCATTAATAAATTATCTTTCAAATGGTATGAATTTAAATCTTGTCGAATATATTTAAACGAGTGTAAAATGTTTTCTACGTGTACGTATTATTAACGTATTAACTTCGACATTGATTAATACTTATGTATTTATATATAAAAATTTAAGTAACTACAACAATTTCAAATGCATTAGAAATATTTCGGCAGAGTAAACTCATCATGTGATGGCAACATCGTATAATTACAAGCAAACTTATTTTTTTTAACAGCACAAATACATACGTAATAATTGTACATCTAAAACATAAAATGATTTCATGTTGTGTTTCTTCATGTCTGACTCGTCTTTAAAATGGTGATGGTAACGCCAGGCAGCGGTTCTCAAGCTTCAAGTATTCCGTGCGAAATTAATTACACAATTAATAATATACACTTCGCTTCAAATAAAAGCATAACTATGTCCAATACCAATGAAATTGAGCCCAATGCAAAAACATTTATCGAAATCGTTTCATAAACAAAAAGTTATACACAAACATATGCACACAGAGATTATAATTGAAAAACGACTATTTATTTTTCAGTTGAAACTATTTCAAAGAAAAATATTATGAAAAAAAGCTATCGAGTGTTATTTATACTTTTTCATAATCAACTTATTTTTGCTAGCAACACTTGCTGTTTGCGTCCTTGAAGTAAAAAAAGATCGACTATGACTACCCCTGCTTTATCACTCACGATTGATCTAAGTGTTATACGCAACGAAAACATTGAGAGCACCTGATGATAGACAGTGTTGTGGTTAGTCGTCAGTTGCAAAAGCAATAAGTATTAACCTAAATACCAGAGATTTGTTGCAAGTAATATCGCTAAATGTATTATTTAGTGCGCAACTTGATGCAGATATTAAAAAATATATATATTTATCACACTTCAGGATATTTAGTACCGGCGTAATTACACTAATAATACAAAGAGATAAGTTTGTTCATTCGTACACAAGAACTACTAAAAATCATATTATAATCGAACCTTCACTTAGTATAGATATAGTTTAGGGACTGACATAGGCAAACATATATTTAGTAAGATTATATGTTTACTCGATGGTAGAGCTTTTGTGCAAGCTCGTCTGGGTAGATACATACTTCAGATATTCTACCGCAAAAAAGTAGTACTTTGTATTGTTGTACCACAAAGGACATAACATCTTAGTTAGCAAGATTGGTGGCGCTTTGGCGATGTAAGCGATGGTTAACATTTCTTACAATGCCATTGTCTATGGGCGTTTGTGACCACTTACCATCAGGTGGCCCATATGCTGGCCTATATTATAAAACCAAAAAAAAAGAAGTTATTACTTTTATATGAGAATAAACATATAAACATGTAATATAAAAAATGCCGTTTACACTTTACAATTTGACCCAGTAGTTTTAAAAATATTACAAGATCTTTGAAATGTGAAAGAGACCTGTTATTATCTACGATATATATCATATCATATCATTATAATATGTATGCCCTATTCAAATCGGAGTAGGAATAAAGGTAAACACACCGTAGATTTAAAAATTGCATGCGATTTTCTAATCGTTCTGCTGTATTATGCACCATAAACAGTTTTTGATTAATTTAGCCTTATTTATAATACGACACTATTCAAATTAACTAGTTATAACCACAATAATTTAACTTTCGAAGTTCTGATTACAACTTCGCGGACATTGAAAACGCCATCTTTTCGCGAGTCCATAGTGAATATCATAGATTATTCAAGATCTCGACCAATGATATCGCGTCAATTGATATCGATGTACAATGATATCGCATTAATTCGGTGTCAAAGTTATTTATTTGGGTTTATTCCTGTTGTGGTTGGAATAGGCTATAATATTCTATATGATAATTATGTTCTCCTGGCCGATTTCAGCCACGGCGGACAATCTCTAGCTAGACTAGTCAATTGTCAACAGAGATGCACTGTCTATTTCATCAATCCGATTGGCATCCAACACGATCGAAAAGAGTTCAGATACAGAACCAACAGCTTTAAGCGCTTTTCGCTGCACGAGTGAGGATATTTCGACAGAAAGACACTAATAACTGTTTATTGGACTTTAAATTTGATTGACCGACTTGGGGTTTAAATTTAATAGACTAATGGACAATTTAACTAATCTCTAAATTTTATCTTCGACCCGTGTGGCAAGTTTTTAAGTATAGACCTGCACAATCAGATCAAACAAAGTCCTAACTCTAAAATGTATGCAAGGAAAAAGTGTAACCAGAGAAATAAGTTACAACCATGTCCAATTTTTCTATAAACCATTCCATTGCAATGGTGTGACAAACTTTCACCTGTATAATATTAGTTGGTCATGTTAGTCATGCTTAATGAGGTGTAATTACTTAAAAATAATTTAATTATAAAACGTGTTAGGTACCCTATTTCCTTTTCTGCATGACAATGTGTATGAAAACTTTCATATTTATATATAATACATAATATATAGATCTTTTAAACCATAAACAAACTGAATATATAGTTAGTATTTTGTATTACAAAATTATGTTTAATTGATCTGACTTCAATGATTATAATAACGTCAGACTGAAACTTACCTTAAATAGAAATAAAAAGAAGTATACCAGGAAGCCCAGAGACAGGAATGAAGCCGAGAAACAAGCAATCCTATTGGCAAAAGAAGTCACATTCGGATTTGGGGTTAATGACCCTAGTATATGAATTTGCTGGTATCTGTCATATATGATTTTGCCAGCTGAAAAAATTGTTTGTTAGCACATACAAAAACATTTATTAATGATATATGACCACCTATAAATGTTGTTTAGATTAGAACAATTGCTGTATTCTTCTATCAAATGTCATATCAATGACGACAGACAGAGATAGATATGCCAATAAGCAATTTCTAAACGATATTTATAAGTTCATGTTTTAGTTATCTCAATATGAATATGTATTTTTAAAATCAATCTGAAGTATTTAGTTATAATCTGTTCATATCAGTTTAATTATAATGAATTTTCAAACCAAAGATTTTCAAATCACAGAAATTCATTCAAATTAATGTATTAAATTTGTGAATAAAAATTTAGTTAGTTAAAGTAAATAACTAAATTAATTGTTATTTTTTAAACCTTACTTTTTTAATTGACTCTATTCAATGGACATAAACACTGTGATATTAAAATATTTAAAAACCTTCAGTTTATAATAAATATGGGTACCTTTATTAAATAATTTAGTTTTTTTTTGTATTAGTTAATTAAAACCGACACACAAATAATTTGTTAATTCATTCCAATTAAAGAAACATTTATGTATTTCATTAAAATATTATAGATAATAACGAATACGAATTTATCCTGCATATATTTAAAATAAATAACATTAATAAAAAAATTTATTAAAACTATGAAGCATACAATGTCAAAAGTTATAACTTCTTTAGTCTTACCAAATGCTCCACTGGCAATGTACATAAATGCAAGGCCAGTGTCGAAAAAATTTGTTTCGTTAACGACTTGAGAACAAAGGCTGAAAAAAGAGAAAACGATCTTAATACAAATAAAAAAACAAATGAAAACTACACTGAAAAGTGAAAGGTAAATGCTAGAAAAAGTAAACCTAATATCACAGGTAAATTACACACTTTATACCACGATATAAGAGTAATACTTCAAGACAATTATATAAAAATTTAATATTTTATCATTATTTGATTAATTTGATGTATTAATAATGAAAACGGGCAAAAAAATTATGTTTTGTAATTTGAGGCAAACTTCAATAACACTTTTAATATACTTACGATAAAATATAGGTCGAAGCTAAAACTATAAGCGCACATTTAAAAATTAACATATTAAGCACAAATAAAATGTAATATAACAAAATCCAATTAGGTTTAAACTGTACACACAACACAACCATCAAGATGTCAATTTAAAATGTCAGTGTCATATCATAATATTATTATTATATATTTCTTTATACGGCACTGGATGAAAGTGTTTTAACGTTTTTATTAAAATTTGACCCATATCTAGCGGTTATCTAATTATGACAATTAAACTTAGTTTAATTAAATTATATTTTATCGAACTATAGCGATTAAAGAATTGTTAGGTACTATACAAGTCAATATAGTATTTGCGTTTCTTCTTCAAATGTTCATTGCTATTCATAATATTGTTTTGGGTAAAAATAAAAAAAAACGGGTAATTTATAATTCTTTTAATAATAATAAAAAACATTAAAATTTATTACATATTTATATATGATATGTGATTCTAGACATATCGCTTAAGTTTTTTTTTTAAACCATCAAATATTTCTTAATATTACAAAACCAACTTTATTTGACTAAGAAATCTTACACGAAGAAGTACATCTATTTAAATACAGCTGATTTGTGTTATATATTATATATTAGCTAATTATGACTGACATACTTGTATAAAATGAATAAAAACCTTATTTCATACAGTATTTTAGTGATTGAGAATATAATAACTAAAAAAGGAATGAAATAAGGTATTTATTATTTTTTATTCAGGCAAGAATAAGCTTTATATTAATATTAAATGGCAACTAGAAAACTAACAACTGTCAACAAACACAGCGTTCGTCAAAATTGAAAATACCGCTAAATTTTTATACTTAGTTCTCATATTAAAATATTATTCATTGTTTATATAGTTTGTATATAATAAACTCTCTGTAATAAGCGAACAAATTACCAATATCTTGAAATGTCGTCACTGCAGCCTATCCACGCGCTAAATTTAGGTAACGTGCAATGATGTCTTTCTAGTAAAAGTTGTTATTCCGCACACTTTTAAGTTAAAAAGAAGTAATTTATTCTTTAGAATAGAGTTATAATGAAATTATTTGAGATAAAAATTTCCAGTTCAATTTATATTTTAACCGCTTATCTTAAACAAATACTTGTAAATCTTGAAATTAAAACAAAGAAAAATACTTCTTTTTCGCACAAAATTTAAATTAACAATAATTTAAAATACTTTTTTGGAAAAGTTTATAACATCACATAAAGTAGTTATCTTACAACAGTAATAAAAAATATTGTAACTAGTCATGATAACAAAAGTTTATTTGTATTATAAGAATATTACTGAATATTAATTTAAGAAAAATAAATACATTAAATAAATATATTGTAATACAATATATATTTTAATAAAACTGTAAATATTTAACCCAAACAAACAAATAAAAAAGAAGAACATAGGTCTCACGGTTCAATCATCACTAAAATTGTTTAGTATGATGTGATTGTATTTACCATAAATTTTAAAATATAATAAAACTTGTTTTTATTTTAATATAAATATATTTTAATATGATATAAATATATTTTAATATAGAAATTTATAAATATGATATTGTTTATCTTTTCAGATTCAGTACAACAGCAAGCATTCATTAAATACTTTCATTCTTTACCTGATGTAAGTAAAATCGTTGAATATAAATATTACATAGTATTAAGATATTTTTCTCTATAAATTTCAATTTTAATATTCTATAAATTTTAATCATTTTGTTTCATTTGCAACAATTCTCAACTTTTAAACCATGATGCAACAGATTCTTTGGCACTTTTAGTTTTATTCCATATAGATTTCCAAAAACCGGGCTTTTCAGTTGGTTCTATCGGTCCTATTAACATATTATCTTTGTTTTTAGTGACCGATTCTAAATTAATTACAGTATGGCTACTTCTTTGATTGTCATTTAAAGATTCCTCATTGTGACTGTCATGAGGAACCGTTTGAACTCTTTCATGGTTACTTTGTAAATTAGTGTCAAAATTACCAATTTCTTGTGGGGTGTATAGTTCCTGGTGCATATTTTTACCAAAAGGTACTTGTACTTGTTGTTGTTGACCAAAATCCATGAATACATTGTCCATATTACTTATTTGTTGTTCATCAACAAATGTTGGTACAAAATGTTGTTGTTGTTGCTCATATGCTTCAAGTATTTGCACTTGAGAATTTTTTAAATTTACATCTTCATATTTAGGTTCAGTTTGGACAATTGATGGACTTTTGAAACTTGTTGTATTGAATTCTTTTTGGATTATTATTTGATCATCATCATTGTACTTATTGAAATATTTGAGTGTTGGTGTTGTAGTCGGAATGCTTGTTTCTCTAACCTGATTCTCTAAGCCTATTACACTTAAAATTATGGGTTTGCCATTTAATTTGTTACCATATTGGTCTTCATCAATGTGTTTCAAGCTTAATGATTCAATCTCTTGTTGTTGCTCATATGCTTCAGGTATTTGCACTTGAGAATTTTTCAAATTTACATCTTCATATTTAGGTTCAGTTTGGACAATTGATGGACTTTTGAAACTTGTTGTATTGAATTCTTTTTGGATTATTATTTGATCATCATCATTGTACTTATTGAAATATTTGAGTGTTGGTGTTGTAGTCGGAATGCTTGTTTCTCTAACCTGATTCTCTAAGCCTGTCACACTTAAAATTATGGGTTTGCCATTTAATTGCTTACCATATTTGTCCTCATCTATGTGTTTCAAGCTTAATGATTCAATCTCTTGTTGTGTTTTATATAATTCATTGGAATTTACAGGACTTACAGTATCTTCAACCTTATCATCATGACTTTGGCCACTTGTTTCTATTGAAACTACTGGTGTATCTTCTGGACCAATATCACCACGCCCAACTTCATTAACAATTGGCTTTGTTGTATTACTTTTAGGACTATCACCTTTTTTACTTATTTCTGTTTTGTTTGACTTAGGCAGTGTGATTGTATCTTTTGAATCAGTTTCTTTATTTTTATTAGACACAGTTGATTGGACAGACTTTTCTGTGATTGTTTCAATTGATTGCGTAAAGTTATGCTCATGTGTATTATGGTAATTATTATAAGTACTTTGAGATTCTACCCACTTAAAATTTGATGCATTAGAATCCAAATTCTGATTATTGTCAACATTATCAGTGCTTTTATCAGATTCTTTTATTAATTTGTCAATTGTGTCCCATAGACTTAATTCAGTGTTACTCACTGTGTGTTTTCTTTCATCATTTGTGACTTGGCTTGGGATAAAATCTTGAAATGGATGATCCTGCGGTCTTGTAACAACTTGATTAAAATTCTCTCTATATGCTTTCCAATTGTTTTCTTGATTAAAACTAACTTGTTGATGGTTTACACTTTCATAGCGTTTTTGAGCCTCTAAACTGTTAATTTTATTCCATACAGGTTGCATATTATGAAAAAAAGTTGTTTGATCTGAATTATCTCCACTATTCTGATTTTGATGTGCCCATTGTTCCAAATTTCCTGCTTTAAGAGGTTTTTTTAATAGTAACAGCTATATTTTAATACATTAGGAGCTTATATGTTATTCAAAAAATATAGAAGTTATACAAGTTAATTACATTATAAACCTCATTTAAATCAATAATATTTAGGATTTAATATAATGTCATATTCTATGTCAATATATAAATACACTTTTATCGAGTCATAACAAGATAAGTTTTCTAAATTAAATATTTAAATTTGAAACTTAACTATTAATTGCTTGATACGGTCATAAAATTAAAACTTACTCGATTGTTGGTCTTCGATCCTGTTCCAAGAATTATAAGTTTGTTGATCGTTTGATTTGTCTTGTTTTTGTGGAGTTAACTGTTCAAATTTATCCCACAGATTCTGTGTCTGCTGACCGGAATTTTCAAAATTATTCCATTGATTTTGTTTTTCTTGACCCAAACTCTCTAAATTGTGCCATTGACTTTGAGATTGTTGACCTTCTAATCCACCTGACCAACCCTGAGATTGTTGATTTGTTTTTTCCAAATTATCCCATGTGTTTTGTGTCTGTTGACCTATTTCTTTAAAATGATCCAATTGGCTTTGGGTTGGTTGAGCTAATTCTTCAAAACCACTTTGAGGATGTTGATTCAAACTTTCTAAATTATCCCATTTGTTTTGTGTTTGTTGGCCTAAATCTTCTAAGTTATTAACTTGATTTTGAGGCTGTTGACTTAATACTTCAAAGCCACTCTGAGGATGTTGGTTTAAACTTTCTAAATTGTCCCATTTAGTTTGTGTTTGTTGGCCTAAATCTTCTAAGTTATCAAGTTGATTTTGAGGCTGTTGACTTAATACTTCAAAGCCACTCTGAGGATGTTGGTTTAAATTTTCTAAATTATCCCATTTAGGTTGTGTTTGTTGGCCTAAATCTTCTAAGTTATCAAGTTGATTTTGAGGCTGTTGACTTAATACTTCAAAGCCACTCTGAGGATGTTGATTAAAACTTTCTAAATTATCTATATTTTGTGTTTGTTGGCCTAAATCTTCTAATTCACTTAGTTGGTTTTGAGGTTGTTGACTTAGTTCTTCAAAGCCGCTTTGAGGATGTTGGTTTAAACTTTCTAAATTATCCCATGTATTTTGTGTTTGTTGGCCTAAGTCTTCTAAATTACCCCATTGATTTTGAGTTTGTTGGCCCAGACTTTCCAAGTCATCCCATTTATTCTGGGTCTGCTGACCTACGGTGTCAACATTTGCCCAGTCTATGTCATAAGATCGTCTCTTTCGTAAATGGCACAACTCGTCACAACTGGTTTTAGTTTGATGGTACTGATTTCCGTATAGATCTGAAGAGTATGAATTTTGATCTACTGTCGCCGCTAAAAGTCGTTGTGATGCTTGTCCACTTAAATCACCTCCAACTGGCTTAATGACGTAGGGATCACCACGCCTTTCCCATGACTTATGATATGAATATGAGGAATGATAATTTTTTGGTCTAGAATTTGTATTTTCGTCTAGATTATTCAAATTTGCCGCTGCCCCAGAGTTTTGCGTATCAAGTGCATACAGATTTGAATTCGCATTAATTCCAGAACTCTGTTGTCGAGATTGATACTGTAAGCGATTAGCGGCTGCCGATTTAGTATTAGCTGTATACCCAGTCGCATAATCACTATGAACGTCTCTTGCGTAAGCACTATTACTGGCACTTGATTGAAGATTAGAGGAATCTAACGCACTTTGATACCGTTGCCCAGCAGCTTGAGATAATTGAGTGTCCTCATAAAGTTCACTATTTTTTGGGAATGGGTTTTCTGTAGGCATCACTGTAACTGGTTGAGTGTCATGTTTTTCCCATTCTTTACGATAACTATAAGAAGATTCGTAATGTTTTGGTTTTACTGCATTAACACGCTGTCCACTGATACTTGTTAAATCAGCTTCTGTGTTGACCGCATTAAGATCATGCAACGATGAAATTTGCGAAGCGTCGTAAGTTTGAGCCGCGACTGGTATCGCTACCCTTGCTCCAGGTCTCACGTAAACTCTCACAGGCGTTGTTATTAGTCTGCTTTTAGAGATATCGTCACTGTTGCTGAAACTGTTCAAGTTGGTGCTACTTTGATCGTATTCACTTCGAGCTTGACTTCCGCCGTGAGAATAATATTTGTAGTTGCTTGCAGCCTGACTACCGCGTTCGTAATTACTAGCTCCTCTGTATTGACTTTCTGCTTGTTGATTGTCAAATTGTCCGTACTGCGATGCGAGTCCTGCTTGGCGGTAACTGGAGCTAAGGCCTGAAGCTCTTAATTGGTTAGCGCTGTATCTCGCATTATTAGCCGCCGAGAATGAGCTACCAGTATATCCAGAATGTTGGGATGAAAGCGATGACTGCGATTGCGAATCGCCATACGAGACACCCTCTTCAAAGTTTCTGCCGTGAAGATTAGTAAGATCGTAATTTCCGGATCCATACAAACCTCTAGAATTTCCAGATGTGAATACGCTACCGGTCCTTGTGTTTGCACCTTCCCCCAATTCGCCATCCACTTGTCTCACAAGTGTGCTCATTTGATGCTGTGCTAATGAGTCCATATTATGAGCTTTTTCATAATTTCCTCCCATATTACCTCTCTGAGCGCCATAATAGCCTGATTTACTTCCGTCGTCCGATGAACTCCTAGAAAATTGAAAATCCTCTTTTTCTTTGTACATTTCAGGTTTTCCATAGGTTAGAGCCCATATGGAGCACATCATAATGAGTAGCCTCATCTTGAAGAACAATGAATCGATCTGAAATTAATATGAAAAAATACACTTACTATCTTTTACATTATATTTTTATAACTAAATACAAACATTGTTTCCTTATTTGTGATATATTAAATAAATACAAAAATATATTCATATATATTTTTTTTTAAATTAAAAACTAAATGATTTTTACTAGGCTATTAAAAACCATTTTAAAAAATATTTAATTTTCCAATAGGACTTTATTATTCACACATTAAAATAAAACAAAACTTTTTATAAACTTACTGTTAATAATTGAATATGTTGACAAATCAAACCTTCCTGTTGTAAATACGTATGCGCACTGACATTGCACGGGAATAAAGCGCCAATTTATTCAGTATTCATTTAATATCTACCGCAAGATAACCCCTGGCCCGGGCTTTATCGATCTTTATTCTAAGAAGTGCGAACATGCAAAATACGTTGAGTTAAATGGATATTTTACAAATGGTAGGATTTTATTAATCATGTTATGACAACACATTTATTTACGTTTGTATTTAAGGTTTGATTTGCGGTAAGCTTACGCTGATGTCGCGATGGCCCAATAGCTAGAACACGTGAATTTTAACTGAAGATTGCGGGCTCAAATCCGAGCAAGCACCATTGAATTTTTATGTGCTTGAATTTTGTTTATTTATCTCGTTCTTTCCGCGAAAGCTAATATCGTGAGTAAAATTGCATGTGTCAAATAAAAAAATCCATTTGTGTATCCTATAACCCATTTCGGCACAGCGTGGTTGAATAGACTCTAAATCTCCTCAAAAAGGAAAGGAAGCCTTAGGACAGTAATCCTAGAATAGTAGGATATTTATAGACTACTAGTTATTTCACATTGCTACTCGTGTTTTGTCATCAGTAATCAGTATATATTTATGAGCTAGTATTTGCAATCGTTAGTTTAATATATAAACCAATTACTTTTATATCTTAATAACAGAGTAAATAACCATATGTATTAAGATATGTATTGAAATGAATAACCGATCATAAAAAGAGGATATTCTTATCAGATAAATTATATATTTTGGGTATTAATTAATTATTTTTTATTCAATAAACCAAGTGATGATGCCCAGACCGATTCTCGCCATGGCGGCTATTATCTATGGAGAACATCTAATTAGGAGATATTAGGCCGCACTATCTACTCTCGCTCGCAATACGTTGCTACTGCAACGACACAATCAGAGGGAGATCATACGCAGAAAGAAAACTTATCCACTTCGGATTTACCACTGCCAAGATATTTCTATCAGATATTATTTTAATTGGCTATATCCGGAAATTGTTTATGTTACCTAAGCTCTATAAATCTGCGGCCTTGTTATAAAGTTACTTGGTCATGTACTTAACAAAAGCAGGTGTAATAGAACATATGATGCATCAAAAAATTGGTCATTTTCGTGAATGTCATAAGTTTTCGGTATTGATGACATAATTTGTACGCCTCTGTGATACAGGATATGATTTCATAGTTCGTTTCATTAAATGACACCTTAAAGCCGTGGGCGGTGAATGAGTAATTTTATTTTGAAGGTTATTACATACAATTTATAGTTAAAATTTATCAATTAACTAAATTAGTCCTAAATTTAAGAGATATTTTCCTATATTTACTTCTACTTCAGGTTGTATGCTAAAATGCTCAAAACTCCATTTTATTTGTTTAGTTTGAAATGATTTTCGTGACAAACCGAATTCCATGCGCGCGAAGTGGTTTTATCTAGCCTATTATATAGTTTTATGCAGATTATTTTTAAAACGAGTATTCGCCCTGTATTCCACATTAGACCACCATTGAAATTATGAGGGAAAACAAGAATTTTCACCTAACCTTTTGTTTTAGTTTTATTATTTATATGATTCCATTTCTTTATTAGCCAAACCTCATCAATAACCAATAACTAGGAAACAAATTAAAAAAAATCTATTGTCAAACGAGGTGTAAAAGATAACTGTAAAGGGCTATTCTGTAAGGACAAACACGAACCTCACCGTAGAAAACGGTCGTGTAATGTCAGTAAGTGACGACATTGACCGTAATAATTATAACATTTCAAGAATACGCGCATCAAAACAGTATAACACCATTAATCGGTTGTCAACATTTCTCGGGTGAGTAATGAAGTGAGTTCTTACAGAACAGAACTGCTGAACTGTTTTGTCTTTTTTAACATTAGTTTTAAATTTATTCATGGGTAAATGTGAAGTGTTATAAAGGCTACTCTATTGAAGTAATCTTTTAAACAATTATAAAAAAAAAATGATAACACTGTCGTACTTGAAGTTCTATAAACAACAGTATATTATTGCAATAAAAGTTATTAATTATTATTATTGCTTGTCATTGATAATCCTGAAGTTACTTATGACATTGATCTCGATTCAAAAGTAGGTCGTATACCCAAGGATATATTAAGGAAAAGTTCTTTGAAAAATAATATCACTTCGAGTTTTTTAATGATTACTCAACAAATTTTAGTTATTGTTGAAAGACCATTGCTCATCGCCACTGTTGATTCTTAAAAGTAGTAAGAATTACCTTCAGTATTAGAGTACGACTGCCTTTAAGCTTATACTATTAAACTTTGAAAAGTAAAACATTTGTGGAAGCGTATGCTGTTATGTCCCCTTTCTGCTTTCACTCTCAAAACTCTACTATGTATTATTATAATAACAAAGAATATATATTTATTGTATAAACGAAACTCGAATTTTTAATTTATATTATTAGAAGTTCTTTCAATGTTTCACTTCTACCGATCATCTTGACAGACACATTAACTTGTTAGGTAGAAAACGTGAATCCTTACCGAACATTCCAGATTTAAATAGGGGAACAAATTAATTTCGTATTTACCGGCGACGAAATACATATATCGTGAGGTAACTGTAGACAAAGCTTAGCGGAATAAGTTCCAAAACTCCTAACTTTTTATAACATATTTTAGGTCCTTGCCTTATAAAAAAATTAAGTATGCACTAATTAATACTATGAAAATTGCACTAAAATTTTTGTACAAAGAATATCGAATTAACATTATCGTTGTTTAAGAGAGAGTAATTGTAACTCTTATCAATTCGGTTATCAATATATTAACAACCGAAACTTCGAGAAACTTTTGTAACAAAACAATGATTCACTATTAGTTTAAGGACAAAAATATTGTTATTTCCTAAACCTGTTATTTTCTGAAGCTAATTTCATCCTTAAACTGACATAAACAAATTAACGATGTTATTTAATTGAATATAATTAGTGACGTAGTAGAATTCAGTAATCGTACGATTCGAATAATTGTTTACAAAAGATTTTAAAGATACATTGAAATGAATGTGCAATATTATATAAATAAATATAAAAAATTGTGCTGTCAGGGGACGCCCGTCAGGAACGAAGTTCTGTGCGATATTTTTTCGACTCAAACCGTGTTTTAAAATGTAGATTTTAATTGATTATATTACTGTATTTTTGTCACATAAAAAAGCACCTTCACCTCCTTTATATCGAACTCTTAAATTCGAACACTCCACACATCGCATTTTGTAGCATTTGGGCCACTGCTATATCACTCTACTGTAAGCCGCATAAAAGAACATCGTTCCAATAAATATACACTAGCTCACTCAAAACCGAAACATCTTATTATTTCTATATTTTCAGAAACCTCCAACAACAGTGAGAATATTCGATCGTAACGACTACTACAGTGTCCATGGCGTCGACGCCACCACGGCCGCTCACGAGGTCTTCTCGACGAATTCAAATATTAAGAAGATGGGAATTGAACCGAACAAACTTGACTACCTTGTCCTATCTAAAGGAAACTTTGAAATACTCATAAGGAAATTACTACTGGTATGTGTTTAACTTTTAATATAAACAACAATGTTTTTCATATCACAAATATGTACCGAATACCCCTTCGTTGGTTCAGTGGCTTATTAGAGCAATAATAATATTGGATTGGATATCTTGGAAAGCACGTAACGCCTTTGATCTTGCGCCTCTCCTCGAGTGCTGGATTGCGCCCCATCAGATAATGAGAGGGAGGCAATTGAGAGAGCTTCTGTATGTCTAGTTCATTCCTTATCACCTGTTACCAGGGCCGCTTTCAACTTGAAAGATAATATTATAGATTAATAAGTAAAAAAAATCGTATAAATTACTTAATCGACCTTTTTATATACGACTGATACTTAATCAATGACACCCAACCTTTCTGCTGGTAAGCTAAATGCTGAAGACAATTGTGGTTTTTCCAGGTGCGTCGGTACAGAGTGGAAATATACGTAGCAGAGGGTTCCGTCAGAGCATGCGAGTGGACGGTCAAGTACAAAGGTTCGCCGGGCTATTTGTCTCAATTGGAAGAAATTTTAGGCGACGGTCTGGGCTCCTCTGAAGAACACGCTCCTTGTTTGATGGCTGTCAACATCAAAACTGATCCTGTGACCAAAGTACGTATTATATTAACGACTATTATCGATGTTTCGATATCCTGGAATTAATGAAATTATTTACGATAAAAAACCTAAAATTGTTTTTTTTTATTTTCCTTAATTTAGTACTAAATGAATTCTTGTGATATTTAAATTGAACTTTTTTTGTATAGTCTTTTTTATATAAAGTAATATATAACTTAAATGACAGTCCTTTTCTTTTGAGCAAAATTTGTTTTAGATGTACAAAACTGAACACACGCAATAATGCCTTATTTCATTTACCCTCTACTCGAACAAAGTATGCTCGAAATGAATTTATTTATCGCTCTTGTAAGAATTACAATAGGAAGTTTAATGACTTGGACATGTTTTCATCTTCGCTCAATACATTTAAAAGAAAAGATAGTATGAATTTGTGAATTTAGTCATTGTGTTATATATGTATATATTTTTTCTTTTTTTTTTTTTGCTCTTTTTCAACTTTTTGAATCTTGATAATTTATATTAATAATTTACTGAATTGCTTGTTTACTGCTATACATGAATTAGTTTTAGGTGGAAACTTGATTGGTGTGTGTACGGGTTAATTGTTGTATAATGTATGTGGTGGAATGAAACAGCTTACCTTATTGATATCGCCGTGACTAATACTCATAAATTAGCCTCCAGTTTCAACTTATTCTAGTATTTGACACTTGCTTTTCTGCAAGGCCTCCTCCAACCTTTTCCATTCTGACCTGTCCTGGGCCACTCTGTTCCACATCACACCTGCTACCTGTCTAATTTCCTCTTTTGCGGTCTACCTTTCTTCCTTTTACCTTCTCTGGGTGATCTTGTGACTTTTCCATTTAAGTCTTCTGATTTTACATATAGATTTTGTTTTATTTCTGATGACACAGTTTTTTTTATTTCTTGTTGTTCAGCATACTACATCGCATACTGGCATGTTGCGAGTTTGTTTGTCGATCCCTGAGTTAAAGTCCAAGTTTGGCAGCCGGACATAAGAACAGGTAGTATGCAGGTGTTGAATAACACTTTTTAATTTAATATGAAGTATTTTGTCTTTCATTTTCATAGCCTCTCTCAAGCCCCAATATCTCCTCCATTCGTTTGTGATTATTATCTCAACTTATTGGCGTATAGATATATAATATTGTATATATAAATGACTAGCTGTGCCCGCGGTTAATATAATGAATAAAAATCAGCCTAGAACATTCCTCGATAAAAGGACTATACATCACAAAAATAATTTTTAAATTCGAACCAGTAGTTCCTGAGATTAGCCGGATCAAACAAACAAACTCTTCAGCTTTATATATTAGTATAGATTTCGTGAATGAATATATAATAATATTATTGTGATCGTTATCAGACGTAAGGTCATTAACGTTGAATAATGCTAAGCGGTTATCTTTATATACAATAAAATATTAGAGGTCAACTTTGTATTAAATATGTCTTTAAAATAAATATTTGGAATGAATATTAACTACTGAACTAATTGTAATGCGGTTTCAATATAGGAAATGAGAATAAAATAATGAATAGGGTTTTATGCAAGCTCTTCTGGGTCGGTAGCGGTACCATCCACTCACACATCGTACCACCAAACAACTGTATCTAGTATTGTTGTGTTCCGGTTTTAAGGTTTTGAAGTCGTACCACCGCCCATTAACATTGGCGCTTTGATAAATATTAACCATTCCAATATACCACCAACCTTGGGAACTAAGATGTTATGTCTGCCTGTAGTTACACTGGCTCACTCACTCTTCAAACTGGAACATAACAATTCAAGTATTGCTGTTCGACGGTAGAATATCTGATGATTGTGTGGTTACCTATCCAGACGGGTTTGTTTAAAGCTCTTCCACCAAGTAAATCATAGTGTATTAATAACCGAGACCTTCCCGCCTCGGTTTTATATAAATAATATATAACTTGACCGTAATTGTATTATCGGGTATTCGTTCGTGACCTCGTCAAATGTTTTGTCTTAAGTGAGTAAATATTACTCTTAATTTCTGAGAAAAAAAAATAGATTGCAAACTGTACTAGCGATTGACATTTGATTTAATTCTACGAATAAATACAATTTTGAATAATATTAATACAAAACAGGTTTGTTTTTCTAAATGCACTCTAAATCAACTTTCATATTATGATAGTTAATAGTTTCGGATCACATATAAGCTATGCAGTATGTTTTATATGTTTTACATATGTAAATATTGAATACAGATTATCGGGCCCCGTCCAAGCGAACGCTGTCAAAACTGTAACATACACGTATAACTTGTAAGAGTTCTAGATCTCCAAAAAAACTATAAAAAATCGCAACATCATATATATCTTTTATAGAATACAGTAGCTAACGATTTTTATCTTTTAAATCGAAGGATAAAACGATAATTTTAATTAAATTTATCTTTCACACAGTATTCTTCTTCTTCCTGCCCTTATTCCACTACGTGGGGTCGGCCCAACATGTATTTTTCTTCCACTTCTTTCTGTCACTCGTCGTCTCAGTACTTACACCTTTCATACACATATCCATCCACAATTTCTTCGGCCTCCCCGGTCCCATATATCCATCAACATTCATACTCATCACCCTTCTAGTAACATGCTTTTCATCACTCCTCATCACATGCCCATACCACGCTAATCTATTACTCTTCAACTTTTCATCTGTTTTATCTTTCACACAGTATTTATCATATATGTATGTAATGTATATAGAGGTTTAACGTTTTTCATTCGTTATCGTTTAACTTTTGCGATTTGTATCAGTAGTTTTAATGATATTAATAATATGTATATGTGTATATAATGATATCTTGTATATAGATATTTCATTCAATAAAAGCATACAAAAAGGTTTATTAGCACAGTGGACATATTGCTTAATTCGATACTTATGTTATGTAATATTTATTTATATATCAAATCGGATACCGGGACGGGTTAGCTGTTATAATATATTGTATGTGCTGAATGTTCCAGGGTCGGCTGCTGGGCGTCGCGTGCGTCACGCCGGGGGAGTACGTGATGTCCGTGTCGGAGTTCACGGACGACGACCTACTGACTGAGCTCGAGACCATCACCGTTCAAATGGCACCCTCAGAGTGTTTAATATCATCCGCTGACAACGATGACGTAAGTTTGAATTTTTTACGGAATATTTTTTTATTCTGTTAAGACAATATCTTGTGTTAGAACCCCGAAGAGACGGAGTTAGTAGCGCTGGTTTTTAAAAATAATAATAAATATCTTTATTGCACCCAATGAGAAAAAAATATATATAAAAGCTTAAAATAAAAGAATGCAAGAGGCGATCTTGTCACTGAAATAGTGATCTCTTCATCTTTCTCCAGACAACCCTGCATTAACATACAAATAGGAAACATCGGCAAGTGCATTATATATACAAATGTACACAATACATCTTAAAAGATACGTACATAGTAAGTATTTGGTGAATACAATGTTTCCTTTAAATGGAGTGGGGGGGGGGGCACTCCATTTAAAGGAAACACGTAAATGCGGTAACAAAAAATATTAATCATGTCTTCGACGAGCCGATTGTGTGTGCCTCGTCGATCTATTGGCTAACCTGTTGGACTGTGAATCATGACATCCCGAAACTTTAAAAAATAATTCCACCATTTAATACTTTCAGTATAAATGTCTCAAGAAAGTTATGGAGAGGGCGAATGTGACCGTAACTAAGTTGAAGAAGGCGGATTTTTCAACGGAAGGGCTGAATCAAGACTTGAATAGATTACTGAAGTTCAAAGAGGGACAGCAACAGGACGCCAACGCGTTTCCCGAGCTGAACAAACAAGTGGCTATGACGAGCTTGGCGGCGACTATCAGATACACGTCGCTGCTAAATGATAATACTAATTTCGGAAGGTAATTAAATACATTGGATTTCTTCTGTTAACGGTACATACTAAACTTTTTCATATGCAACGTTATATCTAACTACAATGTAACAGCCTACGAATGCCCCACTGCTGAGCTAAAGACTCTCTGCGTGCAAAAAATTTGGAGTCTGTTCCACCACGTTGCTCCAATGAGGTTCGATAGATATACACGTAGTAGAATTTTAGTGAAATGGCACACATGCAGGTTTCCTTACGATGTTTTCCTTCATCTGACCGCGGATGAATTATAAACGCAAATTAAGCATATGATGATTGAGTGATGCCTCCCCGGGGTTGAACCTGCAATCCTCAGTGCAATACACCATCATCTCGGCTCACTAAATAATTGTAGTACGTCAATAAATTGCAATATATATTTTTCATATAAACACGTTATTAACAAAATGATAAATATAATGATATCAATTCCATTATTTACTGTTTATTATAGGCAGTAACGAGACGACAAGTGCGATTTATTTATAAAATATAGGTCGCCCTCGAGGGGTTATTATATAATATTATATACAAGTCGATATATATGTTAATTGGTAAATACATCCGCCGTTATCTTAATCTACATGTGCTTATATTTGTTTTATTCTTAATCTTGAGAAAACATGAACTTGTTGGAAGAAAATGTACTAGCCCGTGTATCAATCATTCTGCATTGGAGCACGGTGATGGAATAATCTCTAACCTTTTTTATAAGAGAAGGTGACTTCTGTCCAATGATATATTTACAGACATTATGTTATATATATTTATTTATGACACAACACTATTCCACTTTATAACATACTAGCTGTGCCCCGCTGTTTCACTCGCATATAATTAACAAAAATAAGCCTAGAGCCTTCCTCGATAAAAGGACTATCCAACACAAAAATATGTTTTCAATTCGAACCAGTAGTTTCTGAGATTAGCCGGATCAAACAAACAAACTCTTCATCTTTATATATAAGTATAGATATTTTTCTCCCAAATTTCCGATAACAACTTCGCCGACATTCAATACACAATTTTTCCCCACTGATACTAATGATATCAATTCAAATAAATTTTAAAATTCGTTTATCTGCCTTTACTCATGTGGTTAGAATGGACTATAAGTAACGAAATTAATAATAATAATAATTTGTATTCGTAATTCATATCGTACATGACGTTGAAGGAGAACGTCGTGAGGAAACCTGCATTTGTCAATTCTGAAATCAATCAATTTATATCGTAGCAGCGTATATAAACTCCAAAGCTGTTCAAGAAAGGACAAGAGATCTGAACTCAGCAATGTGACATTTAAACTACTAACAAAACTAAAATTAACTAAAAATATTTTGCAGATTTCGACTGACAACAATACAAGCGGACTGCTTCCTCCACATGGACGCCGCTGCCCTGAAAGCACTCAACGTATTCCCCGAGCTGGGCGATACGAACCACGCACCTTCTAGAAGCTTATACGGACTTCTAGATAGATGCAGAACACAGCACGGAAAACGGTATAATATATAAATTATTCTAATATTCACAGTTATTTTCATAGCTGCACTAGTGATTCAGAGCAAATTAATAAATGTACTTTTTATATGAAATACGTAAGCGGACGATCGAATTGGCCACCAGATGGTAAATGGTCATGAACCACGACAATACTAACTATTGCTGTTTGGCGCCAGAGTGGCTGGTGGCGCCAGAATATGTGTTCAGTGAGTGGTACCTACCCAGACGGGCTTACACAAAGTCTTACCTTATTTTTTCTTTTATTTTAAAATGAAGTTTGTTACTTACTTAGAGAAGTATCTTTGGTAGAGAGATGTCGGTTCTTATAATTGGAAAACAGATATGTAACGATACTTTATTTTTAAGTTGTATTATTATCATATTTTAAATTCTGTTATCTGTTGTTGTGTCAAATCAAAAACTAAAATTACAGGCTATTAGCTCAATGGCTTCGTCAACCTCTTCGAGATATAAACCTGATAAATGAAAGATTGGACATTGTCGAACTGCTGATGAACAACTCGCAACTTCGTCAACAACTGCACGAGGATCATCTCAGGAGGATACCGGACTTGCAAGCGCTGGCGAGACGGCTGACGAGGAAGAAGGCCAACTTACAAGATTGTTACCGAATTTATCAAGTAATTTCCCCGTAGGCCGTAACACACCGTCATCATATTATGAATGACTTTGTTTTGCATTCACCTCTTAACTACTCCATCGATCATCATAAACATTTGCATACACTTTGTTACTCACACGAGTAATAAACTAGTTTCCAGACGATGGGCGGAAACTGGTTAATTATAAATCGAGCACTTAATCCTTCAATTATCCTTATCATGATCCTAAATCTACTAGCATGCCAAATACTGTTAAAACACTTTAAAAAAAAAGTGAGATTGGAAATGTCTAAAACGTTTATTTATTTTATGCAATAATGTATTCGTATTATTATTTTTGACAGTGATTTATACATGCACTATGACTTCATAGAAATAATACTATGGCCAATACAATATTTAGTATTATTATATCTCGTTGTAACAGCCTGTGAATGTTGCCACTGCTGGGCTAAGGCCTCTTCTCTTTTGAGGAGAAGGTTCGGAGCTTATTCCACCACGCTGTTTCAATCTGGGTTGTTGGAATACACATGTGACAGAATTTCAGTGAAATTTGACACATGCAGATTTCCTCACGATGTTTTCCTTCACCGTCAAGCACGAGATGAATTATAATCACAAATTAAGCACATGAAATTCAGTGGTGCTTGCCCGGATTTGAACCCACAATCATCGGTTAAGATTCACGCGTTCCAACCACTGGGCCATCTCTAGGTGATGATAGTGCCATCGTTCTATATACTAATTGTAGCGACATCTATCTCGCCACATACGAAAACTAAAAACTGACGTATCCTACTTCGCGATATTAAAGTTATCCGAGCGATTTAACATATATACAAGAACCCGACAACAACCGTCGGGCAGTAGCCCACCAGACAAACATCCGTCTGGTCGGAGGATCCTCCCTTTTCAATGGTGGATGAGGAACTTTACACCCGGTTCCTCCCTATCTCGAAACTAATATTTTGTTATTTATATAATCTTGTAAATATAATATAAAAGTGTTCAAATGACTTGCATAAAAATTTGTCTGAAATTTTCAGTGATATGATACTAAGATTTTTATCCAATGCTTCAATTTTCAGGCCATAAATAGACTGCCATGCTTGCTACAATGTTTGGCGGAGGCGAATGATGCGACCTTACACTCGTCGTTGGCGGAACCGATATCAGAACTGAACAATGACCTTGAAAAGTATCAGCAGATGATCGAAGCTACAGTCGACATGGACGCCGTCGACAGAGGTGGGGATAAATGCTCGCAACTCGGTACACGTAACAGAAGCGAAACTTCTTTTCGTCATACTCGGTGGTAGAACTTTGTGCAAGCTCGTCTGGGTTGGTATCACCCACTCATCAGATATTCTACTGCAAAGCAGCAGTACTTTGTACTGTTGTGTTCTGGTGTGAAGGGTGAGTGAGCCAGTGTAGTAACAGGCACAAGTGACATAACAACTTAGTTCCCAAGGTTGATGGCGCATTGGCGATGTTAACATTTCTTACAATGCCATTGTCTATGGGCATTCCTGACCACTTACCATTTGGTGGCCCATATGATCGTCCACTGACCTATAAAAAAAAACGCTAAAATCTACCTTAAAATTTAACAATCATCACTATCTAAGAAGTATAATTTGTATAATTTCTATTATTCTTAACTCCACGATATATCAATGACTATTAATTTTGTTGATTGTTTTGTGTATTTTATTACTGTTTGTCTTCCTTAAAATAAATAAATATTAAATGTATCTATACAAGAGCTATTCATACAATGTAAAGTAAAAGTGAATGTCCCACTGCTGGGCTAAGGCCTCTTCTCCTCTTTTGAGAAGAAGGTTTTGGAGCTTATTCCACCACGCTGCTCCAATGCGGATTGGTAGAATACACATGTGACAGAATTTCAGTGAAATTTGACACATGCAGGTTTCCTCACGATGTTTTTCTTCACCGTCAAGCACGAGATGAATTATAATCACAAATTAAGCACATGAAATTCAGTGGTGCTTGCCCGCTTGAACCCACGATCATCGGTTAAGATTCACGCGTTCTGACCAATGGACCATCTCGGCTTTCATATTAATATATATGTAAATTTGTGAGTTCGTATTTCGATTATCTAGTCTAGACCTAGAGCGATATTTATACACATTTATAGAGCATGTATTGGTGATGCTTTATTAATATTGTCTTCATATTATTCCGGATATGCCTTTGTCCATATATAGTAAATAATTCCTATTTGAAATTAATTTCAACTTACAGAACCCAAAAATAATAAAAAGTTTAATGACAGTCAGTAAAATAATTGCTTAGCGACTAAGTAGAAACAAAAAACTGATTATTAAAATATTAATAACATTTGTGAATGATACTTATGATAAAAATCCTTGCTTCAGGTGATTACCTAGTGAAGCCATCGTTTGATGAACAATTACAAAGCTTAGCTGAACAGCTGGAGAAACTACAGTCATCTGCCGAGAGGGAGCTCAACAAAGCTGCCAGAGATTTGGGCTTGGACGCTGGGAAAACTATCAAACTCGAGAGCAATCCGCAAAATGGTTTTAACTTTAGGTAATTACTTTAAACTTGCTATGATGTTCACGATTTACAAAAAAGTTTTTATTATTAAAGTACATTATCAACCTCTCACACTCATCGGGAGCATCAGCTGATGTTCACAGCCTATCAAAAAATCTAGCGGGTCAAACGTATCAAAATGTAGCAATCGACGTAAATGCATTCTCAAAAACGCAATACAAGGTATAATTACCAGGACTATAATCTATTAGAGGTGTAAAGACGATAAACAACGCGATGTCATTGGTCGAGATCTTGAATAATCTATGATATTCTCTATGGATGGGTGAAAAAATGGGATTTTAAATGTCGCCGGTTATCGGAACGTTAAAGTTAAAATGATGATAGTTTAGTGAAATAGTGTTGTTATTATAAATAATGATATATTAATCAAAAGCTGTATGTGTTTGTATAGGGTTTTCCAATAGGGACGCTTGAACTTTGACAGCTGATTGCGGCCATGTTGTTTGAGTGACAGCTGTCAAATGCAGTGTTATATTCATTCCGTCCTCCCAAACCACCATGGCAGGTTACAGTGTCGAGCAGCACGTGCAAATCATAAAATTGTTTTATGAAAATGGGTCTTCAGTTCGAGCAACGTTCCGCGCACTTCGCCCGTTTTACGGTCGCGATGATCGTCCTGCCGAGTCGACTATCCGTCGATTGGTGGACAAATTCGAGTCAACCGGGTCAGTTAACAATCAGCCGGTTCCCGTGCGTCAACGTAACGCGAGATCTGCCGAGAATATCGCCGCTGTGCGCGACAGTGTCCTCGAAAACCCGCGGCAGTCAATTCCGCGTCGCGCACAGGAACTCGGCCTTTCGCAGACGACAACTTGGCGAATTTTGCGTTGTGACTTGAGCCTGCACCCGTACAAGATCCAGCTGACCCAAGAGCTCAAGGTTAATGACCATAGACAGCGCCGTGTGTTCGCTGACTGGGCATTAGAGCAGTTGGAAGTTGACGCCGATTTTGGCAAAAAAATCATCTTCAGCGACGAGGCGCATTTTTGGATGAATGGCTATGTTAACAAGCAAAATTGCCGTATTACAGTCACTTTCTGCGGGGCAATGCACCCGCAGAAAGTGACTGTTTGGTGCGGATTTTGGGCCGGAGGCGTGATTGGTCCGTATTTTTTCGAAAACGATAATGGTGTGGCCGTCACCGTCAATGGTGAGCGATACCGGTCGATGATAACCAACTTCTTTTGGCCTGAAATCGAGAATATGGATCTGGACAACATGTGGTTTCAACAGGACGGCGCTACGTGCCACACAGCACACGCTACGATGGAAGTTCTGCACGATCAAGCGCCCTTAATGGAAAACCCTATAGTATTAATATAATAGAGTAATAACTAATAACTAAAAGTCATGCAATTTGCTAATAACTTATTAGAAAATTGCATGTAACGTGTAAATTTAATAGAAATTTTATCTATATCCAAATATTAATTAATTTATATTTCTGTTATTTCAGAGTGACTTTAAAAGAAGAACACGGTCTTCGTGGAAATAAGAAGTATACGATAATCGACGCGGTCAAGAGTGGAGTCAGATTCAAGAACAGCGCGTTAGAAAGTATTACTGAGGAATACTTGCAAACGAAAAGTACTTACGAGAAGGAACAAGACAAAGTCGTTGCGGAAATCATCGGTATTGCTGGTAAGTGTTCGTTGGTCGCACCTTTTGGGTAGATACCGCTCATCAATACCATGGTACACCGGGCAAGTACCATTTAATTTTCACGTATTTATAATTCACCTCGTGCTCGGCAGTGAAGAAAAATCTTCGTAATGAAACCTGCATGTGTCTATACCCACATGTGTATCCATTAACCGGCATTGGAACTGCATGATGGAATAAGTTCTAAACCTAATAAATGGAGAGGCCTTAGGCCAGCCGTGAGACATTTACAGGGTGGTCCTAGCCCCAGAAGTGGGGCATTTACAAGGTGGCCTTAGCTCAGCAGTGGGACATTTACAGGGCGTTACTTTGTTTTTACTATAACTCAACTTAAGCATATGAAAACATAGTGGCGCTTGCTTTTGCTTTCAACACAACTATAAATGCCCGTGCCGCCACCCGGCGCTGTCCGCAGGCGGCTACTCGGAGTGCCTGTGCTGCCTGTCGCTGCAGCTGTCCCGCCTGGACGTGCTGCTGGCCTACTCGCTGGCCGCCACCAGCGCGCCCGCCCCCTACTGCCGCCCCGTGCTGTCCGGCCGCCCCGACGAGCTGGTGCTGCTCGACCTGCGCCACCCCTGTCTGGAGGTGCAGGAGGGCGTGTCCTTCATCCCCAACGACGTCGTGTTCAACCGAGGTGAGGACGCTCGTTGTACCGACAGACAAATGTTTCATTTATTTATATTGAAATATTTTTATTACAATAGAGTGTTTTTATTATTTAAAATAAGTGAACAGGCTGACAGTTGGTCGTCTGAAAGTAAGGGGTCACTACCCGTAGACATTGGCACTAAGAAATATTAACCACCCCATCCATCACTAACGCCCCAACGATCTTGGAAACTAAAATGTTATGTACCATGTGCCCGTTATGGGCTCACTCACCCTTCAAATGGACACAATAATACGTAGTATTGCTGTTTAACGATAGAATGTGATGAGTGGGTGAGGCCTACCTAAATGGACTTGTACAAAACCTTACCTTAATTATTACAAACTAAATTAAATAACTCGGTGAAAACTGAAAATCTAAGCTCATGGTCTTTAGTCCGACATAGAACTCAATCTGGTACGACAGTGTTCGACTGTGGCAGTCCTGTTTATCACGCACACTTTAACTCGTGTGATTTGCAAGTTATAATGATTTGATATGTACAAAATCCAAATAAAAATGGGTTTGGTAAAAATTAATGCTCACAGATATTGCCAAATATTTTCTTGAAAATTACTATTTAAATGGATATATCTCATATTTTTTATTTACAAAATGTTATAAATATTATAAATTAATCAACAGACATTATTTTAATGTGATAAAAAATTGCCGCCCGAACAGGGACTTGAACCCTGGACCCTTGGATTAAAAGTCCAATGCTCTACCGACTGAGCTATCCGGGCTACATAAGATTGGTTCTAATTCAGGTTATGATTTTACATAATATTTAATATCTGATTTTTATATAAATTTTATATAAATTTGACGAAAATTCTAGATCATACATATATTCATTTTAAAATTCAATTAGTTTAAAGCTTACATTATACAGTTGGAATAACGATTAATTCCTTTTCTTTTTTAATATCGATTGGTTATTAATAAAAAATCATTTAAATAAGGAACAGTCAAAGTTAGCATGATGAGAATAATAAAAAAATATAGAATTCATTTCTTACTCCGATTTGAAGTATTTCTTTTCTAGTCTGTGGTACACTTTTAACAATCAATAAACAAGTGTTATGTTATTATGTTTAATAAGAAAATAATGTATAAATACGTTTGACCCGTGATTCGTACACTCTTGTCCGCCGAAATATTTTTTATTTTGACAGCAACATTTTAGGATCATCGACCTTGGTCTTGTTTGAGTTCACTCAATCGATCGTTTTTTTGACTAAATCGAATGTTTTTAATCCCTTTTAATTTTTTAATAATATTATTATGTATGCATAGCATGTCACACACGGTATACACCTGCTCGGAATGGGCCGTCAATAATGTCGTAAAAATCGTAAATAAGTATGTCGTCGTAAAAGTCGGCCGGGACGACGAGCGAGCGCATATCGCCTTCCTGACACGATCGAACGGGTAAAATACGAAAATTCCCCACGAATTTCGTAGATTTAAATTAAACCGGACACCGCCATAGAGAGGCGGGTCGATTAATGAGCGTCGACGTCGCGGCAGAGTCGTGCGTGCTGCACGTGGTGACGGGCGCCAACATGGGCGGCAAGTCGACGTGGCTGCGCGCGGCGGGCGCGGCGGCGCTGCTGGCGCACGCGGGCGCGCCCGTGGCCGCCGCGCGCGCCGCGCTGCCGGCGCTGCGGGCGCTGCTGGCGCGCCTCGGCGCCGCCGACTGCGAGCGCCGCGGCCACAGCACCTTCATGATGGAGATGGTGGAGGCCGCCGCCATACTCAGGGTCGGTCCGGTATCGATATCTCGGATACTAAAGTAACCTGTTAAATAGAAAAAATATATAGTTGCTACTTCATTTTTGGCAAGAAGGATGTTTTCTTGTTCATTCTCCGGAGTTATATAGGTTCTCTTCTGAATAAAATTAGTCTGGCACGTATACTTGACCAAAAATAAAAATATTAAAAAAAGCAATCGGTCGAGCTCCAGACCGCTATACCGATGGTTTGTTATGTATCGCCGTTTTGACTATTATCTTTTCGCACTAGTCACTAGTACTTAGTTACCAAAAATAGTAAATCGACCGAGTTATTTACCGGTCACGTAGCGAAATAAAAGTAGTCGGTTCGCTCCTGACGCCTTGTTAAATTAATACCATAGGTCATTTCCTAGCACATATTTGCGTTTAATTGGAGAATATAAAAATCTGCATTGAGTAGAAAATGGTCAAATTTACTTAAAGTATCTTAATTTCAACATTAATACTATTTTCTTATAAGTAATTCTATGGAAAAACCAATAAACATACTTATGATGTTCAAGTGAAATATTTCTTGACGCGCTATGTTGTCATAAAAATAATGTTATTTTTATTATAAAACTATTCCAGACTGCAACACCAGACTCTCTCGTCCTCATTGACGAGCTCGGTCGAGGAACATCTACGTACGAAGGCTGCGGAATAGCTTGGGCGATAGCGGAGTAAGAAAAATTATTATAACACAAAATTAACGAACAAACCGCCTTCATTCAAAGCAAATCAAAATAGATTTATTCAAGAAGGATCTTGTCTTTACATCCGTCCGGTTCATTATGTAACTCAGTATTAACTATTTTCCAACAATTAATGCGGAAGATGAATTGTAGTGAGTATTTTTACTAACTTGTGATAAGTTCGCCATCTATGAAAAAACTAAATACCGTCGGACAGGAAAATATATATGTAATAAGATTTTTGATTACATTAAATTTAATCCTGTTAATGTGAACATTCTTCTTCTTCTTCTTCTGCCTAGCGTTTTCCCGGCCTAGTAACGCCAGGGTCCGCTTTCCTGCATCTTTTCCTCCACTTTGCCCGATCTAAAGCATCCTCCTTAGTGAGATCGTGCTCTCTCCTATCGTCCCTAACAACATCGAGCCAGCGCTTCTTAGGCCTGCCACGGAATCTAGGGCCTTCGACAACAAAGTCCAGGCATCAGTTTCCGACATAGTCTGGCGGTCTGCGGCTAATGTGGCCAAACCAACGCAGACGGCTTTCTTGCAACTTCTCCGCTATATCGCAAACGCCGAGGCTGCCACGGATGTACTCGTTACGGATGCGATCTAGTCGCGTAACGCCACAAATCCACCGCAGCATCTTCAATGAACATGAATTCTTAATATGAACATTCAGAATAGGTTATAAGACCACTTGCTTGTAGTGAATTTTTATTGTGCTTTTTTTTAACTGGTGTATTTATACACCAAACAATATCAATTGCTTTATCAGTTGGTAGAGCTTTGTGCAAGCTCGTCTGGGTAGGTACCACCCACTCATCAGATATTCTACCGCAAAACAGCAGTACTTGGTATTGTTGTGTTCCGGTTTGGAGGGTGAGTGGGCCAGTGTAACTACAGGCACAAGGGACATAACATCTCAGTTCCCAAGGTTGGTGGCGCATTGGCGATGTAAGCGACGGTTAACATCTCTTACAAGGCCAATTTCTATGAGCGTTGGTGACCACTTACCATCAGGTGGCCCATATGATCGTCCGCCAACCTACGCTATAAAACAAAAATACCAAATAATTTAAGCCACTGGTAAATAATTATCACTGTGAATGATTATTATTTTTTTTTCGCAGGAAACTAGCAACGGAAATTAAATGTTTCTGTCTATTCGCGACTCATTATCACGAGTTGACTCGACTCGCGAGCTTACACCCGAACGTGATAGTGAACTCTCACGCCGAAGCCTCCGTAGTGGATCAACAGTTGGTGCTCCTGCATAAAATCCTACCGGGGCCCGCAACGCAGTCGCTGGGACTGCATATTGCAAAGCTGGCTGATCTACCCGACTCAATCATTCAGGTATTCTGCCTATATCTTTATATAAACAGTCAATGTGACATAAAGAGATATGTGCTGATGTGGACTGTTCTATGGACTTGGTTCATTTTTGTATTGTTGCTATCATTAGGATTTAATCTTTAGTTTTTGTATATACATCAATTATACTATTTACGTATTAATAATAATGTCCTCCTGACCGATTTCGGTCACTGCGGCCAATCTCAAGAGAGACTGCCTCGTTGGTCTAGTGGCTAGATATAAGGCCCGGTGGTCCTGGGTTCAATTCCCAGGTCGGGCCAATAAAAAGTGATTGCAGTCTCTCTTGAGATTGGCCGCCGTGACCGAAATCGGTCATACTACTTATACTATTTACGTATACATAAATACTATTAACGTATTAATAATAATGTTTTTCTGATGAAAAAATCTCAGTAGCAGCCCGGAGTCTAGAAATTCGAAGTGTGTACATTCCCGTGCCTCGGAAAGTACGTAAAGCCGTTGGTCCTGCGCCTGAACTCTTTCCGGTTGTTGTCTGATTGCCGTCCCATCGGATTATGAGAGCTAGGGAATAGAGAGTGCACCTGTGTTTGCGCACACACTTGTGCACTATATCTCCGTTGCAATTGGCTAATCTCTCTTTCGATTGGCCGGCGTGACCGAAATCGGTCTGGAGAATATTGTTATTTACGTATTAATTAGGGCTTCAAGCTTTCTTCATACAAAGTTTCATCAAATCAGTTCAGTGGTCTAGCCGTGAAAGCAGACAGGCAGACAGACTTCCGCATTTATAATATTAGTATAGATAATTTAGCCAATGTATAGGATCTTCAGCTAGATAACTTTTTTAAAAAAAAACTTTGCTAAAATAACACATTTGTATTGCTTATTACGAATTTAGTTGATATCGTCACCTGTGTGTTTTTTTAACTACTACCAAAATTTAACTTTTCGTTCAGTATTAAAAAAAAAAATCCCGCTGAGTTTCTTTCGCCGGTTCTTCTCAGGTCTGAGGTGCTTATTTCGAACCGGTGGTAGATTTATGACAATCAATAAGCAAGTGTAACACTTCTATATTGAATAAATATTTTTGAATTTGAATTTTGGACTCTGACTCGATGGAGCTGTGACTAATGGATAGACATGAGGGCGTTGTCGGCGCCAGTCGGCCGGCAGTAAACGTCTGTGAAATAATTTCTAAGCTGCGTACACACTGTGTCGACACCGACACGAGGCCAGCTAATGATTTCTTTTATAAAATTTTCTCATGTCGTTGTTTAATTTTGTTTTAGTACGCTGAAGCTCAACAGGCGCAATTGGAAACGAACCTATTTGAAGTTGAATCGGCCTTCAAGTCCGAAGAAAACACGGAAGGGCAGAAGTTGATAGCGGACTTTTTGAAAAAATGCAAAGAAATACATAACACTATAAGTTCAGATGATGAAATGTTAATCGAAATAAATAAACTTAAGAAACAAATGTTACAGACGGATAGTAAATATGTGCAGGCGTTGATGTCCTCCTTGTAAACTTTTGTATTTGACGAACAAATAAAGATTAAAAAATGACTTTTTTATTACAAGTATGTATTTCAAAATTTACTCTCTTCTCTTTTGATTTTACTCCGAACATTTTTAAAGTAAAGAAATAAACATATGTATTATTAATAGACGCTTAAAAGAAATAGTTACAATAGTTAGCATTAACCCTTACTTGCCACCTTGGGG
This sequence comes from Nymphalis polychloros, assembly GCA_905220585.2. Lineage (NCBI taxonomy): Eukaryota > Metazoa > Arthropoda > Insecta > Lepidoptera > Nymphalidae > Nymphalis > Nymphalis polychloros. Next base: position 11,401,051 of record HG992253.1, on the reverse strand, counting down.
TACAAAACTACCCTAGGCCTATTGAGGAAAATAGTCATTTTTCCACTTTTGTTGGCTTTAGCATTTTTTTTAAGTGTACTTAAATTTTATTTTTGCCTATATAAAGTAAACAAACCTTTAAACAAAGCGTTCAATATGTTCTACAAAAAATTTCAAGTCGAAATATTCAGTAGTTCATTTTTTATAACAATTTTTGTCACTGGTACAAATCTACCCCATGGTGGGAAGTACGTAATTCTACAGAGGTGTGGCAAGTAAGGGTTAAACTTCATTTACATATTGGGCTATAGTTCGGCTTTACGTACTATATTTTGTTGAAAAAACATGTAGTATGCAAAAAAACTATAGTTAACTAGGACGAATTATTTTCAACACCACAAATACATACAAATAATAGTCATTAATAAATTTGTATGTATTTTTTAAGCTATTTAATTTTGGCTCTGACGGATTTCAAGTGACCAGAAGAAACAAGAGTGATCTTATAGGCTATACCAGGCGTTCATTTATAGGGTTTTCCATTAAGGGCGCTTAATCGTGCAGAACTTCCATCGTAGCGTGTGCTGTGTGGCACGTAGCGCCGTCCTGTTGAAACCACATGTTGTCCAGATCCATATTCTCGATTTCAGGCCAAAAGAAGTTGGTTATCATCGACCGGTATCGCTCACCATTGACGGTGACGGCCACACCATTATCGTTTTCGAAAAAATACGGACCAATCACGCCTCCGGCCCAAAATCCGCACCAAACAGTCACTTTCTGCGGGTGCATTGCCACTTGGTGAACCTCGTGTGGATTGGTCTCGTCCCAAATACGGCAATTTTGCTTGTTGACATAGCCATTCATCCAAAAATGCGCCTCGTCGCTGAAGATGATTTTTTTGCCAAAATCGGCGTCAACTTCCAACTGCTCTAATGCCCAGTCAGCGAACACACGGCGCTGTCTATGGTCATTAACCTTGAGCTCTTGGGTCAGCTGGATCTTGTACGGGTGCAGGCTCAAGTCACAACGCAAAATTCGCCAAGTTGTCGTCTGCGAAAGGCCGAGTTCCTGTGCGCGACGCGGAATTGACTGCCACGGGTTTTCGAGGACACTGTCGCGCACAGCGGCGATATTCTCGGCAGATCTCGCGTTACGTTGACGCACGGGAACCGGCTGATTGTTAACTGACCCGGTTGACTCGAATTTGTCCACCAACCGAAGGATAGTCGACTCGGCAGGACGATCATCGCGACCGTAAAACGGGCGAAGTGCGCGGAACGTTGCTCGAACTGAAGACCCATTTTCATAAAACAATTTTATGATTTGCACGTGCTGCTCGGCACTGTAACCTGCCATGGTGGTTTGAGAGGACGGAATGAATATAACACACTGCATTTGACAGCTGTCACTCAAACAACATGGCCGCAATCAGCTGTCAAAGTTCAAGCGTCCCTATTGGAAAACACTATACAAGATATTAATTTTTGGTTAAAATTTTACTTTGATTTGAGTTTTATAAAAAAAGATGCCAAAGAATTTCATAAGGATTCTGGATTTCATAAAAATAAGATAAATTACTTCAAATTACTTATATGTATTCGTTTTTTTTTTTCAATCTAGGGTACACTATATTCTTTATAGCTTAATCTGAAAAATACTTTCATCCGGGAGAATGTTGGCAACCCAAGGTCTAGACTCTAGATAAAAGATCTTATCAATCATACGGCTAGCCAGGCTAAAATTAATTGTCATTAGCAACACCTCAGTAATCATCAGATTTTTTCAAATGTTAGTATTTAGGTAACCAGTTCTGTCCATTTCCTTTTTGGTTATGACGTGAAATTACTTCATACAATAAGCGAACCAGTTTAATTAAATTTCATCATAGATTTGATCGCGACAACTGTTAAATTGTAATTACATTTTTAATAAAATAAATGATGTAAAACTCCTGTGCAACTAACATATTCGTTAATACTGTAACTGTTTTCCTTCCTGCTCCTTGGGATTACCAGCCAATAATGAATAATATGTAGTTCCATATAATACTAGTTATATTTAATCTATACTACTATATAAATCTATTGGCTCTGTCTATACATATTTTTTTCACCTAATTTTGTGATAAATAATCGTTTTATAATGCAGTGATTCACATTATACTATTTTTTTTCATTTTTGTCTGTCTGTCTGTATGTCTTCTTAAAACTCGAGAACGGCTTGACCAATCTTGATGAAAACTGGTATACACAAAGAACATGTGATGGCGGAAATGTTATGTTAGGCCATATATAAGATCGGTAAGCCCTACGGTATCTTATGAAAATGAATTTCAAATCGATAATTACGTATTCCTCTACCAGTATCCATATGTATGTGTGTGGGCGTGCGCACGTGTGTTATTATAGTAATAAAATAATTTATTATATTTTTATTAATTATACGCGGGTGAAGCCGCGGTGCCACAGCTAGTATATTATAAAATTATATGGATTTTTTTATAAATCATAAGAATAAGATATAATTTTGGTAAAAAATATAAGTGTTTAATTAATTCGTAAGGAAACGTGCATGTGTCGGAATAAATTCTGCCACATATATATCAACCAACCGTGCTATATCAGCGTGGTGCTGAAGGCTGTTAAGCTGAAAATCGATTTTGTAAAACCCATACAAGCAGTACTCTTGCCATGAAGAAAAGCGACATAAAAAAAAACATTGATTTTACAACTCAACTTATTTTTGTTACCATCAATAAATAGTTATTTATAATTTAGGTTATTTTAATTGATGACAACGTATGGTAAGTTTATATATTTACTGTGAAACATGACATACTACCAATTACCAAACTAGACCAGTTACCACTAATTGTTATAATTAACGGCTCAGGAATGAGTTTAACATATATACTGGCGCTGAGAACATTTGAGTGTAATTTTCAAAAGAAAACAAAAATACCATTTAACATTTTTATCTTTATTAATAACATCAACAGGTTGAAATAATAATTAACTATGACAAAAACATATTGAACGTGACTTTTATAAATTCTCTCAATAATTAATTGCAGTGATATATTTAAGTTTAAAATTAAGATCAGTTCTGTGATACTAATATTTAAGTGAAAAATAATATGTGATATTGTTTTACGATTATTTAGAATATGACTTTAATTATTCAATTATTATTTCGTCTTAATTATTATATTTGTAAAGTGAATTTTAAATGCAACTTTTTTTTAACCCGTTGAACTGTTTCACAAATTAAAATCGAAACATTGATGTTATATGAATTCCTAATTTGCATTTGAGCATTGCCTGACAAATTCTTAGCGAAAAATTATTTTTACACTTTCTCTGCTTATCATTATGTCCTAATAATTTTTAATTTGCCTGTTATTGTCAAAATTAAATATTTACAGGAACAATTATTTTATATTGAAGTCATATCTAAACTGCACCGATATCAATTTCCAAACACACGTGCAGTTATTACTATAATAATGGAAAAATTAAATTGTTTAATTAAATTCAATGTTTACATTATGAAATGAATTATTCATTTTACTTTTTTAATGCAATCAACAAAGTCTTCATATCTCTTGTTTAGCGCATACATATCTCTTCTATAACGGATTAATAGGCAATGTCCTTTTTATAATTTAAATCTTAACTAACCAAATTTTTAAGTCTCATCTAATTATATTAATAAATGCGCTGTGACTTTGTCATTGCATTAGAAAGTTTAAAATTTACAACTCTCATTTTTGTCGGTGGGACAAAATGACAAGCTAATATTTACAATATATTATTTACAGGTGATATTATATTTTTAATAAACAATAAATAATTTAAAATCATTTTAACATCTAAAATAAACTCCTGTTTGTCAAACTATCTTGCCCGAAGTACTAAAAGTTGCCCCACCGCTTCATATTTTAATATAATGACGAAATATATTAAATCACAGTTAAAGCGGTTTTTCACAGAGCGTGGTTTCAGCACGAGTCAGGGCCGCCCGGTGATGTGACTAGTAACGAGTCCTCTACTGATGAACCCTTCTCATGAGAAATACAATCGCACTGCGTTTGTGAACGTCCTTCGGCACATTGGACATTTGTCGGTCGACAAGGCGCATTTCGCACAGGCCACGACGTGACCGCATGGGACGAAGCAAACATTCCTTTCCTCATTGTAGCATATCTTACACAGCTTCGTGTCCTCGACATGGTCTTCTTCCTTTTCATTGTTGCTTTTCTCCACCGATTGTACGGGAGGAGTTACAGTGGATTCTTTCTGTTCTTTCGGGGCTGGAATAACGCAAGCTTCGGAAATCACTTTCTGTACATATTCTCGCCCCTTAACGAGTTGGACGTAGGCGCAACGGTTAAACCAACGAGCATGTTGTTCCCACGGCACGTCGTCATTCTCCCAGTCTTTCAGACCGCCATCACAGTAAAAACATTTCGTTTTATCGCCTTGGCCGGTGTAGAAAAAGCCTGCCTCTGCAAGATCTTCTGGTTTTTGACGCATACTGCGGGGCCAATCGCTGAAACTGCGCAATCGAGCAGTTTCGGAAGCGTACCGAGGATGGACTGGGCCGAGCATGCGAACAGCACTAGTCGTGGGAGGTGCTCGAACGCCACACTCGTCTCGGCCGGCTGCCGCTGTCGAGTCGAAAGGAACGTTGCCCGAGCCGGTCTGGCGCCGAAGGAAAGGGCACTGAGGAGCCCATCGCTGATGGTCTTGAGCAGGATCATCACCTTCTACCCATCTCATGATTTCCACCTTACAGAAAGCGCAGCGCACCTCATCGCCTCGGCCGAGGTAGTAAAATCCGTTTTTTGCGAGAAGTTCAGGTGACAAAAATGATACAGGCCATTTATCGAATGTATTTAACCTGTCTTCTTCACGCTTCATGTCGGGGCCACCGGGAGCGAAGACGAATAGGTCGCGATTGTCGTTTTTGGGTTCAGAAGAAGATGAGGAGGAGACGGAGCTGGGCGATGACGAAGGTGTTCCTGAATTGGAATCGCATCCTGGCGTTGGTAGCACCAGCTGACTTAAAGGTTGTCGATTTTTCAGCAAATGTGCTAACATTCCAGCTGCCATCGGCGATGGATTATTTGCGGGCACTGTAACCAAACAAATACGTGCGATTAGCACATAAGGCATATAAAGAGTCTATAATATAAATAAAGTATGTATTCCGTGGTTGTATTCGTAACATTTTTGTTTTTAGAAGAAAAATTAATTAACTTATAGCATGACGATGAAATAGATTCGATTATTCGGATATTTCGCCTTATAATATGTCTATAACAACTAAATCATCATATAGATGTATCCCTTAACAAATAGCTCAGTAACTAATGTCGTTTAGGCTACAGTTGTGTAAAACAAGACAGCAAACAAGTGTGTTCAACAGTTTCTCATAACAACAAGTTCGCGGCCATTGCGGCCGGCCCGGCTGCGTCGTCGACATTCCATTCCCGCAGCCTCTCCTCGCCTCGCCCTCAGGCCCTCTCTGCGTGCACTCAGTGCGCATGCACTAAACGGCCGCAGTCAATTTTTTCTTTCACAAACTTAAAGCCTAGTCTTTTTTTCTAATATTTAGGGCTATGACTAGTAACAACAGTATCCTACAGTTATTTGAGACAGATTAGATTATACTTTAAATAACCTATTCTAAAAATAGAAAAATTGTTTTCAAACAAATCTATATATATTGTATGTATCTATATATATTGAAATTTATGTATATTGTTACTGTATATGAATTAATTTAGGTACATGTATACCAATTATTTAAGAATTACATTCATTTTCAAACCAAATATAAAATAGTATACTAATTAAACAAGTATTCTAAATGAAAATAATCTCAAAAAGAAACATGTTAGAGCACAACTTATTTGATACTATGTAAATAGCGCAATAGTATAATTTAAATGTTTTTGGATACTACGCAGAATATGGAACAACTAACGAAAAATCTAAGAGCTAGGAGAGTAATGGCCACAAAAAATCAATATTTACCGTTTCCGAGCTTGCAATCAACTAATAACGGCATTGTACTGCGAATGTATTAACACGAATTTCACGTAAAATAACAAAAGCACATCTCAAATTAAGAGTTCACGGTTTTTTTTGTTTAAATAAGATATTTAGAATCTGACGAAAGTATTTGGCGACTCGACCATGGTAAGCTTCTCATTTGTTGTGTCGCATAGGGTTGCGAGTATCATTGACGTGTAGCTGTTGCGCATGCGTGCGTACTTTTAGGAGGGTTCAAATTCGCCTACGTGGGGTGCCTTGCACAGCTGTGTCGTCTGAGTTAGGGTCCCCCATGCTGTTACATTTACGGACTCCTATGAAGACCTATACTTACAAAGGTCTCGTGGATATCACAAAATTGTAGTTGTAATGTTGATAAAAGTTAATCGATATAAGACTAGCCCGAAATATGTTTTTTTTTTCTGACATGACCAACGGGAATATTTTTTTAAAAGCATCGAATAGTGTTAACACGTGTGGTTGACACATGTTAAATAAAGTATGACCACCACGATTCAAGACGCTATGGCCGCGTACTTATTCGTCTACATTCTATATTATGATACGATAAACAAGCGAGAAGTGCGAAGGGACGACGCGGGAGAGATGTAGTTCTCAATCAGACTAGCGTCTGGGGCGACGTTGCCGCTCCGTTCACCGCCGACCGGATTTCATTCATATTTGAGACGCGACGTTGCCGTCTTCAGCGGAAACCGCGACCACACAGCGTAAAAAAGGGCCTTTGGAATGTGGCAGTACTGCTGGGCGGGTCTAAGCAGTACCGAATAAAAAGTGACGGTGTGGAATGCGGACTGCACTTACAGTACAAGCTATATATTAGCTGTCAAAATTGAATACATTCATTATATTTCATTGACATGAACTGGACATTCATTTGATAGTGGAAAAGGCGTAAAAATAAATATATTTTAAAGAAATGTAATTAATGTAATTATGTAAGGAAATATAATAAGAAATTAAAAAAAAAACCAATTAAAAGAGCTAGTATGTAAAACATACACTAATTAAATGTAAAACAATATACGCGGTGAGACGAGACTGTCAAAGATTTCGAAATACGTCGCTTCCATGAAACGGGACAGACAAGGAAAATAAAAACGAAAAGTCTCGAATCCAAGGTCCATAAGCTCGGCGCTAAGAGCAAATGAAATTCAGCATTGTGCCTTAAGAGAGCGGCGAGAGGCGGCGCCGTAGCGAGCCGTGGGGAAGGGGACGGGGCCGTGTTCTCATGCCTATGGGTGGTCGGCGCTCGGCTTTCGAATTCCAATGCCTTGCCTGTAGCACCTACGCAGCATTATGTAGACACTATATACCTACACCTACATAACATTATCTCATGTACCTTTAAAATTACATCGCTAAAGGTCTATTACAAACGCTGACTCTTTACAACGCCTTAATTCTAGTCCATTCGATCGTAAGTCGTTTACGTACTTCGGTTGTCAACGTGAAAGATAAAAAAGCAAACCAAAGGATATAGCCCGGAAACGATATCAGAGGAAATGAACATCCGCCAGATGGGGAGCTTATTTACAAAAGCGGCGTTTTGTTGAATATAAAACTGAATGAATGAAAGTCATCAGCTATTTTTGAATATGAATGAAGCCAGATGAGTCTAATAGACAACCGTAATGATTGGCAAGCTATAAACAATAATAAATAGCCAAAGACGAACAATGAGGATATGTCGCTTATAAAATAAGGCAAAAGCGATAATAGGTAGTTTTCCAAGAATATACAAATTATAACACAGCAGACGCTGAAAATAATTATCCAAAATAGAATTTACGTAATTGAAAAAAGTCATACATATTTATAAGATACCTAAAATATTTTTTCACAACTTTAGTGCCTAAATATTATTGAAATCCAAATTATCGAACGCTTTTAAAATTATGAGAAAAAAAATGTGACAGTTCAATGTTAAACATTTCTTAAACTCAAAATAAACTTACAATTTCAATTAGAAAAGTATATAAAATTATTATATTATGAAGAAGAATATGTTTGTTTGCTTGTTGATAAAATAAGTCTGTAAAGCTATTTTAAACATACTATTTATAAAGTAGCTCATTAATCACACAATAGATGGCGCTAGCAGCCTCATTACTAACAAGACAATCCAATAAACTGTACCAATACTTTTGTGTGCGGCTTACTGTAATTTATAGATTTTTTTTTTTATATTTTGCAAATACGAAAATTAATTTAACGTTAGGTTAATACAATGTATCGTACATTGTATTATCTAAATAATTGAACTGCTCAGTCTATACCCATATACAATTTGTGATGTCATGCTCTAAATGTAGCTAGAGGCACATTTGGGTGAGAAAAAATATAAGGCCAAGGATTTAACAAACAAAATGTACGTAAATTCATAATACTATTAGTTAAGTTTCAACTTTTAACGGATTTGAAATGTATGTAATATTCTTCATATCATATATTAAACGTTACAAGAGGATAATATAGTATCTAGTTAGGCTGTACATTCTAAGAATTACTGGTCACTTAAGTTTCTTATCAATAACGCTTTATCTATTAACGTACTCCATGTAAAATGAATTTCATTACTCTATTGTAATATAAATGAGTTTGTACTTCTCAGAAATAGCAATTATGTTGACTATTTTCCTTATGTTTTCCACTAAAATATTTTATTTTAATATGTAGTTGAATTCAAATAAATTGTATTTTTACATCGGGTAATTCCTACCAAGTAATTTTGGCATCTTCATATAGATGTCGCTACTTAAACAAGTATAACAATGAAATTAAAAAATCGAATGTAATTTTAATATTTAATATTTACAAGATCACTTAATAAAATAATTTGATTACATTATCTGTATCTATAAACAATTGACGATTTAAAACTGTTATTTACTTTTAATAAAATTAATTACTTTATTACATTATTTATCCTTGTTTATTAATCACCAAGATAGTATTTACTAATTACTTTAGAATGAGCCCTGAAAAACAATTTAAATTCCTATTAAGATAATTATGTAAGAAATAAAGTAAATAATAGGCAACAATCAATATCTGATCAAACAAACAGCTGTTCACAAAATGTATAGGTATATGTAATAAAGAACTTACACTTTGTAAAAATCTTTTATATATATAATGTCACATTATTGACACCTACTTCAATTTTGTTAAGATATTTAATAATCAAGCATCAATTCAATGATCTATTAACTGTTGACGTGGTAGAAGAACGCAACGATAGCCGTCATTTACTTTTATAAATTGATATCTTTGAATAAAATAATTATTGATCATTAGTATTGAAATTTGATATAATGACGAATGCAGAGTTAACCTATCGAATGAAATAATTTATTTCGAATAAGAGACATCACCCAAAATTAGGTTATGTAAGAAAATGCATTCACCTCTAATTGGTTCCATTTGTAATCAGGAAATTCCACTATAAAACGTTAAGCACATTAACTTCAAAGCTTCAACAGTTATTGTTCTCACTCTCACTTTAAATTACAATTTCCGATACTAAAAGAGACAACACTCTACGTCCATGAGCGCGAAACTCGCAACTGTCGGTGGAATCGACTATAACCTACGATGGCGCTCCAAGCACGCTAACGATACGTGCGTCACGTTCAGTAACTGTCCCGATATCCACCAGGCGCGCTCTGTTGGGCTTCGTTCGAATGACTTGCCTGCCGTCGCACCGCGCAACCCGCGCGCTCGGCCAGTGCCAATAATTCTATCAGCTGTTTCTATTGCTTTATCAAGTTTATTCCTAATTCATTAAATTATTAAATAACATTGTAATATACAACATACGAACAATTTGTAAGTACTCATTTCATTTAATATCTTTATATAAATTTAGTCGCTTAATCTCATTATTTTGATGTCATGACGTAGGCATAACCTTAAAAGAACTTAATGAAAGAAACTATTGTGCCTTTATAAAACATTTTTCAAATTTCGATATGAAGATTCATTAATTATTATGAAATTATATTTTATAATTATACCTTTACACACTCTTGATGGCCCCGCTGTTTCATTTTCTGCTTTTGCTTCTGCTTCATCTGATGTTTCATTTTGCATGCCTGGAACATACATTGATGTTCAATATCACAATTATAAAACTTAATATAATAGTATTAAATAAACTGTATTTATAATTATACACATATTTAATTTTAACTGACAGCATTATAACATTTTAAATGACATTAGAAGACAATTGTTATAAAATAATTCACAAATATTCGTTCAGATACCTTATATACACTTAAGGAAAATAATCGATTTTTGATTTAATTTATCGGCAATACACGGTTGTTGTTGCAAGCACGAGTAGGCAAACTGAGATCTTTGATAAATATTTATTACGTAAAATGTGACGTTTGCATACACTGAATAGATCAATGAGTGTAAACAATAAATGCGCCACGTATCTAAACAGCTAACGATCAATCCGAATAAAGTGCTATTACAAAGTTATGTTATTATGACTTAATTAATAGGTAACCTAATCTGAGTAATGAATATTCAGTTAGCCATACTCCGGTTCCCTGTCATCGAAAATACTCTGGATAAACTTTGAATTCGTTATGTTACTATTTCCTATGAGTAACAATTGTAAACGCCGATACATTTTGCCGATACATGTGTAAATATATAGTATTGTCACCAAAAGTATAAAGTTAATAAAAAAAATGCGGTAAATGACACTTAGCCACGTTAATAATTTATGAATGACAATTTATGTTTTGTAAATGCACAACTAGATTTATTCCATAAGAATGTTAGTATGCGCAATCTTTTAATGAAAAAATTGGAGCAGATGCTAATATGCTGTCTGTTTCGATGATAGAGGTAGTAAAAAAATTGAGGTGAGGTTTGGCGCAGGTGCGAACACAGCTTGCTCGTGCGCGGGCGTTACGCAGCTGCCGCTCCACGTGCTTTGCAGCTGTCGCCTCATCCCCAAAGCCTTACGTTACACCACGGAATACACAAAACACAAAGACATCCGGAACCTTGTTATAATCACTAGCGATTAACGTTACAATACCTGAGCGATCTGCATTCGTAGAAGATGGCCCGGGATCACTATTGCAATTTAGTAAAGATATAAGAAGTTTTGATAAGATATTCATAACTTTATTTACAATTTATAGTATGCGTTACGGGTTCAATAATAAACATATGTCGTTTTTAGGTATTTGTTTTGGCATTTTCCGGTTTTCAGGCGTTCCAAACATGTGTTCTATGCAACAGACCGCGTTAGCTACTGTGAGTCCTACTTCAGGCGGCCATGGGCGGCTGTAGGAAAATCAATACACACTTACACAAAATGGTGCAACGTGGAGTTTTCTTAGCAATTAATAGATATTTCCCGGTTTACATTTATTAAACGCGTCTTATTCATCATAATATGTAAGTTAATATATTTCTTTTTTAATCGTTGCTTGATTGTAAGTCAATACAAAAATGAGTAAACAGGGGAGTTCATATTTTGTTTGGTCTCTTGGACAACGCCCTGAAACTGTAAAAATATTGATTATTTTTAAATTTTTTGATATTCATTACTATATGTAAACTTTTTTTTAACGGTACCTCAGTAGCTCTTGTTTCTTGAGATCTCGTCCTCGTCATGTGTTTCATTTAGGTACTCGGATTACAAAATTAATGCGAGCTTAGGTTATTTCATTCAATGAATTTAAGATTAAAAACAATAAACATTCTACTATGTAATTAAATTACGCTGTGGATTAAAAAAGTACGCATGGATTACAATAAATTTTAGTAAACTTCATAACATGTGAATTAAATTTAGTTAAATTTTCATTTAGCGACTAATATCGATTTGTTAGAATAATATGTGATTTAAACGTAATCTGTAGTAAAACTGACATTATTATTTACCAGTATCGCGTGTGGTCCGAATTCGTCTAAACTTTTTGTGCACATCTACGCACAGTACCTTTAAAATGATATACGCTTCAATCTCCTCACTTTTGTAATATATACTAGTAACCCGCCCCGTTTTCGCATGAGTATAATGAATATTACACCTATGTTTTTAATATAACATTGTACAAATATTCTAGTCAGAACGTAAACGTACTGAATAGATTTTATGTAAGCACGTGTTATTTTGAAATGTTGTAGTGAAATTTCTAGTAATTATTAAAGTGTTATTTAAAAAAAAGAACATTTTGTTCATTTTAGTATAGATTAATAGTGTGTTACAAATAAGTTTAACTAAACTTGTCATTAATTTATATTATCCAATACATACATATCTATAGTTATTGTGACTTATCTATAAAAGATAGATAATGACATTTTAGATGCAATTTTCTCTTCAACAACATTGTTGTAAATGAAATTACTGAACAACTCACATCTCTGTACATACAGTGAGTGTAAAAAGTATTCGTACACTTAGCTTTTTTACAAAAAGTAATGTATACCACCACCACCGACTTCTACATTTCGGTTTTGCAAATAAGCGTACGAAAAGTGTTCCTGACTTAAGACCAAATGTTGTCATTAATATCATACTTAACGAATACTTTTTGTATCCCTCTTTTTCGTTATTTTTTGTTTTGCAAAGTGAAATATTCTCATTTATAAGTCTTTTTTTTTTGTTTTGAATTATTGAGAGAATATTTTATGATGTTCATTTGTAGAATATATATTTTTACATATGTGTGTAATTTTATACATTACTTTTTGTAAAAAAGCTAAGTGTACGAATACTTTTTACACTCACCGTAATTATAACCCAACTTTTTATAAGAAATAATTTTTCGCTTGATTAAAAAAAAAACAAAAAGTATCAAAATTGACAGCATAATAAACGTGGTATTTTTTCGATTAAAGGTAATTTATGTATATAAGTCTAGTAATTTCTAGAAATATGTACGTGTCAAATTCATTCTAGTAATTTCTAGAAATATGTACATAGAAAAACACGCGTCGAATAGCATAACCTGTTTCGTTTTTTATATCGTTTAAAATGCATATAAAATGTTAAAAAAGTTAAATTAATTGATGGTTATCTTAGTTTTTTAATCTGTGTTCTTTTTGTTAATATAGTACCTAGCTGTTGAATTTGGCCAGTTATCTATACTCAAAATATTTGCGTTGGCCGTATAATAGATAGGCTTGAATGGTATTAACAATGCAGAACCATTGTCATTCGGGCAGAATGGTCCTTTGGCGCCATAATTATTGTTCTATAATATTCATCTTTTTATTTAACAATATTCAATTGTTAAATAAAAAGATAAATCAGTCAGTGTTTTCCTAAGTTAAGCAACGTTTATAACTAACGTCCGTTAGATTTTAGAAATTTTGATAATAGTTTTTAACAACACGTTTTAGACAACACTGGGTAAAAATGTCTTAATGCTAACAATCGTACTGATAAGTCTTATTATGTATCACTATTTTTATGTATCGCCTACGTAATATGTATTACCTCATTTTTCTTTGACATTATTCAAATATAAATTCTAAGTATTGTTAGTCATCTTAGTTATATGTGCAATTGCATGGAAAATAATGATCGCTTATTTACTACGTTTAATTGATCTGAGTACATTCATCGAAGCTATTACGTTTGTTCAAATTTTATACTCCATACCCGACTTCGGTGATACGGTATTTTGATGCGTGTATCCCTATAATTTTATAATAAATGTAGTCGGTGGTAGAGCTTTGTGCAACCTCGTCTGGGTAGGTACCACCCTTTCATCAGATATTCTACCGCAAAACAACAGTACTTTGTATTGTTGTGTTTCCGTTTGAAGGGTGAGTGAGCCAGTGTAATTACAGGCACACGGGACATAACATCTTCAGCAATGGCGATGTAATCGATGGTTAACATTTCTTACAATGCCATTGCCTATGGGCGTTGGTGACCACTTACCATGAGGTGGCCCATATGCTCGTCCGCCTACCTATACAATTCTATTTCTGATAGTTCATAATCAATTCGTACATCGAGTTTGTACTTTGTGTTAATAACTTCACCGTGTCCTGTTGATATTTAAAGAAAAATAACATTCACTCGTGTTTATTATTTATTTACGATCTATTACTTCTATTCACAAGATTATTAATTGAATTATTTATAAACATTTTTGTATTTTAAATGTCATGACAATACAGGATATTTTTATGCTAGCAAATGCATTCTATGGTTTAATGAATGAAACCGGTTAATAGGTACAAGCTGCTCAGTTCATTCGTGACCATACAATAAAATTGTATGAGCATGCTATACCATATTAGTATAAGGCATAAACAAATATCTAATAACACACTTAGAAAAATGTAAAAAATAAACAATGCTTTGTCTTCTTCTTTCGAATGTCAAACCAATATTGACAGAAAGAGCGACTAGATAGGTATATTACCTTTAAAGTATAAGCATGTGTCTAGTTTGAATAATTTAGATCTAACAAATTACATTTTTATAGCTTACTACAGTTTGCATCCTGTCCATAGCAAACGGTATTGGCATTTCCTATTAGCAAAATGTTATTAATAGTTTAGTCATTTACAGACCTTATCATTTTACTGGAATACAACACATTTCGTTAGGTACTTACATCATATGAGTTTAATTCACTTTACATACTATCAGTAATAATGTTTATCTTATAATATTTGGTGACTATTTGATTTTCTTTATTTATTTCTAGTTTGAGAGGCAGGACAGTAGAATGAAACGTATTTAACCATATATCATTTCGTTTGTAAAAGTTATTTAACAAATAAGTAGGATATTGTTTAGTTCACATTTTTAAAAAGCCATAATGAAAGTAAACGGTAATGGAAGGCAAAACTGGTCTGAAAAATAAACGGCGTATCTGAGACAATTTCAAGTAAGTCTTTGGGCGCAAAGTAGAATGACCAATGGCGGCCCGAGGCGTGGTATGCGGCCTTCTTTTCCCAGAATCGTCTGGACGGGCGGGACTCAGCTCCAAGTGAACACAAAAATACCTGAATGTAGATGCATCCTCTTGCTCACGCATAAAATGAAACAAGAAACTTATTTTCAAACATTAAGCTTTTAACTTACTGCGGAGTTTCGTTTTGTAAAAAGTATTGATTTTTAATTTTCTGTACAGTTGCGTAAAACGTTATCATTACTGATATTAATCTCATATAAATATATAATTAAATAATAACTTACCTACATTAATTTTCCTATCGGCTAAATATAGTTTTATGTAGTCATTTTGATTTATGTATTTTTTATATTGCATCATTATACACAACTTTAATCGGGCTCTTTTAAAATTGGAATGTTATACCGGGACGTCACACAATGCACAGTTTTTTCCTATCTAAATCCGTTACATTCCATTTGCTGAAGCTGTGAGTTGGGCACGAAGCTCTCTCGGCGAGATTTCGAAATTCCAAGAAAGGCAAAGCCTTATAAATTATCTCAAAAGCGCCGACGCGGCCCTACAACCAGAATACTTTTTTTACTCCACAGGTAGGCTGGCGCTAAGAAGGCAGAGGAATTTATAGCGCACCTCAATCGTCTTGAACATCAACAAATATTTATACTTATTAAATTTCTAAAAAGTTCCTAATGCGTTGTTATTGTACTAGTTATATTTCATTCTTGTTAAATACAAGCAGTTGCAGGATTATACTTTTAATATTTTTAAAAATGTATATAGTATTTACAAGTTGCACAAATTCTGTTCTTAATTAAAACATTACAAGAGTTGATATGTTTTTATGGAATCGAGATACATAATGGTGCAAGTCTAGTAATATATAAATGACTTTAAAATATTAAACTAGTTCTTCCGTCTATCTTCACTGTATAGTGTAGTCTAAAAAATGTGCGCTGTGCTCGTGAGCATCACGATTCTTGGAAAATGGGGCTCTTGATACCGGCGAAGACATTCCCGGGCGATGTCTTGAAGGTCGTCTCACTAATAATAGCGATCATTGTACCTTATGGCGCCTTATTCCCACAGCATCCTAACTAATTAACCGTCCAACTTAAGTGAAACTTACATTCAAGTTACAAACAATTATTATTCAGAGTTTGTACTTATTGTATAACACATTGAAGGAAACTTTAAATGTTGTTTATGATTTTTACATAAATCTACAAGCTAACAAGAAATAAATCTCAACTGAACTGATTTTAATCGTCCTTATGATTATAAAGCATCTGCTAGACACTAAATGCCACATAGACAGCTAAACCATGAAACAACGGCTTTTAGAGCACTGCTCAATCAATTCTGGCGCTTGGGCATAACGGCATTTGAGTGGTATTCCATTGATGGTGCTACTAGCGGATGGTGTTCTGTGGAATTTGGGCCACGCCGCTGACTCAACGCCGATCTAATCCCTTCCCTCTCGTAGGTATTCTCGATAGACTACACGGATGTAAGCGTTTAAAGCATGGGAGCGGTTACCTATAATATTTTCCGCAACGTTTACGTGTTTTGCTTCGTCATTATTAAAAATCAAGTTTTTTTTTTCGTTAGTACAAGGCTAACTTGGGAAAAAGCCTTCTGACATCTAACTCTATTCAATATTATTTGACTTGATGTAGCTAATCAGATTTATCATCATCGTCACTATCATCCAATGCCCTGTAATATCCAAACATTTACAACTTTTAATAGTTGCACGTGTAAACAATCTATTTCAAAGTGTATTGGTACTCTTGATAAAGTTTTGTACGTAAACAAACTTATACATGTAGAATATGGCGATTGTTCTAAAATGTAAGTACGTGATTATATTTAATGGCGATGTTGTTGGATATTGTTACGGTATATCGTTAAAACCACACAAATTTTGATTCATACTTATTATTATTAAAATAAAATGTAGTCGGATCTTAATCGATGTTTACAAATAGGGAAAAATACAAGAGAAACGAGATAATAACTAATTAGGTACCGCCTCATGTATCAGTTTATGGTAAATAGCAATAAAAAGTTATCCTTGGGAAATAATTACGCCGTAGTTTTTTTACATGGTGGAGTTAACCTTCTTGTTTAACCACCATGGCAATGATTTTCCCACGGATAAAGGTGTTCGATTGTTACGCTCGCCATAACCACGTCATAGCTTATAATGGCGCAACAACGATAAAAAAAATTATAACCATGCTTATTTTATTTACTAAATACTGAAACGGAAACGCATTAGACATATCATAAACTTCGTAGCTAATCAAAATAGATATTGTTAATGTATGATTAGTGTAAATAAATTTGATAGACAACTAATAACAATTAGAATTCAAACGAAATTTGTTTTTCCTTTAGTTTGCTGCGCAGTTTCATCGTACCTACCTCTAGAAGTCACGACGCCATTTCAAATTACGATTGGAGGTCGAACGCCGGCCATTGCCAAATTTGTACCGGTGACGTCACCAGGCCATTACGAATCGTTTTTGTAAAGCTTGATTGCATTAAGAGATTAACGACTTTATCGCACTCGTTACTGACTTTTATAATCATAAATTCACAGTATGTTAGATATGTAACGTGTTTGAATGCTGAAAATAACGTAACAACTTATGATTTTGTTGACATCAGAGGATTGTTTTAAATTTAAATAAGTATGAGCTAATACAAAAATGGTCACGTTGTGAGCTTCTCGGTCGTTGTCTCCTTAGACAGACAAAGAACAGCTCAAATTACTCTAAACGTTTTCATATACGATTCGTATACAATCAATATCTTCACCTTTTTTAGGTGGTATACAAACTTACCTATATTTTATGTTTTAAAATTAAATACTCTCACATACGATACATATTATATTTAGAATAACATATCTATTTAGGTATGAGGTGACACTTTTTCATATGACTGTAGAGTTGTAGATGCGTGAGCATATACATTAAGCGGCACAAGGATCTCGTTTCACGTCGTTTGTCCGCAGAAGTTTCACAATGGACATTGTGTTCTTCGCCTTCAGAGAAGCAAAGAATGCCTTCACACATTATAATGAAACAGACCTATTGTGTTGACTTGCCATGTGAGCAGCTTAAGTGAAGAGGGCTTTTCTTTTTTTAATTTTATTTCCCTGGCTACGTAGATTCTGCATTCTATGATGGTGGTGGTGTAAGAATATTAGATTGAGATAAACCAGTAAAGTTGGATCGTAATAAATAAAAATGCCCTATAGCATTCTCGACGCAATTTCCTTCATCGTAAAACGTCACATAAACTGCGGGTATCAGAGCGGTCACCGACAAAAACAAGAACAATATTATGTA
This sequence comes from Nymphalis polychloros, assembly GCA_905220585.2. Lineage (NCBI taxonomy): Eukaryota > Metazoa > Arthropoda > Insecta > Lepidoptera > Nymphalidae > Nymphalis > Nymphalis polychloros. Next base: position 11,382,712 of record HG992253.1, on the reverse strand, counting down.
AATTATATTACCACGCTTACTTGTTCGAAATGTATTTCTTAAAGAGAAATTCATTTTGACTGATTTAGTTGATGTGTAGTCGTGGCCTTATAGATCATAGGCAATACACTGTGATTGTAAAACCAATCACGGATGTATGTTTATCTGTTGCGTGTTATGTTACCCGACTTTTTGCAGGCCTCTCTGGGTGGGTACCACCGTTTTTTCCGTAATTTTTTTGCTAAACATCTGAACTTTGTCATATCGTGTTCCGGTTTAAAGGGCGAGTGAACCAATTATATTACAGGCACATATATATTTACATCGCCATATTTGACATGATTGGCGGCGACGTCTATGGGAATTGCCCACTTACCATCAGACGGCCCTTTTAATCGTCATAATATTTAAAATATGTATATATTTTAAATATATATTTTACCTTCGAGGATTTAATATCGCAAATTTTCTACTTTAAACCTGACATGTTATTTTTGAAAGGGAAGAAATGACAAATATTTTAAAAATAGTCGGGGGCCAGTCCAAAAACACACGTAACACAATCCCTTATCGTGAAAATGTTACTCCTCTCTCTGTTACTTGTCGTTTGTCCGACTGCAGAAAAACGCATAAATGAATTTGCTCTGATTATAATTATGTCACAATCAGTAAGGCAGCGCACATGGTTCTCTTGGTGGTAAATGATCAACTCTGCCTATGGACATTTATTACAATCTCTTCTGATATATGATGTCAGCGTAAGTATGGTTTATTATTCTCTATGGTTATTTCGCTTGCTTTATTATTCTCTCAACAGTCTTGGATATCTTAAGACATAGCAATGTTATTAGCAAGACAGCAGTCTTAAAATAATACCATCAACTTTCCAATTGACTAGTAGGAATATAGTTTTCGCAAGACTGGTGCAAAGCGACACCGTGGCGGATAGAAAGCTGCGACCTCACTTTCACCACTAACGTGATACTGAGACGATGAGTGTCTCGAACTGTAGCCCTATATGCTGAGAGTACCAGTTACCATTCATAAAATGTCTTTTAAACACTGTTACACTGATTCCTTTTCAATTGTTCACTAGAAATATTAATGAAAGGCAATCAGACTTTATTTATTCGTATCCTCTCAACAGCTTATCGCATAAGACGCACTTAAACTGAGAATATATTTTTAAAGTGTAATGTTTTTGTTGCTCTGTTTGTTTGATTAATAATTAAGTAATTATACACGAATGAAAAACAAACTGTAACGTTATTCAACAAAAGCAAAAAGTTAGATCATTTATGTGTGCGATTCACAATTCACATGTAAACTCACACAACGATACTATTTGCTTTTTAAAGTAAATTATATTTATTTTGTTTTAGCAATACTAATGCGTTATGAAACGAACTCTTAGAATAAAGTTAAACAACTCCGTGTTCTTAAAAAAAAAACATTTGGTAACAAACTTTCAATTGGAAATGAATTAATAATTTGCATGTCGAAGTCATAGTCGAAGTGAGAACCTCCTCTTTTTTAAGTCGGTTAAAATGCTTTAATATATATAAGTTAAATTAGTTTCTGTTTTTTTACATTTAATTTAATATTACGAAAATATTATTAAGATGATTTTTTTAAATAATCTCTTGAACAATCAACACAAATAAATACAAAAATAATTAATATTTAAAGTTTCTTTTTCTGAGAATATGATATACTCTAAGCGTCATTCAATCATCTCGTTGAGGCAATTTGTTCAGTGTCAATTGATTTCCAATAACTGTTTACAATTGAAACGGACGAGGCATGCGGGACCCGGACGATTGTTTGATCAACAGTTGTGACGCCAATTTAATTCCAAATACAAAACCAAGAAAGAAAACTAACCCGAGGTTTAACCACTTTCTCAGCGGGAGGTGGGATATTTCTAAAGTCATAAAATGGTAGCACAAATATTGACTTCACCTGAACTGTTTATTAAAAATAATGACCAAATCAACAACTTAAACTAACCTCACATTCATAATGTTACACATATTTCAAAATGCACAAGTTTCTAGCACACCTCAGAAAGACCATGTATTTCTGCGTTGAAATATTTGTGGAGATATCAATTACGAATATTGTCGTATGTATTTACTTTATCTTCCTTGCAAGAATTAAGGATACTGATAAGACAAAACATTTAGAAAAATACACTTTGTATAGGCAGGATACACGGCACACTGGAGCGAGACGGTTGCGCTTCGCGGCAATGAATATTCGCGATCCATTAAGTTGCACCGCATCACTGAGTAATTTACAAAATATAGTCTATTTCATATAAAATAAGGTCTATAATTGGATAAAGTATGTCTGTTTTTAATGCTATTTAATAATTGGTCGGGTATATCATTTTGTAGTCAGAAACAATGAACAACTACATTCGACTGTTACTGCAAATTTCAACCATTTTACGATCAAGATAAGGTTTATAAACGGTTACAATGATGAGTGTCGATTGGAACGTTCTAGAAAAATGTGGAATGGTTCCATGAACCGCTTCCGCCGCTGCTCCTTCCGTCTCGGGTTGCTAGCTGCAGACATTCCTGAGCCGGACACCGGACCCGGCTCAAGAATGCAGACCAGACGAGTGCGCTGATGGCATGATAGCTTAATGCACCCTCAGGCTAACCACGCTCTTACCGGCATTCCTCGCAACATATCCAAGGTTGATCTTACCACTACCGACCTCTATTAATTTAGTAAATAGAATTATTACAAGGCGCCTTATCTGTTTTTAAATATTGGTATCGTGAGAATGTTTATAGGGTGAGATGTCGTATCTCTATGAGTTAAGCGTTCCATTCACGGAATGTCGCTCGGTGGGTCCATGCACATTTGTGACCCATGTGTTGTTTCATTATCTTCAGAAAGGTCGTCCTCATGTATGTTTTATTTATTTATTATCTTCAAAGTTTTTCATTTATTTTCGGGTCTCTATATAATATGCAATTTAATATATTACTTTAAAAAATTATGAACTTTAGTACTTTTTAAGTTGCAGAAATTATTAAAAACTGCGCAGCTGTGTACTTTCTTTTTTCGCTTTATTATCCTAGACTGAAATAAACTCGACCGAACATACCTACATACCGAATGGCGTAGAGTATTTAGACGGGACTTCCAAGCCTTTCAAATTATTCCACCCAAATTTGTTTTGAATTTTTTACAAAGTACTTTTAAATAATTTATTAATATCTGCGCAGCGCGAATTGAGCAGATACTTATATTAATTATTATTGTTATGTCACATCAAAAGGTTAATTTAAAACATGAAAAAAAATTATTTGCGTCCAAAGTTCATACAAGAAAAACCCAAGACATTATACAGATTTGTCAATGAGACATTCAAGAGTTATGGGAATATTTTTTCGGGAGCGTAACGGTTTTTGTATTATTTTTTGTCGTATTTGACCGTGTGAAGGAACTTCAATGGCTGCAGTATGTGTTTGAGTCGACCACATTTGTTGACCTTTATCGATGCACATATTTTCCTTTCTCGAACGGTAAAAAACTGAATGTGTAAGGGACGAAGAGGGCCAACTAATAATGGTTTCGTGCAAGCCGTCTTCAATGAACTGTTCCTTTCAGTGTTGTCGTTCTTTAAACACATTGTTCGCTGTTTTCACACGAAGCAGTTTCTTGGAATAATCGTGGGAGGAAATATTATTTTCTCATGGTACTTTGACGTGTTTTAATATACATTAATATTAGCAAATAAACATTCTATACAAAATATTCTATTTTATATTTCAGTAAGTATCCAAACTTTATTTTTTCTATTTTGTAAATGTATATAAATGACGATTTTTTATTTATTTATTATGAAGATAATATGTCTTGTTATTTTTAAAGTCATTGACTCGAAGACATATGTAACAGACAGTTATTTCTAAATTGTGCAAATAGCTAGGTTTTCTCAGTGTAGTGGAATGCAGGTCTGTCCGTCCTTCAAGCTATTAAGGGACAACGACTCGATCTAAATTACCATAATGCCCGCACTCGTTAAAAATAAATTAGTTAATTGGTTAAAAAACCCATCGGGCTGTCCCTAATATTAAACTCGTTTAGGTAAAAGTTGTTATTTATTAAAATATAACCAATTTTAGATAATAATCACAGTCATTCCGAGAGATTAGAATCTCTATCATCTTTACATATTTAATGTTGTACTATATAATACATACAATTCAATTCATCAACACCTTACGTATGAAAATTGCTTTAAAATCGATTTGATTTGATGTGACACCTAAAGAATTAAAAAATGAAACAATTTGAACGAAACAAAAATTTGACGAAGTTTAAAAAAAATATATATTACACGAATAAACACTGAAATGAATGTTTCTTAATGAATTAGTTTCTAAATGGTTTATATTAATTTAGGCTACCTATGTAAATAGGACCTTATTACATAATTAAACATTCGCAAAAGTATCTCGGCGCTTGACCTTTTTCACATGGCATGTGGCAGCACTGCTGGCGCGGGTGTCGGTCGCGTTCTCACGGGAACGCGCGGTGATTGCACCGCATTACGCCCTGCATTGGGTCGCTACAACATAACTAACAACCACGAATAACTGTGGACACGATAAACAAAGATACAACACGATTTTATTTAACTATTAGTATCTAGAAGTCGCTTCAAAACCCATGTCTTCCTTAGTGGTTTATGAATACAAAATGGTAAAACTATTAAATAATGTATTTTAATAAATAACAACAAAGTGATAAATGTTACATTATATATTTTTGCAATTTTGTTAGTACATGAAGAGTAATACTTCTTGAAAACATATTATTGCTTTTATGTTTCGAACTAATATTATCTACCTAACTCGAATGTATTACAATATTATAAAAATAAACTTGAGTAATAAGTTTAAAGTAATAAATCTAATATTACAAATTCGAATATACAAATTATTTTTTTTAATTGGAAAGCTTTCTAATACAGATGTAAAAGAAGATAGGTCCCAATTAAGGTACGAATTGAAATAAAATATATTTTTACATAATACTACAAAAGGAAATACCGCGTCCATAACAATTTTCTAGTTTGAAATCTTTACTGGTTCCGCGACTTCACTGCAAAGCGGCTGAATCTCGTTTCCAATCAACAATGGAATGCATCTTGCAATGCAATGCACTTTTTGGTCGCTTAGAGTCGTTCAATTCCTCTCCGATCAAATCCAGTTATTGTCCCGTTCCCGTAGTTACTCCGTTCGATAACAAGGTCCTTTCATTACCTTGACAGTTAAAGGAAGACTGTCCCGTATTAGAATATGCATATTTGATTACGAATATGTAATATAATATTAATAATATTTTTTATTTATCTTATGCGTATTCTGAACATGGGTTTCTATTATTTTTATTACTAAAATGTTTTTAAGGTGTGGTCTCAGACCTAAATTTATAGAAACATATTATGATTAGAAAATTCAAAACATATAAAAATATTTCCTTAAAGTTTTATAAAGTTTAGTGAGCTGAGTTGCAGTTACCTAATAACAGGAAATCGCACAGCTTACTCTAATCCACGGCTAGGCTTCCTTTAAGAAAATGAAGTTCACAATTACTTGAACGATAGAAATTGCTGTGTACGTAATATGTGTATTTAATAATAAAAGAAAATTGCGCAATAAGCGTTGACAACATTATTTTTATACAATTTAATTCAATTATATAATAAGGAGTTATTACTAGTAATAAAAAATAACGAGACGAAGTGTCAGTAATGTTTGTGTAGTGAGTGAGTCTATAATTCAAGAATTTCGTTTGGAAACTGAACAAAACTTATGCAGGAGGATTCGAAGTATATCAGGAGGAGGAAAATTTAATAAAAATGTGTCACATTTACATTAATTTCATAATGTAAGCTCTTCATTTTACAAGATTAAATTAAATTACAAAAGCATCGATGAATGAAATTTACTAGAAACTATTAATAATATCTTTTAATATTTGTATGATTAAAAAAATAAACGTATTATGTCAATATTGTTTTATAATAATAAGATTATATTTAAAGATGAATACCTACAATGAGATCAACAGATTTAAGAATGTCACAAAACATACGCAATACATGAGTGAAGGTTGCAGTTGCCTCGTGTATTAGTACAACACTAAGTGACTCATAGCCACCTACGTTTAAATCTGAACCGTATGATAAATTTACCTTAATCAAAGTCAAGTCAAAGTTAAAATCATAATCAATATACAAGCATTATTCTCGCTTATTTATTTCCAAAATAAACCACATATTACAAATTTAAGTCAGACTTGAGAAGTGTGAAAGAAACTTAACAGGACTTTTGTGCATATAATATATTTTATTTTTAAATTGAAAATAAATCCAAAAATAGTTATAACAAATTTCCACCATGTAATAAACTTTACAAACATACATAATATGTACATTACCACGTTATCAATAACAATTTAAATATGACAGTGTTATTATTTCTTTTTTTTTTTAAACTTTTGAACTCGGGTAATATACAGTTCTGAAAACCCATTTTGCATGAGAATATCGAAGTGAGATCAGCTACATTACCTCATAGTAGATAACCATAGAACTTTATACTGTGAATCTAAATAAACTTTACACAATAGTCGGTCTGAGCCTGCCGTATCCAAATTCATTATAAAGTCTTAGGTTTTTGACCGCGAATGCTGTAGGGCTGAGTCTACTTGTCATCTTAATCTTCTTAAATATTTGTCATGTGTATGTTTTCTTAGACATTACAGTAGACATACAGTAGTATGACTTATTCTTACGTTCAATGTAAAATCTCAATTCGACAAACAACTACGTGAATTTTGTTTAATAAATACATTGTAAGAAAGAAGAACTTGCATTTCTAAATTGATGGCATATTTACGCATAATATACACTTTAGACACATAGTTCTCAGCAGTGATGTTGTATAGTGGGTGGCCTGAGTAGCACGGCCTTGCACAAAGACGGCCAAACACCGAGATGAATTTCTTGGAACACCGAAGAAACATTTGAGCCTTGTGTAAACTAGTATGCCTGACAATATTATTTCTTTCTTTGATATTAATTTAATAACAACGAATTCGAAACGAATAAAAATCACTTCCACACTTTTATTATTTGAAAATCAATATTCCGAAGAAATGATCATGCATCTCCTAATTCGATGTAAATAGAGAACGCACATTATTTATTTACACTTTGATACTAGCAAGTAGATAAAATATGATTACTTATAAAATAAAATTATGCGAGTGCCAAAGTACTCACATAATTTTCGCGATAATTTATATGCAAATAACATATCTTACGCGAAATTCATCTGACGCTCGAAATCTGACGTTTGCACTACACAAGCGCTAAGCTGTGAACACAAAAATATTATATACATATATACAATGAATTATTGTATAAATGTAAACTTAGACAATCATCACACAATATTTTGAAAACATTAATATTTGTCTTCTTAATTTAGTTAATTAGTAATGTGTAATTAAAAAGCACTTTAGCCATGTGAACGGTGCCTTAGGCTAAAGTCTGTAAAGTTAGGTAACATTGTTATGTTAAATGATTATTTTTAATTAAAGACGTAATAATAATATGATTATAAAACCAGTCATCACTTATGTAGGTACATACGTCTTATGTAATTTATCGATTCATTATCTATTTTAATGATACTGCTATGTAACTATTTAAAAGATAAATCAGATTATAACAAATAATTTAATTGTTTAAATAATAAATGCTTTCCAAATAAATAAAACTGTAAATCTGGCTAGTAGTTCATTAGCCTAGAACTTCACCGCTACGGTAAAATATTGTTCTAATTTTGTGCCTATTCAGAAAACATATGATTCATCAAAAATAGCTTAAAATGTATCAAGAGAAATCCCAGAAGACGAAAACACAAATACTCTCGTAAGAGTTACTTGGATTTATAGTAGGTTCAATGTACTTTACCCGTAACATGTTTCACCGAATTGGTCACGCTAAAATACCTTATTATTATCTCCGTTTCGTGATTTGCCTTACCTTAGAGACATTATTAATGTTCTTTGATAGAATCACCAGTTTTTATATACGATTTTTGCCTAGAAATAAAGACATTTATCAGTTTGTTCTTTTAAATTGCTTATATTAATAATGAATTAAGTAAATTTTCTATATAAGTCAATTGAAATCGTTTAGCGAATTGATCTAATCGATATCAAATTGGCCTATATTTCCACCCACACGATTCCGTTTCGGGAATTGCATCAGGGCGCGGCTGGAGGTTATTTTTGGTCGCGTGACTGTGAAGACATGACGAGGCGCCATGAGATCACTGGTTCTCATTATTGGCCAAATGGGGATATGTTCGGTCATGACAAAAAAGCAATCGTCGCGCATGTGCAATTGTCCCGACGTCTTGCGTACCGTATTTATTACTTATATGGGTCTTAACGAGTCGTTTTAAGCTTTGTTTATTCTTCGGATATTATTATTTACCAGATTTTTTTCTAATTAATAATAGATAGCTACTGTTCGAATCGTTTACGAATAATTATGAGATACAATAAATAATTTAGTTAAACATATTATTTAGTTTTGAATATTGCGCGTAAAACGCGGGTAATTCGTTTTATTAATAATAACAACAATCTAATCTTATTGTGATGCTAAATTAAAATAATGCAACGATCCAAAATAATAATGTCGTCACTGATACACAAATACCGATTTCAAAATATAATAAAAAGTTGATAAGATATTTTATATCTAGCTTTGGTACCTTCAACAAAAGAAGTCGATTTAAGCAATCATAAATCTTATTATGTACATTTAATTGAAAACATATGCAAAATGAGAGGAAACGTCAACACCGATCGATGTTTTGATTACTAAAACAAATTACTCTCAACTATTTCGGATGTTTTTACTTATAATTTTTTCACTTCCATTATAGTTGCTGTCCGTTAAAAAAGAAAACCAACGCTTATACTTTTTTTTTTAAAGCTGAACGATTATGTTTTGTCTTAGATATAAAGCGGGTACTTAATATTTATTTTATAACTACATAATTATCATACACTTGCCTGCTAAGTACCAAGCTGTTCTGACGTCACTATATACTATATGTGACGCTTCACGTTTTTATATAAAAGTAAATATATTTTGTTGTTTCAGATTTAGCACCATTTTGTATTAGCCAAAAACATGCCAGGCGAAGGCAATCTCGGTGATGCAAGATTTATCTTAAGAAATGGCGTCAAAATGCCCGCTGTTGGATGTAAGAACATACGCAAAGTATATTCTTTCTCTATTTTATACTAAAAGTACAATAAATTGTCTCTGATTACCGTTGTTGTTCAGTCGACATCGTTACATTTCTTAAAACAAAGTGACTAGTGAGCATGACATTTCATTTAAATCCATCTACCGCATTTCAGAATCATGTGCTTAAAGAGAGACATTCAGAATTAATTATAAAACATTCGATATTATAGTTCGTGTATTTTATTTTAGTTGTTTGTTAAAGTAAATTGAATTTAACTAAAATAATTTGAAAATTTTCAGTAGGAACATATCGTATTCGTAACAATGAGATTCTATATAGGACAGTAGATTATGCTTTGGAGGCTGGATATCGTTTATTTGGTAAGATGCCAATTAGTTTGTTACTTATTACAATGTATACACGTTCCATTAAACAATTAAACAAGCGTTGTGTTTCGTAGATACAGCAGCAGTTTATCAAAATGAACTATTTCTGGGATATGCCCTGCGAAAGCTATTGCCGAAATACGGCTTAACACGAGAAGATGTATTTATTACAACTAAATTAGGCAAGTGTTCATTTATATTCATTCATTAAAGGATATAACTCAATCAATGACTTTTTAGACAAAAATAAAACAAAAATCCCGTTAAGTTTCTTTCGCCGGTTCTTCTCAGGTCTGAGGTGTTTAATTCCGAACCGGTGGTAGATTTATGACAGTCAATAAGTGAGTGTAACGCTTTTATATTGAAATTGTAATTTTTTTTACAACTAAGTTGTTTCTTTCAGCGCCCTCTGATCTTGGAGGTGACCTTGTCGCAGATGCATTTAAAAAGTCCTCAGATAATTTAGGCCTGGACTATATAGATTTGTACCTGATCCACTTCCCAGGTGCAGCAAAAATAAATGCACAAAATCCGAAAAATGCGGAATTACGAATTGAAACTTGGAAGGAGTTCATCAAACTTTACGACCAAGGTAAAGCGAAAGCCATTGGAGTGTCTAACTTCACAATAAAACATTTAACGGAATTAGCTGAAGCTACCGACGTAGAACCTATGGTGAACCAGGTAGGTGACGTAACTATTACAAATTATTGATCCTCTTAAATAGCATTCACGTGTACGTCATTTTGTCCATTTTGTTGCTTAGATTGAGTGGCATCCGCACTATTACCAAGAGGACATGCTGCAATATTGCGAAAGTCGTAACATACGAATACAAGCGTATTGCTCCTTCGGCGGATTAGCTGTAAGCAATAACACCCTAATGGAGGAGAGTATTGTGAGGGAAATATATGAAAGATACAAAGCAACTCCCGCCCAAGTATTGCTGGCATGGTCGTTACAACGAGGAGTTGCTGTTATCCCCAAATCCTTGATACCGCACCGAATCAAATCGAACATTCAAATTAATTTTAGATTATCTCAAGAAGATCTGCTGCAACTTGACTCCTTAGGAAAAGCTAACATGAAATATGCTTGGAATCCGCAAAATATTGCATGAGACCGGCTTCTTTCAGACGAATTTCAATTATCTGATCCGTATATTGCTTTCAAAGCTCGATCAGTGTTGAAATTACGTTTGAAAATAATAAATAATGAATTTCATCAAGTAAACTGTCTCTATCCGTTCTTATTCTACGATCTTCGATGTACTTGTTTGTACATTATTGTAATTAAATAAAACATTTAAATATATTGTAATATTTGAAACATTATCTTCATATCACAATCGGGTAGAATGCGGAATTTATATAAAAAAACTTTATAGATGTATGTAATAAACATTGGAAGGAATAAAACAGTGATACAAGTACAGCTTTGCCTTAACGTTATATTATAATTCTTTACGTGTAATAGACAGTAAAAAATATTTTAGAGATGTGGGCTTCTTGAAATGCGGTCATTGTGGTTGAGTGCATAACTTTATCGGCATTGTTTCTATGTTACCCCTATAATGATACGTGGGTAATTTATGGACATTAACGCACTCGTCTCATTATTGAAAGTAAGATTAGTGTAATTGATATTTAGTGTGAAAATATATTATATATTCTAGGAGGTGCACATTTTATCGCCAAAAAGGCAAGTGATAATAATATGTATAAAATACAGATTAAATTTATTACAGGGTAATCACGCTTTTTCATTAAATAGGATAATTTTTTTCCATAGTAAGGTACAATTACTTGGTAGAGCTTTGTGCAATCTCGTCTGGGTAGGTTCACCTACTCATCAGATATTCTACCGCAAAACAGCAGGACTTGGTATTGTTGTGTTCGGGTTTGAAGGGTGAGTGAGCCAGTGTAACTACAGGCACAAGGGATATAACATCTCAGTTCCCAAGGTTGGTGGCGGAATGCCTATGTCTATGGAAAAACAATTAATGATAGTGATAACTCGCTTCCGACTTACGTTGAAACGATTTTAATGCGAGGGTCACTTAAATACATAACATTTTACGAACGTTTCGTAGATACGTTTCGAATTTTTCTTACAGAATATATCCACTAAAGGTCGTTTAGTTCTTAATTGTGTTCGGTGAAAATATATGAATATATTTCAAATTGCATATCGATTTTTGTGGATAGATGCTCATGAAGATGATACTACAAGCTAGCAAAGCAAGACATTTTGAAGAAACCAAGAAGCACCTATAAGTTGATGCATGATACCCTAGGATCAAAGGTCACAATCAAATTAATCACACAAAACAACGTTTTGAACTAGCTTGTCGACGTTAATATTGATTGCAATACAATGCTAAGCATATCCTTCGTCTTTAACCGCTACATTTGTATTCTAAAATGTATCTGGCATTTATTTTCAAATGATTAATTTACGTTAAATGTTAAGTATAATTATAATATTAAAATAAATCTTCTTGATGCATTAATCTGGTCTTTTTCAATTCAATTTCCTCTTGTACGTATCAATATATTTGGATTTAAGAAATCATATAAAATGAATTATGTAAAACAGAGATATATAATTTAAATCAATTTCGTGCTTCGATTAGGTAGCTAAAAGTTGTAGACAAAGAGCTTTAGATTTTTAAAACAGGTACTATGGTAGAATGAGTCTTATTCAACCGGTTGTACTAATAGGTATAACGAGATGACAAAAAGATGATATTATAACGTACCTATGTGGCCGGTACAAGTTGAAACATGTTTAATTCCATTAAACGGGGGGCCTCGGGGTTAAATTGTTATTATTCACAGATTTCGCTATCTTTTATTCGTCTCCCTAATGTAGGGCCCGTACCAAATTACGTATTAATACATTCAATCCAGTTTCCATTCATATGTAATTCGATGTTTTTGTAAGAAACTCTTTCTGGTGCGTCAACTGGGTCGCAGATGCGCGTTGGATTGAGAAATTAGAATAATAAAATCGTGTGAACTCAAATTTAAAATATTTGAATTGCATGACCGTATGCCAGTATAAATAACGTTTATATGTACAAATAAATAAAATTCAAAATATCTGCCTCTTTTTAGTTAATATCTTTATTTGCAAACTACCAGCCATTTTTATAGTTTAAATATAATTCTAATAGGCATTATTTACGTTAAAATGGCAAAACTTTTCGTCACAAACTGAATTCAACACTGGTGAAGCAGCGGTTTTTGTTAGTCACAAAATAATAGCTCGAAGTATACCGTGTTTGTTTTGTTTGCCAGCGAAAAGTAATATCGTTAACAAAAAAGTAACTTAATTTTATTTGCAATGTTCAATAATTATATGTTGACATGTGAATGTGAACATGAGAATATACCAAATAAGACAATACTTAAGTTATCGTTTGCAATTAAATTTAAAGTTCAAACAGACCGCAGCTGAAGTGTTTTATTTTAATAGTATTCCTTTCCAAATCGTGATTCTGATATAAGCCTTTTAAATACAAAGATAGCTTTAAAAAACAAAATATATAGCGATCGTAAGCAAAGCGCGTGCGCACGATTTAACTATTGTCACTCGTCAGCGTCCATTGTCTTATATCGCGTGACTTAGCAGCTCGTTAATGGAAATATCAATTAGATATTTACTTACATCATTGTCGTAAGTAGCATCTTAGTGAACGTTGACAATGGTATCAAGTATCAAATGGTCGCGGCCGCATTCATTCCATTCATCCTTATTTAAAAGAATGCCATATAATTGTAGTAAAGCTGTCTTACCTCTTTTGGCTTGAACATTCTTCTTGAACAAGAGGCCTTTGTCCAGAAGTTTTACGACTAACGTTCGATCATGTGTATTTATTATTATTTCATTTATACCTACTTATATATTCGCATATTCGAAAATGTGACAAAACGAATGGACACGACCATACATACAAAATTATGTAAATTTCAAAAGAAGGCCACTGACTTCGAAATCCTTTTGAATTTAGTTTATTTACACATTGAAAGGTTTCGAAAATGACAAAGAAATACTGACTAACTGTTTATATTATATATAAATGTATGTGTACCCGTCGTTTTCTGAGAAAACCAAAATATTTTGGTTACAAATTAGTTTGGTTTGGCTTGGTTAACATATTTGTAAATATTCTTCAAATGGTATTCAAAATTGATTTTTCGTAGAAAAATAAATAAAATCTAAATTTCCTTAGTCATTTCATTTGCTAATAGTTAGATTGTTTACTTCAAAAAAATAATCTACACTTTAATAAAGATTATTGAAAAGGTTACCTGTGTACAGACTGCGCAAAATGTAATCAGATTGTTAATTACGATTACTATATGTAATCATCAATCACGATTACAGTTTAACCTTTAACAGAGTATAAAAAATTTCTAAATATTTGGTTCAATGTCAATTAAATAGTATAATTATGGATTCACAAAATTTACTAAGAATTAAAGTAAACTGCTCAAAACATAAAATAGTGGTAGGGAGAATGCTAGCAGTATCGTATAGTCGCTATTGTTGGAAATCTTCGATTTTTGAGCGAAAAATTTTATATAATAGATAGCAAAGATAAAAAAGCAAAAAACCAATAACATACAACAAATGTAATTGAAAAGGCTTTTGTTGTCTTCAAAACCGGTTTAATAATAAGAACATACCTCTTATTTCGTTTACCTGCAGTTTTATTAACATGACTACGGTATCATTAAACGATAAAATTGGATATGAAGCAGCTTAAACCGATAGAACGGATGGTCCCATTCCAGCAGAGTAACGGTACAGCCAAGCCAAGCTTGCGAATATACTGCTATAACTCACAATTCTACTAACAAATAACACAACAATGTCCCAATGCCATACACAGAGCAATTATTTACAAAACAAACCCAACGCTGAATAGATGATACCTGTACTATACGAAGGGTACACGCTAGCTGCATCGCTCGTTAAAGCCTGGAATTTAATTTTATCTAAGCCTTGTCAAAAAAGCTGACTTCACCATTCTGGGTGTGTGTGAATCGCTCAAACGCTATATTCCCAGTGCAAGCGTTGCCACTTGTGGCTGGCGACATCCACCCGTTTAAGGCGAGGACGATCGCTAAGGAATGCGACCGCACTTCGACTCCACAACACGCTTAGGTTACAAGCGGTAATAACATGGAATTATGATTACCTAATAAAACTTGTTTTGAGTTAATAATAGAAAAAAAATATCGATAAGTTTATGTAACGAAACATATGTATATATGTAATATAATATATCGTTGAACATAAAAGTTTTAATCATACCGACAATATCGTTTTTTATATTACGCTCTGGTTTGTGTACAAATGAACGATAGTATTATGAAACATTTCCAGTGTTTTGTTTAATATCGATTGTAAGTTAATTATGGTATTGCGTTTCATTACAGCACGATAAGGACATTATTCATTCGCATTCTTACTAGAGAAATGAGAAAATTAATAATATTATTACAGTAACATTTATAAAGACTGGTTAGTCTTTATACAGGACTCGTATTGGTAAGTCCCACTAAATTCATCATCTGAGTCAGTGTAATGAAATACTCGTTATATATTATCTTAGTTCTAAAAGTTATTTGGGTATTGTCATTATAATGTCTGTCTCACTTTAGCACATAGGCGTTTGGTATATGCGCGAAAGTGACAGTTTACCATCAGTATCTGCCGCTCGTCTGCCTCCCTAAATAAGTTTAAAGTTGATTTCCTTAGTAATAATTCAAAGAGAAATTTAAAAATCATAAAGCTATATATCGTTTCTCCTTTGACTTACACCAAGTTGAGAACGAATCGAGTCATCCTTGCCAACTACCTACATAAATGACACTTATGCACTTTAAGATATACAAATAGTTATTTACTTTTATATCCATTTAGTGGTTAGAGTTTATTCCGAAAAGGAATATTGCAGTCATAAACGAAACCAGTATTTTTAATGCGGGTTAAGTTAATTTGTTTGGAATAGAAGTCTAAAGTTCGTGACGTAAATACATTTATATATCTACACATAAATGCATCCGTATTATGAACGTGATTTCGTACTCTTATATAAATAAGTTCGAGAATCTAATTCACGATAATTCAAAGGTTAAGATGATATCATAGATGGGAAGTTTGCTGGTGTTCCGAGCCATGTACGGGTCAATGCACAAAGATACCGCCGACCATCTAGAGAAGTGGAACATGGCATTAGCTGGCCATTCTAGCCTAACGGTGCTCTAGTCAAATATTTAAGCACTGTTTTATACGAACGGCGATGTTTATTTGTTTTCAATTCGTGTACATATGATTAAATAAAATTATTATCCTTTGTTTATTTATTTAATTTAATCTACTTGATACTTAAACTTTTTATTTTTGACGAAATGTGACCAATTTTTATGAGCATAGCATAGCATATACATACTATTGTTAATAATACAGTTGTATTTTTTTCATTTAATTTAAAGAACTTTTCATCTTAAAAATTATACAAATAACTTACTAATAATTATTGTACTAGAAATTAACAAACATGTTTGTTTGATGAACAATCGAATATTTCCTAATAAGTTCCAACTCAAGTGAATCGTCCTAAATAGAAACTGTTTGAGATTGACCGGTGCGTGCTAAAATGCGGCCAATCGGTTCGGAACAAATTTAGCGTAAGCAAACAAACTTGTGAGTAGTATACAAGTTTCATATTTAAACATAAACCTTTGCGATCTTAAATAGAAATTGCTATTCTACGAGCACGGAATTTGTTGAGTCATGAATTTAAAAGGAGCTTTCATCAGTCCATCAAAAGAGACCACTCGCATCGCTAAGAGGATGAACAATACGAGTCATGCGGTACCAGTATGTATGTATATATTGCAAATATATTCAAAGTGTGTTTTATCTTTAACTAATTTCTTAAGAAATAAGTAGATAAATGAGTTACAGATTTGTTTATATTTTTTATATACAGCGTGTAACAAAATTCGTGTCCGATCCGTGAAGTGGTTATTAGGTATCGTAAAAAAATCTATCCCGGATTTTTATTTTTTATTTTAATTACGAAAATTGCTTGGCAACACAGGTGCGGGTAATAGCGCTCGATAGCTCTTACCTATCGAGTAGCTAAGACACGAGGTCATGACCTCAGTAGTCAACGTTTTTACCACTAACAGTGTCGTTAAACACAAATAATATATTTTTTTAAGTAATTTTTTTTCTTAGTATTTTAAAAATTATTACATAAATAGAACCGACACTCGATACCTAATAACCACTTCATGGGTCGGACACGAATTTTGTTACATAACAAAATTACCTGTATATAAAATAGGCGGACGGGATAGGCCACTTAAAGGTAAGTGGGCACCACCGCCTATATACACTGGCGCTGTAAGGTATTTTAACCATCCCTTATATTAATGAGCCACCAACCTTGGGAACTAAGATGTTGTCCCTTGTGCTTGGAATTACACTCACCCTTCAAACCGGAACGCAACAATAATAACTGTTGCTGCACGAAGCCCTACCACCAACTAAACAACAAAATTTAATAATTTCAGATGCGTTATGTTTGATTTTTTTTTCATTATAACATGTCTTTTCACAAAAGGCAAAAACCGCTTGCAAAAGCTTACTTGAATGATAATTATTTTGATTGAATATGAATATTATACATTTACTTGTTTTACAAATAACATTTAAATAGTTTCCAACACTTAAAATTATAGATCAAACAAATCATGACCGCATGTAATACTGACCCGAATACTAGCAACATTTTCCCGTTGAATGTCATTTTTGATTCTGTATGCGAAAAATGAGTCACCATTTCTATAGACTATAAGGAAAGTTAAGTTTTAAAAGGTTTTTTGCAACACTACTCTTGGTTCCTACGAATGCAAACCGCGCATAGTTACTATTGAAAATGTTTATTAATGTAATCTCAATTAATATTTATTTAAATATATTTAATATCATATTCTGTGAGAACTAGTTTTATGAAGAAGCTAATCAGTATATTTACCGCATTTATTAAACAATTTAAAATTTTAATGTTAGTTAATTTTATATATGAACTAACTTTTATATGTTAATATTCTGTGAGAGTGGATTTGGTTGTGGATTTGGTCGAAGTGTATGTAAATATTGTGTTACAATGTATCCTACGTATAATTAATTAACACTAATAACAAATCTAAACTTATCTTACTATTGTTAATAATATAAATATTTTGTATTGAATTAATTTATATTAATTCATTGCCGCAAAACGTTTACAACAAGCAAAATATTTTCTATTTGCGCTATGTGTGCTTAGTTGCGTGCGTGTTATATGACAGTATTTGAAATATAACATTACATTAAAAATATTTAAAAATCCTTTTAAGAAGTTATGTTTAGTCGAAAAAGTTAAACTCTAAGGGCGAAACGTGTGGGCAAGCTCTTTGAACGAAATAAAGAATAGTTTGTTGGAATTGATACAAGTAATAAATATGTATGCTTATAAATTTTAAATTAATAATTACCCTGATTTGATCCCTAAAATGGTTTCTGATTACCTACTTCTGTACCATACTCTAACACTCATTAATATCTGTTATGATCAGTGCCTGTGTTAGGGGTGGGGGGGCGACGACGGGGCGACGGGCAAATTTGCGGGAGCGCTGAGGTCTGGAGCCGAGGTCAAAACAAAAAGGCCCGAAAAGTAAAATTTTACTGAACAAAAGCATGAAAAAGACAATTTCAGAAAATTATTAAATAATCAACAAAATCTTCAATCAAAATAAAAATTCATTAAAAATATGAAATCAACATTAAATTCAAAAAGGAATAAAAAATTGTTTGAATTACAAACTAAGAAGAAATATTTGAAAAACAAGAAAAAATATACAAAAAATAAAATAAAAAAGAGGAGCTACAAAACTTTCTTCGTCCACGTCGTCAGCTCTGGGTTACGTTAAAGGAAAGATGAAATTCTTTGGATCAGCAAAAAATTAACACTCAACTATGATTTCCTTAAGTGGGCGCCACAAAATTGAGGCCCGGGGTTTCAGTGGCCCTAAAGCCGGCACTGGTTAAAATTTGAACCTCATAATTTAGGATATCTTCAAAAACTTAATTATTTTGGTTTACAAATTAATTAGTAGTAAGGTGTCTTTTTGTTATCCTTTATTCAGTCATGACTAGTATGAAGTAGTAGAAGTACGAAGTTTTCACGATAGGGTTTTTCACGAATTTATCTGTTTTTGATCTCTTACAAAAATTCTCGATGTTGGTGGCGCATTGGTGATGTTTTTTTTAAAGAAATGTACTATGCCAGTGTCTACGGGAGTTGGTGACCACTTACCATCAGGTGGCCCGAATGCACGTCCGCCTACCTATACTATAAAAAAAAACTTAAATTACTTTACATACAGATAGAATAATATACATAATAAAAACGAAATATGCACTTTCTCAAACTAGCGATATACATATGTTCAGTATAAACAATAAATTATATAAGCTAGACTGATTTGCTGTATTTTTTTTTACTTCAGTCTGCGACACAATATAATAGAATATTCAGCATTCTGCAATACAATTCTAGCATCAAGGAAAAATAACAGCCGCATTACAACTGGACTATTGTATATGTACTTCCATCCTTGTATTATACAACATCAGTAAATATTTCCATATTTAGGCCAAGTTGATAAAAACATTTCCAATAATAAATTTATATTGTATGTTTCACATTACGATTGAGAAAATTGAAAACAATAGGAATGTTATCAACGGCTTTGCGATTGACGATGAGACGCCAATTAGTACATTGACCGCTGAGTAACAGCCGCGATAACCCTGCCCTGCCTTGTCTGTAATGCTTTATTTCTGCTCTCCCTGGTGGTAAACACTTGTGCGTCATCCCCGAGTGGTCCTTGATCCACAAATACTTTATACATCATTTATCATATCGGTCGATTGTATTTAAAATTAATATTGCATTCTTACTGTACTTAAATGAAAAGCTTACTAACTAATTTAAGCTCGAACTTTCTATTTGGAAAATAGCGCTTCGCAATTTACATCTATTTAGTATGCAAAGTCTTGAGAACCAGACCAGATGGGTTGTCAATACAGAAATCCTGAAATTTATGCAAGTCCGTTTTATTTGAATACGTGTAAAGGCTTTCAAGTTGTTATTCGTAGTTCACTGACTTGTGTCTACGGGTATGTCCATCTTCGAAATTGCTAAACTGATCTCACATAATATCTTAGACAATAATATATATAATATTATCTTTATTATTTATTATTTTAGGAAGACAAGCGAACAATTGGGTCTATCGTTGGGAAGTGGTCACCTTAATCGATAGACACCGCGACTGTAAGGATTATAAATCACCACATAAACTGCCAATATGCCGCCAACCACTGGATCCAAGATGTTGTATCCATCGTGCCTGTAATTACACTGGCTCGCCATTAAAATCAGGACCAAGCATTTGGCGGTAGAATAACTAGTAGTCGTACTGAGACGGCCCTGCACAATGTCACTAGTAAATACATACCTATCTTCTTATGTATTATCTTTTGTATTAAGCGATTGACGCAAACTCCTTTGTGGTGATTCTATGATATCTATAATATGTACACACCTATATGTCTCAGTTTTCAATATATGTTTTCATGATTCTTAAATTTATAATAAAATATTTTTCATGTTTCAATTGTGTTACAGATTGTTAAGAGAAATTTAATATCAATTTTTAAATCTTATATTCTTGTATGTAGTCAAAATAGAAGTATGAGAAATGAGCTAAAACACTTTGTCAGTATAAACAGTGGTTAGTGGCGCTTGCGCACCGCGAGTCATTCGCAAAACAAAGAGCGCAGAACGCGGCCGAAATAAAAATATTTACGCAGCACCGCTGACTCAGGCGCAGCTTTGTTTGGATGGAGGAATAACCCTTGTAAAGAAAAATAAATTAATGTCAAATTGTTTAAATTAAGCATATAGCTAGTCTTTAAATGTCAAAAATTCACCATTATAAATGCATTTATAGCAATAATTTTAGTCTCAGCAATTCATGATTTTTTCTTTTTGATTAACACTAAAAGCTATATTTATCGCTTTAGAGAAATGTTGCTATCCTCGCTTATTGTGTTGCTACAAAAGGTCCTTGTCAACCGTTATATAAAAATATACTATCCGAAAATTTCTTTAGAAGCAAACATCATGTGGTGATATCAATAGATATCTTTGATATTCTAATAAATCTTATCTAGTTACATCAAATGTTATCGATTGAGAGTACTATCCCACAAACTAGTAAAAACAAAGGTTTTTGATAATATTTATGCATAATTTAATATTATACGTTGTTGTTGGGTAGTTTGAGTTACCGAGAAATTTGTAATCGAAAACAAATTACAAAGTAGGTAATATAAAGACACAAAAATTTATAATCGTTAGTCGTCGTACAAACTTTATTTCCTAAGTATTTCAATATTAAGCATCTCTTATTACGAGTTTTTATGTTTTATATGTTTAAGGACACAAACAAATAAATCTCTTTAAAATTATTTGTAAATTCGCTTATTAAAATTTGAACGGTGACCAATCCATCAATCAAAGCGAGTCTTGCAAAATGATTCTTAAGATATTCACATTTTTTACTCTGATAAATAAGTACGTACATATATACAGTCTGATACATAAAAACGTAATATGTTTTCTTCAAATATTTACATTATGCCAAATATTTAAATTTCATCTCTGGAAACAATCTTCATTAGGTATATATCCAAGTTAGTTACTTACATAAACTGATAACTAAGACAGACATAAAGTAAAATTATATATTTCATGCCTTGTGGGTGAAGTGGCCTTTGACGCCGCTCGTACGGCACGCGAAGGCGACACGAGTCTTACCGGACGTGAGGCATTAGTTTAATGAAATAACGACAATTTGCATCGAATAGCTCGCACCAGCTCCCTTCTACCCCACGACACCTCTCAATGAATGCTAACTGACTCACGCTCAATGGAAATAGAACTTAATTGATGTTAACCGTTCTTAATGTGCATATCTCATAGACGGCAATATCTCAACATCCTTGAATGGAATCAGGTTTAATTTCGTAACTAATTATTTATACAATATCTTGCATACGAATCAAATCGAACAAGACATTCGATTTTCGAATAACTCGAGATTATTTTTCTTATCTAAATCAGATGAATTACCAGTTTACACATAGACAGTCATATTTGTAAATATTGTTATGTCTGCAACTCGTATGGACGAATCACGATCCAGACAAGGTTAATAATAATTTCCGCTAACTGATTTACACGTTTTGATAAAACTAAGACTTACCAAAATTTAAGCGAAATAATACCGAAAAAGACATGCAGTCAACGTAAAGTTGTCGTAGACGCGAAAATTGAAATATTATTTGTCGAACTCGGTGGTAGAGCTTTGTGCAAGCTTATCTGCGTAGGTACCACCCACTCATCAGATATTCTACTGCAAAACAGCAGTACATGTTATTGTTGTGGTCCGGTTTGAAGGGTGAGTGAGCTAGTGTAATTACAAGCACAAGAGCATAACATCTTAGTTCTCAAGATTGGTAACGCATTGGCGATGTAAGCGATGGTTAACACGTTGGCGTTGGTGACCACGTACCATCAGATGGCCCTAATGCTAGTCCGCCTTCCTATACAATAAAATACAATAAAAAAAAGTACCATTTATACGTTCAAAGTAAATTTGTTATCGAAGTAACCTATATCAATATTGTCTATCTCGATTACGATCACATGTATTTAAAAAACAAGAATTTTATAAACGTGTACGAATATTGTTTTATATAACATGGAAACAGTTCTTGGAATATATCAGATTGAAATGTCAGAGATATCT
Source organism: Nymphalis polychloros (assembly GCA_905220585.2). Taxonomy (NCBI): domain Eukaryota; kingdom Metazoa; phylum Arthropoda; class Insecta; order Lepidoptera; family Nymphalidae; genus Nymphalis; species Nymphalis polychloros. The sequence continues at coordinate 11,360,086 of HG992253.1, read as the reverse complement.
GTGATACGTTTGGATAAAAGAGTAATCTTGGACAGTGAATGGCACTCCCTTGAAATAATATTGAAGGCAGATGATTGCACTGAGCAAACGTCATGGCTATTTATAAACCATATAATTGTCGACACGAAAGCTGAACATGGTAATTGCTGAGAGCTAATAACAAAGTTTTTTAGATTTTTATTTCTGAAATAGAAAAATAAACCAGGCCAGATATGTGTGTGAGAGGAGTCTTTTTAAGTAATTATATAAATGAAAACTTGCTTTTGTAATGAATTGTCTATGTATAAGTTGTCATTTATCAAAAATGAATTATACTTAAAATACAATTTTATATATACAAATTTTTATACAAAAAACACGAAATTATTTTAATTTATGTCCGTCCGTATGTACAAACTAATGTCTGACACTACTGAATGGATTTTCTTGCGGCTTTAACAGGTAGATTAGACAAAAAACTCCTTGACATATTTTAAAAGTCTAGAAGATGTCAGGCACAAGGGACATTACATCTTGATTTCCATTGTTGGTGGCGCATTGACATTTAAGGAATGATTCATTTTTTACAGTGATCAGCACTGTGCTATGAGCGATATTGACCATTAGGTGCCCTATTTGCTCGTCCACCTTCGAATTTTAAAAAGTAAAGAAAGCTGGGACTTTAAGTTTTATCCAAAAAACACCACGTAGAGACGCAATTTGTATTTTAGTAGGGTTGGATTATTTTAAGGGACACCCTACAATCTACATTTGTCGGGCCACTATTGTTTCCATTATCACGTCACCATTTTTGATATCATCACGTCCTCTCCAAGATGACAGAAACCACCCTTAATAGAAATCACAAATACTAACGCCATTGGCTGATTTCCATGTTTGATCCGCCAATCTTGTTTAAACCAAAATCATATATGTCTCCATGTATATAAAAGTGTACAGACCAAGCTAGTAAATGTCAATAATTTAAAATAAAATTATATCAAATTTAATCTGGATTTATCGTGACGCCGTAAGTATAAAAAAGATATGCTTTAGTTTGGCGCCAAAAATATATGAGTAATAGCAAAATAATGCCCTCGTATTATGACCAGCGCAAGCGTTATTGTTAATAATCGCGTACGTCACTAAGTACTGCTGATTAAAATGTTACTTTCTCGAAACTTAATCTTTGATAATGACTTTCTTTGAATTCTATAGACCTATTTGAGTATTTTTATGGTCTCTTTATCGATATCTCATCTAATAAAATGTTAATTCTTTGTATGAAATCATACCAAAATATATATTTATAACATGAACATATATATAAGTAATATTTATGCATATTAATTGCGTAGCTATCGTTATTATCGTCGCTTTAATACTTAAATTTTCCACAAATAGAGATAAGCAATAGATAATCCGTATGTACCTCATAGATTACAAACTAGTCCAAGCTAATGGATACATGTAATATGTTCTTTTAATAGAAAATTTTGCTGTACTTAAATATTTTTTTTTTATAGTATAGGTAGGCTGACTTGCATATGGGCCACCTGATGGTATGTGGTCACCAACACCCATAGACAGTGACATTGTACATTTGTTTAAAAAAACATCGCCAATGCACCACCAACATTGGGAATTAAGATGTTATGTCGCTTGTGCCTGTAATTACACTGGCTCACCCACCCTCCAAACTGGAACACAACAATAACAAGTACTGCTGTTTTGCGACCCAGACGAGCTTGCACAAAACTCTACCACCGATAATTCCTCACTCTCATAGTTCAAAAGAATAATAAACCGACAGGAAAATATTTTGACAAGTAAAATTACTTAATTTTCTAATAAATTTTAGTTCTCCGAATGGACAAAAAGTTTTAAAGCACATATTATAAGCATATAAGGTCCATGGATGGAGGTAAAGCTTAATACATAGCAGATACGATTTTAAGCTTTTTGGTAAGGCTTATTGATATTCTTACTCAAGAATTTAATTGCAACTTACATCTCATACGCCATACATTGAAAGTGCCATTCACTGTTGAATATGTTTAAAAAACAGTACCAAAACTCGGCTTCATTAAAACGAAAGAAAATTATGAGAGAGTGCAAATAAAGTATTGAAAAATGTTTTTCTTGTCATTCACTTTGTTAATTTGCAACGGGTAAGAAAATGGAGTGTACAATTCTAATGTTCTCTCTTGTGGCAGAACCAGTCAGGGCGGAGATATTATTAAAAAACACTTATAAGTTCTTAGTGCGGAGGGGAAGGAGAAAGCACTTAATATTTTCAAAGAGTCTTAACAGCCTAGCTGTAAAAAACCCGGTTTAAAGGAAACTTGAAATCATGACTGGCCTTTTTATATACTAGGTGGAATATAAATGTGGATACGATGACAAATCGTTAGTGCAGTGTGACTAGCAATTTTAAAAGTATCAGATGCTGCAATTTACTACGTGTGGTGAATTGATAGTACTAATTAATAAGGTTGATTGCAAATCTATTAATTAGATATATATTTAGAGCAAAACGACGCTTTATTTTCTTTTGCATTGTTGCATTGTTTTCCTTCCTTTGATTTTGTATAATTCCTTAAAATTAAGTAAGTTATCATTTTAAGAGTGATTTGTACGTTATTATTTCTTCTGTACGTGAAAAAATATCTTATATAGGCAATTATTACAACGTACATTTTTCACTAGATTTTCACAACGTAAAATAAGTTTTGATATACACATGTCAAAGTAAGCACGCAACTGTGTGAAAATTATTTATACACGAGTTGAAATTATTGATATATGGTACCTATGTGTTGTCGTCACATAATCAGATATCGGGAAAAATACATCTTAACTCTCAAGCCCCCTTTAAAACATCAAGTATTTACCGTAGGTGAGTGTTTGATATGCATGTACTTCATGGTTGATCGTGCCTTGATAATTATAATGTACGCAGCTGCGTCGCTTACAGAGTTAGATATACTAATACAAGCAGTATATATATGGGCTTACATAATCTGACGTAACAGTTTTCTTGACATACATGTAAGATTGCACCTTTGGATGTAAATTTAGATGATTTTATAAAAAATCTTTGATCTCAGGTTCAAACAATGGCGAGCACCACTGACTTTATAATGCATCTTGTGCTCGGCTGTGAAGGAAAACATCGTGGGGAAACTCGGATGTGTCGAATTTCACTGAAAATCTGCAGCAATTGTGCCCACCATTCACCAACCCTTTTGGAGCTGCGTGGTAGAATAAGCTCCAAGCCTTGTCCTTAAGTCGGAAACGGCCTTAGTGGAACTTTTACAAGCTGCTACGTTTATTCGTAATAAATTCCATGGCAATGGCAAAAATGGTAATGGACTAACTGATTATTATCGAAGCATCTTGCGACTGCTTACATTCGGTATCTGAATGTACCAAGCATGCCACGGGCAGCGGCGATGATAGGTGCGGATGCACCGTTGGGGACACGGTGGACATGCCCACAACCCTGCTTCACACGCCAACGACCCTGAGGTCGATAGAAGTGCATAGATACGGACAAAGCTTTGTCAAGGCATCCGCGGGGCCGTCATACATTTTATAAACTTCTGGAATGCAATGTATCGATTATAGTCCAATCGAATTCCATAGTCCGACTCGCACTTGGCTTGGAATTTCAGGTGGCTTTATTGAGAGATGGATCCGCGCCTTAGCGATTAAAACTGCGATACATATATAATACGAACATAACATAACATATATATACGGACGGCGGTGATCACAATTGTCCATGGCTGATGGTGATCACAATTGGCTTGAAAATCGCGACCGCGAATTGGCCCTTCGCCTGCTGCACCATCGTTCGCGCCCTTCGTTTCCATGGATCAGCGGTAAGTTATTGCGTTTTATTTAATCACTTCTCTTAAATCATATTAAATTAGAAATATTTTATAAAAAAAGTGACTGTCTGTCTGTTACGCTTTTAAACCTCTGAACCGATTTTGATAAAAATTGGTATGAAGCACGCTTGGACCCCAAGTACAAACATAGGTTACCCGGCCCTCTTCCCATAATAGGCGAGCGAAGCCGCGGGCGAATATGAATATTACTCATTAATGTTTTCTTTTAGTTAATAACACTCAAATCATACAAATGTACAACAAAAGGGTTAAGGTTAGAGTCAATAAACTGTAATTAGTACAAGAGTAAATTTCGTAATAAAGGAAAACAAAGAGGTATATAACTGATAACATGGAATCATCGGTAAAAGCCCTGCAAGTTCAACGTACTATTCTTTTATTTCACATTAAATAAGGTTCTTTAAGCGATTATTCAGCGCCTACCGTTTTCATTTTCATACCGGAAGAGTATTATGTAAAAAAAAAAAATACGCGAAGCTCGTCGCAGAAAGTCATAAGCGACACAATGTAGGAATGTGATATGACTATTACAATTATATGATTTAAAGAATACTTGCACTGAAATAGCGTATCACCGTAAGACGGTTATCTCCATTTCAAGAGTGACATTCGAAGTTAGTTCTTATTCACCCACATATCTATGCAAATAACTCAACTGTAAGTACTACATTTAGTCGTTGGACTTAACTACATCTTGTCAACGAATAATAGAATATTTAGTTAGATATGAATATTATTTCTTCGCCTCCACCTAGCCTAGCGACAGGGCTAGGCTAGGTATACTTAATTACTCTTGTTATCAATATAAGTAGTTCACATATGAAATAAATTGTCAAATTTGATATAATAACAATATTAGTGGGTCTACCCTTGAATCGGCTCTCGATCGCTAAAGAAATCGAAGAAAATATAATTATTAATAAAAAGATTATCTTCCGTTTTAAGACTTGATTACTCATTTTTAATTCAAAATGGAACCAGACGAATCAAACAAACTCGATCAAAAAAGAAAAGAACATTAGACTTCGATTTTTTTTTAATTATACATATGTACCTATCTGTCACTCATATACAAACATAGGAAATAAGACACTTCTTTGTTATATATTCTCATTGTATTTTGTTATATTTATTTAACGACAGAAAATAATAATATCGTTTTAAAATACGCAAATAAATATGGTTCAGTGATTCATTATGTAAATAAAGAATCCTATTGAATCATAGAAATGGCTTCGAACTATAGACTTGAACTAGTCTAGAAATGCACAGATGTTAATTCTTAGGATAAAGTCTATTTATTAATATCTAATATTTCAAATTTATATTTTTAATAAAAATGTAAATTATAGGAACTTATAATGGATATATTTATAAGATTTACAACTTACAATTGAATAAAATACATTTGTTGACATTTCCTTGCTTACGTCAACTTTAGTGATTACACTTTTAAATATAAATATTACCCTAAATTCTAAGAATTTCGCTGTTTATCGACTCTATATAAACAATTTTAATTACTTAATGAGTTTGCTCTCCATGACACAGAAAAGAAACAAGTTTTGATATCAGTGACTAGTTAGCACACCCTACATTTATTATTTACGTCCAATTCGATAATCTAGGACACATGTGTTGTGATTGAAATTGTAACTGAAATTAATTTAGTGAATAATAGCTTTGAATATAGTTAGTGCTATGACTCTCTCTGCGATAGATTTTCGCCGTCCATAAATAATCTTGTATTATAATAGCAATACAAAATAATTTCCAACCTTCCAACAGAGGATTTTAGCCCACTATTTTTCGCGCCAGCTTTTTGGTGATTGGGGAAGATATAACATATAAAAAGTAAAGTAATTTATAAATACAAAAATATAAAAATCACTTATGGCATAATGGACATTGGTACCATATTCATTGTAACATATTGATTGGTTAAAACATTTTTGTATTTCGGTATGGTAAAAAATACATGGTCTACAGTACTAATTACACGTACATAAATAAGCGGTGCACTTAAAGTATACTCAAAAAGCAAAAAAACGGTTTAAAGCGATTTAAATTCAGCAAAAATTGTAACTTACGACGATGCCACAAAGACTCTCTGCGGTTGTTATTGAGCGTGCGGGTTACAAACTGAATGAGAAACGTTTCAATATGAGCTCTAGATTTGTGAACATAAGTGTGGCAGCGTACGCAGCGAACTCCGAGCGTTCCTTAATCGTTCTCGATGCTACACGACGCATGATCTGTTTTTCTATTACAAAGCCAATATAACAATACCCATACATTTGTCACGTGAGTCGGTCTCTTAACGAATCCCGTCCACTCTTAGACTTTCATCTCAGCGCTGACTAATGATCTGATGGACGTGGGAACGATTATCGGCTTATCGCTTTTGTCAGTCAAAGGTTAAACCGTCATTTGTAACAATGTGTCGGCTCTGTCAAAGACCAGCAACGGACTATTGATTTAAATTTTAAGCAATTTTCGTGCTATGCTATATTATAACGTTCCAACAATACTTCAACTATAATTATGAGGTAATTAAAAGGTGCTAAGATCCAGATAAAGTAATTCTTCAATCCATTCGCAAATATTTTAAAATATTTACATTTAAATCTTTAAACCGCTTTATAGTTCACCTATTTAAAGTTGACAGACGTGTTATAAAGGTATAGTTATTTCTTGTTAATTCGTCTTTTAATGTAGTTTTACTTACTCTGGTCACATAAGGCTTTTCAGTGTGGTGTCACCTAAGACAGTAGCATTGTATCAGAGAGTGTAAGTAAGAAAAAAATGTAAAGTAATTATACAAACAAACAACAAATAAAGGCTAAACTCAAAATTCTAAGCTCGTAAGTGTCAACCTGAAATTGTATACCAATTTATTTTTTATCTGTTAAGACTTCTTTATGGAATTTAGTTCTCCTTTTGAGGGCAAATTGCTTGCATTGTTGTGAGTTCATCGACCCCGTTGCATTGTTTAATTGTTTATATTATTCGCGTGATACCAATGCCGATAAATTACGTTATTAACACGAAAACGTATTCATTTGTATTTTGTTAACATAAAGATAAATGCAAAATAGAAATTACTGCTACAAATATAAGAAGACAATCTAAAATAAATTATTCACAAAGCTACGTGAGAAAAAACATTTCATTGTTCTTTTCAACTCAAATCGTTCTTAACATTATCACATTATTTATTATTTTGTATGTATATAGTAATTACATGTAGATTGTAACATTTAAAGGTGTAGGTAAAACGGATACACCCTGACCCTTTGTTTATCAGTGAACCGAGTACCGGATATGCACAGTTGCTGACGGAAGTGCGTCAGCGGGCTACAATGGACTGACACTAGGGCTGACGAACGTGAGATTTTTCTTATAAAAAGTGAATAATACAAAGGATTTGAACCCTTTATTGAGTTCAACTACGTATTAACTAAACAAATTATGAGTACATATCAAGTACCTTACCTACTTTGTAAAGTACTTGATATTTCACTTAAAATCGCATAAACGATTTCATAAGGATAGACATAGATATTTTAAAGTCTACCGGGGTAAAATCTAACCAAATCATTTTAAGAGGCTTGTAACTCATATTTTATTCTAACTCATATTATTGATTCATAACTCAATAATATGAGTTAGATTTATTAATGTGAGTTTTCAATTTATTCATTAACACAACTAAAAGTATCCGCAGGTTTTAATTATATAAGTGAACAACTTCTCATAGGACGGATGAGTTCACTTTACGGAGAAGGAAGCTTGGTGTTACAAGATCATTTATAAGGGGTTTTCCAATAGGGACGCTTGAACTTTGACAGCTGATTGCGGCCATGTTGTTTGAGTGACAGCTGTCAAATGCAGTGTGTTATATTCATTCCGTCCTCCCAAATCACCATGGCAGGTTACAGTGTCGAGCAGCACGTGCAAATCATAAAATTGTTTTATGAAAATGGGTCTTCAGTTCGAGCAACGTTCCGCGCACTTCGCCCGTTTTACGGTCGCGATGATCGTCCTGCCGAGTCGACTATCCGTCGATTGGTGGACAAATTCGAGTCAACCGGGTCAGTTAACAATCAGCCGGTTCCCGTGCGTCAACGTAACGCGAGATCTGCCGAGAATATCGCCGCTGTGCGCGACAGTGTCCTCGAAAACCCGCGGCAGTCAATTCCGCGTCGCGCACAGGAACTCGGCCTTTCGCAGACGACAACTTGGCGAATTTTGCGTTGTGACTTGAGCCTGCACCCGTACAAGATCCAGCTGACCCAAGAGCTCAAGGTTAATGACCATAGACAGCGCCGTGTGTTCGCTGACTGGGCATTAGAGCAGTTGGAAGTTGACGCCGATTTTGGCAAAAAAATCATCTTCAGCGACGAGGCGCATTTTTGGATGAATGGCTATGTCAACAAGCAAAATTGCCGTATTTGGGACGAGACCAATCCACACGAGGTTCACCAAGTGGCAATGCACCCGCAGAAAGTGACTGTTTGGTGCGGATTTTGGGCCGGAGGCGTGATTGGTCCGTATTTTTTCGAAAACGATAATGGTGTGGCCGTCACCGTCAATGGTGAGCGATACCGGTCGATGAACCAACTTCTTTTGGCCTGAAATCGAGAATATGGATCTGGACAACATGTGGTTTCAACAGGACGGCGCTACGTGCCACACAGCACACGCTACGATGGAAGTTCTGCACGAGCAATTTCTGGACATGGTCATCTCGCGCGGAGGCGACGTGAACTGGCCACCGAGATCGTGCGATTTGACCCCGCTGGACTTTTTCTTGTGGGGTTTTCTTAAGTCGCAGGTCTATGCCAACAAGCCGCAAACCACCGATGCCCTCAAAGTCAACATACGCCACGCCATCGATCAAATACAGCCCGATTTGTGCGCCAGAGTCATCGAAAATTGGACCTTTCGTGTGCGCGCCACCAACCGAAGCCGTGGCGGTCATTTGAATGATGTCATATTCCATACATAATGGGGTCGATAGACCTTCCAAATAAAAAAAAATTTTCGCAAATATCTCTCCTACATGTATTTTTTTTTTGCATTTCAAAGATCAAGCGCCCTTAATGGAAAACCCTATACTTCTCGTGATTGTTTTGTCACTGTGTCTATCAAAATTATCAATATTATTATTGTTATATATAATGGGCATAAAAATTATGGACAAAAATGTGGTTAATTTGCACTCGAAGCAACTATACTTATGACAATCTTGATTAAAACTTTAAGGATTTTTATCACATTATTACTATGGACGTTTGTGTTTTTACGCAAACAAAAACATACTTCCGAATATTATTAGTTGTATGTACGCAATACGCAGTTTAAAAAAAAGCGAAATGATGAATAAAGTCCGAGCAAACCAAAGCATGAACAAACTTACCTTTTAAAATAAGAAATATATATAGATACAGTCAATACATTAAACTCAATAAGTAAACTCAACATTATACAGCCCTAGATTCTGTTTTTTCTACATCGTACATCGGTACTAGTTCGTCACGATCCAAATATCTTATGGGTACAAACAACGCGTTCCAAGCAGAGCCCGCGCCGACAGCGATAACTACCGACTACTCACTACATCCTCACATACTTGTTTATGATTTTAACACCACACGCTTTTCAACATACCTACCACTTAAAGCGCTCTTTATAGATTTTCCAGGAATAATGTATAGTATTATACCTTTAATATTTCCATGAAATCCATTTGATTCGTATCCGAATTCCGTTTTAGAACTAACTCCCATTCGTTACTATATATAACAACGGGTTTTCGGTATCCTTTTAAAACAGAACGATCGCCATCTGTGTAAGGTAATGGCCATACAACTGGCAAGTACAAATAAGTTTTCATTGCCTGGCGCTTTTTTAAAAAGTACTTAACTTTATAAATGCATAATGATAATCACATTAACGTACATAATCGAGTGTTACTTTATTCTATTAATGAAATAAAATCAGTTACAAATGTAATTGTGCTTAAGGACTAGTTCTTGAAAAAACATACTGATATAAGGGATTTGTTCTCATGTTTAGAAGCGCACCTGGCGAGGTAAACTCGCAGCCACTAACCACCCACAAACGAACAAACATTTCTATATTAAACGTACACACAAGCTTTATTTATCTAAACACTTCTCAAGAAATATTTCCTGTGATATATATCAAACAATACTGTATTTTGTATTGTTAAAGTAACCGCTTTATTTGACAAGCTGGTTGGCGTGGTTGGTAGATAGTTGCCTTTCGCGCCACAGGTCGTGGGTTCGATTTCCACCCATGACAGACATTTGTATGCATGTCTGTTTGTCCTGAGTCTGGGTGTAATTGTCTATATAAGTATTACAAAAGAAAAGTAGTATATGTAGTATATCAGTTGTCTGGTTTCCATAGTACGAGCTCTGATTAGTTTGGGATCAGATGGCCGTGTGTGAATATTATTTTTTATTATTATATAATTTAACAGCAACTTGAAAATAAAATATTAAAAAAACAGCTTTATCAATGATTCTTTCTTATTATAACAAGTAGGTATATTATCAACTAAATTGATCTTTCATCTCATCGACGCATCTCAATCGAGCATAGGTTTTTCCTTAATTACCAATTAAACATCATGCTAAGCACTGTCATATCCGGATGATTTGTTGAAGTAATTAATTGAATAAGATCTTTATTGTGCATTCATGCAATTATGGTTTTTAGTCTGACAGTCATACATTTATGTTCTAATCGTCTGAAGGCGGACATGATCTATGACCATTGACCATATTAAATTCTTTAACTATGTATATAATTTGAATCACGAGAATATTGTTCAAAGATTTGCTATTAAAACCTCAACAGTATATAAAGCCACGTAACAATAAGAGTGTAGCTGGTTCTATTCTGACTAATTTAATTTAGAATGGCCTGTTGCAAAGTTAACCATTATATTAGAAATAGAAATAAAAATATCAACAATGTCTGTAAAAAACCGTACACCGAGTAAACGTAGTGATGGTGCCATCAATCTAGTAGACAATTTCTAATATTGAAAATCCCGAGGTCCTGTTCCTCTTACCGTCATGGGATCTCTGATAGCATGTCCCATGCGCATGTAAATTTACATTTATCGGCCTGAACCGGGATTTGCACGCCAAGTTATTAAACGCTCATAATAGAACCACATTATTGTTTAGTTATGAGTACATTATAAACATTTTTATTATTTTTTGTTAGCGTCAGTAGAATTTAATAACGTTTCTTTCACAAGAAATTGCAGATGTTCATTGTATTTTACAATTCGGTTAGATTCAAAAATCGATAATACATGTTACGTAGTCACAGTTCTGATTTAACCATTATGGCTGAGTACTTATAAATTGAATCAACTTGGTGGTTGGGCTTTGTGCAAGCTCGTCTGGGTAGGTACCACCCACTTATCAGATATTCTACCGCAAAACACATAAGTAAAATACGTAGTACTTGGTATTGTTGTGTTCCGGTTTGAAGGGTGAGTGAGCCAGTGTAATTACAGTAAGTACTTCTATAATAAGATTCCGCAGACATTTTGAACTTGGCAGTAAATTAATTTAAATCTTATAAAAAAACATTGATAAATAAGGTTTGTTACGGGATAAAAAAGCGTGAAGTTAGCAGTAGTTGGTTTTCATACAGGATAAATAAATTTAATTTTACTTAATTAAATCAGAAAAGAGTTACTATCCAGTTTCTCGGCGTTTCTTCTCAGTAGCTACATTCCGAACTAGTGTCTACTTGAATAATGAATATTTTGATTTGTTTTAAATATTGACAACGTAAAACAATAAAAAATTTACAACACATACGATATTTTTGAATTACGTTAGCCACGGATTAAAAAATAAATAAAAGTGTAGTCGTTTTCTTTTTAGAACAAAGATACCTATGTCTGGTGCCCGAGCTTGGATATTCCAATACCATAGATATATTGAAGCTGTGAACGTTTGTTAAATACGATTTGTGTAATTTAAAATAATAGTTCTTGTTTTACACGGGTTCAAAGCAAATACCTCCTTTAATAAAGCTTAGGAGCTTATTGCAGCACGCTGCTGTACTAAGAATCAGAGTATGTATGTAGTATGTAGATGATGAGTAGATGTAAGATGATAATAATATTATATACAGTAACAGCCTGCGAATGTCCCACTGCTGAGCTAAGGCCTCTTCTCATATATTTTTTAGAAGAAGGTTTAGAGCTTATTCCATCACGCTTCTCCAACGCGGGTTGGTGGAATAAACATATGGCAGAATTTCAGTGAAATTATACACATGCAGGTTTCCTCACGATGTTTTCCTTCACCGTTAAGCACGAGGTGAATTATAATCACTAATTAAGAACATGAAATTCAGGGGTCCTTGCCCGGGTTTGAGCCCACGATCATCGGTTAAGATTCTTCGCGCTCTTCAGAGGTAAGAATCGCTATCTCGGTCATCTCGTCGAATATTATATTATTATGTGATATTAAAATAACGCATAGAAAAACTATAGATATCTTCGCTTAATAACCGCGTAATGTATCCACGATGTAATTTTAGTCAACTATATATAGTAATATATAGTATCTATCGATATTATCATTCATTACTAACTCGTTGCCAACGCCTTAAAATCAGGTCACAGGACCATGCGAAGAATTTCAACCTGGATGATAATTACTCGGGCCACGAAGATCAATTAGTCTGCCCGAGACGCCATTGACTATGTCAAACCATTCATAGCTCGGACCATTCATCTGTCACGCCACCTTCGTTATATCCTACTCTCTAATTTGTTTATATACCTTGACATAAATGTAAAATATTTTTTTAAAACATATATATATCATTCTGGGGAGAAGAGAGCTAACTTCATAACATGTTATTAAAGATAAATAATCATTTAATATTATGTAACAGTTACAAATTAGTTTTTTTGTTGCTGGCAACTTTTTATATTGATTATAAAAATCAATCAAAATAATTTTGATGGTATATCTTACTTAAAATATATAAATAGATGATACCAAAGACAGGTTACCTTTTTCCCAGAAATCAGGGTCGATGTGTATTTTTAAGGATGTTTTGTTATTTTTTCAACAGCGTTCTGCATTGTACACAAAACTCGCTTAATATGTAAATGTAGGTATTCTTTGTACTTTTTCGTTGGAGTTCTCGCAGCGAAGGGGTGCTGAAGGTCATTCCATTCAGTACCAGCCACTTGTGTAAAATGTGACCATTTATATTTAAATGTCGTTTAAAAGTGACATTTATTCGTCTAAAAAATTTATATACGTTCTGAGTCATTCATGACTGAATAATAAACACAATTACATATATACATATATTATACAGACAGACACATGTTCAAGATATTCTTTAGTATATGATTGCTTTGAATTGTGAAACTTTCATCTATCATTTCCTCATAATTTTATAACTCTATTTATATATAAAATCAAAGCTCTTATATGAGGCCATATATTAGTACGACATTATCGTAGCGTCATTTTCGTAATGCTGTTCATTTCAAAATCATGTATTGAATCAATTACATATAATGTACCTATAATAAACAGCATTTTTTTAAACATTAATTATATAGTTATATACATATTACAATCCTTTACAGTTCCTTCGTCTGGAGCCAATCCTGGGTGTAAAACTAGCTCACGATTACCATTTAATTTTTTGACGAGCTGGTTGGCGTGTATTGTTACTTAGTACAGTATACAAGTATCATTGTGTGCATGAACATGTCTGTTTGTCCTGAGTCTGAGTGGATTTATCAATATAAGTATGTATTTTTAAAAAAAAAGTATTATATGTAGTATATCAGTTATCTAGTTTCCACGGCGAGCTCTGCTTAGTGTGGGAGCTGATGGCCTTTTGTGAATAATGTTCCAGGATATTATTAAAATACATTGTCATCAGAATTGAGCAACGTGTAAAATTGCAACTACGTATAGTAGGATAAGAAGTTCTAAATTCAATTTGGCAGATTTGACATTGAAAAACCAACGAACAAACATTGCCAGTGAAATAAAATCTCTCAAAATACTCATTCTACTTTAAATAATGATTGTATATTTAATGTCGCTGTTTACGTCATAGGCGCCTGTGTCTAATACGAAACTACTTGTAAGAACAACGCAACGGGCTTGTTTTGAAATTCTTGCCGATATTACTCAGTGAGAGTATAAAGCACGTTACAGAAACGCAATATCATTGAACAAGAACTACCCAAGTGCTATGCTTATGGCACACAGTCCAATATTGGAGCCAACTTACGCAACAAATTGCAAATCAAAGTATGACAGAACACATAGTCTATTCCAACTAAAGGAGAAGTAAAGACTAAGAAATAACTTTGAAGATGAATTGACGCGATCTCATTGGTCGAGATCTTTTTTTTTAATAGCATAGGTAGGCGGACTACCATATGGACCTGATGGTAAGTGGTCTCCAACGTCCATAGACATTGGCATTGTAAGAGATGTTAACCATCGCTTACATCGCCAATGCGCCACCAACCTTGCGAACTAAGATGTTATGTCCTTTGTGCCTGTAATTACTCTCGCTCCTTCACCATTCAAACCGGAACACAACAGTAACAAGTAGTGCTGTATCTATGCGCTATGTGTTATATGTGCTTTATGTATGCGATCTTGAATAATCTATGATTTTCATTACGGATTCGCAAAAACATGGCACCTTGAATGTCGACGAAGTTGTTAGCGAAATTTTTAAAGAAAAATTATATGTATAGGGTTTTCCAATAGGGACGCTTGAACTTTGACAGCTGATTGCGGCCATGTTGTTTGAGTGACAGCTGTCAAATGCAGTGTGTTATATTCATTCCGTCCTCCCAAACCACCATGGCAGGTTACAGTGTCGAGCAGCACGTGCAAATCATAAAATTATTTTATGAAAATGGGTCTTCAGTTCGAGCAACGTTCCGCGCACTTCGCCCGTTTTACGGTCGCGATGATCGTCCTGCCGAGTCGACTATCCGTCGATTGGTGGACAAATTCGAGTCAACCGGGTCAGTTAACAATCAGCCGGTTCCCGTGAGTCAACGTAACGCGAGATCTGCCGAGAATATCGCCGCTGTGCGCGACAGTGTCCTCGAAAACCCGCGGCAGTCAATTCCGCGTCGCGCACAGGAACTCGGCCTTTCGCAGACGACAACTTGGCGAATTTTGCGTTGTGACTTGAGCCTGCACCCGTACAAGATCCAGCTGACCCAAGAGCTCAAGGTTAATGACCATAGACAGCGCCGTGTGTTCGCTGACTGGGCATTAGAGCAGTTGGAAGTTGACGCCGATTTTGGCAAAAAAATCATCTTCAGCGACGAGGCGCATTTTTGGATGAATGGCTATGTCAACAAGCAAAATTGCCGTATTTGGGACGAGACCAATCCACACGAGGTTCACCAAGTGGCAATGCACCCGCAGAAAGTGACTGTTTGGTGCGGATTTTGGGCCGGAGGCGTGATTGGTCCGTATTTTTTCGAAAACGATAATGGTGTGGTCGTCACCGTCAATGGTGAGCGATACCGGTCGATGATAACCAACTTCTTTTGGCCTGAAATCGAGAATATGGATCTGGACAACATGTGGTTTCAACAGGACGGCGCTACGTGCCACACAGCACACGCTACGATGGAAGTTCTGCACGAGCAATTTCTGGACATGGTCATCTCGCGCGGAGGCGACGTGAACTGGCCACCGAGATCGTGCGATTTGACCCCGCTGGACTTTTTCTTGTGGGGTTTTCTTAAGTCGCAGGTCTATGCCAACAAGCCGCAAACCACCGATGCCCTCAAAGTCAACATACGCCACGCCATCGATCAAATACAGCCCGATTTGTGCGCCAGAGTCATCGAAAATTGGACCTTTCGTGTGCGCGCCACCAACCGAAGCCGTGGCGGTCATTTGAATGATGTCATATTCCATACATAATGGGGTCGATAGACCTTCCAAATAAAAAAAAAATTCGCAAATATCTCTCCTACATGTATTTTTTTTTGCATTTCAAAGATCAAGCGCCCTTAATGGAAAACCCTATAGATATGTTAATTAAAAAGTGTACGTTGTGCATAATATTACAACCCTAATGGTTGTAACCCAAATTCCATGGAATATGTAAATCTTTGTTTATCTTCAATTGGAATAGGTTATACAATATTCGTTTTCTCTGTTACTACATATGTAATACATACATTCATTTGAAAAATATGAACGTTTTATTTTTAATGTATATATTTAATATTAAATATACAATGCACTGTATTTTAATATTATTTTCACATACTAGAAGTACATAATGGTAATGTATTTTTTAATTGTAATATCTATAAACTTAAATATACTAAAAATATATCTAGACTCACCCGCTTAAGTATTCTCCTGAATCACACAACGAAATCTATTATAATTAATTATTTTATATTAATTTATATTTTACAATTGCGGCATTGTTCGCACCACGCCGCCGTTATTTCTTCGTTTTCGTTAAGCTTTTGTCTGTTTTTCCGTTCCAGTTCGAAATATAAACGTACATAAAAATATTTATTTTTGTTCATGTGTGCGTGAGTGCTACGTACCTTCCAGTACTTTTGAAACATATTAAACCTTATGAAGTCAAATATTTAACTCTATTATTGAGCCGGTTGGGATGGTTGGTAGATACCTGCCTTTCGCGCCGCAGGTCGTGGGTTCGATTCCCACCCAGGACAAACATTTGTGTGCATGAACATATCTGTTTATCTTGAGTCTGGGTGTAATTATCTATATAAGTATGTATTTAAAAGAAAAGTAGTATATGTAGTATATCAGTTGTTTGGTTTCCAAAGTATAAGATCTGCTTAGTTTGGGATCAGATGGCCGTGTGTGAATAATGTCCCAGGATATTATTATTATTATTATATTATTAGATATCTATCAATGACAGTATATTCATATTATGTACAGTATATTGTGTATACATACAAATAGAGCCTATGTTACTCGCTGATAATGTAGCTTTCCATTGGTGAAAGCTTAGTGATTTAGGTGTGAAAGCTTAACAAACAAACAAACTCACTTTCGTATTTATATTAGGTAGGATATACTGGAATATGTCACATTTTATAAATTTATGTTAAAGTTATAAGTAGTTGAAGCCTTAACAAAAGCAAAGATTTATTATTTGAAACATTAAGTTAGTTACGACACGATAAATCGTAAAATTAGATTATCATTTCATTTGAGCTTGCAATACAGCAGTAATTACTCGACTGTACTCGCCACCACAGTCCCGCCAGACAGATGTGAAAAATCATCAAATTGATGTTTAATCAATTAATTTATAATTAAAGAAATAAATAATATAAGCTATATTATTATTTATTTCGTTAGTTAAAAGAACATTGTTTTCGTAATATTGCAATTGTATATAAGTATCGAAAGCCATATGTATATACGTTATACGTGCAAACCTATATTCTACCGCAAAACAGCAGTACTTTGTATTGTTGTGTTCCGGTTTGAAGGGTGAGTGAGCCAGTGTAATTACAGGCACAAGGGACATGACATCTTAGTTCCCAAGGTTGGTGGCGCATTGGCAATGTAAGTGATAGTTAACATTTCTTACAATGCCATTGTCTATGGGCGTTGGTGACCACTTACCATCAGGTGGCCCATATGCTCGTCCGCCAACCTATACAATAAAAAAAAAAAAAAAAAAAAACCTACACATGGGAGCAAAGATGACGACGGAGAAAGAGCATAAAAGATAAGAGAGCCGCCATGCTGTTTCCCATCACGGCTGTGGAAGATTAAAAATTATAAAAAATTATATAGCTACACACGCAAACTGAAATGTAAAAAAAAATCTTTAAATGTAAAATTGAAGTAGAAATGCGTAAAATGCTTTAACCATATAACCGCACTTAGAGTTTCAGGACGTTACAAGCTAGCAATTAAAAAATGAGGACTACTAACAGATTATAAACATTCTTCCCTCATTTATTGTTTTATTTTATAACCTATTAATGCGTCATGTTTTCCGTTAAAACATTTCGATACTCTTGACACACTTAAATCGAAATGGTGTGAATGGAACAATTCACTTGGCACTAGTGGTAGTATTTTCTCGCGAAGTGTTAAGTGTTTTCCTTAAGCGGACACCTCTTTGTAACGGTCAAAATACCACTCCGCACAAATGCCTGTTGGAAGTCTCACTGTATAAGAGTGATTAATTACTTTATGCTATTTTATTTTCAATACCAAATATATCTCTATAAGTAATATTTAGATTATTTGATTGAACCAGAATTATTATAAATGAATTTAAAACATGTCATTTTAAATAATATGAATAAATAAATATAGAAAATATATCTTAACATAAACATTTAGTTGTGAAAGCAACCCATTGTGTCTGTTCGTTGCAACATAAGCTGGTTGCGGAAGCAAATACGATTGGTTGAGTAACCGACAAGCAATCGCGTTCGTGTAAATATCACATCCAGTACAACAAATTTCATCACAATTCTGTCCCAGATGACTTACGTCTTGTGTAATCGTTATCCTAATGTACTACCGTCCATAATTCGTATCCGATTACAATGTTATCAGTGACGTTGCATTTTGCTTTCTGCAGATCACGTCTTGCAATACGGAATTTTATTGAGTAATACAATATGTTTGAAAAACAAATTTTAACTTTTTTTTAAGTAATATGTAAGTACTTATTTTTTATTTAAAAGAAATAAAACAAATACGAGGTGACATAATTGAAGCTGCAACACTATAGCATAGATTGACACAGAACATACATAATTTTGAATACGCTCTCTACATTAAAATTAAGAATTTTTTATTTTAAATTTTGTTAGTAATAGATAAAGCCAAACAACAAACATAAGGTCAAATTGAGACTGAAAAAAACTGACAAATATCACTGAAAAAAATTGTTTTAATTATGAAGGATCATTGTCTATTACAATAAAGGATTTAGTTAGTTTCATATTGACGATACACGACTTAGTCGTTTTTACCCTGAAAATATTCATAATATTAAGATGAGAGTTTTAAGACGGGGGAAGTCTGGGACACAGTCGAATATACAAATAATCTAAGTGAAAACTGATCATGTAGAAATGTATTATCAACATAACTTTACTCAGCTGTTACAGTAAAAGCAGAAAACAAAAAAAAAATAGTGTTAGCTTTTCAATGCATTTAATCTTAAACAATAAGCCACCTGATTTTATATGCTTGTATAGTTATATATAGATTTTTGATGAGCCATTAAAATCTTAAAAATTAGTGTCCGTGAAAAATAAATTTTGTAACAAACATATTAATGTACACCTAAAATTAAGAGAAAATTATAAACTTTTAACAAGTATTCAAATATGTAATACGACACAAAAGGTCGAGCGTTACTTCAACGAGGATTGTATATAATAAAGTGTTTAGATTATATTAGATTTCAACTTGCAATATGTAACGATGTCAATAATTTAGGATAGACGAGACATAACAACACAGTTTTGCCGATTGACAATTTTACTTCATAAACAAGTCATACTTTTTTTTTCTTTTTGCTTACAATAAGTACAATGTATATAATGAACTATTTATTTGCCTGAGTCTATATTTCCTGATAGTTACAACGTCAGTGTCTTCAAATCCAGAGTAAACAGGTTTTTTCTAGGCAAGTGTACTTCAACCTGGACCGAATCGATGCGTTACATCAGGCAAGTCAACGGTCCAACGCTGGTCTATATGAGGTAAAAAAAGTATGTACAGTGGAATGTCTATAACTCGAATGTCAAGTTTTCGACTTAACAAGAACTTTAAGATACATTTGATTTAACTGCTGAAATTTCGAGTTACAAAGGCGCGATTTCTATGTATATTTTTCGATTTGTAGGGTGTAATTTGAATAACAATTCAACTTAAGTTTTATAGTATGTATATATTTTTTCATATGAAACTCTACACAAAAAAAGGCGTTATCTTCTTTTGATTTCAGCATCAGTTAGTGATCCCGTAGTTGCTAGCCTTTTGTCACATAATCTTCAAATTGCACTTCTATGTTCTGAAGTTTATTCCAGTCAGCCTCTACACTCATGTCCGGTTCAAGGGGTTCTTCCGAAGCTTCTTCTTGTGGCATCGAAAATCCACAGCTTTTGAAGCAATTTGATATTGTAGTTTTGGATACACTTCTCCAAACCTTGTCTGTCATCCTAATTGAATGCAATACATTAATAAAAAAAGCTGACTGTTGTTCCATATCTGTTATCAGTTTCCTAATAACTTCTGTAAGCGGATTTGAAGTTTTTTATTATTTCTTGATCTAAGGGCTGTAGCTTAGATGTAAATAATTTTCACGGCTTCCAATGGCGGAATTATGTTTTCAATGAAAAGTAATATTTTTCGTTTCTATTTATTTAATCATATTCTTGTCGACTTTAATGAGCTATCATTTGAATATTTCGGCCGTCATCTAGGCTTGTTAGCATCACAGATTTACAACCAGAAAAACAACGAGGCTTTTTAGCCTTTCCTATAACTAATGGTTTAAGTTTTTCAGAGCCTGTCATGTTTGTTGCCAGCAATACTGTTAATCGCTCATTACTGTGCTTACCGCTATGACATTCCATTTTTTTAAATGAGTGTTTTATCAGGTATGCCCTTAAAAAAAGGCCAGTCTCGTCGGCATTAAAGACATCTTTTGGTTCGTAATCCTTCAATAACTCTGCAACTCAATTATTCATTCATCACAAATCTCTTTATGACACTTGCACTTTTGCCGCAATCTTTCCAAAGCACAAGTTCATGCCGCTTCTTAAAATTCGTCAACCAACCGTTGCTGGCACGAAAAGAACTGTGTCCCAGTGATTTTGAAAATTCTGCTGCCTTTTCGCGTAAGATGTCCAGATACACTTATGTTTTTGTCTCGGCACTGCTTGAACCAGGTGATTAAGCATTCCTCTAAATCAGGAAACTCAGCTAGACGCCGTCTTTTGCTAGACAAATTGCTACTTGTTTTATATCTTTGCAATATTTCGGCTTCATTCTTAATTATTTCGTAAAAAGTGTATAAATATGTATTATCAATACTTCGTAGGGAAATAACAATTTGTTCGAGTTACAAAGTCTAAATAATTCGAGATAGCGCGTATTTAGGTTCATCAGGTTCATCGGAAGAGAATGGCATTTTTTTTCGAGTTACTGAGGATTTTGACTTAACGAGGTTCGAGTTATAGATATTCCACTGTATTTACTTTGTGATGAGACTTTGTACAACCCCGAATTTTTAGGTACTCACTCATCACAATTTGTAACGCCAAACAGCAATACTTAGGACCAATACACCAGTGTGAAGGGTGACTGAACCAGTATGACAAGAACAATGTACTTAACAAGTTAGTTCCCAAGGTTGGTGTCGCATGCTGTATGTTATTGTTTAATACTTCTTACAGTGCCAATGTCTATGGGCAATTGTGATAACTTACCATCAGCTCATTGGCCAGTCTGCGTACCTAGGTTAAATAAAAGCTATATTGTATAGTTAATGAGGAAGACTAGACTTGTTACTTAAGTAGCTATATATTACATTATATCCATAGGGACTTGGAATATCCCGTGTGTGAATCAGCGCGTGACCCGCTGGCGCGTGCACATGCGACTTGTATTGTTCTACTAACAATAGCTGATGTCATACAAGTACAACTTGTGATATGATTTCTGGACACGTATGCCCTGTATGTGTAACAATCCATTGGTCATATGATTTATTGGATATAAAGTGGACTTTATACCTAACTACTTTAAGGTTATGTTATCCTAACTAATGTGATTAATGCGTTTGTTTGTTTGTTACTCTTTAAAGCATAAACCAAAAAACCGACTTTAAAAAAAAATCGCCAACGGAGAGCTACATTATCAGCGAGTAACATAGTACATTTTGTCCCCGTATTCAAACAGGAATGTAAACTACGTGGGTGAAACCGCGGGCACAACGCTAATATAATATATACGCAAAAAGAGATACAATAACTTTTTTTAAGGTATTTACAACAGTAGGCCCAGAAATTCTTCTTCTCTTTCGTAACATCGTCGTAGGCAATTCTATAATTAAAAATGATTATGATGAAAAAAGATGTATGATTAAGATTTATTTAATGGAGATTATGGGAACAAGAAATACATATTACACCATCAATCAGATTTGCGCCAGTCTTCTTAACGTACTGG
Source organism: Nymphalis polychloros (assembly GCA_905220585.2). Lineage (NCBI taxonomy): Eukaryota > Metazoa > Arthropoda > Insecta > Lepidoptera > Nymphalidae > Nymphalis > Nymphalis polychloros. The sequence continues at coordinate 11,337,891 of HG992253.1, read as the reverse complement.
TTAAAATTAATTACCTCTTTATAGTTACGTCTATGGATTATGGCTAAATTACTTTATTTTGAAATTTTATACGCAATAAGACCACGTAGGATTAATTTAAAAACTAACTAACGTTAAAATATTTAATAAAGTAAATAATTAATTGTAGACAAATTATTGTTGCTTCATTATTTCTAAAATAGCTAATAGCCGATCAACTGCCAAGTCTGATTCAATTAAATTGAAGCAAGCCAAATCGACTCAATGTTTGATACCTTTCTACTCTTGTTGATTCCCATAAAATTTCCTTATTGAAACATTTTCATACACCTGCGCGAAATGAGCACGTATATAACTGATGTGTTTTGTTTTGGACGCGACTAAACAAACTCAGCGGAAATCTATTATAGTGGACTTTGTGTTTAATTAAATGTAATGGAGCCCTGAGAACGTCCATGTCATTCAACTTATTCGTCAAGAGAATTGACAAAAATTACATCAATAATAATAAATAATTACAGAGCAAATACCGTTTTGCGTTCTATTTTAGAGATGAATTAAAAACTGAGAACAATGGGAAATTATCTTAATAATTATATATTTTGCTGGACATTTAATATAGACAAGGTATATAAACGAGTTCTATGAAAACGGTTTTTATGCTGGTTATGAAGTCATTTATAGTGTAACAGCTCCCACAATGTAGTGCCTTAGGGTCTATTTTGTTTTTAATTTACACGACTAACGTTTGCAATTTAATAAATTTCTTAATAAAGCTAAGATTATGTAATAAGGAGAATGTTCTGAAATTGTTTTCTGTGATACTAGATGGAATGACATCAAGTTATTGCTGACTTAGTTCTCTTAAAGACGCTCTTTAGTTGAAGGTACATAAGTTTTCTATATACAATCGGATCTAGCCTGAGAATGACTAGTTATATCATAAAACTAGCAGTTCACCCGCTGATTTACCCGCGAAATAATCAAAAGTAAATAAAATATGTTAATTATGGTCTATTTAAGCTGTGAAAACAGTACATTTCAAGCAGATAAGACCAATTTTTTTTACGAATGTTTCAATTCATTTCTCTCATTTGGGGTTGAATTTTTAAAAATGACAAAATACGTACGCATTTATTTTTGCTCAGAAGCTTTCAAATTAAATTTCATGCTTCTTACATAAAAAATAACGGACCCGCCATACAGGCTTTCAACCCCGTATTTTACTTTCTTGTGGGGTAGTTTTTAAGAGTCCTGATATACGTATTTATCTATTTCTAACCAGAGGCTTGTATATAAAATTTCATGCTTCTTATATCAAAAATGACGGACCCGCGATACTTTCTACCCTTATTTCACCCTCTTGCGGGGTAGTTTTTACAAAATCCTCAAATACGTATTTATTTATTTCCAACCAGAAGCTTGTATACGAAATATCATACATCTAACTTTGAAAATGACGGATTTCCATACAACGATTCATCCCTTATTTCACCTCCTTAGGGGTGGTATTTCCAAAAATCCTTTCTTAGTACGCGTTTTCATCATAAAAAGCATCAACTTTCCAAATTTCAAGTCTCTAACACAAATGGTTTAGGCTCTGCGTTGATGAGTCAGTCAGGACAAGTCTTTTTATATATATAGATAGATTACCTACATGTTTATTGTCTAATCCCTTATAAGGTAACTATATACTTAGTTCCTAGGTACCTTTCAATAGGTCAAAGATTGTATTGGCATGCTTATTAATTAACAGCAGACGATGAAAAGCAATTCGGATATTTAAAATCTAAGGACTTTTTTGGATTGTTAAATTATTATTTTGAATCAAAGTTTCAGATATTATATGACATGGGGAGCAAGACGAATAACGTTCATGATAGATGAGAAGCAACAACGATCTCTATTTAAGGGTATGTATCATAAACTATATATCGATTACCCGTACACATGCTATATTCGATGAATCAGCAATAAATTGTTAGACAAGTGTGAATTATATAATCTTTAAACTATCCTTAAGCTGGAATAAATACTTTAGTTTCGAAAAAAAACCACGCCAATTAATCTTGTTTTACTTGATTAATAACTATTTTAATCATTATGACACATGAGGCAGTGTAAATGAATGAAGCCAAAAGAATAGTTGTGTCCTGCCAATCATTTCTCAGGATCACCGTGTAGTTTGGATATTAGCAGTGTAATTAAATCCCTTGCCTCGGAATGCACATAAAACTGTCAGTCCTACATCTGAGCTCTCTCCGGTCGTGTCGGATTGTAGTCCCATCGGATTATGACAGTTGGCTAGTTTCCATAGAGAATGGGAGCTAATTTTTGACGTATTTCAAAACTAAAGTAGCATTTTTATTCTTAAACTTCTACCTACCGTTTATGTAAGTCTTAATAAATGTAAGTATTTTGATACATTCGTGTTAGAATGACGAAGAAATGTCGAGTAACCTACATTTATTCCAAAACACAATTTAACAACAAAATAATAAAACAGTGGTAATGCATATATATTTCAATTTAATAAATAAAAGAACTGTGTTTTTTTTATCTGTTTTATTTGTAGTCATGACATATTGTTATTCCGTAGTTTTGTATAAATTGTAACAATAACATAACGAATAGGTATCATGATTCGTGTCGTTGGTGGCATGTCGCCATAGAAATGGAATGTGCATACGATACCACGGTTATCGAGTGACCCAGCGCTGATAGCTGGGAATGCAGATGGCGTTCATAACAATCGGGTTTCATTTTACGGCCCGTATTTACCTACGAATATTTCTAAATTTATGACATAACTCAATGAGAAAATTAACCTTAAGTCATTTATAAATTAAATAAAATCATAATGTTTTATATTCTGGATAGAAATCTTTATTTCTCATTAAGAATAATAATTCACTTACATAAGAAAACAATAAATATAACATGCTACGAATGCAAAAACTAAATTAAATAAATGAGAGAAATCGATTACGAGAAAGCGTTAGAGACGGATTTCTCTGTTGATTCATCAAAAATTCGTTCCATCATATTCGATCCACTATTTCATAGCAATAGAAAAACACTCGTTTTAGATTCTATAAAAAAGCTTATATACCCTATTCCAATTGGAGTAGAAGTAAAGGTAAATAAACCTAAATTAACAAATAGCATGCGATTTTCTAATTGTTGTGCTGTATTTTCACTATAAACAGTTCTTGATTAATTTACCTTCATTTATAATAAAACATTATTCCACTTAACTAGTTATAACCACATTAATTTAACTTTCGAAGTTCCGATTACAACTGTAGCGACATCTATCTCGCCACATACGAAAAAACTAAAAACTGACGTACCCTACATCGCGATATTAAAGTTATCCGAGCGATTGAACATATATACAAGAACCTGACAACAACCGTTGGGCAGTAGCCCACCAGACCAACACCCGTCTGGTCGGAGGATCCTTCCTTTTCAATGCTCAACACCAAACTGGTGACCCCGAGCATGAACGTCAGCGCAGCCTTCGCAAAAACTACGTCATCGTGACGTCATCATCACTTCCTCAAGCTTTCGAGCAGCGAGTCATACAGCCAGCCAGCATCCACGACTACTACGGGTATCCTGACCACCAGCATGCAGCGGACGCGCATTCCTGGTCATCACCCACAGTCTTCTCAGCGACCTTGGCACAGCACACTGCACTTCGGCCGGTCAGCAAGCAGAGACGCACTTCTCTCCTGGTCGACGCAACAGCCAGCCACTACGCAGCACTGCACCACTCCGACTCACTGGAGCATTTGCAGCATCACCCCGACTCACTGGGGCATCACCGCAGACAGTTCCGACTCACCGTGAACTATGCGTCATCTGGTTCCGACTCACTGGAACATTCCACTGGCCCGGCAAGCATCACAAGATGTATGGACGACTCAACCTGCTATCGACCTCCGGTCTCGGAGGGGAGTGATGTAGCGACATCTATCTCGCCACATACGAAAAAACTAAAAACTGACGTACCCTACATCGCGATATTAAAGTTATCCGAGCGATTGAACATATATACAAGAACCTGACAACAACCGTTGGGCAGTAGCCCACCAGACCAACACCCGTCTGGTCGGAGGATCCTCCCTTTTCAATGCTCAACACCAAACAACTTCGCGGACATTGAAAACGCCATTTTTTCACGAATCCATAGTAGTTATCACAGATTATTTTCAATTGATACTAGTGACCAATGGTTTCGGTGTCATATTTGTTTATTTGGGCTTACTCCTCTTGTAGTAGGAATAGGCTATAGATGACATTATGTCATAGACAAAATAATTATAAAAAAAAAAAAAATTGTACAATTTTTTTTTGTCTGTTTATGTAACATTAAAATTAAAAATAATTTAAAACTCAAATCCTTACCTACCAGTTTTGGCAACTTTATTTTCTTTTTTATCGTAGTTACAAAGATAGAACTATTGTGTCAGACATATTCGTCACATGTAGTTATACAGTTCACAGTTAGTTTTAGTTTAGACTTACTGCTTTAGTTTTTATTTTTATATATAAATACCGTCTAAAAATAATTAGGAAGACAAAGGATCCGTTCTATTTGATCAGCGGAGAAACATATCATGTTAAACGGATTTCTGTAATAAAATACCTTTTGGGGGAGATTATAAAACTGGATATCTGCTCGTCTGCAGAACGTCTGCTTTTTCTGTCGTGTCGACTGTCTGTGATATTCTAGATCATGTCAGCCCTTCTAAATTTAAATATTTTTACAATTTAACTTTAACCGTCATTGGAAAGCAGCAATAATAACAATAACGTCTTCAATTTTTTTTACGTAAATTGTAATATGTTCCTAACATTCAATTATTCGAAAATAACCTTTACTTTATTCCGTTATCGACGGACGAATGGCGTCAAACGATAAAATGTTAAACAAACATCTGATAAACCTGATAAACAATAGATATGCAATAAACGCCGGATTACTGGAAGTACATATACGATATATCAACCCAGTCCATAGGTTACATTCCAGGCCCTTAAGTCAGTCTATGTTATATCTAGTGATGAATGACATTGCATTGCGCGCACGCCGACGCGAGTAGGCTGAGTAAGGAGTGTTTCTGACTCATTGCCGTGGCGCCCACGCTTAACTTAAACATTAAATTCTATAAAGCAGATGGCGCCACTGCGCTAGCGTTTATCTTTATTTAGTTTAAGGAAATGTATTCGATTCGAATTTATTATATTATTTTAGAACTAATTCTATGTTCTGTTCGCTTTAGCAATGTTTACTATATAAGTAGTTATTATACATAGGTATATTATCATTACAGATATTATAACAAAAGTAAGAACCCGTAAATATTCCACAGCTGGGCTATCAAGGTTTGAAGATCTATTTCTCGGTACCACTCACTCATCAGATATTATACCGCAAAACAGCAGTTTTTATTGTTGTATTCCGGTTTGAAGGATGAGTGAGCCAGTCTAATTACAGGCACAAGGGACATAACATCTTAGTTCCCAAGGTTGGTGGTGCATTGGCGATGTAAGCGATGGTTAACATTTCTTACAATGCCATTGTCTATTGTTGGTGACCACTTACCATCAGCTCGTCCGCCTACCTATACAATAAAAAAAAAGTTATTCCACCATTATTCTGCTTCAGTTGCCGTCAGTGTAGCAGAATATCACATCAATATACATCCGAAATATGTTTTCTTTCAACGTTGAGCACGAGATGTAAATCAACTTCACAGACAAATTAAACACTTCTAAGTTTCGTTGCTTTTCGAGATATTAACTCGAATTATATATTTTTTTTACTCAACTTACATAACTTTAAGTTCATATTTATTATCAAATGTATATTACTGCGTTGGTGAAGTCGATTTGCAACGCACTTGCTTCATCTTTATAAAGGTATAACATGTGGGCGGACAACAGTTCGTCCTTCGTTAAGGATTACCATATCGGTTTCATAGAAAAATAAATATTATATAAGGTTCGTTCTAAAGGTCGTTCTAATAGTGGGTAGACAGATAAATAATCACCGGACCGAATAATCTAATAATGATCTGTTCCTCTCACCTTTTGTTGGCAGCAATTGTATGCAATTTTTATATTTTATACTACATATATATTGTCTAACAAAATAGATTAGATAGATTTGTTACTACAAATTATGTTGATAATATGTGATTATATTATCAGAATAGAATATAATTAATAAAGTTTACTAACAATGAGTTAAATAATTATTGTCTCAAATTCGCTAAGTAAGAGAAAACAGAAAAGAATAATAAGGTGAACGAGCGCAGGCGCAAGTTAAAACCCGATAGTGTAGCCTTGCAAGGACGTTACGTCTATGCCGCTTGCAACTATAGTTAATTAATTCTACCTTAACGCTGACTCACCGCTCGCCGATTATGCCATGGTAATGGTATATTTGCTCATTATACATCCAGCCCTACTACTAGCGACATCTAGCAAAAACTAACTACAACCGGTACATTATAAAGCGAACTAAGGCATAATGTAAATTACTATGTGAAACATAGTGAGTAATCATTTGATATTTAGCATATATTTTTAAAGAATCATACATTGTTATTTATTTAAAAAGTAAACAGCCTAATAATTTCTTAGAATTATATAATTACTTATCTTTATTATCTATGAAGTTATTTCAACAAAACAGTTTAAGTTCCTATAAGCGATATAAATAGTGCGATTGTTATCTGTTTCGACTAAATACTGATAAGTCAGTATTTTAAAGGAGCCTTCCTTGTTATTCTTATCATCTCGCACCGGATCTCAGTATACCCTACGACCTATGCATTTTAAATATAACATTGTCTGTATGAATGCGTCACGCATTAGTTATAGCTAGGCTGATAAAGGCCCCGGACTCCGGCATTGTTTTTTTTTTTTTTTTATAATACCCGGGAGTTCAAATGACTACTCCACCTGATGGTAAGTGGTAGTAGAGTCCAAACGCGACGACGGCTAGTGCAGTCAGGAAGAATGACTTGCACTAGCCGCCCCCGCCTTGCCGGCCCGCAAGATGCCTCTTCACGCCTCGTTTGAAGGAACCCAGGTCATAAGAGGAGGGGAACACGTGTGCTGGTAAAGAATTCGAAGCTTTGGATGTGCGACAAAGAAAAGAGTTGCCAAATGTCTTCGTACGCGATGGAATTGATGTCACAGTTAGGCGGTAACATCGAGAGCCAGCACGCGTAGACTTGTGGTTGGTACAGATGTCGCTAATAGTTCGTATTATGTGTTTGTTTTTTTTTAGCCTGTATTTGTTAATAATTTTGGTGGTACATGGTTAATGCTTCAAGATTTCAATTAAAAATCTAGTTTAATAAGTGTTAAAATTGTTTTATTTTTAATATTTTGCCCTACAGCTACACTACGTACGGTACATTTGTAGGCATTATTTTTTCTCTATACTGATACTTGAAAGTAATCCGTTTTCTGGTGGCAGAGGTATGTGCAGGCATTCTAACAGAGTAATACTCTGTGTTACCGCGTTCCGGATTTGAAAGATGAAAGAGCCAATGCTATTTCTAGCGAACAATCACGTTTGATCCTATGGTAGGTGTAACATTAACGATGTAAAAAGTTACTTATATTAAAAAAAAAGTCACTGCCAGTGTCTATGGGCGGAGGTGACCAAGGAGGCGACAAATTTACAGGTATACCTAATATAAATTGAAAAAGTTGCAGTTGCATTCCTCTGCAGGAATGTGGAAGTGGATACTCGTTCCTTCGTTATCTGTCACCACTCTGACTTTACTGTGTTTTATGTCATGGGAATGACGTCAGAGATAAGTTATTGCTTATTAAAATACAACTTATTTAATAGTGCATTATATTAAATATCAACATCAAATTGATGATATCTAGAAAGTGAGTGGGAGCGTTATACAATATTCATAGATAAAGCAAATTTTCATCATAATAATAAAGCTTTGATAATAGTATTCGAGGAATTTTATTACAAAACCGAAAACCTTGAGTAATATTTTTTTTAAGAAATAGTCGCACGAGTATTACTTATTAAACATCCCTAACAAATAAGATCATAAATCAGTTTGGATATTTCCAGACACCAAAACCTACTTTAAAAAACTGTTTTAACATATATCAAATATCAACCACAGCTACCACGGTGACCGCGTTAGTGCACTTATCAAAAATATTGGACATCCAATCAGTACAGGTTTTGATAACTTTAAACCATCCGTACAGTTAAAAAATACTAAATTAATTATATTACTAATTACTTAACAAGTAATTAAGTGAGTACCATTATGTATTTAAAAAGTAAGCCAATTAAATATAACGACTTGATTATACTAAAGAAAGCATGAGTACCTACTTGCGCTTATTTTTGTTTAATGTACGAGCTTTAGCTGCGACCTTAGTTAGGCTATTCTGTAAGGAAAAACTCGCAACTCACCATCGAAAACTATCGTGAAATGTCAGAAAGTTATATACACAAGGCGGTAGGGTTTGTGCAAAGCAGGTACCACCCACTCATCAGATAATCTACCGTTAAACAACAATACTTAGTGTAGTTTCGTTCCGGTTTGAATGGTGAGTGAGCCAGTGTTACTACAGTCACAAGGGACATAACATCTTCGTTTCCAAGATTGGTGGCGCGTTTGCTTTGTAAGGAATGGTTAATATTTCTTACATCGTTAATGTCTATGGGCGCGGGTGATCACTTAACATCAGGTGGCCCATTTGCTCATCCGTTACCTATAACATTAAAAAATACGACATTAACCGTAACAAATATAACATTTCTAGAATAAGCGCATCACAATTCATAATATATGAAAATAAGTCAGTTGAACATTTCACGGGTAAGTAATGAAGTACAAAATTGCCCTACAGTTCTCTGAAGTTTGAACGCGGTTTTTATTAGAGTTAAGGAACGGACAGAATATATTTAGCAAATTTTTGTTCCTTAATTATTATAAGCATTATTATACTGCTAGCATTCTTGACAGCAAAAATTGTCAAATTCATCGATTTGTCAATTTTTTATAGTATATATTTAATCACCGCAAGCAATAAACAACTGGCATTTTCCTTAAGCATACGTAATGTCTGATTTTAGGAAAGGAAACGACAAAAATTATGTACTTTATGAGTAATGTAAGAAGGAAACAGAACTACTCGAGCTGTGTAAACATACATACACGATGAAGATAACTCACTATAATTATGTACTTTACCATCACATTCCAAGTTTACATTGAAACATGAAAGTGTATTATTTGTTTTCTTGTCTTCTATAATCATTTAATCTTATTTTGAATAGATTTTCCAGAGAAAACACAATTCCTGAATACACAATACATGGCTTACGTCATTATATTCAATTTGGTAATTTGCATGCGAATATGTTGACAAATAGAATCCACACATGCATACGGGACACCGTGTCGTTGATATTATTTAATATTTTATTTATTTATTAGATAAAAAGTGTATTAATTGGCAAAGATATATTAATTGGCATAAGTTTTGGTATTTTATTATAGAATAGCACCTTACATAAAGAAAGATGACTAACTTTATGGATGGAGATGGTAGCTTAATGTATTAAGTTTTTACAGTATAAAAACTTACGTCATCATATTCAATAAGAAATATTTTTAGACGAAATGCTTTTCTATTTTAATGCGCCTAATTTTGCCAAATTATGATATAAGTTGGGACTCCTTCGTTTATAATAGGTACATAATATTTTTTATGATAATGTGCTAATAAAACTTAGTTAAATACGTATAAAGAATAAGTTATCATAATACAATATTTTCATCAGCGATTTTAAATGACAAAATGTTTATAATTAGAATGTTGACGATTAAACTCTGAGACTAAACGAACTTGTTTTTGTCAGATTTGCATCATACACTAATGTCCATAGAGATCGCAATCTGACGTCACATTCCACGGAAATAATTTAGCATCTTAAGATAATTGAAAATAATATGCATATTTAAGATAAGTTTTAAATGTAAGCACTCCCGTTGTTTTTATAAACGTAATAGATATATGAAAATAAAATTCTTTTTTTTTAGAATCCAATGTGATGTTGGTTCCACACTTGACATCCTCAACTTGTACTAAAAAATGTTTTTAAGGTTACGCTGGCAATTTTTTGGAAGACAACAACATTTGTTCCCTTCTATTTTGTCCATCTGAATTAAAATTTCAAGTAATTACTGAAATGTTTGTCACCAACACGTTACCAAATCTATTTTTGTAGAGACTAAGTATAACGTTTTTAACAATTATGTGTTTATCTGGCCTAATAAATTAAATTATAAAGAAAAGAAAATGTATTTATTTATTTAACACTATGATAAACAATTTATATTAAAATAGTTTAAGATCATAGGACCATGAAGGGTACAATAGCGGGAAAGAAATACCATACCATAAAATACTATGAAAAAATCTACATAAACTGGTCCCATTACCATAATACTCTTGCAGTCCCGTCACACATGATCCTATCGTGAAGAGTAAATTAAAATATTTATTTTTTCATATCTGTGTAACTAACAAGCGATTACTAAGATTTATCTTGAATTTCATTAAAAGAGATGTACAGACATGTTTCTGGTAAGGATTGCTTGTGCTTAAGTGGTTATCCTGATAAGAAACTATGTATACCTAACTTAAGAAGCCTTATATTTGTCGAGATAAAAATATCCTGCAATAAGCCATGATATGCATGAAACATCTTAACATGAAAATTTTTAAGAACATTGTAGCCTGTTTCAATGTATATCTACTGTGTTTGTCGTAAGAGCTGATTTAAGCAATTCGAGAAGGTGAGCGCATCAGGAATCAGTACGGATGCGGGAAACCCAATCACCGACAATAGCATTTAAAGGAGGAATGACGTCATACATACGGCCGGCATCTGTCTGAAGAGATCTGTTAAAGTATTTTTGCTTACTTTTTAAATTCTGCGCCGAACCCAAACCAATAGGAACTAAATGCTGACGGAAGAATTGTGTCTTAAAGTGTTAATATTTATAAATATAAGCTATTAGTTATTTGAACTACACTGACTTTAAACAACTACTGATACTGATAATAATGTATTTATTTGGATCGCCACCAATTGCACATAACACACTTTCAAAACATTCATTACATTAACTTAAAAATAATTATGCACAATCGATTACAGGAGAACACACCATTCCCAAACACAATTACAAAAAGAGGTAACAAAATATACAAATAAAAAAACAGATGAGAAATATTGAAATAAAAAAATAAAAACAGTAATAAAAGGTAGTAAGTAATGGAGACAAAATAATAATGTTAATATGCTGTGACGCCGTTGTCAATATTCCAATCGATTGTATTGGCCCGATTGATTTTTTTTTACAGTTTCTATGTCTGAAGCGTTACCCTAAAGTAATATACTCACCTACATGATATTATGAAAATATACAAGATATATAAATCGGGCAGTAACAATGTCTGCGGTTAAGAAAGTTAGCTGTCAAAGTCTAGAACTCATGAAGCGGTTTCCACCTGCGCCCGCCGCGATTATGGGCACGCGGCTTCTGTAGAATGTAAAAAATTAAATAAATTTCACGGCGCGTTTTACGTCCGCAACGTTTGCAATTGTTGGCGGGTCTCGCTGCTTCGGCGGCCAACTAGTAGAAACTAACCTTTTCTTTTCACGCAGTAGAAACCTTCAGAAACGGCTCCCACAGGGAGCCGGATTATGTGGGATTCTTACTCACTAAAACTGACCTAACATTACAAACCGCGTAGGTAGGTACTGTAACGGCTTGCGAGTTGCAAGGATGACAAATAAGAGTCAATAATTTAGGAGCCCACATTAAAACAGTATGGCGCAATCAGCTTTAAATCTTCTCAGCCCTTGCCCAATTGTGGACATTTACGATTTGTTCTTTTACTTAATTTTTTAAGAGTATTTTACAAAAAACTGGACTCAAATGAATTCATCTTGAGGTTGATTACGACTGTATCTATCATTTATATCATGACGATTACAACGTATTTTGCATATTAATATAGTTCCAAAAGCGTCATGTCGTCGCATGGCAGCGTCTGCGTTATTTCTGTGCGTGCCTCCAATCTATTCCTGTCCACTTTTCCAGACAGCGGCTTCGGCGCCTAACTGCTAGTGTTGGCAGGTTTGAGGAAAAATAAATACAAATGAAAGAAAGGAAATATTAAGTTATCATTATTATGTTATTAAAATGTTTATAGGATATAAAATGTTTTCGTAATTAAACTTTATATTTATCAACTTAAAATGTATACTTATCTTCGTATATATAATTTTAAGACCACAATTATGTGTATTTTTTATTAATGAACTTACATATTCATCATAATGATACATATTTATAAATTTATATACTTTTATTGTCGGTACATTAATTATATGTTAAACTATTCTGAGCGAAATGTTCTACACCATTATGTCAAAAATAAAATACACCTTTGATCCATATGCGATGCTCGTTTGAAGTTCTGTCATTTTAAGTGGAGTAGATTTCGTGTTCTTCGTTACATTTCTTATAATTAAATACGTCTTTGGTCTCATTAAGATAAAAACGGCAGATAGTTAATATATAAGATTTTAAGATTGTAAGTATAAACAAAGTTTTGGCGATAAGCCTGCTACATATATATTTAGTCCAACTTATATGAAAACTGACAACATCATCGACAATGCGATGTAACGCTTTATTTGAAATAAAATAGTAAGTTCATAATTTACATTTGACCCGGTGGTAAGCAGTATTTGTGTGTGTGGTAAGCAGTGTTCGAGAGGATACCATCTGTTCATCAGTTGTCATGAATGTCATCACACAATCGTCTTTGTTCTTGATTCACGTTACACGCACAATGGATATCACATTTTAGATCTCATGTTTGGGAGCACACTGACGCTGTAAAAGTTGTTAATTTCTTGTAAAGCCATTGTTTATGCCCATATACGGTAACCACTTAGCATTAGTTGGCCCAAGCATTTGCTAGTTTATCTTCCATAAATAATTAAATAAAAAATATATAATTTATTATGAAGGCCGATTATCTATTAAAATTAAAATATATTTGATTATATTATTAATGCTGCTAGAAGTACCTATATGTGGGTGTTAATCGCTGCATTAAAAGCTGAACCATTTTAGGCACGCAGTATATTTTAATTATAGATCGGAAATTGTTGGAAAAACTTTTTGAAAATTTAGTTTAAACTAATAAAAATGTTAAAATATATATACTTTAATTCATAGCACGACACTTGAGAATTTAATATTTAATCTTGATTTTTTTTAAAAATATTTATTATTTTTTTAAATAATACTGTTTTTAAACATTTTCTGTACTATTTTCTAGTGGTGTACAATACACAAATAAATACAGTTAGGAGATTCCTTGATCCATACAAAAGCGTTGTTAAAAAAAAAAGACGCGCGCAATAAAAAACCGCCATTTTGTTGGTGGAGAAAGGTTAAGTAATTAATTCAATATTGGTGCGACTAACATATTTAACATTAATGGATATTTAACAGTAATGAGTTATTTACTTTGTGATTTAGTGTCCTATTTTTAAAAATAAACCAATTCGAGGTTTTTATAGAATTGTCTCACTGGATTCTAATTATACTATATTGCTTACATGTATAATTTAACGGGAAATATATTAATAAAACACAGATAAGTTATTTATATTTTATTGAATCTGGTAAATGGTACCATCATGAGTTACATCACCATACTACTAATCACATGACATAATTAACTAGACAAGAATATTGCAACCATTGAATGAATTTACAATAGTTTAATCTACTAATCCTTATTATTTTAAGTTAGATATATATATTAAAAAGTTATTTTAAAAGTAGCAATACAATATATAGTATAACAATTTTTATTCGTTTTTTTTTAATTCAACTAATACATAAAAGTCTCAGATCTTATAACGACTTACTGAAGTTTTTAATCTCTTTTATAATTATTATATATACAGATGACATTCATATAAAATGTCTTTGTTTAATGAAACAAAAAAAAACCCTTAAATTTAATGTTATGATTTTTTTTAATGTGTAGCCAAATCGCAGTTGACGTTCAGGATTGAAATTGATTAAATAAAAAACATGTTTAATTGTGTTAAGCTATCCATAATCAAAATTCAAAGCGCGCCGATAATCGCAATAACGTAAATAATGTCATTAAAACCGCATATCTCATTATTTGTTGTAAGCTTAACATTTTTGTAAATAAGATAAAATTATTGTAAAATCCAAACTGTTAAAAATTTTATCACTGAGACAGCATCCATGTGTGTGTAGCGTAAATTTTTCTAATTTGGCAACACATTTAAAAATAACAGTTTAATCGACTCCTATTATAATATAAAATTGGTATAGTTATAAATTATCGCGGTCTGTATTTTATACTTATCTTCCAAGTGTTTCCGGGCTGCCGCCACAAGTCATACAAAATATGGGACATTAATACATATAATTTTTATTATTAATATTTATAAAACTATATGTTAGAGCGAAAGGATATTTTCTAAAGACACACATACACAATGGTAACAACATGATTTTGGCCATAGACAATAAAAAAAAACGTTAAATAATACAAAATTAAAAAGATTTATATCTTCATAATTTATGAATATATATAAAATACGTACTTTGTTTAACTCAATATTTATTTTGTTGCAAAGAAAAACAGGATAGGGTCGCATACAAACATGACGAAGCTGTTTAGCTGTATGGAAAATCCCGACCCGCGATGGGCATACGGTATTCACAACTTTTTTTTGAAGTTTTTAATTTACTTTGTATACAAAAATTAAGGATGTGTGACTAACAAATAAATCATATATATTCTAGAAGTTACCATATGTGACCAATAATGAAAATTACGGCATACAAAAAAAAAAGTCTTAGTAACTATGTGAATGATCAACCATTTATTTGATAGTAATGACAATCAATAACTCTAGTGCGCATTTTAAAACGCAAAATATAGTTACAACGTTTCCGCAGACTAACGATTCGCAAAAGACCTATCCTCATATAAATTCATTAATAAAATACAAAAACAGTATCTAATAATTTCGTTTACTTAAAAGACACGAGTCTCAGACTCATAGTAGGCATTATTATATTTAAATTATGACATTATATAAAACTTAAGGCTATGCCACACTAGAGGCGCGGCATTTGCTAAGCGCACGTATTGCTGCGACACGATTACTCGCGACAGACATTTTCAGTTTTTAGTGATCTGACGAATGAAATAAAGATCAGGGCGCGTTTATCATTAAGGTTTTATGTCATATTTACCTTACTGGTTAATCTAAGTCAATCATTTAAATATTTAATTGGTTATAATATTTTATTATTTATTTTGAAACTATATAATCGATATATTTGTATTTACTTTTCTCTTAAAGATACATATATATATTTAAATGGGGCAAAAACGCTAAACCACGTGACAATGTAAGAACATTTAAACTATTATGTTTTACATTTATTTATTTCTGAATTATTATTTAAAATGTTAACTTAGTGATTCACTTTTCATTATTTGCACTTCACATTTAGATAACAACACTAGCAAAACCTCGAGGCACCAATATCATGTCCTGATCAAATCCGCTTCAACATTTTATGAGATTTGATCAACAGATACAAAAATCAAACATCATCCACCAGTTTGACGTGAGCCAGTGTAACATTTTACAATCTGTTTCAATGACGAGGAGTAACGATTAATAAATTGAAGCGATATAATTGGTCGAGAGATTTGTCATAATGGATTTGTGAAAAAAAATATTATCGAGGCGGCACTATTAATATGTTTTGGAAGTTCCGATAAGTGGATATAAATAGTCATGTGGAATATTGTTGTTTTATAAATCAAGTACTGTTTGAGATGCATTATATAACAGAGTTGACATTGCTTGGAATGTTACTGTAATGTATCTTTACTCCTCTGTCATCTGAATATAGTAAATAACTCATGGTTACCGAAGCATTTATGCTATAAAGCATGGTTTATAATTCTCATATTAAATTTTCATATAAATAGTTAACAGTTTCTGGGTTTGAAACTGTTTGTAATTCTTAATAGAGTTATTAACAAATATACAAGATTTTATCAACTTTGTCTCCATTGTATGATAACCATGAGATGCATGTCCAAATAATTGGTATTACAACTCAGAATTTCTCCACCTTTGTCGTTACTATATTGTGTGTTTTAATAATTCAAATATATCATTGTACAACGAAATAATCCGATTTCAGCTTGTAGAGTGTCATTAAATCCATAACTTGGCATGAAAACCCAATCACAAGTGTATTATTAAAATTAAAATATTATCAATCAAAAAATAGTAATACTAAGATACAAATGGTATTGCAATACATTTTTTCTATAGATCAATATCCTAAGCGGATTTAAAAGTAATATTAATTTTTTATTATATTATATTGTGTTAAGCATTCTATTTTTATTTTGGTGCTAGCAGTGTGTTACATAGTAATTGTATTACGTTATATTTCCTTATAATTAAAAGTTTCAAATTACTCTATGATTTAAATATTGTTCTTAACAACTTAAAGTATTATTCCATTTATAATGATCAAAACAAAAACGGCCCCATCATCATATTAAAAAAAAAATAACAAGAAATGTTGCCATCCATTTTTTAAATTAATTGTTTTAAATAATTTTGTTATTATAAATACCCATCAAAATGATAATGGTATCAGGTAACGATTTAAACAGATAAAAAATACATTATTCTATTACATATAAATATTTTTACATTTATCTAAACTAGGGTTCCACAAACTACATAAGATTTTACTACTATATGAACCGTGAATATTCATAATATTATTATTATTAAATGTAAAACTGGAGCTTTACATAATTTGAATACATAAGATATCTATCAAATAAACAAAATAACTTGCACTTTTTGACATTGCTACTAATTATGCTGTGCACAATCTTTAAACTGATTTGACAGAAGATTGGTTATCCTTTCCTATCCTGTGGGTGTATCGCACACAAGAAAGAGATAGAGATACTTTTAGTTCAGTCAAATCGATTCAGTTTACCGATTGCGTACAATATTAGACGCCAAAATATGAATACACAGATTTTAAATAATTATCTAAACGGCAAGTGATATCACAACTACCACGTAAAGTATTTAAATGTACAGCTTACTACAACGCAGCACAAATAAACGACTTTGACATTGAATTGACGCGATATCATTGGTTGTGATCACGGTCTTATACACAGGTCTTACAATAACAGTAGTGGGGGTACGTCGGCTTAATGGTTGCGCTGTTCTGTTCAATTTACGGCCGCTAGAGGCATGACGATAGATGGGTGTGCTAAGCAACGAAGACAGAATAGTATTCTGTCTCTTTTTCTCTCACACGTAATGCATGCGTACTAAACCCTCATCACATTACACCTATTTCATAAAAAACATTAAATTTATAGATGATGAAAATACAGTACAAAGCTCGTATTGTTTTATTCACATGTGTTTATTATATAATAAGTACTCGCGTGTCACTCATTCGGCGTGCGCAGTGCGCACTGCGCACCGCATGCATCGATAGCAACGACGTGCAGCGGCGTTGACGCGAAAGAAAAAATATGACACGATCGTACCAATCTATCACAACTGAAATTGGGCTCCGTTGTAAGACCTGTGTATAAGACCGTAGTTGAGATCTCGAATAATCTGTCTTCTTGAAAAATGGCGTCTTAAATGTCGGCGAAGTTGTTGTCGAAATTTTGGACATCAAATTAAAATGAACACAACTAGTTAAGTGGAATAGTATTGTATTATAAACCAAGATATCGAGAACTATGTGTAGTGCATAATGTAACAGAGCTTATAGCAAATATGGAATATTGAACTGTAAGACTTGTTTATTTTTAGGCCTTCTTAGATTGGATTAGGCTATAAAGAACAATAGTATTACGATGTGTACGGTATATACAGCTCTGTAAAATGCGTGCATGAAAATATCCATAATAAACGACTCATTGAGATTTTTCCGATTTTTATCAGATCACTTCACAAGCATATGCTGATATATATCAATGACCGAAGATTAATCGTTCGTTATAAACATTGAACTATTTTTATGACATTTTTTAAGATAGTATGCAGGCAATTTTGTTTTTAGTATGAGAAAGTGAACACAATAAATCAAACGTTACGCATATTTACAAAATAGTTCCTAAATAAGCCATGCACTCAACGAAGCTCTTTGTTGCTCCGGACAGTATTGTATCAATTCCATTGTTTCATTTTCACACCAAAAGTTTACATGTCTGAAAATATATTCACATAATATCTTGTTTAGGCACAAAGGCATATTAATTTAAAACGATTTTTATGATTAAAATGATTAGATATTATATCTACAATTAATATTTATTCGTTGGAAATCCTCAAGGAAAAATTTATTCATCAACAAAATCGTTATCAATGCAAAGACAGCAAAACCTTCTACACTACATTTATTTCTAAGTGACCATTGTTCTTCAAACTCGATAAATTATCTGTCAATTGATTACGATCTATACATTGATATATAGATTAAATTAGCATCAAAAGAACGCCGAGTAATGTATAATGACGTGTCGATGAAATATATCGAGTAAGAAATACATGGAAATTGAACACGGAAAAATAAACATATTATTGTACGTACATAATACTTGGTGGTAGAGCTTTGAGCAAACTCGTCTGGGTAGCTACCACCCACTCATCAGATATCCTACCGCAAAACAGCAGTGCTTGGTATTGTTGTGTACCTGTTTGAAGGGTGAGTGAACCAGTCTAATTACAGGCACAAGGGACATAACATCCTAGTTCCCAAAGTTGGTGGCGCATTGGAGATGTAAGCGATAGTTAACATTTCTTACACTGCGAGTGTCTAAAGAGGTAGGCGACCACTTACCATCAGGTGGCCCATATGCTCGTCCGCCTACTTATCCTATAAATAAATTAAAATGTAAACATACCGTACATGAGTCGGTCAAGCGAGGTAGGCGCGAACAAGCGCTTTCACCTGCGCGCGACACAGCGGACACGCGCCTAGCGCCGCGCCGCACCCCGCGCACGACACCAGGTGTCCGCACGGCAGGAACACCACGCTCACCTGCACACACGCCCCGTACTGTACCGTTCACGCTACACTACGCACACTACACCGCGAGCCCCGCGCACGACACCAGGTGTCCGCACGGCAGGAACACCACGCTCACCTGCACACACGCCCCGTACTGTACCGTTCACGCTACACTACGCACACTACACCGCGAGCCCCGCGCACGACACCAGGTGTCCGCACGGCAGGAACACCACGCTCACCTGCACACACGCCCCGTACTGTACCGTTCACGCTACACTACGCACACTACACCGCGAGCCCCGCGCACGACACCAGGTGTCCGCACGGCAGGAACACCACGCTCACCTGCACACACGCCCCGTACTGTACCGTTCACGCTACACTACGCACACTACACCGCGAGCCCCGCGCACGACACCAGGTGTCCGCACGGCAGGAACACCACGCTCACCTGCACACACGCCCCGTACTGTACCGTTCACGCTACACTACGCACACTACACCGCGAGCCCCGCGCACGACACCAGGTGTCCGCACGGCAGGAACACCACGCTCACCTGCACACACGCCCCGTACTGTACCGTTCACGCTACACTACGCACACTACACCGCGAGCCCCGCGCACGACACCAGGTGTCCGCACGGCAGGAACACCACGCTCACCTGCACACACGCCCCGTACTGTACCGTTCACGCTACACTACGCACACTACACCGCGAGCCCCGCGCACGACACCAGGTGTCCGCACGGCAGGAACACCACGCTCACCTGCACACACGCCCCGTACTGTACCGTTCACGCTACACTACGCACACTACACCGCGAGCCCCGCGCACGACACCAGGTGTCCGCACGGCAGGAACACCACGCTCACCTGCACACACGCCCCGTACTGTACCGTTCACGCTACACTACGCACACTACACCGCGAGCCCCGCGCACGACACCAGGTGTCCGCACGGCAGGAACACCACGCTCACCTGCACACACGCCCCGTACTGTACCGTTCACGCTACACTACGCACACTACACCGCGAGCCCCGCGCACGACACCAGGTGTCCGCACGGCAGGAACACCACGCTCACCTGCACACACGCCCCGTACTGTACCGTTCACGCTACACTACGCACACTACACCGCGAGCCCCGCGCACGACACCAGGTGTCCGCACGGCAGGAACACCACGCTCACCTGCACACACGCCCCGTACTGTACCGTTCACGCTACACTACGCACACTACACCGCGAGCCCCGCGCACGACACCAGGTGTCCGCACGGCAGGAACACCACGCTCACCTGCACACACGCCCCGTACTGTACCGTTCACGCTACACTACGCACACTACACCGCGAGCCCCGCGCACGACACCAGGTGTCCGCACGGCAGGAACACCACGCTCACCTGCACACACGCCCCGTACTGTACCGTTCACGCTACACTACGCACACTACACCGCGAGCCCCGCGCACGACACCAGGTGTCCGCACGGCAGGAACACCACGCTCACCTGCACACACGCCCCGTACTGTACCGTTCACGCTACACTACGCACACTACACCGCGAGCCCCGCGCACGACACCAGGTGTCCGCACGGCAGGAACACCACGCTCACCTGCACACACGCCCCGTACTGTACCGTTCACGCTACACTACGCACACTACACCGCGAGCCCCGCGCACGACACCAGGTGTCCGCACGGCAGGAACACCACGCTCACCTGCACACACGCCCCGTACTGTACCGTTCACGCTACACTACGCACACTACACCGCGAGCCCAGCGCACGACACCAGGTGTCCGCACGGCAGGAACACCACGCTCACCTGCACACACGCCCCGTACTGTACCGTTCACGCTACACTACGCACACTACACCGCGAGCCCCGCGCACGACACCAGGTGTCCGCACGGCAGGAACACCACGCTCACCTGCACACACGCCCCGTACTGTACCGTTCACGCTACACTACGCACACTACACCGCGAGCCCCGCGCACGACACCAGGTGTCCGCACGGCAGGAACACCACGCTCACCTGCACACACGCCCCGTACTGTACCGTTCACGCTACACTACGCACACTACACCGTGAGCCCCGCACACGACACCAGGTGTCCGCACGGCAGGAACACCACGCTCACCTGCACACACGCCCCGTACTGTACCGTTCACGCTACACTACGCACACTACACCGCGAGCCCCGCGCACGACACCAGGTGTCCGCACGGCAGGAACACCACGCTCACCTGCACACACGCCCCGTACTGTACCGTTCACGCTACACTACGCACACTACACCGCGAGCCCCGCGCACGACACCAGGTGTCCGCACGGCAGGAACACCACGCTCACCTGCACACACGCCCCGTACTGTACCGTTCACGCTACACTACGCACACTACACCGCGAGCCCCGCGCACGACACCAGGTGTCCGCACGGCAGGAACACCACGCTCACCTGCACACACGCCCCGTACTGTACCGTTCACGCTACACTACGCACACTACACCGCGAGCCCCGCGCACGACACCAGGTGTCCGCACGGCAGGAACACCACGCTCACCTGCACACACGCCCCGTACTGTACCGTTCACGCTACACTACGCACACTACACCGCGAGCCCCGCGCACGACACCAGGTGTCCGCACGGCAGGAACACCACGCTCACCTGCACACACGCCCCGTACTGTACCGTTCACGCTACACTACGCACACTACACCGCGAGCCCCGCGCACGACACCAGGTGTCCGCACGGCAGGAACACCACGCTCACCTGCACACACGCCCCGTACTGTACCGTTCACGCTACACTACGCACACTACACCGCGAGCCCCGCGCACGACACCAGGTGTCCGCACGGCAGGAACACCACGCTCACCTGCACACACGCCCCGTACTGTACCGTTCACGCTACACTACGCACACTACACCGCGAGCCCCGCGCACGACACCAGGTGTCCGCACGGCAGGAACACCACGCTCACCTGCACACACGCCCCGTACTGTACCGTTCACGCTACACTACGCACACTACACCGCGAGCCCCGCGCACGACACCAGGTGTCCGCACGGCAGGAACACCACGCTCACCTGCACACACGCCCCGTACTGTACCGTTCACGCTACACTACGCACACTACACCGCGAGCCCCGCGCACGACACCAGGTGTCCGCACGGCAGGAACACCACGCTCACCTGCACACACGCCCCGTACTGTACCGTTCACGCTACACTACGCACACTACACCGCGAGCCCCGCGCACGACACCAGGTGTCCGCACGGCAGGAACACCACGCTCACCTGCACACACGCCCCGTACTGTACCGTTCACGCTACACTACGCACACTACACCGCGAGCCCCGCGCACGACACCAGGTGTCCGCACGGCAGGAACACCACGCTCACCTGCACACACGCCCCGTACTGTACCGTTCACGCTACACTACGCACACTACACCGCGAGCCCCGCGCACGACACCAGGTGTCCGCACGGCAGGAACACCACGCTCACCTGCACACACGCCCCGTACTGTACCGTTCACGCTACACTACGCACACTACACCGCGAGCCCCGCGCACGACACCAGGTGTCCGCACGGCAGGAACACCACGCTCACCTGCACACACGCCCCGTACTGTACCGTTCACGCTACACTACGCACACTACACCGCGAGCCCCGCGCACGACACCAGGTGTCCGCACGGCAGGAACACCACGCTCACCTGCACACACGCCCCGTACTGTACCGTTCACGCTACACTACGCACACTACACCGCGAGCCCCGCGCACGACACCAGGTGTCCGCACGGCAGGAACACCACGCTCACCTGCACACACGCCCCGTACTGTACCGTTCACGCTACACTACGCACACTACACCGCGAGCCCCGCGCACGACACCAGGTGTCCGCACGGCAGGAACACCACGCTCACCTGCACACACGCCCCGTACTGTACCGTTCACGCTACACTACGCACACTACACCGCGAGCCCCGCGCACGACACCAGGTGTCCGCACGGCAGGAACACCACGCTCACCTGCACACACGCCCCGTACTGTACCGTTCACGCTACACTACGCACACTACACCGCGAGCCTTGACTTGCATCAAGGGGTTAATGCAACTCGAATAAACCGCCAAATATATCAACGCCAATATATTTTATTTATATAATGCTATAGTGGAAAACTGTCAATATTCGTAAAATTATAACAGCTTATAATTACCTCATTGTCCATACAGACTTTGCACATTCTCGCTTCCTTCAATTGTCTGTTTTCTTCTTCTAACGTCAATTGTTTTGGGTTGGAAACAGGACTGGCGTTTCGTTCGTGATTATTGTTACTGCTTTCACTAGTTAAATTCTCTGTTCTGCTGTTATCTGATGGATTATTCGATGGTATTGAAACATTACTCGGAGTGGGGGATCGAACTGGACTGTCTGACTGTGACGCTTGACTATCGGGTCTCTCCTCGTCTGTATTCGATGGAATTATTCTGAAGACAAAGACCTTTTTCGTTACTAAACTCATGGACATAATTCGAGAGATTCATACCAGGTCATGTAATATGAGAAAAATGGACTTTATTTATTTAAACTAACTGTATTTTACATCGAGTTTCATTTGTTTTTTTAGATTATGTATTAATTTAATGTTCGTAGCAAAATTTAAATATGTAATATTTATTTATGTGATTATTACAAATAAATCGCCTCCAGTTATCAATTTTAATCGACAAATAGTATAATAAAAACTGCCTGTATCTTACCCAGAGCGTGGTGCAAAATCCCTCAAGGTCTCGGCGAGGATATCCCTCGCGAGTCGCTGACTGTGGGGGGACACCGACCAAGCCTCTTCATTCAACTGCTCATCCAACACTGCGTCGATCAGTGCCTCAGACGAGCTGAATGGTAGACCTGGGTCAAAGTTATATGATATTAATTGCGTCACTTTCAGTTTTCTATCGGATACATTCCGAAAATGTGCTCAGAAATTACACGAAATAATTCCGCCCGCCCCCTTTTAGTATCGATCGGTCTGGCAAACGCGACCAAAGCGCCATAGGTACACAGTGGAAATTCCCCGCCTATGTACGAAGCGCTTCGAATCCACTTTGACCGAGTTTGTATTTCCCGATAGGTACAACATTGGTGTCTTCAAATCTAGAGTTAACAGGCAAGCGTGCTACATCGTAGACCGTGTCGATGCTTAACATCAGGCAAGACAACGGGCAAACGCTAGCCTATTATGGGTAAAAAATAAAGTTTTATTGACCAATGTTTCCTAGTATTTTTTGGAACGAAGTTCTTTTACGCGGCTTACAGTAGAGTGAAATGGCAGTGGCCCAAGGTCACGTGAGTAACGAAATAGCGTTCATACTGTGCCTACCAAATGCTACAAAACGCGATGCGTTCGAATTTAAGAGGTCGATATAAAGGAGGTTGAGGTGCTTATCGGTGTGACAAAAATATTGTAATATATTCAATTATAATCTTTCATAGTATCTAACTATTAAGGCGAGACAATTCTCGTTCTGTAAACTAGCGTTTTACAAAATATCATTTGACAAAGATCGAATTTGCAAATGTTTTTTTTTTGTTTCAATTAAAAAACATTTTTCTTCTAACTTATTGATAGATCAATTGTTTGTTCATTGGATTGGTCATTGTTTTTATCAATGTCTTATTATATGTCTCTGATATTATTGGTAACTTACTCCCCGCTGTCTTCGGAGGGGTAGTATAAGGATTTACGTAAAGCACAAAAAGAAAAAAAAATGTTAGTTAGAACCTCAGAACCATCAGTCGTATGCAGAATACCTCACTAAAGTTTCATCACAAACGGATAAATAATTTATAAACGCATAGAAGACAAACTAACAAACGCTTATAAGATATATGAATAAAATATTTTGACATATTTTGAATAATTGATACTATATATTTATAGCTGCGAATGATTAGTTAGGTATTTAATAATTTAATATCTCCTGGTGAACTAATGATGAATCTTTATCCACTCGGAACTATTACACTGATAAGATAGAAATGTATTATAACAATCAAGATATAATTTATCGAAGCACGTAGGACGTATAAGTGTTAATAATATCATATAATATACTAATTATTTTTACTGTAATTATTACTGCGCAGGCGCTATTATAGTACGAGTTTGTGTGAAAACAGAGACACTACCGTCTCACTCTCAATTAAACTCTGGACAAATGAACCGCAGTACCATTCAGGTCTAGGCACTTACTGAGTTTTTATTTTATTTTGTATCTTATGATCTGAAGCCTCTCCCAACCCCTTTTTTTTACGCTCGAAAACGCATTACGCGTTTCGCCCACGGGAACAGTGGAGGTGTATGTGGGGCATCGGAATACCCACTAAAAACAAGCGGTACCCTTCCCGTCTTAACGGGGAGCGCCACGGGATCGCTTGCGCATGCTACCGTCAAGCCTCCCAACCCCTAGGCCAACATAGGCAGTCAAATAAATAATATAGATTTGTGATACATGTACATCCAACAATTTACAGTTTAGCGTCATAATAATTGGGTGGTTCTCCAAAATTTGGTTAACTTAGTGTTAGCAGCAATTCTCACATATTTATATAAATTTTATCCAAATTTGCAAGGCAATAATATAAAGTTCATGTTATTGGGTCACCCACTTTGATTTATGTTACAATATTTTTTATTTCCGAAAATTCCGTAAGATCTCCCAAATTTAGTAAAAATTTCACTATTATTTTAATTCTACATAATACTTTGATTTAATTCGACTTAAACACGGCTTACTATTACATTACTAACCTTGTCATAGCAATTTAATTTTAATTAACAATATTTTTTATCAGATTATTTCAAGTCAAAAAGTGTAAGCGTAAAAAAAGATCAGGCCTTGGCTATTTGAGCATCTAAGCATAAGGCAATTTTTATAACTTACTCAAGCGAAAGCATCGATGTCAATCTAGATAATAACATAACCAATGCCGCGTCGGCGATTTTCTGCGGTCGCCAAGTTTGTTTCGGAAACACGTGCTGTGCCAGTCAAACTCTCAGTCCCTAGGTAAGTCGTTTCAAAGATAGTTAATTAATAATTGATCTCATTACTTATTGTAAATTAGAGCTTTGTCTGCCTTGTTATTTTGATTACCTGCTGGTTTTGATGTTTATTTTAAATAATGGGTTACGTTTGATTTTGCTTTAATTCGTCAGTCCATAGACCGTCAGGCCCTCGTCATAAAAGCGACTGGGGCCTGACGCCAAATCTAGGGACTGACGTCCATACTGTGTGATCCATGGTTTTAAGCATAAAATCCGTGTATTTGTTGTAGAATATGGCGCCTAGAATTGAAACATTACAGTCCATAGAGGAACTCGCAAAAAAATATATTTGAACAGGCAAAAAGACGCTTGGGAAAAATTAAACACGACCCTGTTTTGCTGGTAGAGTACAAAGAAAAAGAACTAGAGAAATATCTAACGAAAAAAGAAAAAGGACAAAGGAAATGTGTCAAGGACATGACTCCGCGGTAGGTCAGAAGAGCTCGAAAAAAATGGGCAGCCTACTTATCAGATTATAGAAAAAAACACAAAGATTGTTAGAAGTGCAAATAAATACATGGACCAAAATACAAATTTCTGTTATCGAAGATGCTGAAATAGAAACAGTCAACAAAATGATCACGGATCATGAGAAAAAGCAGAAACCATTTAAAGGTCCTTTGTTAGTGCACCAAGTCTCGGGTAGTAGCGGAAGGGCTTTGTGCAAGCTCGTTTGGGTAGGTACCACCCACTCATCAGATATTCTACCGCAAAACAGCAGTACTTGGTATTGTGTTCCGGTTTGAAGGGTGAGTGGGCCAGTGTAATTACAGGCACAAGGGACATAACATCTTAGTTACAAAAGTTAGTGGCGCATTGGCGATGTAAGCGATGGTTAACATTTCTTACAATGCTAATGTCTATAAGCATTGGAGACCATCGGGTGGCCCATTTGATCGTTTGCCTACCTTTACTATAAAAAAAATATATTTATATCCCGAATAAACTTATCTTGAAATCACTAAGTTTGCTTATGTTGGATGTGATCATTATAATTAGGGACTATAACGTACCAAAGCGATAAAAACCACCTACAAGTGTCGTATATTTTCAACTGCCTCGTTGGTCTTGTGGCTAGATATAAGGCCGCAGATTCCTGGGTTCAATTCCTAGGTCGGGCCAATAAATAGTTATTGGGTTTTTCTGTCAGAAAATTCTCCTTCTGAAAGATGGAAGTGTGTAGACTCCCGTGCCTCGGAAAGCACGTAAAGCCACAGGCGCAGGCCTGAACTCTTTCCGGTCGTGTCGGATTGCCGTCCCATCGGATTACGAGAGCTAGGGAATAGAGAGCGCACCTGTGTTTGCGCACACACTCGTGCACTATAATATCTCCTGTGCAGTTGGCTAATCTCTCTTGAGATTGGCCGCCGTGGCCGTAATCGGTCTAGAGGACATTATTTATTTATATTTTCCCAGCAGTGAGATACCCACGACCTGACACTGTATATGTGTTATGGGGACTTATGTTGGTGCCCAATGTTGTAAAAAGTGGTTAACATTTCTCACAGCACCAAGCGGGTGATGACCACGTACTATCAGGTGGCCTAACTAATCGTCTGGCTACCTATTTTATCTAATAATAATAATATGAATACCAGTAGCTCGCAATCTTCTCACTATTGCCCGCCGAACTCTCGCAGCATCCAAACCGGCACCCAACGCCGCCACAGCCGCGTTACTTTCCATACATTCTTCTATCTATAACGGAACAAAATCCAGCCAAATTTATTTATTACCAATCAGATATTTTTAATAACAATATCTATATATAAAATCCATATACTAACTATAGGGTTTTCCATTAAGGGCGCTTGCTCGTGCAGAACTTCCATCGTAGCGTGTGCTGTGTGGCACGTAGCGCCGTCCTGTTGAAACCACATGTTGTCCAGATCCATATTCTCGATTTCAGGCCAAAAGAAGTTGGTTATCATCGACCGGTATCGCTCACCATTGACGGTGACGGCCACACCATTATCGTTTTCGAAAAAATACGGACCAATCACGCCTCCGGCCCAAAATCCGCACCAAACAGTCACTTTCTGCGGGTGCATTGCCACTTGGTGAACCTCGTGTGGATTGGTCTCGTCCCAAATACGGCAATTTTGCTTGTTGACATAGCCATTCATCCAAAAATGCGCCTCGTCGCTGAAGATGATTTTTTTGCCAAAATCGGCGTCAACTTCCAACTGCTCTAATGCCCAGTCAGCGAACACACGGCGCTGTCTATGGTCATTAACCTTGAGCTCTTGGGTCAGCTGGATCTTGTACGGGTGCAGGCTCAAGTCACAACGCAAAATTCGCCAAGTTGTCGTCTGCGAAAGGCCGAGTTCCTGTGCGCGACGCGGAATTGACTGCCGCGGGTTTTCGAGGACACTGTCGCGCACAGCGGCGATATTCTCGGCAGATCTCGCGTTACGTTGACGCACGGGAACCGGCTGATTGTTAACTGACCCGGTTGACTCGAATTTGTCCACCAATCGACGGATAGTCGACTCGGCAGGACGATCATCGCGACCGTAAAACGGGCGAAGTGCGCGGAACGTTGCTCGAACTGAAGACCCATTTTCATAAAACAATTTTATGATTTGCGCGTGCTGCTCGACACTGTAACCTGCCATGGTGGTTTGGGAGGACGGAATGAATATAACACACTGCATTTGACAGCTGTCACTCAAACAACATGGCCGCAATCAGCTGTCAAAGTTCAAGCGTCCCTATTGGAAAACCCCTTATATACTTTTATAAATACGAAAGTAACTCTCTCTGTCTGTTATGCTTTCACAGCTAAACCACTCAACCGATATTGATGAAATTCGATATGAAAAAGTCCAACGAGTGACATGGTCACCTCTTTTATCTCCAAACAAAAACACGCGGACATAGCCGTTGGTGGAAACTCATATGGCATAAATGTGAAAAGTCAAAATATAATTTACCTGGCTACCCGAAACTGGAAAATTAACTGATGGATTTCGGCTTCTCGAAGTCAAACCTCCGTCGGCTGAGAACTGAAATCGAGAACAATATTTATTTTATTATCTACATTATAAAATGGTTCCTATTCCAAAGGCGGAAATTGACATGACGTTATTGGTCGAGATTTAAAATAATTTGTTGTATTCATAATAGATTTGTGAAAAAAAGACGTTTTGAATGTCAGCGAAGTCGTTAGGAACAACGAATCGTTAGGTTCATAAAGGAACTGCTGTTTATGTTGATTGAAGATTGAGGGTGGTACAGTACGATATATTTTTTTTTTTTTTATGTAAGAGGGGGCAACGAGCAGTAGGCCCACCTGATGTAAAGTGACTACCACCGCCCATGGACATCTGCAACATCTGAGGACTTGCAGGTGCGTTGCCGGCCTTTGAGGAAAGAGTACGCTCTCTTCTTGAAGGTTTTTATGTCATATCGGTTCGGAAAAGTCGCCGGCGAAAGCTGGTTCCACAGAGTGATTGTGCGAGGCAGAAAATGCCTTAGGAAACGCGCTGTTGTGGATTTCCAGACATCGAGGTGGTGAGGATGGAATTTTGAGTTCTGGCGTGATGTCCGGTGGTGAAATTCAGCGGCCGGGACTAAACCAAACAACTCCTCAGAACACTCCCCGTGATATATACGATAGAGTATGCAGAGTGACCCAACATCTCTACGCAAATCCAAAGTATCAAGCCGGTCGGTAATAGCTTGATCGTCGACAATTCGAACTGCTCTACGTTGTATGCGGTCAAAAGGAAGAAGCTGGTACTGGGGAGCTCCCGCCCAGAGGTGAGAGCAGTACTCCATGTGGGGCCGAATTTGCGCCTTGTAAAGTTTTAGGCGATGGGCCGACGTGAAGTACTGTCTCGCCTTGTTGAGCACTCCAAGCTTTTTGGAAGCCAGTTTGGCTTTAACTTCCAATTGACCGCGGAACTGAACAACGTTCGAAATCTCAACGCCAAGTATCCCGATACTGGCTGTGGGATGGAGGGGAGTATTCTCGAAATGAGGGGATATGACAAAAGGAGACTTTTTAGCGGTTAACGCGCAAACTTGAGTCTTATTGGGGTTGAATTGGACCAAGTTTAGTCGGCCCCAGTCCGAGACTTTGACTAACAAGGTCTCGACTTCAGACACAAGTTTATTCCGACACTCGTCGACGTGTTCCCGAGAAATATTAGCACGGCCGGTGTAAAGAACGTCTACAGTGCTGTCATCCGCATAGCTGTTACTGATTTGTAACATATCATTGATATGCAGAAGAAACAGAGTAGGTGAAAGAACGCAGCCTTGTGGAACACCAGAATTGACGAATTTTAAGTCAGAGCATGCACCGTCGACAACGACCTTGATGCTCCGATCTGCCAAAAAGCTGGTGATCCACTTGCATAATTTCTCGGGAAGCCCGTAGGAAGGAAGCTTCGTGAGAAGCGCTTTATGCCATACCCGATCGAAGGCTTTCGCTATGTCCAGACTGATTGCTAATGCTTCCCCCTTGGACTCAACCGCTGTAGCCCATCTGTGAGTAAGGAAAACTAGAAGATCACCAGCTGAGCGACCCCGACGGAAGCCGTACTGGCGGTCACTAATCAGCTGGTGCTCCTCTAGGTACCGCAGGAGCTGGCGGTTAATAATGGACTCCATTATCTTGGAGAACAAGGAGGTGATAGCAATAGGCCTATAATTTGTTGGATCAGAGCAATTGCCCTTTTTAGGGATCGGATGCACCAAAGCAGTCTTCCAAGAATTCGGGACTACGCCTAATGTGTAAGAGTGGCGGAAAAGACGCGTTAAGACCGGTGCCAACTCGGGAGCACAAGCACGCAGCACGATCGGAGGAATGCCATCGGGCCCACTCGACTTATGGATGTCCAAGGAAAGAAGTGCTTTACGAACTGCACTCTGCCGGAATTTAATTTCCGGCATCACGGTATCACACCGCAAGATTGTCGGTGGTGTCTTTCCTTGATCATCAAGAGTCGAGTTGGACGCGAAGAGAGATCCCAAAAGGTCGGCTTTCTCCTTCGCAGTATGGGCCAACGAGTCATCGCTCCTGTGCAGAGATGGAAGGGAGGGCTGACAGAAATTCCCTAAGACAGCCTTAGCGAGAGACCAAAATGCGCGTGTTCCCGAAGGAAGACGCACCAATCTCTCGCCAATCCTGCCAATGTGCTCCGATTTCGCCTTGGCAATAACGCTTTTGAAAGATCTGGAGGCAGAGTTGTATTCCTTTTTAAGTGCGCTGGTATTTACATCACGAGATGCCGATGCTTCAGCCCAGGCTTGATAGCATTCTACCTTTCGGCGTGACGCCGTTTTGCAGAAGCGACCAAACCAGGGCCGGGATCTGCCGCCGATAGGTATTGCAGAGTACGGAATAAAGAGTTATACCCATACCCTGAAACACCACATCGGCGACCGAGTCAGCAACGACATCTGGATCATCCGGCGAGAAACAAATCCGCCCCCATGGGTAGGATGCAAAGAAGGACCGCATCCCATCCCAGTCCGCTAACCTGTAGTGCCACACACTTCGACATCCCACGAACCGAGGCCGTGCGGTGCGTGTAATCGGCACTGTACTCCGGACAAGACAGTGGTCCGACGAGCCAAGAGGAGGCTCTACGGAAACATGGTACCCGTCCGGATGAGAGGTCAGCAGAAGATCTAACAGGGAAGGTGTATGATCCTCCACATCTGGGATTCGCGTTGGCGAGGTAACCAGTTGTGTCAGATCATACGCCAAGGCAAAGTCGACCACAGATCTCCCCGCATGATCGGTGGTATGTGATCCTAGCCATTCGGCGTGGTGGGCGTTGAAATCGCCAAGAATCACGATCTCTGCGGATGGGATCTGCTGCAGCACGGAATCTGTAGCCCGTTGGATGTGCTCAACGAGCCGGTCAGTTTCGGCATTACCGCTATGGGACCTATAGAGGCACGCATAGATTCGCGGATGATCATCACAGTCTACGCGCAGCCAGAGAATGGATAGGTCCCTCCCTTCAAGATAGGCGAGGCGACGAGAGCAGATATTCTCTCTGACGTAAACACACACCCCAGCCCGTGGTACAAAGGAATGTTCCAACTTGTACCCCGGGTAGGAGAGGAATGAGGTGTCCGCCGGAGATGATATCTGGGTTTAAGTTGGAATTCAGTCCCCTAATGTTGCAGAAGTCCACAGCGAAGGTGGAAGGGGTTGCCTTAAGATGCCTGCTCCGTTTGCCTCGTCTATTTTTGAGCGCAAAATTGCCCCCCCCAGAATTCGAAGGGCAGCCTGGGCATCCCTGCTCAGGTGGTGTATGTCCTGAGCATGGATGCCCAGAGAAGGATTGTCCACCGCGGTCGCAGATGGTACCCTCCTGGGGTAGTTTTCTTATATTCTGCGCACTCATTTTGTTGGGGGGGGGGCAATTGGGCCTCCGGGACTCTCACATACCGAACGAAACGCGGTAGCATGGCTACCACTTTACGCCGATTTTAAGTGAGAGAGTGGTACTTCCCCGGGCGTGCCGGCCCATTCAGCTACAACCTGAAGGTATGCAGCGTGGCACTACCACTATAGAAGATATATATTATGACGTAATCGTATTAATATATTTATAAAACACTATAATTTCATATTTTTGCAGAACAAGGAGCAATAGATTCGATTTTTATGATACCTACTATTATAGACATTGATCATGTAAGAAATATTAACCATTCCTTATATAGCCAACGCGCCACCAACCTTGGGAACAAAGTTGGTATGTCCCTCGTGCCTGTAGTCACACTGGCTCACTCACCCTTCACGCCGCAACGCAACAACACTAACAGAGAATATCTGATGAGTGGGTGATGGAGCACGGCCCCTCCCCCGATCCCCCACAGAGCACGTCGTGTCTCACCGAGCGCGGCACGGCGCGCGCGCGGCAGGCGTCGACGAAGTCCTGGCCGCGCACGAGGCGCACGTACCCGCAGTGCGGGAACCAGTGCGCGTGCTCCGACCACGGCGCGTCGCCCGCCTCCCACTTGCCCAGCCCGCCGTCGCAGTAGAAGCACCGCACCTGCACGCAACCCACCCGGTTACACGGAATTGAGTGACGATCTAACCGATGGTCACTCAATTCCGGGTCACTTAGGGAAATATTCATATTAGCCTCAAATATTCTACATGTATTGAGTTGCAGGACTAACTTGTACAAACGAATAATCCTCACTACTACATTCTTAATCACATTTTCTAATATGACGCAGGCGAGTAAATATTCACCTGTCTCACCGAAGCTGGTGCCCAGGTATATAAATAATTTAAAAAAAAAACAACGTCTTGTCCTACAGACACCCGTTACCTGATCGTCAATCCCAGTATAGAAGAAGCCAGCGTCGGCGAGAGTTCTCGGAGCCTGTGCTCGGTCCGCGGGCCATCGCTCGAATGTAGCGAGACGAGCGGCGAGTGCGGCACGAGAGGGATGCCTCGCCCCTCCTCCCACCACTCCAAGAGATCGCCACTCCGCACCTGCCTCTACCACACGTGCGTTTTGTACAGCACCAGAACTGTAATATAAGGATAACAACACTAAGAGATTTATGAATGTATCCTTCAATCACATACGCTACGCTCTATACAGTTCTCCGCAGTTACGACCAGGGTGACGCAGGCACCCGTTCGTTAGTGTGTCAAGAAATACCGTTAGAATCTTTTGCGAGAACTACGTTATCAGCCGTGACTCGTACTTAGAACTGTGTCGTTATTGCAGAGTAGTTTTATAGCCTGGTTATGTATGTACGCCAAAAAAAATCCAGTAGTTGTGACGTACATACTCTTAGAAACAAGCATAAACTTGTAATTACTATCACCCATTTTATTACAGAGGGTTCGTAAATATTTTATGGGACTATACGCTTTTACAACACGATGCCGGAAAAGGTTAAATAATATTCAATTTTGTAATTACAAAGAATAGTTTAGGAACGTCTGTGTGCTAAAGAATATTACAAAACAATGACTCTTTAGATAATTGTATATATTGAGAATGAAACAATCGCCTCCAGATCATATTTTCAGCAATACTAATTTTACGGAAATTCAATTCATCGGTCAGGAGGAAATGGGGAGATTTCGAGATGGTTCTATGGGGAGATGCTTCTCAGAGGTTGGCAGCACTGCCGGTGGTAAATTTTTGACAATCAATAAGCAATTGTAACGCTTCTATTTTCAATAAATATTTTTTACATTGACATTATTATTTAACCTTGCAATGAGCCATTAAAGCATGTATCGATTTCAAATAAATTATACAGATAAGATTAAACACTTACGTCCTTAATAATAAATGTTGCAAAGCAGTAGAAGAGTTACAGGGCTATTTGTCTCTTTCCGTCATTAGTAACTTGACACTCGAAGAAGAAGACAAAGCATTTTAATAATACGGTTGAAGTACACTTACGATTGAGGTCTGTTAGTTGACGGCGATGTCAAAGGCGGTGTGTACGAAGGAGGTGATATTGGCGGCGAAAATTCGCTACTGCGTCGTTCCTCTTCCAATGATGCCGCATGCTCACATCTTGGAAAATACCTGTAATTTTAATTTAAATCAAAAATGTTTTATTGTAAATAATGTATATAATCAATGCAAAATAATTAAAATATACACATCACGTGACTTATGATATTTGAGAATAAATAAATTATAAACAAAATCACATGAATATGTCAAAGTTCAAGTTTAATACTAATAGGATATTATTATTATTATTATATAAAATAATAATAATATCCTGGGACATTATTCACACAAAGCCATCTGATCCAAAACTAAGCAGAGCTTGTACTATGAAAACCAGACAACTGATATACTTACATAGACTACTTTTCTTTTCTAAATACATACTTATATAGATAATTACACCCAGACTCAGGACAAACAGACATGTTCATGCACACAAATGTCTGTTCTGGGTGGGAATCAAACCCACAACCTGCGACGTGAAAGGCAAGTATCTTACCAACCACGCCAAAAGGCTCTTTCTTTTATTTAATTTATTTTATTAAAACTTTCTTTTATTTAAATTTATTAATAGTGATTAACTAAATTCAGCTAAAGTTCAACTCCACAGATCAACTATCAAAAAATATTTTCATAAACAAAATAACTAAAATTCATATTCCTTTGCCTTTGACTCACTCACTTATGACTAAAATGGATCATTTACATACTCCATCTATCATGGAATTATCATGGAATTGTGGATGCAATTGGTATTAGACAAACATTATATTTTTTTACATTTTGCTTAAATCATGTTTGTTTTTTTTTATTGTATTGTTGCACATTAATATGTGCAAATAACATCAGTATCAGTTTATTGTTATTCAAGAAAAATAATATGAGAGAGATAAATGTCACGTACCTAAAAATCCACATAATATTACAGTCTACCAAATAATAGAATAAATCACTGCAGCCTTAAAATTCACCATAATTTTCAGTTTCAAAATGGATGGAATTCAAGTCAAGTTGTTTTAAAAAGGAAAAAGAAACTTTTATTGATTATACAAAATATTTAATAAGAAATGTTATGACTCATATCTCTAGGGGATTCCATTTAAACATGACGTGTCAATAACTACTGAAGTATATATATAATTAACAGCAAGTATGTCAATCTAATATTCCTTATTACACATTATTTGTTAATAATATTTATTAGATAATAACATGAAGACTACATAATTTCCGAACCGATGGTAGTTTCTAGTTTGACAATCAATAAGAAAGATAATTTTTTTGATTGTGAATTACTACCTGTAAAAGCTTTTTGTTGTTGTTTTATTTTATTTAAAAACTTTATTGACCACCACAGAGTATGTGGGACAAACGGCGGACTTAATGCCTGGAGACATTTTCTGCCAGTCAACCTTTAGGTCAACCAGAAATCAACGAATTTCTTAAACAAACGTTCAACGAAGTTTTAGTATTTTTTTACTATTTTAAGTATTTCTCGAAGATAAAATACTTGTATAATAAAAAATAAGGTTCATATAATTTATTATAATCCAAGTACAACATTTAATATACTATACTTTGTTAAGAGGGGGTCTAGAACTAATATTTTATTGATTTTTTATCGGTAAATCCAACCGAAAACCTGAAATTTTGTTAGCATTAGGCACACTCTCAACTTAGATCATTTTACCTCTTAAAGCACTTTGTACATAGTTCTCATAAATGTAAAAATGTATATACTTACATTCTATGCACATCTAATGGAGTGCCGAGTGACCCTAAATTTCTGAAAGGTGCCAATTCCCCTCCGCACCAAGCACATCGGATACGTCCTGCACCAGCATGGTAGAAACCAGCATTCACCAGCTCTTCTCGTGCTACTGATGAGTCCTGTAAAGTGAATATGTTTGAATTCACTACTCTGACATAGGTCAAATAAAAATTTATTCAAAGAGTTTTGTCAAACACAAA
Organism: Nymphalis polychloros; assembly: GCA_905220585.2. Taxonomy (NCBI): domain Eukaryota; kingdom Metazoa; phylum Arthropoda; class Insecta; order Lepidoptera; family Nymphalidae; genus Nymphalis; species Nymphalis polychloros. Next base: position 11,301,086 of record HG992253.1, on the reverse strand, counting down.
AAAAGTCATTTAATTTTTCTATTATATCTACATAACAATAATCCATTGTGTAAACAAACAATAATTCAAACACTCCTAACTAAGATCAAAAATGTTTAATTATTTGCTAACTTACTCAAAGGTCAGATTTATTACCAAACTGTTAAATGTTAACAAAAATGCCCTTAATAATATTGCTTTATCTTTATATTAAGCTAGTATTAGCCTGCCGCTTTGCACATGAGTTGCCTCATACACGACACCCCCTCTCCCCGAATTAGGTGCCTGTCATTAAAAATTCAATTGTTTAGCCTTGTAAATGTAGCAGACAGACAGAGTAAATTATGTATTTATTATATTAGTATATATTTATCATCTCTAATTTATTATTCAAATAATTAATTTATCTTTATAATTTCATAGTTTAATTTTAAATGTGGGTAATTAAATGGATCACTAACACTTTATGTTTGCAATTGTAAAAGTATAAATAGAATCTAATTGTTAATTTAATTTATTAAACTTGAGAATAGAAAAGTTCGAATTTTATAAAAGACAATCAAACAAAACTATACATTCAAAACTGTATGGTGAAATCAGTAGCAGATATTAATGACACCACTCACATCCCAGTTCACAAATGATAACAAACGTAATGCATCACTCTTGTACATTTCATCCTCTTCAGTAACCCTATTGGTTTCCGCAGGTGGATCTGTTTCTTGCTGGCTATTTTGAGAAGTATTTCTTTGCTCTGTGCTTTGTATAGAATTGCACTCACGACCAATCACTAGAGGAACATTGCCAGATAACACTGGATTCAAAACAAATGCACAATTTGGATCCATGTTTCTATGTCGCCACATAACCTGATCGCCGTAATTCCACTCTGATATTTTTCCTCCACAACTGAAACACTCAACCTCTGTTCCCTGCCCAGTATAAAAGAAACCCGCTTTGGCTATTCGTATTGGATCTACAGGAGCTGAAGTTGGCCAATTTACGAATGAGTTTAGTCTATTTGACTCCAGGTTCATTATAAACAGCACTAAACACAACTACTTCTAGTTTACAAAAAAAATATCAACAAAGATATATTCTAATTAATTTAACAATTTCATGTATGTATTGAAGAATTTATTTTAAAAATTGAAATAAATCAATATAATTGATTTGACAATAAGAAAAAACTATAATGACATTTGACACCTAAAATAATGTTGATACTAGGTAATACAAATTATTGCCAACCCTAAAATTTAAAATTGACCATTTTAAGTTTTAATTTTTACTAACTCATTATTTATTGAAGTGAATTATAAATAAAATCAATACGTACCTATTTAAAGAAAATCAATAAATTGACATTGATTTTTGTTTTCAATACAACTCAGAATCTCACTGAAACTTGTCTTGTACAATAATTTTATTAACTACCACCTTGATCAAGTAAACAAATAGATCAGTTTTAGGTTGTTCGTTATTATACACCTCTACGATAAACTTCACAAACCATTTAGCTACGACCTAAGAAAATAACACTTTAGAAGATCGATCTTAGCGAAACAGTACAGTTAATTAATTATTTATACCTTCGGCTATATTATGATTATTTATAACTTAATTGTGTGTATGTATTACATCATTATTATATCGATACTATTAGCAGGTCTGCAATAAAAAATAGAATATTAGACTGGTACTCACAAAATTTATAATAAAATTATTATACTCTTTGAATGATGCTATTAAAAAAACTTGTGCCCAGATCTAAAAAAATGTTATCTCTCTGACTGAAAAGTGTTCTGTGGTGTAGCCAACTTAGGATTATTCATAAAATAATGGGTAAGAATATTCAGATTTTTAAATAGAAAAAATGAACGATAACAATTGGTATATAGACATAGTAGTACGGAATACCTATATTTAATGAAGATGTTTTTCATACGATCTTAACTTGGCTTACTAAATATTAAATACTAATAAATTTCGGGGAAGACTAGTCATCTAACAAAAATTGTATGTCGGAAGATTGAGAATAATAATTATAATTAAGTTCATTTTACTTAAGTACATACTTTTTGTAATAAAACTTGTAAACATGAAGCCACTGGATTCTTCTAACAATATTTAAGTATTTAGGTTTGTTCTATATATTGCGATTTATTTTGGAAAAAAATTGGATATATTTTAATAATATTTGAATCGATACAAGGTTTTTTCTGTATTCTTATATTAAGTACCTACGTATAACAAAACGATACCTTTGCGGCATAATGTACATAAGAAGTCATAAATAAGGAAATTAAATAAGAATAGGTAGTTTACATATTATTTTAAAGTTAACTTTTACATTATCGTGAAGAATTTCAAAAAAAGACGCAGGTGTCAAAAATTGAATACCCAAATAGATAGAGTATTAGTAATATAAGATATTTTATACATAAATATTGTTTATTATAAATTTATCATACACTTTTTTTCGAACTGAGTGTATTTCGAGGCGAAGTTAGACATCCGTGATCAAAATCTCTATTTATTATAACATGATTATAATAAAATATCAAGCATGTACATATTTAGATTAGGTTATTCATATTTTATAATAGACAGACAAAAAACATACATTTGAGTAAATGAACAAAAAGCTACGTTTACAGTTTTGGTACTTCGTGATGGGGAAAAGAACTTAAATGCTGGCAGCCCCACCAAAGTCAATGTACTTATGCTTCTCAATCCTTGAAAATTAAGATATAGCTGCATTTAAAACTCGTGTATATTAACTTTGGTTATCAGTGTAATAGTAATTAGTAATAGAAAAATACTTCCTTGGCTTGCTTATCTGCTGCTGAACAGAGTGCGCGATTTATAAAAACGATTGAGAATAATAAACGTCGCTAAAATGATATTAATATATATTGGTGCAGTTATTCTCTTAATAATAATAATTTTAATAGCTTTGCATAAATGTTTGGAAAAGAAAATTGTTTACAAGAATCTTAAAAATAAGCACGTTGTTATTACTGGAGGTTCAAGCGGTATTGGTAAATCTGTGGCTATTGAAGCGGCTAAATTAGGAGCTAATGTTACAATAATCGGACGCGATCTTCAAAAACTTATTTTAACTGTAAATGAAATAACTAGTCATTGTAATCCATATAGTGGACAAAAAATTAATTATTTTTCCTTAGATATAACCTCGGACTATGATTCAATAGAGAAGTGTTTATCTAAAGCGGAATCAGATATTGGACCAATATTTATGTTGATAAACTGTGCTGGAATGTGTATTTGTGGCCAGTTCGAAAATATGAAGGTAGAGCATATAAAACAGATGATAGATTTAAATTATTTCGGCACAGCCTATCCAACAAGGTATGTCCTACCAGGAATGAAGAAACGCAATGAAGGCTTGATAGTATTTGTTTCTACAGAAGCTGCTCTGTTAGGTAAATATATTTTGTTAATAAACATATTTTTCCTTTAGTCAAGATGTACGAGTGGTTAGAACATATGAAACTTTATTGAAGATTAATGACTTAAACCTTGTGTAAAAACCACTGAATTTCCATGTGCTTAATATGTGTTTATAATTCATCACATGCTCAGCAATAAATCTTCATGAGGAAACCTGCATGTGTCAAATAATAGTCTATTAATCTATTATTACCTTCAACAATAAAGAGTTCCATAACCCAGCATATAGGACATTTGGAGTTGTAAACATAAATTAATATTTTAAATAAATACATAAATATTTTAAAGGATAAGCTTAAGTAGCTAGTTCAAGTTAAGTAGCTAAGATTAATGTTTCATTTGATTCATTTATTACATGGAGGAGTTTGGTTTTTTAGTATTTAAAAATTTGATTTCTAATCAGTTAGATTTTCAAACAGATGTTTCAAACTTAACAATAAGTGCAAATTACAAAACTAATGTATTTATTCCAGGAATATATGGATACAGTGCATATGGTGCCGCAAAATGGGCTGTACGTGGCTTGGCTGAATCTGTCTTCATGGAGTTAATCGGTACTAATGTGAGATTGACACTTGCATTTCCACCAGACACTGATACTCCTGGATTTAAAAATGAAGAGCTCACAAAACCCAAAGAGACAAAATTGATATCAGGTTCCGGAGGTCTTCACACACCTGAGGAAGTTGGTAGAAAAATGATAAGAGATGCATTGGTTAGTAAACAATATTATTACTACAGGAAGTGTGTTTTCATATGAAACATTTATTATGTAATATGCAAGTCATGATGACGTTTGTTTAAATAACAATAGACATCTCAATTTAGATCAATTGATAATAATTGGAATGACTCCATGTAACTCTTCTGATGACCTTTGCCTTTATTCCAATTTGTAAATCTTCATGTCATGTAAATACATATTCATATATTTTTATATTTATTTGGTCTGCCTCGTTGGTCTAGTGCTAGATTTAAGGCCGCAGACCCAGTGGTCCTGGGTTCAATTCCCAGGTCGGGCCAGTAAATAGTTATTAGGTTTTTCTGTCAGGAGTCTGGAAGTTGGATTTATGTACACTCCTGTGCCTCGGCAAGCACGTTAAGCCGTTGGTCCTGCGCCTGAACTCTTTCCGGTTGTGTCGATTTGCCGTCCCATCGGATTATGAGAGCTAAGGAAAAGAGAGTGCACCTGTGTTGGCGCACACACTTGTGCACTATAATATCTACTGCGCAGTTTGTTAATCTCTCTTGTGATTGGCCATCGTGGCCGAAATCGGTCAGGAGGACCTTATCTTATTTGGTAGTGCAAACACGTCTGGGTTGGTTTAACTCATAGCTTATATCATGGTTAATATTTTTTACGTGCCCACATAATATAATCACTTAACAATATAATATATCTTTCTGGTTATATTTACAGATCAATTGTTTTTTCTATTTCAGGATGGCAAGGTATATTCCGTATTCGGTTTCAGCGGTCACATACTATCAATTTTATACTGTGGGACAATCGACAGCCTTACACAAGTTCTACTACAAATATTTTCTATGGGTATTCTGAGGGCTGTTATGATTGGAGTACAGTTATCATTCCATAAAATTGTGCGAGATGGTTTGAAAGAAAAAGAAGTTATTGAAAATGAAAAAGAAAAGAATTTATAATAATATACCAAAAATGTATCTAGTCCTATATCATTTATAGTCAAATTAAATGAAATTAACTATAAAAATATATCATCTATCTCAATTTACACATTTATTTTAATAAGGGACTTTTTTTATTGTGTATGAATTAAAGTTACAGCCAAAAATAGATAATATTTTGTGTAATGATTTTAATTATGTAAATGTGACTCGAGTACATCTTATTACTGGGACCAAATTCTACATCTATAACGATTACGATACATTCCTGATTCGATTCCGATCCAACTTTGAATGATCTGAATAGAAACCGAACCGATCAAAATTGTGGCAAAATCAAACTTAGTTGTTAAATAGTCGATAATTAAAATAAAATAGGAAAACGGATAAACAGCAACAATCACGCTTCGATTCGATTGTGATAAAGTGACAATTTGTTAGTAGAATTGGTCCCCTGAATTGCTGACACTAATTTATCTAAATTTTTTTTCTATTATTAATGTGTTCTGAAGTATTTAAATAAAAAAGAACAATCGTAAAAGATATTTTATTTACCTCCCACATTGTTTAATAATTACATCTATGTATTTAACTCTAATAGGTGGGTACTCGACTTTTTCCACTTATCTAAAATGCAATTAAAAAGAGAAATAATTCAACTTCATCGTAAAAAATAAAACGAAAAACCACACACACACGCGTACACACAACAGCGAGCACACGCACGTATACGATTTTCTCGCATTAATAAAAAGCAAGACTTATTTTTTTTCTAAAAACTGTATTATAAAATTGTAATCTTGTGGCCTTATCTATATATTTAGCCATAAGTAACAACTGTACAATCATTGTAAAAAACGCTGTTGATTGCAAGTAAAAATAAATAAATAAATAAATCAGATGTTATAACATAATTATATATACTTTGACCAAGATGTTAGGTACAATTGTTTTGTGTAAAATACATTTCAAATAATAAAAAGAAATCTAAAGTTCGAGACGATTACTACGCTACGCCTAATTTTTTGATATAAAATATTAATAATGTAGGCGCTCGCACTTGCACTAATAGCCTATCGATGTTTTTTATTTTATATATTTTGAAATATGAATAAGATCAGATAATTTTCACGGCATGAGGATAAAGGCTCTTCAGACTTTAGATGTGCCTAATTTAATAGGTTAATAAAATCATTAAGGAATTCACTTTTCAAAGCTGGCGTATTTTTTGAGATATTAAGTACCCCAGACGGTATAGGTAGTAACTTGCCTAATTAGTCCAATATTTATAATATTCAACACAAGAAAAAATAGGTATGTCTAACTACCAAAATCTCACTTTGCTTCTATCAGCCGCTATATTTGTTCAAAGTAAAATAGCAATCAAGAATATTTATTTAGTACAAGCATTTTGTTGATAGCTTAACTTGAAACCACGACCGGGGTATATTCCGTCTGATCTGAACCATACCACAATTGGTCCCGCTCCATCATCTGGAAAAATCAATTCTTTAACGTGAGTAAAATTATTAAACTTAACAAAAATATAATTCACTTTTTTTTTACACAAAAATTTTCAAGCTTCGCTGGTAACTTTAAATCGTGGAGTCTTTGAGTATGCCTTGAACATTAAGTATGCCTATACAAATTAATAAAATATCGTGTTATTAAAAATCAATCTTTTTATTAACTTTAAATTCAAACACATTGTCTCCAACTGCAATATTTATCGCAATAAACGCGATGACGAATTTTTTCGATTTGACCTTGAAAATAGAATTTACAGGTATTTTATAATTTACCTATCGGTTTCGTTATCAGCGCATCGAAATCCATTTATGCATAACAAAACTCGGTATACTCGGAGGTACAGGCTAAACGGGATTACACCCAGAGTAGTTTTTTTCGACTTGGGAGCACAATGGAAAAATGTATCATGAAGTTTTCCATATCATACCTGTCACAGGCGCATCCAAAGTAAAATCATGTAGAATAGAGCCATCATTTAGCCGTTCGCCACACAACCGGACGGCGGCTATTAGCAGCCAATCGCTTGGACAGTCGAATATTTCAATGCCTGCTTGTCGCGGCGGTATCACAGGCAGACCTTCTTAAATAACAGACGATTTTTTTTTTATAGAATACGTAGCCGGTCTTGCATCTGGGCCAGCTGATGATAAGTCACCAACACCCATAGAAATTGGCACTGTAAGAAATATCATCGCTTACATCGCCAATGCGCCACCAAACTTAGGAACTAAGATATTATTTCCCTTGTGCCTGTCATTACACTGGCTCTGTCTGCCTCGTTGGTCTTCGTCCTCGCCTTATATCTAGCCACTACTAGATATAAGGCGAGGACGTTATACACTGGCTCACTCACATTTCAAACCGGAACACAACAATACCAAGTATTGCTATTTTGCGGTAGAATATCTGATGAGCGGGCGGTACCTACTCAGACGATTTTGCATAAAGCTCTAACACCAAGTAAAATTTCTATTATTTAGATCAATATAAATATTGAAAACAGTAATTTATGTACAGTTTCGGCAAATTAGAATGATAAGCAGGAGTAGAACGCGTGCTTGCTTTAGGAGACTACTAAGGGTTTTTAAAAAGCGTATTATTTAATTGTGCACGTACCGCTCAAAATGGCAGTAACTAAAGCATTGTGCACCAGCAAAAGCATCTCTACGGTCCAGCATACGGTTGACGTTAGTCAGCGATCAGTGGTAAAAGGTTTCCAATTGTGCCCCCAAATGCAGAAGCGAATACTGATGATGATTTATATACTTTTCTAAGACGTATATAAATACCACAAACATCATATACAGGGTTATTTGTAGAACAAAAGTTGTTGCTTATGATGTTAGTTATCTAGTCCTGCGAGGTTGCTGGTGTGTTACAAATAACCCTGTATAATAGTCTATCAAATAGCCCCAAAAACAAATAAATAATCATATCTGTTGACAATCGCTTTGCGATTTTACTCGAACGTACCCGTATCATAGTTGATAATTTGCATATCCCCGACGTTGTTGTACGTTATACTACAGAACGCTTTTGCACGTTCTATGCATATAGCATAATTCAGGTAATTCTAAAAATAATACTGAGTTATTTAATGTGCGATTTATTCAAACATGTTTTATTTACATATTTAAATTTATTCAAGAACAAAGTTCAAGTCAAGTTAAAATTAAAATCACGCAGGTTTTTATGTATATTTTATATCACGAGCCAAGGATATTTTCAACTACTTATTTATCATAAAGCACTAAATATCTAAAACATTAAATACAAGTAATTTCCTAATTTTATATTAACACATTCAAAATGTAGTGATTACATACACTATTATTCGAAAAAAGTTAACAAACATTATTGTTGCACAACAAAAATATTAAACGAATGTGAATTAACATAAGTTTAATAATGGCAAACTACGAGGATATAATTGAAAGTATATATATGCAGTTGATTAAAATCGCTTTCGATTTAGGCAGGCGATAGAATAATATAATTTAGTGTTGTCGCGGTTTAGTTTAAAATATTGTATTATCAATGTATTGTTGATGTGAACTGTTTTTTTTTTTTTCATACTTAGGCGGACTAGCATATGGGCCACCTGATGGTAAGTGGTCACCAACGCCCATAGACATTGGCATTGTAAAAGATGTTACCATCGCTTACATCGCCAATGCGCCACTAACCTTGGGAACTAAGATGTTATGTCCCTTGTGCCTGTAATTACACTGGCTCACTCACCCTTCAAACCGGAACACAACAATACAAAGTACTGCTGTTTTGCGGTAGAATATCTGATGAGTGGGTGGTACCTACCCAGACGAGCTTGCACAAAGACCTACCACCAAGTAATAATTTAATGTATTTGGAAACTTACCAAGTAACTAGGTATCCTTGCGATTCCTATTTCGGATGTGTCGCGGTAATTAAATGATTCCAGGTACCCGTGTTCCTCCTTAAAGTATTGTAAGCATCCTGAAGGAGCTTTTAAATTGTCGGAAGAAATCAATTGAGTTACCTGTATAAAACCAGATATATTTATTGTAAATTTGTACCAATTGACATGAAGATTTTTGTAACTAGATTAAAATTAAAAACAAGTTACAATTATTAATTAAGCGACGTAGTTATTATATTTTGAGGAACATAGGACCTTATGAATTCTATTTTTAGCAGTAATTCCGTTTCAAATAAAAATGGTATTTGGGATCGCTAGTATTGAGAAGGCAGAGACAGTTCAAAGTTCATCCATATATTTGTATAATTATATGTTATCAAGACCATATAAATAATATTGTATAATACATAAATTGTTAAAAAAATAACACAAATATTACCTTAATGGAAAACAAGCGGTTTTCTTCCGATATTGTCTGAAATGAAAGAACTATTGGACCCTCTGCATTCGAAACTTCTATATACGCTAAAAATTAAATTAGATATAAATAAGTGTTATGATTCATTATATAATTAATTTATAAACGTAATAATTGTCTATGGCATTACTTTAGTATTAATGATAAGATAGTTAAATAAACAAGACCAAAGTTATATAGCAACAATAATACAGGAACTTGCGTGAAAGTTTCTGGTATTGCACTATAAATGTAAGTATAAGGTGCAAGTTATTGTAACAAAATTAAAGAGGCAATGTTGTATGCGTTGTTAGTATATATGTATGTATATAAGTAAACAGAGGTAAAGACATAACAGTTCAGTATCCTTGTGTGATCTGTCGTTACATACCGTGTTGTCCAGAGTTTATACCACAAAGGATGGGCATTACGCTATTGATATTTTGTCCTGTAACCAAAAACTGATCTTGCTCACAACTCCCCGCTGTAGGTGGTAAAATCTAAAAGAAGTACATAGTCACTATATAATACGTCACCTAAGCAGAAAAAACAAAAATCTTATTATAGAAAATATGTTAATTTTTACCTCAAAAGTAAAAAAATCGAGTCGTATTTGCTTCACGTCATCGGTATATTTGTCTATTGTAAAGGAACAAGAAAGCCTGTCAGAACTTGGTGTTGGATATCCAGGATTAGTGAACCATACACTAGGAGATGACGAACGGCCTTCACAAGTGAATAGCACTAAAATAATAACGTTTATTAAATTACCAAACGTCAAATAACAATAACCGCCAAATTGTATTTTTAATTATACTTTTTATAAAAAAAAATCTTTGATTAGGCATTTTGCAATCAAATGGTTTGTTCTCTTAGTGTTAACGGTTAAACTACTAGACAAATCAATTTAGCTTAAGTAAAAAGTTGAAAATTATAATGTTATTTATTTTAATATGGATAACAAAATGCTTCCCTCTGTGGCACTACGCTGGACGTGCGATCTCAATCCAAGGGATTCACGCCACGGAGAGATTTTTCACGCCACAATAACTGCTCCTGCTGTACAAAACGCATAGAATATTGCTCGCACCTTTGGGATGGCTCCGCTAAGTACTTACTGGAGGCATTGAATCGGTTGCATCGACGTGCGATTCGCATTATTGGCGACGTAAAGGTCACCAACACCCTCGAGCCTTTACAATTGTGTCGAGAGATAGCGGCGTTGAGCGCTTTCCATCGACTGTATCACGGCGAGTGCTTTGAGGAATTATTTTCCCTCATTCCTGTATCCCCCTTTCCTTCACAAATCTACGTGTGCTGGCTCTCGATTTCACCGCCAAACTGTGACATCAATTCCATCGCGCACGAAGAAATTTGGCAACTCTTTTCTTTGTCGCACCTCCAAAACATGGAACACTTGTTCCGCTCCTCTTATGACCTAGGTTCCTTCAAACGAGGCGTGAGAGGCATCTTGCGGGCCGGCAAGGCGGGGGCGGCTAGTGCAGTTCATGCTTCCTAACTGTACTAGCCGTCGTCGCGCTTGGACTCTACTACCACTTACCTGGGGCTGAACTGAATGTAGTTATTTTTAATCGATAACTATAATAATAATCTGGTCAATTTACTCACTAACGCAACACGTCCCATAGCCGTCAGCACAAGTCCCCATCGTTACTCCACCAATTTTTTGACAATCGTATTTATGAAGACAAGTCCCTTCGAATCCGTTAACCGATGAACACTTCACGTGATCGAATTCCACAACTTCAAATACATCTAAAAATCTATTTCGACCTTTTGAATGAAAACGATTTTTCTTTGATCTTTGCGTACATCTTTGTTCGTTTCTTCGTTTGGATCGGTTTATTTGATTTATATTATTGTTGGGGATAGAATTATTTATATTTATATACGTATTTTCTGGTATACTATCAGCCGTTAGTATTTGTCGTTTCGTCGATTTTAGAAGTGTTGATATTTGGATTGGATCAGAAGGCTTGAAGCCTCGTATGTCAGTGAGGTAATCATGTACTGCGGAGGAAGCTGTCTTCTTATTTAACAAGTTGCGATCTTCGGTATTAAATGGCGAAAACCTCTTTATCTTCTCTTGTTTTTGATGTAATTGCGATTCAGGTAAATCTTTTAAATTAATATTATCAGTTGCAAGGTACCAATTTTTGCTGTGAACACACAGAATATTGATTAAAATAATTAAATATTTTTGATATTCCATATTACTGAACTTAAATTCATTGCTTCTGATACAGTGCAAAGATTAAACTACAAGGTATGACTATGTACCATGGGTTTATAATGGTCGGGGAGAGCTTGACGGATCTAATTAAACGTTTTAGAAACCGTAATGATTTACTTATTTGACCGACTTAAGCAGAATGTGTCAGTTCGTCTTTAATTAGAGTGTTTCTCGTTACAAACTAGAATTATCGTGTGACATCAATCATATGCTACAATTATTATGCTTTGCCAATACTATACTATTCTTTTAATAATTATTATATACTATTCTATAACTTAAGGGGAGAGTGGGGTAAATTGGACAGTATATACAGTATAAGTTTTTATATCGTATGTCATAAATACTATATAAAAAAGGCCAACGCCGCAGTTAAGACGCTGGGCCCCCATCGAATTTTGATACAGGGCCCATCGAGGGCAAGCTACGTCACAGCCCATTATCCTAATGTGCCTGGCCCTGGGGGCCTCCAAATTATTTGTATTATTCTTTATAATAAAACTGCATTTAACACATTAGCTTTGTGCAAGCTCGTCTGGGTAGGTACCACCCACTCATCAGATATTCTACCGCAAAACAGCAGTACTTTGTTTTGTTGTGTTCCGGTTTGAAGGGTGAGTGAGCCAGTGTAATTACAGGCACAAGGGACATAACATCTTAGTTCCCAAGGTTGGTGGCGCAGTGGTGATGTTGTTGTTTTTTTAAGAAATATACAAGCCCACTGTCTATGGGCGTTGGTGACCACTTACCATCAGGTGGCACACATGCTCGTCCAATAAACTATACTATAAAAAATAAAAAAATAAAAAAAATAGTTATTTGATAATTGACTGCCTCGTTGGTCTAGTGGCTAGATATTAGGCTGCAGACCCGGTGGTCCTGGGTTCAATTCCCAGGTCGGGCCAATAAATAGTTATTGGGTTTTTCTGTCAGAAAAGTTCTCAGTAGCAGCCCGGAGTCTGGAAGGTGGAAGTGTGTACACTCCCGTGCCTCGGAAAGCACGTTAAGCCGTTGGTCCTGCGCCTGAACTCTTTCCGGTCGTGTCGGATTGCCGTCGCATCGGATTATGAGAGCTAAGGAAAAGGGAGTGCACCTGTGTTTGCGCACACACTTGTGCACTATAATATCTCCTGTGCAGTTGGCTAATCTCTCTTGAGATTGGCCGCCGTGGCCGAAATCGGTCTGGAGGACCTTTTTTTTATTTGATAATTGAACTGTAACAATATACTTACATATGAAAAAAATTCTTAATAGTAATTAATATAACTGTGAAGCTAATATTAAAGTGCTTTTTCTAAATAATTATTTCACGTTCCAGAGTTTAAGTATTTTCTCTTGTAAGCATACTCTTGCGTTGCCTATTTGCATATACGTCCATATACCATAAAACAAATTAACTAACGAATAATGTTCCAGAAATCGTAATAAATCGTATCTGTCTATCTTATGAACTGTTATGTTCTTATAACAAACAACCTAGATTTATTTATAGCGTATAAAGTCAGATATATTAAAGATATGTTAATACACGGTCTCAAACAAGTCTTATTTATATGCAAATGTTTTAATAGATCCATGTTCGATATACTTAGTTTCATATGTGGTATATTATATATGTAATCAAAGGTCCGTTTGGACATGACCTAAATATTATTGTTACTTGAAGTAGCAGGGCTGGTAGTTGCGATCTCAAGTTATACCTTTCTAAATATTTTAAAGATGTGTTCAAAATAAACTTTGACCCTTATTAATGTTATAAATGTAAGTTTGTTTGAAAAAGTAAAGTATTCGTACGTACTAACTCTTTGTTAAGCCGACACCGGTTCATGCTGAATGGCGGCGTCGATAACTATCTACTTGATACAATTAACTAAGGGACAACCCTAAATGTAAAATGTTTTACAATCTAGATAATCGTAACATGAATTTATCTGTGAATTTATTATTTCTAGCAACAATTCAATAACCAGTTATGGCAGAAAGTACTAATATATTAAGATCTAAAGCACGGCATACGTTACAATGCATTTTTCATAATCAATTAAACGCAAATATTACGTACCACTCGAAAGTTTATTTTTTTATTTTTTATTAATTAATATAAGAAACGGCATCGCCATATTCACAAAAAGAATAACGAAAAAGTTGCGACAATCGTAGGAATACAGTGTGATATAACTATATGGGTACTTGACGGTACTCTCTCGGAAAACTTCATACATCACGCAAGTATACAAAACAAGCAATTTTTTATCCTTGGTCACAGTAACAACGTTATCAAAATTAAATCGAACGGTGGGAAAACAAATGATCAAATGGTATTCTTACCACGACAAAGGATATTCACACTAGCCAGTATTAAAAATCGGTAATTTTACGAGTAGGTAAGGTAGGTGTACGTATAAATGTTAACAGATAAAGCAAGATAAATATCTTATTTTTTATCATTTTAGCTCGTGATACAAAAAAATACTACTTCATAATTTTATTATGAATTGTAAAGATAAAGTTTTTTCGTGTAAAAATCGCGTAAATTTAATGTATAGAATATAATTAAATTTTAAACTTGGAATTTAAATACCTGCTGCATATTAATATACTAAAAAACATTTAATATTTTCATAATAAAGTTCTTATAATTAATTAAGAGATAAATTTATAACTATTTATCACATAGAGGTGACGGCCATTAAGATATTAAATGTTTCCTGTACGTTAATTATGTAATTAACACACAGCTTATCATTACATGTAATCAAATTGTTTTAGATAAACTCATAGAAAATTATATATATATTTTTACTGTCATTTTTCTAGCACTGATTGTAGACTAATTTTCATAGATAATAAAATAAACGATTATAGATATGATAGAATTACGTCTGTAAGATAATTAGGTAATTATTTCATGTTTTTTTTTTTATGTATAGGTAGGTGGACGAGCATATGGGCCTCCTGATGGTAAGTGGTCACCCTTATACATTGGCAGTGTAAGAAATGTTAACCATCTCTTACATCGCCAATGCCCCACCAACCTAACTATTACGGGAACTAAGATGTTATGTCCCTTGTGCCTGTAATTACACTGGCTCTCTCACCCTTCAAATCGAAACATAACAATACAAAGTACTGCTGTTTTGCGGTGGAATATCTGATGAGTGGTTGGTATCTACCCAGACGAACTTGCACAAAGCTCTACCATCAAGTGTTTCCTATTAGATGTAGGATAGGCTGTGCACTTGTCTGACTAGATTCTATACCAGATACCAGGTACCTCTTCAGTAATTAATACGCATGTAGTGAATTATGAAATAATTATCAATTGAATACTGGCTTGATTTCTTTAAATTGTACAATTTTTGTTTTACTTTTAAGAAATATGTATATCTAATTGACTAAAATTAGTTCTACATTCGTTTATCGTAAACATCAAAATGTATTAATATTATATTACTACTTAATTTACTAGCTGTAACTAGCATTCCTCACAAATGCCATTCCCATAATAAGTATAACAACATTGCATTTCATTTAATGAAACAAAACAATTATAATATACAACATTAAGTGATACATGCTGTTGATATACTTTATGTGCTTAAATAATTAAATTGAATATAGGTATACCAGCCTATGTATATGTAGGTATCTAATATTTTCAATTCTGTCATCCCTACTTGTCAGTAACTCATTAACCGATTTTGACTACTGACGTTTTTTATCCAGTAACTATGCCACTGAATTCTTAGAATTATTATATTACATATTTTGTAATATGCGATTGTTAGGGCTTTTTCGGTCTCGCACAACCACTCTGTGGAACCAGCTTTCGCAGGCGACTTTTCCGAACCGATGTAACATAGAAACCTTAAAGGAAAGAGCGTACTCATTCCTTAAAGGCCGGCAACGCACCTGCAAGCTCTCGGGTGTTTCAGGTGTCCATGGGCGGTGGTAGTCATTTTCATCAGGTGAGATGTAAGAGGGGTCTTACATAAATAAAAAAAATACAAGTAAATTCAGGCAGTATAATATCTGCCGTTGCTATATATGTATAATCTAGGGGCGTACGCAGCTCAACACACCGAAGATTCATCAAAATCGGATGAATGAATGAGAAACATACAAACATTCGGTATCGTGTACATACATAAGATAGATTAGTATCGTAACTCGTATATAACATTAAAATATTCCTAGACAACATTTAATATTATAAATTCGCATTATTAATATTTATCTCATACCGAGGAACATTAAAATCTAGAGCAAACAAACGCTTTGTCCTTGTTAAACGACACCTGCATACGCTTTTTCCGAAGCTCAGTATTCGTGATATACGTTATATGTGTTTTCTAACACATGTCCTTTAATACTTAGTTGTCAAACATATAAAAGGTAACACGGGCCCGTTTGAACACCATATCACAACGAACTTCAGAAACATTAACAATGATGCCAAAGGTAAACTTGATAACTTTTTTTAAAATAATTATAACAGACAAAGCAATATGTTATCTTGTAGTTGTAGCAATATTTATGAATTGTGTGTATAATTAATGAATTAGACCGAAATGACGGGCTTTGCGGTGAAGAAGAAAAAACACTGTGAATCCTGTCAAGGTGGCTCTCTATGGTTGGTGATATTACGGACGCGTACCAGCCCGAACCGACGTACCGTGGGATGACTGTCTTCTGTGGAAACGCAGACAAATCCGTAACAATGAATTCCTTTCGCAGCGAGTCGGTACCTTCAAAGACGAGCAGTGAGACGGTGCGAGAATGGTGTAGCGATACTTTCTCTTTCACTTTGTATTTTGGAATGACAAAATGGCTTCAAATCTTAAAACCGACTCAGACCGACAAGTACGTGGTCATCGGCCGTCCGTGAATAATCTGTAGAATCAAAATAAAAGCACCATGGGAAGCCACCTTTACTTTACGTGTATTAAACCTGCTGTGAGACATTTACGTTTGTTACTCGTCTTTGTTGTTTTATCGTGTTTTAGCTATTATTGTTGGCGTGTGTGGCCGTAGCTGTCCAGGCAGGAGGGCTTATTGCACCTACCAGTTACTATGGCTCCTATACCTATGGTGGCTGGAATCCATACAGCTCATATCCAGCTCAACCGGCTATTGCTACACAGCATTCTAATATACTGAGATCACCATTTAATTTAGGACAGGTACCTATGTGTTCCATATTATATGTCATAAGTACATAAGTATTATATTTACTCGGATACAATTTGTTTGATCAACGAAACGGTTTAGCATTATTTTATGGCCAGCTGTTTGCCTGATGCCAACCCACTTTTGGAATGGTTTTGTGTGTTACCCGGCATGATATTGATGACTGAGGCGTTTTCATGTTGGTTTGATTGATGCACCTAATGAATTTTCTCTTATGTCACCATAGATGTGGTAACATATGTGGCTATATCACCATCAGACGTGGTAACTTTTTTGGTTATACGTATTCTACTGCGCCGGAGTTATTCTATGCTTCTTCGCGGCTAATCTTTATCATTACATAATTTAAAACAGTCTTCTCGCTGTCTGTCTTTCTGATCGTGATAAACTCAAAAACAAGCATACGTATTTTCATAAAATTTTCACCAATAGATGACGTGATTCGTGAGGAAAGTATAAACGTATAATACATTAGGGTATTTGTAAATTGATTGAAATATACCATAAGATGTTGAAAAAATCATGCAAATTGGGAGCTTTACTGGCGTGCGCCAAACTAACTAATTTATATGTACTTAGTACGATATAAATGTTTTACGCTGATCCTTATTCTACTCGTGGGAAGTACTATAAAAATACTTAATTTTAAATTCAATTTATTAGGTTTCTACCTACTCCAAAGCCGTAGATACTCCATTTTCGAGTGTTCGCAAAGCGGATGTGCGTATCAGCAATCCCGGAATCGCCATCGCTCCAACTTACCATGGCATAGCATCACCTCTAGTGTCTCATGTTGGCGCACCTCTCCCTGCCCCTAGAGTAAGTTGATACAATTATTATTTTTATGAAGTACATAGATCTCTATCGAAACAAATTGTTGTTGTTAACAAAGTAGATATTTAACACTATAATCAGGTACTATAAATATATGGAAATGCTTTAAATATACAATCCCAGCACCAACGAATCAATTCAGGATGTTATGTGTTCTTAAATGTTTAATATTTCAAATTATTTAATTTCAGGTGGCGACCGGACTTTTGGGCGTGGCATTCTCTGCTGCACCTGCGGTATCACACATGACGTACACTAACGGACTTGGCCTGGCCTACGGATGGTAATTATGAGAAAATGAGTGTTATAAGAAATGTTATTTTGTTTTGTTATTTTTGTTTCATGTCTAATTAAGGATTCCTTTGTTTGTTACCTGATAGTTTATAACATAATTTATTTACAAGTAGTGATTGACATAAATAATAAATAAATATATCAATACATTTTTCTCTTTTATTTTAAAGTAGAAATTAAGCTACTTTTCGCGATTTCACCCGCTTAAATTCGCTCAAGTAGTTTATCATAACTAAAAAAATATTCTGCTGATAACTTTATTCAGTTTTTCAAAATATAGTAAAAAATTGTGCGGTCGGGGGGGGGGGGGGGTCCCTGTCATTAACGATGTTCTTTGCCATATTTTTTCGACTCAAAATGTGTTTTAAAATGTAGATTTTAATTGATTATATCACTGTACTAGCTGTGCCCCGCGGGAAATTAATTGAATCAATGCCACGTCGTGCAGTGCTGTTATTGAAAATAAGGGATACGCCACTAAATATTAATTATAACTATTCTTAGGCTGTGCATAGTAGCTATTTTGTAAATAACAATACGAATTACTAATACTTAAAAAAAAAATTGTTCTTATATTTTTTGTTGTTGTTTCTAATTAGTTGACCATTATTGTTCATACCTTAAAACTGATTTAAATGTTTGTCCGTAATGTAATATTGAAACTGCACTTGTGTAATGGGATTTACATTGTTTTTCTAATAAATGATAAATCGTTGAATAAATTGTTGCCCGATTTATTGTTTAATTTAGTCAAGGACCGTTGGTAGTGTTTCTAATTATACGACCATCACTGTATAATTTTTTTTTTTATTGTATAGGTAGGCGTACGAGCATATGAGCCACCTGATGGTAAGTGGTCCCCAAAGCCCATAGACATTGGCACTGTAAGAAATGTTAAGCATCGCTTACATCACCAACGCGCCACCAACCTTGGGAACTAAGATGTTATGTCCCTTGTGCCTGTAATTACACTGGCTCACTCACCCTTCAAACCGGAACACAATATTACAAAGTACTGCTGTTTTGCGGTAGAATATCTGATGAGTGTGTGGTATATAATAAGCACAACACGAGTTGTTTTATTGTGCGCTAAAGTAAAAGTATTTCGATAGGCGATAGCAGCGACGTACAGCGGGCGAAAATGCGAAATAGAAGTTGTAACACACTCGCACCTCTCACCACTGAAATTGGACTCGGTTGCAAGACCTGTGTATACGACCGTGTCCACAGATTATTATTACAATATAATATGACAGTAGAGTTCTCACAAGGACATTGACAGTAGTTACAACTCAAAAGTCAAAACTATGATTAACTGACTGTATAATCTTTATTATATTTATTCTGTTATTATTCAGATTGACAAGTGACAACATAGTACATACATGAATTAAATTTTGCTGCTGTGTACTTGTGTAGCAGGCAGCAAATTATAACATTTATTACTCACATGCAAATTATCAGTGTTATACTACTATCAAATATGTAAATAGAGCTAGAAGCAAACAAATTAAGACTGTCGACCTAGATAGTGTTTATTTACGGCTCTTGTTGCGCTGGTTTTAGAAATACGACAGCAATAAACTTTCAAACGTTGACAAAAAAAGATCAAAGAAGACATCCTTAATATAATCGGAACATTTATTTAATTAAATTATGTCGGACAGTGGTGACAGCGATCCATCTTGGATTTTCTATAAAGATAGGCCAGAATGGAGTGATGTGACTCCAATACCAGAGGACGATGGTCCAACACCTGTAGTTGTCATTGCACACTCTGAAAAATGTAAGTTTTGTTTATTCACAAACGCCATGGAAGCATAAATGAGTAATTAGAACTCTTAACTGATACACTTGTTAGCCTTGAAATGGCATAGAAACAGTTTAATTAATTTTTATGAAGGCAGTTGTTCATATAGGTCAACTGATTGATGTATAACTGGACACAGAGACTGTAAAAACTATAAACCACTCTTTACAATCCATTGTGCTAATAAATTGCTATCATTAGAATTGTAAGACACCTCTTACTTAGACAGGCATTGCCTTGAGCTTATAATTATATTGGTACAATTCAATCTGGCATAGTAATATTGGTGTATGTGTGTTATAATAGAATCCAGATGAATTTTTTTATTGTTTGAGACCCAATTTTTCTTTGATTGCCTTGGACCATATAGGTTTTTTATATATTGCATATTTAATGTCAAAAAAACAAAATAGAAAATAGATTTTGTGATTAATTTAGCTTCTATAATATATCATTATAATATTAGTATAATAATGTTCAAATTTCAGTTGAAGATGTGTATGACTACTTCAGAGCTATACTCAAGTCCAATGAAAAATCTGAAAGAGCTCTGCGACTTACTAAGGATGCTGTTGAGTTTAATCCAGCCAATTATACTGTGTGGCAATATAGGTGAGTTTATTAGTTAAAACTGTAATATATACAAATAATACATGCACACATACTAACACTGTCTTTTATTATATTTTGGCTATTAATAAATTTCTGTATTATGTAATGTACAATAACTATATTAAAAAAAAAAAAAAACATTTTCAGGAGAGATTTGCTTAAAGAATTAGGCACTGATTTGAAAACTGAATTGGAATATGTTGAGGCTGTTATCAAACAGTCACCAAAGAATTATCAGGTAAAGTAAAAAATAAAGTAATAGTATGTATATGTCCCGATTCAGGCCTAAGGTCTTCTCTCCCTTATGAGAAGAAGGTTTGGAGGTTTCCTCACAATGTTTTCCTTCGCTGCCAAGCACAAGGTGAACACAAATTAAACAACTTGCGTTTGAACTCTTCTAACCATAGAGCCATCACGGCTCTTGGCCATCTCTTGCATGCTCTTTGAATATAATTTGTTTTTGAGCTTACATTATTTGCAATTATTTAATTATTATTATTGTGGTGGACATTAATCATAACACATAAGTATCTTGGACTTACTTAGTAATTAAGCAATATTTTTGCATCCTTATCACATCTGTTCCGTAAAGTATATAAAAAAATATGGACAGTATGATGCCAGTCTTTTTCATAAAACTTTTCCTGGTAAATTGGTTTTCGTTTACAATTGTGAATGTTCCAATGAGATACATGCTTGATTGTTGGGTATGCTTAGCAAAATTTGCCTTACCTTATTCAGGTTGAGGTGGGCTGACTCTAAAAGTTTTAGAACCACAGTACTAGAAAGATTCTTGTCATTTATACAGAACAATATCATTTTTAGGTATGGCATCATAGAAGGGTCCTAATTGAGTGGCTTCAAGACCCTTCTCTAGAGTTGACAGTAACTGGTGATGCTCTTCAGCAAGACCCTAAAAACTATCATGCCTGGCAACACAGGCAATGGGCTATAAAGACATTTGGGTAAGTGTTTAGTATATATAAATATTTACTCTGACTTTGCCAAACATTAAAACATTTACAGACGTAAATTAATTGATTGCTTAATTGGCTTATTGGCTAGCTTATAACATGTAACATATGGCTACAAGGATCATGAGGTCTAGGATTCTAGATTCCCAAGTCAGATAGCCGAGTCGGTCAATTTATTGTATTTAGACAGAGAAGTAGTAGCCTGGAGTTTGAAAATAGACTCTATTGCCTTAGTACTTACATTCCATGCCATGAAAAGTACGTAAAATCGTTGGATCTGTACCTGAACTCTCCGGATGTATTGGACTGTACATTTTGTGGCACCCAATTAATAACTCCTGTGCACTTGGTTAGTCTTAGTTGAGAATGGCCACTGTGACTGCAATTAGTCGGAGTACTTAGCTTTACTCTACAAATTAATTTACTTTCATAAATAAATCATAGTATAATGTATATTAAATATCCTCAACATGCAATAGTGAACAATGCCACCGAAAAATATTTATTCTTTCATTGTTATTTATTCATCTTTACATATAACAAGTTAAATTTAATTAATTGTTATAATATAATACTATTATAAAATGTGTTACCACTTATCAATATAACCATGACAAGCGCCTTACTATAATTAATAATGATCAATTAATTAATGAAGTTACATTACGTTATATACACATTTTCTTATAAGTAATTATATTTTATTGGGTAAAAAATAAACAAAAATATATTGTAAAAGAATTTAAATATATTTTTTAATAATTTAGTTGCCTCTAAAGATTAATAATTTTAAATGAGGATTCCTCATTTATTTAATATAAAAATAAGAAACTTTATTTCCTTTCTATTTTATAATTAATTAACTTTGTATTTCTCATTTTAAATAACTATTCTTGCATTTCAGACTTTATGATAAGGAGATGGACTTTGTGGACACTTTAATTAATGAAGATGTCCGAAACAACTCCGCGTGGAATCAGCGTTACTTCATTATGAACAACCACCTCGGCTGGACAGATTATAATGTTCAGAAGGAAATATGCTACACCTTAGAAAAGATAAGGTTTGTTAAAAATAATGAGAGTGCATGGAATTATTTACGAGGAATATTGCTACATGATAAGCGAGGAATGAGTGGTAATGCAGTTGTAACATCATTTTGTGAGGATCTCTATAAAAATAAATGTCGGTCGCCATATTTACTTGCATTCATCATTGATATCTGTGAAGAAAATCTGAAGAAAGGCGAGTCGAGCTGCGTGTATAATAGCGAAAGAGCAATAGAACTGTGTCAAGCACTCGCCACTAAGTATGATAAAATAAGATCGAAATATTGGAATTATTTTAGTGAAAAAATTAAGGCGTTACAAAATACTAAACCCGTAGAACAAAATAATATGGAGGAATAAGATTTAAATAAATAATTCCAAAACTTTTTTACCAATATGTACCCATAGTAAAATCGGAACTTGTAAAATTAAATTCAGTATTCGATAAATAAAGCCATAATCCTACAAAGCTAATGTTTATTATTTTTCAATCTTCAGTTTTAGAATGTTTCGCTCTTTGTTCTGATAAATCAAGATTCAAATGTACATTGGAACGAAGTGCACGTGCTACCGCTTCGCAATTGCAATCGTCTTTTTTCTTTATAAAATTCATTAAACTTTCATCTTCCACTTTTTCACTGGAACATTGAATAGCTACGTTATCTTTTGGAAATGTTTCCTTCGATTTTTTTTGAATACGTTTTGGTTTTCCTTGTAACGACGGCAGTAATTTATCTTTTATGTCTGGACAATTCTTGCTCTTACATTGTCTACAGTCGCAAAATGGCTACAAATAAATACAGAATTATTGTAATGAAATTATATACTAACCTTGGTGGAAACGTAAAGAATGGTTAACATCAAAATCTAACGTATTGTAAAAGAGAACAGATTCAAAAAGTTATACGTTATAATTACTGTATTCTTAATAGTATTTTTTGTTTTGTAAGTAGCGAAATTCAGTGCCTTGGAAGCTAGATGTACTGAAGTTCCTTTTTTATTTGGTTTAGTTTTTTTCATGCTCTATTTATATTCTAAGTAAATATATTTCCGGTAACTTGAAATTTTTGAGATATTTTTTTAAAGAAAAATGTTGAGTTGTAGACTAGGTAAATGAAATGACAGTTAATTATCGTTTCAAATAAATGACGCGGATATTCTATTATCTTTGGTAATAAGTCGAAACTTTTTGCATTGTCCATTTAAAATAACTTTGTTATAGTTACTTAGCTACAGGAATTAGATTAATTATATTTATAAAAATAATTAATTAGGTATGATTTGCTGTAGATCTTTTTATTACTATACTTTGTCCATTTTAGTAATCGTTTTTTGACAATTCACGCCCATGAAGTTTTGTATTGATTGAGTTAAAATTTCATACAAATAATATTGTACTTCATGGACGGGTACCGCCCCCTTAGTGATGTGCCACACATAACGATTACTACGATTGTGCCACAGATGACAAATAATCGATAAAAATAAATGCTAATATGTAGATAAGGTGTAATATGTTATTTATCAGGAAGACAACAAAATTTTAAGGTTGTAACCAATAAAATTAAAA
This sequence comes from Nymphalis polychloros, assembly GCA_905220585.2. Classification (NCBI taxonomy): domain Eukaryota; kingdom Metazoa; phylum Arthropoda; class Insecta; order Lepidoptera; family Nymphalidae; genus Nymphalis; species Nymphalis polychloros. Next base: position 11,277,014 of record HG992253.1, on the reverse strand, counting down.
TATTAACATTATATAAAGTTTTACTTTCTTCTTAGTATAAGGCATGCAAATAAAACAACTAAAATAGTTTAATTCTTTTTATTAACATGAGTCTTAGAATCTTACAACTTACTTAGAATCATCATTTATACTAGATTCGTCCGATGAGGAGTAATCAGTAATTTATTTTATTTATATTATTTACAAAAAAAATAAACGATATCGATTATTACGTTCTTTAGGACATCACTATAGCTTGTCAGTCATCGACCTGTCAAAAAACTATTAATAAAATGGACAAAGTATAAGAACATTGGGTAAGTTTTACCAATTATCACTAATTCTATTTGTCTTATTTTCTATGGCATAATTTTGCCATTTAAGGCAACAGTAAGTTGATTTACACTTATTTCATTATGCATGAGTAATTCATGGCATATAATTTTAAGCAAAAGTTCGATTACAACAAGCGGCTGCAGTTCGATGTCGGTTGGCACGAATTTGAATGCGCTGTATCTGGTAGAGCGTTGGTCCCTGCTCATAGAAATAATACTCACATTAAACGGTAATGCGCCGTTTTTGCGAAAAATAAGAAAAACTTTTTAACTGTTATCGCATTTTAACCCAACAAGCGAATAAGCATTCGCTTAATATAACGATATAATTTATTTTTTTAAATTGTTTCTATTAATTGAACTTTCTTTGAATATAATTATATTTTTACTCTGTATTTACACGTCAGGTCGTTAGTTTAATAGTATTCGACTATTCGGTTATAACATATAATACGAAATGGTAAGCTAATCAAAATGCAATAACATTATATAATTATAATACTGGATCATTTTTAACTTTAATTTGCAAGCGATGTGGCTAACATAATGTGGAAAATAATACCAAATTCCAGCTGTAAACTTGAACCAGAAGAGCTACGCTACTTAAAACAATTATTAGCGAAAAATGTATGTAATTGTAAAATTTGTAGCGGTTACGAGAAGTCTTTAGAAAAAATAATAGATTACCGCGACAAGCAAATTCAAGTGTCAGATCAATGTTTTGACAAAGAAATATCTAGGGCTGTATCAGCTCAAATTCTTGATCAAACCCAATCTTTACACAAATCCGCAATGTGCCCGGGTTGCTATATGGCCATAAATTTATGTCGACAAAAAGATTTTAAGATTTTGAAAGATGAGGAATCTGAAACTAAAACAGAAATGTTTTGCTGTGATAAATCAACCGAGAATACATTTAAGGTTGCAGAGAAATCTACTTCAGACACAAATAAATGTGAGCTTAGTAACACTATCGTTTCACTAAGTAAAGTTGTTTCTGAAGTATCAAATGTAAATGAATCTCGCGAAATCAGAAAAGAGCCGACATCTTATTTAGGGTATAAAGACAAAACTCCTGAAACAGTGGCTATTTATAGTAAATGTCATTGCATGTCGAACTTTATCAATTCTATTAGACCACCTTTAACAACATTTAATATTTATAATCAGTGAACGATTATGTTTTTTTACTCTATTAGACAATGAAATCCTTCTTTGTAGTTTGAGATAGATATGTACCAATGTTTAATAAAATGATTAAAAAAACAGAAAAAAAAATATATTTGATAATTAATTAAATTTCACACTCAAATAAATATATCAACATTTAGATATAATAATGTATTAGTACAAAAAACGGCATCTATACCAAGCTGAAATATTTATATGATATTGTTACGAAGCTGCATAATGCTTGATAAATCTTGCTGATGGATCCGACACTTGCACCCATTTAGGCATCCAGTAATATGGTGTAAAGTTATGTTGACCCGAAAATGATTTTTCAAATATGTATCGGTAATATTTAGATTCAGAAGTATTGGGTTGCACTCCGGTATAGCAAGGAATTTCTTTTGGTAATCTTTCTTTAATTATTTCATCAATCGTTGTGAATAAGGACTTTTTCACAGAAGCGACGCCGTCACTAAATGCCTCTTTGTGCCTAAATAAAATTGAGTCAGGTAACAGGCCACTGTTGGCAAAACTGTTACGCAGTAAATGCTTCTCGACACCGTTTTGTGGCTGGCGTAAAGAAGGTTCGATATTAAGATAGTGGTTAGTAAATTGAATATCTAAGAATGGTACTCGAAGTTCCAAACTAAATGCACTTGTTGTACGATCTGCTCTTAATCCGTCGTATAAATATATATCTGAAAGTAAGCGGATACTTTCATCATGAGCAGCTTTAGCATCTGGAGCGTCTCTAAAGTAAATATACCCTTGAGCGACTTCATCTGCACCTTCACCACTAAACACGACAGTCGTGTCTGTGTTCTCTTTAATATACTTTGCGAGAAGATACATCGGTAAGCTAGCTCGTATTGTTGTTATATCGTAAGATTCTAAATGGTATATAACATTATCTAATGCTTGTTTTACATCATTTTCATCAAATTTGACCTCATGGTGTTCGGTTCCAAGATGTTCAGCAACTGTGCGTGCAGCAATAAGATCAGGAGAATCTCCCATGCCTATCGCAAATGTTTGTATTTTATATGGCAGTTTGTGTATTTTGGCTAACTTTACTACTAAGGCAGTAATAAGTGAAGAATCTAAACCTCCACTAAGAAGGCATCCTATTCGTCTATCAGACATTAATCTTTTCTTACAAGCTGCTTCTAATAAATAAGCAGTTTTTTCATAAATACTTAACTCTGAGATTTCTTTTTCAGATACGAATGGTAGAAAGCGAGGAGGAGTACCAGGCGTAAAATACTGTTCAGTTTTGTTAAGTTTAACTTTACCTCCCTCCAATATATCCCATTCTTCTAAATGTCCTGGACGAAATTGCCCTAAACTGGAAGTTTCGCTTGCCTTTTGCTTTAATCCAATCAAACCTTTGGCTTCTGAACAAATAGCCATAAAACCATTTTCACTGTCTTGTAATTTAAATAGTGGTCTGACACCGTATGGATCCCTAGCAATGAAAATTTTTCTTTTTTCTCCATCGACTAAGCAAAATGCGAACACACCGTCTAGTTTTTTAACGGCGTCGGTAATGCCAAAGTTCTCGTAACAGTGAATAATTGCCTCGACGTCGCAGTTTGTTTCATATGGGAAATTGTATTGATCTTGAAGTCGTTTACAGTTGTATATTTCGCCGTTACAGATGAGAGTTAATCGAGGGTAACGATGTAGTCGCATAGGCTGCATACCATGTAGACCATCAACAATAGCAAGCCTTTGGAAGCCAAGTGTAGCGAGTGGTTCCCTTGCATCTTGTTCTATTCGCCATGCGTCTGGTCCGCGGTGTACTATTGCAGAAAAACATTTAAGGCAAGTAGCACTCAGGCCGCCGTCAGTTCCAAATGTTGCCCAAATTCCACACATTATCTGAAAAGTTAAAATATTATTATTTTTTTTAAATTTAAACATTGTAATTTAATGTTTCGAATGTGATGAATATTGCATTTAATAGTGTAACCATTTTTAAACGAATTGCTTTGTGATTAATCACCCATATTATATTGTATTGTCAATGCAATCAAAACAGATTAAAAATCCTGAAATATTATGTGAAACTATGTAATATTATATATGATAAGAAAATTATAGTATTATTTTGCTTAATCGGCATGTTTATGTTACCCGCTTTAAAGTATCATATTGCTTATGTATGCTTGAAATACAGTAAAAATACTAATTACAAGAGCCCTAATTATTTTACGAGGGAAATTGTATATATTTTTTAAATTGAAGACATGTAAATTTTACGGTATAACCTTTCGAGTCAGCGTTTTGTTGAATGTGTTACGAAGCCTAATTACATTTTAGGGAGCAACTGAAATAGACGTACTAAGTATGTATTTGTATTTCAAATAGGTACAAATGTACTTCGATTACAAGTATATGATAATATAAATACTGGCCACGTGTATCATCAATCATTATCGTACGCACTCAAACCTGAATTGTAACTCGAATATATTTACATGGGTCATAAGTCTCGAACAAAGTATATTACGTTTGGAGCATGGCATACTTTGCTTATATTTATATTTATAATATGCTTCTGCACCAGTATTGCTATTAGCAATACAGAAATATATATTACTTTAGCTTTTAAAATTTTCATTCGGTCTAAAGGTAGAAGGAAGGAAGACAAGATACCCTAAAACGGACTCGTTCACACTGCATTAGATTTTGTATTATAATAATAACACATGTTAGTCCAGTTGTTATAAGACTGCAGATCTTCCTTCAATCAGTTCGAATCCCAGCTCGGGTCGACTTAAAATAGGTTTCTTCGCCAAGAAATTTTCAACAACAGCCTTGAGTTTGTAAGTTGGTAATGTACTCGACTTTTATAGACTTATCGTGCCTCGAAAATAAGGTAATGCTGTTGATCCTATTGAACTTCAACTGGTTGTGTCGGATTGCCGCCCCATAGGTTCATATTTATTCCTTAGCAGTTTGATAGTCTCCATCAGTAATTTTATGAAATGTCAGAATCGATCGGGAATAAGGAGGCCATCATAAGAACACGAAACAAATATAAATTGCTACTTAAATAATAGATAACAATCAGTTAAACGTTTTATGTACGTCGTGACATCGGCGCGATATCATAGACAATAATCGAGATAAAAGATTTGAAAAAAAAACTTTATATTGAACGTACGTAACGTATAGATTAATGACCTATACGTTCACACTACACGACACTAAAAATACATAGGTTAATGACACTAAGAATATATAAGTTAATGACCTTTATATTCTTAGTGTCAATTTTATTTTATTTGTTATATCACACACACACATTTTAAAAACAAAGTCCCTCTCTGCGTATGTCTATCTGGCTGAACGTGATAAACTCAAAAACTACCGTACCGATTTTCATACGGTTTGCACCAATGGACAGTGATTCATGGGGAAGTTTTTGGAATATAATTAATTAAAGTTTTGTAAGTATTTTTTATTTTTTTATTTTATTGTATAGGTTGGCGGACGAGCATATGGGCCACCTGATGGTAAGTGGTCACCAACGCCCATAGACAATGGCATTGTAAGAAATGTTAACCATCACTTACATTGCCAATGCGCCACCAACCTTGGGAACTAAGATGTTATGTCCCTTGTGCCTGTAATTACACTGGCTCACTCACCCTTCAAGCCGGAACACAACAATACAAAGTACTGCTTTTTTGCGGTAGAATATCTGATGAGTGGGTGGTACCTACCCAGACGAGCTTGCACAAAGCTCTACCACCGAGTATTAAGAGTATGTTGTTTTTTTATTAACTATGATTGTTGAAGATGTCGGAAGAGACTTGTCGGACTGGCGCTGCGCCGTAAACCGTTATAGTTAATACATAATGTATTAAGATATAAATATTTTATTTAGACCTTAACAAGGCCCGCGCGAAGCCGGGTTAGGAAGCTAGTTTAATATAATTATGAATATATTTTAGACGACATTTTAATGATGTTTTTTTTTAAATATTTATAGGGCTTAAGAATTAAGAATATTATTATATAAATATAAATGTTACGCAATAATTGGCTTACTCATATTTTATATTGTTTGAACATATAAATATTTATAAAACCGGATTTTTTGCACCATCTGGATGTAAGAAAATGTCATAATGACACGTTTTCCTCCAACCAAAATAGCTCAATAACATAATATTATTAACAATATAAATACTTATAAATACAAACAGTCTTTAGTATTATAGTTTGTTAGTGTATAAACGTGGACTTTAAATTTCAATATAAATTATAATAAATGAATAAAATAATTGATTGATTTAATAATACATAATATATACCAATCATTATAATTTTTATATTAAATTTGTTTATTTTATTTTTGCCGGTTTATGTCGATACGATTTAAATTATAATCAATAATTTAAATTACATTACACTAAAATTACACTAATATTACCTTTGATTATCTGGAAATTGTTTTTTTTTCAGATCGAAGTCAGCGTTCCTTATATTCTACAGCTGTTATCTTACGTAGCAGTTTAAAATCTAATGTATTGTTAATATGCTTATTTTAAAATTTTTTAGGTTACTTTTAAGAGGTATCGATCAGTTACAAAACACTGTATTTGTATTTATTCACTAATTTTATGGCATAATTAGGTAAACTTTGCCGCTACTCTTACTTCTATTCTACAGTGTACTACACTACTAGTTTTTATAGATACAGACACACGTGTAGTGTACAAATGATCGACATGACACAAATATGTCATATTGGCATAATACAGGGCTGCCATGCTATTCGCATTTGCTCGTAAATAAAAAAAATTGTACACTAAACTTCCACCATTTTATTCAAGTCATTTTCGGTAAATCTTATAATGAGTACCTGATAATATTTTCTTAGTATTTACGTAACATAAGATCATTGCCATGAATTTTTAAGGAATATTAAAATATTATCCTCATTTTTTAGATCAAATTAAAGATTTCTTATTTAGTACAAATAACTGTTAGGAATTATATGAGAATTTATTAAAAATTACTAAATTGTCTTTGCTTTCATTGTAATATCATTGATTTGAGGCTATTTTGCAAGCCTCAAATCAATGATATTATGGTTGTATGGATTAAAACCATAACTTTTACGGATCTTGTAGTTTCACAATGGTTCCTCTCTGTGACACAAGATTGTACCAGCATTATTTATTTTTAAAGTAAATATATTTTTAAGCTAAATATTAATAAACATTATATTAAATCAAATCAGTTCATTTTCAATTTAAAATTAATTTAGACGAATAGTAGGAAAACACTCATCTGGTAACATTCCTTCAAGGAAATGAGTGAGATAGAACTATTTGAGTAATAATGAGAGTGAAAGCAATATATGTATTAGAAGAAGTTTGGTTTCGAATATTGAAGTAATTAATTTCACTTTTCAGTTAAATGATGCAACATATGAGCTACACCTATGGTCATATAGCATCATCTTCTTGTTACTTAAGATGAAATAACACCATGGTCAATACAGAATGCAAATAATAGAAAAATGAAACGTTCAACTCATTATCTAAAAACAATTACAAATATTTGAATAAATACTTTATAATTTATAAATTAAAATGGTGCCGCATTGTAATTTTTTTTGGCTAACGGTAAAAATTGCGACAAATTTAATAAATTAATGCGTTGTCGAAATATAATAATTTATACAAATATGTCTATCATAAATATTTTATAAGTGTTCAAGTTTGAAGGGTGATTGTGTAATTACAACAATAAAGGGGAAGGCATCTAAAATGTTTCATGTTAGGAAAACTTCGTAACGAATGGTTGATACACTTCTTCTTCTTTTCTTTCTTCGTTCTAATAGTGTCAGTGCAAAGTAAAGTAGACCGTTCGCTTCTCTGAAATTATAAAACCATCTACCAGCTACCAACTTCCTTTTATTTTATTCCATTTATTTTCCCACCTAGTAGTTCAATTATCCACTTATTCACCTTTCCATTCACACGTTCTACTATCAATATAACATATATAAAAAAATAATGTAAGTATATATCTATATATAGTTCAATCCAAAAAACACTAAATACGGGTTCAATCTTTCGCCCATTGAAAGAGCCGGATATTGTCAGTCAATCGTGTTCTCAATTTATTATGTTAATAAGGTTAAGGCGGCGGGAGATATATCTATTCATAAATTCCATTGTATTCCTTAATGTTGTAATGAATAAATTATATTTTGATTGAACAATTCAAAAACAAGACATTTTTCTATATCGCCATAGATTAAATAGTTTGTGTTCTACTGTTAAATATTAAATGCTAAAATTACTTGTTGCTTTTCATAGATGGCGTTGTCAACTAAGTTTAATTCGTAAGGTTACTATTTAAACTTTTTACTTTAAAATTGAATTGTAATAAATTAAAGTATTTGCTATCAATATGGATTATTCTTAAATAATTATTTTATCAAAATTCCCATTTAGTAACTGTAGTTACATTAAACGTTCATTATTGTATTTTAATTTCTGCTAGATTATTATAGATGCCGACTTATATATATGGACCACCGCACATTTGGAAGTGTAAGTGATTTTAGGTGAAATAAAAAAAAAAGATTCATGTTTTTGTACAAAATTAATTTTGCTTGAAAATAATTTGTCACCATATAGTTTCTTACTTTATCGTTTAACAATGAAAGTTATATTACGACATGTGCAAAAACTTTGCTATGGATAATTAATCACATTCCGTTCATCTATAAAAATATTATAAATATACAATGATCACTTCATATTATAAAAAACTAAGTCCCTCCATCTGTTTGTCTGTCTGAAAGCGATAAACTCAAAAACTACCCATTGGCTTTTCATATGGTTTTCACCAATGGACGAAGTGATTTTTAAGGAAGGTATAGGGTTTTCCATTAAGGGCGCTTGATCGTGCAGAACTTCCATCGTAGCGTGTGCTGTGTGGCACGTAGCGCCGTCCTGTTGAAACCACATGTTGTCCAGATCCATATTCTCGATTTCAGGCCAAAAGAAGTTGGTTATCATCGACCGGTATCGCTCACCATTGACGGTGACGGCCACACCATTATCGTTTTCGAAAAAATACGGACCAATCACGCCTCCGGCCCAAAATCCGCACCAAACAGTCACTTTCTGCGGGTGCATTGCCACTTGGTGAACCTCGTGTGGATTGGTCTCGTCCCAAATACGGCAATTTTGCTTGTTGACATAGCCATTCATCCAAAAATGCGCCTTGTCACTGAAGATGATTTTTTTGCCAAAATCGGCGTCAACTTCCAACTGCTCTAATGCCCAGTCAGCGAACACACGGCGCTGTCTATGGTCATTAACCTTGAGCTCTTGGGTCAGCTGGATCTTGTACGGGTGCAGGCTCAAGTCACAACGCAAAATTCGCCAAGTTGTCGTCTGCGAAAGGCCGAGTTCCTGTGCGCGACGCGGAATTGACTGCCGCGGGTTTTCGAGGACACTGTCGCGCACAGCGGCGATATTCTCGGCAGATCTCGCGTTACGTTGACGCACGGGAACCGGCTGATTGTTAACTGACCCGGTTGACTCGAATTTGTCCACCAATCGACGGATAGTCGACTCGGCAGAACGATCATCGCGACCGTAAAACGGGCGAAGTGCGCGGAACGTTGCTCGAACTGAAGACCCATTTTCATAAAACAATTTTATGATTTGCACGTGCTGCTCGACACTGTAGCCGGCCATGGTGGTTTGGGAGGACGGAATGAATATAACACACTGCATTTGACAGCTGTCACTCAAACAACATGGCCGCAATCAGCTGTCAAAGTTCAAGCGTCCCTATTGGAAAACCCTATATAAGTGTATAATTAATGGGTTAGTGTAATTGTCTGAAGTAAAAATTGTTGACTAGAAGCTTGTGACTTTACTGGCGTGAGGCGCGTAAAGCAATAGAATTTTATGTATAATGATATTTCATAATTATACAACTTTATTCTACCTATGCAATGCTGGGACGGAGAGCTAGTAGACTATAATATAACGTCATACTGCGACAGACGGCCATTGCAAACCGTGAAAAGATAGTATTAGCTATATATTCAGATTTTTTTAAATACAAATTAATTTACTAAGAGATAGAATGTTTTTAATCACTCTTAACACTTCCGACATATGACTATTTATCACGGAGATCCACACAAAAAATGATAAAACTATAGTAAAGCCTTTGTTTTGCACGCACTTATTATACGCACTATTTGTTTGTATGTACATACATATTTATGCTATGCCAGCGCTCTTGCTCCGTACACAAGTAATTTAAAACTCTGACAATATTGTGAATGCTAAGTTGCATGAACTGAATGTTTGCCTACCTAAATTAAAGCTAAACTAAAACCAACTTTACCTACTTTAGGTACAGTTACAAATTACAATATAGCTTGGCTAAATAAAATATTTATTTATGTAATATAAAAAAATAAATGTAATATCTGATCTGATATAGGTATATAATATTAATAAGCAAAACAAAAATACTTTAAATAATTAGAAATAAAGAGTATTTTTTTAATATTAAAATATGCGCAGTCGGTGCTTTTGAGGGAGTTGCAAGAGGTTTATTAATTAAAAGTTAAAGCCGGTGTATCTAAACGAGTTTGTGAACTTTTTGAGTAAATGAAGGACAAAAGCTTTTTTTACATTATATTATATTTTTTTATTTATTAGATAATATATGGAATGACCACCAGACGGTAATTCAACAGCACCACCACCACCACTAACTAAAATGTTAAATCTCTTGTGTCTTGTTAATTACATTGGCTCACTCTCCGTTTCAACCGAAACACAAAAATACTAAGTCTTGTTCTTTGGCGGTAGTCTACGTGATGACTGCTATCTACCCAGACGAAACCCTGTCTTGTACCTATTTGTAATTATTGCATAATTAAAATTATTTATTATATATATATATATTATAGTAATAGTATGGTTTAAATAATAACGTAATTGTATCATTCAACGAGCGATATGAACAACTAGCTTAGGTGGCTGTAAGGAACTGAACGTCTTATAGAAGTAAAAAGGATCATACCCTAAGCAGCAAATGATTACGGCACCTTTACTGTACTTTTTAGAGGATAATTCATTGATTCGGTGAGAATAGGTTACTTTAAGGCACTTTGTGCATCCTACAGCAGTTACTACGTAGGCCGACTCGTACGCACTTTGTAAACCAGGCTTAACGCTTACGCTAGCCACAAGACTTGTCTTCATAATAAAATTCAATGACAGACAACGCACAGCTTAAGCCGGTGGTATTACGATAAAGTTTATCGTAAGAACCTTATTTTATGTAGATGAGCAATAACAAAGGATTTTAGATTTAATTCATCCCCAAAGAGACTTAAATAAGGATTTTGTATTGAAGTTACGTCATCCTTCTTCGGGTAAAAGCTGCATGCCCACTGAGCAATATCAACTTAATTAATGTTTTTTATTTAAGAATTAATCTATTGTTATTGTAAGGTTTTTTCAATAAAGAAAAAGAAGACTTAAAAATATCAAATATACGTAAAGATTTAATTTCAGCGTTTTTATACAAACTTTTATTTGTTTTTTGTGGAAAAGTTTTAACAAGCGTTCCTTGTAGAATGTGGCAAGGGTCTGTTACGTTGAACTTTTATTGTTGCCCCTTGTTTTTGAAGACGATTTGAAGGAATTTAATATTAAATGTTGAAGATATATAGTATTTATAATGGAATGAGCCGTCACGGGACGCCTGGCAGATGTGAAACATCGAATGAATTAAAATGATGACGGTTTGTTTATTCATTTAACGTTTATTTTCATTAAATACAAAAATTTTAAATTTAAAAATTTATTTCAAGTTACTTAATTCGACAACTTAATTCTTTTACTTAGTGACTGAATATAAAATTATTAATTAATTAAATTATTAATTAATTAAATTGATTATTAATAAAATATTAATTAATTAAATTATTAATTAATTAAATTAATTATTAATAAAATATTAATTAATTAAATTATTAATTAATTAAATTAATTATTAATAAAATATTAATTAATTAAATTATTAATTATAATTAATTAAATTATTAATTATAATTAATTAAATTATTAATTATAATTAATTAAATTATTTATTAATTAAATTAATTATTATTATAATTTTATTAAATGTTTAATATGAATTAATTCGCCACACCGTACGCACTACTACGTATAGGCTGTATATATATATTCCATCCACTCGCCACGCCAACAATCAGTTTAACCCGCGGCTATAGATGTTTCACATCAAAACAAATTCTAATTTGGAAAACAACACACTCATACAAAGAAAATCTAATTTGGTACTAATATAAAATGCTTGTGTAATAATTAATGCTTGTTTTAGAATTACGGGTAAAATATTAGGTGAAAAGCCGTGATGGCCAAGTCCTTAGAAGACGTGAATCTTAACCGATAATACCGAGTTCAAGTCTGGGAAAAAACCACTGAATTTTAATGTGCTTTATTTGAGTTAATAACTAATCTCGAGCTCGGCGGTGAAGGAACATCGTTAGGAAACCTACATATGCCGGGCGAGGCCTGCCACGTTCTAGTTTGTACTGCTTCGTGCTTCAAGTGAAGTCGTCACATCGCATGATCTTGCTCAAAAACAGCCAAACATTGTATTGCAGACTTTTAGTTATAAAAAAAACAAATATATAATTCATGATTTACTGCGAACTAAGAAGTTAAATGAAGACGATATAATTTTATTGCTCTACGAAATTTCTAAGAACAAAAAGTTCATTGTTATGTAAGAGACTTGACGGGGAAGGTCACTGAATTTTTGATGTCGCATAATTAGGGTAACGCAAGACAATGAATATTTACAATATTTTTTTTCTTATATTATATGACTATATAACTAGTTTCTGCCCGCAGCTTCGCCAAAGTATGAGGGGGGCAGGGAATTGCTAGGTAACCTATGTCCTCTTCTGTACCCCTGACGTGTATGCAAAATTTCATTTAATGATTGGTTTAATTTTTTTTAAACGCCCATAGACAATGGCAGTGTAAGAGATGTCAACCATTTCTTACATCGCCAATGCGCCACCAACCTCGGGTACTAAGATGTTATGTCCCTTGTGCCTGTAATTACACTGCCTCACTCACCCTTCAAACCGGAACACGACAGTACCAAGTACTGCTGTTTTGCGTTAGAATATCTGATGAGTGGGTGGTACCTACCCAGACGAGCTTGCACCAAGCTGATACATCAAGTTGATACATGAAAGCGTAAATTAGTAAGGATTTAACAGACAGACAGCATTTGATTTTAAAGATCACAAATGTTTCATAATAACAGTCAACATAAAAGACTTACGGCCTTATTCATAAACGTTGCTTAGTTACTGTTTAGTTAAACACTGATTTGTCTTTTTCTGTCATTATTGATTTGACATACGAAAGAAGAAGACAAAATATTGTTTAACTAATCACCAGTTAAATGAAGTTTATGAATAAGGCGGTAAATGTGTCAGAATAAATTCTACCTTTGATCCATCTCGTCTCTTACATATGAAGGTCATATATAATATAACAGTATAATCTAAAGACTGATTGCCATACATATCCAAACTAAATTCTGAATCTGTCAGAATCCTTGATTATTAATGTTAATCGATATTTGTAATTATTAACAAATAACATGTAATTAGTATTAGTGATCTGTAATCATTGCACACTGTAATGGTAGACGATAAGGTCACACACACACACGCACGCACGCACGTGCGCACGCACTCACACACACACACACACACACACACACACACGCAACCATATATCCCAGTCGCTCACCTACAAATACAATAATTCTAAGTATTGGTGTTAGGCTGTAGAATACGAATGTTATCGACCCAGAGGGGCTACACATAGCCTTTCAGCCCTATAATAAATTACAACATACACTCGGCGTCAAAAAAATCGCACCTTTTGAAATTTTGACTTCAAGCGAATAATACTCTTAACTTATTTATTGTACCCTACCAAAATTAATATCATTTGAAAGCACAATTAATACACTTTAAAAACGCGTATCGTTCTTTTCTGTAAAAACAATAATCACGAAACGTTAGGGTCTTTAAAAAAAAAGTGCTGAAAAGCTCATTAGAGGACTCACTACTTGTGCCAACTTGGACACGAATAAAAGGGGGGGTAAAAATTAATTATGGGTCATTAGCTATCCAGACATCACAGAAGTCACACCTGAACAGCTCCAGTAAGAAAAAAACCCTGAAAAATGGATATCACGGCAGAAGAAGCAGCTCAAGTGGTAGCACTACTGCAATCAGGACTACGCCAAGTTGATATTGCTCGACAACTCAACATAAGCCGTTTCCGGGTGAAACGAGTACCCCAGCGGTTCCAGGAAACTGGAGGCTACATCAGGAAGCATGGATCCGGAAGACGACGTTGCACTTCCGACAGAGACGACCGCTATATTGTATCGACGTCTTTGCGTAACCGATTCTCCAACGCTGTTGAGCTGCAAAAGCAGCTACGAACAGCTCGGAGGACGTCGGTGAGCGTCTCCACAATAAGAAGAAGGCTACGAGAGAAGAAAATCCAGGCCCGCAGGGCTGCTACTGGCCCCAAATTGACAGCAGAGCATAGGCGAGCCAGACTTCAGTTTGCCCGAGACCACGTGGATTGGACGTTCGACCAATGGAAGTCTGTCCTCTTCTCCGACGAGACTAGGGTATGCCTTTTCTGTAATGATAGGCGTAGAAGAGTGTACAGGAGGCAGGAGGAACGGTACTCACAGGCCTGCTTTGAAGAAACCGTCAGCTACAGAGGAGGATCCTGCATGTTCTGGGGCGGAATTTCAATCCAAGGAAAAACCGACCTTGTGTGCGTCTCCTGCACTGGAGGTGCACGTGGCCAGGGGTCCCTGACTGCTCATCGGTACATTACAGAGATACTGGAGGACCATGTGGTCCCGTATGCTGGTTTTGTCGGGCCTGAATTCACATTCATGCACGACAACGCCCGCTCCCATACGGCAATCATTGTTCGGGACTACCTGAATCAGGTTGGGAACCCCGTGATGCAGTGGCCAGCGAGAAGTCCTGACCTGAATCCCATAGAGCACCTTTGGGATGATCTGAAACGCCGGGTGCGGTCTCGTGATACTGCCCGTGCCACCCTTGAACAGCTTCGGGACACCGTCGTCGAGGAGTGGAGTGACATTCCTCAAGAACGCATCGTGACGTTGGTGAGGTCAATGAAGGATCGCATGGAGGCTGTAATTAGGGCTAATGGGAGGTAACGCTGGTTCTAAGTTTAGTTTTAAGAATTTGTTTTACTGTATTTTTTAATTTTGTTATGTTTTTAGATTAATTAAATTAAGTAATTTTGGCGTGTTTTTCCTTTTTTCATGAAATATGTTTTTTATATGCTTAGTAATCACTATCACAGTTTTATTATTTAAAGGATTCAATAACCTTTAAAATGAGGCCCCACACTTATACCTTACCATAGATGAAATAGGGTTCATAGTTGCTTGAAGTCAAAATACCAAAAGGTGCGATTTTTTTGACGCTGAGTTTATAAATAATGTAAGTCTCTGGTAGTAAACACTTTTCAGACTGAAGATAATTATGTTTCATGTTATTAAAGGTCTTCTTTGACGTTTGTGGAAATTCGAAGGTCGGGATTTCGATAGAATTATATAGAAAGCGATGCTCCACAACCTTGAAATAAATCACACAGTTACCCAATGAATTTAACTAACGTCTGGAGCATTCGAATTTAAGATAATGTTTATGGATAAGTGTAAAAAAAATCAGAAAAATCACTAAAACGTGAAAAGTCGCACTTCCTTATTGACACGAAATTATCGTAATCGTCGAGAATTTATAAATGAATTTTATCAAATAATAAAGTTAAAACTATAAAGAAACGTCTGGAGTCTTCATTTTTTAATAAACATTTTCTTATTTTTTGTTATAATAAATTACAATGAAATTGTACGCATTTTCTTATTCGAGCCGCCGATAACCCTCGCAGATCAGTCGGCCACGCGCCTCCGAAGTGAGAGCACGTCGGTTTGCGCCGCATTGATAGATCGCGATCGAACCGTGTACTTCACACAAAATCAATGTGTGCGTAAATAGCGTATTTAGTATTTATTATTATTCACCGACTGTTCATCATAAATTTTAGGACGCGCACCGGCTTATGTATTCTGTTTTTTTTTTGGTATTTTTAGTGTTTTATCATTTGATACGATATTTTTACTGATAATATTTTGTATATTTTGTAGTTTGATAAAAAAACAAAAAATAACTCGAGTTGAAATTCTAACTAGTTACATAATTATAACACTCTCATATATAATGATACATTGCAATTTTTTTATAAATAAATATAATTTTTTGAAATAGTTATATATATAATTACTTATTTCGTCCATTTCCGAGTTATATTGGTCAGTAAAACAACAACTGAGGCAATAAATTTACTGTCGTAAAAATTCAAATTATTCTTATTTTCATTGATAACGTAAAACTAAACAAAGTATTTATAAATAGTGTTTTGGACACTAAATAATAAAAATGACCAAATCCCATTTATGCATAAAACGAAACACGCGTGATGGCCCATCTAAAAAACCCTCATTAGTCAGTAAATTACTGACTCTCAACTCAGCGGGAAATATAGTACTCAAGTAGAAATGCGTAGAACGAAGTACATAATCCTTGTTATTGTGATCTAAGAACAGTAGTGGCATCACACTAAAGAACACACTTCCAATTGTAGACCGCCACGCTTGTATATAAAATAAGCTGCGTTAAAAACTTCAATACCGCGATTCAGGGATTATACATTTTTATAAAATTTTTCTTTAGAAGTTTAATTATTTTATGTATTTATTCACATTTTTTTTATATTGAGTAATTAAAGAAATAAAACATTTATTATTACAGTAATAATAATATTGTTTTTATTATTTTAGCATAAAATGTTTGTTTTAGTTTTTGTCACGTCAAAGTGCCATATAGTGAGAATATACGAAACGTTTTCATGCGCAGGTATCTTACTTATTTATCTACACAGGAAAATCTCGCGACAAGCTTTTATATCATATAAATTGTGTAATGACGTAATATAATGAATTTATTAAAAGTAAGTACAATTTATACACTAATAATCACGCTGTAGCAGTACATCGCTACCACAACGCATGCCGCAATATATGACGTCATCATTTGAAACAATGGTCAATGAATAGTTCAAAAGAACTGTTTATCTGAAACAAAACACTCGCACTCGATAATCGATATACAACTCTGTAACAAGACGCTCGCTACGATATTTATTTGTAACAAGACGCACGCATTCAATAATGTTTATATAATGTTTTTCTTGTATTCCTATTGATCTATTTTTATTTCACTTTTTGTATATATTATACTTGTTCCGTTTTTTAATAAAGCATTCCACATCTTTCGTCAATTTTTTTTTTATTATTCCACATAACGACATCAAGAAGTTTAATTATACCAAACTATTCACCTCAACGCTATAGATATGTATTTGACAACATTTCAAAATCAGTGAAAATAAAGTTAAAATTTAGTTTAGGAAAAAAAAGTGCGACGACCCCACTCTGCGTACGTATATGTGTGCGTGCCGTGCCCGAGCCTCGATCGTTGCGACAGTAGCGCTAAAAACGTAAAACTTCGTGCGGCGGAACGTCAAAGAAGACCCTTAATACTTACGGAACACTGTTAATATCTGTTTAACACGAACTTGGCCGTCTTTATTTTTAAACGGCTGTTGCTCTAATTGCAATAATAATTATTGCCTCATTAGACTTTGTTTTTTACGTTCTCTTCTGGCATCTTGATAAACGTTCATTAGACGGGTTTTTAATGCGGGGAGTTATGTTGATTTTTTATTTTAATGTAAATAAAAAAGCCCTCTGAATTTGTAACTTAATTAATGTATTTTATATTAAATGAATTTGCAATTATTATACAAAATGTATTTATTATTTATAACAGTAATGTACAAATTAGTTGTAGAAAGTAACGGAAAGAAATAATAATAATTGAAAAATTAAAGTAACAGTTCATGAATATATAAATAGTTACAAAACGAATATATACACGTGGTAGAATTTTATCCGACATAAATCCTCCTCGCGATATTTTCTTTCACCGAAAACAAAACCACGCCAATACATAACTTGTCCGGATTCCACGTGTTTTATACATTGTGCTCTATTCTTATTTATGACTATCTGTGCCTCGCGGCTGCACCCGCGTATAATTAATAAAAATATAATAAATTATTTTATTACTATAATAACACACACGCGCACACACACACACACGCGCACACACAGACACACACATATGGCTACTGGTAAAGAAATGCGTAATTAACGATTAGAAAATTAATTTTCATAACATACCGTAGGGTTCACCGATCTTATATATGTCTAACATTTGCGCCATCACATGTTCTTTGTGTGTACCAATTTTCATCAAGATTGGTTAAGCCGTTCTTGAGTTATAAGAAGACATACAGACAGACAGACAGAAATACAGACAAAAATGAAAAAAATAGTATAATGTGAATCACTGCATCATAAAACGATTATTTATCATAAAAATAGGTGAAAAAAAATGTACAGACAGAAGCAATAGATTTATATAGTAGTATGGATAACATCCTTTAATTAATAACTGAACTAAATTGTTCTACGTGACTCGCTTCATGTGTCCTTTTGTTACGTTATTTATACTAAACATAAATGGGGTTTTTTATTGAAATCATATCTATGAATAGCATATTCGAACCACAGGAATAAAAACAAATAATCAACATTGACATTGAATGACGTGACGTGATATCATTGGTCGAGAAACATCATAGACAATTCAAGATAATTATGTATGTAAGAATGACCAATTTAAAAATCGCAAGCGAACCGAATAAAAAAAAAAGAGGTTTTTCTAGTGATAACGTAGCAAAACTATTGGTTAATCGCTCGGAATATGTGAATATAAACTTGGTAAACCAAGCAACCTACCAACTAACCAACCAACCAACCTCTTTACTCCTTCTTTGATTTTTCCAAGAAAATTTATAAAATTCTTAAAATAATCTGTTTATTGAATAAGCATATAAAACCGCACAAGGAATGAAAGGATAAATGGAGTTTACTGAACTCGACCCCTATGACAAACTATAGAAATAAATTCCAATAAAAATAAACATTTTTCATATATACATGCGAGTAATTTTAAATCGTTATTTTAAATTCAATTAAGGTTACCACCGGCTTAGAATGTCGATTCTACCGAGAATTATCGGCAAGGAACTCAGTAGATACTTTAAACTCTTTTCCGAGAGTTAAAGTACATTGGAAATTAAATACAATCGAATTTTTATTTATCCTACATGAAAATCAATGAATGTTAACTCCACAATTTTATAAAATAATGATATTGTGCGGTCGGGGGACCCCCGTCAGAAACGAAGTTCTGTGCGAATTTTTTTAGACCGTGTTTTTTTTTTTATTGTATAGTTTATGGGCCACCTGATGGTAAGTGGTCACCAACGCCCATAGACAATGGCATTGTAAGATATGTTAACCATCACTTAGATTGTCAATGCGCCACCAACCTTGGGAACTAAGATGTTATGTCCCTTGTGCCTATAACATATACACTGGCTCACTCACCCTTCAAACCGGAACACAACAATACAAAGTACTGCTGTTTTGCGGTAGAATATCTCATGAGTGGGTGGCACCTACCCAGACGAGCTTGCACAAAGCTCTACCACCAAGTATATATTAATAACATAGTATAAATTTTAAAATGTACATTTTAATTGATTGTATTACTGTATTTTGTCATACCAAAAAGCACCTCAACCTCCTTTATATCGATCTCCTAAATTCGAACGCCCAACGCATCGCATTTTGTAGCATTGGGTGGCACAGTATGAACTCTATTTCGTTATATGACGTGACCTTGGGCCGCTGCATTTGACTCTACTGTAAGCCGCGAAAAATAACTTCTTTCCAAAAAAATTATGTAATGTCCTCCAGACCGATTTTGGTCACAGCGGCCAATCTCAAGAGAGGTTAGCCAACTGCGCAGGAGATATTATGGTGTACAAGTGTGTGCGCAAACACAGGTGCACTCTCTATTCCCCAGCTCTTATAATCCGGTGGGGACGGCAATCCACTCGACCGGAAAGAGTTTACGCGCCGGACCAACAGCTTTTCGTGCTTTCCGAGGCAGGGAAGTGTACACACTTCCAAGTTAAAGACTTCAGGCTGCTACTTAGAATTTTCTGACAGTAAACCCAATAACTTTTTACTGACCCGACCTGGGGATTGAGCCGAGGACTACCGGGTCTATGGCCTTATATCCAGTCACTAGACCAACGAGGCAGGCAAAAATGAATGTTTGTTTTCGGAGGCTAATGGTCATCTACGTCGATTTTCTACGGAGGATTTATTTGGTGGTAGGGCTTTGTGCAAGGCCGACTGGGTCCACCCACTGATCACATATTCTATCGCCAAGCAGCACTTGGTATTGTTCCGGTTCGAAGGATCAGTGAGCTAGTATAATTTCGTCCATAAGGGACATGAAATCTTAGTTCCCAAGGTTGACGGTGTAAAGAAATATTAATTTACAGCACCAATGACTAAGGACGGTGTTACTTAAAATCAGATGACCTATATACTCGTCCGTTCACCTATTTTATTTAAAAAATAATATGATACGCTCGATCAATTCTCCTGGCTAACAACAAAATATGTTTTATTATAGAGGTGCCTGGAAGAGATCACTTAGTGAAAAGGCCGCCTTTGCATACTGTAATATGTAATATTTGATCTTTGTATTTGTTATGTATATTTATATTTGTAAATTGTATGCAATTAACAATATATAAAATAAATAAAAATAAATGAAATAGGCTGGTTTTAACTATAACTTTAACGCGTGTGAAGCCGCGGCCAGAATAACAAATCTATACTAATATATAAAGCTGAAGAGTTTGTTTGTTTGATCCGGCTAATCTCAGGAACTACTGGTTCGAATTTAAAAAATATTTTTGTGTTGGATAGTCCTTTTATCGAGGAAGGCTCTAGCCTTATTTTTATTTATTATATTTTTATTAATTATACGCGGGTGAAACCGCTGGGCACAGCTAGTATATTATATAATGCAAATGAACGAATTGCTTGTGATCCTCAGAAATAAGAACGAGCAAGTTAAATGCAAGTCTAATAAAAAATAAATTCAAACAAAATAATAGAAAGATGCAACGGCACGGAGAATTCGCCCGTGGAGACTTGTTGTTAAAAAAAATATATTGAACTATAAAACGTAATATGATTTTTTATAAAGAATGCGTTGAATTGCTTTGTCCTGCAGAATCTATGAACGTTGCCGTAAATGTTAATTTAAAGAAATTAAACTGTTGTTTCGCCTTAATTTTGTTTTTGTATATTTATAAAATCTTAAGAATATTTTTAAAGAGAATTAGCAATGACTGTCTTAACGAATTATTATCGTTGGGATCACTAGGCATGCCGTAAACCATAACGCTATTGACGCTTTTAATTTTTAAATCTAATTTAAAATCGTGATTGTATAAAAATATATTAAAAGATTGTACATTAAATTGAATTACGTAGTATTTATACTATTATTAGGAATATTTATTGTACCCTATTATTTAATTAATATTTATCATAGACATAACCGCGAATAGTCATAGAAACTAATTGGCGCTAATTGACTCATTCTATATTTTTTCTTCACATAATGTAACTGTATATAATATGACGTCAAATTTGTCATTTATATAATCCGCATGCACGTAAGTTTAACAAATACAATACGTATTTGTTTAAACAAAATACAAGGAAATAGTTCGGCCAACCACCTTTTCTACGCAAATAGATTAATAGGACAAACCAATAGTTTCGTTACAAAGAGGAAAACAATGAGAATATTTTTCATTTAAATAGAGGGGTGCAATACAAATACTACCATTCACAAAATACGTGTGGAAAATACGTACGTTAGTAAAGAAGAAATAATAGAATGAAGTTTTCAACGATTTTTGTGATGTTAATGGCGGTCGTTGCTCTTTTTGCCGGACAGAGTAGGGCCGACCCTAAATTCAACTTACACGCTATTAGAAAAGGGGGCCGTATAATTGTAAGTTTTAATTTAAATTTAAGTAAACATTTCAAAGTAATATCAATACATCGCAAACCAATGCGCTTTGACTAACAGAAAATTAATTCGCGATTCACTCATCTTCAATTATAACATACAACTTGATATTTTATTTGTTTGTTAAAAAACATAATACTGACAAGAAGACAATACAAATATTCGGATGTCTGTGTGTACGAGTTATCTTGGAGAACAGGAAATAATGTATCTATAATGTAAAATTATTTATCTATTTTTTTTTTTCAGAAAAAGGGTCTTGGATTTGTTGGTGCTGTGGGAACGGCTCATGAAATATACAACCAAATCCGAAATAGGAAAAGCAAAAATTACTAATTTTACATTACAACGAAGATGATACTGGAAATTTTCAATTAATGTAATGTGCCAAATATACTAATCTATTAATTATTGATTTAATTCAGAATAAACTATTCTCAAATTATTTTGTTTTTCAATGTACCTATACAAAAAAACTTTTACCTAGTAAATCGTAAAGTACTTAAGTTTGTGCAAATTTCAAGTTAATTACTTTAGAATTTTAATCAAACAACTTACGAATTTCTTGGGAAAATGAATTGTTTCATTTGCCTATTAAATTTTGTTTTACTTCTTTCAGTAGTTCAAATACATAAATTTATTGTTCATAAAATTAACTTTGTTTTTATTTATATAATACATAAATTAAATTAATTAAGTAATCTTTAAATATTTTTTAAACTGTTTAAATAAATAAACCATTTTTTTAATAAAAGTAACATTTACAACTTAAGCTAAAAAAAGTTGTTTTACTCGGTGGTAGAGCTTTGTGCAAGCTCGTCTGGGTAGGTACCACCCACTCATCATATATTCTACCGCAAAACAGCAGTACTTTGTATTGTTGTGTTCCGGTTTGAAGGGTGAGTGAGCCAGTGTAATTACAGGCACAAGGGACATAACATCTTAGTTCCCAAGGTTGGTGGCGCATTGGCAATGTAAGTGATGGTTAACATTTCTTACAATGCCATTGTCTATGGGCGTTGGTGACCACTTACCATCAGGTGGCCCATATGCTCGTCCGCCAACCAATACAATAAAAAAAAAAAAAAAAGGTGAGTAATCAAACAATGTCTTTTTCTTTCGCACGTCAAAACAATGATGACGGAAAGAGAAAAACAATGTTAAGGCCGTTAAATATTATTAAAAAAAAAAAATTAAGTTTAACTGTTTATTATGTAAGAAATTTTTGAGCAGCATCCTAGTGAGATGGCGTCGTTTTGATAAATATGTGATTTTTCTTTTAATTTATATAAAAAAATAAGTTATATACAATACGAAAATAATCATTAAAATTAGTTCACAATTGAAAGATTTACACGTTAAATAAATCACAAATCGAATAGACTTTTAACCCCTCTTAAGGCTGCAATATTTTTTTCAAAATTACATCTACTTATACATTAGTATTTGTTTGTATAAAACATAAATGTAAAGAAGATAAATAACTCAATTGAAACATTAGAAATTGGTTAAACATTTAACATAAAATAAAAATTGTTCATAAAACGAAAGTTGTTATTGTTTGTATAAAAAATAATTAATAAAGTGCTAGTAATTTATTGCCTTAATTTGAAAGTTAGTTTTTACCGGAATCCAATTCAAATAAACTTTTGGTTTTATTGCTTGGAATATTCATCGTTTGAAATTAAAAGTCTTATAAAGGAGTTACCTTTTCTTTTTCATTTCAATAAATGAAAATGTTTTATTTTTTGTATTTTTGTCATTTCTTTAACTATTCTATTATAATGTTATTTAATTTTGTTATTACTGCACCACCTACCTCATATCCAATATGGGTTATTCCGTACACCGTTGGTTGCCTGGAAGAGATCGCTATGTAGCGATAAGGTCGCCAAAATTGTATGCTATTTTTATTTAGGCTGTCTAAGTTTTTGTAAAACAATCTGTTGTGGTGTACAATAGAGTATAAATAAAATAAATAATGAACTTTGGTGAGGTGATCTGTGATCTCCAGTGAAGGCCCTTGTCTAACAAACTAGATATTTTCTTTGTATCAAACAAATCCTTGTTGTTAAATATAAACATTTTATGTAGACCCTTTTTTCACGCATTGGAAACCTTCAGAAAGGTACCCGGTTCTCTTGTGGGATAGGAACCGGGTTATGTGGGATTCTTACCTACTAAAACCACTGCGATGGCCGTCCTTGGCACAGATCGGAGAGGCTGCGGGATTATGTTGATATAACGCATCCGCGGCCCCGCTCGTGGCTTATTCTAACCGTGCGAAGCCGGGACGCGTGGTTCGTTCTAATTATAATTTAAGTAGAGAGAGTTCACAACGCAGGTATTGATATAATTATTGTTTTGAATAATGTTAAAAATATACAGGAAGAGCCAGTAAACGTTCATATGTATCCAGGTGGGGGTGTTTAT
The DNA here is from genome assembly GCA_905220585.2 of Nymphalis polychloros. NCBI lineage: Eukaryota > Metazoa > Arthropoda > Insecta > Lepidoptera > Nymphalidae > Nymphalis > Nymphalis polychloros. Next base: position 11,252,801 of record HG992253.1, on the reverse strand, counting down.
GTGTGGACAGGTCGGGGTAGAGATAGGCACATCTTTACCCTACCTAGAACTACCTAGAATTTTAAATTTTTAAGTAAATATTATTCATCAGATATTCCATCAGCTAATTATTCAAGAAATAATATTATAACAACAAATGAAAACATGACGGCATAGTTCAAACCCGGGCAAGCGCCACTGAATTTTCATGTGTTTACTTTGTGTTTATGATTCATCTCGTGTTTGACGGTGAAGGAAAATATCATGAGGAAACCTGCATTTATCCAATTTCACTGAAATTCTTCATGTGTATTCCACCAATCCGCATTGGAGCTGCGTGGTCAAATAAGCCCCAAATCTGCTTAGCCCACCAGTGGGACATTCACAGGCTGTTACTGAATGAAAACAAATCTATCTATTTATTTATCTATACCATAATAATAGTGTATGCCGTCTGTTTATTCGAGAACCACGCATAAACTTTGTACTAAAAGTTTATGATTAAACTTAAAAACGTATGTACTTCGCTGGGCTGACGGGATCCGGGGATATGAGAATTAAACCATTTTTTCATAATACAAGGTGAGCTCCCATTTAATATATATCAATAGCAACGGGAGGTCAGTTTTGAATGGCCATTACATCAGATGCCACGCAGGCGGTGTTGTAAATTAATGCTAAAATGTTTGTTTGTTGTTGGTGACGGGCTGTGGAGTGAGATATGTCAGTATCAGAATTATTTATTTCTTACCCACGATTTATATTATATCCACATATTTTAACAACACATTACAATAAAACTTCTTATTACTTTTCATTACATTACTACTTTTTATTGTAAGGTAATGTTCAACACAGCTATGTGTTACGTCATAGCATACGTCATGTATCATACTTATTACTGTAACTTTTAAGTATGCGATACGCGATAATTCATGATTATATCCAAGCAAATCTTATTCCATAGTAGTGTACAATGTACATTGCACTCGAACAACGTCACTTCTCAACAAACAAATCTTAAGTCAAGCATATAAGCACTTTTATCATCATGTTACAGTATAAAATTAAAACTACACACAGGAATATAGATTCTTTCGAAAATAACTGGTAAGATACTTAGTAAATACTTACTCTTTTACCTCCACGCTTTTTAATCGCCTATAAAGTAATAAGCCTTATTTACAATATTTTATTAATATGAGATTTTAATTTATTTATAGGCCAAGTTAATTATATCTCATATCACATAATATATAATTCCTTAACATGCTTAACGATCAATACATTCATTTGTGCTGCTTGGAAATGAAAACCAGAAAAGTTTATTCTAACCACACGAGAAATTTTACGTTAAACTAAAGGAATATGGAAATTCAAATTAATTTATTCAATGTAGATTTTCGAAGCATAACACTTATCTATCGATAACAATCAACGTATAGAATATCAATGTTTCGGAACAGAATAATAACTTCGATCTGAACTGAATATCAGTAATTAAATTGTAACGGAAGAGTAAAAAAAAATCAAAAAAGGTACCGGACGAAAAGTTCGATGGCGAAATTTACTTTGACATAATAAAAGCGACGGAATTATTTTTATTTCTTCTACAAAATATCCATTCCAGTAAACACAAGTTTATCCAGTGCAAATTGTTTAAACCTTCGGCCAACCGATTAATTCACCTGTCCTCTACTAAATTTCTAGTGCATCGTGCTATACGCCTCGCGTATTTTTTCTTACAACTATTTGTTCAAATTGCTAAGTGTAAAAGGCAATATTTACTATGTAAAACATTTAAAATGAATGAATTATTATATGAACGTCCCATATCACTCGGATTATAAGGTATTAGCATGATTATACACATAAGCTTTCGTAATATGAAAAATGTAATTTCTAAATAATCCACGTATCGTAAACACTGAAAACTTCGTCCTATAAATTATATTAAATTAATTTGCTATGGAAACTCAGCTTTAGAGGGGTACTTAATAATTAAATAGTAATTAAGTATTTTCTATTTAATAATAGTATAATATTAGGTCCTTACATATGAAATTAGCGTTTTGTCGTACTGACCACTTTGATTTGAAATATTTCTTTGGTTAAGAATTCCAAATTCAAATTTATAAATTCATTTAGCTGGTATATTTGAGTTTTTAAAACAGTCATTCATTTGATTTTCCCTCATTATTTTTTTCTTTGGCTATTTTTTTCACCGCACTATCGAAAACATGAAATATCGGTATATTTACGAGTACGAGTTCTACCGTAGCACCAGTGCTACAGAAACAGCTCGAAGGATTAATGATGTGTACGGCGCTGGTGTCGCAAAAGAAAGCACGGTACGTTTTTGGTTTCAACGTTTTCGTTCTGGAAATTTCGACCTTCAGAACCAACCCAGTGGACGGCCGGAGACCCAAGTGGCTATTGTGGCAGCGGATCCATCACAAAGCACTTCAGAGATAGCTGCAGGCTTCGGGGTAAGTGATATAACTGTATTAATCCACTTGAAGCAAATCGGGAAAGTAAAAAAACTTGAACGATGAATTGATTGAATCGAACTTGCAAACACGCGTCGACTGCTGTGTTATAATTAAAAGTTAAAATTTTACAAAAAAAAATTGACTTTATATTCCTCCCGTACAAAACGCCCATTTCATATGTAAGTAAGGACCTAATATAATACCTAATTGTTTTGTCGCAAAAATATACAAGTATGACTCTAGATAATAGCACATTGCTATTACAATTGAGTGCTATAAAGATATCATTTTTATGAACATTATAAATATATATATTTTAGTATAATAATAGCTCTCCAGACCGATTTCAGCCACGGCGGCCAATATCAAGAGAGATTAGTCAACTGCGCAGGACATATTGTAGTGCACAAGTGTGTGCGCAAAAACGGGTGCACTCTCTATTCCCTAACTCTCATAACCTGATGGGACGGCAATCGGACACGACCGGAAAGAGTGCAGGCGCAGGACCAACGGCTTCACGTGCTTTCAGAGTCACGGGTGTGTACACACTTTCAACTTCCAGACTCCGGACTGCTACTGAGAATTTTCGACAGAAATAATAACATATTATTTGCCCGACCTGGGATTTGAACCCATGACCACCGGGTCTGCGGCCTTACATCTAGCCACTAGATAAACGAGGCAGTCAATATCTTAGTATAGTTGTTTTATAAAAACAATTTACAAAAAAAAACTATTAGAGTTATGTAAAGTGGTAGTAACCATTGTCGACAAATAAATAAAATTGACGCTCACGTATTGCACTCACTCAAAGATAATACACACATTTCACACACACACAAAATCACACATAGGGTAAAACTGACGTTTCTTCTGAACTCGTGTTAGCCGTGCGTCGGTTAATACATTGTGATATATAAAAATGACTTACAATAGACTAATTGTTATTGTTTGTATTTAAATTAATTTATTGTCTATACACAATACGTTTATAGTTATTTTGATTCTGGGAGAACGTTGAACGTGCGGTTTGTGTAGTATGCAACACTGTGACGTCCAAAATGTATCCTTTAGATAAAATATAGGTAAAACCCATATATATTAAAAAATCGGCAATTAATACATATGAGGAAAATAAGGTTTGATTGTTTTAAATAATGGAGATGAATCCTGGTCACATCATTAGCAAAGTTAGTGTGTGAGACTCGACTTGATTGAGTGAAGGCAGGTCTTCATTAATAATAATAACAAAGATGAAACTATCCACTATTTTTGTAATGTTGGTAGCATTGCTTTCAATCTTCGCTGGGCAAAGTAGTGCAGCTCCTAGAATGAACTTTAATGCTATCAGGAAAGGCGCTCGGTACATAGTAAGTTGATATTTTTTTGTACTCTTTGAGTTTCTTTACTATTTGTGTCCTAATACGTACTATCAAGAAGTACCTACTTTATTTTAATATACTGACTTTTAAAATCATTGTCATTTTATACCGTACAAATGCCCACTGTGAATGTCCCTTTACTGGACTGAGGCTACTTTTCCTTTTTTGAGGGTGAGATGAGACGGTTTGGAGCTTATTCCACCTCGCTGCTCCAATGCGAACGCGCGATCTTCGATTAAGATTCACGCGTTCTTACACTGGGTTATCCCGGCTTATTTCTCATAAGAACTTTTAAAATCATTGTCATTTTACATCGACTATAAACTCAGTAGTAAACAAATATAAATTTATTTTTTACAGAAACATAATTTAAAATTTTGTTAGTTTGCAAAGCTTTCACAGTTTTAATTTGTTAATATCTTCCTCCAGGGCGTGCTATTAAAAATTAAATATTTATAATTTTTTTTTAGAGAAAAGGTCTCGGAATCATCGGCGATATTGGAACAGTCCATGAACTTTTCAACCATATTCGGTTCAGAAAATAAAATTTAAGAACGGAGCTTGATGTTGTATGCTATGGTTACAACCATGGTGTACTTATTTATGAATATGCGTACTTAGTTTTAATAAACATTTGTATATAATTGTATGTTCCCTTTTTTTATCTAAAGCCAGTGAACAGTTTTTAAATATACAAAATATACATAAAAAACTTTCCCAATTACCAAAAAGAAAACTACTTGAAAGTCGTCTAAATGTATAAGAACATAATAAAATATTATCTCATAATATAATAAGTGACATTCCTACTTTACTTCGTTGCGCATATTTTGTTGTTTCTAGAGATTTAAAAGCAAAATGTCTTCATAGAAAATAACGAGAATATATAAGATAGAAATAACCTTAATATCGAGATTAAAACTTAAGTATAGAAATCCTTCTTAACGTCGACAAAGCAAGTGCTTTGTTTGTGAAAATACGTATAATATTTACCTTAGCGTATGCTCTGATTTTAAATAATGAAAAACCACTTTAAATGTCTTTATATTATTGAGTTTTATATTTATATAAACCAACTTCTTTTTACGGAGAGCATACAATGTTATTTATATTTAATTACAACATAATTATATATGTGATAATGTGTTCAACACATTATCTTATACATTATGTATAATTGTAAATAATATATTATCTTTGCTCAACTAGAAACAGTTAAGCTATTATGATATGCAAGTTTTGAGTCAATTAAATAAGTAGTTTTTGCTTGAATCCGGTAAAAACAAATACATACATACACTCTATACTAGTAGCATTTGAAGCAAAAATGATTATTATTCCGGAATTATTCCGGTTTTGGATATTCATTGATGATTTTAAATGGGAAATACAAAATTCTTCGGGAATTCCTTTGGTGAACTACATTGAATATCGAGTATGACTAACATCTTCGGTCGATATGCAAATAATTTATGTTATTCATTGTCAGTTCGAGAAAAAATAGCGTTGCCAGTGACACTTCAATTTTCACCCGCGCGTCCGTTACACGCCTCTCTTGTCGCCCTATTTCGTTTCTATGCTTTTTCGAATCTACAACTATTTAAAAAATACATCATATTATGTATAGTTATTTTAATTGTAATATAGTAATTAGTTAATACAAAGCAATTAGCAAGTTTCCTTTATAATCCATATTAAATAACAGTGAAGATTTAAACGGGGTCTTGTAAAATGACGATTTAAAAGTGGTTACAAAAACAATAATTAGACTACTAGAAGTTAAAGCTCTTTGCTACTATTCTGCTGTGTCCAACACGGTCCATAATGAATTCATTATTATACGCTTACAGCCTAAGTACCCATTGTGGAATACATTAAACGACTGAATAAAAGTTGAGCGTAAGACGGATCTGTATTCTTCCGTTATAATCCCGATATTAATGGTCTTTTCATGTTATACCCTCGCTATTTTATATGAAGACTTATTGTTGACTGATTTTGGTCATTTAATTTTTACTGAATTAATTATATACTTCATGTGGTACCTACCATTTAAATTATAATCAAATACTTATTTATTAAAGCAATACCCACTTTTAAGGAATTATAATATTCTTATTTACCCCTCCGTGTTTGGGGGCGACGTTACCAAGGGTCAAAATCGAACCTGAGAGTTTTACATTGGCGGCGTGTAAACCATTGTTTTAATGACATTTGATACATTCGTGATAAGATCTTTTCACTATTTTTTAATTAATTCGATTAAGTCAAAGCCTGTTTGGCTTTTTTGTTAATTTGATAAATGTCATTTTTAAAATAAGAAAATGATATATTACACAATTAAATTTATTAAAAAAAAACATATCATATAAGGTATAAGTAAAATACTACATTATAGGTAATAAGAATAACATCATTTATATTTATTAATGTTTTCTATTGCGGATATCGTACTTCGTGCGCTGTTCCTGCAAAACAACTTTTCCCCACAGTTTCACCCGAGTTCCCGTTCCCTTGGAAATACGGGGATGAAATATAGTCTATGTTACTCGCTGATAATGTAGCTTTCCACTGGTGAATGAATTTTTAAAATCGGTTTAGTGGTTTAGGCGTGGAAGCGTAACAAGCAAACAAACTCACATTCGCATTTATAATACTAGTTAGGATAACAAATCAGATGAACATGAATGCTTGATATTTAATTATGTACCTATTATACTTACAATAACCTTACCGCAATTTTTAATAGCATTGAAGTTAACTTTAGGGTCTGCACTGCTCTGACCTACGAATAGAGCGATAACCGCCATCAGCATTATCAACACAGCGGACCACTTCATGATTGTGACGATTAATAAAACTGTGCACGAGTGATCGTTTACTCGTCAGATAGATGAATGATGCGTTCCGACGTAACCCTCTATATAAAGTTTCTTCAATATCTGAATGTATAAAAGACAAAGGAAATTGTTCGGTGATGTCGATACAAAAATAATATAAATATATTGTTATACTTTTTTTTTTTTATAGTTATGTAAGAACAATCGAATTGGACGATTTCAGCCACATCTTATTATACAATAAGGTCCTCCAGACCGATTTCGGCCACGGCGGCCAATCTCAAGAGAGATTAGCCAACTGCGCAGGAGATATTATAGTGCACAAGTGTGTGCGCCAACACAGGTGCACTCTCTTTTCCTTAGCTCTCATAATCCGATGGGACGGCAATCCGACACGACCGGAAAGAGTTCAGGCGCAGGACCAACGGCTTAACGTGCTTTCCGAGGCACGGGAGTGTACACACTTCCACCTTCCAGACTCCGGGCTGCTACTGAGAATTTTCTGACAGAAAAACCCAATAACTATTTATTGGCCCGACCTGGGAATTGAACCCAGGACCACCGGGTCTGCAGCCTAATATCTAGCCACTAGACCAACGAGGCAGTCATAAATTATACATTAATTATACAATAATATTAATAGGTATATACGAATATGGCCAATACAGTACAACAGCTTAAACGTAATTAGGTCAATTACGAATGTAATCATGTACGAGTATGTACATCTCAACTCAACAGGATTATCTCAAACAATATTTGTATATTACTTGGAAAAAAGGGTCTTAAAACAATAGTTAATATTTTCATAATACTCCATGAAGGTCTTAAGTAAATTGACAAGATATTCAAACATATTTTTTAATTCATATATTATAAGTAACTAGATCCCTAAGCCAAACGCGCGTACAGCTCACAGGTCAAATGATATCGCGATTTATCTTACACGAAGAAAAGAGACAGAATACTTAGTAAAGATTATAATAATTATCTGAAGTGAATCCAAATATGTTTGATTTGTAAATAATTTATCTTGACGTCACGAAGCGTGAGTAAGATGACCCCGGCTTGCGGGAGACGGTAGAGTCCCCTACTCGAAGAAATACTATTATCTTTCTTAACAATTAAGATATATAAGTGAGTATGTCTGTCAAATCATATGCACTTTTAAATCTCGAGCTGAAAAGAACAGTAACGAAGGAATACATCAAAATGAAATTCGCAACGCTTTTTGTTATCATAATGAGTGTATTATCACTCTTTCTCGTGCCAAGTGAAGCAAGGCCGGGGAAAATACCTATAAACGCAATCAAGAAAGGAGCCAAAGTTGTTGTAAGTATTCATTATTGATGTCATTGTGCGTTGATTTATAAATTTAATGATAAGCTTCAATTATTGCGTCATAATTATCAATCCTCAATCATGATAATGTTTTATGAGTAATTTAATAAAATGTGTATCTTTGTAAAGTTATACTGTTCAACTAAACTTTTTGATCTAATAAAATAAATTTATTCAATTTGATTTTCAAATGAGATTTAAATTTGTCATAAAATATTTAGGACTTACTGAAAGATTTCAGATTTAAGTCTTGACAATCACTATTGTGTGCATGTACTTAATAATTTTTGCATGTATAATATATCTTATATAAATTTGTATAATTGTATAATATATCCCATATAAATCTGTATAATCGTATAATATATAATTTCGGTAAATAAAGTGGTGTGTCCGATAAAATTCTGTTAAATGTATCTGTACGTACTTGACTTCACTACGTTCGGAATAGTTTAGTGTAGTGGAATAAGTTACTAACAGAGAAAGTCTCTACTTGTTCAAACATGTGAGAAAGTCTCTTACCTGGTGAGGTTTTAAAATATACATATTAATATTTTGATACTTTTGTTCTAGAGTAAAGGGCTGAAAGCAGTCAACATTGCAAACACCGCTCACGATATATGGGGTGCATTACATAAGAAGAAACATTAAACAGTACCGTTATGTATATACCATTCTATAATACATAACAATTATGATACAATTAATATAAATACCAAATCAGTCATTACGAATTATATCTTTAAGTAAAAGCTTATTATTAAAATAAAAAAATGTATTCCAATGAATTTTTTATTTACCTGATTAATACCTAATTTCTTATACAGAAAAATATTAGTTGTTTATATTAAAACTACGATACTTATATTACATACCTTATGTTATATATATGCAATGTATACGTGTTGTATCTCTCTGTCGGTTAATAGTTTGGTATTATTTTTCTACGTCTTGTTTTGTGTTAGTATATTTTCTTTATCATAAAAACTGTTTATGGTTTTAATGATTCAATTGTATAAATGTTAAAACCAACAGCGTCATGCGGCATGAATGGTATTATTAGTTTTATTTGTATTTTAATTTCTATAAATGAGGTTTTATGTAAATAGATAATTTATTAGAATGATTCAATTCACACTAAATGACTAATTTTATTTATTATATAAAACACTAAGTACGTATTTATTTAAAGATACATGTTTTTATGTTAAGTGTATAACATAAAGTTTTATTGACGCCTTCTGAATAATTTAATTTTCATTTACATCACGTTTCGAGTGAAATATATAAAATTTATTTCGATCTTGTTTACTTAGGTTTCTTTTTTATTGAATAAACTTCTTACGAAACGCTTGGCTTCAAGCGTAGATAACGTTAAAAAGTTTTTCCCCGTGCCTACGTTACCGTTTGTATAAAAGCCTCATCACATTCACAGATTAATTCATTTTCCTCTAACAGCAATTGCCGGACAGTATGAAGATTATATTATTAGTCTTTATAATAATAACATTATGTACACATACTATGGGAGATAGAATCGTGGGAAATATTTCACCTACAACTTCAACCTCTAAACCATGGAGAAAAAAAATAAGCGATGGTCTGGTGAGTATAATAATAAAATAAATAAGTTATCAAATTAACAAGAAATATTAAAAATAAGCTTTAATGGTATCCATGTACTAAAAGCAGCCGAGACGGCGCGGTGGTTAGAACATATGAATCTTAACCGAAGATCACGGGTTCAACCCCAGGCATCAGTCGGATGGAAATCTGGCATGTATCGACCATCCCGTATCAGAACAGCTTGGTGGCTTACATCACCAATGTCTATGGTGGTGACCACTTACCATCAGGTGTCCCATATGCTCGTCCGCCTGCCTATAAAATAAAAAAAACTCAGCAACTTTACTTATCTAAAACGATTACAACGAATTCAACTAAATTGTATTGCAACTATAAATTTAATTAACATTCATTTGTAACGATTTATTAAAGATATGTTAATTAATTTGCATAGCGCATAGTGCCAAACTTTGTTGGCTTATGTATTAGAAATAATACAATACAATACTGCTAGTATCCCAAACAAAAAAAAGTAATTTCTGGCGGCTTAATTCAGATCCCGTGATTGTCTTTTTTTTTAACGGTTTCAAAAACTATTTCCAATAATTAAAAATTTACTTCACATACAAGCGGTATTGAATTAATGCTTGTAATACATATTAAAATATGATGTAGTCTAGTTTTGAGGGTGATAAAGATACTTGTCTTCGGAATGAGGTCATGGCCGAGGGTGTAACTTGTAATGAAAACAGACAAACCGTGTTCATCGCACGCTACCTTATTAGTTTTAGATATCGCCAAGAATTTGTTATATTACTTTTCCTAAATATTACTATTATTATTATTATTAATTACTAAAATATTTCCGAATTATGAACGTCGTTATTAACAAGCAATGAAAGTTCTTCGTTATTTAATTAAGAGCTGGCTTAGATTAAATTAATCAACTTTTTTTCATAGTTTTTCATATATTTATCCAGAGACTGGAACACATCAGTAACCGAAGATAGTGGCTTCAAATCTGGACAAATTTAACCTGTTTTTGAGTGTTTATTTTTGTGATTATAAAAAAATTGTCTTAAACCCGGCGAGGAAATATGCTTGCAAGATTAAATTCTGCCGCCAACACCTGGTGGAGAGGGAGAGGCTTCCGCTGTTTTTCCGATTCCTAGCGATGGCACATTTATGGTCTAATCCTACATGATACCCAATGTTTTATATTTCAGGGGAAGTTCTTCCAAGGGGCAGCGATTCTCGGAGCGGTACAGCAAGCCATCCACAATGGGAAAAGCGGCAAGCATAAGTCACTACACATCAATTCTAAGCATTAAATATGTGTATATATTATAAAAATATGTGTATTTAAATTAAATTTATAGAATTATTATACAATTGAACTTTATTTATTCCTTGTATGATGTTAGTATCCTTCCAAATGAAGCAAAAGAAGTTATTGTCATAATATATATAAAACCAAATCTTTGAAAAGTATAAATTATGATGCTTTTAAGAAAAAATAATATCCACATATTATGTAATCTAGCTCTAGATATTTAATAATAAAAATACATAATTACATAACGAAACTTTTTTTATACTAACGACTTTTTTATAATAATTTTCGTTTTCATATTCACTTTTGCAGTTGATTTATGGCTCTCTATATCAAAACAGAATTTATATCGGAATAAAATACAAAAGTACGGAGCAATCTTTTACGATATTGCAACGTCATACTGTTCACCACATAGTCATCGTATCTGGCATATGATCAACATATTTCATCCATAAAAAATGATAAAAGAGGATAAAACACAGTTAAGTTATAAATAAATTAGACAACAGTCCCTGTTTAACATTTCAAAGTTTATTTTGTTCGTAGGATTTATTAGTTCACAAGCTTTGCTTTAAATTATTTAGTATGTGTGGGTTAAATCTTGCAATTTTATCTATTCCACCATGATTGAAAACCGATATTTTTCATTCACCTTTTGTGCTTTTCAGGTTGCAATACAATCCAACGTACTGAATATTAAATAATGATTTTGATGTGAACGCCCGTTTTTAATCTTGACATGCCCATTATCAGCCGCTGCTCTCTACTGGCTCTTGTGTGTACGAGACATACCTCGTTGCTACAAAAATACATTTATTTCACTCGCAAGTAACTTTTGAACCCGGTGTAGTTGTTTATGAATGACGTGATCTACTGGACTATGTTGACTATGAAAGAAGATGCAAGTATTTGAAAATATTTAAATTTGGTAAGTTATCAAAGTTCATAAAGTTAAATTTTGTTTTTAATTCACTTTCTAAAACGCAAACAATATAACATAAACAATAGCCAATTTATGTCAACAGTAGCTTTTATGTATCTTATACATTTTATCAGCAAGGAAGGAAATAAAGATTCTTCTAAGGAGGAACGATGTACTTTCTTGAAAACTCAAATTGGATTTATTTTGATGTTGTGAAAGTTTTGTTTATATCCAGACAATAGCCAAGTCCTCCTGACTGAACTTCGGCGTCCATATTGTATATATGTATGTGCACTAGAGTGCACGAGTTAACTTTCTATTCTCTGGTGGTAGTTTCTAGTTTGACCATCAATAAGCAAGTGCTAAATATTTATTTGCCCGACTTTCGGACGGTTTTGGTGGTCGAAAACAAAAGTTAAATAAATATATATTTTTGTGTAAGAGAAATAAAAGTAAAATCTTCAAAAATAGACAAGTTAACCGAGTTATTTAAAACATAACATTAATAACAACGATACTTACCTAAGTAATAATGAAACTAGTGTCCCAGATTTATAAGAGCAATGTATGTCAATAAATAAACAATTAAATACAAATATTTCGACACGGCAACAACTGTTACAATGTATGTAACATACTTGAGAAAAATGTTACACACTCTTCTGATAAATAAACGTCTTTATTTTTTTTTTATTTCAACAGAATATATTGAGAACACAACCAGAAAAAATAGGATGTTATTTTTCTTTGTTTTCGTTGTTTATTAGATCTAGTTGTGTAAAAACGATCGCAATATCATTCTAGGCAAATACAATTCACTCTATTTGATAATATCTCAATTAAATTAATCGTCAAGTCACCTATATAGAAACTACTATGTTTTGTTATAAATTTTAACTCAAAATGCAAATATATTTTTTAAAAGTTCTTATTTCTATAACAGCAATTTTGTTGTATAAATATGACAATGCGATGATCTGTACTTTATTGTCTTTTAATGAAAATATTCTTAGGCTGGGGAACTTCCTCTTCCAAGTCCTCATCGTATCTTCAAAAAGCTATCCAGACCTGATGGTAGCCAACTAAAAACCAGCGATAGCCGTTTTTGGCATGAATTGGAGAGACTATGGGACCGTGCTAAGCTACATGCGTGGCAAAATCAACGAGACATTAGACGAACGTTATAATGTAAATTACGTTCGATCTGAGCTGGCCAGTCAGGAATTAGACACGTTTAACAAAAGAAATGTGAATATTATTATTACGACGTAACAATTTCGTAAATAGTCGATTATTGAGATTTATTTCCTATTGTTCATGTGCGATCGTCTCAGAAAACGTAACTGAAGACGGCAAATTTACAATGCGCGTGTTGTACGAATTCCCTCCAGTCTCTTCTTATCCAACTTGAGTTTTGCAGTAGAAGTAACCATTTTCAAAACAAAGATATATTTCAATAAGAACAAAGTTGCATTACAAGTGCGCTTGGATTCTTCCAGGACCGATAAATTCTAATGTTGATTGCGATTTCCTCCTTCTAAGTCTCTTGAGTTTGTAAGCGGTATTTCCTTAGAGCCAATATAGCAAAAGTTTAGCACTCTCGAATTCGCTCACTTTACGCGACCTTATCTATAAGCTATATTCTTAATCTCCTTAAGTACACAATAACAACCGAAAAGTATACAACAAATGTGAACTATATATGTGTAGTATATTGTTTGCTTACTTCTTCTTAATATATTATTATATTATTCTTTTATTCTATAGATTCAAACTTACATTATAATGCTAGGTTATATTTACATCAGACTTTCACATTTTTTTTTAAATTTAAATTAAAGACTTTTTTGTGTTTCGTTTTTCATCAATTAGAGATTTTTTTTTTTTTTTATGTTTAATTATTAATATATTTTTATACATGCAATTAGACATATGTTTTTCTAAATGTCGAAGTTGGCTTCTTTCTTCATAAAATAAACTAAACTACATTTTCATCATAATTTATGTAAATTCTTCCAAATGTTTAAATGTATCAATGTTTTATTTAATACATAGTAGTAAGGCAATTTCATATATTTTAATCAAGTTGTTAATAGGTTTACCCTCAAACCCTCGACTGCGGTACTGACGCACTCCTAATAATTACTTAATTAATTAGCAGTAAATCATTTAATGAACATTATATTTCGGAGACAACATTTAAGTATTCATAAGCTTATATTAATTTAAAATGTCAGTTGTGCAGATACCGTAAAATTTCATATTGAAAAAGCATTTGACATAGCTACACATGAAAATTTTGATATTTAATTTAAAAAAAAAAACACTCAGTTCGAATACTTGGAAACTCATTATTTATAGTAATTACTTTGAGTGACAATCAGTTATTTTACTTTCAATTTTTACGCAAAGACAAAACTTTAACGGCTAGTTTTATTACACGTAGCAAAGAAATAAAACGAGAGAACTGTCACAAGTACAAAGAAGCTGTCTGCAAGAAATGTATTACAAGAGTAATATTATGCGCAAATTGCTTTCAAAATAATAGCAATGACAACCGGTCTCGTCTACACAATAGGGATCGTCGCAAAATCTTGCGGTTCAAGTGTTTAGACCAGAAAACTTAGTAAGACTTATATCCCACAGAGTGTAATCAGATTTAGAGTGCAATTAAATTATACACACTTCTAGTAAATAAATACATAGAAAACATTCTTTAGTGAATATATGTGTGACAAAACTGCGTGTATTAAATGATTGCTGAATCTTGTGGATGAACTAATTGTATGATACAAATTGTATTTTTGTGAAAATAAAATAGTAACTTCTGAGTGTATCAACGGTTCGCCTCGGTAGAATCCACATTCCGAACCGGTGGTAGCACTTTACAGGCACAAAGGAGATAACAATTTAGTTCCCAAGGTTGCGATAAAAGCAATGGTTAACATTTCTTACAATACCAATGTCTATGGGCGTTGGTGACCACTTACCATCAGGTGACCCATATGCTCGTCCGCCTTCCTATTCTTTAAAAAAAAGCTTTTCAAAGTCGCACTCAGTGTTAAATTGAAACTTCCAAGATTTGAACCACGAACTATATTATGATATTGAAGGATGTTCTGTCTTGTTGTCAGTGTACAGACTATTCATAAATTTGAAGCCTTATTTTACAGATGGCTGAACATCCAGTGAAGTTTCAAGCTCGCTCATTGAATGTCACATAACGTTAAGCGAGATTTTGTCTAATAACCGCGTGGATTACTCATCTATACTAACGAAATAATGATCGTCTTATAAATTGTTATTTAGTGGTTCGTGTATTGGGGATGTATTAGGCAAGACGGTTATAGAAGATGGAATAAAAATGTTTAAATCATTAAACGTTTATCATTACAAAATTTTATATAATATTTTACAATTCTACTTCTTGTTTATTAATATTGTTTTCTCATTATATTGTAATCTGATAATAAAAAAAAAGTTTTTAATTAAATAAAGAATTATGTAATCAAAACATCTTAGTACTTTTGAAAACCCTTTAAATTTTAAATAATGCGCCTTCGGCGGTGGTGAAATAACATTCAAAGGATGTTTTATATAATTTCAACATAATATTTTATGCATGAAAGGAGAATTGCAGATTTCGTACCGCATACTTTTTTGGTTGTATTGTTATAAAATTTGTACCACTTATTAAGGCAACTAAGCCATTTATTTTCATGTCAGTGTAGTATTTTTAAAAGCTTGGAATAATTAATAATATCAATAAAAAGATTTGAATATAGAAAAGTAATAAAAGCATAAGCTAACGCAGTTTTGTTTTTAAAAGTTGCCGTATGTAAAATAACACAAATATCGAAAAGATAATTAATTGTTTAGAAAAAAAAAAGACATAAAATATAATTAAATACTTATATATTGTACCTAATAATGCATAATTCTTGCGTAAAATCATAATAGTTAACGATTTAATTATAGGAATGATTTTCGGGATAACTATTATTTTTTGTTTATCTGGCAATTATTTATTGACCGGTAAGGAAAATCTATCTGTCAGTTCAGTTCTTTGCTATAATATAGTGAATAATTTGCGTATAATTTAGTGAATTATTTCGCCGTTTTTACGTTGAGTTGAGCATCTGTGCCGCCGTATTCTATTTCTTGATAGTAGTTTTGTGAAAGAACGTTATATACTGTGCTGTGTATGTACGACGTATGTGTTTTAATTAAAATGACGATTGAGCATTACTTCGTAGCTTAGTTATGCCATGAGGGTATTACTCGACCTGCCCCTTCTTAGATGAAATAGTATTAAGAATAAATTTATTATAAGTATGTACAATAAAATAAATGTACTTACAAAAATAAAGTATTATTTTATTTACCTATATCCAAAACCTATATTTCGTCATTATCAAACTGTTCCAGTCCGCTGCTGGACATAGGTGTCTCCTATTGTACTCCACTGAGTAGGTACGATCGTCAACTCAATCTACCAAGTTAGCGGTAAATATAATAATAAAAGATAGCGACAAGCATTTTATCACCAAAACAATATTTATGTACCTATATGTAACAATCTACATAGGGTTAATACTATATAACCTTACAAATAAAACAGGTTATAACTTTTACGTCCTAACTTTTAAAAATCTAAGTATTTAAAAAGGGCTTTTCTATCATATTAATATATCCAACAAAATATATCCAACTACGCGAAAATTTTTCAGCGGTACGAAATTTCCATACAAGCCTGCCGTTTTCCTTTGAACAGAAATTTAAAAGTCAGGCACTAATGTAATATTTTTCAACTGACAGTTACTAAAACACTGCTATGAATTGTTAGGCGACTGTTGTAGAACATTTGTTTCTATTAATAATATCTGCTACATAAGCAAATTGTTTTGAAATTACTTCTCAATTTCTACGCTTTAATATTTGTTTTAATTATCAATATGATATTCCTTAACATGTGATGTTATTTACTCGTAGTCTGCGATAATCGAAGCTTGTTGTTGAACTAAAATTAATTATATTATAATGAGTACACATTACAATCACTAAACATTACGTAAAGTCGATTTTTTTTATTTATTAATTTTTAGAAATATTATTGAGATAATTACATTAAAATAAACAGATACAGATTGAGAGATCGCTATAAACGATAAGACCGCCTTTGCGCACGATTTGCTGTTTGATTGTTTCCTATTACTTATATATATATATATTTATTTAACACTTTATTGCACAATAACATATAAATATCACAAGAGTAAAGAAACAGTCTATCAAAAAAAATGGTGGGCAGAGGCGGTCTTTATCGCTTATAGCGATCTCTCACAGACAACCTTTGTTGAAAAGAGCTTTGTAAGAGAGCAGGTAAGTGCATACTTGAAAAGAAGATATTTTAATAAGAACAAATTTAAATAAATCCAATTTAAAATTAAAAATAACGAATCATACCAATGTGAAATGATGGCAAGAATGATAACAGGAGTGCGATTATATTGTAAGAACTCACTTCATTACTTACCCGTGAAATTCTGTTTTTCGTTTTCGAGTTTGTTATTAAAAAATAAACAATTTACTGATTCCCATTGCAACATTTTTGCTAATTTTTTATTAATTATTATTAATGTACTTTTTAAATAGTCTCTGTACACGTCTAACAAAATGATGTAAATTATAAATACTTATCTTACACATATCAAAATATACATCAATACGTGGTCACTCATAGACATTGGCATTGTTAGAGATGTTAGCCATTGCTCACGTCGCCAATGCGCCACCAACGTTGGGAACTTAGATGTTATGTCCTTTGTGCCTGTAATTACACTGGCTCACTCACTCCTCAAACCGGAACACAACAATTCCAAGTAATGCTGTTTTGCGGAAGAATATCTGATGAGTGGATGGCATACCCAGACAGGCTTGCCCTACCGCCAAGTTTTTACGCTGTTAAATATTAGTATAATATGATGGCACTTTAGTTCCTGCGACTTGTGCAAATTTTCTTGTTACAAATAATTGAAGAATATGATTTTAGTTGACAATGGAAGGTAAATTCAAATTCAAATTCAAAAAGTAATAAATTTGGACTTTTGTTGTAAGTAAGTCGAGTAAATAGGTTTCTCGAGAAAACAGCTTACTTTCAGATATGTTAAATCTGGCGATTGTCGCCAGTCGCTTGTTAAACGCGATTATCCCAAGCAATACAACATTTTTTATTTACAAACAGATGCACTACAGACTTATATATATTCACTGGTTAACATTATTGGAAGTAAATCAAACACTTTGAGTATTCCGGTTAGGTAATACACACTCATCAGATATTCTATCGCCAAACAGCAATACTAAATGTTGTTGTGCTCCGGTTTGCAGGGTGAGTGAGCCAGTATAACTACAGATACAAGTGACGTGACATCTTACTTTCAACGCATTGGCTATATAAGGAATAGTTAATATTTACAAGGTTTATGAGCGGTGGGTATCACTATGTGGCCCATTCGCCCGCTCTTCTACATATTTAATACAAAATAACATAATTTTAATTTTAATATTGATTCATCCAATTAAAGTAATTTGAGCCGAGATGGCCTAGTGGTTAGAACGCGTGCATATTAACCGATGATCGTAGGTTCAAACCTGGGCCAGCACCACTGAATTTACATCTGCTTAATTTGTGTTTATAATTCATCCCGAGCTCGATGGTAAAGGAAAACATGGTGAGGACATCTGCATGTTTGTGTTATCCAACAAACCGCATTGGAATAGCGTGATGGAATAAGTTCCAATTCTTCATCTCAAAAAGAAGAGCCTTTGCCTTTGCCTAGCAGTGGGACATTCACAAGCTGTTACTTACTTACTCAAAATTAAAAGAGATTTTGCTCATGATAAAAATACATACACAATATATATACACTAAAATGAAAACAGTTTATCAGAAGAAGTCGCTTGTCTAAAGAGCCGGTAAATAATTTTAATGAGGCGGCTTAAAGAGACATTACTTCTAGAAGCTTAATTATTCTGAATATCGTTTTACTGGTATTATTTATAATTGTTATGATTGCGATCCTTAGACGAACAAAATTATTATTCTACAGGATCTAAATCTTTATTTCCTGTTTTCTGCCAGAAAATTATTATTTTTTTCTGACTTTTAAGAATGTAGTTCAAAAACAAGGATTGGATAGGCCAAGGTGACAGAACTAAACCAGCTCTGAATTCAACAATTCAAGGAAAAGAGATAAAGGTCATCCTAAACAAATTTCAAGTCGCTCCTTAGCATCAGAGAAAAAAAGATTGGGTCTACATGACCCAAAATTAAGCGCTTTTCCCAAGATGCAACTGATTAATAAATTGAAGACCCTCCATTCTACCGTGGGAGCTTAAGTCAAAGTTACGTTAGAGAAGTTGAGAGCATTTTCATATTAAGTCGAGCAAGTCAAGATTAATTTATTAAAATATTTCAAGTTCCATGTAAATTAAAAAAACAAAATGTTCTTAACCTTTTAAATTGTTGAGACAAAGCTACTGATCTATAATGAATAAATTAATTATCGATATGTTTTAAGCAATTTACTTCGACAGGGTTATAATGCGTAAGGTAAGGTAATATTGACATAAAATTACCTCAAACAAAATTTAATTTGTGGAGACATTTTGTCTCGGGGTCTATTTAGGTTTGAACCTTAAATGAATTACACAATGGTTACATTAAATGTATAGATGAAAGAGCCGATAAGGTCATTAGCCTTTTCCAAGCACGTGATCAAACTACAACGTGGCTTTAACTTAACCGAACTCCAGTATTAAATATTACTGGCGATCGGTTAAGTTATGATTTTTTTTCAAAATATTATTAAAAAAGATGGCTGATTAATTATAATTATACTTGTATTTATTCGTTAAAATAGCTTCATTTAAACAGAAAAAAATATAATAAATGAAATATTTATAAGCCATTTTAAGAATATGTCTACTCTCATGCCGATTTGATTGTTAACACAATCCCAACATATTTGATTTGATTAAATTATTATTAGTAATAATATAATAATAATAATATCCTGGGACATTGTTCACACAAGGCCATCTGATGCCAAACTAAGCAGAGCTTGTACTATGGAAACCAGACAAATGATATACTTACATATACTATTTTTCTTTTGTAAATACATACTTATATAGATAAATACACCCAGACTCAGAACAAACAGACATGTTCATGCACATAAATGTCTGTCCTAGATGGGAACCGAACCCACGACCTGCGGCGTGAAAGTCAAGTATCTTACCAACCACGCCAACCGGCTCGTAGATTACTTTTCTTGTTTAATTTTCACTGCTGCAAATAGTTTACACAATTTCGCTATTATTAATAAACACTTAAAGTTTTATTTTAATCCAGCATTGATGTACACTTTTGATGTTGGTTGGACAAGACCTGCCGTCCCGGGTACTTGACCTCTTGGTCATAGGATAAATACGCCACTGCATTAAAACTATCTTAAGTTCATATGCACTATAAGTATATACTTCAATTGATATAATAATCAATCATCAATCAATTTAGTACCAATTTTTTGGCGTTCTATAGAGCCTTTCGTCCAACAGTGGACGGCGATAAGCTGAAAAAAACAATTTACTGCCTTGAACACGTGAACCTTAATCGAAAATTGCGGATTTTAAATCTACGTAAGCTATGCTGAGTTTTATGTTCTTACTTATATAATCCGTGCCGAAAATTTAGTCTGTGGAAATCTGTTTTTGATGATCTTTTTTATCATTTTGATTAACTTTTCTATTAACGTGCCAGCAAGTTTTTACGTGAAGGCATCATAATTGAATTTTTAAAATTTTCGAACACATTTTAATTAAAATACTGTTACATTTTATTGGTTGTATAGCTTATTGTAAAATTATTTACATTAAATCCTTATATATATATACAAATAAATATAGTTACTGTGCAAAACGTGACCGCACGGAATGGTGGCTAGAATGCTGATTTAGTAAGTCTAACACTCGAAAAGTGTTAATATTAAGTCCTTATGAAATTGGCGTTTTGTACGGAAGGAAAATAAAGTTTTTTTTTTTTTGTAAAATATTTAATTAATCAAAGTATGCACCGTTGTTATCTATGCACTTTTGCCATCATCCTTATCCCATTAAAGCTTCGAGTTGTTTCTGCAGCACTGGTGCCACGGTAGAACTCTTACTCGTAAATATACCGATATTTCATGTTTTCCATTGTTCAAAACTCAAATTTACCAGCTAAATGAATTTATAAATTTGAATTTGGAATTCTTAACCAAAGAGGAGATATTTCAGATCAAAGTGGTCAGTACGACAAAACGCTAATTTCATGTGTAAGGACCTTATATATACTAATATTACATATGAAAAAGTGACTTTGTCTGTCTGTCGGTCCGACTGTATTTTACGCTGTATTGTAAGCCGCTGAACCAATTTTGATGAAATTTGATAAAAAAAAGCTTGAAATCCAAAAAAATAACAGGCTATTTTTTATAAATAGAAATTCTTTATTGAACGGAATGTTGTATGTCCAGTTGTTTTCCTGAAACCTTTCAAGAAAGTTGCTGGTCTTAGTGGGATTTTAGATTCTTAGACTAAACTTTGTTTCGCCATTTTAGGGAGAGTTCAGAATCAAATGAATTCAAAATATATTTTATTCAAGTAGGCTCTTATGAGACCTTTTGAATCGTCGTTTTACAAGAATAATTAAAGGGTAAAGTTACCATCGGTTCAGGGTGTAGTTTCTACTCTCCTTGGTGGTCGCCGTTTCTCAATACGTCTCCACTGTAATCGTTGACACACGTGTTACTTGAAGTTCCACAATGAAGATATGAAACCTCATTTTCTTTACTTGTTGACTCTAATAGTTAATTTTGTTTACGTATAATAACATTAAAACTCAATTTACTTGCAAATTTTTGATGTGTAAATAGCTTTGTTTCTTAACAACTGCCTCGTTGGTCTAGTTGCAAGATATAAGGCCGCAGACCCGGTGGTCCTGGGTTCAATTCCCAGGTCGGGCCAATAAATAGTTATTCGGTTTTTCTGTCAGAAAATTCTCAGTAGCAGCCCGGAGTCTGGAAGTTGGAAGTGTGTACACTCCCGTGCCTCGGAAAGCACGTTAAGCCGTTGGTCCTGCGCCTGAACTCTTTCCGGTCGTGTCGGATTGCCGTCCCATCGGATTATGAGAGCTAAGGAAAAGAGAGTGCACCTGCGTTTGCGCACACACTTGTGCACTATAATATGTCCTGCGCAGTTGGCTAATCTCCCTTGGGATTGGCCGCCGTGACCGAAATCGGTCTGGAGGACCTTATTATTCTTAACAAGTTTGATTATTCACTTTTATTGTCAGAAGAAAAAATAATTATTATTCGTAGAAAAAAATTATAATGTTAAATCGAAAAACCTTTTAAACCAATATACTTACACAAAACTTATGCCATAATAATATTATATGTATATTATAAGTAGTCGCGCTTCGTAAGTTCACCCGCTTTAAATATAATCGACGTGACAAGAATATTTCTTTTATCTTGTTTTTATATTTAAATGAAAATCGTTCATCTAAATAACAAAATAAATTAGGTTTTAAACGAATGAACAAAATTTAAATAATTTATGAAACGACGTGTACATATTTCCACAAGCGAGCGTTTGATATTATTATGAATATGTAATATATGAATAATGTTGTTACCTTGTTCCTATTGTAAGCCTATAACATTATTTAACTTAACAGATTTGTAAATAATTATAAAGTTTTTTTTTTAATAGTATATGTTAGTGGACTAGCATGTGGGCCACCTGATGGTAAGTGGTCACCAACGCCCATAGGCAGTGGTTTGTATATTTCTTTAAAAAAAAACAACATCACCACTGCGCCACAAATCTTGGGATCTAAGATGTTATGTCCCTTGTGCCTGTAATTACACTGGCTCACTCACCCTTCAAACCGGAACACAACAATACAAAGTACTCCTGTTTTGCGGTAGAATATCTGATGGGTACCTACCCAAACGAGCTTGCACAAAGCTCTACCACCGAGTAACAAAGCTCTACCACCGAGTAACAAAGCTCTACCACCGAGTAAAAATCATTATAGATTGTATAAAATTCTCCTAGTTATTGAATTATGTTTAATTAAAGATTTTTATTTGTGTTGTAGATACTTCTTGGTTTGAAGTCTTTATAAATAAATTTAGAAATTGATATTGTAATTTTGTCATCGACAGTAATGAAAAAAGATATTTGGTTGTTATACGATAAGGCATATGGACACATTGTAATTACTGTTTTAAATAAATGAGAAATTTAATCATTATAACTTGGTCTTATGGAAAATGATTTAAAGTTTCCTTTAACCTGAAGTTGTGGCTATCTCAGGTTTATCTCTAAGCATTGTGAATGGTGTTGGTATAGATATAAGCGTGTCGATCGTAGGGTTTTGTAAAAGGCTATCTGTGTACATAGTTATGTATCCATACACCATCCTAGTTATGGCTATCAAATATTAACAAATTGTAATGTTGTGTTTTTTAATCCAAGGGTGAGCTTTGAAGGATGAGTCGGTGTAATCAAGGGCAGAGTGGACATAACATGGTTTTAAAATGGTTTATATTTTTTTCGGTGTTAATCAGTTCACTTGGAGCATCATATTAATAAAATTATCTGAAATTCAAAATGTATTTATTAAATCTAGTAGCATTATACTCACAAATTTTTAGTCAAAGCGATAATTACCTGCAACGGTTAGGAAAGGTATTCTTTACTTTTAGAAGAGTACGTAAACCTTGACCTGAGAGGCTGGCGAAAAAATACATTGTGGCGTATTAGCGATTTAAGTAAATGTGTAATATTTTCATGTTCTTTTCGGGGTGACCACTTACCATCGGGCCCATTTGCCCGTCCGCCTACGTATTAAATGAAAAGAAAAACTTTTTAATAAACTTGTAGTTTAAAATGAAAAGTATTTTATTAAAATTAAGTTAATTTAATTTGCACACTACATGTAATTGAATATGTAATAGGACACAACGTATATAAAAGGAATACTTTTTAGGATTCCGGACCCAAAGGGTACAACGGGATCCTATTACTAGGACTCCGCTATCCGTCCGTCTATCACCGGGTTGTATCTCATGAACCGTGATAGTTACACAGTTGAAATTTTCACAGATGACGTATTTCTGTTGCCGCTATAACAACAAATATTAAAAACAGAATAAAATAAATATTTAAGTGGGGCTCCCATACAACAGACATGATTTTTTAACCGTTTTTATAGATAAAGGTACGGAGCCCTTCGTGCGCGAATCCGACTCGCACTTGGCCGGTTTTAAAACTATTGAGTTATAATTGATTGTGTTTGTTTCGGAAATATAATATTGGATATATAGAATAAATAATATTTTTCCCGGTGTTATATGAAAATGATGCCAGGTAATAAATAGAATTGAAGGCGAGAACTTAACACGAACGATAATTAAAGGAATATTTTCAATTATTATGCTTGAAAAATATATTAAGAACTACTGCATTTTTTGAAATCCTGATGACTACGAGTACTTATCGTATTGAAAAATGTAAACAATTACAAAACACTTCTCTGATATATTTTTTCGCCTTCCACTTTCTCTCAGGTCAAGGTTTTCTTACTCTTCTAAAAGTAAAGATTACTTTTACTGACCGTTGCAGGTTACTTTGACTAACAATAAGTAAGCATAATGCTACTAGATTTAATAAATAAATATGAATTTAGATGCATGAACTAGTTTTATTAATATGATGAGATAATAAACTAATTATTTGAGTCATCTTACTATATCTGCAAGCTCGTCTGGGTAGGTACCACCCACACATCAGATATTCTACCGCAAAACAGCAGTACCTTGTATTGTTGTACAATGCTATTGTCTATGGGCGTTGGTGACCACTTACCATCAGGTGGCCCATATTATGCTAGTCCTCCAATCTATACAATAAAATTCAAATATTGTGTGACATTAGAAAAATATTTGGGCTAATTATTATACTACATCTATCGAGCGTGTTGTTAAGGTTTTCTGTGAGTGGAGTTTAAATTATATATTATAACTTGTATCGCTTTAAAGGATTTAACTCCACTCGACTACGTCTACGGATATATACGAATGTATCTAACATTATAATAATAATTAAAAAAATAGATAGAGAGCTGAGGTGTAACTTTTCTCGCAAGATTTTTATTAAGGAATGAAATAAATTATACTTAATGATCGACATAAATTTTCTTACCCATACACATAAATGTTTGCCAAATATTGCAACGTTAAGAAAAAATATAGCCAAAACCTTGACTTAATTTAAAGATACGCTCAGGAAACGGACTATTAGTTCTTGGCAGAAAATGTATTTTGACTTGAACTTATAAATATTCAGAATTTCATAAAATATTTTAACACTAAGTGGTGGCTTTGTGCAAGCCCGTCTGGGTAGGTATCAACCATTCATTATATTATATTCTATCGCTACAAGGTACCGGTACAAGGGATATTACATCTTAGTTCCTAAGGTTGGTGGTGCATTGGCGTTGTAAGGAATGGTTAATATTTATTGTGTGTGTGCTAATGTGTATTGCTAATGTTATCAGGAAAAGTTGCAAGTACGCCATACCAAAAAAAAAGTTGTGTAATATGTAATTAAAAACTAAACGTCTGTTATTAAACTTACGTTAATTTGCACATTACATACAAAATATAACAAGTATTTAATAGGACGCGACTTATGTGGAATATTTTTTAAATTAGTGCGTTATGAGTTATTGTTTTTGTTTCGGAAATATAATACTGAATAGCCATTTTTCCCGGTGTTAAACGAAAATTATTGCAGAGGATAAACAGAATTGAAAGCGAGAGCTTTACATGAACTATAATTAATGGAATACTTTCGATTCTTACGTTAAGACAAATATTTAAAAATATATGGACTCCATCATTATTAGAACCTTAACTCCAGCTATTTTTTGTAATAATGTGTGTTTTTACATTTTATTTTTCTCTTAAAATTATCATTAACATTTAGGTGCTAGCAGCTAGACCTACGATTTCTTATGTTTTATTCCAGAGCCAGCACTGACTGCGCTTTTTTTTTTATAGAATAGGTAATCGGACGAGTATTTCGGCCTCCTAATAGTAAGTCCTCACCGACGCCCATAGAAATTAGAATTGTAAGCAATGTTAACCATCGCTTATATCGCCATTGCACCAATAACCTTGGGAACAAAGATCTTATGTCTCTTGTCCCTGCACTTACACTGGCTCACTCACCCTTCAAACCGGAACACAGCAATACCAAGTAGTGCTGTTTTGCGGTAGAATATCTGATGAGTGGGTGGTACCTACCCAGACCAGCTTGCAAAGCCCTACCACCAGTAACTACACGCATATGCGTTTCAGCATCTTTGCGGACCAGTGGTTAAGTATTACTTATTTCAGATTTTATTTCAACACACCATTCTGTTGTTTAAACAATTTCAGTAAAGTAATATTTGCGCTTCACTATGCTAGGTGTGCGACGCACCTCTAAAATTTTGCTCGTTATGCAATCTGTGTAAAACTAAAACTATTTACGAGTTCAAGCAATTGCTGCTAACTGAACGAGAGTTCAAAACAATCTAATTGAATCTGTAATTCGTTTAAGCATTTCAGTTTGCTTCGGAACAATGTACATTTTTCGATTTTAAATGACTACTCTTCACATCAGCGGCTTCAAAATAATGGCTACACAATTTCAACGAAATAATTATTGATCAAATGAATTGCTACGATGTAGTGATTACTACGAATTTATAAATTCTTTTTTTATTTATTTGTATTTAAATAGATCAAATACTATATTTTATTTATAATAAATAAGCCATTTTTGATAAAATTTGGACCTTATTTACTGAAGAAGAAGGCACTATTATTTAATTTCCATGATATTATTTTTTTCTCAATACTTATTGTGAAGTTTTAATTGTTTTATATGTTAATTAAGCTGTATTAATATATATGTATATAAGCTGAATTCTTCAAGCGAACCTAGCCTTCAGTAGCAACAACTAGTATTCTTAACATTTTCGTTGTCGAGGAACACTGAATTTTGAAATTTGTGGTACACTTACAAATCTAAGTGGCATAATATTATGGTGGTAATTTTTTTTCAATTCGAGGACTAAGGAGGTAAGTTATTTGCTCGCAAAAATAAGTACATTGTGTGAAACAAAAGTCGGAAAACAACTGCTTCAAATCGTTATTACATAAAATAAAATTGTCAACATCATTAATGATAATTTCCATTTGATAAAGTTGCCTCTTAAAAAAAAGGAAAATTATCTTTTGAAACAGTTTTTAATTGTGTACTTAATTATGTCATGAAACACTTAAAATGACTTGAAGAGCACGAGCACCAATGTTCCCCGGACCTCTAATTGAGAACCACTGGAAACGTCAGCGTAAAATTTTAACTCTATGTAGATTACTTCGGACTCAGTTAAAACAAATTACTGGACGGTTTTACTTTTAAAGGTGGCTAGTCTAAGGACAGGTCAGCTTATTGTGCGCTAAGAATTCTCTCTGTTTATTCGTGACAGTTCTTAATCACGCTTAGTGGATAAATAAAAATGATTGGATAAATAAAAATAAGCACTTCTTGTTGCGGCTTCGCATAACGCAGAAGTTTGGAATGATTGCTTTATTTTTATTTCTAGTATGAAATTAATGTCACTTTTCGTTGTATAGTGACTAATTTATTTATTTTATACTTTATTGTAGACCACACGCTACATAGTGATCTCTTCCAGGCAACCAACGGTGTAAGGAATAACCCACAGAATATGAGGTAGGTGGTGCAGTAATAACAAAATAAAATAACATTATAATAATAATCTATACCGAAAACAAACTAATAAATACATGTCAATATAAATATAAAATACACATATAATATTATATTAGAATATTGATTGATATTGTTACAATTAATATTGATTGATGATTAATATTGTTACATACGAGTTAATATTGAATATTTGCATAAATATGCTATATGACTGTCTCGTTGGTCTAGTGGCTAGATGTAAGGCCGCAGACTCGGTGGTCCTGGGTTCAATTCCCAGGTCGGGCCAATAAATAGTTATTGGACTTTCTGTCAGAAAATTCTGGCCGGAATTTGGAAGTTAGAAGTGTGTACACTCCCGTGCCTCGGAAAGCACGTTAAGCCGTTGGTTCTACGCTTGAACTCGGATTGCCGTGCCATCGGATTATGAGAGATAGGGAATAGAGAGTGCACCTGTGTTTACGCACACACTTGTACGGGTATAATATGTCCTGCGCAGTTGGCTAATTTCTCTTGAGATTGGTCGCCGTGGACGAAATCGGTCTGGATGACTTTTATTATTAAATATGCAATGATGCAAATGTCATACACACACATGTCACATACATAACGTGCATCTATATGTGATTAAATCTTTAAAAAAATACCACAAGCTGATTATTAACGGAATTTCATCTCTTGAATCCCAATAGTTAAAATTTACGGTAGCGCCGTAACAGTTCCACAGTACAGTTTCCTGTGTATGATTTCCGGTGTATCCTACAACGATTGTGAATATCATTTAAATGAGAAATTCATACATGCTTTTATATGCTACATTTTACTGTTAAAACATTAATAGTGCTTCGATTACACTAGCGTTGCTACGGCATGTATCAAATGAGATTTTCTTTTTTCAACTAATATATTTTCAATATGGGTCGTGTCGGTCCATATAAATATATTTTTTGGTAACTCGACCACTCGACTCGGGTTTAATATAAAAAAAGTTTTTTAAAAGCAACAAAATAATATGTGCGCTTTAATATTCTATATTTAAATTTTAGTAGTAAAGAACAAATAAAGAAATACAGAGTAGTAAGTATTTTGATACAAATCAAAAACATAATTGAAATTAACGTTAATATTTTTAAAGTTTAAACAAAATAACTAACTAAAATTGAAAAGAAAACCATTATGCAAAAGGCATTGTAACTAATTTAGTAAATTGAGTAGATTTAAATATCTACGTCACAATATTTTGCATGCAGCGCTTCTGGACCATCGTTACAGCAAGACGTGACGCTCGTACTCGGTTCGTGATAATGTTGGTATTCAAATGCGGCACAGCGACTTAAAAGGCAATATTGCATATTTCCATTAGTGACATTTATTAACATTCACGTTCTATATATTTGAGGTGATTCGAAACTACATGAAAAGCGTAACTGATTTTAAATAAAGACAAAAAATAATTATAAAATTAATATTTTTAGCAGCATATAAATGTTTTATTATATAAACGAAATGATTATGTATACCTTTAATGGTTTAGTTGGTACGTTGAAAAAATGTATTAGAACTCATGGCTTCTTTTTTAAGTCAGCTGTAAAGTGCAAATAAATAAAAAAAAAAATAAAAAAAAAATAAAAAATAATGTTACATTCATTAAACATTCAGTATCTCTGTTAGCGGGAAAAGTAGAGAAAGAGTATAAGAAACGCGATATTAAATATCGCGGAAAGGTTGAATGCTATAAATAGTTGGCTGATTTAAAGTGAAATATTCTTTTGCGTACAAAATGCTTCGTATTATGTTTATGCGAATGACTTATTTGTTTTTCCTTCATGTTAAACCGAAAAACAACATTAATTTATAAATAAATTCCCAGTGTGCTCTAATTAAAAACATTTTAATTAAATAGTTTTAATCTAGTCTGATCTTGAATAGTAAACGTTTAACAGCGTAACAAAGCATTTGCTTATGAAAGATAATTATTTTAAAATTGATGTTTGCTATCTGGAGTATGGACTGAAGAAAGATTAAAAACCGAGTTCGAGAGTTGAAGCCCATTTCAATTTCGTTTTTAATTCTTGATATTTTCGCGTAATACAACAGTTATTACTTTGTTTTATCTACAGACACTATCTATCCGAACTGAATACGCACGTTTACAATTAATGCATGATATATTTTAATATTCATGCAATATATGCAAGAGATTTACTCGGCTGTGTGCTTATATACAATACGGCTGTATTCTTCTCATACATTTGTTAAAAAAAAACCTTTTTTAAATTTATATTAAAGTACCTAAATTTTTCTCTTTTTGTATTCGGTGGTAGAGCTTTGTGCAAGCTCGTCTGGGTAGGTACCCACTCATCAGATATTCTACCGCAAAACTGCAGTACTTTGTATTGTTGTGTTCCGGTTTGAAGGGTGAGCGATCCAGTTTAATTACATGCACAAGGGACATAACATCTTTATACCCAAGGTGGTATACGCTCTTCCGGATACCAATACAATAAAAAAAATGTCTTTTTTTTAAAATATAAAAATGACTACCGTTAATTATTTACTATAGATTGATACATTCAGTTTCTTTCTTTTCTTTCAGAAAAACTTCTATAGATATTTTAAAGATATAAATTCTATGATATTAATTAGTGAATCTGTTTTTATGGCCGCAGCGTTCGCTTGAAAATGAACTCTCACTCTAGCATATAATAAAAATAGAATTTGTCCACCTCAAGATACGATACACACGTAGGTATGTATACTATAATCTACCATAATATGAAAGCTCAAATCAATTTCATTAAAACTTGCTTGAGTTGGCGCAAAACTAACCATTTACTTTTTTTTTATATACAGGCATAAAAATAGTTATTGCGAATAATGAAACAGTCATTTTGTATAGGAAATATAGTACAATACATTTT
The DNA here is from genome assembly GCA_905220585.2 of Nymphalis polychloros. Taxonomy (NCBI): domain Eukaryota; kingdom Metazoa; phylum Arthropoda; class Insecta; order Lepidoptera; family Nymphalidae; genus Nymphalis; species Nymphalis polychloros. The sequence goes on along the minus strand of HG992253.1, from coordinate 11,222,119 downwards.
CATATGTATTGTATTCATACATACTTCTTATAACGAGAAATATACAAATATTGAATGTTGTGTTTCGAATACGAAGGTGAATTAATGGGCCTCTGTAGTAAGCTAGCTTCCCGTGCCGGCTTTGCACCGGATATAATACACGTTTACATAAAATTTATATATCTTATTATTTATACATATAACTATTGGTTTACGCGGCGCACGCCAGTTAAACTCCAAGCCAGCTGATTTTCCGACATCTCCAACAATCATCGACATATTTTACCCAATTAACACAAAACCTAAGTGAATCATAACTATTCCTAACCCATTGGTTACTCTACTCCACCCATAAGGGAAATCCGTATGATAATCCGATCAGTTGTCTTTAAATTTATCGCGTTCATACAGACAGACGCAGTGGGAGGATTTTGTTTTATAATATGTAGAGATAATTACACCTATTTAAAATTAAACAGTAATCCATTCCTTACACAGACAATACGTCACCAACACAATAGTCAGTGAATGGAAAAAAATAAAAGCTTTTTACATTACGTCACCAATCATGCGATCTAAAATGTTATGTTTCCAATTCCAGTAACAGCCCTGGCTAGCTTACCCAGAAAAGCGGAATCTACTCATAAAGTATTAAGTAAAATAATGATCGGTGGAAGAAAAACTAATGAGCGGTAGTTCCATATATAAATCTAGTAGATTTATACGAAATTCTATCAGCAGTTAATATTTTATTAACAAACTTCTTCGTTCTTCTCAGTAGAATCGAACTGGTAGTAAAGGTTTCATATAACGTAAAGATATAAATGAAGATTCTAAATTAAGAGCATACTTGAATAAAATATTCAATTCTATGCCATATATTTACTTTAAACATAATATACAATAATGCTTAGTCACTATATTTATACCGTGCAAATATTTTAACTAAAATTAACTATCACAATATATTAACTGTTAAATAAAATATTAAAAGGCATTACAATACTTTTTTTTATTACATAGGTAGGCGGACGAGCATTTGGGCCACCTGATGGTAAGTGGTCACCAACGCCCATTGATATTGGCGTTGTAAGAGTCGCTAACCATCGCTTACATCGCTAATGCGCCAGCAACCTTGGGAACTAAGATGTTATATCCCTTGTGCCTGTAATTACACTGGCTCACTCACCCTTCAAAAGAGTTTCTGTTGTGTTCCGGCCACAACAGTACCAAGTACTGCTGTTTTGCGGTAGAATATCTGATGAGTGGGTGGTACCTACCCAGACGAGCTAGCATAAAGCTCTACCACCAAGTATTTTAAAGGTGCAAGTCATATACATTTCAATATTAAATTACGACGCGAGATATAATATAATTCTTCTATATATATCTTCATAGTTTTTTTAATCTATAATCGTATTTTAATGATGTACACTATCCTCTTAATTTGGTACATAAGATACAATTTACCTTGGGCAACATGTACAGAACTGACTTTAACAAGTGATACCTTAACTTCAGTTTATTGAATAATGAAATGAGTCAAAGTTAGTTTGTAGAAGGCTGTTGTTTACGACTCCGGTCGGAATTTAATTTATCGTGTTATGAATTAAATGAATGTGTAAGTGAGCTTAATAGACACAAACAACTACGACGAACTAAAAACAAGGTATTTAGAGGTGGTTACTTCCTTTTTAGTTTTAGCTTATAGATTTTTTTTAAACCCTGAAATTGTACGGATAATATGTAGATATTCAATTGCTATAATGTCAGTACACAAGCATATTGTTATGTGGTTGACATGTGTTGGTTGAGTACGATAAGGATCAGGCTGAGATGTATTTCAGATCAAGATAGTAACGGGCTTAGTTCAACGTCGGAGATATACTGACACACTTCAGAGGTAACATATCTGTACAGATTGACAGACAGACTTTAGTATTTAGACTAAATTCTAATAATAATAATAGCTATATATTTTTAATTTTAAAAAGAAACTATCAACGTTATATAATCCTGACATTACCATACAAGTCTGTCTGCTGTGTAAAATGATGATATGTAAATTACAAAGTTTAATAAAGACAAAGATTTATTTCGTCGCGGACACACGTGAAACAGTGAAATAATGGTTATTAATATAAAATCTATAATTAAAGAACTATAAATCGATATGGAGTAATGGAAAAAGGAACATATTTTCTTCATCGTTTTATTATTATTTTAGTAGTATATAGCAACGTATATAATATATGCGCCAAGCCACATAGGAGAGTAGAGAGCGACGGTGATGAAGGCATGTCGGTATAAGAGAACGTCACGCCCTATGCCATCATGGCATACAAGCTAGCCAATACGTGTTTCACATCACATGCTACTTAGCAAGTGACACCTTGGGAAGCAGTTCAGTATTTAGCCCTTTTATGATATTAATTTACTTACTAAATAATAACATTAATGAACAATGTAAGTAGAAATTTAACTAGGTTTTCTCAAATATTAATTATGAGTGTGCCTTTGCTGCCGCTGTTGTGTATTTTGTGTGTTATGATTGAAAATATGTGTTATAAATAGATTTCGTTCATATTAAAACCGCAAAAGGCGTGTTTCCCGTTTCCCTAATTTCAGACTCTCGTAAAAGCAATCTGCTAACATCATAACGTTGTAATTTCCGTTCGAACTCGAGCCTGAAATCTGCTAATAGATTCAACTGTAGCAGTAATCTACATTGGAAGATTAGTCCACCATAATTATTTAAAATATAATTAATATTTTATTAACATACCCATATTATTGATTTGATGGATGAATAGTTATTACTGAGTTTCCTGATCGAATCCTGTGCTAGTTTTCTCTCAAAATTTACCTAAAAATTGTAAAATTACAACTCAAAAATGCTTGTACGAGCCTCTTTGAAGTAAATGAAATAATTTTTGGGGCGCCTTTGAGGGAAGACCGCGTTCGCCGTGATGTTAAATGTCATGACGCTCTTTGCCGTCAAGATTACTCTCTGCCACTCTCTATTCCCTTGTGCGTGTGTATATTATATACTTCATTGTTATACATTACCAGTTAATACCCGCAGCTTATCGCGCGTGTGATAAAGGCCTGTGCTAGATACTCTCTCCTCTTTCATTTTCTGTAACATTGACAACGTGCACGCAAAATTTCATGATGATTGGCAAATTACATGACAAATAAACAAACAAACTCAATTTCGCATTTATGATATACTGATATTTAAAGTTTATAATAAATACAAGTTAATTAAAAAATCGCTTCAATTTTTTTTTTTTAGCTTCGTATGAATATTGCGAACGGCTATTTTAATGAATTAATTCTTATAAGTGCGTACCTACTATTCTTCGCTAATTTATCCTTCCTCTCCCTTTTTCTTACATTGCTTCAAGCGTAATGATCGCCCTTGCTTAATACTTACTTATTTGTAAATAGCTCTGCTATACTGTTTACAAACAGTTCTTGATTAATATATCTTTATTAAGAAATCGCCTAATGCCAACAAATTTTAATATTTTGTCGGCACGTCCGTAACTCGCCGCATTTGAAAATATTATTCTCTTATGTTTTTGTTCAAACACAACCCCTGAAAATAAATAATGTAGTTATTTCTACATACAATATTTTAAATTCAATTTGTGCCTGATTTATTCATACAAAATCATATATTTTATATTTAATTAATGACTTGAAGACTGTTTGAACTAACTGCAAATTGTAAAAGTAAAAAGGTAACCCTGCAAAAAAGTCGAAGCTAAAAGGGTATTTATTGTTTTTTCCTGTCGTTGCTTCTTTTCACATAATGCTTCTTTTACATATCAACGGTGCTTAGAAGGCGCCTGCGAGCATTCTTGCTGCAAATCCGAGTTATTTTTACTGTATGAAACGATAAAAGGCATTCCTGATTATGTTAGGTTTTCTTTAACTGGAAACACATATTCCATTTGCGTCTTATTTTAATATCCAATTGACTGAAGCAAATAATTTTATTTGATACCTACCTAATGGGCTTTTCTATCTTCACATAGAAAAGGTAGAGGTAATGATTGAAAAAAATGTATTAGGAATACGTTGCTTGTTTTTTTTTTTGTTTGTTCTTTTCGTTTTCTTTATTCCAATAATGTAAACTAACAACATATTAAATACAAATTAATAACAATAGCGTGTAATAAAAAATTAAAAAGTAGTATTGAAAATTTTCGCATATTCGTGTAAAACTTATAAACAAAAAAGATTTTATTATCTCTTATTATGTTGAGCACAGCAACGAAAATTATTTGTTAAACAACAAACAAATTTATATACTGTAAATTTGTTAAACTTGCCAGCTTCGAGAAAATTTTAATAGTTAGGCGTGGCTAAAATATTGGAATGTCATTAACGAAGGTCATTAAGTTGCTGTTGGCGTCTTAATAATAAGCTAAATGTATTGATAACATATTGTTAGCGTTTAAGTTTACTTTTAAAGTTATAAGGAAGACGTACGATCAAGTCGAGCGACGGAGGCGAAGTGAAGTGATTCTGCTGTTTGCCGTGCTTTTTTATACACTCCACCATGTTGATTACTCTGGTGGAGAAGAGACCGCTAACAATATATATAAACTAAAAAGTCAGCTACAATTATTCAGTATGTAAAAAATCAAAATCCACCTGTAATGATTGTGAAATGTGATCGTGATCACTAATTAATAATTATTAAACTTAAATGATACACACCGTACGGAAGTCAGTTCTTAAAGAATAGGACTGTAGTTCCGTGACAGAAGAAACATAAACACTTGGTGGTAGGGCTTTGTGCAAGCTCGTCTGATATTCTACCGCAAAACAGCAGTACTTGGTATTGTTGTGTTCCGATTTGAAGGGTGAGTGAGCCAGTGTAATTACAGGCACAAGTTAGGAAGTAATATTATAACGCTTGTATGATTCGGCGCACAATACAAGGCATGACTATACTAGAAATAGTTAATATTTTCTATGGTGATGTTCTGTTACTATTAAAGGCATAATCGTTTTCTGCCTTTTTAAATTAATATTTTACATAGCTTGTAATGTTTTTATTATTTGTAAATATTTATTAAAATGTACTCATTAATACAGTTCTTTACTAATTCAGTCTTCCTATGAATTTGTCTAAAGGTACCTATCTTAAAAGTGACCGCTTTCTTACCAATTATCTCATGGCCAATCATTTCACAAACAATAAATAAAAAATATTATCATTTCACAAACAACGTTTTGTAAAATTGTGAATCATGAATTCATCGTAAAAAAACTTCTGATTCCATAAATGATTAACTTGATGAAATATTTACCGGACAATTTGTCATTTCATAAAATATTTTTCGAGCCGCTGAGCAAAAGACTAGAGAAAAAAGAATTGCAATAAATATGAAACAATTTAAGCAGTACAAAAGTTCAAAAGAATCGCATCCCTTTATTTAAATAGCCGGGTGAATATAACAACACTAACTGTGTAACAATTATAAATGTATCAATACATAGATTTAATGAATGAGAATGGAAACAAATTATTGATCGAAAGCGAATCAATAAATAATTTACCATTTGGCAACCGACTGGGTGTTATCACTACGCCCTAATCTCGAAGCTGCGTAAGGTGATTTCGGTGAAAAACAATTCACCGAGATAGGTCGCTTAGAGGGATAATACTAGGCGTAGAAATATAAATTAAGTATATTTGTTTGAGTGTCATATTTCACGTATTACAATAATTGCAATTTGCATGTCAATTATGCCAAGCTATATTTTCAAATGTGTTAATACAACTGTCTATCCGTATGTCACTACCATCTTATACGTTTCCCAAAGGGCTCATCGACCGTGAAACAGCTTGGTGGTTTGCAATAAATGTATTTAGTTGCATTTAAGTCAGAATAATAATGACTGCAGTTACAATTTTTGGTACGGAACTCCAAAAATGCAAATAGGTTACCGTAAACGTTACGTAAATAACGAGAGCACATAGGTGTCACCATAAATATCCGCTCTCCGAAATTACACTCCAAATTGTATGCATAAAAACTCGATACAAAAAACTTTAATCAATAGTACAAAATTATCCGGATCTTTGGGTATACTCATGTGTCTAAATTATTTCCAGAATTATAATTAAAAAGTTTTAGTGAAGTCCCTAGCAACCTTTTTCTCTGATTTTATTAAAATATGAATTTTAATAAACGACTTAGCAAAACGCGTGACCCTGTCTACTTAAATACTACCAGAGTTTTTTAAGCTTTTTTGGATCTGAAGAAAATCCTCCTCGGCACATATCTGCTATAATAAAGAAGGGCTCATCAAAGAAAAATTGTGTTGGATTAAAATCATTATAGTAGCGATGATATTTTCTAAATCAATTCGGATACTTTTATTCTAGCCCTGTTTATTATGAAAGTCCAAAAAATCTGTTAAATATCTTAAAAGGTTTGCTTATTAACTATATAATGTCTATCTATGTCAACATCAGCCGGCTACTATGACCTATGTATTTGCAATGCTACCTTCCGATCAAATGTTTACTGCGTCAGCTAACGGTCTTTCCACCGCTACCCAGGCAGCTGACGATTATTTTCGTATTTTCAAATACTTACTTTATTACTTTATACAAAGACTTTATTTTTCATATTTTTTACATGTTCATGCGGCCGGCTGACGCATAACCCCTCCTCTATGCAGCTGACGGTTCTTTCCAAGCTCAATATGATGTTAACTATTCATGAAAAAAGTTTTAGCCGGCATATTATTATATTTTATTCTTCAATTCCCAACTTTCGCACCCTCCCAAAGTCGAACCCACTGCTACTTGGACAGCTCATTGTCGGTTTGCTTATTAGTTATATAAGATCTACTATCTATGTCAACATCAGCCGGCTTACTATGACTTTTGTAAAAACAACGCTACCTCCCGGACCATACCAGTACTTATCTCGTAGCAGATTCTCTCGACTAGGGAGAGCTTGATACGTTATCATATATGTTGTTAGTGACATCCTAATGTAATTAGAAACGGCTTGATGTAAGCAAAATTAGACCTTGTTTAATGAATGATCTGGAAATAACATATGGAATTTTAAAAGGGTATTATTTTTGATAAAGCATTTATTTTTGTACATATAATAAGGTTTCTTACCACGTCTATTACGTTGCTTTGTACTATTAATCATATTTAAATACTATCATATGTAACTGTACTATTATTGAATAATTAATACATGTTATTGAATAGTTAATAATGGACGTAATTTCCACTAGCTAATTTAAATTTCATTTCTATTATAACTTTAACCTACGACTATAATATTTATTACATTGATTGCCTCGTTGGTCTAGTGGCTACATGTAAGGCCGTAGACCCGGTGGTCCTGGGTTCAAATCCCAGGTCGGGCCAATAAAATGTTATTGAGATTTTCTGTCGAAAATTATTAATAGCAGCATGGAGTCTGGAAGTTGGAAGTGTGTACACTCCCGTGCCTCGGAAAGCACGTAAAGCCGTTGGTCCTGCGCCTGAACTCTTTTCGGTCGTGTCGGACTGCCGTCCCATCGGGTTATGAGATTTAGGGAATAGAGAATGCACACACTTGTGCACTATACTATGTCCTGCGCAGTCGGATAATCTCTCTTGAGGTTGGCCGCCATGGCCGAAATCGGTCTGGAGGACTATTATTTTTATTATAATACTAAATTATATTACTTGGGAACGCACTTTTAAAAATCGATAACTTTTAAAAGTTCGTTCCAAAACAAAACCAACTAACTCTATTTATCTCAGGCGGAATCACACATAAAATATACATACATAAATAAAAATGTTAATACGCACACACATACACATATGTTCTTGAATATTAATTTTGAGTCGATATCATAATATATTATGATATCGACTCAAAATTAATATCATTCGACGGGTACTAGCATAATGAAGCGATTCGCGAAATTCCCTTTATTCAATTTTTACCAGATCATACGCATAAATGTTATGTAAATTAATGTTATAAGGGATGAAAATAATGATATTACATCAGCGGGACAAAGCTCGTTGATTGTTTTTCAATATCCCTTAATACGAGAGAATGAACTTCACGGCTGTATCTCACAACGTAATATTAAACTTTTACTATAAGACTGATTACAAATTCTATGATAAATAGTTTAGTCAATAATTAAGGTGCGAAACTCAAAATATTATGTAGTTTGGTATGCTTTATAATAACATTTTAATGAAAAAAAATGAATCTAATGAAAAAATTTGATGTCAACGTCAAAAAAAATTCTGTCTTAATTTTATATTTAATAAAATTAAGATATATTTTTATTTTCTTTCTTAAATTGACATCAAATTGTTTCTGCTTATCAAATAAAAATGTTTGCCAAATATTAATTAACTAATTCCTTTTTTTGTTCTCAGAAGTAGGGTGGCGTGTGGGGTTACCAAGCAGTCGCAGAGCCAGCCTAGCAGCCAACCTTACAACGGGTCACACATCCCGTGCTGTGCTAGTGCCACTCCATCGCCATTATAGTGACGTTATGTGTTTATTTTTTAAGTTTCTATAGAACCATATCGTGTTCTAATAATTTTAATAATTCCGTTCCTTCCCAGCCGGACCTCTTATCATGTTACCAATGTTGTAATGGAAGGATTTTCAAGAGCCAAAAAGGCTTAAAAATTCATACGACCCGTTGTCATAGCCTTCCATTAGGACATTCATCTAATTTTATTTCTAATGGACCTACTGTTATAAACAGTGACACTAATTCACAGTTACAGTTTGAACAGATATTGGCAAAATACAATCAAAGTATTCCTATAAAAAGAATCCCTAGAGGAGCGAGAATATCTCTAGCTAGATCTCTATCCAGTGTAATTCAAAAATGTCTTTCAAATAGTAATTCGGCATGGCAAAATCTTTTCACATTTTCATATAAATTTTTTCATGTTGATAAAGCCAAAAATGGCTCCTTATCGACCAAATTAAAACAAAATAGTTTAGATACCCAAATTTCACTTCCCAAATTCGTATCACGGCCTTTAAATTTTGATTTAAAAAAAAATGTTGAAAATAAAGCAATGGATGGAGATCTTAAGAACGCAGCTCGCATTCTTTTCTCTAGTGATACCCTCGCACCATTTAACAATAAAACGCTAGAATCCTTACACGAAAAACATCCTTTACCAAATCCAGCATCTGTACTTCCAAATCCACCTTCTCAGAATACTTTTTTACAGGTTAAAGATGAAGACACCTATGCTTCCATTATGTCATTCTCAAGCGGCTCTGCTGGTGGCATTGATGGTATCACACCACAACATCTTAAAGATCTTGTGAGTGCCCCAGCTGGTGACGCTGGCAGGGCCCTATTGGGTGACATAACTAAGCTATGCAATTTTATGCTATCCGGTAAGGTGATTTCATCTTTTTTACCACATCTTTATGGTGCAAGACTTTGTGCCTTTAATAAAAAAGACGGAAGTATTCGTCCAATTGCAATCGGGTCCACTTTCCGCCGTTTGGCATCTAAATTAGCTTGTAGGCACATAGTTTCCACCTTAAAAACTAAATTTCAACCTACACAACTCGGTTTTGGAAGTAGAGGTGGATGTGAAGCCGCAGTACATTCGGCTCGTACCTTTTTAAAAGGAAACGAAGCCGAAGTACTTCTAAAAGTTGATGTAAAGAATGCTTTTAATTCCATAGATAGAGCAACCTTGCTTAACGAAGTCTCATCTTATTTACCTGAAATTTACCCTTATGTTTGGCAGTGTTACAGTTCACCATCAAAGCTTTTTTTTGGCGAAAAAACAATTAATTCTAATGTAGGCGTTCAGCAAGGAGATCCATTAGGTCCTGCTCTTTTCAGTCTAGGTATCCATAACTACATCTCAGATTTAAAATCTAAATTAAACATATGGTACCTAGATGATGGAACCATAGGAGGCAAAGTGGATGATGTCATTGAAGATTTAATTAAAATTACAGAACGTTTTGATAAAGTTGGTCTCAAATTGAATTTTTCAAAATGTGAAATTTTTTTCACAAACACTTTATCTTCAAATGATATTTATTCGGCAACGGAATTATTTTATAAAATTGCACCTAATATTAAAATTCTTCATAAAAATACGCTTTGCCTATTTGGTGCACCACTTTTTGACGAAGGTATTGAACCTGTTCTAAATGATAAAATAAAAATTTTTTTAGACAACGTCGACAGATTGGGCGTCTTAAATTCTCATATTGCTTATACTATTTTGAAACACTGTCTTTTTGTTCCAAAATTAATGTACATTCTACGCGCGAGCCCAGTCTGGAAATTTCCTGGCCTTACCAATAAAATCGATGCCATCCTTAAATATTCTTTAGAGAAAATTCTAAATTTATCTCTTGATGAGTATTCCTGGACCCAAGCTACACTTCCGATTCGCCATGGTGGCATCGGTGTGAGGAAAATTTCAAGTGTTGCCCTTCCAGCCTTTCTCTCTTCTGTACATAGCATTACAGGCCTTTGTTCAGATATTTTAAAATCAAATACACTGAAAATCACAAATGTTACAGAGGCAATAGAAAACTGGAAGGTAAAATGTCCTAATGACGATATCCCTAAGGAAGTTACCACTAGTTCATGTTACACAACAAAGTTTGAATCAAAATTTAACAAGTGCCAATAACCGTGCACGGCTTCTAGCTTTATCAACTAAAGAGTCAGGTCACTGGTTACATGCGGTACCCTCTAAAAATCTTGGGACGCTTTTAGACAATGAATGTTTTCGCATAGCAATAGGTCTCCGACTGGGAACACAGTTGTGCATTGAGCACAGGTGCCCGTGTGGAAAAGAGGTCGACTCTTTCGGCTTACACGGTCTTTCTTGTCCAAGGAGTTCAGGGAGGCTTTTCCGCCACAGTTCTCTTAATGATACTATTAAAAGGGCTCTTGCCACCATTGACGTTCCTGCTCTTATTGAGCCTCATGGAATTAGTCGTGATGATGGCAAGAGACCTGATGGACTGACATTGGTTCACTGGGAACGGGGACGGGTCCTTGTGTGGGACGCAACATGTGATGACACACTAGCCCCGTCTCATATCAGAGAAACAATGTTAAAAGCCGGTGCTGCCGCGGAAAAAGCTGAAACGAACAAACGTAACAAATATTCTTCTCTTATTCAAAATTATATTTTTGTTCCGTTTGCAGTTGAAACGCTTGGACCTTGGAGTAATAGTGCAAAAAATTTCATCCAAAATATTACACCCCGTCTTATTGCCTCTACTGGTGACAGGAGGGCTGGTTCATTTTTCGCCCAGAGAATCGGAATTGCGATTCAAAGGGGAAATGCTGCTAGCATTCTTGCCACCATTCCACGCGGTCACGATTTGTATAGTAAATATTTTTAATTTTTATTTGTATTTATTTAAGGTTCTAATGTAATTTTTTTTATTTTTTATACAGGTTTCGAAATGATTTATCGTTTATCGCTGGTTGCACAGAGTGGTTGTAGATTTCCAGACATCGAGGTGGTGAGGATGGAATTTCAAATTCCAGCGCGATGTCCGGTGGTGAAATTCAGTAGCCGGGACTAATCCAAACAACTCCTCAGACCATTCTCCGTAATACCCCGATAGAGGATGCAGAGTGACCCGACATTTCTACGCAGATCCAAAGTATCAAGCCGGACCGCCGACAATTCGAACTGCTCTACGTTGAATGCGGTCAAATGGAAGAGGCTGGTACTGGGGAGCTCCCGCTCAGAGATGAGAGCAGTACTCCATGTGGGGCCGTATTTGCCTATTGTAAAGTTTTAGACGATGAGCCAACGTGAAGCACTGTCTCGCCTTGTTGAGCACATCAAGCTTTTTGGAAACCAATTTGGCTTTACCTTCCAATTGATCGCGAATCTGAACAACGTTCGAAATCTCGACTCCAAGTATCCCGATATTGGCTGTGGCAGCGAGGGGAGTATCTCTTGCATGTGTCGGACGAAATTCTGGAATCTTCCAACCCGAAGCGAAATTAATGCTTAATCCGCATTCACACGAGTCGATCAACTGCGAAACCGTGAGAGATTGGAATCGTCTGAACAGCTCTTAATTAAAAATGAAACAAAAAAAGTCTGGTTTATTGTCAAATTTATGGATCGATATCAATTTTTTTTTTTAATATTAAAAACCTGCTTTGAAAACGATCATCAAAGCGTTCCATTCTAAAAATCGTTACAAACAATGCGAACTAAAATATATTTATTTACATGATATCAAATACGGATAAAGAGTATTTATATAATAAACAAAAAGGCTATAAATATAAGAGCATTTGTTAAAATGTGAATTTACTTGGAAAATTCATAGTCATGTTACAAGTTATTGTGGGCATATACATTGTTCACGCAGACATATTTCAACTGTAGTTCAGTGACTGGTGAAATAGGAAACGGTCTGCTAACAACTGGACTGTGGCCAAAGTAAAGAAAAAGAGTACAATGATATAAGCAAAACCTTATGAAATCACACCAGAGAGCAATTAAAAAAAAATACACTATTGAACTTCGAATATAACGTTTGATTTAAAATCGATTCGATTTTTAAACACGTGTATTGATTTCGGAACGAATATTCCACTAAAGACACTTGGGGGAATGAGAGCTATGCTATAAGTGCAAGACTTCAACGAGCATGACAGTTTTGCTGTAGTATGTGTGTATACATACCTATACAATATATAGTTAATTCTATACAGTCTTAACAGCAATAAGTATTGTTGTGTTCCGCTTCGAAAGTTAGGTGAGCCAGTGTCATTATAGGCACTAGGGGCATATTATCTAAGATCCCAAGATTGGTGATGCATTGGCGACGTAAGTATTGGTTTATATTTCTTACATCTCCAATGTCTATTTTAAACGATTTCGTGCTATTCTGTTTACCTTATTGAAAATCAGTAAGGTTATTGGCGCGACTTAAATACGTAATTTGTTGAAACTGTTTGTTTTCTCTTAATTGGATTTTTAATATTTACTAAGTAATTAATTTACTTCAATTTTTATGATTTTGTGTGATTTTATTATTTATGTTTAGATAAATTCGAAGTCAGAGATATGTTTGCTTAATAGTGTAAACAGTTTTATTAAAAATATAATACCTCGCTGGTTCATTTTTTCGCCCAGAATATCGGTATTGTGGTTCAAAAGAGAAATGGTGCTATCATTTTTGCGACCATTCCACGCCAATTATTTGTACATTCGTTTTTTTTTTATTTGTACTTGTTTAAGGATTTAATGTAAATAAAATAAGTGTGTTATCTGATAATACAGAAAGTCAAAATAATTTATGGCTTAAAAAGTGAAACTGAATAAGGTGAGGGTAACGTGACAATATGTCAGCGAGTATATTGTGAAAATGTCACGTCTACCTCACTCAACCTATTTAAAGCTCTTGTTAAGTAAACACGATCTTTTAAGGAACATTTTAAATTGATTTTTCTTTAACATATGTTACACTAGTTGAACCCGAGGTTTCATCCGATGCAAACAATAGGCTATGAGAAAAACATAATTCCCTTAAATTTATTCCGACATGTTTTAATGTCTTTCCCTGTGCTTTATTTATTGTGACTGAAAATGATACATTCACGGGAAATTGTGTCCTTTTAAAACTAAAACGTAAATTTGTTTTTTTTTTAAATAAGTATTTATAGCAAAAATGGACCAGTTAGTCGGTTAGTTGATAAACCGAGTAAATTAACATAACTTTATTATTTATGAACAGATTGAAATAAAACAAACGCTAAATTTTAAGTGAAATTAGCAACAATACATTTGTGAAAATTACACCCAAATTTGAGAAGCCGTTTTTAAGATTAACGTACACAAACCCACAGACAAACAGACGAAAATTCCAACAATCTTGGTTTTGGATTCTATTGCGTTGATAAAGACCCCCTATAACAGTTTTACTCAAATATCTTCCACGTACAGACTGTTATCAGTTACATTTTTATTATATTTATCGAAGATATAGATACATTATATATAACACAATATGTTTGCATTAGTAAAAATATTACACGATGATTAACTGCAACACCGAGCGCAAAAGCTTTTACTTTATTTTTTTATCGATTAGTGATATTAAGATTGCACTAAAAAAAACACGACGTAATATTTGTCGTTACTTCAGATTTACTTCCAAAGCTAAACAATAGTGCTTGACTATAAAATACATAATGACATAATGAAACTTAGTAAGTACTAGTTACCGCCCGCGGCATTGAACGCGTGTGAGGGGATGAGGTATAAGGAATCATATGCCCCTTTCTGTGCCGCTGACAACGTGCATGTAAGATTCAATGATGATCTGTTAAGACATGAAAGCGTAACAAACAAAGTGGAAAATAACTTCACTTTCGCTTTTTATAATATTAAGTGGGAAATTTTATATTACTATTTAAGTCGATTTTTAATAAGAAGGTTATTAATTCGGTTAAATGTCCTGGGACATTATTCACACAAGGCCATCTGATCTCAAACTAAGCAGAGCTTGTACTATGGAAACCAGACAACTGATATACTACACATACTAGTTTTCTTTTGTAAATACATACTTATATAGATAACTACACCCAGACTCAGGACAAACAGACATGTTCATGCACACAAATGTCTGTCCTGCGTGGGAATCGAAATCACGACCTGCGGCGCGAAAGGCAATTATCTACCAACCATGCCAACCGCCTCGTCGTAAATTAAATAATATTTTTAAATAGCTAGTTGCGCATTGCAATTTCACCTGCATTTCTAGACTGATGACGTAACAGGCGTGAATTTCATGTTCTCGTATACAAGCATCAATGGATCCTTGAAGTGCAAATGTGAAATATGAAAACGTATCCATTTTGTGACGTCATGATGCAAAATTATAAACGTAAATATTCAAAGCATGACATACAATTCAGCGCGTGATTTAAAGTATATTCAGAAACAATAAATATGTCGGATCGTATTATTAATCTTGTAACGTAAGCTATAAGATAAATTGATAATAAATAGTAAATTTATCGTTAAAATTAAATTCACTGAACGTATTTATATTTTGAATTTATTATTATTTATGTGATGTTAGAAATGTATCTAAAACTGTTCGTATTCGTTATATGATTAGAAGAAAATCCAGGAATAATCTGTGATGGATTCTACATTTATACAGGGTTATACACAGAATCGTTTTGTGGTATATTATATAATACATTTTGCATCGAGACTTAGAACATTTTCCGGTTAGTATCCGAATGTGACCCGAATGTGCAGGTTTATTCAATTATTTGCATAATTTTACTGCCTAATGCAATTCCAAGGCTTAAATCCCCGGTCGGGTAAACAAATTAATGACACATTTATTTAAGGGGAGAATTTAACAACCTTAGTCATAATCGAAATCTCATTTTTTTGACGAGGACCATTTTTGAATTTTTAAACATTGACGTGTGGGTCGGATGTTGGCGCGACCATTAAAAAAACACTAAGTTTATACCTCCTAAATTTTGCCACTCTTGATCGGCCCATAGGAAAATTCACTGATGATATTTCTGTGACAAATTTTCCAGTAGCAACAATTTAGGAGTGTTTTACTCCGTTCGTCGGGCTACACTGAATTATTTTCAGTCATGTTGGTTTGCGCACACACTTGCACTATAATATGTCCTGTATAGTTGAACTCTTCTTTAAGATCGCCATAGTCGAATTTTTTCAGGAGACGTAATAATTTTAGTAAGGGATGCGACCATAATATGAGGTAACAAAATTGAATAGAAATATTGTTAAGTATAAAATCAATTACACTATTGTAATCCAGAACAATAAGCTCAACGTGCGTACGCGGACGCCAAGCGGATCAACGTGCAAATATTAGCAGAAAACATGCAATTGCAATGTTATGCGGTCTAATTATTACATTTTCGATTAATAATATTTTACTGATTTTTCCTGCATTGAAGCAGTGTGGTACAATGAGAATCAAATCATTTTCTCTGTAGGAGTGGAGGCCTTAGTCCAGCACTTGGATATTTAAAGGTTGTTCCACAAATTAATCCATTTGATATGAAAATTTCACTTCATTTTCATTTCTTACAATGCCATTGTCTATGGGAGTTGGTGACCACTTACCATCAGGTGTCCCATATGCCCATATGCACGTCCGCCTATCTATACAATAAAAAAATAAAAAAACGAACATGTATGCAATATGTTTTATGATTTTTTTTGAGTCAATCGGAATTAAAATAATTATCGATCCAACCGATTTAATGCCGAACTTTCTAAATATTACCACAGAAAACACGAAAACTTTGTATGAAATTATGCAGCAGTATATATGTCCGCTATAATACACATATTTAATTATTTTATATTTGGTTCAACTTCAATCCTTTATACTAATAAATTTTAGTATAAAGATTTATTATAATAAACAATTTAATATAAAATATATATTTCACACGTGCGAAATTGGGACGGTTAGCTAGTAGGTGATTTAATGTTTCTCTGAGATATTTTTACAACTTTACACAAACGGCTTATCCTTGTATATACTTTCCCATGTTTAAAAGTAGCCTTGAAGCCACGATATGACACATAAATGAGGAGTATATATTTTACGGCAAATGTTGTCAGTGTTGGCCCAGTGATGGAAGACGTGAATCTTAATCGATAATTCCGAGTTCAAACCCGGGCACCACTGAATTTTTATATGCTTAATTTGAACATATATTTCGTCTCGTGCTCGACGCAAGGAAGAAACCCCCATGTCTAATTTCACTGAAATTGCTACATATGTTTCCATACAATACAAATACGCTTCAAACCTTCAATATTAAATGTTATTTCTTATTATTTCAATGTTATTTCTTAACTCAGTGATTCTCGGTTGAAGATTCACTTGACTTATTGGTACAAAAATGTATACTAACTAATTCTTCTCTGTATTATTCTTGAAAAGCTTATCAGTAATTAGTTTTCGCCCGTGACTTTGCTCGGGTAGCCTAGGTTTTAGAGTTCAAGTATGTTTCTTCTAAATTTCATTAAAATTTATTCAGTGGTTATTCGTGAAAGCGAACAGACGAATATAGTTACTTTCGCATTTACGATATAAGTATATAGTGAAGAGCAATAACACAGAAATCATTACGCTTACATTTAAAAAAAAATACATCACTTAGTAAGACAACACTGTAAATGCTTTATCGTTACACGAACGATTTATGAAATAATTCATAGTGAATATGTGTAACTCAGTTATGTCACTGATGCATAACTTACAAGAACAATCCACCCGGCCAGGACGCTTCGGCTCCCGTTAGTTAAGCGAGAGTTCTACTCTGGGGTGGACGTTATACGTTTCACTTGAAATCGAGCGCGTTGAAGTTTCTAACTGAAGTTTCAAGTTCATGAAGACAAGGGCTTAGTGATAAATATACCGATATAACAATTAATTGCTTATTATAAATTGGGATATTAAAAACATATTTGGAACCATGTTCCTTTTTCTGCTTACAATTGTTTTGATTGCAAGTAAGTTTTATTATTTAAAGTTATTTGTCAAATATTAGTAAGTATTAAAATAATCATAAGAATATTTAGACGTTATTGGATATTAAAATAATAAATTTATTAGCATGTGTTTTAAAATAAAATATAATAATTTCCTTATATAGATAAACGCAATAATAATTACAAAAATATTTAGAACGTAAAGCTTAGTGGTTTTTATTTTGATGCTATAATACGCGTTAGAGTACGTTACTCGGTGGTCGAGCTTTGTGCAAGCTCGTCTGGGTATGTACCACCCACTCATCAGATATTCTACCGCAAAACAGCAGTACTTGGTATTGTTGTGTTCCGGTTTGAAGGGTGAGTGAGCCAGTGTAATTACAGGCACAAGGGATATAACAACTTAGTTCCCAAGGTTGGTGACGTTTTGGCGATGTGAGCGGTGGTTAACATCTCTTACAATGGCAATGTCTATGGGCGTTGGTGACCACTTACCACCGTCTACCAACCTATGTTATAAAATAAAATAAAAATAAAACAAATAAATAAATAGTCTATAATTGAGGTGTGTAATATTCTTGATATTTTACAAGAGAATGGGACGTTAAGCGTGATTAAAGATCAAGACTTATGGATATTTGCTACAGATAATCATATATTACGTGTCAACAAATTGATCCCGTCGCATTACATTGGCTATAGTGTTATTTGTATGTGTATAATAAATATATGTTTCTGTAACTATATAATGACAAATTCAACCAGCTAACTTACATATTATAAAGTTTAAAAATTGTACTATACAAGTAATGACATTGATCAAAATTAATATCATATGAAAATAAAATAATTAAATATTTAAGTGGGATTTCGTAAAAAAAAATAAGTCTTGCGTATTGAAACAATATTATAAATAAATTTTAAGCTGGTATTGCGTTATATCAATATTAATATACGGTGTGGCAAATAAAGAAAGAAAACGACTTAAGAAATGACTTTTTTTATTGAATAGGCAAGCGGACGAGTATATGGGCCACCTGGTGGGAAGTGGTCACCTACGCTCATAAATTGGTACTGTAAGAAATGTTAACCATCGCTTACATCGCCAATACGCCACCAACCTTGGGAACTAAGATGTTATGTCACTTGTGCCTATAATTGCATAATTGCACAGCTTGAGTTACTTTAATTAGGTATTAATTTGAATGTTCATTTCAATGTCACACGACATATACATATTAATATATATATATATATATACATATATATCGTCGCGCTAAATATAATTAATTATCATAAAGTCGTTATCACAAATAACATGGTATATTATTACTGTAAAAATAATCACAATTTACATCTATGACATACTATTATTTATTATATTGGAATGTCGCCACTTTTATGCCATTAATCTAAATTGATAAAAGCCCGCCAAAATACCAATCATTTAATACGCAGGTGAAAAACCTAAGTTTGGTCATAGCCCGAAGTCGAATCGAATAAGTAAGAATTAAAAAAAAGGAATTTTTCATTGTTTATGTATTTTATTATGAATGTACTCTTGATTAACTTAACAATAGTAAAATAACGCTACTACTCTGTTGTTATTTCATCGTACGGTGTAAATATTATCTTGTACCAAATGTTTGATTGAAAAAATTGTCTAGGTTACGTTTTGATAGTCGTAATCTCTATGAGACAATTCCATTTCCAGAAACAGACCTGATTGTTTTTTCATTGTTTCCTTGCTAAGGAATAATACAATTCAGGATATTATAAAATCAATGACTTTTTAGATAATTGCACGTTTTAGTTTGAGGTGTTTGTGTTCGAATCACTGGAAGATGGTTAGCAGTGGATAAGCAAGTGCAAATATTGCAAAATGCTTTTGTCGCTTACTACATCTTCTTTGCGCGACAAACCACATCTCATGTCGTATGTCACCCATACTCTAAACATTTGTTTCTTAAAACAGCGGCACTGTGGGGGCGATAGGATTACGGACAATAATAAACTGACCATTTTTTCCCAGAAATTAAGCTAAAGTTATGATCTTACGCTACTATTTGTCACTTTAAATTATTGCAAAGTTTTAGTGATAGTCGAGATGGCAAAATGGTTAGAATCTACTGAAATTTTTTGTGCTTAATTTATGAACATTGTGTCTTTATGTGTCCAATGAAAACCTGTATGCATCATTAACACCCATTTGAGCAGCGTAGTTGTATAAAGCTACTAACTCCTAAAAGGGCAAGGACACCTTAGTCCAACAATGGTACATTTACAAGCTATTTTACTTCTCTAATAATTATGTTGTTCCGTGCTACAAAATAGATATTTATCGTAATTTGGCGTTATTGTTGTATCATGCGGTCAGGGTGCTTTTGAAGTAATCTTTTGTGTCGCTCTCGTCTCTCAATGGATTAATTTTAATGAAAATTGAATCGCGTATTATAATTTTATATGTGGGGCGAATTTCATGTGTCACTGTTAGCGTGAACGCTAACGAATAAGATAAAAACTCGCACTAGGTACACTGATCATATCGTGAGTAGAGTAGGTAATGTTATTGTTGCGTATAATTACCTACTACTAATATGATTGAAAATGTCCCACTGCTGAGCTAAGGGCTCATCTCGTTGAGAATGTTTGGAGCTTTTCCCATCACGCTGTTTCTATGCGCATTGGTACACAAGCAGTTTTCCTCACAACACAACTCTTCTTTATTTTTAGCGCTTAGCAAATTAATTATAAGCACAAAGTACATCGTAATTAAGTGGTACTTGTATGGACTCAATCCCGGAATACTCAATACTGGAATAATTCAACAGGCCTTCACGTTTTGACTCGGTGTCAGATATAATTAGTTATTTAGAAATGCTTAATAACATGTCAACAATACAAATAATTATTTTTGTTTAATTATTGTAGAAATTGTAACTATATAGAATGGCACCTAGAATTTGAGTAGCTTTTCTTCGTTCAAGCCTATATGCTTAGCTGTGATAACCACCCAACTATTAAATAAAAAATAAATACTCTAATATTTTAATATATTATAATCGATAATTGGCTTTTATAATAAACGGATACTATTAAATATGAAATTTAATAATTATTGAAAAACTTAACTTGATCTTTTGGGTTTTGCAGTATATAACCTAAGTACATTGCTGTGTATATTACTTTCTGTATATATATATAGCTTTTCATCAGACCTTGCTCTGTCTATTGCAGTTCGTCAAAAAGCAGGTGTAAAGCATGACTTCGTTTCAGATGGTGGCGGAGCACAAGTAAATGATGACAGCTGCGATCCGAGCGAGTTAAAGACATGCGTGGACATGACACCGCGCACGCCCGTCGGCTTGCCTCGTACAAGAGAGGAGTTAGACGCTCATTGCCAGTGAGTATATGTTTAAGAATATGTTTTTTTATTTTAAGTTGTCGCGTAAAATCCGGTAAAATGAAAGGATTATAATCCAGTAAAATGAAAGGTAATCCGTAAGTGTCGTTTTAGTCGACTACATATGTGATTTTTTGGTCCATCCATCCATCATTACCACTTAGCGTTGCAATAACCGAACTGGTGTGGTAAAAAAAAAAAGATGCTTGGACTTGAGCCAGTTATCATCGGCTAAGATTCACGTGCTATAATCACTGGGACACCTCAACTTCATTATAAAGATAAACTACTTTTCCTCAAATAATACTTCTGTTTCTTTTTTTTTAAATCCAACACCTATAATGAGATTGCAAATGACAAATACATAAGTCAAATTCGTGTGTTGTCTCGCAATACGGTACTCGTCATATATTTTATCTTACTAACAAAAATGCAGGCAAATTAAATTCTTTCTTACACAAGTACATATAATATTATGACCCTTAAAATATATGAGTTTACTTATTACATGATACAAATCACAAAAATATGAACTCACATATCACTTAAAATATTCGTAAAAGTTATAGAAAACAAACATTGGCGATATATGCATGGAATGAGCACCGACTCTCCTATAACTCACTCAAAATTTATTTCAAGAAAGTAAGATAGCCAAGTTGATAAAACATATGAATCTTGACCGAGATAGCGGGAAGAAGCTGGCCGAGAGACGTTTGACTTAGACTAGCCAACTGACTACAAGATATTATGGTGCACAATATCTAACTATATGTATAATATATAACTGTCCGATGGGGCGGCAATCGAGAACCGAAAACCGAACCCTACTTTTTTAATTTACATTAAAAGATATAGAAATAAAAATTAAAAGTAATTACTGTACAAAACATGACCGCGTGGAATGGTGGCAAGAATGCTAGCAGCATTCCCCTTTGAAACGCAATTCCGATTCTGTGGGCGAAAAATGAACCAGCAGAGGCTATAAGATGGGACGCGTTACTTAGAATTTCAATATTTTTAAATTGTATAATTAAAGTGCTTTCCAAATTACGAATTCGAAATCGGTTGAAATTGAAGACGTTGTGACCCCTCTTAAATAGGGCATTTAAGAGGGGTTGCGAAATCGATGACACAAGTGGTGTTGTCAATTAAATAACACACTAAGATTTCAGTATTATAAATAAATTAATAAATATAAAACGATTGTTAGATATACATACGTATGTTTTGAATAAAATAAACGTATGAAAAATATATATTGATCGTTGTAAAGTGTTCGTTGAGTTTAATCAGACACGAGAACTCGTAAATGACGTGAGGAAATGAAAGTTATTTTCAAAGGACGGTTATTACATAAAAGTTATACGAACCATTCAAGGAAAAGCGGTTTTTGATTTTATATCTTTAGAGATATATATTAAAGTTACAGTTTATTTAAGTCCATTGAATTTACGTAATTAGATTTAACATATTCATATAATATTTGTAGTTTTGTATTTTTCTACTTAATTTTACAAATACAATTATATAAATTGAATGAATTCAATTTATTAGGTGACTCAGTGGTATTTACAATTTAGATAACTAAATTGGACAAGGCTCAACTTAATCAAGAGAAATTTAGATTACATGATAGGTAATATACTTATGAATGTAGTCGCGGACGAACTGTATGTACACTTTTAACAGAGTCCTGGTCACCATTGGAGAAATGTCCTCATAAAATAATGACTTCATATTCATATATATGCTATCGATATATAGGGTTTTCCATTAAGGGCGCTTGATCTTTGAAATGCAAAAAAAAATACATGTAGGAGAGATATTTGCGAATTTTTTTTTTTATTTGGAAGTTCTATCGACCCCATTATGTATGGAATATGACATCATTCAAATGACCGCCACGGCTTCGGTTGGTGGCGCGCACACGAAAGGTCCAATTTTCGATGACTCTGGCGCACAAATCGGGCTGTATTTGATCGATGGCGTGGCGTATGTTGACTTTGAGGGCATCGGTGGTTTGCGGCTTGTTGGCATAGACCTGCGACTTAAGAAAACCCTACAAGAAAAAGTCCAGCGGGGTCAAATCGCACGATCTCGGTGGCCAGTTCACGTCGCCTCCGCGCGAGATGACCATGTCCAGAAATTGCTCGTGCAGAACTTCCATCGTAGCGTGTGCTGTGTGGCACGTAGCGCCGTCCTGTTGAAACCACAGGTTGTCCAGATCCATATTCTCGATTTCAGGCCAAAAGAAGTTGGTTATCATCGACCGGTATCGCTCACCATTGACGGTGACGGCCACACCATTATCGTTTTCGAAAAAATACGGACCAATCACGCCTCCGGCCCAAAATCCGCACCAAACAGTCACTTTCTGCGGGTGCATTGCCACTTGGTGAACCTCGTGTGGATTGGTCTCGTCCCAAATACGGCAATTTTGCTTGTTGACATAGCCATTCATCCAAAAATGCGCCTCGTCGCTGAAGATGATTTTTTTGCCAAAATCGGCGTCAACTTCCAACTGCTCTAATGCCCAGTCAGCGAACACACGGCGCTGTCTATGGTCATTAACCTTGAGCTCTTGGGTCAGCTGGATCTTGTACGGGTGCAGGCTCAAGTCACAACGCAAAATTCGCCAAGTTGTCGTCTGCGAAAGGCCGAGTTCCTGTGCGCGACGCGGAATTGACTGCCGCGGGTTTTCGAGGACACTGTCACGCACAGCGGCGATATTCTCGGCAGATCTCACGTTACGTTGACGCACGGGAACCGGCTGATTGTTAACTGACCCGGTTGACTCGAATTTGTCCACCAATCGACGGATAGTCGACTCGGCAGGACGATCATCGCGCCGTAAAACGGGCGAAGTGCGCGGAACGTTGCTCGAACTGAAGACCCATTTTCATAAAACAATTTTATGATTTGCACGTGCTGCTCGACACTGTAACCTGCCATGGTGGTTTGGGAGGACGGAATGAATATAACACACTGCATTTGACAGCTGT
Organism: Nymphalis polychloros; assembly: GCA_905220585.2. NCBI lineage: Eukaryota > Metazoa > Arthropoda > Insecta > Lepidoptera > Nymphalidae > Nymphalis > Nymphalis polychloros. The sequence goes on along the minus strand of HG992253.1, from coordinate 11,198,166 downwards.
CACTCAAACAACATGGCCGCAATCAGCTGTCAAAGTTCAAGCGTCCCTATTGGAAAACCCCTTATATATATATGTATATATCGGGTATGTCGAAATGGTTATCATTATTGGACATTTTGCGGGCAAGTACTTGGGTTATCAAGCAATCAAGTCAAATACATTAATCACTGTTTATTACAATAACTATTATTAAATGTAAAAAATGGCATCCTAGCGTTGATAACAGTGCGATAGTGCTACCAACACTTCGGTTTCATATTCAGACCATCCCCAACATATAAAAATTTGTAATGTGGTTTTATTATACATTAGGGCATATCAAACGGGCATGTCGTGTATGGATACATGGATTAAGCGGTGTCTACCAACTGATGGTCAGAAATTGGTACAGCAACAAATTGGTGGCGCGCGAGCACTAATGCGATATTTGTGTACCAATGAAACAGCGCTACGGAGAGGTAAGTTTTTTTATCGAAATTTAAATGATTTAGGTTTATTGTGCATTCAACTTTAAAGATAGTTTAGGCTAGGCTTATGGTGCATTCAAAGTTAAAGCTCTTTTGAATCATAAATTTAACAGATAAATTTGACTTCAAACTTAATTTGGGTTTATACTCAAACTCGACCTAAGTGAATTGCACGTTTTTGGTGAAATTAAGCCGCATGTAAATCCACCAACTCACAGTGGATCAGCGTAGCGAATATATTAGGTAGTTGGACTGGTAACTGGGCCATCTGATGGTAAGTGATCATTACCACCCATAGACATTGGCACTTAAGGAAATATTAATCTTACTCTATATATTGCCAATGCGCTACCATTTTTGGAAACTAAATAGTTATGTACCTTCTGCCTGTATTACCACTTTAGTTACAAGGGATGTATTTGATATTTTGTATGTTGTACAGATTTTCTAAAGGAGCCAACATGTTGGGCGTTGGTATCACCTGACTGGTCACAGTGCGTTGATGAGTTGCAACTTGCTATCCGCGACATCACTGAGCGCTCTCAAAACTTAGTCTACTTCAACAAGAACACCGAACTATGCTGGTAATTTGTTAAATACTTTTAAAATTACATTCAGATTCATCTGTTTCGACGGTGGATGACTATGTTTGCGTGTGAGGAGGGGCTCACAGGTATATATAGCTATCTCTTTTCAAAATGTCATTGAAATCTGCTTATTAAATTGAAAGATTAATAAAGATCCATCCATCTATCCTCACAAAATCAAAATACTTTATTCAACATTGAAGCATACACTTACTTATTGATTTAAACTTTTGCGTTTATTATTTTAGTAAGTTTTGAATAAAGTTATTCAAGATATAAAACACATTCTACATTTACACTACTCTATGTACTGTTTATTGTCACACAATATACGATGACAATGACTATATTGTCATGTCTGACTTTTGTCTCGAAATTAATTTATGCCAGTTTTGTCGGAAAAGTAATTAAGGAAATTTCTTCAGCAATCAAATGTTAAATGTATCATTACGAGAGAAGAGCTACAAAATTAAAGCGTTTTCGCGTTTGAAAATGTGATTTAAAATTGTTTGACATTAAATTAGTTAATATTGGAATTGCCTTGAATCTGATATCGTTTCGTGCAAAATGATTTATTTATTTGAACTTATTTGAAATTCTATGCGACACGATTGATGTGTTGGAATTTGCTCATTGTTTAACTTTTAAATATATAAATTATCGTAAGCTTTGAAATGTGTATCTATGTTATCGGACAATTGAAGGGACCGTTAGGTCATCATAAATGTAGACCAATTTTGAACGGAACAATCTGGGCCCTTATATTAAAAACAATATACACCGATCATAATTTTTATTCTTCTGTAGCCTATTTTATTCATAATTTTTATTTTTGCTCGAGACATGTTCCATCAAGGATATTTTGTTTTATCTTATGTAATTTTTTGTTAATTATCATTCCTATATCAGTAGAAATATTAGGTCCTTACATATGAAATTAGCGTTTTGTCGTACTGACCACTTTGATCTGAAATATCTCCTCTTTGGTTAAGAATTCCAAATTCAAATTTATAAATTCATTTAGCTGGTACATTAGAGTTTTGAAAACAGTCATTCATTTGTTTTTTCCTCATTTAGTTTTTTCTTTGGCGTTGCGGCGTCTTATTGCCGCACAATGGAAAACATGAAATATTAACGAGTACGAGTTCTTTCGTGGCACCAGTACTGCAGAAACAGCTTGAAGGATTAATGATGTGTATAGCGCTGGTGTCGCAAAAGAAAGCACGGTACGTTTTTGGTTTCAACGTTTTCGTTCTGGAAATTTCGACCTTCAGAACCAACCCCGTGGACGGCCGGAGACCAAAGTGGAAAATGAATAATTAAAGGCTATTGTGGAAGCCGATCCATCACAAAGCACTTCAGAGATAGCTGCAGGCTATCGGGGTAAGTGATAAAACTGTAGTTATCCACTTGAAGCAAATCGGGAAAGTAAAAAAACTTGAACGATGGGTATCTCATGAATTGAGTGAATCGAACATGCAAACACGCGGCGACTGCTGTGTTACTTTGCTCAACCGACACAATAATGAAGGGATTTTAAATCAAATCATTACTTGTGATGAAAAGTGGATACTGTACGATAATCGGAAGCGCTCGTCGCAATGGCTAAACCCTAGAGACCCAGCCAAATCCTGCCCTAAACGAAAATTGACTCAGAAAAAGTTACTTGTGAGTGTTTGGTAGACTATCACCGGTGTCGTTCACTACAGCTTTCTAAAATCTGGCCAACCGATTACGGCAGATATCTATTTTCAGAAACTGCAAACCATGAAGGAAGAACTAGCTGCTAAACAACCGAGATTGGTCAATCGCTCTAGGCCACTGCTGCTTCACGACAACGCAAGACCACACACTGCACAACAAACAACCACTAAGTTAGATGAGCTACAATTGGAATGTCTGCGACATCCACCGTACTCCTCGGACCTTGCTCCAACAGATTATAATTTTTTCCGGAATTTGGACAACTTCTTACAAGAAAAAAAATTCAACTCAGATGCGGCAGTCCAAACTGCCTTCAAAGAGTTTATTGATTCTCGCCCCAATGGTTTTTTTAGTAAAGGGATCAATGAACTACATATGAGATGGGAAAAGTGCATAGATAACAACGGTGCATACTTTGATAAATATATTAAAAAAAAAAAAGACTTTATATTTCTCCCGTACAAAACGCCAATTTCATATGTAAGGACCTAATATTACATTTAATTAAAAATTTAACCAACAAAATATATTTCAGAGTTCGATTTCGTGGTAAGACGTTATTTGTATTATTATATTTCTATAAATAATAAATTATTCATTGACTTTTTTAAACATAAAGGGCTTTTAAAAAAAAAAACAATGGTTCAACTCGGTGAGTTGAACCTTCGCTCACAGTTTTGGTGACGGTGAAAATATAGTTTGTTAACCTACTAAATTTTATAAGTTTAATTAAACGATGGATTTACGTCGTTGGCCTTGCTTGAATGGGTATTACCAATAAATGTGCCGAGCGGAGATCTCATGTCCCCTGTGCCATATGTGTGAAAAGTGTCTGGGTATCGATTACGTAAAAAAAAACGTTATAAAATTAAAAATTTTTTTTTTTTAAATTAAGTCGTCGTTTCCCTTGCTATTGTGTTATTTAATAATCTCAATAAAAAAATGTGAAGGATAGCTTAGATAAGAAACTTATAATAAAAAAACAGAGGGTACTTACATAATTATTAATAATGATAATATTTGAGTTTCATTATTAATAATGAAACTCAAATAAAGCCATTTCACATATACTCAGTTTTCGTTTTTGTTTAAGTGCTCGTGACGCATTTGTTGGATGTGTGGCCATGGCTGGACGTGCTTGTTCAGCTCAAGCAGGACAACTACTGCGTCGTATGGCGTGGGTGCTCGCGCAAGACGTGGCTGCATGTAACGCTCAGCCGCGCGCGTACTGCGCTGCGTCACTGCCACAAATCGCTGCTCCAATTCTCACTGCACTATCTGGCGCATTACTTTACCCCCCATGGCTTTAAAACTATAGTTTGATTAATGTAAATATATATAAGTAAAGATGGTGCCTAGGACATGTTATTATGATCTTGAGTTAATTTTAAGTATTTGAAACAAAATCTAATTGTAAAGCTACATTTCAGTTCAGTACAATTAATATGTGTAGGACGTAGGTGTTTGAAGATTGCAAAAATATTGAAAAAAGAAATCGGCCGTCTTAACAAACAGTTTTATTATTAGCTTTGGAAATTATAACTTTGTATTAATAAATAATGTGTTTGAATTGAAAGTAAAATTAAATATAAATGTATATATTTTACTGTAATTTATCTAGATTTTGTCCATTTCACAATTCTTACTGTATAAAACACAATTATTTAAATGTTAAAGTTAGCTTAGTAAGATAAATTATTATTTATATAATATTAAAATTAATGTTTAAGAATATTAATTTCGTACAGCAGTTTAACTGCAAACCTTTTTTTTTTCATTTTTAACTTAACGTTATAATTATTGCTTAAAAATATAATCAAAACAGTAAAGGAAGTTTAAATGATATTCTGTTTTAATTTTTTATAAATAATTAACTTTAAACGTTTCCAAACCAAACGAAATATCATAGATCACAGAATTTAACGAAGTTAGTGTTAATACAATACTGATCAAAATGATCATATAATGTTTTCATTAAGATAATAAACGACTTATATAGTAACGGTCTCTTATTTTATAATTTGTTGCACCGACCTTTTGTAATGGTAACGGTCGATGAAACTAACTCCTCCTCTTCTCGAGGGGAAGCTTTGGAGCTCTATGTCTATGTCCATTTCATTACCCCTAACAAAAAGTACATACAGAACAAACTTATAAAAATTCATTTGCTTATTTATATTAATACATAGGACGCTCCGATGCAGGTTCGGGGATGTGATCGACAAATGCCTATGGCACTATGCCTTCGGCCTCCAGCTCAAGATTTGTTTATTTATTTAACTTAAAATTAAGAACTAAAACAGGTAAACGATACGGTAATATGATGTAACATTTAAATGACTTAACAATATTGGGATGAAATAAATATATTATAAACATTAATAAAGTAGAATAAAAGCAGTGGTCCTTGGCCGGACTGTACCAGAAATCTTCCATACATCCATCTCGACTGTTAGTTTTGTTATATTTCTCGAATAGTTTTTATTATAAATGCAATTACGCGTGATATGAATGTAAAGTTGAAAATTAAAGTGAACGCCGATAATTACATAAAATATGAGCGTTTTATTCACCTATTAATTGAAGTGACCGTCCGACACCATTAATTACAATTGCAAATTTAACTTCATTGTAGCCGATGAGATGTTTTGTATACGAATATTGGCATCTATATGGACGTTATTCCAAAAAAAAATAATACTATTTTAGATAAACTGCATATCTTGTTTGAAAATCGAAAAATGAAAATAAATAAATACTTAATTAGATTACAGTCATAATCTCTTATGTATAAGATATACCAGCGGTTCCTAAGATGGCGACAACCGAGACTAATTATTCTTTTTAATTATTATAATTAAATATATACAACTAGCGACCTGCTCGGGTTCAACAATTATTAGACTATCAATTTAGTACTTATAAACAGATATTTAAGTAAGAAGACATAGATCTCGTCAACGTTATTAATGTCAACATTATTATTTTACTTGGTGGTAGAGCTTTGTGCAAGCTCGTCTGGGTAGGTACCACCCACTCATCAGATATTCTAAGCAAAACAGCAGTATTTGGTATTGTTGTGTTCCGGTTTGAAGGGTAAGTGAGCCAGTGTAATTACAGGCACAAGGGACATAACATCTTACAATTAGTTCCCAAGGTTGGTGGTGCATTGGCGATGTTTTTTTTTTTAAAGAAACGTACAATTCCTCTATCTATGGGTGTTGGTGACCATTTACCATCAGGTGGCCCAAATGCTGGTCCTACCTAGGCTACAAAAAAGGTATTCTTGATTACCTATTATATTTTATCAAGAAAGAACTCTCTACACTTAAATACATAAATGGTGCCAAATAATACGAAATTGTTACTATAACGATCAGTCAAATAATCGTATATACATATAAATTCAGATAGATTATATACTATACGAAATTTCAGAGCTTATATTTTATAAGATTATTAGGATTTATTTTGGCTTGAAAAATTATTACTTTATTATGATTTATGAAAATTACTTCAAATTTCAAATCTACTAAACTCTAATTTTATACGCTTTTTGTTTACTTTTGTATGTATAAAGAAAAGCCGATATAACAATTTTAATTAATATTGTTATTATTTTTTAAGCGATGATCTTGGGGTTTTTTTTTTTTTTTTTTTTTTTTTTTTTTAATCTTGACCTCACACATGATGCGAGACTTTATTTACAGTTTTAATTTATTACTCATTCATACCATTTCTCGCTCTCATGCTTCTCGTACTTTCATTCTTCATACTAAATCTTTCTTGCATTCATCATCTTTTGCAGATCTGGGTGGGTTCCCTTCCTAATTTTTCTACTATCTATCTATCTATCTTAAAACTACACACACGGGGAAAATAATGGGGAGGACAGAATTATATTTTTATTTACACTTAACTTATATGGTTTGGATCTACTAGTTTTAATTTATTACTATACTAACAATATACAGGCTTATAATTAATTATTGTAACAAAAAAACACAGACTTATAATTAATTGTACATCTAGTTCTTATTCTAATCTTATTCTATGCTCCTTACTTACTTTCCTAATTAAATTCTATGTTAGCCTAATTATACTTATTATAATTACCTAACATAATGATTTATAGCTTATTTCGATTATTAACTAATTTACACACTTTGATACAATATTTCAGGAGCAAGTCTCTATTTTTACAATCAATTATTTCGGCTAAAGTGCTTTTATCCATTTTAGCGTCCAACTCGATCTCCAAATTCCGCCTCTCGAGTTCATGGGCCGGGCACTCCAGAAGGACGTGGAGGACAGACTCCGAGCACGCAGGATCGCAGATGCACGATGGGCTCTCCTTGCACTTGAACCGATGCAAGTACTCGGAGAACCCACCGTGCCCCGTCAGAACCTGGGTGAGAAATCTGTCCACCTTTATTTTACCGATGATCCGGTACGCGGCCACCGCATCAGGGAAGAACACCTTGGTGACTCCGGCCGTTTCGCCCGCACGGTATCTCCGGTTCCATTCATCAAGCGATTGCATACGAATGCTCCGCTTGATGAACGAAACCGGGCAGCCGTCGTAGTCAAAAGCGCGCTTGAGCCTCAGCGCAGCCTCCTTGGCCAGGTGGTCGGCACGCTCATTCCCCTCTAGTCCTGCATGGGCCTTGATCCAATACAAACTGATATGTTTGTCCTGGAGCAGGGCCCTACTTTTAGATTTTTCGCGTCCTAAAAATCTGGAAAAAATCAAGCAGTTTTATCTCACCGATTCCTACATTTTAACTTAATAACATTTTTCTGTATTTTGTGTTTTTATCTACTTTCTTAAATTATTTCTTCATCTTATATTGTTTTGTAATTTCTCACTAATTTTATTCTCGTAAAATTCTGAAAAAATTATTTTAATTACTTCTTGCCATTCTCCACATTTTCTTTTATTAACTTTTTTCTGTATTTTGTGTTTTTGTCCACTTTTTTAATTATTTCTTAACTTTTTATTTTTTCGTCATTTCTCATTAATATATTATTTGTAAAATTCTGGAAAAATTCTATTAATTACTTCTTGCTATTCTCTACATTTTCTTTTAATAACTTTTTTCCGTATCTTGTGTTTTTCTCCGTTTTTCCTAATTTTTATTTTGTTTTTCCGTGTTTTCCACCCCCATTTTACATCCCCCATCTTTCAACTGTTCGGCAACTTTGTAGGGCCCTCTGCCCTGCATCCGTCGAGCCGTCAAGCTCCCGGATCGGCTTCTCCGTTCCGGAGTTATCCCCGAAAAACGAAAATTTTTAGACCGCCCACCCGCCCTATTATTATATATATAGACAAAGGGGCAAAAAATTCGCCCAAAAATTTTTATTGCGATTTCTGAAAGCCCCGGCTCTGAGGATCAGAAATGATGCCTTAGAGCCATCCTAGCCCCAGTACCTCGGCGGATAGCACCATTTCTAGCTCGCCATGCTTGATACGGACATGGAGACGGCATCCGACGCGTCTGTGAGGCCACCTCTGGTCTCCGATAGCACGGACACAGAGGACGAAACAACGGCGAGACCCACTACCGACCGCCGCGGTAAAAAAGCGACGAGCGGACTCGCAAAGGCGAAGGCCCAGCTGCGAGACAAAGAGGAAGAGGAAAGGGAGGTCGCCTTTGAGAAGGCGCTCCGCAGCAGGGCCTTCAGGAAGGTGCCTGCTGAATCGGCTCCTGAGGCGCAGTCCACCTCGACGAATGCCGCAAATAAGGACCCAGCCAGCATGGGCCCAGAGGAGCTGCTCGCGTTGGCTGGCAGCAGCGTAGCCACTGTGCTCGAGGTGGCGAAGAAGTCCTCCAATCTGAAGGGAGGCTTCATCAAGAAGCTGAAGGAGTCAGCGGCCTCTCTTCAGAACATTGTCGAGGTGTTGACGTCTCGCTCGGAGGCCGAAGAGACGCGCCGGCTCCGCGCCGACAACGCCCGTCTGCGAAAGGAGGCAGACGGGCTGAAAGAAGAGGTAAAGGCCCACCGCCGTGAGTTCGCGGAGCGAACCACGGTGGCGGTGGCTAGCGAGGTGCCACTGGCTAGCGCGGCGGCAGAACCGCGGGCCCTGGAGGGGCTCCAGGCCTCCCTCGAAGCGGCGGTCGCGATGTTCAACACGCGACTGTCGAACATCGAGGGGCGCCTTCCGCCTGCGAGGGAACACCGGCCGTCTCCTGTGGCTGGTAATAAACGTGAGGCGGTGCAGCGAAACGCTCCGCCCCCGCAAACGCAGACCGTGCCCGCACCCAAGCGGGTAAAAGTAAAGGCGGCAGTGCCTGCGCCGATCGCCGGCTCGTTGAACGTCGTCGCGTCGTCGCCCGGGACTGGTGAGACACCACCAGCCCAGGAACCGACATGGTCGACCGTGGTGCGGAGGGGAAGAAAGAAGAAGGTCTCCCCCGCGGCCGCCGCTGCTCCGGCGAAGCCGAAGCCCCAACAGGCGACCAAGCCTAAGATGGCCGCCCCCCGCTCGGCAGCAGTGATAATATCGCTGCAGCCGGAGGCGGAAGGTAAGGGCGTGACGTACGCCCAGGTCTTGGAGCGGGCGGAGCAAGGTGTGAAGCTCCAAGACCTGGGAATTAGTGGCGGCCTGAAGGTCCGCCGCTCGGCTACCGGGGCCAGGGTCCTCGAGCTGCCGCGGGCCCACAAGGACCAGGCGGTGAAACTGGCCGACAAGCTGCGCACTGTCCTCGACGGGGTCGCCAATGTCGCGCAGCCGGTCAGCAAGGCGGACCTTAGGGTGACGGGGCTCGACGATTCCGTCACCCCGGAGAGGCTGGTCGCAGCGGTCGCGCGCGAGGGTGCCTGCTCCCCTGAGGCGGTCAGATGCGGAGCGGTGCAGCGCGGGCCGGGCTCTATGGGCATGGCCCGCGTCACGTGTCCCCTCGCGGCGGCCAAGAAGCTGGCCAATGCCGGCCGCCTTCTCGTCGGGTGGAGTGCGGCCAAGGTCGTGCTGCAGGAGCGGCGCCCCATGCGCTGCTTCAGGTGCATGGGCCTCGGCCACACGAGGGTGCTCTGCCCGTCGGAGAAGGAGCGGGGCAGCCTCTGCTACCGATGCGGCTCTGACGATCACAAATCGTCGAGCTGCACGGGCAAGCTGCGCTGCGCGGTCTGCGCAGAGGCCGGCAAGCCCTCTGGGCATATGATGGGGGCGCGGGATTGCCACCCCCCCACCACGAAGGGAAAAGTGGTCCTCGGCACCCGGACCACTCCCGCAATGGAAGGAGGAAGCCGCCAGGCAGCTGAGGAAGCTAATACAAAATCAAAATGAGCACGTCAAGTATTAGCTTCCTACAGACGAATCTAAACCACTCCGCCGGAGCGCAGGACCTACTGCTGCAGTCCATGGCGGAGTGGCAGATAAACCTGGCGGTGGCCTGCGAGCCCTACTTCGTCCCTCCCCTAGCTCATTGGGTGGGGGATGTGGACGGAACGGTGGCGGTCCTCTCGAGGAGCGGAACGGGCCCCCCCCTCTCTCTCATCGAGAGGGGCTCGGGCTACGTTGTGGCGGGGTGGGGGGAGTACGCGGTCGTCGGAACGTACTTCTCCCCCAACCGCAGCCTCGCTGAGTTCGAGACGTATCTCGGCTCGGTCAGAGCTGCGGTGGCCAGGCAGTCGCCGAAACCTACCTTGGTTCTCGGCGACTTAAACGCGAAGTCGCGTGCCTGGGGCAACCCCGCTACGAATCCGCGAGGGAGGGCCGTCCAAGTCTGGGCGCTACTCTCCAGCCTGTCCCTACTTAATAAGGGGCAGGTTCACACCTGCGTGCGCCACAACGGGGGGTCCGTGGTGGACGTTTCGTTCGCCACCCCGGTGGTAGCACGTAGAGTGTCGAACTGGAGAGTAGAGGAAGAGGTGGAGACTCTGTCGGATCACCGCTATATCCGATTCGAGATCTCCACCTCTCGCAGGCCGGCGGAACCCCAGAGGGTGCCGACCACGCTGCCGAGGTGGTCTCTTGGCCAGTTGGACCGCGAACTGGTCAAGGAGGCTGCTATCGTGCAGCGGTGGGGTTCCGCGGGACGGGAAGAGGAGGGCGCCAGCGTCGAGGAGCTGGCGGGCCGCATGCGCAGCGCCCTCAAAGAGGTCTGCGATGCGGCCATGCCGAGGACCCGGCGCAGAGTTCCGCGCCGACAAGTCTACTGGTGGTCGCCCGAAATAGCCGAACTTCGGGCGACGTGCAGTCGGGCGCGGAGGGCCTACGTCCGCTGTCGCAGGCGCAACGGCCTCGACGCGGACCTGGAGGGGCAGCTCTTGGCCGCTTACCGCCAGCTGAAAAAAGATCTGCAGCTGGCGATAAGTCGGGCCAAGGAGAAGGCGAGGGAGGAGTTGCTGGCGGGCCTCAATCGAGACCCATGGGGGCGGCCGTATCGAGGTGTGCGTGGAAAGTTCCGCACCCAAGCCGCCCCCGTGACGGAAACGCTGCCGCCGGAGCTCCTCCTGCGCCTGGTGGGGGAACTGTTTCCCCACCCAGGCGAGTTTGTCCCTCCGCCTATGGCCCCCCGCTCCGTGATAGAGGACGCAGTGGCTCCACCACTGATCACGGAGCGGGAAATGGAGATGGCCCTCGGTCGCCTGAGGGCCAAAAAGACGGCGCCGGGTCCGGACGGTGTTCCAGGGCGTGTTCTGTGCGACGCCCTGGAATACCTAGGTGCAAGGCTTCGGGGGCTGTTCGACGAATGTCTGAACAGCGGGCAGTTTCCGAAGCCTTGGAAACAAGGGAAGTTGGTGCTGTTGCCGAAGGAGGGTCGACCGCCCGGTTCCTCCTCGGCGTACAGGCCGATCGTGCTGCTGAACGAGACGGGCAAGTTGTTTGAGAAGATTCTCGCAGCCCGTCTCGTTCAGCACCTCGACGAGGTCGGTCCGGGTCTTTCAGAGGCTCAGTTCGGGTTCAGGGCGGGTCGTTCGACGGTCGACGCCCTGAGCGCCCTGAAGACTCGGACCACGGAAGCGGTGGCCCAGGGGCGAGTGGTCCTGGCGGTTTCGCTGGATGTGGCGAACGCCTTCAACAGTCTCCCATTCGAGACGATCAGGGAGGCACTCCGATATCATGGGGTGCCGACCTATCTGAGGAGACTGTTGGAGGCGTACCTCCAGGACCGAGAGGTCGTCTGGGCGGGGGGCGACGGCAAGCTGGTCCGGCGTCGGGTTGGCTGCGGCGTTCCACAGGGGTCGGTTCTCGGCCCAATTCTGTGGAACGTCGGCTTCGACTGGCTCCTGAGAGCCCCCGTCCTTCCCGGTATGGGGGTGTTGTGCTATGCGGACGACACCCTCATCACCGCGACGGGGCGGGACTTTCGGGAGGCGGCCCGCCTGGCCGAGGTCGGAACGACCCTGACCGTGGACCGGATGGAGATGCTGGGCCTGAGGGTCTCCATATCCAAAACGGAGGCCCTCCTCTTCCACGGTCCGCGGAGGGGCCCCCCACGAGGGGCGAGTATCACCGTCCACGGGACGGTGATCGAGGTGCGGGCCCAGATGAAGTATCTGGGCCTGATCCTGGACGGGCGTTGGAGCTTCGGGCAGCATTTCGTGCAGCTCGGCCCGAAGCTCGTCAATGCCGCCGCCGCCTTAGGCCGCCTCCTACCCAACGTGGGAGGACCGGGATCGCTATGCCGGCGCCTCTATGCCGGCGTAGTGAGGTCGATGGCACTGTACGGTGCCCCGATTTGGGTGGACGCACTCACCGCTTCCAACCGGGCCCTTCTGCGAAAACCGCAGAGGGTCATAGCGGTGAGGGCGATAAGGGGTTATCGTACGGTGTCGTGGACAGCGGCGACCCTCCTCGCGGGCGACCCGCCCTGGGAGCTCCAGGCGGAAGTGCTCGCGGAGGTGTACCGCTTCCGGGCCGAGGCGAGGGAACGCGGCGACCGTCCAGGGTCGGCGGAAGTCGGGCGGATCAGGGCTCTAGCCCAGCAGGCCCTGATCGCCCGATGGGAGGAGGACCTCGGGTCCCCCACGGCGGGCCTGGCGACAGTGGAGGCGGTACGTCCCCACTTGAGTCGCTGGGTCAGAAGGAAACGAGGCACGCTCTCGTTCAGGCTGACGCAGGTGCTTACCGGACACGGATGCTTCGGTAAGTACCTGCACGAGATAGCGCGGCGGGAGGTGTCACCCTCCTGCCACGAGTGTGGTGCGCCATTCGACACGGCGCATCACACCCTGACGGAGTGTGCCGCGTGGGGGCCCCAGAGGCATTCCCTGGCGGCGGTTGTTGGCGGAGACCTCTCCTTACCGAGCATCATCAACGCGATGCTCGGAAGCGAGAGGTGCTGGTCAGAGATGGTCTCCTTCTGCGAAAGTGTGATGTCGCAGAAGGAGGCCGCGGAGCGGGAGCGGGAGGAAGATGCCGCTGCGGACCCGCTCCGCCGCAGAAGACTGGGGAGAAGAAAGCGGTGCTTTGCGCACCTTCTCCCCCCGCCACAATAGGCGCCGCCGGGACTAGGGGGGTTCCCAGTACCCTGGGATTCCTCCCTAGTGAATGGAGGCCCGCATAGGCGGGCCGGCCGTCGGAGCGTCACGGTAGCATGCGCAAGCGATCCCGTGGCGCTCCCGTTAAGACGGGAAGGGTACCGCTGGGTTTTTAGTGGGTATTCCGATGACCGGGGCACACTCGGTGCCTTGGACATACGGCGAGTCCCACATACCCCCCCCACTGTTCCCGTGGGGGGAAACGCGTCATGCGTTTTCCCAGCGTAAAAAAAAAAAAAAAAAGGGCCCTATGCAGATGTCCCCGCGCTTCAACAGCCAGGGGATGGAGGGCTTTCGGGTTTTTAATCGTGAGCAGTGCCGACGAGGAGTCGGAATAAATCCCGACTGACCCGGCCAAGTGGTCCGCAGCCATCCGCGCCGCCCGGCATATCGCCAGGAGTTCCGCCTGGTAGACCGTACAATAGGACGGCAAAGCAAACTTGAGGGTTTTGGTTTCGGCAGCGCCGGTCCATACAGACAGCGCCGCTCCCACTTTGCCCTCAATCTTGCTGCCGTCCGTAAAGATGTTGTACGTATTGGCGCAATTTGCGTCATATTGTTCCTGGTCCACCAGGCATTTGAAGTCCAGGTCGATATGACGGGCGGGGTGCGGAGACCGCAGAGCCGAGGTCATCCGCTCCACCTCCCGATCTCCTATCACCCGCTGGGGTACACCTCTCCTCGCCTCATACAAGGTCGCGGCTTCGCGAACCCGGAGGTCGAGGGGAAGCACCCCAGCCAGCAACAGTGACGAGTTCAGGGACGCAGTGCGGTATGCCCTACATAGCTTCTGCGCGAAGCCACGCTGGACCACGTTCAGCTGTTTTCGTACACCCAGCTTATTAACGGCCGGTGCCCAGACGGCAGCAGCGTACAAGATCACGGGCTCAACCACCGATCTGTAAATGGTGCGGATTACCTCGGGGTGAAGACCCCAGCTGACCTTTGCCGCTCGAGCCAGCTGGTGGTAAAAGGCAACCGCGCGCTTGCAGACGTTCGCGACGTGGGCGTTGAAGGTGAGTTTTCGGTCTATGACGACCCCCAGCAGCTTGATCTCGTTCGCCAGGACAATGTCGACCCCGCCCATCCGCAGGCGCGGGGCGTCATACTTTAGCTTGCGCGTCACGACCATAGCGTTCGTCTTGTGAGGCGCAAACCGCAATTTATTGGATGCGCCCCACGCCCGCACACGCTCGAGGACGGCATTGGCCCGACGTTCGATCTCGAGGGCCGTCTCACCCTCAAACACCAACACCACATCGTCTGCGAAAGCCTGCACGTAGCCGCCTTCGGCCTCCAACCCCCGAAGCAGTGGATCCAGGAGCAGGTTCCACAGGATCTGCCCGCCGATAGATCCCTGCACGCAGCCCTTCCCGGTGTCTCTTATGTGCTCCTCTCCCAAGTACCTCACCCTCGCTCGCCTGTCGCTCAGGTAGTTGCCCAAGAGCCGTCGGATGTTGTCTGGGCACTTTTCCTCAGCCAGCCTGACCTTGATCATAGGCCACCAAGCGTTGCCGAAGGCACCCTCTATATCCAGTGAGACCAGAACAACAATCCTCTTCATCTGAAGATTGTGTCTGATATGTCCCACCAGGGTATAGAGGGCGTCCTCAGTACTTCGCTGGGGCATAAAGCCAAACTGGCGAGTACTAATCTTGGGCATCACGTGGTACTGTAACCGAGCGACAAGCATTTTCTCCAGAATCTTTCCGAGCACCGGAAGGAGCCCGATCGGTCGATACGACTTGGGTGTCGTATAATTGTCCTTCCCTGGTTTCCTAAGGACAATCACCGTGGCCTCCTTCCAGGGCCCAGGAAAACTGCGGAGCTCGAGGCACTTGTTAAAGATGCACAAAAAGAGGTCCGGGTCCAGTTCGATCGCGTGCAGACATATGTCGGCGGTAAAACCGTCCGCGCCTGGGGCCTTCTTCGGGCCAAAAGATCGACTAGCCAACTTCAACTCGAGATGAGTGAAGGGCGGGTCGTCCCGGCCCGAAGAAGCCCCCATATCGGCCCGCCCGGCCAGGACCCTCACCCGGCGGTGCTCCTCGGTGTCATCCACTTCAGAGTCCTCCGGGTAGAAGGTCTCAGCCAGGAGTTGGGCCGATCCCCTGGCATCCAGCCCCACTCCATCTACCATCATCGGTGGGTCTACGTCTCATGATCTTGGGTTCAACCCGGGCAAGCACCACTGAATTTTCATGTGCTTGATTTGTGATTATAATTCGTCTCGTGCTTGACGGTGCCTTGAGAGGAAGCCTTAGCCCAGCAGTGGGACATTCACATTTACTCTAAAATGAATCTGTGTTGTCATATCAACATAGAATTCAATGCATTCAATTGAATTTGGTCGAGTAACCTAGTCTCAATATTAGTGTTCAGTGAACAAATTACACAAATGAGCTGAACCGTAGTTAGCTTCTGTGGTTCAGCTTGCAAATAAACACGAATATGTTTATTTGATAGTGACTCGTATCTCTCTTCTGGGTCATTGCACTTCACTGCGTTTACCGATTAATTATTTATTAGCGCTCAAAAACTTTAACTAGCTACATATAATATATATTCATCTATTCGTTTGTTTTTGAGCCAATGCACATTTTATCTAACAAACAGTAAATATCTTTGAACGCCATTGATTTGGTATGGAAATTGTGAAACGGCAAAACGGTAGTGAAACTATAAGATGGTAATAATGAAAAAATAACTGTCAGAAGTTCATTAGGTTATTATAATTCGACTACATCAAGAGAATTAGTCCGTTTTTAAGGCTACCACCCATTTCCTTTTAGTTTAGTTTAGTAGTAGACGAGTTTTAAGCCACCATCTTTGAAAGCTAATAATTAATAAAGGGCTTCACCCTTTCAGTTGTTTTGGGCTCATTCTACATATATATTATTTAATTATATACAAGTTTTGTTTACAATTCTTGTACAAGCCCTGAATTCCAAACTAGATTTTCGGTGTGTTCGATGATGATGATGACGGTTCCTCCTGACTGGCCCATGAAGCCAGTCTGGGTACGGGCCTCGGGGTTAATTACCGTTGCCGTGTCAATTGATTTTGGCCCAAAGGGCCAGGGTCCCTATGACCCAGCGGCTTATTGTCGTGTCCGGTGTCTCTTCTCCTTCCGGTTATCTCGTCCGTGCGGTTATCTTAATCCGTGTGGTTGTCCAGTCCGGTGGTTTTCGTCGGCCTACCATTCGTGGTTCTAGTTGTCGCTGTCATCGATACCTGCAGGGCAGATGACAGGCGATAGCAGGAGCTCCCGAGGTAAAGGACGCCCTTCAGGTGGTCGTGCATGTAGAGGTGCAATCCCGTGGAGGTGCCCGCACGCACTGTTGTCCGCTCTTGTGATCATCTTTCGTGCGAGCTGACGGACGAATTCCCCCACGGTGGGCGTCCTGGTGTCTGTGTGTTCGTAGATTTTTTTACAATAAATGTATCTTATGATACTAAACAAAAATAGCTAAATTATGTGACAATAAGTAATACAGACAAAGGCGGAGGAACAGGGCAATGCTATTTTCATATATAAATAAGAAAGAAAATATTTAATGAAATCATTTTAGTATACGTACGTGCGTTATTGTATATTTATCCGGCTGGAACCTTTGGCGTGATGATAGCTTATATCCGGTGTGACGTATACTACTATAATATACTAGGGAAATGAACCGATTCAAAGGCAATTGTTAAAAACTGTTTTCATATCCAATATATACGTCATAATTTATTTTTTAAAGTATTTTAGCAATTGCTCTCATATTAGGAGTGGGGATTACAATACCTCTATGGGTCAGGATCGAACCTGCAATTTACATCGCCAGACGATCTAACTGCATGGGTCGACTATTCTTACTATATGGGCTTACATAAATTAAATATATATTTTTTTATGAAATAGGTAAGGGGGCACTTCCGCCCATAGACATTAGCGATGTAAGAAATATCAACCCCTTATTACATCGCCAATGCGCCACCAATCTTGGGAACTAAAATGTTATATCCCTTGTGCCTGTACTTATACTGGCTTACTCACCTTTCAAACAGGAACACAACTATACTGAATATTGCTGTTTGGCAGTAGAATATCAGATGAGTTGGTGGTACCTCCCCAGACGGGCTTGCACAATGGCTATACCACTAAGGAACTTACCAAGTAGATTTAATTTATCATTCTTATGACGTTATTATTTAATAATAAGTAACAGTAATGACGATTCCCACCCAAGACAGACATTTGTGTGCATGAACATGTGTGTTTGTCCTGAGTCTGGGTGTAATTATCTATATAAGTATGTATTTACAAAAAGAAAAAAAAACTAGTATGTGTACTGTATCAGTTGTCTGGTTTCCATAGTACAAGCTCTGCTTAGTTTGGGATCAGATGGCCGTGTGTGAATAATGACCCAAGATATTGATGTCCCAGGATATTGATTGTACAAAACGAGTACATAAGTGACATTGGTATACAAAAACATATTTTCTTTTATAAATAAATATAAATATCATTACATAAAAATTAAAATAATATAGAATGACTAAATTTGAAAATAAAAATTTTATAATAGAAATGACTAAATTTGAAAATAAAAATTTTCAAAACCATTAACGCATGAAATTGTTAAAAAAAATAAAAAAATGGAAATGTAAATGTTCCACGGACCACCAACTTTGGAAAGTTGGGAGCTTATTCCACCACGCCGCTCCAAAATGTAACATAACCAACAAAACATAAAGATTATATTTAAAAAAAATTGCTTATATAAAAATAAAAATGCTTCTATTTTTGTCCTTTCATTACTCAACAAGTCATTGAGGATTTGACGGAAAATATTTATGGAAGCTGTTATCGATATTAGATTTTCGTACAACGATTTATAAGCGAGAGTCGCAAATGTACATTTCAATGGAAACAGTGGGCTATGTTCTTGGTACCTTAACGCAATCCGGTGATGGAATCTTTGTGGAATTAACTTAACCGTGGATTCATTTAAGCAAAAATATTAAATCCCTTAAAGTTTACAGTGTCTGTGTTAAAATATACTAAACGTGCTTATAATTTGCAGGATAATGACAAAGTTTATGTTTGTAGGCTAATGGCGCAAGGGAGTGTAATTTAGGATATGTGCTGGCGACGCATACCCAAGACTACTGACGATGAGTATAATTGTAACTAAAAATAAAAATAACATCGGTATGTTTTATAGTATTAATGCTTTAGAAAGGAAAAAACATATATATAATTACATTATTAAGCAAGTACTTAGCATATTTGTGGGAACTATTGATGTGATACGATCTAATGCGACAGGTCTGACTGGCTGTAGGCATGGCGTCGCCACGTGATGCATCGCCACACTATAAGATAGCAAGACAAGTATAATATGGTATGGTATAAATAAATGTTACATTAATCTTTTTATTTAAATGTTTTTATTTTTGTATATGTTATAATTATATCCTTTCATAAGCTATCCTTTTGTACGTCTTATCTGCACAAAATAATTTCAATGTTTCACATTCGCCACGTGAGGGCATTTTTTTTTAAATTTAAACCTAGCTTAGTATTGACCGTAATTGTTTCTGTCAATAGCTATAGTAAACTATTGTTTTGATAATTCGTATTGTCCTATAATTAGAAATGCATTTAATTTAACTTTTTTTTAAATTTAAATATTATAGCTTCTGTTGGATGTTCTAAATAAATAAATAATTAAATTAATGTTATTTCATTTTTAATTCACTTCGAACAGTTTATTTATTATTAGTAAAATTATTCTGTTGCTTGCTATTATTTTTAACTGTCTAGACTTTGAATAATTATTATTGCTACGTCATCGACATTACGTGGTCGTAGTATATGTACACAGGTTATATTGTTACAATATTGAAAAATATTTTCCCGGTATATAACCTCATTATAAAATTCTCTCATTCAATCTCAATCGCTCTCAATCTCAATTCTGAAGATGTTTTGTATAATTTCTACTATCCTCATTGTTTTTTTTTTGTGTTTTATTTCCAGGCAGCACCAATTTCTAACTATAACTGATGTGAATGTTGTTTTCATTGTCGTCTTTATAAGTAGATACAAATTATTACGGAATACGAGACGCCTCTTTGAAGACTTACTAATGCTTATATAAACGTAGCCCATCAATCTGCGTAAAGACGCCATGTCATCTCAATTTATTCGGTAAGCGCTTTCAAGATTTTGCTAATTATTAACATTAAGAGGTATCATCACATAATATATATGACATATTAAAACTAAGCATTTTTAAACGCTTTATTTAGGAGAACAAGTCCTTTTATACATATAGATTATCACTTAGAGGAAATACTTGCGCGTTAAATACCTGTTTGTGCAGAAAAATTATAACTTAATATTACGACTCCCAGAATGGAGCACTAATCATAAATATCTACTGATAGTATGACGTATTGAGATTATCATATCAAAAGTAGGCATAAATAATTTAAATTTAACGCCGATAAGACTGCGAGTAATAAATTTTATCTATTTATTAATAGGTGACCTACACGAAACTTTGTAACCATTTTCAAGAATATTGCGCACACGGAGGCGATCGACATAGTTAAAGTTTATTCGACATGTTCGAGAAGACAGAATGCAGAAAGCTAAATTTTAAATAAAATATGTTACAACTACTTAAAAATAAAATACAATAAAATATGCAATATTTATAGTCATATTACTAATAAACAGATTATACTTAAAATGTAGTGAATGTAGTGACTCTTTCGTTATAGTCTGCAGTCAAACAAAACCTAACAAAGCGTTTTTGACATTTCCTTGGTTTATTGCAAAGCGAAGCAAGTTCCGTCAGAACACGTTTCATATTTTCCAGAAACTTGAAAATAACGTGAATATTACATTTTTCTAAGGAGTGTCAAGTTTCATATTTATTAACAATGAATTATTTAATTATTTGTCCACTGGGCGACACTAGTCTATTTTAATATAAAACAATATTCAGATTGAATGTAACACGTTGTTAAAATTTACAATTATTAAAAAACTGCATTCCAAGGTTTATCGAGTTTAATTTTCACAATGTCCTAACTAATATTATAAATGCGAATGTGAGTTTGTTTATTTGTTTGTTACGCGTTCACGCATAAACAACAAAACCGATTTTAAAAAAATATGTCACCAATGAAAAGCTACGTTATCAGCGACTGACATAGGCTACATATTGTCCCCGTATTCCCATGGAAACAGTTTTATTGATGACAGTTTAATGCTTAAAATGCTAAATTAAGGGCTAAGAGATAGAGTAATAAATATTCATCTTTCATAATATCGAAAAGGAAAACACAGCCGTACATTTCAAGTTCTGTAACGCGTTCTTCCTGTTTCAATGAATCTTCGAGTTCGCTGCGAGTCGCGCGAACTCTTTCAACTGCTTCGCTTACTTCCTCACTTTGTCGTTTTAGTTGCATGCGCTTAGCAGTTAGTCTTACTAAAATAATAGTTCGTTGTCATTTTATTCGTTGTCGTTCGTTGTCAGTTCAGCGGACGAAATGCTATTATATAATATTTTGTAAAACCTACATACCGTAATATGAACGCAACGTTAATACGATCCAGGAATAGATCATGTGATATATAAACTTCATAAATTTAACATATCGTTTTTCGAAAACATATAAACTTATATAATATACGTGCATTTTAATAGGAATTTTAAGGTTTCTAAAAAATTTTGTAACACCAAAATTATTACTCCGTGTAAGTAGCAGCTTGTTAGTAATTTCAAAGTTGTTACAACGTATTAACAGTAAAGGCTTTATTAAATTTTGCTCTTGAAATATGTTACGACAGCAAATTTTGTATAAAATGTTATACACGGTAAATGATTTGTGGTTGGATGTGGTTTATATTAAGCATGTGGTTTTGAATGAGTACAGGTCAGACGCGGATTTTATCTCGCGCTATTTAATTAATTAATTAGACATCCATAATTATAAACATTCGCCTATTTGTCTATATACTTGCCTGTGTTGTGCTAATATATCTCACAAAGCCTTGTGAGTATATTTGTATATTTCGAAATATTTCTAAAACGAATTATACTTTGTGTAGTCAAATTGTTTTAAATACAATTATTGTATGTTGGAGAGAAAATTGTCAGTCCAGACGCTTGGGACTCGCACGCTGCCCAAGCTACAAGTATTACGGATATATGTAAAAATGTATGATATAGATTTTAAATAAGAATAAAATAAACTATATGTGGACATAATACAATATGTGTGGTATTAAAATAGAGAGTATATCTCAAAAACGCTTATTACGGTTTATAATAGGTATCAATAACGACCTTACTTATAAACTTTGCTTAGTAGCGATACAGTTAAATGTAATTTATCTCTTTCTGTAATTATTGATTTGATATTTGAGAGAAATAAGCAATCTAATCAACTAAACAATGTTTATAAGAAGGGACGTAAGGTTATCAAATCATAATTATTGATAATCCAATAAGATGAGATCATTTTTATCTATTTATTTCTCGTTAATCGCAATTTATGTATTAACTACACAATTATATTGCTTCCCACTATTTACCAAACGTAACTATTTCACAGATATTTATGATAATAATTTTATAGATTATCTTTTTCAGTGTTAGTAAGTAATAACTTAATAGTTCAACACCAAAAATGCGTTCACTCTGCATAAAATCTCGCTACTCGATTTTTCGATTGGATTATGTTAGAGGGTGCCCACTATAAAACCGAGTTTGCTGCCGAGCGTTAGCCGCCATCTTGAAAAACGTCTTTTTGCAAATATCTCAGAAACGGTGAGTTTTCTCGTTCAAATGAGTAGAGACCTTTTTTGTAAAAGATTAAATTTCCCATGTATTTCATTTGAATTTTTTTTCTCTATTGTTAATATTTTCCGAGATATCATCCCAAGACAAGAGTAGATATTAATGGTTTTTTTGGTCAGTATTCTGGCGCAGTCGGTGCTGGTAAGTGCCACATACGCCGCTCTCACTTCACGTTAGAAACGCGTAAATGTGTTTCTGCAGCGAGATGAAAAATAGTGTGGTCGAATAAGGTCTAAACCATCTCCTCAAATCGAAAAAGGGTTTAAGTCTGTCAGTTGAATATAAAAAAATAATCCCACTGAGTTTCTTTCGGTTCATTTCAGATCTGAGGTTCTTATTTCTGAAACGAGCCGCGGTAGATTTATCATAACAATCATTAAGCAAGTGTAACGCTTCTATAGTGAATAAAGATTTTTGGTTGGTAACTTGGTACGTTGCTTTACTTTTATGCAATTATATTATATTGCACCGTATACGACTCGACCATTCTACATTCTACGCTGTATTTCCGTAATTTTAATAAAACTAAAGCTTTAATTGCTAGTAACAAAATATTGTCTAAAAGAGCACGTATCAACTTCTTACATTACAATTCTCAGTACCCAATAAACTATTCCACCAATTATATTATGTTTTTGTTTCAATATAATATCTAGACACTTCTCAGTACAACTCGAACAATTGTTTGGATTTTAATAATCAAAATATTAATTGGATTGTATTATAAATTTTGAGGTTTTGTCTGTTGTTAGTCGTTGCTTGTGGTAAACGTTCGTAGGCGCTTGTGTTTACACACACTGTGCAACTGTTATGTAATAAATAATGACTATTAATCTTAAAGTATAACAATTGTGTTTTTAAAGATGGAACGCTGTGTTGCATTTAAAACAAAATAAAATAAATAGCCTCTTTGGTCTAGTGGATAGGCCACAGATCCCGAAGTCCTGGGTTCAAACCCCAGGTCTGACCGTTAAAAAGTTACTGTGGTTTTCTGCGACAAAGCTCATTAGCCTGGAGTCTGCAAACTGGAAGTGTGTACACCTCCTGAGCCTTGGAAAGCATGTAAAGCCGTTAGTAAAAGAGAGCACATCTGTTGGCACAACCACTAGTGCACTATAATGTATTCTGCGCAGTTGGTTTATCTCTTTTAAGATTGGCCGCCGTAGTCAAAATCGATCAGGATATAATCATCATTATAATGATTGTATTTTCCACGATATAATATAAAAAAATATAAAAATCCAAGACATTTTTAAAGATAGAATTAAAAATAAAATATAAGCAAACATACTATTTTTTTTTTAAAGTAATTGTATTTACTTTCATTTATGTAAAGTTTCTGTTAGTAATGCTGAACGCTCTTTTATAATAATAGCCCACATATTACTAGATATACGTAGACCTCGATGAATGTGTAATGTGATGTGATATGTGTGATGTTCTTCGTGATATTGTAATATCAATATGAATATTTATCATTGAGAAATTACAACGTGTACCAAAAGTCGAAATCTTCTAGAATTTTTCACCCAGGAATGAGTCGTGTCGTTTTTGTAAGACTATTTAACTTGGCGAGCATTTTCAATCTGTTAATGCAATTTAGGACAAGCCATCAATAACATCCCATTTCATTTATTAAAAAAATGATATATTAATAATCCTCTGCAATTTTTCAGATCGCTATTTTTAGGTAGCTTAAACCTACCATGGAGATCAATATAACGTTAACATACATTGCACGCATGTTTGCTTGCATAAATATATCTCAGAGCTGGGATCTTTAGTTTTAGTTTTTGTTTGAGTCCGCTTAAGCTTAATAACTTAATGTAGGTATAATAAGTAATTATTAGTAAATTTCATATTTCTATTTATTTATATATCTAGGTACCTAGGTATTTCTTTTTTTCTTAATGGTTTTTACCGTTTTATTAATTGTCAGCAACGTATGCTGTTTTAAATAAACATATTTAATACTAAACCCGATCGACTCTTTGCCCACTCACTCATCACTTCATCACCGCTACCGCTATCAGCGTCAATGTCTATGGACGACGACCCCTAACCGTCACGCGGCCCTTTTGTCAGTCCGCCCAACAAAACAAATAAAAATCATACCAGTTAAATTACGTCTAAACAGCAACCATAATTTGTCAAAAGTTGTTTGTATTTCTACACAAACATCACGACATATCATCACATCATATCATTTGTTGAACGATTAGCTGAGAGCTTATTCAAATATTGTTTTGTGAGCGTTTTCAGTAGCAGGGCACATTTGCGTAATTATATTATTGCGTTTAGTATAACGAATAATTCGTTAATTGAATTTATTATTTCTTTTATATTAGTTATAGACTTTTTGATATGTTTATTTAATGAATTATTAACAATTAGTGATATAAAATATAAATAAGAATGTTATACTTAAGTTAATTTACCAGTTAAATAATCACAAACATTTAAAGTACGTATTATATAAAAAAAAAAGTGCATTCATAGACACGTGAGGCTACATCTATCTCCTTATGTCTTCTTTATTGATGATGTGCTAATGTCCCATGAAATTCCTCAACATAGAAGCTTATGCTAATTATGCAATCAATCTCACCACCCGTGACGTACGACCCGAATTTTCGTTAAACGTCATATATCAACACCATCGAGTGCTTCAACTAACCGTAAGGTTCTTGCAAAAGCATTCCGAAGCAACTTTGACGTCAGACTGGTTGGTGGCCGGACGAACGAAAGGGTCAATATTGTTTAATTTAATAATAAAGATGATCATTAAAATCTAAATTGTGACGTCGGTGTCACATTACACAGCCTTATTTTGTATGTATTTTTTACTAAATATTCCAACCACAAAATTATACGTTACATGTAAACTATATAATAAACATTTTCGTATAAATAAGCTAATGTAACAAATGGAGCCATTTGTTGTCAAAATACATTTTCTCTGAAAGTAATGCGTAAACAAATCTCCTTCTAGTGAGGGGACAATTTCAAAGATTCATTCAAAGATTCGCTTTGAGCCGAGGTGGCCCAGTGGAACATGTAAATAGTAAGCGAAGGCTACGGGTTCAAACCCAAGTAAGTAATTGTAGTTTTAGTATTCAGTGTAAAACTTAATTAAATATTAACATAAATGTATATAAGTCACCGATGTTTTATTATCTATCTATCTATATCTATCTATCTATATATATATATATATATATATATATATATATATATATATATATATAAATCTCGTGTCACAGTTTTAGTGCTTATACTCCTCCGAAACGGCTTGACCGATTTTGATGAAATTTTATATGTATATTCTGTAGGTCTGAGAATAGGTTTATAACTATAATTTTTATAACATTAAGTGTTAAGGGTGGCTCACCCCAAAACGTTTACAGTTCGCGTCGGTTTACCGTCCTATCGGATTATGAGAGTGCACCTGTGTGCACTCTGTCCTTACGTCCTGCGTAGTTGGCAAATCTTTCTTGAGATTGGCCATCGCGGGCGAAATCGGTCAAGAGGAAATTATTCTTCGGAGTGTACTGCGTGGGGCCTCAGAGGCATACCCTGGCGCCGATAGTCAGTGGAGATCTCTCGCTGCCGAGCATGATTAACGCCATGCAACTAGCACCATGCGTTATGCATGCATTGGTTGGAAATGGTCTCCTTCTGCGAGAGTGTCTTTGCAAAAGGAGGCCGCGGAGCGGCAGCGCGAGGAAAATGCCTCCGCTGATTCGATCCGTCGAAGAAGACCGGGGAGAAGGCGTAGGAGCTATGTGCACCTTAACAGCCACCGGGGCTATGAGGGTGCCCTGTATCCGGGAGCCCCGGGGCGTTACGGTAACATGCACAAGCGATCCCGTGGCGCCCCCGACCAGACGGAGAGGATACCGCTGGTTTTTGTCTGTGAAAGGGAAACATCGTGACTAAATCTGTAAACGAAGACGAAATCTACCACATGTGTACCCACCGACCATTGCATTGCATTGGAGCATCGCAGTGGAATAACCCTAAGCCCAAAAATAATGGAAGCCTTTACTTAGAAGTGGTACGTTTATTTACATTTTGTCTCATCTGAACAAATATAGACATTAAAGCTGATAAATATAGACATTAAAGCTGATTTTGTGTGTCCCTTAGAAGTTGAGTTTGACAAGCTATACATTACGTACGTAACTTATATGTAGAGATTCACAGCTTATTCTAAGCTGTTGGTGCTGCGCCTGAAATCTTTCCGCTTATGTCGGATATGTCGTCCCATTGGACCACGAGATCGAGAGAATAGAGACTGCACTTGTGCTCGCTCACACATTTTTGCATTGTAATAATATGTCCTGCGCAATTGGCTTAACTACCGAGGTAAACCCGATTGAAATAAACCCTAAATTTCAAGTGAAGTTTGCCACAATACATAAGTGAAAATCGCACCCATATCAGTGAAGCCGTTTCCGAGATTAGCACGTACAAACGCACAGACAAATTGACAAACAGATGAGAAAGCCTATGTTTTAAGTAAGATCTCTAGCAATACATCGGTTAAAACCGCATTCAATTCTGTGCAGAAGTTTTAGTGTGATGCGGATACAAAGGACAGACATTACAAAATTAACAAAAATATTGATTGGGTTTGTGCAAGCCCGCCTGGGTAGTATACGCCCCGGTTATCAAATACCTTAGTTCTACCTGAGTGAGTGAGCCCAGTGTGACTACAGGCACAAGCGGTGGTGGCGCATTGGCGATGTAAGAAATGGTTAATATTTCTGACATAGCCAATATCTATGGGCGGTGGTGAACACTTACGATCGGGTGGCCGTTTTTCCGTACGCCTGCCTATAGCATAAAAAAGCTAGTAAAGATTAGTCGTATAGAACAAAACCAATGATGCAGGTAAGGCGTTTTATATTCTTAGTTAGATAAACCTACTGCAAACTTTGGCTTCTACTCGTAACGTACACACACACATATAACCGAGTTAGACTCGCAAGGCAATAACCATTTGTCAATGTTAATTTATACTGTCCCTTGTCGACGGTAATAAAGGTAAAACGCTTCGGTTTTGTTCTAGCTGTGAAACACTCACGCGCTTAAAACTTTATCATTTACGAACAAATAAACATTAGAACTTTAATGATTAATGTTTTTCTTTTTGCAATCGTATAAAAGCAACTATAGCTTAGTTGTGGTAGAGCTATGTGCAAGCTAGTCTGGGTAGGTACCACCCACTCATCAAATATTCTACGGGAAAAAGGCAGTACTTGGTATTGTTGTGTTCCGTTTTGAAGTGTGAGTGACCAATTACAGACACAAGCGACATAACATCTTAGTTCCCAAGGTTGGTGGCGCGTATGCAATGTAAGCTATGGTTATCATTTCCTTCAATGCTAATGTCTATGGGCAGTGGTGACCACTTACCATTAGGTGGCCCAGACCGCCGCCTACCTATTCTATGAAAAAGAAATAAAAAAATGCCCCACATCAAAAATATAGATATTTATTTGATGTGGATACACACATGTGGCAGAATAACTTCGGACCTGTGCTAGTGTTATGTCGATTTTATTCACCGATAAGCACGAGATGAATGAACACTTAGAGCTGGATTTACTTTAAATGACTTTATTAGAGTTACATTGAGTCCTTTGTTCTCGGTAATGGTTACCGGTAAAACTTAAAATACGGAGTCGGATTTAGATTTCTAGCCTATGGCAACAAAGGAGCGGAGGCCCTTAACTATTTTCTAAATAAATTGACCAATTTCTTTAATCGAGGTGTTTCAATGAAATGTTTCCCGTGCAGTATGGCAAGTGGTGCCATCCTGTTGGATCCACAATAACGGCCCACGATACCGCCGCGGCGGTGCCGTACCAAATTCCACAATAAGCAGTGACTTTTCCGAAGTGCAGAGGCACCTGGTGGTTCTCTCATGGATTTTCCTCACTCTAAATATGGCATTTTTGTTTATTTACAAAACCACTTGGCCAAAAATGACCTTTTATCGCTAAATATTTAAATTGGACGCAAAGCACGGAACGTTAGGCGCTGTTCGACGCTGATTTTAATAATACATTTTAACAACTCTACGCGTTGTTGAAGCATGTAGCGTTCCATGGTGAAATGTCAAGTTTATATAAGTATTTCTGCCAAATTGATGGCTATATCTTTTCCAAGATGGCCGCTATAAACTGTCAAATTTCAAGTGTCCCTATTGAAAAGTTCTATATAAAATTTGTTATTATAATATATATTTTATGACAATTTATCATCAATTTAAGGAAATATAATTTAATTATCTTAATATTATGTTGAACGTAAAATATAAATAAGATAATTAAAATTTTGTTTTAATGAATTCGCTCTTCTGGTGTTAAAGTCCCGTCCCACAGGGATTCGCTTAGCGATTCCATCACTGATCGTGTTCCACTTTGAAGGGTGAGTTAGTGTTATTACAGGCACAATCAAATAATCCATCGTCGATGGCAGCTGGAATGTTAGCACATTTGCTGAAAAATCGACAACCTTTAAGTCAGCTGGTGTTACCAATGCCAGGATTCGATTTGTATTTTACGGTTTATGGAAGTGTTAAAATTTTAACAATGGCGATGTTTATCGCCCTCTAATATCTGACCATTAGGTGATTAGATTTCATTTTTGCCTTTTTAAAGTTATAATTAAAATATATATTTAAACGCTTACTTTAATATAATATGTGTCTTTTAATTAACTGTTCTCGTAAGTTCTAATTACGTGCGGTCAGTAGCCTAATCTGTTTCGTAATAAGCATCTATTTACCTAGGTCTATTTGATACACAAATATTAGATTTGGGGCAGTATGTTGCTAAAATATATAAGGATTAAAAGCTATTTTCGTCTGCTGTTAGATAATAATAACACACTAAATTTGACGATCTTTATACAACTTGTCATGAAATTAGGGAGTTCAAAGTTAAATGAATTACACGGTTACTCTGTCGTTACGAGGAAAATGTCCCTTAATTGGGTGTATATGTTTTTCTTTCACAAACTTAATCATATAATTATTATCATTTAATTTTCATATAATCAAGAAAAAATCAAGAAAAAAATCATTAAAAGTAAAAAAAATTGTTATTATTGTACCGAAAAAATCAACGCCGACGTGATTTAAATAAATTTACTGTGAGTGGCCGCGGATAACCTATTAAGTATATGAAAACGTGAAAACTGAGATAGTAGGTAGGATGTTTGTAAAAATGTCAATTAACTCAACTTGCCAGCATTATTAGAGTTCGAATACTAATAATTGTATTACTTTTTGTCGGTAAAAAAAAAATTGAGCCTGCACTCATTTGTCAAAATTATTTCGACTTAAATGAAACATAAAATCACATTAAGAGTTATTAACAAGACACAAACTAATCACATTTAAAGGAAAACTAATGAACGAACGACTATTAGATGTTTAATCAAAAGAGATAACAAATAATATTAAGTATAAACTCAAAAAATATTTGTTAAGCCGTTAAACGGTTCAATATCATAACGAAAAGATAAGTAGTTTTTGATTAGAATATTACATAAACTAATTGTAATAATATACTTATATATGTATATACATTATACATAAACACACACAACTATACATTAATATTATTATAATATATAACTACACCACTACCAACACATACAATTGAAATCGTACATGACACAGTCTCTATAGTATGAGCACAGATCATATACTAGGTATGTGTATTATCTTAATTACGTAACACTTGTGATAATACTTAATAATAATAATATATAACATTATAAGTATGTCTGTACCTTCATACATACTTACAATATTAAATAAGCTTTGTTTTGCTTTGTTTATTAAGAGATGACCTTCTTTTATCGCTGGAAAAACGCGTTACGCGTTTCCCACCCGAGAAGTGGGGTATGTGACTCACCTATCGCTATCCAAGACGCCTAGTACGCCCCGAACATCGGAATTACCAAACCAGCAGTACATGTCCTCTCCGTCATTTCGTCACCCAAACAATCTAACAAGACTTATGGGTGTCAAGAATTAAAATAAATATTAATATATTGTCGTTCTAAATAAATAAACATCATTATAAACAACACAGCGCGCAGGGGTAATCTTCTATTGAAGTCTTGGGGTTCCCAGCTCAGTTATGTGATATTCTTACCCACCAAACCTTCACGATGAATGAACACAGATTGGAGAAGCTGCGGAATCAGCATAATGCAAGGCCCCCACCCCAATTTTCTTAATATTGTCGTTATAAAATTTTATTTTATGACCACAGGATCCTTTTCCATCTTTGATTTGTTTTTCATTAAAATCAGTCAAAGGACATTTTCGATTTTTACTTTTATCGAATTTGGCAATCTTTTCACAATTCACAACGCTAAAAATTAAACAGTTTTCCCTGACAAGGAACTGGCAGATCTGTGTATTATATATTTTTAATTAAAGTTACTCCAGGAGACAGTTGGTCCCAATTGAATTGAGTCTTGTGTCAATTTTGTGTTTTGTATTTAGTGCTGGGCTGATACGTTAAATATTACTAATGTTTTTGATGATATTTGATGTATAGTTTAGCTTGCATTTTGTAAGTCAAGATTCTTCTTCTAGTATATTGAAACTAGCTAAGATGATGTTTTATTTATATATTATATATACATTTATATGATTTAGAAATAATTTATTATTATTTAGTAGTTACGTATTTATAAAGGCGATAGAAATTGTATCAGTTCGAACATATTACTCCCACTCAAATCTCAAAATTTATATCTTCAAGCGACACGTCATTTTTCGTTCCTAGATTATTATATAGACACATTATACATAAAAATAGTTTGATGTAAAAGTTTCACATAGAAAAGAAGGGAAAAATGCTTCATTCACTTCACTTCATTATTATTATTCTAACAAATTTTCACTTTACCGTAATCGTATCGGAATTTAATCGTTGCCGTTTTAATTATCAACTACATAAAAGTTAACAATTACATTTGCATTTGACATCATGATATATGGTAACATGATATAATATCGGTTTGGTTACAATCCCATAGATGTAGAATAGTCGAAGTTATATGGTAATTGAATCGGGATCATATTGCAACCATTATAAATTAGTTGAATTGTATCCGTTAATGTTCACTTATGCTTAGTCAGCATAACTTGAGTGTATAAATACACTGGTTTTCGTTGATTAAACACAGCTACATAAATATTGAACTGATTAAACACAGACATAAGTTCCACATCCACACGCGGTTTCGTCCGCGAGTAGAGGGGTGTTGGGTACGCTATGTACTTTTATGTACCCGTGACAACGTGTTTGCACATATCATGATGATCGGTTGAGAAGTTATGACGTAAGAGGATTGATGGTACCCTCCTATGTTGACTGATACGAAGCCCTTGCACTAAAATAAAGTTGAAGATATAAAACTGCGCCATAAAATTGTATATGAACAAACTTTTGTAGCTGTCAGCTGTCACACGTACTAAACTCGCAGCACACATACACCGAAAGCAAAATTCCATGACTAAAATGATATGACTTTTGTAAGAATATCAGCGAATTTAAGTATCGAATATTTTCAGAGCGATATGAAATATGAGTAATTCATAAAGCTTCTGTCGTTAATAAAGAGTTAAAAATGCACGCAATTTTTAATTTAAAACCTTCAATAAATTTATGATTTATGTATGATTACGTAAATAAACTTCGAATATATCGACACTCCGAGCATTTAGTTGGCAAACACTAATAAAAAAAGGTTATGTGTATACCAACACCTTGTTTATAAGAGCTGCGCTACACAGTATGTTTTTAAGGAAATTCCGTAACAAACAAAGCCACATCATACTTGAACCGATCTTAAAATTATGAAAGTAAGTAAGTAATTGCATTTGAAAGTTCCACTGCCGGGCTAAAGCCTCCTCTCCTCTTTTGAGGAGAAGGTTTGGAGCTTATTCCACCACGCTGCCAATCCAATTCGGGTTGGTAGGATACACATTTGCTAGAATTTCAGTCAAATTAGACACATACAGGTTTCCTCACGATGTAAGTGGTCGCAAATCACTTTCTGGCATAACACGAATACCATGTCCAGGTTTCTAGTTTGTTCTTACAAAATACCGTCATAGTCCAGTCTCCTTCCTCAGAGTTTCATCCGACATGATGTCTTTCTTCACCACAAATTACGAGATGAATTATAAATACGTTTTACACACATTACTATTCAGTCTTGCTTGCCGGGTTTGAACATGCAACCAACCACTGAGGCATCTCGGCATCTCATATTGCAATAAATTAATATTAAACTAGTACGTAAACAATCGCCACCTGCCTTTTTAACCCTTATTCTCGACGTAGGATAATTATATAATATCTACAAATGTTTGCGATACAAACCAATACCTTTGATTACACAGACTTCCAAATTATATTAGAGAAACATCGTAAACCTTTTATGATAATAGTCTTATTTTTTTTTTTACTGTATAGAAAGGCGGACGATCATGTGGGCCACCTGAGGGTAAGTGATCACCAACGCCCATAGACAATGGGATTGTAAGAAATGTTAACCATCGCTTAATAATAATAATAATATTTTTATTTCAGATAATTAATCAATCCATATTAAAATAACATTGAATTCGAATAAAATAAAATAATAATAAATTAATAAATAAATAAAATAGGTTAGTAACGAAAGCTTACACTATGTTAGTACTTAATAACTATGTTATACATAATTAATTTGACCTCCATCCTAGAATTAGGCCAACTTCACATGTACACCATTCCAGTGTTCCCAGAAGTGACTATCCAACTTACATCGCCAATGCTCCATCAACCTTGGGAACTAAGATGTTATGTCCCTTGTGCCTGAAATTAAACTCGGCCTTCAAACCGGAACACAAAACTAACAAGTACTGCTGTTTTGCGGTAGAATATTTGATGAGTGGGTGGTACCTACCAGACGAGCTTGCACAAAGCTCTACCACCAAGTAAATAGCATCAATATACCCATTTTATTACAAAATAATGTTGAAAATATTATATTATTTCGTTTGACTGCCTCGTTGGTCCAGTCCAGGCTACATGTAAGGCCGCGGACACGGTGGTCCTGGGTTCAAATCCCAGGTCGGGCCAATAAAATGTTATTCATATTTTCTGTCGAAAATTCTCAGTAGCAGCCCCGAGTCTGGAAGTTCGAAGTGTCTACAAGCCATTGCTCCTGCGCCTGAACTCGTTCCGGTCGTGTCGGATTGCCGTCCCATCGGGTTATAAGAGTTAGGGAATAGAGAGTGCACCTGTGTTTGCGCACACACTTCTGCACTATAATATCTCCTGCGCAGTTGGCTAATCTCTCATGAGATTGGCCGCCGTGTCCGAAATCGGTCTGAAGGACCATATATATTATTTCGTTTATAAGCAATATTACTTAGGTAAATTATAAATATAGCTTAATTCTGCGTTAAATATGCCCGGTGCCCGTGACAATAGTTTAATTTATTACCTTGTTTACGTTCATTCCTCATAATCTTGTTTCTGAATTTGAAATTAATTTTGTTATTTGTGATGAAATCTTTGAAAGATATAATATACATTTTGTTTTGTAAGCAAGATTACATTAATCATTGAAAATGATGTTTTGAAGCTACATAATAATATATCAAAAAAGTTTCCACTTCGTAAGCAAATACAAAAGAAGTTTCCTTAAAAACGGATCCAATAGCTTAAGCTGTGCCGCATAAAAACCAACACAACAATAGTAACTCATTCACTGTCAATACTGTCAAGCTCTGGAAATACGCTACCCGCCGATATTCGGCAGTTGCAACATTTACGCACTATGAAAGGTCATACGGAAAACTATTTTATTCAATTCAATTTGATCAAACACAAATCGTTATAGTTTATAATTACTGTTATCAATTTTTATACGGGATAAACGATTGACCTTATCGACTTATTCACGATACACATCACGAGATCTGAAACTCGTAGACCTAAAGACATTAAATTAATATATGTTTAGCATCCAGAAGTGAAACTGATTTTAATAAAACACTCAAAAGACACCTTTAAAAATAAAACACTAAATCATAAAAAAATATGCAAATTACTCGATCACTTTCAAAAATCCAAATAACATAATTGAATATATTCGACAAATCACAAGTGGCACCAATAAAGTAATTACTTCAACTAACAAACAATGCTGTTGTAAGATAATATAATTTCCTAACTTTATAATTAAAATCAGACATACTCAGCATATTTGCTGCTTAAAAATCTAAATATACTTTGTAAACGAATCATTTACGCGTTCTTATACTATAATATTGTTTTCAATATTCTCCCAATGTTGTAGTCGATTCAGCGATTTTAGTTCACAACCACCCACTCATCAGACATTCTACCGCAAAACAGCAGTACTTGTTATTGTTGTGTTCCGGTTTGAAGAGTGAGAGAGCCAGTGTAATTACAGGCACATGGGACATAACGTCATAGTTCCCAAGGTTGGTGGCGCATTGGCGATGTAAGCGATGGTTAACATTTCTTACAATGCCATTGCCTATGGGCGTTGGTGACCACTTACCATCAGGTGACCCATATGCTCGTCCAACTTCCTATAAAATAAAAAATAAAACAAGTTATTTTAGAAAAGTAGACATTTAGGAATATATGTTTATATTTACTAAGATTGTGTATGTTATTATAATACAGTATATACATATTTTATACTTAAGGAGATTGTACAGGGTGTCTCAAAATAAAGTTTATATTTGCGTAGCTAACTGCGTGAACGCATCCAATCTGAGGGGCGCGGGAGGTATGCCAATCGGTAGCGTGGCTCTTAGGAATTCTCAATTCAGTCGCTATGGAGCATTTCTCAGGAGCGGACCGCGCGCTTTGCGTGCGAATTTTTTTACGAAAACGGTGATGCAGCGACTGTAGCACGTAGAAGATTATGTAGTATTTGGCTTTCGTCACGTAAACGATGCGCCAAGCATCCCTCTCATTCGAAAATGAGTTAAGAAATTTGAAGAGACCGGTTCAACCCTAGAAAAACCAAAATCTGGGTGGCCAAGATCATCAAGAACGGCAAAAAACGTGGACAGTGTAAACCAGTCTGTTCGTGAGGATCCGAATCTTTTAATTCGGAAGCGTGCAAGTGACAATTTCTTGATACCGGAAATGCAAAACTTCTCGGGCTATAATCAAAAAACATGGCTCCAGCAGGACGGTGCAACCTCGCACACATCCAATACGTCTCTGTCAAGAATAAGCGAACTTTTCCCTGGCAAGTTGATCTTGAGGAGAGGCGATATAATCTGGCCTCCACGCAGTCCTGTTTTAACCCCCGTGGACTTTTTCTGTGAGGAGGAGTAGATGAGTGCCGTGAACGCGAAGGCTTACATCTGGATGATGTTATTTTTAAGAAATAAATTCCCAAAGAGTGTACTATAATAATTAATAAACATATTTTTTATAGTCATATTATTATTTTTTATTTTATCGACTCATAAAACAACGCTTTATTTTGTAAAACAGTATCATATGATTTTGATTATAATAAATTGCTTAAATATTCGTTAGCTAATGGGTTATTTAAATAAACGATATGTTACTAATATTACCGTTACCATCGGCAGCGCACGTGAATAAGGTTCTAAGTATATAATATATAATAATCTATTGGTTTACACGGCAAGATTTTTTCTGACATCAATTTACGGAAAATCTTAATTAAAAATGGAGACCTTAAAGCTTTTTCATGAATCACTCCGTCCGCTGGTGAAATCCATATAACAATACGTTCGGTAGATTAAATTGTTATTTAATTTAAAATGTATTGTTTAATTAAAAATAATAAAATGAAATTCAGAATAGAAGTCGTTTAAATGCATATTGTGAAATAGAGCATATTTATTACAAGCTGATGTATGTTATATTATACTGTACTTGTATATGTTTCATGTTCATGTTTTAATCTCATAAACTGTGTAAGTTTTCAAGCTAATAAATATTGATTCAAGTGAAATAATTAGGTATATCAATTATATGGAAATATTTTGTGCGAAATATCGCTAACATATCGCTAATATATTCATATATAGATCGCTAACATTATGATGATATCTGTATATTGTGTCGGATTTATTCCTCATAAGTATTTCCAAAAAATGTCCGAGAAATATAAGGAAGTCAATCTAGTAAATTCTAAATGTTACTAAAATCGGGAAAAGCTATAAATTGCCAGAATTTTCATTAATTCATTAAGACCAAACTACTTTGACAGGAAGTAAACTAACTGGAAAGTTAAATGGCTCTTTAATTAAGTCAAACACTGTTTATACAGATGAACTCCGACACTGAGTATTATTTCATTCCTGCAATTTTTGAATTTTATAATGTATTTTTTTTTTATAATGGTGGTACTATGAGAACTAATCGTGGACTAACCGATAAAAATTACCATGGTAACCGCGCGTAAAAAAAAAGAAAAAAAAGGTCCTTGGCAGCTACGATGTGTATGCTGCCAGAGCTATTTTCCACCGATAATCGCTAACAATATGTATATCCATATCTAATAAAATTATTATTATTGTAAGTGCATAATTTTTGTCAAAATTACATAACAATTTTGTAAAATTATTAAATATTAATAATATCAATATAATGATTCTAAATCTTGTATTAAAAAATCTTCAATTTTTGTGTTGAGATTAATATATTGTTCATGAAAGAAATAAATACTCCATATTTTTTGATTATTTTTATGAAGAAGAATAAAATAACAAAAATTTTTTTTGATTTTATTTAAAAGTAACCAAAGTATTTTTTAATTAAATGAAATATTTTGGCTGAATACACTTTAACCTAATGCTTTACATTAAAAAAGGATTAAAAAAAATACAATACAATTTGGCGCGAAAGCAATATTCATAAATATTTCATTTCATTTTAATGTTTTAACGTTATATCAAACCGATACAAGTAAAATATATTTTTTAAGTATGTTTTCTCCAGCTGAACAACAAGTTGAAATATGTCTTCTTAAATCTAATTTAGAAGAAATAGAAAACGATTTAGTTGCACAGGTACAATTAAATTTTGTATTTTGAGTTTGATAAATTTTATAAGAAGAAGTTGTTGAATTGAATCCTTTTTTTTTGTTTTTTTAGCGTTCTGCGATACCGGCACTAGACGCTGAAAATGAACAAAAGTATCGTGAAACTATGACAGCGTTGCGCGTAGCACGCTCTCTTAATACTGAAATAGAACGTCTTAAACAAGAGAGTGGTTTGTATAAGAGTTAAACATTTTGATATTCATTGCTTTTTTATAGTAATCATATGACATTCTGTTTCTATATTATATTGATTTTATTAATATAATATTATCACATTGACAATCTGTATTAATAATGTGTTCCCCCCTCTTGAAGAGTGAGTGAGCTAGAGTCATTACAGACATAAGGGATGTAACATCTTAGATCCCATTGTTGACAACGGTTGATTTATATGAGCAAAGGTTACTCCCCATCAGAGTTTTTTCATTAGATAGCGTTGAAGTTAACGACGATTTGTTAGAAATGATAGTAGCGGTACCTAGTGGTAATAATCAAAACTCGCACCAGGACACAGATCCAAACAGAGAACTTCATAAATAAAAAATAATAAAATAAAATTATGTAGACCCATAATTATAAAAAGTAGACACGCCACACTCTCTAAAATTAGTATATAGCATTAGGGCATTGCCATCATTACATTTATGATTCGAAGGCATATACTTAGCTATTTATGTATATATATTAAGTAAATAGGTCCACACAGTTTAAT
The DNA here is from genome assembly GCA_905220585.2 of Nymphalis polychloros. Taxonomy (NCBI): domain Eukaryota; kingdom Metazoa; phylum Arthropoda; class Insecta; order Lepidoptera; family Nymphalidae; genus Nymphalis; species Nymphalis polychloros. Next base: position 11,160,182 of record HG992253.1, on the reverse strand, counting down.
TATTCTTACATGAAAGGAAAATCTGCGTAACGACTTCTAAGCTATAAAATATAATAGCAAATAATTTCAATGAAGTGTATGTAGATATGTATATGTACATTCATATTTACATATACGTACGCCTGATACTTGTACAATATTTTATTAAAAATAATAACATTAAGAGTATACATAAACATGAATGTTCAATAGTTAATCAAATATACAATGTCATTCACGTTGTATACTGGGGCTTTCCTGGAGTTACAATAACGATATACCGTCAAGTTAAACGATTTTCAAGTCTTACAGGGGGACTGTACGTGAAGTGCACCGAGCTACGGCTCCCACAAAATTGAAAAAACGAATTGGTTGATACTTATAAGCCCGCTAAGTGGGAACCCGTAACTCGATGCACCTCTCGGACCGTCCCTCCGTTAGTTTTCATGTCCGACGTCACAGCATTTACATTCAGTACATTATAAGTCATGTTGTGATACTAAGTGTAATAACATGTAATCCATTATAAAACCAATCTAGTCCATTGGATAAAACACGTGAATTTTAAACGAAAATTGCGGATCCAAAGCAAAAAAATATATTTTTATAATAATAATCCATCTCATGCTCATACAAAACATTGTGAGGAACCACATACAATTCTATATACGTAGACGTATTGGAAACTGCTTTTGCCTAGCAGTGGGAAATTTTCAGGACTTCACTGTTTTATATAAAAAAAATAAAATATATATATTCATGAACGTAATAGTTTGTTATTAAAACTTAACAAACTATCACGTTCAGGATTACAAATCTTAATTTATGCCTTAAACGACCAATTTGTTTATAGATTGATCTGGATAAATGCTATAGAAATTTATATTATAAATATAATTGTACTTGTTGTAAAATGACAACGAACTATTATTTTAGTAAGACTAACTGCTAAGCGCATGCAACTAAAACGACAAAGTGAGGAAGTAAGCGAAGCACTTGAAAGAGCTCGCGCGACTCGCAGCGAACTCGAAGATTTATTGAAACAGGAAGAACGCATTACAGAACTTGAAATGTACGGCTGTGTTCTCCTTTTCGATATTATGAAAGATGAATATTTATTACTCTATCTCTTAGCCCTTAAAGATACATTTTAAATATTTAACTGTCATCAATAAAAACCACTTTTATAGAAGTTACTTATTTTATATACTAGCGTTTTGCCCGCGGTTTCACTCGCGTAGTTCCTGTTTCCATGGGAATACGGGGACAAAATGCAGCCTATGTCAGTCGCTGATAACGTAGCTTTCTATTGGTAGAATAATTTTTAAAAGCCGATTAATGGTTAAGGCATGGTCGCGTAACAAACAAACAAACTAACTAATTTACTCTCGCATTTATAATATTAGTTAGGATGGTAAAGTAAGTTTGTTTGACTGAACCGATCATCATAATATTGTGCATACACTTTGTCAGGAGTAGAGAAAAAGTATATAGGATACTGAACACCTCCACCACACCCTCGAAGGCGGGCGAAGCCACGCGTACATGTTAGTAATAATATATAGCAGGCATAATTGATTTCATTACGTAACAGAATATTCCCACGCAATATCTTAATTCCACTCTTCCGGAACGCTGTTAATGAAGAATTCCACGTGATCTCGTATTGTAGGTATTAAATAAATTGCCTTTTATTTTTATTTTTCATTAATAACCGTTTCAGACGAAGATATGAAGACACATTACGTGAGCTAGCTGATCGATTTCGCAAGTCCCGAGCATTTTATGTAAGTATTAAGTATATTGTTTGTTTTTTTTTGTTTGATTTGAATAAGGAGAGTGTAATTATTTTTTAGAGGAATTACGCAAAAACTATCAATCTTAGCAACTTTCATGTCTAAATTAATAATTTATATTTTCATAACGAACTTATATCTATACTAGTGACCTGTCCCGACTTCGAACGGGTAACATTTATACAAAGTTACCCTTTAAATTATATGATTAACACTTTATTCCAAATTTTAGCTTTCCAGGCTCCATGGCTTAGTGTGTTTATGAGTATAGATAGTGTTACGTACAATAGGTAATTGAGCCTAAGCACCTACCTTCAACAGCACAAACTAGCTTACGTAAATCGGGCCCAGGGCGTGTCTTCAGTCCTCCAGTTGCTGAAATAATCTGGGAGTGTCGTCAATACTTATATGATGATAGAACTCTCAGAGAATACTGATTACAATTTTTTCATGAGAGCGCGTAAAATATCTACCGGTCAGTTCGGATATCGATGACAAGATGTTCAACGTATGTGGCGCTGTAGTCGCGCGTCTAACCAACGGGGACGTTTCTATTCGGTTTCTTCCATTATGAATAAAGAAAGTACTCATACCTACTCATTACCCAAAAAAAGCTAGATAAATCTTGTTTCTAAGGTTTATGTTGTTGTATAAATTGAAACAAAAATTTATAATTAAATTTGTAGTATAAATTCTGATGAGAAAATAATTAGGAGTTTATTCTGGTCCGGAAAAGATATTTACTAAAAAATGTCGGAATTTCTTTCCTGGCAAATGCATATTGTATACCTATATAATTTAATTTAAATATGTAAACGATAGAATAGCATCTAATAATATTATAACAAAACATTATAAAATGAAAAGAGAAAAATTTCTTAGTTTACTCATAATAACAAATTAATTCTAGCATATTGAATTTTATTGAGTGTTTTCTAGTAATTAGATTCATTCGAATTAAATAATAAACAATTCTCAAAGCTAACTTTGAATAAAATAATAAATATGTAAATCCTTTTTAATGAGCTTTAATTAGGATCTTAAAGCAAGTTTGTTTAGTAAGCCGCTTAAAAATGATACAGCAATTTATTGTGTTTGTCTCTGTCTATAAGTGTGTGTGTGTATGTTTAATGAAAAAAAATATATGATAAAAATTGTAATCGGCGAAGATGTCGAGTATCATAGACACCCAAAAAATCAGCGAAATTGATAAGCTAACAAAATTTCCTACATAAAACAAGGAAATCCTTCGTTTAAGAAGGCGACTAAATTTAATATTTTAATAAAATATTCTCCCTACTAAAGAATGAAGAGGAAATTAATAACGAACAAGAAATGGTAAAGGAAACTAATTCAAAGCTTTTAAACGAAGAAACGGAACTACGACGCGAACTTTCCGAGCTGAAGAAAGAACTAAGCGACGTACAGGCCGACGTTCCTGAGGACATTCTTTCAATTATGTAATTATTTAAAGTGAAATACAATCAAAAATAGTGTATCTGTAGTTTTGACTTAAATATATAATAATAATCAAATGTAGATATTAGTAGAACTTCCATAGATTAAGTATACTTTATAGATTTATGAATACATATTGGTAGTTTATTTCTCTGTCGACGCTAATATTTTCGGCTGCGGTATAGTGTCGTTTGGCACGAACTTGATGAGAAAATCTGTTATATCTGGTAGAGCTTTGGTCCCGCCCATATTTTCTTCATCTTTTGTTGGCGTGAAAGAGCTGATTCTGCAACGCTGCTCTACTACAGGTTGGTGAATAAATATAACTAAAGATAGTAACTAAGAAATTCATTACCTATCTATACACCAATATAGATTATTTAGTATATAATATTATACGTACACAGTCTGTGGTATTACGATTAAAGTAAAGCTTCTGTTAAAATTTGAGGTTTTGTATGTATTTACTATTATTCAATTCGGATTTACTTAATAATTTAAAAAAAAACTATATTTTCTAATTAAAGTTAAAATAAATGCAATTTATATTGAAATTTAAAAATGTACGCCTAACAGATGCATATTATAAATTTAACCTATAATAAACCTTTAGGCCGATGCTAGAACCAAAATATATTAACCACGAAAAAGAAAGTCTATTACGTTAATGAATTTAAAACAATAAATTTGTGTGATGTTTATTAATTGTCAATAAGTACTAATTGAATTTAAGCGAAGCATATTGATATTTCCTAAAATCACTTAGATATGTTTACTATTCGTCTTTGAATTGTATAGCAGAAAACTCTGTTAATTTTGTAAAATTAAAACCTGATCTAATCCTCTAGTCTGAAGAGATTCTATTCGTGAAGTGAAAAGAGATTTCATAAAATATAATTAATCTGTTGCAGTGGTCAGATTGAATTGGAGAAAAAGCTAAAATCATTATCGGCTCAATGCGACACACTACGCTCCAAGCGAGATTATCTTCTCAAGACCCGATCAGGCACGTCCTCTCAACAATTTACCCGCAAATATTAATTTTTAAGTTAACTTTGAATAAAAAGTAAAACATTTCGATTCATTACATATTGATAACGAGTGTTTTAAATATAATTTAACTTGTAATACAGAAAAAATAAAATTAATTTTGTTAATTAAATTTTAGTTTCTCAAAATCTAAAAATCAATTACATAATCCGAAAAAACCTACCTGATCGTCTAAGGCATCCTATTCATTTCCTTCAAAACAACGACGTAGATACGTAACACCTTCGTATGAAAAATATTACACAGTTTGAATTTGCACCGTTAATGTCGGAACGAGAATCTGGGTAGGCAAATACTTTTTACGATGTAACTAAATTAATTAACAAGAAAAGATAAATATGTATGACACATAAAACAAAGACCCCCGCCGCGTCTGTTTGTCTGTCTGTTTGTCTGAACGCGATAAACTCAAAAACTACCGAACAGATTTTCATATGGTTTTCTTCAATGGACGGAATGATTTGTAATTTTCAAAATAGTTAATATATTCGAAAGTATTAATATGTATTACGACATATACTTTCCATATAGGCCCTCATTCTGCCCAAGCCGGGACGGGTAGCTAGTACTGTAATAGAAATATATCATACGTCAAAAATATATGTGGTACATGTCGAAAATTTCACAAATTGTTATTGAATTTTACCTTTACTATATGTCAGTTTTCGAGGTGATAGTCAATTGATTTATACGTATCGGATTAACATATATCAAGTATTCAAAGTCAATTTGCATAACTGAAATCCGCTTCGTACGATTTTGGAAAATGATTAATGCCTGCACTCCATACAGCCACCGCTGTGCTGAGCTGGTACTCGGTTATTTGTGTTTCAGACAGATAATCGTATTTTAATGCAAAGAGCAACAATTTTGCAATTAATTTATTTCTAACCGACTTTTAAAAGGAAGTTTTAAATTGCTTATTATTTATGTCTTTAATACTATTCACATATCGGCAATGTTTTAAGATCATATCTAATTATTTCTTCAACTAATAAAGCTATGTTTTTCATAGATAGTTTACTCTAGAGGACCAAGAATTTAAGTGTTTTTCCATTTTTTTTGTATCTAAAACTCAATTTTTTTTGGAAACTTCATCTTTTGTTAATTTATATGTACGCACAAGATAACACGACGTTTATAATTATTATATTGCTGAAATAAAAGGTATATTAATAATATAATATTATGTGTACCAGGAAGCAAATGTCAGTAAAGATAATTGTCTTACTACGAACCTCTTAACGCAAGAGGCGTTAAGAGGTTAAGATTTTATTTATTTTATTTTATTGTATAGGTAGGCGGACGAGCGTATGGGCCACCTGATGGTAAGTGGTCACCAACGCCCATAGACAATGGCATTGTAAGAAATGTTAACTTACATTGCCAATGCGCCACCAACCTTGGGAACTAAGATGTTATGTCCCTTGTGCCTGTAATTACACTGGCTCACTCACCCTTCAAACCGGAACACAACAGTACAAAGTACTGCTGTTTTGCGGTAGAATATCTGATGAGTGGGTGGTACCTACCCAGACGAGCTTGCACAAAGCTCTACCACCGAGTAAGATATAACAAGAGTGACTTTTTAATCATAAATATTTTTAAAAGAGTGGCGACTTGATTCATACATTAATTTTCTATTTTCACTTACAAAATTGACATTATATGAAACTTTTATAGATAATGTGCACTATCATAAATGATATAATTAATCGGTGATATCGGTCGGGTTTAATTTGACTCCAATACACTGAATCACTGATAGCTATTACGTAATATTAATATCTAATTAAATTTACCAAAGCTTAAATATATTATTAATTTAATTGATTATTATTATTTATCCGAGATGGTCAGGTGGTAAGAACGCGTGAATCTTAACCGATGTTCGTGGATTCAAAACCGGGCAAGCACCACTGTATTTCATGTTCTTAATTTGATTATCATCGTGAGGAAACCTGCATCTGTCAAATTACACAGACATTCTGTCACATGCGTATCCCACCTACCCGCATTGGAGCAGCGTAGTGCAATAAGCTCCAAAACCTTCTCCACCAATAAGAGGATAAGAGGGGCTATCCCAGCAGTGGGACATTCACAGGCTGTTACTGTATTGATTATTATATAAAAAGCAACTGACTGTATTAATATATTATTTTAATGATATTTTGATTCTTATATTCAAATAGTTATTGACATCGGTTACCGATTGTTTCAAATTATTTCTAAAACGAATGCAGGCGACTTCGAAAGTAACGAAGCCTTTTTTTAAGGGACGCTTTTGAATTATGCCTCGTAGTTCTACAATCCATAAAATAAAACAGTGAGTATAGTCAACGGAAATTGAAGTGTCTGAATGATTGACTTTTGAAACAGATGATTGAATGAAGTTAAAGGCTGCATACCTTTCTTATATAACTTTTTGGAATATCCTTCCTTAATGTTCGTTAACATTGCAAAACGAAAGTCCCAAAGAAATTAATCTAACAGTTTATGCGACGCGTTAATCCATTTAGGGTATTTTATATACATTAATTTTTAATGGATTCAATTATATTTCCGAGATGTTTGAGAAAACCGTGTCAAAATACTTGTTAAACACTCCGACTACTGAGTCGAGTTCAGTGTTTACTCAGGGCCAGGGGATGGTGTATCTCAGTTTGTTCGTGGCTAATACAGTTTTTATTTCAAGCTTTAACAAATACACGCTACGTCTTTACTTTGTATCTGTAATGAGTATTTGAAATACATAATAACAATAAAATGGCGTTAGAACTTACTAACTAAGAAGTGGATATTATTAAAAGGGTATTATTACACCTTAAAAATTGAATCGAATTTCTGACTAGTGTAATTACTTAATATATGTATGTATTTATAAAAAAAGCCTGATCTAGAAATTTGATAAATACTTGTTATTTATCAAATAATTACTACCTATGAAAATACATTTCCTTAGGTTTGTTTTCTCTCATTTCGTTAGGTTCTTTGTAACTACATTCATATCGGACATAAAATTTTAGTTCCAAAGGTTGATGGCGCACTGACGATGTAAGTAATATTTCTTACAATGCCAATGTCTATGCGCAATGGTGACCACTCAGCATCAGGTGGCACTACTACTACGTATTTCTGCTTGGCCGTAGAATAATGACTGGATGACTAACCTACCCAGACGGGCCTTCAAAAATCCATACCACCAAGCAGTAGAAAGATGGCATAGGTATATTAAGTATTCCTTTCTTAAATAAGTTTAATAAACTGTTTTGTTTATACAAGAAATATACCTATTATGATAATAATTTATAGCATATTGACTTCGTTGGTCTAGTGGCTAGATGTAAGGCCGCGGAGCCGGAGGTCCTTGGTTCAAATCCCAGGTCGGGCCAATAAAATGTTGTTGAGATTTTCTGTCGAAAATTCTTAATAGCAACCTGGAGTTTGGAAGTTGGAAGTGTGAATACTCCCGCGCCTCGGAAAGCACGTAAAACCGTTGGTCCTGCGCCTGAACTTCCGCCGTTCCATCGGATTATGAGAGTGAGGGAATAGAAAGTGCATCTTTGTTTGCACCCACGCTTGTGCATTATAATATGTCCTGCGCAGTTGGCTAATCTCTCTCGAGGTTGGCCGCCGTGGCCGAAACCGGTCTAGAGGACTATTATATAATATATAGCAATTAAGTATATAGTATACACATACAAGCAAGAGAGTGTGAAGTGAGTAAAGAGCGGCGTAACATCACGACATTCAGGACATAAGAGAGTGCCATACCATTTGCCTTCAAGGCATACTGTTGGTTTTACCCCCAAGGCACCAATAGATGCTTCACATCAAAATTAAGCTAATTGATATGTACGTACTGTATTTATAGAATGAGTGATAAACATTACACGATAATTCATCACTGTCAAATACACGATGATTTAATTAATGAGAACGCAACATATCAACTAAAGTCGAGACCGTACTTAATCACTATGTATATACATTTATTTGTTATAATACTCAGAGAGAGATGAGGTGGTGGAAACACGTGGATCTTAGCGAAGGTTATGGGGTCAAACCTAGGAAAATATCGTGAGGAAACCTGTCTGATATAATTATTTCATATAAATATTAATCAACCTACCTTGGATCAGCGTGGTTGAATAAGCTTCAAATATTTTCTTAAGTAGGAAAAGAGGGCTCTATAGTAGGATTTATTTAGGTACAAATATAGAGATTGTTACTTAACTGTTACTTACTAAGGTATAGAATAGTTAGTTTCAAAATAAATTACCTCAAATATTTCTTAGAAATTAAATTATTTTCTTACAGTTCATCTCAGTTGATTAATTGTTCGCTTTTTGAATGCAAGAAAAACAACAGTAACGATTATTTATTCATATTGTATGGCGGAAAGCGTTACATAAATTTTTCGAGAGAAATATTTTGATCGTTCTCTCTTCGCTTAAATTATAAACAGTCATATTAAATTACTCTCCGATATTAAAAAAAAAAAAAAATAAGAGATTTTATTTTCTTCATTGTAATATTTTAAATTCCATTTTCGTGTCATATAATATGTCGGCTTTTTAAAATTATTTTGTGTGTTTTCAGCAATGTTGATATAATTAACTGTTAATAAAGTTGATGGTTTTCAATTATGTGAAATAACTATTATCGGTCCTCAGGGGAAAAACCGACTTGTATGCAGTGATGGCAAACGGCATGATGCTCTCTTATGACGTCGTCCTACTCCACCGGCGGCGGTGCTCTCTACTCCATTGTAGTGCGCGGTGGTTTAAGTGTACTTCCTTCGGTGCTATATATAATAATAATAATAATAAAAAAAGTATATTTAGTTTCTACAAACTCCATATTTTTGCTTCCGAAATTTATTTCAATGTTTCACACCTGTCAAACCTCTTGTCACGGCTTCATTTATTATCTGGTGACATTCATAAAAAAACCTTTGAACGATATTTTTATGCACGATATTTTTAAAGTTATAAGTACACGCTACTTCACCTGTTACTAACATAGTTTCGGCTAAATTGTTATTAAAACTTTTCATGCCCACTTGTGTTTTTCATGCGGTTATATTAAAAAAATATATAAGTTTAATAACTAAAACCTGACTATTAATAAAACGCGCTTTTAATACACGTAATAAGAAAAAAACTTGTTCGAAATTCTTATCAACCTAACCAGTTCAATTATTATATAACATAAAGGCCGTCAACGCACCTGCGAGTCCTCGAATGTTGCAGATGTCCATGAGCGGTTTTAGTCACTTTCCATCGGGTGAGCCTCCTGCTCGTTTGCCCCATTTCTTTTTTTTTTTTTTTTTGACGCTGGGAAAACGCATGACGCGTTTCCCCCCACGGGAATAGTGGGGGGGGTATGTGGGGCTCGCCATATGTCCAAGGCACCGAGTGTGCCCCGGTCATCGGAATACCCACTAAAAACCCAGCGGTACCCTTCCCGTCTTAACGGGAGCGCCACGGGATCGCTTGCGCATGCTACCGTGACGCTCCGACGGCCGGCCCGCCTATGCGGGCCTCCATTCACTAGGAAGGGATCCCAGGGTACTGGGAACCCCCCTAGTCCCGGCGGCGCCTATTGTGGCGGGGGGAGAAGGTGCGCAAAGCGCCGCTTTCTTCTCCCCAGTCTTTTGCGGCGGAGCGGGTCTGCAGCGGCATCTTCCTCCCGCTCCCGCTCCGCGGCCTCCTTCTGCGACATCACACTTTCGCAGAAGGAGACCATCTCTGACCAGCACCCCTCGCTTCCGAGCATCGCATTGATGATGCTCGGCAAGGAGAGGTCTCCGCCAACAACCGCCGCCAGGGAATGCCTCTGGGGCCCCCACGCGGCACACTCCGTCAGGGTGTGATGCGCCGTGTCGAATGGCGCACCACACTCGTGGCAGGAGGGTGACACCTCCCGCCGCGCTATCTCGTGCAGGTACTTACCGAAGCATCCGTGTCCGGTAAGCACCTGCGTCAGCCTGAACGAGAGCGTGCCTCGTTTCCTTCGGACCCAGCGGCTCAAGTGGGGACGTACCGCCGCCACTGTCGCCAGGCCCGCCGTGGGGCTCGTTTGCCCCCTCTTACAAAAAAAAAAACCATAATTATTAAAACAGGCAATAATTTAAATATTTCAATCAAAACACAGATATGGTAAAAGCTCATTTGACAAATTACAAAAGGTAGTTTATAAATTATACAGGAACAGATAGATGTACATGCACAAGTACATAGCTTAATAAAAAACCTCTATTGGTTTCGTCGTAAGTGATAATATTATTTACTCACATATATTTGGACGAAAACAGGACAGTTAATTATTTATAAATATCTATCTGATCTTGATAAATGTCCATGACAGAATTTTCACGGTCTGAGAAGCAATTTGATTAATTTTAACCTCCTTCGTTTGTCATTCTATGTAAAAGATTGCAAATAGAATTTGTAGAGGTATGACGCTTTAACTAATTGCTTTCGAATTTATTTGTTTTCGTATTTATTATTATTGTTTCAAGGATTTTATTTTTTTATAGTATAGGTAAGCGGATGAGCATATTTGCCACCTGATGGTAAGTGGTCAACGCCCATGAACATTGTAAGAAATGTTAACCATCGCTTACATCGCGAATGCGCCACCAACCTTGGGAACTAAGATGTTATGTCCCTTGTGCTTGTAATTACACTGGCTCACTCATCCTTAAAACCGGAACACAACAATATATCATCTTTAAACGAACAATTCTTGTATATATATATATAAATATAATCTGAATCTCAGAATCGGCTCCAAGGATTTTCATTAAATTTAGCATGCAGTGGGTTTGGGGGGCGATAAATCGATCTAGCTAGAATTCATTTTTAGAAAATGTCGTTTTATGCGTGTTTTCAATAATCAACTTTATCGATAATCAACTTAAACATAAACTGAAAAATATGACTCTTCCTGACATCTATTGACGAGTAATAATACTATTATTTTTTTTAATTGGGAGCAACTAACTGCTTTAACAATAAAATGCCGGGCAAGGCTTGGTCATCCAGGTATTTATAATATAATAACGAGTACTGCTGTTTTGCGGTAGAAAATCTGATGAGTGGGTGGTACCTACCCAGACGAGCTTGTACAAAGTCCTACCACCAGTAAATGAAGGTACGTTGAAATTACTTATAAAATTAAAAGTTTTTGTGTATTTAATTTTGTTATTATTATTGACTTTTATGCAACTTAACTGATTGTTCGGAAGTTTTTATATGATTTAGTGTTTGTCATTGAATTATATTTAATTGTAAATTTACATAATGAACGACTGAGAAGTTGTTTAATTCTCAAATGATTAGTAACAAACAAAGACAATATACAATATTATACAATTTATACAATCAATCTTACATGCATTGTTTCAAATTTTAAAATATTCCCTCCAGATTCTCACTCGACGCAAAGCTGCCCATAACACAGGCCGCGTTTCCGCGCTATACGGCAATGGACAACCTTTGCGCCAAGACCCGCGATTGTCAATAGTGTTTTGTTTTTAATTTGTGCCAGGATATACAATAAGTCATTAATAATTTATTCAGTAAATAATTCATTTTAAGAAAAATGTTTTTTTTTTTTACTTCTAAAGGTAGTTTACTTTTAATAAAATTTAAACGTTTATATAAATCTTAACTCAGCCAATTGTATAAAATCAAACTCAATATTGATATAATTATTACAACTTGTTTCATTTACAATATCAAATTTAAAAATACAAGCGATATATCTATACTAATATTATAAAGAGGAAAGATTTGATTTTTTATTTGTCTGTTACGATTTAACTGAAAAACTACTCGATCGATTTTAGAAATTATAAAAAGCTACGTCTTTACCGAGTAATATAGTCTATATTATATTTTCAAAAAAAATAGAGATCCCTACTTAAAATGGAACAATGTAACCCAAGGTATCAAAATGTTGAGTATAAAAGTCATTATTTGGCGTGCGCTGCGAAAACTATTGACAGTATATAAAAAAGTGTTCTATATATCAAAAGTACTCATGATTGCTCACAAAAAAGTCCGTGATATATGCCTAACTATTATAGTTAAGCCACAGTAACAGTTTTTGTTTAAATTATTAAGTTCGAATACGGGTGGAATCGAATAGTGCTGATATTGCTATCATGTTATTAATCCTTATTAAATGGTTTAATAATTAAGGTTGATTCTGTATGTATAAATTCCACTTTAAATTTTTCAGATCGCACTTTTCGTTTAGAAGTTATGATGGGTATAAAAATTGTCTAAGTAAGAAAAATGTCACAGTTTGAACGAATTGTAACTGTCCTACTTTTAGTTTATTAACAAATACTAATCTACGTATTTACATTATATAACAGTTTTTAAATTTTCGCGAACGAAGTCGCGGGCGAAGTGCTAGTTAATCGTATAAAAGTGACTAAGATAAGATAATCTTTAAAATTAATATTTGTTTCATGAATTGAACGCAACCTTTAACAGAATATCAAGACTGGCATTTAAATCTACGTCGACATTTTATAAAGTTTTTATTAGATTACGGAGCCTTATGCATCTCATCCGGGGCAGGTAACTCGTTGACAGGGCAATTTACGTTTACGTAGCTCAGCTTTGCAGAAGTTGTAATTATTTTAGAATGCTACTCAAATGCAATTGAGAAGTGGAAACGTTCGAAAAGGTCATATAAGCTGCAGTAGGTACATTTAGAAATTTCATATTCGTAAATTGAAAAAATTATACATGGATCATTATTTTGCATCTATTTATGTTAAAAAATAAAAATATAAAATACTTTATGTTTATATTGTAGTGAAAATGGAATTATAATTTAATCATCGATATCATAGTCGCCGCGTAAAATACATAGCATTAAGTAAAACGAAATTGTGTTATTGTTGATCGCGATTGTTTTTGTTTCAAATGAAGCGCGTCTCGATGACGTCACATAGCCGTAAATTAAATTGACACTTTTTGAAATTAAAAGCAGTTTTTTTATAATAATAGGTGGATTGGCAAATGAACCATCTGAAGCATCGGATATCACCCATAAATATAGCGCTTTTAGCGCTAACTTAATATTAATCATTACTTACATCGGCAATTCACCCATCTTGGGAAATAAGAAGTTATTTATCTTGTGCATGTAATTATACTGGTTCACTAACCTTAAAGAGTTAACCTTACCGGTATATTACAATACAAAATACTGCTGTTAAGCGTTCTACGCCCCGTAAATTTTCGATTACAGTACATATAGTAAAAAATACCCATCTTAACCACACTGTAACTTAACATTTAACTACTCTAGTAAAAAAAAGTAAAATCCTTCTCTTAGCTTTACTTCATATTTTGGCGGCAGTTCAGAGCCGCGATAATACATCTTATTATAATACTTCTCTACGTTTTTATTTCCTTAGATTATCTGTTTCAGGCTACTAACTTTGCTACGATATCTTTTTAAAGATGAACAGTCGTCTGGTTTTAATATTTTTACATAGGATCAAACTAACAACTTACAATAGCATTTTATAATTACAAATCAAGAAAGTCGTAATAACATATCAAAATGGCCACAAAATCAGCAAATGAAATTAAAAATCTCGAGAGTAAACAACGTCTAAAGCTATTCCTACATCAGTAATTCATTAACCTTTAAGAGATTCTTTGCTTATATTTTACAAATATTAAAAAAATATATATCTTTTTCTCTTTTATACCCTTTTCGGCTGGCAGTAACAAGAACCTCGTAAAATACTATAAGTTTTACAAATATGTACTATTTTATCATTACATATTGATATAAGTATGTATATCTTTATACTTCCATCCATCAGGCACGTTTGTAGGCATATAAATCCTACGTCGGGTTTTATATTAAGCGGCTTATATCGTATGGGAATCTCGCTTTATCAATCACTCATATGCTTAATATTAAAACCAATCACTTTTAGTAGACACAGCTATCAAATGATACAATTTTATTCGATTACTTATGATAATATTTATATCAATGTTCAATATTCACGTATTAATATTTTATATATTTATTCATAGGATGTATTAGTATTTGACTTGAATGCCATGTGCAGGATCAATAATTTCTGTATGAGAAATTATGCAATTACTATTGTCCGCTGGGATTTCCTATGGGTTCCAAACTTTTATCTCTTATTTAACCTCCTTAGGGAACGAACTTAGAAAAATCTTTCGAACTTCTGACCAAAATTTTATTATTCTTGAAGCAGCGGTTAAGCTTGGCATCGTATGTCTATCAGTTTTAAGTAGATTATTAATTATTTAAATCATTACGTACGTATTACGCGTGCTTGCTCTCGATGTCACCGCCTAACTGTGGCGTCAATTCCATCGCGCATAAAGAATTTTGACAACTCTTTTCTTTGTCACATCTCTAAAAATGGAATTCTTCTCGGAGGCATCTTGCGGGCCGGCAAAGCGGGGTCGGCTAGTGCAGATCATTCTTCCCAACTGTACTAGCCGTTCGTCGGGTTTGGACTTTACTATCACTTACAATCAGGTGGAGTCATTTGCCCTCCGCGTAATATAAAATAAAGAAGTACTTCGTTGCTGCAAATTTGTTCAGATATATTGAAAATGGCTTTATTTTTAATTTTTAATGGTAGTAGTAGTATTGATTGAATTAATTATCATTGAATGAATTTGTCATTTCTCCCACTCTCCCTTTAGTACCTAATCCCCAATTGATCAATAATTTTATCCGTTATCCAATGCTAGAAGCATGTTATGTGTTAGTTATTAACCATTGGAAACTATTTTGGTAATGATTTGTCAATATTTGATATTTATAAAATTTATTATGTACTGTTTGTTTCCATTGAATAAATAAATAAATTAGTAAACGTAAATAAAGACGATGAAAAACGTGCTAACTACAATTTCTAAGTATGTAAAAGCAAAAATAGCTTTTCTTTATACAATAAAACATGATTTGCAAATTATTTATATATAGAATCTTATCGTAATTAACATTTCGTCAATTGCATCATTAACAGTTGAAATGTTCTAATTTATTTAATGTCGGTACGGCTGTAACTACATTACATTACGTGATAATGGTCTCATACCAACAAGTTTTTATTTTAAAGTAGAGTAACATCGTGTAAATCCCACTGCAGGACTGGGGCTTCCTCCCCGTAATGATGAGGCTTGGATCTTGATCACTATGCTGCTTCAATGCGGGTGAACACACATGTTGTAGATTTTCATCACTTCACGTCATTCGGCACGTGCAGACACGCTTTAAATCAAGTGTTTTAACCAATAAGTCATCTCGGTTCTTTTTATTCTTTACGGTTTATTTGCTTTGAAATTTGCTGCTTTTATATAAATCTAAGTGATAAAAAAAAAACTAAAATTGCATTAAAATAGTCGTTTGAAGTGCAGGCAATTATTCTAAGGAACGCTCTGCCATTATATATTCGCCAATCAAAACCGATTGATGCTTTTAAAGGACGTCTGAAAGAGTGTGTCAGACCATTATTTATTATTTGCATTATTTTATAACACTATTCTATAAACTATATAATTACTTTATACATTGTATTTGTGTTTATGTACGTGTTATTGTATATTTTTTTACAAATTTTTTTTATGTATTTAATAAATAATATTCATATTTTTATTGCACCACCTGCCTATCTCGTACATTGCAAATATAACCCTAAGATTGTCTGGAAGAAATAGCTATTAAGCTGACTGCCTCAAAATGACGTGTTTATTATGATAAGTGTTATTGTATTTATTTAATGTGATGTAAATTAAAATATCTATCTATCAACATTGGTTGAATATATTTGTTGGAATTTTGTTTATATTTCATAGTTGAAAAAGTAACTCGTAAGTATCCCACCGCTGGGCAGAGGTTACTTCTCCTTTTAATTTAAAGAGAAGATTTTTAACAAGGTATTTTTATTTCAGTTTGCTTTAAAGTAAACTGAAATAAACAGCCTCTAAAACCCAGAGCTGGCCTAAGGATTCCTTTCCTGTTTTGAGGAGAGTAAGGAGCCATTCTACCACGTTGCTCCAATGTGGGTCGGTGGATACCCTTGTGAAAGATTATTATCCGACACACTGCCTGACATAATCTCGCGTAAATATAATATATTTACATCGAATAAAAAAAGTCATCTAAGCTGATTTTATGAAACTGAAATGCAGTTCAACCATTTTATTTTAGTTCAGAAAGTGGATGATTTTGCTTCCGCATCTTCTTGTACTTTACAATAGAACTTCATTGGTATTGTACTACTGGAAGCGTCGAAGTTTTACATCGCTATATTAATGGCATTTCACAACCACGCACTTATTTTTTATTTAACTTGTAACTGGGGCATAAAATATACTTTTTCATTTTTATTCCAATTGAAAAGCAGAAACACAAATTGAATGGAGAATTGATTGAATTATGCTTCGACATCGCTTGAAAGTCAAATGTTATAGGTAACTTACAAGTTCTGAGATAGTCTACTGGTTAGTACACTTGAATCCTATCCACTAGAAGATTGTGTGCTTAAGCCGGACAGGCAAGAATTTTGTTTTGATTAATTTTTGTTTGTTTGAAGTTTATTTGTTTAAAATTCGCAAAACGCAAAATTCAAGCGAAAGTATATCATGGTTTGAAAAAACACGAATTAAGATATAGTGATGATCACTAGGCCATCTCGGCTTATCACTATAGGTTTTTGCATTTCTGTGGCATTATTAGTTTTGGATGAAGCTTCTATTATAAGAAATCTTAATATTGTTGTAGCTTATCGAATCTTCACGAATAAAATGAAAAATAATGGACGTATTGTTGGAGACAAATTTATTACTCGCGGAAGATTTCATCCAGTTTTTCCTTTGGGAAATGGTTTATGAAATTATACTACGAATGCTTCAATAAAATTTCTTTCCTGTTGGTTTATGTTCGAAAAAATATATCTAAGATCGATTGATTTGTAAAATGAGCTTAATATGACGATTTAGAATTCGCTAAAAATGTATTGAAAATCGGGTGTGAATCAAATGTAAATTTAGGGACTAGGTAAAGTTAAAATATCTCTTGAATATATATTAAAAAATCCTGGGACATTATTCACATAAGACCATCTGATTCTAAACTAAGCAGAGCTATGGAAACCAGACAACTGATTTACTACATATGTAGTATTTTCTTTTGTAAATACATACTTATATAGATAATTACACCCAGACTCAGGACCAACAGACATGTTCATGTACACAAATCGAACCCACGACCTGCGGCGCGAAAGGTAATCTAATAATCGCGCCAACCGGCTCATTAAGTATAGTCAACAATAAAAGTAACATTCCCAATACTTCACATTGATTTCACGTAAAATAACAGAAATAACTAAGATAGAAAGATATAAGTCGAAAAACGTTAGTTTGAGTATTATATCACATAGGAATTTCGCAAGGAATCAATATTCAACTTTAACCAATTAATCCTAAATTTGCGTAATCAACTATTTATTTTTGATAACAGATTACAAACTAAGTTAGTTGACAAGTTACGCAACTTGTCATACATATTTAAGTGCTTTTCAATTTATCAATGTATATCAACCGTTTCGAAATAATATCGGAATTAATTTCAAATTGTATTAACATTGAATAAGTTACCGCGGCTTGATATCCAGGCAAGTATTGCGTTTTATAGAAAAACAAGCGTTTTGCCCGCGCTTTCACCCGAATAGATCCCGTTCCCGTGGAAATTCGAATAGTCTTCAAGTATTATGTGTTATAAAATATAATATACTTTTATTTTATTTTTGTTATTTCTTTCTACTTTCATTAATGTGACTGCCTCGTTCGTCTTGTGGCTAGATAGAAGGCCGCAGACACGGTGGTCCTGGGTTCAATTCCCAGGTCGGGCCAATAAATAGTTATTGGGTTTTTCTGTCAGAAAATTCTCAGTAGCAGCCCGGAGTCGGGAAGTTGGAAGTGTGTACAGTCCCGTGCCTCGGAAAGCACGTTAAGCCGTTGGTCCTGCGCCTGAACTCTTTCCGGTCGTGTCGGATTGGCGTCCCATCGGATTATGAGAGCTAAGGAAAAGAGAGTGCACCTGTGTTTGCGCACACACTTGTGCACTATAATATCTCCTGCGTAGTTGGCTAATCTCTCTTGAGATTGGCCGCCGTGGCCGAAATCGGTCTGGAGAACCTTATACTTATACTTTATAATGTGACTTGAGTATAGACTCATTATTAATTAAATTTTTGTAAATGCCTGTAATGGTGTACTATACGACTATACTTTTAATACTTTACTTGGTGGTAGGGCTTTGTGCAAGCCCGTCTGGGTAGGTACCATCCATTCGTAAGATATTCTACTGCTACAGTATTCTGGTTTGAATTGTGAGTAAGCCGGTGTAACTACAAGCACAAAGGATGTAACATATTAGTTCCCAAGTTTGGTCGTGTATTGGCGATGTAAGAAATAGTTAATATTATAAATAAATATCATTCAACTAAATGATACGTTCAGTTAGTTTGTTCTCATTTTCCAAGTATATTAGGACATATTATATAAATTATTTTGGTTAGAAAAAAGTAGTGCTCTCGTATTACATAAAATATATTTATTTATTTTAAATCGTGCGCAGTGTTTGTAGATGTTGAATTATATATTTGTGATGGTTCCATGTTCATTTGAATAATACGTTAGCTGGAATTCTGAACAAATAAACAAACAAAAGTTTTCTCTCATAAAATAAGAATGGAATGGATAGATAAATACAAAATTCTCTATTTATTCCCTAGTTCATTTTATTCGAAAAGCAACTTTCATAATACGTTCTAAAATGATTAGATTTTTGGAACGAAGTTCTTTTACGCAGCTTACAGTAGAGTTAAATAGTAATGGTCGAAGGTCATGTCACATAACGAAATAGCGTTATGCCTTCCTCTATAATGCTACAAAATGCTACCATTTTGCTATTAATTAAGTTAAATAAATAAATCAATTTATTTTATTTAAAATATAAAGGTATTACAAAACCATATAAGGACCATAGCGAACCTTGGGCTATTGACACAATTCCCATCATAAAATGTGTTTAATTGAAGTGGTAAATGACCGAAATAATATTAAAATATTAGTAAATTGCTTAATATGGGGATTGCTATTATTATAAAATATTATTAATTGAATTTAAAAAATTTAATCGTGTTTTAATCTTTGATTAGAGAGAGTTGCATAAAGGAGGTTCAGGCGCTTTTTTGTGTGACAAAAATACATTAATATAATCAATTAAAATCTATATTTTAAAACACGTTTTGAGTCGAAAAAATATACCAAAGAACTTCGTTCCTGACGGAGGTCCCCCGAACACACAATTTTTTTTTTATGAAAATGTTTCTTATATTATAACAAAAAGACCTGAGAATGGGAGAAAGAAGCTCAGTGGAATATAAAACCACGTAAACCACTTTGCTATTGTTTACAACATTTAAAAGAAAAAATGTATTATTAAAAACGACCTGAAAGCTATCATTTTTCTAGCTAAGTTTTGAAGTACGTGAACGTTACTTAATAGTCTTTTTTAAATTATATGTTTGAAAAGGTGAACGTTTTCTGTTCAAGCTCCTGATGTCCGAAAAAAATAAGATTAGCCACGTTTAGTCGGGTAGCTGAGCTTACAAGCTTTGTATGAATAGTGTACATGGCACAATTTAATAAAAAATATATGTTTTTACGAACATACATCATCAAATATATTACAAGCACTTACAAGTTAGTATTAACAAAGTATGTATTCTTATGTTTTGTTAGATTAATGTCCAAAATAAATATCAAATGTAAATAATAAACGCCTTCTGAAGTTTACAAACAAAGATATATAAGCAGAGTGTGGAATATTACCCACAAAGAAATTAGTAACGTAATTCATTATAATACTTAATAGTCTACAATTTTTTTTTTTTTTTTGTATAGTTGGGCGGACATTCTTGTGGGCCACCTGATAGTAAGTGGTCACCAACGCCCATAGACAATGGCATTGTAAGAAATGTTATCAATCGCTTACATCGCCAATGCGCCAACCAACCTTGGGAACTAAGATGTTATGTCCCTTGTGCCTGTAATTACACTGGCTCACTCGCCCTTCAAACCGGAATACAAAAATACCAAGAACGTAAGTTTTGCGGTAGAATATCTGATGAGTGGGTGGTACCTACCCAGACGAGCTTGCACAAAGCTCTACCACCGAGTAAAACTTCTAAATATATTTTTCCAGCTTAAATAAATAGCATATAGTATATACTAAAATGAACTACCTCATTGAATAAGCGAATAAGTTTATGAAGATGTAGATCTTAAGGCTCTAGGTTCAAATTCTGACTAACATTAATGGTCAATGGACTTTTCGATAAAAAAAAAATGCAAATATTAGAAAAGTGGCGGTTTGGGAGGTATTTAAATCCATCTGTCTTGCACCTGATGTGTCTTTGGACCGTGTTGATAATGTTGGATTGTTGTCCCATTGATCTAAGAGAGTAAGTTACCAGAAATTGCGCTATGATAACTCATGCGCATACAGTTAGTCCTTAAGAATGGCCACGGAGGTCGAGATTCGACAAGACGATGTAATTTTAAGGTAATTTATTTGATAGATAGGTAACAAATTAAGACAAAGAGGCAACTTTAGACCCTCCTTCGAACATCAACGGCGATATGATCTCTCCTGAAAGAATTTCTATAAGTGGAATGGCTATGCACACATATTAATAAAGAGACTTTAAGGAGTCGCTTGAAATTGGGTGAAACCAGCCAAATATCAAAGTACGAGGCGCATCCCTTATAATTTTTTCCCCACGAAAACGCAACCTATTTTTTTGGTTTCATGAAACTCTTATAAGTCCAGTTTATTTCATTAGAAAGAGCAACCATTTTAATTTCATTTTGTTTATTTGTTTATCTATCAATTGTTGCTCACAGTAATCGTAATATTTTTTTTAAATATTGACATTCTTTTAGTCGATTACGCATTAACCTATTTGGCAAAGAGATCAACTGCATGTACAACTGCATCGTACTAAAATGGAATAGCTTGCGTCGTCCAACTGTATGACCATTTAATTAATACTATCAATCATCACTGCCATTTGCTGGAGCATCATTCATTGCATATGATAAATTGCTTTGAAATCAAGCCTGCTGCCTGCTGTGTACAATTGAATGATATGTATAATAATAATATGATTCATGCCGAACATTAAATAATACAAATCAATATGGAACATGGCATACTCTAAAATATAAATAATATGTTAATATGATAAAAAGCGTGAATATAAAGTATAATTAAATTTATTGAAACACCATTATGTAAGATTACATAGTGGTATTGAAGTGGTTACGTGTCTTTTTATTTTTTAATACTGTTTAGTCATTATTCGACATCAAACACATAATGTTGATATGTTCTCCTAAATCGAAGGAGCACACGTATTTTGAAATATTATTCCACGATGTAATCTACTCGTAAGTGTGTATTCTTTGTTGGAGATCCTTAATAAATTAATAAATTTTAATGTTTAGTTTGATTAATATACATTTATATATCATTAAAATCCGAATCAAGATATATAATTTATTTTAGTTGCGTTTCAGAAGCGCTTTTGAATGGGATAATATTATTTGAACCTCTAAGATCTAATTGATATACTGTGAGCGTGCACTAATTAAATGAACGAGGTCGATTGTCCAAATAATCAATTTTCATATTATTATGTTATATATAACGGAACGTCGGGAAGCCGGGCTCGAATCTAATAGCTGATTCGTGAATTCGTTAGTACAGGAATCCATGGTGGGCGTTATACTTCAGGAAATGTTAAAATAAGTGGACAGCAATGTTGTCTTTTGTTATAATTTTAATTACACAAACACTTATTACTTGTACGATTAGGGATTACACTAATAATTAGCAATTTAGAGCCAATTTGGTTTGCGAATGATCACCGCGTACAACCGCTGTCAACAAGTCCATTTTTGACATGACGTTCGCCGTGACACAACTCCATTCGGTGTTATCCGCTCTAATAAACTAAACGGGATAATTTACCAACGATAAAAAATAACAAAATAAATTATAACTCTGAAAATTAACTGATTTTCATTAAGTAATTAATATTGTCACGCGCCGTTGTATACAGGTACAAAAAAACTCGTGTAACAAAATTCGTGTCCGACCCGTGAAGTGGTTATTAGGTATCGTGTGTCGGTTCTATTTATGTAATAATTTTTAAAATACTAAGCAAAAAAATTACTTAAAAAATATATATTAATTGTATTTAAAGACACTGTTGGTGGCAAAAACGTGGACTACTGAGGTCATGACCTCGTGTCTTAGCGGTATTGCCCGCACCTGCGTTGCCAAGTAATTTTCGGCATTTAATTAAAAAAAAAAATTTGGCGTCAATTTTTTACTTAGTATTTTAAACGGACACGCTTTGTTACACGCTGTATATATGAATATAACTAATGTGTTACTCCAATTAGATAATATATGATCTTAAAAAGTTTTCAATTGAAATGAAGACGGGTCGGTCTTTATAGTTTTTAACTTAACTTTTTCATAATTTTCTTAATCGTACCTATGCTTGGTGGTAGAGCTTTGTGCAAGCTCGTCTGGGTAGGTACCACCCACTCATCAGATATTCTACCGCAAAACAGCAGTACTTGGTACTGTTGTGTTCCGGTTTGAAGGGTGAGCGAGCCAGTATAATTACAGGCACAAGGGACATAACATCTTTGTTCCCAAGGTTGGTGGCGCATTGGCAGTGTAAGCGATGGTCAACATTTCTTACACTGCCAATGTCTATGGGCGTTGGTGACCACTTACCATCAGGTGGCCCATAAGCTCGTCCACCAACGTGTGCTATAAAAAAAAATAACTATATTCAAAGTGAAAAAGTTATTGTTGGGTATCGTTTTTAATTAATAGTCATTTATTTTAACGATTAAGTAAAGGTTGGTAAGTTCCTATCCTACATTCGTCCTATATTAAGTTTTTATTTTCGAAGGATAGGTAGATATTAGTAAAATATAGATCCATTTTAATTTAAACAAGAGGAAAAAGTATAAAAGTAAAAAAGTAAAGAGGAAAAAGTAGTAAGTTTAGAAAAAAAATAATCTGAAATTTTAAATATTTTACTTATGTTTTTAGGTCTCGCTAATAAAATATCATACTCATAGCAAAATGAATTTGAGCATGGTTCAAAACAAAATAAAATATATTTTGTTAGTTATAGTAATAATTCTTCTACTATTATTTAAATTTTAATATAAATTTAGTATAAAATTCGTACAAATAAATTGAGGAACAGCTTGTGAATGTCCCACTGCTGGGCTAAGGCCTCTTTTGATTAGAAGGTTTGGAACGCATTCCACCACGCTGATCCAATGCGGATTGGTGGAATACCAGTGCAGAATTTCAGTGAAAGACATGTGCAGGTTTCCACACCATGTTTTCCTTTACCGTCACGAATTAAGCACATGAAATTCAGTGGTGCTTGCTCGGCTTTGAACCCACGATCACCGGTTAAGATCCACGCGTTCTTACCACTTTGACATCTCAGACAATTAAATTTAGTAACTAAATGTACTTTGAATATGACAACTTCGAAGTAACTAACATGACGTGCGTACAAAATCGAAAATGTAATATGCGTTAGGCTGTATTTGATTTAACACGGTTGTAAATATATTGGATGAAACAGTAAATATCTTACTAAAAACATCTCATAAGGAATATACTCCAAGATTTCAAATAGCCCGAAGAGCACTGAATAGACGAACGAATAAAATGTCTATTTCTAAAATGTTATCCTGGGTTGTATTGTCATAGGACTATAAAAATAACCAAAATACATTAATCGAACAGTATCAATGTAATTTAGTTGTCTATCTTATTTGCGCGTGTGCTTGAAAAGGATTATTGGAGATTATATAATTTGCTTGAGAACATCACTTTCTTTCTGAAATTATTTTTACATATTAAAAATGTTCAAATAATAAATTACGCTGAATAAAGTGTTTTTTTTATGAAATAGGTAGACGGTCTGCAAACGGGCCACCTGACGGTATGTGGTCATCACTGATATATACATTGGCGCTGTAAGAAATATTAACCATTTCTTTCTTTGCTAATGCGC
Source organism: Nymphalis polychloros (assembly GCA_905220585.2). Lineage (NCBI taxonomy): Eukaryota > Metazoa > Arthropoda > Insecta > Lepidoptera > Nymphalidae > Nymphalis > Nymphalis polychloros. Next base: position 11,135,666 of record HG992253.1, on the reverse strand, counting down.
CACTAACCTTGGGCGCTAATACATTATGTCACTAGTGCTTGTAGTAAGTGGTACCTACACAGACAGGCTTGCACAAAGCCCTACCACCAAGTATAGGTACGATTAATAAAACTATGAAAAAGTTAAGTTAAAAACTATGAAATTTAAAACAATTTAAATTAATTTTTTATTTTTAATTATTATTATTTTTTTTTTCAATTTAATAGCATATCGTTTCTAATTGGAATATCACATTAGCAAGAGTAATTTGCTTAGCTGAGGACATATTACACAGACTCTTACTTTTACATTTATAGTTGATTACTTGTGACCCTTGTCGTTGTTAGAGAGCTCGCCTAATTTCACCCAGTGCGGGGATTATACTCTCACGGTATATGGGCAGTAGCCCTTGGGAGCTGTATTGACAAATCGAACGAGTTGCCATTGCTGTTCCCGCTGTTAAACTACATATAGATACATATAACTAAGCACGCACAAGATTTTATTATATACAAATAAATATAACTATAAAAACTCCTATTATATAGAATCTATAAGTAAATTAAAAAGAACTAAAGTAATTATTGTTACCATGACTGCGATATTAATAACTAAATATAAAAACATTAACTATGTAGCAACAAACGAAAGGAAACGAATGTTCAGTAAGCGATATCGTTGCATTGTCTTCTCAATAATTTTCAACAGATTTAATCGCATTTAATTTATGAATACTAACATTATTAATAGAATCAGAGTTTAGAATCCAAGGATTAAATAATCTCGTTTTCCTACATTGAGTTTGTACCACAAAAACCGAATGCCGTTGTGGTTGTTTTGTGTACACTCCACAATTTGTAAAATGATTAATGCTTGTTGCTCTCCGCGTAAAATATCGCGGTAACCAGCCAGTGGAGTTGTATATATTACTGTTATATGTATTACACGGGCTTTTTTTTCGTTCATTTTAATTTGTGCAACTAAAATGTTTTATAATGATAGAGAAATGTCGCTTTGTTGGCGGGCGTTATTAACTGCGTCACAGTTTTATAATATTATTGTTATTATCGTCCACATTTGGTTTCTGATTTTATGATAGCTCTAAATAAATTATTATTAATTTTCTTATTTCGTATCATGTATTATTAATAATTATATAATTAACTAACTCTATTGGTTTACGCGGCTAGTAAGGGTCATTATCTAGTCGGTATGATTTTTTCCGATAGATTCGTCAATCATTGACATATTTTAGCCAAATTTACACAAAAACAACGTTTATTAATCTAAATCTTCACTGTCAGGCACATTATGTGTATATATTGTTCCAAATATATAATTATGTTAGTCAATAATGTTATATTAAATATTATAACATTATAAAGAACACACGATTTAGTCTGCAATAAAAATAACTGAGTAGTTTTAATAAAATTAAATGTATAAAATTATTATAAGTTCGATTCGAATTAAAAATAATTACTGTACAAATCCTTAGCGCGTGGAATTAAGTAGTTCTGAGGCAAATAAATTTAATCGGTTTCATATTATCGATAAAACCAATAAGACGGAATTTTATATCGAATAATTTATTCTGAAGCAAAGAACACAAACATGCATTTTCAAGAAACCTAGTCATAAAGTAATCACTAATTAATGTAAGTGTAGTTCATAAATGAAGTAATCTGAATTAAATCTTTGCGATTGCAAGTTTATACAAAAAATGCAGATATGAATAAGCAATTCTGTTTTATTTTTAAATGTGTTCGTCTATGTTTTAATGTACCTATTTATGTAAATAATGTATGTATAAATTTATGTGTTGGATTTTAGTTTTAATATTTTGGAAATGTACTCGTTGGATACTATTAAAAAGACGTAATACTCGATAAATGATTATGTCATCATCATCATCAACCCGGACTCAATCCACTGCTGCACGGGATTAGCCTCTCCCACGGCATGCCACTGATCTCGATCGATATCATCGCCCGACCTAGAACCAACACTGTGTTTGACGACAGTTTTTTCTTTGAGTATATAAGCCGATTTTTTCCGGTAAATTCTACATTCCAAAATTTTGATAACTTTAAATGTAATCATGTTAGATCAAAACTCTTTATAGAACTTATATAAAGTATATTTTTAATTTTATAAGTTGAATATTAAGAGATTATTCTTAATAAAACATGATACTAAATGTACTTCTTGTGTATTGAATGATTTTGCTTAACATCAAACCTTTTTTTCTCAAAATAATATAAGACTATTCATTTGTCGTGATCTGCTTGAAATAATGAACCTTGATCCTTTTTTCTACGCAACAAATGTCTGCCTTTTTATTACGAAACAATTGTCATGACTGTTACTTATAGTCAAACAAGAAATTGAATCTTTTTCAATATTAATAAACATATATATTTATAGAATAAACCCACTGGAAATGCTAAAATATTCTAACGGTAAACCAATTACAGCCAAAATTACATTTAACTTGGAGATTCCAAGCAGTATTTGAACGCCGTGTTGGGGAAATTGAGATGTACTTATTAGTGCACCGAGATTCGTCAAATTAAGTGTAAGGCTTTTATTAATTAACAAGACGCTTAATTAAATTTATTGTGTAAAGGTAAAAGTCTGTCTTCCTATCGGAGTGAAATAATTACGTTAATAACTAAGATATATCTTCATTATAAGTAGAGTCTTAGCATCCATGTTATTATATTTTGTAGCGACTATATATTTTACTTATCTTTATATTTTGTTTTTGGTACTTGAATTTAATTTGTGGTAACGTGGTTCATTCTCTAGCTGTTAAAATAAATGTGGTGAGACGTACCTAAGCTTTTGTTGCCTTAAATTCTCAACAAAAACTATCGCAAGGTTGCATAATTAAAAAAAAAAATCGAACAAGAAGTAACCTTTAAAAAAATGCCCTACTATTTGAGCGAAGACCTACCACGAGAAAGATATACATCATTCATGAACAATGGAATTGATCAATAAAAATACTGCTATAGATTATTACATTTTTTTTTTTTTTTTATTTATTATTATCCAAATACATAAACTAACAATTAAACAAAATAAGAGCATTATAAAAACCACAGAGGTTTGACATTAATGCCCATCAGTGCTGATAGATAGATTGATCTGCTACATAGATCCTGAATTATCTAATGTTAATTACTAACACACTTCATCATTAAATATGTAATGCGTTTGAGATTACGCTATTATAATTCATAATCATGGATAGATAGTATAAAGGGTCAAGCTATTATAAGCTCATTTGAGGTATTCTGTGAGTACAAATTCGAAGCTCACCGCAGATCTTGAAGTGTCAGAAATTGATATGCAATATTGGCTATGGTAATTAACGAAAGACCAATCAAAATGGCGAATCAAGATGTCTGTTTTCACTAATATCATTAGTGAGATACAAAGTAAGTTCTCACGGAATTAACGAAGATCGAATATGATTTATCGACTCAATTTCAAAATATTCCTCCTAATATCAAATATTACTACCAAAATAATTCTTACTAATATTATAAATGCCTTCTTAATTATATACTTTATATAACATATTTATTTATGTATTTATTTGATTTTGTTTGTTGTTGTCAATTTTATATTTTCGTTAAATTATATTGTATTGCTATTGTTTACACTGAACGAAATATAAATAAATAAAAGTTGAACATTCAAATCATAATATCATAAATACTATAAATGCGAAAGTAGTTCTGTATGTCTGCTTGTTACATCACCACAGCTAAACCACCGAAGCAATCGTAGTCACGGTCGTATACACAGTTCTTGCAACTGAGTCCAATTTCAGTGGTGAGAGATGAGGTGCGAGTGTGTAACAACTGCTAATTCGCAATATCATCCGCTTGAGGTACTACGTCGCTGCTATCGAAGCTGATGTTTTTCTCTCCCAAGTATTGTGTTATTTAATCATTGTTGAGTTTTGCGGATTTTTTGTTATTTTTGTTTTGTTATTTAACTGTTTTGTTTGGATTTGAAAAAATGTCCGGGATAATTATTACGCGAATTGTCATGCCTCTGGCGGCCGTAAATTGAACTTAACAGCATCAGTATGTCAACGTACTCCATACTCATAAGTTGCAAGACCTGTGTATACGACCGTGATCGTAATGAATTTTGACAGAAAGGTAACGTGAGAACTGTCTTATGACGAAGTTATTGACAACAATTGGTTTATGACATTATTAAAAACGACTGATTAAAGTTAATCTTCGAAATTCATATGATGAATTATATAAAGAAGCTTAACAATCCAAGTTGCCTTGTCATTTCATTTCACATGAAATCCAAATTCGCGAAATTCGAATGGCCATTGGTAACAAATACACTCGTAAAGAATTACACAAAACCGCAACACACTAAAAGGCAACGCTAACGGTTTCGTTACGCTGAGTTAAAACTTCGTGTATAATATTATATCGTTTTAAATTCACATTTAAGTTTATTTTCACAACATTTTTTTTCAGGACATCTACTTTTTATTACTGCGAGTATCATAAAAGACATTTTTGATTGTTTTCTGTTTTCGTACAATCTTCCTTTCAGGGACGTCTGAGTTTATTAATATATACCGGTCAATATATTCGTATATATTAATTTAAAAAAAAAAAAAAACTTACATATGGTTCTCTTTTTGAGTATAAGAATTTCTGAAAAAAATATCCGCTCTTCGTAAAATATTGTAAAATCTGCTGACAAAAGTTAATCAGTACTTTGGGGCGCAAAAGGGTTTATGACGATCCTTCTAAAAGGCAAAACATTAATTTCACAAGCAAATTAAAAGAGTATATTCATAAAAATAAGCCATGATTTGTTAGAGAGACCTCTGTGTGTCACTTTTATAACAAAATTCCACGAACTATATTAACTTTATTGCTTTCTAAGCTACCTTACTAACCAGGTCTGATGTTGTGAGACTATCATCTGTTTTTTAGACTTTTGTAGAGAAACAAAAATTGAGCGAGACAACACCGTTTATTAGACCTCGATGATCACCATTATATATAACGGCTTTTGTACATTGATAAACTAAGTGCGCAAAGTTTCTAGGACTCTCGAATAATAAAAGTTATTTTATTACGCAGTATTTCAAAAGTTTTTAGAGTGAATCTAAAAACTTTTGAAATACTGCGTTAAGTACTTATGAATTCATATGCTTACATTAATAGATGGGAACCATTTTTTTAAATTTCAAATGCCTGCCCACATAATTAACCTTTGGACTTACTTTTAACCTATTTTCAGTTGTATAATTTCAATGTAAAAAAAAATAAGAGCGTAATTGAGAATTGTCAATATTATTATTTCATGATTTTGGTAAGATCAAAACATCACGGGTACATTTTAAGGGATTTTTAATAGACGAATATATTATTTCAATAGTCTACATTTTATCAATTTTCTGGTAGATTTAGTTAAAAGGGTTACAGCTAAAATTAAATAATTAGTTTTTATACATTTTTCTTATTTAAATCGAAACTAAAAAATAAAAATCTTTATTTACCAAAAGATAATTTACAAATTTATATCTATACTACTATCTTTTATGTGTAAGCCATTAACAGAGTGCGCGGTATGCAGCAGTACACTGCAGGAGTTGTGGGACAAGAATTCGGTCATCGGCTCATCGCCGGGTATGCGACCCGTATGCAGGCAGACGTCATTGATGATTGTCCGTTTTGCATTTTTCAAGGCCCTAGGGATTTGTTAAAGACGCACTATACCTCTATGTAATGTAATAGGTAGGTTTTTATAGGGCCACGCTGCATACCTTCGGGTTGCAGCGAAATGGGGAATCGCAGCCGATTTTCACTCAAAAGATCACTTAAAATCGGTGTAAAAGGTAGCTACGCTACCGCATTTCGTTCGGTATGTGAGTCCCGGAGACAGAAATAAAAAAATAGTCCGATCCGCTTGAAATTTACTATTTGTGTTTCTTGATTGAATTGATATACATATATTTCAAAAAATTTAGAAATTCCACCCATATGGTTGGCAATTTGTTTATTTTTGTTTTGAAGAGTTAGAACGTTCGTACATATTCGCTAAAAAACTTCATACACATACTTCAAAGTGAGAAGTTTGAAGTTGAGTGCAAATAACAAAATGCTAAAAACACAATGTCTTAATATCAATATGTCCTATACTTTATTTAAACGGACATCACTATGTTAGTGAAGTTTGTATAACAAAAACATATTCCATTATTATCATGTGTATTCAGTTCGCGTAGATTTATTTTAGGATATGCTCGAAGAGAGGTAGATTTCATTCCAAGAATATATCATTCGAATTTCAATGTACATATATAGTTCCCTCTAAAAGTTTGCTTTCCCCATGACAGTCAAAAGTCCCAAGGCCTGTCGTTGAACATGGCGAGCGATAGTGAAGACTGTTATCACATGGACAGTTTTAAGCTGCATGCTCCAGAGTGAGCTCTGCGAGTAGCTTAGTAATTTATGCCCCCCAAAGGAAATACTGCAAGCGTCTTTTTTATATAGGTAGACAGACGGGCAAGTGGGCCACCTTAAGTTAAGTGATCACCAATGTCCATAAACAATGGCGATATAAGAAATATAAACCATTCCTTACATCGCTAATGCGCCACCAACCGAAGGAACGAAGATGTTATATCCTATGTGCCTGTAGTTACAGTGCCTCGCTCATCCTTCAAACCGGTACGCAGCCATACTAAGTATTGCTGTTAAGCGGTAGAATATCTGATGAGTGGGCGGTACCTACCCAGACGGGCTGGCACAAAGCCGTACTACCATTTACAAAGAGGTGCTTCGAATATTCATTTTAAATAAACACACTAAGATGCATGTGTCGTGGGAACTATCTAAATAACCTCAAGTACAGTAATTGTATAAACCTATGCAGTTAGTTATGTGTATGACCTATTTTTATTTTCACTAGAGAATCATATAAGTATTGAAGTAGATTGTAGTTGAATAACTCTTTTAATTAGGTCAAACGCTTACATAAACAAGAGCCTTGAAAAAAGAGAATTCCTGCTTGAAAAAATTTTTAACGAGTATAATGCTCTTGCTTGCAATATTTTCAGCAATAGTCAAAACTATATTATCTCTTTGTGTTCTGGAACAAGGTTTGTATAAAACACGAACCTCCTCTCTTCGTAACAATAGCCTCGTATAGGGGCCGTAATTGATTACATCTCTGTCATTGTACATATCTATGTATATTATATAATTCATATACATTATACGTGCAAAGCTTATATCAGTACAACCGCTTCATATTTTATACAAAATATTAATATGAACTTAGGTGTACGTAGATCGTACTTCGAAAAATATTAAATAAAATATCAACTTCTCTAACAAAATGAGATTGATCAATTGTGTAGTACGAGTTGAAAATATTCGATGTATGTGTTATCCGTGTATGAACCGAACAAAGTTTTGTTTTAAATTTTACCTCTACATTTTACATTGAATAAGAAACATATATAGGTAAGTCTGGTACGTTGAAGAAGAAAAATATCTTGCAGTTTGAAATTAGTTGTATAGATATTTGCACTAGGGGAATATTTATTTTATTTTGTTGATAGTTGGCGATATAATTTAAAATACGTTTTATTCGAAGCATGACGTTACAGTGTAATTTAGTGTTAGCTTGTTTTTATAGTGTAGTAGTGTTTGGTGTTCTGAGGCACTCGGCCTCAGCGAGTCCCACATAAACTTCACGCGAGGGAAACGTGGAAATGCGTTGTACCGGCAAGATAAAAAAATTACCCATTGTTTTCACAAACGGCTTATAATTTTTGTTTGTTTTCAAGCGTGTTTATGTAGTTGAATTAATATAGGCACACTTGTCAAATTAAAAAATATTACGTTCATTGAAATTAGCAATAAGCGACATCTATTTTATGTTAAAGAGACGATTGAATCAAAATATTTTCTGCGCACGTTCATAGCAATTTTGTGAAATATTAATTTGAATAATTAATCGACGTTGTACGTTAACATAATTTGTGTGAATACAAATTATTCACGGAATTATTTTGACACATGTGCTTACAGCGCGATTTTTAATTTTATTAAGCTTTACAAACGTAATTTGTATTTTTTTTATTGGAACGAAGTTCTTTTATGCGGCTTACAGTAGAGTGAAATGGCAGTGGACCAAGGTCATGTCATATAACGAACACAGTATGAACACTACGTTCATACTGTGCCTACCAACCAAATGCTACAAAATGCGAATGCATGCGTTGGGCGTTCGAATCTAGATCGATATGAAGGAAGTTGAGGTGATTTTTGGTGATACAGTAATATAATCAATCAAAATCTCAGTGTCATTAGAAAAATTATCGCACGGAATTTCATTCCTGGCGGGGGTACCCCGACCGCCCAATTTTTATTTTTAAAAATTATTTTATGTTTAAGTAGCTACAGTAGCACAGGTCCTAGGTTGTAAAGTCCAGGCTCCAGATAGAGTCAAAAAGAGTCAGCCTGGAGTTACGAAGTTATACTTTCGTGCCACATACATCGTATTTCTTTGTTACAGTTGAAATGATCAATAAGCTGCTCGTAATTATAAAGGTCATATTAATCTACTTAGTTCCCATGCTTAATGCTGTGGCTGAACATACAATCAGATAAACATTTTAGTCGCATGTCTTCCTTAAATAAATTAAAGAAACAGGCAATCATAGGAATTGCCGATAGAAGTGAAAACTTGATACTGTTAAATATATTGTCCAATTTCCACATCTATTGGCACTCAAGTAATAATTCTATCCCTTTATTATATAGCTTTTGATTCTTCAAAATACACAGTATGTACAAACTCGGTACAAAATATGAATACAGCCTAATTTAAATAAATTATAGTTAAAATGCAACGGGAATACAAGAATAAACCTTAAAATACGATCCCTTCGCATCCCTTAAATCAATATTCGGTACAACAATGCCGAGGAATGTGGGTACGTGTGAAAGGAACTTTAATAGCACTAACGAGTTTGATGGACTACCAAGTATTCTTATTCAAGCTTATTAAGAACTTTCTGTTTTGTTTAGCCTTTTGCAGAACAGAGTACCTACGCAACTGATAACTTTTTGTTTCGATATAATAATTTTAAGTAAGATATAATGTAGTTTAGTTTTATTTTTGACTCTGTTCAAAGCGATTAAAATAAACACTAATACATGAAAATATAGTTTGAGATGACGTCCATTCAATTGCTATTTCTCAATTATTATTTTTATTTTTAACATCATTTTGCTTATATAACTTATGATCAAAATTATGTTAACGTCGAATTATTTTCAGGTCTGAGTAATAAGTAGACACTGAAAAGGTTTGTGAAGTAGCTTTTATAGATAAAATATATAAATTAAATTGAGTCTTAAGTAGACTACTCTATTTTACTCAATTTTATTTTTATCATGTCTAAAGTATTTTGTATTTTTTTTTAATTATAATATAGGTACGTAAATTAATTAAAAAGTATTTTAAAATATGATACTCAACTTATTCACGCAGCGTTATGAATGGAAAATTTTAAAATAAATTTACAATACTTCTACAGGGTGACTCCTTATGACCTTCTTGAAACAACCCTATTGTGTTATTATATAAGGAAATATAATATTGTGTGTTATAAATTGTTGCTTAACTAAGTTATAGAAAGTTATATCGTCGAGGTTATCAGCAATAAACCTCCAGATGTATACTTGTTACATTTATGTTGTGGTCGCTTTCAGTTGGTAAAAAATTAAATAACAATTATGAAAGTGGCATAAAGTGCAGTTTCTTGTTCCAATTTTTTTAATGAAATTAAAAAAAATTGGAACAAGAAACTGCACTTTTGAAAACGTTGAAACCAAAAACGTACCGTGCTTTCTTTTGCGGCACCAGCGCCGTACACATAATTAATCCTTCGAGCTGTTTCTGCAGCACTGGTGCCACGGTAGAACTCGTACTCGTAAATATACCGATATTTCATGTTTTCCATTGTGCGGTAATAAGCGACGCCAAAGAAAAAAATAATGAGGAAAAAATAAAAGAAAGACTGTTTTCAAAACTCAAGTGTACCAGCTAAATGAATTTATAAATATGAATTTGGAATTCTTAACCAAAGAGGAGATATTTCAGTGGACAAAGTGGTCAGTACGACAAAACGCTATTTTCATATGTAAGGACCTAATACGATTATCTGTCTGAAACACAAATAACCGAGTACCAGCTCGGCACAGCGGTGGCTGTATGGAGTGCAGACATTAATCATTTACCAAAATCGTACGAAGCGGATTTCAGTTATGCAAATTGACTTTGAATACTTGATATATGTTAAACCGATACGTATAAATCAATTGACTATCACCTCGAAAACTGACATATAGTAAAGGTAAAAATCCAATAACTATTTGCGAAATTTTCGACATGTACCACATATATTTTTGACGTATGATATATTTCTATTACAACACTAGCTATCCCTCCCGGCTTCGGCAGAATGAGGGCCTATATAGAGAGTTTTTATCGTAATATATATTAATACTTTCGAATATATCAACTATTTTATAAATTATAAATCAGTGGCAAATAAAATTATACCTTTTTCTCGAATCATTCCGTCCATTGAAGAAAACCATATGAAAATTTGTTCGGTAGTTTTTGAGTTTATCGCGTTCAGACAAACAGACGCGGCGGGGGTCTTTGTATTATGTGTCATACATATTTATCTTTTCTTGTTTATTAATTTAGTTACATCGTAAAAAGTATTTGCCTAACCAGATTTTCGTTCTGGCAGAAACGATGCAAATTTGAGCTGTGTAATATTTTTCGTGCAAAGTTGCGGCTATCTACGTCGTTATATTGAAGGAAGTGCATAAGATATCAGGTATCATGTAGGCTATCAGGTAGGTTTTTTTGTTTTGTATAATTAATTTATAGATTTTGAGAAACAAAAATTTAATTAACAAAATTATTTTTATTATTCTTTATTACAAGTTACATTCTATTTAAAACACTTATTATCAGCATTTTACGAATCGAAATGTTTTCAAAGTAAAGTTAAAAATTAATATTTCCGGGTAAATTGTTGAGAGGACACGCCTGATCGGGTCTTGAGAAGATAGTCTCGCTTGGAGCGTAGTGTGTCGCATTGAGCCGATAGTGATTTTAGATTTTTCTCTAATTCAATTTGACCACTGCAACAGATTAATTATAACTTATGAAATCTCTTTTCACGTCAAGAATATAATGTCTCTTCAGAGTGAAGGATTAGATCAGGTTTTAATTTTACAAGCTTCGCAGGGTTTTCTGCTATAAAATTCAAAGACGAATAGTAAGCTTTACGTGAACATATCTAAGTGATTATAGGCGATATCTATACTGCTTCGCTTAAATTCAATTAGTATTTACAGTACAGTACAGTACAGTAACAGCCTGTGAATGTCCCACTGCTGGGCTATGGCCTCTTCTCTTTTTGAGGAGAAGGTTTATGGCTTATTCAGCCACGCTGCTCCAATGCGTGTTGGTGGAATACACATGTGATAGAATTTCAGAGTAAAATTTGACACATGCAGGTTTCCTCACGATTCCTTCACCGTCAAGCACGATATGAATTATAATCACAAATTAAGAACATGAAATACAGTGGTGCTTGCCCGGGCTTGAATCCACGATTATCGGTTAAGATTCACGCGTTCTTACCATTGAACCATCTCGGCTTAATTATAATAATCAATAAAATTAATAAATTATTAAAGCTTTGGTAAATTAAATTAGATATTAATATTACGTAATAGCTATCAGCATTCAGTGTATTGGAATCAATTGGAAAAAGCGGGAGGTATCACCTTCCTGTCACGATTGTGGTGCGCCATTGGACACGGCGCACCATACCCTAACGGAGTGCGCTGCGTGGGGGCCTCAGAGGCATACCCTGGCGGCGATAATCGGCGGAGATCTCTCGCTGCTGAGTGTGATTAACCCTATGCTCGACAGCGAGAGGTGCTGGTTGGAAATGGTCTCCTTCTGCGAGAATTTCATGTTGCAGAAGGAGGCTGCGGAGCAGCAGCGTGAGAAAAGTGCCTCCGCTGACTCGATCCGCCGAAGAAGACCGGGGAGAAGGCGTCGGCGCTATGCGCACCTTCTCCCCCCGCCGTAACAGCCACCGCTTGGGCTAGGTGGGTTCCCCATATCCGGGAACCCCTCTAGAAATGGAGGCCCGCAGAGACGGGTCGACCGTCGAGTTGTCTCGGTAGCACGCGCAAGCGATCGCGTGGCGCCCCCCGACCAGACAGAGAGGATACCGCTGGTTTTTTAGTGGGTGTTCCGGCGCTTTCAGTGCCGGTGAGTCCCACATACCCCACTTCATGTGGGGGAAGCGCGTAAAAGCGACTTTCCAGCAAAAAAAAAAGGTTTCCTCAGGATGTTTTCCTTCACTGTCAAGCACGAGATGAATTATAATCACAAATTAAGCATATGAAATTCAGTGGTGCTTGCCCGGGTTTGAACCCACGATCATCGGTTAAGATTCACGCGTTCTTACCACTGGGCCATCTCGGCTTATTGACAATTAATGAACAAATTTATCTTTAAATTTATTAAATATTTATTTATTTAATATACGTTATAAGGATTGTTTCAGTGGTTAAATAAATTTTAGTTTTCGCATGGGTATAAAGGTTTTGACGTTTCAATTTTAATATAAATTACATTCATTGCATTTATTTTAACTTTAACTATATTTGTTGCAATCAATGGTTTCAACCGATTTAAACAAAGGTAAACTTAAACTGCAGTTTTTTTTTTAAATTATTAAATAAATCCTTAAATCTTAATAGAAGAGCGCAGATTTAGAGATCTCGTGATGAGTGGTGGTATATATACAGAGTGACTGGTGAATTACTATCGATACTTGAGGACGTGATATTTGACGATCATATATGACAAAATAAAAATTAATATAACATAAATATTAATAAACTTCTAAGTAAAGTTAACCAAAAGTTATGTAATTAATTACGCATCGTGTGAACACCCTAGCTGCGTTATCGACACAAAACAGTTATGTAGGTAGGTACATTTAGTTATCGCGCGGTAGTTTACCTACATCCAAACGCCGCGCGCCGCCGCGTGTTAACAGGGTAGCAGGCTACCTTAGATAAACAAAAATGATCTAATTCCCTTCATACTTTAATCCTGGCTTAGGACAGGCAAAAATACCAAGATATTTCATTCGTTTAAGCAACCAATTTATTGACTAGGTAAATGGTGTGAACTTGACACAAAAAATAATATGAACTGTTTACCAATCTTGGTATTTCCGGCGTATTTAAAAATGGAATCATACTTATTTACAACAATTGTCAATCATTAAACCACCTATTTACCTACATAATTACACTAACCTTAACAAATGTTCAAAGTGAGCTCCTTCTCGTGTGATACACAGTTCGGCACGTTTACGCATATTGTCTTTCACACGATTTAATACGAATGGGTCACTTTTAATAGTTTCGAAAGCACTAGTGATTTTTAATTTCAACTCCTCTCTGTTGACATACTCTGTAGCATACACAAGACGTTTTACCTCCCCCCATAAATAGAAGTCCAGTGGAGTGAGATCTGGAGAGCGAGCTGGCCATGGCACAGGCCCTCCGCGCCCTATCCAGCGATCTCCAAACGTATTGTTTAAGTACTCACGTACCTGCGTCTGATAGTGCGCGGGTGCTCCGTCGTGTTGATAAAATAAGTTTTGGAGATTGCTCAGTGGTACATCATCGAGCATGTCATTCACCGCACTGTTTAAAATGTCTAAGTATGACACAGCATTGAGTCTTCCTTCGATGAAATACGGCCCTAACAAACAGTTATTTAAAACACCAGCCCACACGTTAACACTAAACCTGTGTTGATAAGCGTCCTGTCGCGTAACGTATGGATTGGAATGACTCCACCAATGTTCATTGTGTACGTTAAAAATACCTAACTTAGTAAACGTAGCTTCGTCCGTGAACAATATGTTTTTGTCAGTGTTTTGCAAAAACCACCGACAAAAATTTATTCGTGGCTCATGATCGTTGGCACTGAGTTCTTGAATAGGTCGAAAATGATAAGGGTGTAGCCCTTCTTTGTGAAGTAGATTCCACACAGTCCACTGAGATACACCAAATCTTCTAGCAGCCTTTCGAGTACTTGCTACTGGGTTGTTCTCAAAATACTCGAGAATGTCTTCTTGTAGGAAGACAGGGTATGCTGCTCCACCTCGTCCTTGGGCATGTGTTGGAACACGGAACTGTCCGAAGTCTCGTAATCTTTGATTAGCGTTTAAGATGACGCTGGCCGTAGGTACTCGACGATTGGGGAACATCTCCCGGTACAAATTGATTGCGCCCGGCAAGCTATCATTTGCACGCGCATACGCACGAACCATGTCCAAGTATTCTGCATTTGTGTATTGATAAGCCATACTTAATTACTAATAAGTAATAACGGGTCACACGCACACACGACAGATTAGGTATACGCGTAAGATCGATCGCTAGGCGCGCGCGCGGGAAGACGGACGTACAGACCTTACGGCGGCGCTCGCCCGACTAATTAGCCACGGGGCGGGGGTTGGGAGTAGCGACACACGCGTGCGGCGGCGTGGTGTTGTATCAGCACGCCGCCGCACGCGCCGCCGGCAAGGCTGGGAACGTGTCCACACTTTATTTATTTATACGGAAATTTGGTCAAAAATTAAGTACCTATTTTTTTTTACATAATTCGAATGAGAATCATGTACCGAGTATTCTCCTTAAATATTGATAGTAATTAACCAGTCATCCTGTATATAAAGATATTATTGATCATGAAGAAAACTATCTTTAGTTATATTTATTCACCAACCTGTAGTAGAGCAGCGTTGCAGAATAAACTCGATCATATCAACAATAAATGTTGAAAGTATTAGTGCGGCGAGCGAAATAAACTACCTAAAATGTATTCATAAATCTATAAAGTATACTTAATCTATGGAAGTTCTACTAATATCTACATTTGATTATCATTATATATTTAAGTCAAAACTACAGATACACTATTTTTGATTGTATTTCACTTTAAATAATTACATAATTGAAAGAATGTCCTCAGGAACGTCGGCCTGTACGTCGCTTAGTTCTTTCTTCAGCTCGGAAAGTTCGCGTCGTAGTGCCGTTTCTTCGTTTAAAAGCTTTGAATTAGTTTCATTTACCATTTCTTGTTCGTTATTAATTTCCTCTTCATTCTTTAGTAGGGAGAATATTTTATTAAAATATTAGATTTAGTCGCACTCTTAAACGAAGGATTTCCTTGTTTTATGTAGGAAATTTTGTTAGCAATTTCGATGATTTTTTGGGTGCCTATGATATCTCTCGATATCTTCGCCGATTACAATTTTCATTATATTATTTTGCATAAAATTATCACACACGCGCAAGCTCAGTCACACACACACACACACACACACTTATAGACATAGACAAATACAATAAATTGCTATATCATTTAAGCGGCTTACAAAACAAACTTGCTTTAAGGTCCTAATTAATGCTGATTAACAAGGATTTACATATTTAATATTTTAGTCAAATTTAGCTTTGAGCATTATTTATATTTAATACGAATGAATCTAATTACTAGAAAACACTCATTAAAATTCAATCTGCTAGAATTAATTTGTTATTATGAGTAAACTAAGAGATTTTTCTCTTTGCATTTTATAATGTTATGTTATAGTATTATTAGATTTTATTCTATCGTTTACATATTCCAATTAAATTATAAAGGTATACAATATGAATTTGTCAGGAAAGCAGATCCGACATTTTTTAGTAACTATATTTTCCGAACCGAAATAAACTCCTAATTAATTTCTTATCAGAATTTATACTACAAATTTATTGATTAATTTTTGTTTCAATTTATACAACAACACAAACTTTAAAAACAAGATTTATCTAGCATTTTTTTGGGAATGATTATGAGTACTTTCTTCATTCATAATATATAGAAGAAACCGAAATGAAACGTCCCTATTAGTTAGACGCACGACTACAACGCCACATACGTCGAACTATTCTCTTATCATCGATATCCGAACTGACCGGTCGATATTTTACGCGCTCTCATGAAAAAACTGTAATCATTGTTCTCGGTGAGTTCTATCATTCTGACGAGTCGGTTGGCGTGATTGGTAGATGCCATGCCTTTCTTGCCGCAGGTCGTGGTAATTCCCACCCAGGACAGACATTTGTATGCATGAACATGTCTATTTGTCCTGAGTCTGGGTGTAATTATCTATATAAGTATGTATTTACAAAAGAAAAGTAGTCTATGTAGTATATCAGTTGTCTGGTTTCCATAGTACAAACTCTGCTTTGCTTGGGATCAGATGGCCTTGTGTGAATAATGTCCCAGGATATTATTATTATCATATAAGTGTTGACGACACTCGCAGGTTCTTTCATAAACCTGTACCCTATTCCAATGGAGTAGGAATAAAGCTAAACACACCGTAGATTTACAAATTGCATGCGATTTGTATGCTGTATTATGCACTATAAACACTTCTTGATTAATTTACCCTTATTTATAATACGACACTATTCCAATTAACTAGTTATAACCACAATAACTTAACTTTCGAAGTTTCGAAGATTACAACTTCGCGGACATTGAAAACGCCATCTTTTCGCGAGTCCATAGTGAATATCATAGATCATTCAAGACTCGAACAATGATATCGCATTAATTCGGTGTCAAATTTGTTTATTTGGGTTGGAGGATTAGAATAGGCTATATGGAAGACGTATAGATAGGAGTCTACATAAGCTTGTTGGTGCTGTTGAAGGTAGGTGCTTAGATAAACATAAACACACTAAATAATAACTTAGATAAACATAGCCATGGAGCCTGGAAAACTAAAATTTGGAACAAAGTGTTAATCATATAATTAAAAAGGTAACTTTGTATAAATGTACTCGGTGGTAGAGCTTTGTGAAAGCTCGTCTGGGTAGGTACCACCCACTCATCAGATATTCTACCGCAAAACAGCAGAACTTTGTGTTGTTGTGTTCCGGTTTCAAGGGCGAGTGAGCCAGTGCAATTACAGGCACAAGGAACATAACATCTTAGTTCCCAAGGTTGGTGGCGTATTGGTGATGTTTTTTTTAAGAAATATACAAACCACTATCTATGGGCGTTTTTGACCACTTACAGGTTCAGGTGGCCCACATGCTAGTCCACTAACCTATACTATAAAAAAAAAAAATGTTACTGTTACTATTTATGTTTATAAAAGTAAAATAAGTTCGTTATGAAAATATAAATTATTAATTTAGACATGAAAGTTGCTAAGTTTGATAGTTTTTGCGTAATTTCGCTCAAAAATAATTACATTCTCCTTTTTCAAACCAACAAAAAAAAACAATATACTTGATACTTACATAGAATGCTCGGGACTTACGAAATCGATCAGCTAGCTCACGCAATGTGTCTTCATATTTTCGTCTGAAACGGTTATTAATGAAAGAGGAACAAAAGGCAAGAGTTTATTTAATACCTACAATACGAGATCATGTGGAATTCTTCATTAACAGCGTTCCGGAAGAGTGGAATTAAGATATTGCGTGGGAATATTCTGTTACGTAATGAAATCAATTATGCCTGCTATATATTATTACTAACATGTACGCGTGGCTTCGCCCGCGTTCGAGGGTGTGGTGGAGGTGTTCAGTATCCTATATACTTTTTCTCTACTCCTGACAAAGTGTATGCACAATATTATGATGATCGGTTCAGTCAAACAAACTTACTTTACCATCCTAACTAATATTATAAATGCGAAAGTAAGTTAGTGGGTTTGTTTGTTTGCTTGTTACGCTTTCACGTATTAACCATTAATCTGATTTTAAAAATTAATTTACCAGTAGAAAGCTACATTATCAGCGAGTAACATAGGCTACATTTTGTCCCCGTATTCCCATGGAAACAGGAACTACGCGGGTGAAACCGCGGGCAAAACGCTAGTATATAATATATGTAACTTTTATAAAAGTGGTTTTATTGATGACAGTTTAATGTTTAAAATGTATCTTTAAGGGCTAAGAGATAGAGTAATAAACATTCATTTTTCATAATATCGAAAAGGAAAACAACGCCGTACATTTCAAGTTCTGTAACGCGCTCTTCCTGTTTCAATAAATGTTCGAGTTCGCTGCGAATCGTGCGAGCTCTTTCAAGTGCTTCGCTTACTTCCTCACTTTGTCGTTTTAGTTGCATGCGCTTAGCAGTTAGTCTTACTAAAATAATAGTTCGTTGTAATTTTACGTCACGTACAATTATATTTATAATATAAATTTCAATAGCATTTATCCAGAGCAGCAGTTATTTATCTATAAACAAATTGGTCGTTTAAGGCATAAATTAAAATTTGTTATCCTGAACATGATATTTTGTTACGCTTTAGTAACAAACTATCTCGTTTATCAATATATTTTTATTTTTTTTATATTAGCTAAACAGTAAAGTCCTGAAAGTTTCCCACTGCTAGGCAAAAGCGGTTTCAAATACGTCTACGTATATTGAGTTGTATGTGGTTTCCTGACGATGTTTTCCTTTACATGAGCATGAGATGGATTATTATTATTATAAACACAGATTTGTTTACTTTGGATCCCCAATTTTCGGTTAAGATTCACGTGTTTTATCCAATGGACTAGATTGGTTTTATAATGGATTACATATAATTACACTTAGTATCACAACATGACTTATAATGTACTGAATATAAATGCTGTGACGTCAGACATTAAAACTAACGGAGGGACGGTCCGAGAGGTGCATCGAGTAACGGGCTCCCACTTAGCGGGCTTATAAGTTCCAACCAATTAGTTTTTTCAATATTGTGGGAACCGGTAACTCGATCTATTTCTTGTAACTCCAGCCTCTTATGCTTAGGTGCGTATTTATAATAACGTGTAATGGACTAAATATACGCAGTATTCGATCGTCATTACAGATGTTTTATTGTGCCTAAGTCCCATCCTTATATGGCGACCCTGCCACTCGAGCGGGGATCAAATTAATCATGTTTACGTTTAGAATATTTTTATATTCAAAGACAATCATCATTATCAATCTAAGGTGAACAACGAGGAAATCTTTTTAAACCAAAACAGTGGCGGTGGAGGAAAAAATTCAGCTACAGTGGAATAACTCAAATTTCATCTGTCAGCAATAAGCATAGTCTTGATGCTTATATGTACAATATTTTTCCTTGGATTATTATATATTCGCTACAGTTTATATAAGAAATGCCATCAATCTTGGATGAGAGACCAGTTAACGCGACATGTGTTAAGACGTTTTAATCAACCCAGACAATCTAATCATTACCGGAATCCTAAGGTTACATGCGAAGATTGTAATTGTAGGGCTACCAATTCCTGCAAAGAAAGCCCAGTGAAGTAATGAGTGGATAATTGTGCATATACTGAAAACAGAAGACCGAGGCTAGAAGATTTTGCGTGATAGTGTAATTAAAAATATGTCAATGTGCTTTTATATTGAATTGGTGTATGCGTAATATATATGAATAAGCATATCTAAATATGTTATATAATGAACCGTAATGTATGAGCATTTAAATAATTTAAGTATTGAGCTAAATAAAGTAAGAACATATTTGGTGAAAATCGGACCAGGTAGACGTCAAGGTGAAATTGTATTGGCAAAATTAAAAGAAGCTGATAATTTTGTTAGTTTAATTGTAGTTTGGAAATGTTAAATACGTTGAGACCTAAATTAAAGGAGAATGAATCTTTAAAATTAGATGAACATATTTCACAGTTTTTTGGTTTATATGACAGTATATTAGACTTATGCAGTAATTCATCGGTAAAGAAGTACTGTAGTAAATTAAAAAACATGGGTAAGTCTGACCTCAAGGTTGCATTGAACTTATTACCAGTTTTGAAAGATGACGAGGCTAGTGCAAAACAGCTCACTGACAGTGTAGAGTATTATCAATCCTAGCTCGACCAGGAAGGTCAAAATAAATTAGTAAACTTTGTTTTGAAAAGTCGGTTGTCACAAACAGCTCAACTCAAGCTTGAAAATAAATATGAATCAGTTGATAGCTTAATTAAGGCTATGTAAACTCATCTGTTGCTCAAAAAATCAGCAACAGCTCCTTAGCATAAATTATTTAATTTGGGACAAAACGATCTTTCTGTAGATGAGTATGGGAAACAAATTTCCGATTTATTTGTAGATTTGTCAATCTCTCAATCCTAAGGGAGTGAAATCAATTTTAGTGTATTGAAGCCTTTAAATGAAAAACAGGCCATAAAAAGTTTCGCGGATGGATTGAGAAATCGGCGATTAAGTACCATAATCGCAGCATGGAATTCCTCATCAACATCAGGTGAGATCTTTTCTATGCGTTACAATAACAGAAATAACTATAATCAATACAGGAATTTTAGAGGTCGGTTCAGAAATAGAGGTCAGTATACACCAGGAAGAGGACAGGTGCCAGTTCAGGTTACTCAGGCTCAATCAGACGAAAGCAGCTGGACAGGTGGTCGATTCAGAGGACGGTGCGCAAGGGTCATCTTGACGCAATAGAGGTAAGATATTTTACAGTCACTCTAGATATACTGAAGGAGAAGAACCAGAAATACATATTTCGACAGACTCAGATTCGCAAGAAAACGAAGAGTCTAAAGAGTCAGAACCCAATAAGTTTTTTCGTGAATAACCATACAATTTTATCCTGTAATAATAAATGCCATATTAATTTAAACATTAATCCTTGTGGGGATTTGCATACATGGCTTATTGACACCGGGGCTTCTATTTCAGCCATAGAATATGTACATTTAATCGAGAATAACATTCCTATTCAAAAAGAGACACTTATTGTTGATGGTATCGGAGGCAAAGTACAAGCAATCGGATATGTTTATATTAATCTATATTCGGGTGATAACATTAAAACCTTAAATAAATACAAATAAAAATTAAAAATATTTACTATACAAATCGAGATCGCGGGGAATGGTGGCAAGATATCATATATATCATATATCGGGTGATCAAATTGTAAACAATAAATTATTTGTATTTAAATCGTTGCCATGTAAGGCTAGTGGCATACTAGGCCAAGATTTCTTAAACAAATATAAGTCCGTTTTAAGCTTTGGTAACAATTCTATACAACTATGGAAAGAAAATAAAAAAAAAATTGCCTATCACTACGAATGGCAAGTCATTAACTGTACCCGCTAGGTCTGAATCAATTCATTATATCGAAACAGAAATTCAGCAGGATTGTGTAGTTTGCACAACTGAATTAAAGGAAGGATTGTTTTAGCAATTACGTTATCAACGCCGACAAATGGGCGAATTTTGAATACTACTGAGAAAGATATTAATTTAAAACATTTAAAACCCACGATACTCTTAGCGAATGATTATAATATTAGTGAATTTACCAGACCCGCAACAAAATATGCGGAAAGAGTGCAAAATATAACGATCTTTTCTTCTTAAAAGGGGACAAGTTAACTACGACAAAATTTTACAAACACTTAAAGCCTGACACCACGTCATTGTATTCTAAGCCTTATAGACTCCCACATTCCCAAAAAGTGGAAATAAAGAAACAAATAGATAATATGCTAGAGCCAGGTATCATAGAACCACGTAACAGCGAGTGGTCGAGCCCAGTTCTTCTGGTGCCTAAGAAAACAGACTTGAATGGGTCGAAAAAATTGCGTTTAGTCATAGATTATTGTAAATTAAATAACTGTATACGGAATGATAAATTTCCATTACCAAATATTAGTGAAATATTAGATATCTATACGGATGTATTTATTTTTCGCACTTAGATCTAAATCAGGGAATTTATAATGTTGAACTTGAGTCGGATAGCAGAAAATATACAGCTTTTTGCTCGGGGCAGTTTCAAATGACCAGAATGCCGATGGGACTTAAGACAAGCCCTAGTTCATTAGCGGTTGATGACTATGGCTATGGCTGGTCTTTGTTACAAAAAATATTTATGTTACCAAGATGATCTGATAATTATAGGTCGAGACCTGGCGGAGCATAATAAAAATTTAATAGACATTTTTGAAAGATTACGTAAAGTTAACTTAAAATTAAATCCGGCGAAATGTAATTTTCTTCAAAATAACTGCTTTGTTTAGGCCATATTGTATCAGGAGAAAGAGTGTTACCTGATCCTGAGAAAATAAAAGCGGTGCAAGATTATCCTGTGCCTAAAAGCGCGGATGAAGTTAAACGATTCGTAGCGATTACTAACTATTATTGAAAATTTATACCGAAATTTGCTGAATATATTTATCATTTCGGTTTAAAGACATTTATTTCTCATAAAGAACACAAAAGTTCACTTATAATAAGAAATTACAATAATTTTGCTTGAGGGTACATTTAAAAGTCTGCCTTATGAATTATATACAGTGAGATAAAATGTTGCGGGTAGTTATATTACACAAACATGTTTAGGTAGGGGTTACATTAACTTATAAATTATTTTGCACATATTCCATTACACGTTTTTTGAATATAGGAAAACTCTTGCTATTAATGATTAAGTCTGATAATTTATTATAAATTTGAACTCCTTCAAATAAAATGTTTTTCTTTCCATAGTTGGTTCTGGTTTTTGGAAGTTCTAGTTTATTACGTTTTCTAGTGTGGTATGTATGTGTTTTTTTATGAAAGTGTAATTGTTGCAGGTTTTTAAAGTGTATAATTGATTTATATTAAGAAATTTTGTTTTTTTGTATAATTCAGCGGATGGCGTCATATAATCATATTTATAAAGAACTTTAATAATTTTATTTTGTAAAGTTTGTAATGGCTTTATGTTAGACTTCGCAGCAGTTCCCCATATTTCAATAAGATATTCTATATGAGGTTTTACTAAGGAATTATAAATAATAGGACGAATTTTATTAGGTATACATAAGGAAATTTTACGTAGTGCTCCTATCAAAGGGGATATTTTATTTTTAAGATGATCAATGTGGTATTGCCAGGTTAACTTGCTATCCATTATAAGACCTAAATATTTTTCATGATCAGTTTTATTTATAGGTTCGTTAAAAATTGTTAGTTGGTCATGATTTGGTATATTTTTATTTTTAGGCGCGAAGATCATATATGATGTCTTTTTGGTATTAATAGTTAATAAATTAGACAGAAACCATTCGCTAATAACATTTAAATCACGTTGAGCTACGTCAATTATATTTTTAATGTTATCACCAAAGTAAAATAAGCTTGTGTCATCCGCGTAAAGAGTTACATCTCCAGACAAATCAATTGTACTAATGCTATTTATATAAATTAAAAATAATAGCGGTCCCAAGATAGAGCCTTGTGGTACTCCATATGTTAAAGTTGCGGGCTTACTTTGAAATTTTCCGATTTTAACAATTTGCTTGCGACGATGTAAATATGATCTGTAATAATAAATTATGGCTGACCGTGTCGAAAGCCTTTTTTAAATCGATAAAGATACCTAGAGCGATTTGCTTACTATCCAACGCGTTTTTAATTTTGGTGACAATATCCACAGTTGCTGAAAGTGTATTAGATTTCGGACGAAAGCCATATTGTTGACTAAAAAAGAAGTTTTGTTTATTGAGGTAATTATAAAGACGGACATATATTAATTTTTCTAAAATTTTTGACAAAACTGGCAAAACAGATATCGGCCGATAATTCCCTGGATCTGTTTTACTTCCGGATTTATAAATTGGCGTAACTTTAGCAATCTTTAGACTTTCGGGGAATTTTCCTTGTGTAAGACATTTGTTAAAACAGTCAGTAAGATTATCTAGAATAAAGTATTTTATACACTTTATATCTTTTACTCCGATGTTATCGATGCCTTTACTTGTGTTTACGTTCAATTTGTCGATTATTTCACTAACCTCTTTTTTTGTGGTGGGTGCAAATGACTGAATAGTGTTATTTTGTGAATGTGAAAGACTGGAAGTAAGTTTTTGATGATATGATTGGGGTATTTTACTTGCTAAATCTGAACCAACAGTGGAAAAGAAATCATTAAAAAGTTGACAAATCTCATAAGGATCATTTACTACTATATTGGAATCTCGAACAAGATTAGGAGGTATGATATTTATCTTATTTTTGTTATTGACGAGACTGTTAATTAAATCCCACATTTTTCTTGGTCGCTTTTTACATTTTTCAAAGGCGTTGGAATAGAAGTTAATTTTAGCATTTCGTGTAGTTTTGAAAGCTTCGTACCTTTTGGTTTTGAATGTTGTTTCCCTTTCGGTATTTTTAATATCAGCTCTATGTTGGTTCCAGGCAATATTTCGATCACGCAAACTATTCAACACCTCTTTGTTTATCCAGTCTTCTCTGGGTTTATTTAAAATTTTTATTTTTGTGCATTTATTTTCTTGAATTTTAGTCTTAATTAAATTTTCTAATATTTCATAATCGTAGTCTTTATTTTGGATCACAGTTATTTCCATTGATTTATATAAAGCAGTATAATCAGTTGCCAAGTATTCATGTGTCTCTCTTTTCTTATCAACTTTAATCTGTTTGATATCTAGGTAAATCTGCTTATGGTCAGACAAGGGGGTATCAAGGAGAGCCATGTGGAAATTCACACCTTCCATATTTGTCAAAACGTGGTCTATAATAGATTTTGTTGTGTGTGTTTCTCTTGTACAAAAGTCTTCATTGAGATTGTTAAGGATTGCATATCCAGCTTCATTTATCATGTTCTTATAGTTATTTGTATTATGGTCATCACTTAGCAGGTTGATATTTAAATTTATTATCTAAAAAAACTAAATTTAAATGGGATGGTAATTGTCAAAAGTCATTAGAAACCCTGAAAAAATGTATAATATCACCCCCTGTTCTACAATATCCCGATTTATCTAGTAAAAACACATTTATTATACAGACTGATGCATCAGGTTTTTTTTTTTTTATTTAATGGTACCTCACTATATGTGAGGTACCGGCCGCTTTCTCCCCCGATATAGTGGTCGGAGACCTTTTTTAGTTTTTCTGCTTTTTTATGTACGTACAACTTCATCTTTTTTTTTTTTTTTTTTAGATACAATTTTAAATACATTCTTCATATTACTTCGTTATACAGTCTTCTTTTATTCTTCTTCTTCATTCGTTCGTTACTCGTCATGTTTGCAGAATTTAAAGGTTTCAATTTTTTGTCCTTGTCTTAACGTCGCAGATTAACTTGGGCTTTGAATCACGCAGTCAGTACAGTCTTCGGTCTTTCTTCTTCAGTCTACCTTCTTCTTACACGTTTTTTTCTTTTCTTTAGCATTTCAAACTTATATTCCTTTCTTCTACAGTTTCTATCCGCCAATCTACCTCTTCTCTCTTAGATTCATCTTGGGTTTTATATAATAGCTCCGCTCCATGTCTGGGTCTTGACTCAACCACAGGCTGACTGGGGCACTCCAACGAGTTCCTGGTATGTAAGCGGGAGTACCTGTCACTTCGCATGCTTCATCAAGGTTTCTCGCCTCTGCTCTTCTCGTGGTGAATCTGTGGGTTCTATTTCACTATCTATGTTTTCTTTCGGGAGGAAGGTTTGAGCCAAAGTTCTACTGGTTTATCCGGACTCAGTACTGTTGCTTCCTCAAACAACAGCTGGTCATCTTTTTTTTGTACACAGTTTTCCAATGACTCCATGAACCCCCCCCCGAAAGATCTCCTAGTCTTGACCTCCACAAAATTCCTCTTGCATTTTCGGTTTCATTTCCTTGATCTTTTTCTGATTCCAGGCACTCCCCGGCCACGTGGGCTCGTCGAGTCTGCGCTACACAGGGGGTTCTTGTCTCCGGCATTTTCGTCGCGTATACCAGCATCTCCGGTTTCTCGGGCCACCATGGTATGTATATTTTAAATTTTTTATATATTTTTGAAGTTGTTTTTAAAAGTCTGTTATCTATTGCTGATATTTTTGAAGCTACTATTTCTTCTCCAATTGTTTTCCTAATTTTATTACTATATTTTGTTTTGTTGCTAAGCTTTAAGTTTATTAGATTGTGGTCCGAGCTGGTGTTTCCTTTATACGCTTCCCAGTCCCTAGTATACTTCATTATACTGGGACTGCAAGCGGTCACGTCCGCTAGGTCTTTATACGCGACTCCGTTATTCGCCACTCCCCTGTGGTCTTTGCTCCCTCTACCCCACCAGGAACTCCAGGCTATCCCTTGTTTCCCTGTGAGTATTTCTTCGACATCCATCTGCAGGTCAACTTTTTTAAACTCTACCCAATTTCTGCCCTCCTCGGCTCAGCAGTAAGCCACGCTCGACCTCGCCAGCCAGTCCCACTTCCTTCGTACTGGACAGTCTTCGTGGAAGCTGTTATGGTCTGTTTTTTCTAAGTTTCCACGCTGGCAATTAACGCAGGTCGGCGGGCTCCCCGCTAACCGATTTGGGCAGTCTTTCCGGAGGTGGGGACCTGCACAGTGACTGCACAGGTCCTTTTCCGTTTGACAATTTCTCCGGCCGTGACCAAATTCGAGGCACTTCGTGCACTGTACCAGCGGTGAGCGGTCCTCCATCGGTACCCTCTGGAGGTCGATATGGATCTTCCCTACATCAATTAGTGCTCTCCA
The DNA here is from genome assembly GCA_905220585.2 of Nymphalis polychloros. Classification (NCBI taxonomy): domain Eukaryota; kingdom Metazoa; phylum Arthropoda; class Insecta; order Lepidoptera; family Nymphalidae; genus Nymphalis; species Nymphalis polychloros. The sequence goes on along the minus strand of HG992253.1, from coordinate 11,108,943 downwards.
GAGGGCCGGTGACACCTGCATCACCACATGGTTCTCGAGCTGGTTCCTCGCTTTCATTCGATATCTTATCACGGCCCGATATTCCACCTCCGGTATCTGGTCTACTATCTTACAGTTTTGGGTTTTTAGTGACCGCAGTATGTCCTCGTGATGCATCAGGTTAGGCGCTGGGAGCTATTTTATCCAATTCCGACGGTCGCCCAGTAGCGTACGCTAATAGAAGCCTAAACAAGGCCGAGCTAAATCGTATCGTATGGGCTGTGAAGCATTTCAGGCCGTACTTATATGGTCGTACGTTCAAAATTGTTACCGATCATAAGCCACTAGTTTATTTATTTCGTTTAAAAGATCCGTCAAGTAGATTACTTAAGTTTCGACTATGCTTAGAAGAATACGATTATTTAATTGAATATATAAAAGGTAAAGAGAATGCAGCCGCTGATGCGCTATCTCGTATTACAATATCATCCGAGGAGCTAAAAGAATTTAACAAATGTATTTGCGTCATGACGCGAGCCCAAAAGAAAAGATTAGAAACTAATATTCCTGTTAATCAAGACACTAAGAGCATGGAGAGTTGGCATAACGAGCCAAGGCTAGTAGAATCTAACATTGTTCCGAAAAATTCGGTTGAACTTAGGTTTGCCGACAGGAAGTATTTAAATAGGTTACGAATCGAGAATAATATTACATATGAAAATAATATTTTTTTGTACGATAGATATCAATCAACGTTATTTATAAATCCGTCATCACAATCTCGGCTGATGCCTACAGAGTTTATAAAAAAGATATGTGCATTTTGTGATACAAATAAAATATTTTTAATGAAAAATAAAGACAATAGGATCTTTACACAAAAGTTTACAAATGGGCCAACTATAATTATTATAAAAGATGTAGAAAGAATCGAAAATAAAGACGATAGCAGAGTTATTTTAAATGACTTCCATCTATTACCTACAAGCGGTCATGCAGGTATTAAACGCATGTTCAATAGCATTAAAAAATATTACTTCTGGCCGGGACTCGAAATGAATGTTATTAATTTTGTTCAAAAATTTCCAAAATGTCAGCAACAAAAATATACGGCATTTGTTAAAGAACCAATGACCATTACTTCTACTTCTCATACTGTCTTTGAAAAAATATATTTGGATTTAATGGGACTCTTCGATAGGGATTCTTGTAACAATTCGTATATCCTAACACTTCAATGTGAGCTGTCAAAATATGTATGCGCGATCCCTTTTGTTACTAAAATATCAGAAGAAGTCGCAAGGGTGTACGTGAACAATTTTATTCTACAGCGCGAGAAATAATTTAATCAAGAGTAAATTGCAGAGGAAAGATAAATATGATCACCACATCAGTCCTACTAAATATAAACAAGGTGATACTTTATTAATCAAAAATTAAACTGGTAATAAGCTCACAAACCTTTATACGGGATCTTACAAGGTAATCCGAGATTTGTCACCAAATGTGGAGGTGAATATAAACGGTAAATTAGATTTAGTTCATAAGAATCGTACGAAATTGTACTATGACTAATTATATATAACCTATATTGTGTAATCATCGATAGCTTTAGATCTTATACCTCTAAGCTAATGTTAATTAAATTTATTCTAATATAAGTCCTATATTGCACTACATACTCTTATGTATAAGTAGAGAAGTAGGTGCTTATGACGTCATTTAATTTTAGATTGTAGATGCTAATGACTTACGAATATCGAGTTATTGTTTATAAAACAAAGCAGTCATTGTTTACTTAACTATATAACGATATTTAACACATGTTTAAAATTTAATTTTAAGCTTTTAAATTTATCATTAAGAAAAAAGCAAACAATCTTTTTTTTTTTTTTGTTTTTCCGATGGAGGTGTGATGTAATAGATATGTATGCTTGGGTGCGTGTTTGTAATAACGTATAATGGACTAAATATACGCAGTATTCGATCGTCATTACATATGTTTTATTGTGTCTAAGTCCCATCCTTATAATACGTGAGTAACATTGTATATTTGAATTACTATTGAACATTAGTGTGTATATATTTTCTTTATGTTATTATTTTTAATTAATTATTGTACAAGTATTAGGCGCATTTATATAAATGTTAATATCTGCATACATATCTACAGACACTTCATTGAAATTACGTACTTTTATAATTTACAGCTTAGAAGTCCTTACGCAGATTTTCCTTTCATGTAACCGGGAATAAAATTAAACTATGTTGACCTGTTTACTTTATATAGATCGATCGATACATATATGTAATGAAATGACATTTCATTATTCCAAATTTGCTGCGCTCTGCGCGTTTTTAATCTGTAACTAAAAGTCAGTTTGCCGCGCATTTGATGGTTGAATGACAGAATGACGGATAATGTTTAGATTATTTTGAACTTTGATATTATAAAAAAATAAAGAGATATAATAGAGGAGGCGATATTAGTGAACTATAAATGTCGTTTCTTTGTATTTTCGGAGAAACAATTTGTGTTTCATTTTGAGCATCCTCAATAACCTATCTTATAAAACGACATTTTCGTTAGCTAAAATGGACCGGCTGCAATTCGAATTTACGATGATAGCCTCAAATGATGGCAAATCTAATATATTAGCCATAACCTCGATATCTACAGAAGAAGGAAAATGTTATGTTTTACCTGAGGAGCTGAAACCGGTGACTCATCATACATATATTATCAATATGAACACTTTCTCAAAAATAAAAAATAGCATAAAGAAAAGGCATCAAAGTAGAAAAATATGGATAAAATTGGATGAAGATCTTAAGAAAACGTATCTAGATGAAGAAGGTAATATGCAATTTTTAGATCAATATTTAGAAGAAATGAGCTTAAAACAAACAGTAGACAAAAGTGACAATTTGCAATATATCTTGGAAAAATTAATAGAAACTACTACGAAGAAAGAAAATCAACATAATCAAATTTATTATTGAAAAATTCACAAGTAAGAATCCTAATGCAATGCAATGGATCGAGAGTTTTGAAAAAGAATGTGAGCGCTTTAACATATCAAAAGATGAAACAAAAATAGACATATTGAGGTTGTTTTTAGAAAAATCTTGTTTGGATTGGTATAGCTCAATGACCATAAAACTTACAATAAATGCACAGTGGACTGAATGGAAAGACAAATTTTTAAAAACTTTTAAAAACCGAGGATGGGATATAGTCACATATGCTCTTGCATTCAGATATAAAGAAGGACTACTAATTGATTACGCTATAAAAAAAGAAAGACTTCTACTAGATATAAATAAATCTATAGACTCTAAAACAATGATAGATCTTATTGCAACGGGTTTACCTGGGTTTATATTAAATAAATTAAACAGGGATGAACTCAATGACACTACTGATTTGATCAATGAGATAAGAAAATATGAAGGTATGATGTACAAGAAAAACTCAACTACAATAAAAAGCGGTACATTCCTTTATAAAAATAAAACTAATGATAAGAAGCCATGTAAGACCTGTGAATCTCTGGACAAAGGAATTAGATATCATCCGGAGGAGTCATGTTGGTTCAAGAAAAATAAAAATGAATCTGAAAAGGTTTTTAAACCCAGGAATGTAAATAACAACTCCATAATTGAAGTAGATATAAACACTGAGAAAAAAAACGAGTAAGTACACCATTAATCAAGATCAAACTTTTATTAGAGAAAAAATTAGAAGTGAGCGGCATTTATGATTCAGGCTCACAGATCTCTTTAATAAATTCAAGACTGATTAAATTAAAAGAAAAAACGGAAAATGTGAATATAGCATACATGAAAACGGTTAATGGTGTGAAAAAAACAGATGGCTTGATAACAATAAAAATAAAAATATTTGATATAGAAGAAGAGGTGGATGTGTATATAGTAGAAAATGATGATTTTGATGATTTTATAATCCGATTGGATATGATAAAGAAATTCAAATTAACCCAAAACGAGGACTTGCAAATAGAACAAAAGAAAATAACAAATAAAATAGATGAAATGTCTAAAGATAACAGAAATGAAGAAAAGAATATAAAAACATTTGCAATAAATTTTAATGAACACATAGAAACAGAAGAATTTGTAAGTATGACAGACCATTTAGATAATGAAAAGAAAATTGAGATAGAGAAAATATTAAAAGAATATAAAACAATTTTCGCTAAGGACAAATATGATATAGGATCAGTCAGCGATTATGAAGCTCACATAGATTTACTAACAAATAGATACTGCAGTAAAAGACCATACTGATTTACAATAGAAGATAAATTAGAAATCGAAGAGCAAATATCCATGTTATTAAAGAATAATTTAATAGAAGAATCCTACAGTCCTTTCGCTGCTCCAGTGACATTGGCATTTAAAAAAGGTGAAATTAGAAAATCCCGCTTATGTGTAGACTTCAGGGAACTGAATAAAATTGTTGTTCCACAAGCTCAACCTTTCCCATTAATAGATGATTTGATTATTAAAACTAGAAATTGTAAGTATTTTACTACACTGGATATAAACTCAGCTTTTTGGGCTATACCACTACGGGTAGAAGATAGAAGTAAAACAGGATTTGTGACACAAGATGGCCACTTTCAGTGGACCTGCCTTCCTTTTGGCTTAAAAACATCACCAGCTATTTTTCAGAGAATTTTAAGCAATATTCTAAGAAAGCACAATCTCACAGGATATTCCGTAAATTATATTGATGATATTCTTATATACTCAACCACCTTCGAAGACCATATAAGACACATAAGAAATGTATTAGAAGGAATAATAAAAGAAGGCTTTAGATTAATGTTTAAAAAATGTATGTTTGCTTCAGACTCAGTAAAGTACCTCGGGCATGTAATTCAGAACAACTCAGTAAGACCACTAAAAGACAATTCGATCTCAATTAAAAAATTTCCAACTCCTAAGACACAAAAGAACATCAGACAATTTTTGGGAAAAATCAACTTCTACCATGAATACATACCAAGAAGCGCAATTATTTTAGACCCGTTACACAATTTATTAAGAAAAAATGAAAAGTTTGTATGGTCAGAGAAGTGTGAAGAATCATTTAATCAAATAAAAAGATATTTATGTTCTCAACCTGTGTTGGAAATATTCGATAAAGACTTACCAATAAAAATCTTTACAGATGCCTCTTTAGAGGGTATTGGGGCAATATTAAAACAGACACAACTAGATGGTAAAGACAAACCAGTTGCATATTTTTCAAAAAAACTAAACGAATCTCAAAAACGGAAAAAGGCTATTTATTTGGAATGTTTTGCTATGAAAGAAGCGGTTAAATACTGGCAACATTGGCTAATTGGAAAACATTTCACTATTTACTCTGACCACAAACCTCTAGAAAACATGAATATTAAATGCAGGACAGATGAAGAATTGGGTGACCTCACATATTACTTATCTCAATATGACTTTACAGTAAAATATATACCTGGTAAAGAAAATATAGAAGCAGATTGTTTGAGCCGAAACCCTGTATTAGAATCAGAAGATAACAAGGAGGAAATATTGAAAATAGTTAATTTAATACAAATGAAAGATATAGTTGAAGATCAAGAGAAAAATGAAACAATAAAAGAAAGGAAACAAAATTTACTACAAAAAAATAAAATCTATTATAAAAAAATAAAGAAACATGAAAAGATTATACTCTCAGAAAAATTTAGTAAAGAATTATAATATAGTCATATTGGAATTAGACAATTACAGAAAAAAATAAGTCCAATATATACAGCTAAAAACCTAACAAAAAATATAATAAATATTTGTAAAACATGTGAAATATGCATAAAAAATAAATCAAGATGTCAAGGAAAATTTGGGTTAATATCACAACTGGGACCAGCGACAAAACCATTTGAGATAATGTCAATGGATACTATAGGTGGCTTCGGGGGATCTAGGTCCACAAAAAAATACTTACACCTTTTAGTAGACCACTACACAAGATATGCTTTTATTACAACTTCAAAAACACAGAACGCAAGTGACTTTATAAAATTAACAAAGAAAGTACTAGAGACAGATGAGATTGGAATAATTCTGACCGATCAATATCCAGGCATCAATTCAATAGAATTTAAACAACATTTGCAGGAGAATAACATTAAACTAATTTTTACAGCTGTGAATACACCATTTTCGAACGGCTTGATGAACGATTAAACCAAACAATTGTAAATAAAATAAAGATGTAAAATAAATGAGAAAAATAATAAGATTACATGGACAACAATAGCAAGAGAATGTATAGAGAAATATAATGAAACAGACCACTCTGTTACAGGTTTTGCACTAAAATATTTACTGGACGGCACAAATGTTAGTATTCTACCAAATGAAATTAAAACAATAGAAACCGAAGACAAGTGGATTGCTGATAGAAGATTAGCATTAGAGAATACAATAAAATCTCATAAGTACAATAAGAAAATATTTGATAGAAATAGGAAAATGCAAGAGTTTGAGATAGGAGACAGTGTATATGTAGAAAATGGAAATAGACTGAATAGAAAAAAATTGGACGAATTAAAAATAGACCCTTTCAAGATAATAGAGAAAATATCAAAATCCATTTATAGGATTGACACTGGCAACAGGAAAACAGAATCAACTTTATTTCACATAACAAAATTACAACCTATCACAGCAGATGAGGTAGAAGAAAACGAATATGAAGATAACTTCTAGATTATATTATTTAGAATTTTCGTTTATAGTAGATTAGATTATTTAAAATTTTCGTTTATAGTAGATTATATTATTTAGAATTTTCGCTCTTAGGGGGGGAGATGTAATGAAATGACATTTCATTATTCCAAATTTGCTGCGCTCCGCGCGTTTTTAATCTGTAACTAAAAGTCAGTTTGCCGCGCATTTGATGGTTGAATAATGTTTAGATTATTTTGAACTTTGATATTATAAAAGAATAAAGAGATATAATAGAGGAGGCGATATTAGTGAACTTTAAATGTCGTTTCTTTGTATTTTCGGAGAAACAATTTGTGTTTCATTTTGAGCATCCTCAATAACCTATCTTATAAATATATGCACATATATATGTATATATGTATCGATTATGAAATGAAACGTATATATGTATGATCATCATCGAAAGCATGTAGGTACTTAGCTTTACATATACATATATGTATATATAGCTAAGTACCTACATGCTTTCGAATCACGAATACCTTAAATGATGATTATTTCAATGCCTTGATGCTATATACTCATTTAAGAGCGTGGTCACCTACTTTTTATAATTGATGTGTCTACATAATTTGTATTTTTTTAAAGCTTTTTTTATACTTATGCTTTGTGCAAGCTCGTCTGGGTAGGTACCACCAATCCATCAGATATTCTACCGCATAGCAGTACTTGGTATTGTTGTGTTCCGGTTTGAAGGGTGAAGACCAGTGTAATTATAGGCACAAGGGACATAACATCTTAGTTCCCAAGGTTGGTTGGCGCATTGGCGATGTAAACGATGGATAACATTTCTTACAATGCCAATGTCTATGGGCGTTGGTGACCACTTACTATCAGGTGGCCAATATGCTCGTCCGCCTACCTATGCTATAAAAAAAAGCATATGGATCCGGTTCCCTAATGCGACTTTTGATTATTATTACTAGGCAGCGCTGTTTTCATTCCATACAAATCGTAATTAACTTCAATGCTATATATATAGAAACAGAATGTCATATGATTACTACAAAAAAACAATGAATATCAAAATGTTAACTCTTATACAAACCATTCTCTTGTTTAAGACGTTCTATTTTAGTATTGAGAGAGCACGCTACGCGCAACGCTGTCATAGTTTCGCGATACTTTTGTTCATTTTCAGCGTCTAGTACCGGTATCGCAGAACGCTATAACAAAGGATTCAATTCGACGACTTCTAAAAAAATTTAATAAACCTCAAAATACAAAGTTAAATTGTACCTGTGCAACTAAATGGTTTTCTATTTCTTCTAAATTAGATTTCAGAAGACATATTTGAACTTGTTGTTCAGCTGGAGAAAACATTGTCAAAAATATATTTTACTTCTAAGGGTTTGATATAACGTTAAAATATTAAAACGAAATGAAATATCCCTGAACTCAGCTTTCGCGCCAAATTGTATTGTATGTTTTTTAGTTCCTTTTTTAATGTTAAGCATTAGGTTTAACTGTATTCAGCCAAAAAATACTTTGGTAGTTATTTTAAAATAAAATTTAAAAAATATTTTGTTATTTTATTCATATTTATGTAATCAAAAAAATATGGAGTATTTATTTCTTTCATGAACAATAGGTATTGTAATCTCAACCGAAAGATTGAAGTTCTTTAAATTCAAAATTTAGAATCAAAATATTTATACTATTAATATTTATTTTATTTTTCACAAAATTGTAATCTATTTTTGACAAAAATTATGCACTTATGATAATAATAATTACATATTATTAGCTATTATCTGAGGACAATAGCTCTGGCTGTATATACATCGTAGCTGCCAATTTGCTGTCACTCTTTTTATGGTTTTCTTTTTCTGATAATGATAATTTTTATCTGTTCGTCAGTCACTCAGTTAAAAACTTAAAATATTCCTCGTAATATCGTGGTAAAGTTTGTAAAATAAATAAAACGTATACAGAAACAGCAACGTTAAAAGTAGATTGGTTATTTATAACATCATCAATAATGCCGCCGCATAGTTTATTTTATTACAATAATTCAATACCTCCGTCTCATACTACATACTTTATAAAAAAATTTGTCTACATTACAAAAAATTGCAGTAATAAAATTACGTTTAGAGCAGCTTCATCTGAATGAATGGTGTTTGGCTTAATTAAAGAACCGTAAAACTTTCCAGTCAGCTTACTTCCTGTCTAAGCAGTTTGTTCTTAATGAATTAATGTAAATTCTGAGACTTATAGACGATTTTAGTAACATTTAGAATTTATTAGATTCACTTTCTTATACTTGGTGGACATTTTTTGTAAATATTTATGATGAATAAATCCGACACAATATACAGATATAATCACAATGTTAGTGATCTATATAATATGTATGTTAGCGATATTTCGCACAGAATATTTCCATATAATTAACATAACTATTTCATCAGCTTGTAATAAATAAGCTTTATTTCACAATATGTATTTAAACGAATTCTATTCTGAATTTCATTACAATCTGACTAGTACAGTTATTCGGTACAAATTCGAAACCGCAGAACACGATTTCAAATCAGTAAACGTCGATAAATTTACATGCATCGAAATAGCATATAACAAAATAAATAAGCTTATATACGAGTGACACAGATTCTTACAAAATAGCTTTTAGTTTTGCACCATTACATATTATAAAACCAGGTCCACACGCTGATTCTGTCCGTCTGAACGCGATAAATTCAAAATCTACCGAACGTATTTTATAGGGATTTCACCGGTGGACGGAGTGATTCATGAAGAAGCTTTAAGGTCTACATTTTTAATTAAGATTTTGTGTCAATTGATGTCGGAAAAAATCATGCTGACTGGAAACTGATAGCGTGTGCCATGTAAACCAATGGAGTTTTATATACGATATATGTTGAACCTTATTCTTTCTGCTCGTGCGCTGCCGTTGGTAGCGGTAATATTTGTAACATATTGTTTATTTAAATAACGCATTAGCTAACGAATATTTAAGTAATTTATATTTTATTATAATTAAAATCAGCTGATATTGTTTTACAAAGTAAAGCGTTATTATTCAATGTGTGTTTCGGTATGTTAATCAGTCATTTAAGCTTATATAAATTAAATCTCCTTAACTATAAAATATGTATATACCGTATTATAATAACATACACAATCTTAGTAAATATAAACATAAATTCCTAAACCTTTCCAAAATAACTTGTAAACTAAAATCGCAGAATCGATATAATGAAGTTATGATAATATTGAAAAATTCTTATAGTATAAGAACACGTAATTAATTAGTTTTCAACGTATATTTAGATTTTTAGGCAGGGAGATTCTATTATCTTAAAACAGCATTGTTAAAAAAAAAGATGCGCACTAATTTAAAACCGCCATTTTGTTAATAGACATACAGGTAAAGTAATTACTTTATTGGTGCGACTTGTGATTTGTTGAATGTATTTAATTGTGATATATGAATTTTTAAAAGTAATAGAGTAATTTTCATCAATTTTTATAGTGTTTTATTTTTAAAAATGCCTATTTGAGGTTTTTCTTAAAATCAGTTTCAACTCTGGATGCTAAATATAATATATTAATTTAAAGTCTTTAGGTGTCGTGAATAAGTCGATAAGGTCAATCGTTTATCCCGTAGGTATCAATGATCAAATTTAATTAAACAAAATAATAGCTTTTCATATGACCTTTCATAGTGTGTAAATGTTTCAACTGCCGAATATCGGTGGGTAGTGTAGTATGTGTATCGAGAACTTGACAGTTTTGACAGTGAATGAGTTACTATTGTTGTGTTGGTTTGTATGCGGCACAGCTTAAACTATTGGATCCGTTTTAAAGGAAATTTCTTTTGGCTTTGCTTGCGCAGCAGGAACAAACTTTTTTGATATATTATTATGTAGCTACAAAACATCTCAAGCACATTATTTTATTGTTTTCAAATCATTTTCAAGTATCAATATAATCTTGCTTACAAAACAAAACGAAACTTTCAAAGATTTCATCACAAATAAAATAAAAAAAATCAAATTCAGAAACAAGATTATAAGGAATAAAGGTAGACAAGGTAATAAATTAAACTATTGTTACGGGCACCGGGCATATTTTTACGCAGAATTAAGCTAGCTATTTTTAAAAATTACCTAACTAATGTTGCTTATTAACGAAATAATAGAATATTTTCAACATTATTTTCAAATAATGGGCTTATAGATGCTATTTTAATAAGAATAATATCATAAAAGGTTTACGATGTTTGTCTAATATGATTTGGAAGTCTGTTTAATCAAAGGTATTGGTTTGTATCGCAAGCATTTGTAAAAATTATATTATTATACGTTGAGAATAAGGGTTAGAAAATCAGGTGGCGTTTTTTACGTACCTGTTAAATGTTAATGGACTCATTATAATATGAGATGCCGAGATGCCTCAGTGGCTAGATCGCTAGAATCTTAACCGTTAGTTGCATGTTCAAGCCCGGGCAAGCAAGACTGAATATGTGCTTAATACGCGTTAGTAATTCATCTCGTAATTTATGGTGAAGGAAGACATCGTGTCGGATGAAACTCTGACGAAGCACTATGAGGCTATTTTGTATGAACAAACTAGAAACTGGACATGGTATTCGTTTATTAGTGTTTGCCAACGAAGTGCCCGGAGCTTCGATATATACGACCATCATGAAATACATAGCGTAGCGTACCCAAAACGTGTGGATACTACTAGTACATTATATATCTGTGTTCAATCAGTTCAATATTTATGTATCTGTGTCAAAGCAAAGAAAACCAGTGTATTTATAAGCTCAAAGTACGTAAACAACGAGGGATGTAAGGGGAGTCGACAACGACCTTAGGCTCCGTACCGTCAACCTCACCTGCTCGTGGTGCATCCTGCTGATTAACAAACGAGGCTCTGGCGACCGAAATCGTGGCGGTATAACCACTCAAATGCTGGAATCCAAAAATGCAAATCCTGATAGCGGGCAGCAGCGCTACCAGCGAAAGATTTACAGCTACTGCGGTCACCAACCCGCCTGCCAAGCGTGGTGACTAAGGCAATTACCCCCCTATGAGCGACAACACAAGTTCACGGCCCCCCAATTCCCGGTAATCGCATTATTCCTGGCCACGGTACCGGCCATGGTAACGGTGCGATGGGGAGTGCTAAGAATCCCCGGGCTACGGCAGGGTACCATAAGCGGCGACTGTTTCTGGCCACGTATAATGGACGCTCTCTAAGGCTGGACGAACATGTAACGGAATTGGAAGTAGAGTTAAGTCGTATTAACTGGGATACGCTGGTCAAAATACTGCAAAACACATCCCGCAAGTGTTTTCCGCCACAGAAAAGAGACAGCGCACCAAAACTCTCTGCTAAGACACTCGAGCTCATGAGGAAACGACGAAAACTACCATCGTTTTTGTCAGATAAGGCCTTAAACCGAACTATAAAAACGCTGACGCGACGCGATCTCCGATGCTCCAATACCCGTGCCATCACGACTGCGATTGAGCAAAATCGGGGATCGAAAGTGTTCGCTCGCAAGTTTGGGAGGCTGCGTCTGACAAAACTTAAAACTGAAAATGGTAGGGTCGTTACCTCAAGGCCTGAGATCGTCGGAGAAGTAGAGAGGTTTTATGGGCAGCTGTTCTCTTCAAGATCGGATAAACCTGTGGGAATCAGTGTTGATGACCAGCGCGCCCCTCTTACACGCCATTACTCCGAGGAGCTCCCAGTCGTTGACCTAGGCGAGATTAGGGCGGCTCTAGAACAGCTTAAAAATAACAAAGCTCCGGGAGATGACGGAATCACAACAGAGTTGCTTAAGGCAGGCGGGACTCCGGTCCTGAAAGAGCTAGCAAGCCTCTTTAATTCCGTCATCCAACACGGCAAGACCCCGGAAACGTGGAGCGGGAGTGAGGTGGTACTCTTTTTCAAGAAAGGTGATAAAACCCTCTTGAAAAACTACAGGCCAATCTCCCTCCTGAGTCACGTGTATAAGCTGTTCTCAAGAGTCGTCACGAACCGTCTCGCCAGACGACTTGACGAGTTCCAGCCCCCAGAGCAAGCCGGCTTTCGATCAGGCTACAGCACCGTAGACCACATCCATACTGTTCGGCAGATTGTGCAGAAGACCGAAGAGTACAATCAGCCGCTGTGTATGGCTTTCGTGGATTACGAGAAAGCCTTTGACTCCATCGAAACCTGGGCTGTGCTCGATTCATTGCAGAGATGTCATATCGATTGGAGATATGTCGAGGTACTGAGATGTCTGTACAACGCCGCTACGATGACTGTCCACATCCAAGGCTGTAAGACGAAGGCGATCCAACTGCGCAGAGGGGTGAGACAGGGGGATGTAATATCCCCGAAACTGTTCACCAACGCGTTGGAAGACGTCTTCAAGACGCTGGATTGGACTGGATATGGAGTCAATGTAAACGGCGAGTACATCTCACACCTTCGATTTGCCGACGATATTGTCATCATAGCAGAGTCGCTGGAACAACTCACCGAAATGCTGCGTAGCCTAAGCGATTCTTCCCGGCGTGTCGGTCTCGGTATGAACTTGGACAAGACCAAGGTCATGTTCAATAAGCATGTCGTGCCGGGACCAGTATACGTCGAAGGGAAACCTCTCGAAGTTGTTAGTGAATATACCTACCTAGGACAGGTCATACAAGTCGGTAGGAACAACTTCGAGAAGGAAGCCGATCGAAGAATTCGCTTGGGATGGGCAGCATTTGGCAACCTTCGTCAAGTCCTCACGTCGTCTATACCGCAATGTTTGAAGACGAAAGTCTTCAACCAATGCGTCTTACCTGCCATGACATACGGTGCCGAAACGTGGACACTAACTGCAGGACTAGTCCACAAATTCAAAGTCACTCAGCGTGCTATGGAGCGAGCTATGCTCGGAGTATCTTTGAAGGATAAGATCAGAAATGAGATTATCCGGAAAAGAACCGGAGTCACCGACATAGCTTGCAAAATTAGCAGGCTGAAGTGGCAGTGGGCTGGTCACGTATGTCGTAGGACCGATGGCCGTTGGAGCAGACGAGTCCTAGAGTGGAGACCGCGAATCGGCAAACGCAGCGTAGGGCGCCCTCCAGCCAGGTGGACCGATGACCTTATGAAGGTGGCGGGCACCGACTGGATGCGGAAGGCGGAGGACCGGGAGCTTTGGCGCACTTTGGGAGAGGCCTATGTTCAGCAGTGGACTACGATTGGCTGTTGATGAACTGGGATATAGTAGGTCTATCGGAAATCCGAAGACAGGGCGAGGATACGATGACACTAGATTCCGGTCACTTACTCTACTTCCGAGAAGGACATCAACCATCCCAAGGTGGCGTCGGCTTTTTGATCCACAAGTCACTCAGAAGCAATGTTGTAGAGGTTGGCAGTGTGTCGGCAAGGGTGGCATACCTTGTCTTAAAGATAACCGAGAGATATGCCTTGAAGGTTATACAAGTGTATGCCCCAACGTCTACATACATTGACGAAGAGGTCGAAGCCATGTACGAAGACATAGTGAAAGCTATGTCTCGTACCAGTACCTTCTACACAATTGTTATGGGTGACTTCAATGCCAAAGTGGGAGTACAAGAAGATGGTGAATCGAGGGTAGGAAAATTCGGTTATGGGCGCAGGAATCATCGTGGACAAATGCTGGTAAACTTCCTCGAGGCTCAGGGATTGTTTCTGATGAATTCATTTTTCCAGAAAAAGCCCCAAAGGAAGTGGACCTGGCGAAGCCCCGGTGACATAACGATGAATGAGAATGACTTCATTTTGTCCAATAAGCGCCAAATATTCAGAGATGTCTCCGTGATCAACAGGGTAAACACCGGAAGTGATCACCGCCTGGTAAGAGGCACCCTGAATATTAACACTAAAATCGAACGATCGCGGTTAATGAAGTCGACTCTTAGACCAACTCTGCTCCAGGTCGAAGCTGGTTACGAAAGCTTCCAGCTGGAACTACAGAACCGATTCGCCATGTTGGAAACCAAGCAGGATATCGACGACGCCACCAACAGTCTGGTGCGTGTCATCCGTGAGGTGGGACAAAATCACTTTCGACAAAAGAGCAATGGACGTAAGTCGAAGCTCTCAGGCGAGACACTGGACGAGATGACGAGGAGACGAGAACAACAGAATATGACGCCATCTGAGTGTCAGGTACTTACCAGGAGGATCAAAAAACTAATAAGGCGTGACACAAGACGAGCGAATACCCGGCATATTGAAGATACCATAGCACTCAATAGGGGCTCAAAGGTTCTTGCAAAGTCACTGACCTCCTGTTGTCAACTGACAAAACTTAGAACGACACAAGGCACAACCTTCACCTCAAAGCCAGAGATTCTAGCTGAAGTCGAAAAGTTCTACGGCGATTTATACTCATCACGAGTACCTCCACCTGAGTCCCACAGAGTGGATGACCCACGAGCTAGACTGACACGCCACCTATCAGACGAGCTCCCCGACATCGACTTGGGCGAGATTAGGATTGCTCTTGGACAACTTGGAAACAATAAGGCTCCAGGAGATGACGGAATTACCTCAGAGCTTCTTAAAGCAGGAGGAACACCAGTTCTCAGAGAGCTGGCAAACATCTTCAATTCTGTCCTCCACAATGGTATTACACCGAAGACATGGAGCAGAGGTGTGGTGGTGCTGTTTTTCAAGAAGGGTGATAAAGCTCTTCTGAAAAACTACCGCCCCATTTCTCTCTTAAGCCACGTTTACAAGTTGTTTTCGAGGGTAATCACGAACCGTCTTGCCCAAAAATTCGATGACTTCCAACCCGTTGAGCAGGCTGGGTTTCGAAAAGGCTTCAGTACCGTAGACCACATACACACACTTAGGCAAATAATACAAAAGACCGAGGAATACAATCAGCCTCTATGCCTAGCGTTTGTGGACTACGAAAAAGCCTTCGATACCATCGAGACCTGGGCTGTTCTGAAATCCATGCAGAGATGCCTAATTGACTGTCGGTATATCCAGGCGTTGAAGTGTTTGTACGAAGCCGCAACCATGACCGTCCAAGTACAAGATCGGAGCACAAGACCAATCCAATTGCATCGTGGGGTAAGACAGGGGGATGTAATCTCCCCGAAACTTTTTACCAATACATTGGAGGACATCTTCAAGACGCTCGATTGGAACGGACGCGGTATTAACGTGAATGGCCAACACATTACACATCTGCGATTTGCCGACGACATTGTCATCATGGCGGAGACTCTGCAGGATTTGAAAGAGATGCTAAACTGCCTGAGCGATTCTTCAAGACAAGTAGGTCTCGGAATGAACATAGAAAAGACCAAAATTATGGTCAACCATCATATATCCCCGAGACCGGTGGTCGTAAATGGCTCTCCACTCGAAGTTGTGCAGGAATTCATCTACCTGGGCCAAACAATAGAACTGGGCCGGCACAACTTTGAGAAGGAGGCCAAAAGAATTGTACGCTTGGGCTGGGCGGCATACGGGAGGTTGCGTCATATTTTTGAATCGTCGATTCCACAATCCCTTAAGACCAGGGTCTTTAACCAGTGCGTTCTACCTGTAATGACTTACGGTGCCGAAACGTGGACACTCACCCTAGGACTGGTCCACAACTTTAAGGTCGCTCAGCGAGCTATGGAACGCGCGATGCTTGGGGTTTCTCTGGCAGATAGAATCCGAAATGAGGACATTCGCCAGAGAACTAAAGTC
The DNA here is from genome assembly GCA_905220585.2 of Nymphalis polychloros. Taxonomy (NCBI): domain Eukaryota; kingdom Metazoa; phylum Arthropoda; class Insecta; order Lepidoptera; family Nymphalidae; genus Nymphalis; species Nymphalis polychloros. Next base: position 11,092,452 of record HG992253.1, on the reverse strand, counting down.
ACCGACATCGCGCGTAGAATTAGCACGTCGAAGTGGAAGTGGGCTGGTCATGTCTCCAGACGTATTGATGGCCGATGGAGCCGACACGTGTTAGAGTGGAGACCACGTTTAGGCAAACGTAGTGTAGGACGCCCTGCAACAAGGTGGACCGACGATTTGAAAAAGGTGGCAGGTACGGGATGGATGCGGGCTGCCCAAGATCGGGATGGTTGGCGTTCTTTGGGGGAGGCTTTCGTCCAGCAGTGGACGGCGAAAAGCTGAAAAAAAAAAAAACAACGACAGATATTTTAGATTTTATTATATATTCATAAACAATTATTTCGGTTTATACTTTACAGTGTCAAAATACATGTACAAAGTTGACCATTTGCTATTGGGTGGCAAATTTAGTCACTCAGGTCCGAAGTTAGGCACTTCTACATTTGAGACCAGTCCCTTTTTACGAAGCGGTTAAAACAAAATAATATTAAGTATGACTGGGTGTGGTCCGTTCGTTGGCGGGGTCCCTACGGTTGTGCCTTGTAGGTATAAATCCTGAGGCAGTGTTACTAAATAAAACCTTCTTTCTTCTTTTTGATGAGAATTACATTCCAGCTTCCATTTGAGATGATGACACGTGTTTACTTGGTGGTAGAGCTTTGTGCAAGCTCGTCTGGGTAGGTACCACCCACTCATTAGATATTCTACCGCAAAACAGCAATACTTGATATTGTTGTGTTCCGGTTTGAAGGGTGAGTGAGCCAGTGTAATTACAGGCACAAGAGACATAACATCTCAGTTCCCAAGGTTGGTGGCGCATTGGCGATGTGCGCGATGGTTAACATTTCTTACAATGCCAATGTCTATGGGCGTTGGTGACCACTTACCATCAGGTGGCCCATATGCTAGTCCGTGAACCAATGCAATAAAAAAAATAAAAAAAAAATGTCATAATCATTTGACACGTCATGCAGGTTAACTGACGACGACAGATTTTAAACGTTTTTGCGTTTAATAAATATATAAACAAAAACACTTTTAGTTTTTTTTTTCATTTATATATATGTACTTAATATTATTATACACCCTTAACGTCATTTTTAATCTTGAATTTCGTCAAATCTACACATTTCGTAGTAAGCACATAAGTTATCAGTGTTGAACTCGGGAGCGAATCTGTAATCTTCGGTTAAGAAGCACGTGTATTAGCCACTGGGTCATACTGGCTCTTACTTTGTGCCATAATAAAAAAGATTGATTATTAATATATGAAATAAAAAAACTCAGTCTCAATCTCATGATAGAACTCAATTTTCCTTGAAACGTTTATTCTTGAGTAAATTATAAAGAATAACAAATAAGATAGATCAATCTTTCTAAATTGTATTTTATGTGCATGGATGATAAAATCTATAGTGCGTCATACTTCTTTTCTAAATAAATTTCATTTGATCCATATATTGTGACAGACACAATATTCACAAACGAACCTTGTTGTACTTTATGTATATATTTTTTATAAATATGTGATATACTTAAAATGATTTTCTTATATAGAGTAAAAACGATATAGTTAAAGAAATATTAAGAAAAGATTAATAAATGTCAGAAAATAGATATGGTTGGCAAAACATAGATTTTTATTAGATTTTTGATTAAAGTTTTATTAAACCCAATATTAACATTATATTTAATAAAAAATTCACTTAATTTAAATTACTTAAGTTATTCAATGAGAGCAATTTAGGATGAAATTGATAATCGTGAACAGATTCTTACTATAATCAAATAATTATCCAACAAAATATTAAATCGTAGTTGTCTAATAAAGGATTGCTTAAAATTGATAAAAATGTTTTAGGATCAATTCTAGTTATGCTGACTAACATAAGTGTACATTAACTTACATAACGGATACAATTCTACTAATTTATAATGGTTGCGATATGACCCCGATGCAATTTTAATATGACTTCAACTATTAAGGATTGTAACCAAATCGATATGATATATCATGATGTCAAAACCAAATGTAATTGTTAACTTTTATGTAACTAGTTCATAATTAAATAAAGTAATAGGAAAAAGGCTAAACGGCAACGATTAATTTCCTATTCGATTACGATAAAAGTGACAATTTGTTAGAATAATAATTTGAATATTTGTTTTATTCATGTTGAGCCGTGAATAATGCATTTTTTCCCTTCTAATTTATATGAAAATTTTAAATCAAACTATGTTTATGTATATTGTGTCTATATAATAATCTATATCTATAATAATAATAGGCACCTTCTAGGCAAGCACGCTCCACCTTAGGCTGTATCATCACTTTCCATCAGGCGTGATAACAGCCAAGCGCTAGCTTATATAGATTTAAAAAAAAAGAATAAATTCAAAAAATATTGGTAAACTGTTAAACGGTTCAATATCATAACGAAAAGACTTAAATATTTTTTGATTAGAATATTATATAACCTAATTGTAATAATATACTTATACACTAATGTATACAAATACAAATAATGTATACATAAATACACACAATTATACATTAATATTATTATAATATATAACTACACCACTACCAACACATACAATTTACATTTGTAATCGTATCTGAAACAGTCTCTATAGTATGAGCACAGATCATATAATACTAATAGGTGCCCGTCCCGACTTCGTACGGGCAAAATAAGGATTTTATCCCGTGCATTTTTTAATCAATAAGGTTTAAATATTCACCAATCGATCTATTCGCCCTTATAGTACAGTGTATGTTCAGTACAGGGCATATAATAAGGTCCTCCAGACCGATTTCGGCCACGGCGGCCAATCTCAAGAGAGATTAGCCAACTGCGCAGGAGATATTATAGTGCACAAGTGTGTGCGCAAACACAGGTGCACTCTCTTTTCCTTAGCTCTCATAATCCGATGGGACGGCAATCCGACACGACCGGAAAGAGTTCAGGCGCAGGACCAACGGCTTAACGTGCTTTCCGAGGCACGGGAGTGTACACACTTCCACCTTCCAGACTCCGGGCTGCTACTGAGAATTTTCAGAAAAACCCAATAACTATTTATTGGCCCGACCTGGGAATTGAACCCAGGACCACCGAGTCTGCAGCCTAATATCTAGCCACTAGACCAACGAGGCAGTCATCAGGCATATATAATCTGCTCCAAACCCGTATCCGATAAGCACCATATTACCGAAAAATCGGGTACCTCCAAGTTTCGGAGACGCCGGCAGCAGACGTCATTACGAGCGTACATACAGACCCCAGCATGAGGTTTGAAGTTGTGCTCAAATGAATATCCGGGATACTGTAAGTACGCTACATCTGCTGGACTGCCAATTTGTGTTTCCGTGAGAAAGAGCAAGTGCGAGCATGCAAAGAGATTGGAGTGCAAACCTCGTATATTTGAGAGATGCACTGAAAAATAGAAGTGGTGCAGCCGCTGTGAAACTTTTTTTTCTTCTATTTTCAAAAATCATTTGGTGTGGGAGTGAATAAGTATGGGGAAATGGAAGTTGTACGAGGCGTCGCATTTTGGACACCGTGACTTTCACCGCAGTGACGGAGATGGTAGACTCAATCGGAGACCGCGGGGACGCCCGAACCCCCCTGGGAATCGCCACCGGGACCTCTCTTTGGTCGCCAACCAGTACGATGGAAACCATCCCAGGATTTTTCGCAAGTTGGCGGGGCCTTTCGTAGATGACGAATCTACTAATTGAGCCCCCTACTAACTGGGGCCAGCGGTGCACCGTGCTTCGGATCCCGCTGCCCTCCAGATTGAGCCGCCCGGCGCCACTACGACTACGGTCAAAACCTGTCACCAAATGCAGAGCACAACTGTACAGACCGAATCGCCTATGAAGAGATACTGCGAGCGTCGCACCGGGACACGACGTGCCGCGTGACAAGGTAAATCTAGCCACTCGACAAATCACTTGGCGGCGCGGCTTTGTTCGCAGGGTGGTAATCCTAGCTACGGCCGGAGCCTACCACCTAGAGCCACTCTTTTTTTATTCTTAATATTATATTTTGTCTATTTCGAATAACATCGAATAGTAGTTCGTTTATAAGTTTTCCTTTAAACGTGATTAGTTTATTTCTTATTAATAGCCCTTTTTATGATTTTATGTTTTATTGAGTTTTTATTGTAGTCGAAATAATTTTGACTGGAAGGACTTGAAGGAGTGCATGCTTAACTTGTTTTTCACCGACAGTACTTCGGATAAAAAAATATAATACATCGTAAACGAACTCTCTAACATAATGCTGACAAGTTGAGGTTATTAGCATTTTTACAAACATCCTACTAAATATTATACATTTTTAAATTTTCATATAGGCTTTTCCATTAAGGGCGCTTGATCGGGCAGAACTTCCATCGTAGCGTGTGCTGTGTGGCACGTAGCGCCGTCCTGTTGAAACCACATATTGTCCAGATCCATATTCTCGATTTCAGGCCAAAAGAAGTTGGTTATCATCGACCGGTATCGCTCACCATTGACGGTGACGGCCACACCATTATCGTTTTCGAAAAAATACGGACCAATCACGCCTCCGGCCCAAAATCCGCACCAAACAGTCACTTTCTGCGGGTGCATTGCCACTTGGTGAACCTCGTGTGGATTGGTCTCGTCCCAAATACGGCAATTTTGCTTGTTGACATAGCCATTCATCCAAAAATGCGCCTCGTCGCTGAAGATGATTTTTTTGCCAAAATCGGCGTCAACTTCCAACTGCTCTAATGCCCAGTCAGCGAACACACGGCGCTGTCTATGGTCATTAACCTTGAGCTCTTGGGTCAGCTGGATCTTGTACGGGTGCAGGCTCAAGTCACAACGCAAAATTCGCCAAGTTGTCGTCTGCGAAAGGCCGAGTTCCTGTGCGCGACGCGGAATTGACTGTTGTTAACTGACCCGGTTGACTCGAATTTGTCCACCAATCGACGGATAGTCGACTCGGCAGGACGATCATCGCGACCGTAAAACGGGCGAAGTGCGCGGAACGTTGCTCGAACTGAAGACCCATTTTCATAAAACAATTTTATGATTTGCACGTGCTGCTCGACACTGTAACCTGCCATGGTGGTTTGGGAGGACGGAATGAATATAACACACTGCATTTGACAGCTGTCACTCAAACAACATGGCCGCAATCAGCTGTCAAAGTTCAAGCGTCCCTATTGGAAAACCCCATATAATAAAGTACCCGCAGCCACTCACAGTAAATTTATTTATACCACGTCGGCGTTGATTTTTTCGGTATAATAATAACAAAATTATCTTTCTAAATTATTAAATGAATTAATTATCTGTTCTACGTCAATCTATTCTTTCCATATTATAATTGCACCCTATATTATGTTATATGATATTAATGTACACTTTTAAATCATGTTTCATATTATTATTTTGTACTTTTAATGATTTTTTTCTTGAAAAAAACCTAGAAGTAGACTACTCTATTTAAAAACAAATCATTATATGAAATTAATTTTCATTTTCATTTGTTTATCATTTGCTTTTAATGATAATAATTATATGCCCACTCATAAATTTTCTCACTCATATTCATATGGGATTTGTTTGTCATGTATGTGAAACCCAATTAAGGGACATTTTCCTCGTTACGACAGAGTTATTCGTTTAACTTTGAACTCCCTAATTTCGTAAGAAGTTGTATAAAGATCGTCGAATTTAGTGTGTTATTATTATCTAATTTAGTTAGTTTAGTAACAGCCTGTGAATGTCCCACTGCTGTCCACGCTGCTCCAATGCAGCTCGGTGGAATACACATGTGACAGAATTTCAATGAAATTTGATGTATGCATGTTTTCCTACACCGTCAAGCACGTTATGAATTATAATCACAAATTAAGTACATGAAATTCAGTGGTGCTTGCCCGGGTTTGAACCCACGATCATCGATTAAGATTCACGCGTTCTTACCACTGGGCCATCTCGGCTCATACATATTATCTAACAGCAGACGAAAATAGCTTGTAACCCTTATATGTTTTAGCAACATACTGCCCCACATCTATTATTTATGCATCAAATAGACCTAAGTAAATATGTGATTATTACGAAACAGATTAGGCTACGGACCGCACGTAATTAGAGCTTACGACAATATTTAATTGGAAGACACATATTTCAAAGTTAGCGTTTAGATATATCTTTTTATTATAACATTAAAAAGGCAAATAAAAAAGCTAAGCATCTGATTGCCGGTTATTAGAGAGTGATACACATTGCCACTGTTAAAAAATTTAACACTTAACTAACTTAACCAAAAACCGTCATAGCGCCGCCACCAATCATGAGAATTAAAATATTATATTGTGCCTGTAATAACACTAGCTCAGCCTTCAAAGTGGAACACGATCAGCGATGGAATCACTAAGCGAGTGGTACCTCGGTACCACCGCTGAAGTGTGAGAACTCTTCAAAGCAGAATTTACTGACCTTAATTTCTAAATATCTCGTTTATATTTTACGTACAACATAACATTTAACGTACAACATAACATTAACAGACAATAAAATATATTTTTATAGTTTCGATTATTAATTAATTATAGGTAGATTTCTATAAAACAATACAACAAAGTTATTGGTTTACCCTGAATTGTTATACCGTATTATTGTCGGTTAGATTAATCTTGTGAACAGCAAAGCCGTCTATACAAATTGGCTTTGAATAATCAAAATTCCCAAGGCGTTACTACGTTTAATGCAATGGTAGTCAGCGGCACTATTCTGTAAAAACTCACTTTCTATCTTACTTGTGAAATTTTGAGAACCGACTTATTTTGATAAAAAATATATGCATGTCCTTTAAATGTTATAATTGTTACTATACTCAATTACTTTCTGCCAGCAGCTTCCCTCGCGTCTATAGGAGTGAGGGGAGCTAGATGTCAGGTGTTATATACCGTATGTCTTTTTCTGTTCTCCTGTGTTTGCAAAATTAGATATCATGTCGTATCCGATATTACACGATCTTGTATATGGCCAGTGGCTTGTACAGAATAGCTGTACAAGTACAAGGCTTTCCAGTCAACATGTTATAAGCGCAAAGGAAATGTGTAGATACATTTATATATGCTACATTATTTGCTAACAACCATCTAGATATTACAGATTGCCTAAACATTAAAAAAGTCTTACACAAATTTTAAATTATATCTGTAATTTTCTTATTTTGCTTAGTTTTTCAATTACGTAACGTTTGAATTTTGTTATTTATAATACACGCTTACACATTACAAGTAAACAATATAATAATAGGCTGACATTACACACAAATTAATAAAGATGAAAAGAAAGAATAACAATAAAATAAAATACAATCATTACAGTTTTTTTTTTATTTCAAGAATAATATACCTTTTTTATTTTAATGTTTAGTTCTAAGCATAAGTATTATTCCTTATTAAAAGAAATTACATTAAAATTAAAGAAAATATACTTAAAAGTAACATTTCTCTGATTGACAGTTGGCAGTGTTTTGCTCACCGCGGAAAACACGGATTCAGATCAGATCATGGGATTAATGGAATAGAGACTTCCGCTCACTCGACAACAATTATTTAAATGCTTTCAATATCATATTTATTAATTTTCTATACTTTGTATTTTAATCTTTTTTACTTCTATAGAGTTTCATTTAAAATAAGCTTCATGTCTAACGACTTGGGACTTGATCCATACTAAATTACTGTTAATCATTTACCGCCTTATTCATAAACTTTATTTAACTGGTGATTAGTTAAACAATATTTTGTCTTCTTCTATCGTATGTCAAATCAATAATGACAGAAAGAGACAAATCAGTGTTTAGCTAACCAGTAACTAAGCAACGTTTATAAATAAGGCCGTTAATCTTTATTAATTAGTTCGAAAGTAATAATTCAAAACGATTATTATGGAGCCGATATCCGTTATTTATGTATTATAAAGTATATAATATAATATATTAGGTTAATGTGGCAAGTTTTATAGTATAATTCAAACATTGACTGAATTTTAAGGTATCTGTTTTTCTTTCCTACTTAATTTAAATATGAACATAATAATATAATTAAAGTATTAATAAAAAATCTATGTATTTTTAATTGACGTGTATTGGTTATTTTCAAATTCAATGAAAGCTTAAATTTATTTCTAACCATATACATTAAAAGTTGAATTTACTTAAAACCACAACATCATATATATCTACAAATATTGTTGCGAAGTTAGACTTTAATTTTTTTTCGATAAAACTATAACTTAGTTAATATAAAAAAAAAACTATTAAAGAATAAATATTATACTAGGAGCCAAATTTTAATTTACAGTTTATCAGAAGCATTCACATGTTACTATTACACAACAAACAGTGTCTCTGATTTTTCAGATAAAAATAACAAGGGCTTAAAAATCGAATGTTATAAATACATTTTTAACAATTCACATTATTAACTTGTTGTAACTTTTGCGTCTCAATTAATTTAAAAATACTTTTACACTGAATTTCGTCATTTATATGTTATATCCCATTATTATAACAATACAATAGCACACTATTCTTTTCATCCATTCAATTATTTAGTTGAACATGAAAACTAATATAATTTAATGGTAGACGATTGGTTGTTTCGTTTAACTAATAGCCAATAGGCATCTCGTGTTTAACATTGCGGCGTTTTAATATGGTAATGTTATTTATCAAAGCATGTCACAACCATGTCACAGTATATTAACCGCAGACTGAAACTTTATTAGGATTCAAATAGAAACATAACGTATGGAATTAATGACACATAACAACTGTTACTGTTACAGTCTGTTACTCCTACTAATTGGGTTTCTAAATTTAACACCAGACACGCCGCTACCTCCCCCCCCTCTCCCTAATACGCAAATGAAAACTATAGTTTTAAATAAAATCATAATATATATATTTTGCTGATGTAAAGCAAACTCTCTTTTGAAATATTAGAAAATACGTTTTATTTGATCTCTTTGAAAATAACATCGCACTTTATTCATATTTCATAAATAAATAAAATATATATTATACAATTTGATATGAGAGGTTTGCCGTAGTATAACTTCTGAATCTCTTTATTCATCTTTAATTAATAGACCAACAAATATTTTTTTATCATTTAATTTTCAAATAAAAATAATCCTTTTTACGCTAACATGTCCAAGTCTAACTTAGGTTTATACTCCCCCATTAATAGATTAGTCAGACGGTATAATTCATTACACAATAAGTCAGATGTAAGTGATGATATATTTTCAAATAAGCTTGCTAAATTTAAGACTCTTATGTTGAACTATTTAAGGTGTACGTCGTTGGCTCATGAGAACTGAACTTTATTGGTCTTTGTTTTATTATTATAGTTTTTTTTTTTAGTAGTATTGTAATATTAATACCACTTATATTTCAATTTACAATTTTTTTTTTTTACTTTTTATACCAATTCGTTTTAAATTAATTGTTATTTTCTTTCATTATTACTTTAGATGCTTAGTGTCATTTTTGCATGTCGTGGTCACCTATAAGTATGGCAACTCTTACCGTTAAACCCATTAACTTGTAAACTTTTAATTTGTAACTGTTATTGTATTGTCATGTTGGTGATCCTAAATAAATAAATAAATAAATTTTGTCTTTAAATATTTTTTTGTAAGCGATGTGTTAATGTTATACGTATATGACCTATGTTAAAATATATATATCATAATATCGGAGAAGAACCACCCTCACCCTGCTCGGTGTCGTTATTAGTATTTAGAGGTTTAATGGGCGTCATTTAGATTATATTCGAGCACAGAACAAAGTGTTCACTGTTTCGTATAATTCAATTAATTTTACAAATATCACTTCACAATTAATACCTACTTCACAGTTACTAATATAGAACAAACAATTAATACAATTAACGCTCAACCAATAATTGGTCAATCTCCCAATTTCTAAAACAAAACATCGACATGAAACTAGCCGGAGTTATTCTGCCACATATGTGTATCCATCAAATATGTAGATATAAATATTGCGCAGCGGCTTGGCACTCGTTTTTTTTATATAGAATAGGTAGACAGACAAGTAAATGGGCCACCTGATGGTTAGTGGTAACCACCGCCCATAGATATTGGCTATGTCAGAAATATTAACCATTCCTCACATCGCCAATGCGCCACCAACATTGGGAAGTAAGATGCTATGTCACGTGTGCCTGTAATTACACTGGGCTCACTCACTCAGATAGAACTCAGGTATTTTATGACACAAGCGTACACTACACAGGCCGGCTTGCACAAAGCCAATTAATAATTTTGTTAAACTTGTACAGGAGAAATAAAAAAATGGTAAAACTATATAAACTGTATTTATATTTTAGTGGATTTCTTTTTATCCATAACCTATATGTAGCATAAAAATTAATACTTGTATTATTTAAGTACAGAATTTCAAAAAAGTAACTATATAAATGTCAAATTAACTAATATATGTATATAGATAAATCCGTCTTAGAACTATGATAATGATATTCTCTTGACCGATTTCCGCCACGGCATCTAAGCCAAATGTGCAGGACATATTGTAGTGCACCAATGTATGCGAAAGCATAGGTGCAGTATCTGTTCTCTCGATCTCCGGATCCGATGAGATGGCATATCCAACACGAACGGTAAGGTTTCAGGTGCAGGACCAACGGCTTAGAATAAACTGTGTAGTACAACAGAATAGTTCGTACATTGCCTCTCTGCATATAAGTTACGTACGTAACTGAATGCTTGTCAAATTCAATAGCTATTTTACAGATATACACAATCAATTTTAATGACTATAATTAAAAAAGTAAATGTCCCACTTCGAGGCAAAGGTTTGGGGATATTCTACTGTGCTGCATCAATGCGGGTTGGTGGGTACACATTTAGTAGATATCGTCTTCGCTTTCAGATTTCCTCACGATGTTTCCCTTCACAGCCAAGCAAATTAAGAACGTGAAAATTTAGTAGTACATAATCGGGATTTAAATACCTTCAATACCTTCATGTGGCCACGCGATGCCTGACATCAAAATCAGGCAGCGTGATGTGCGTGCAGAGCTGCAATCACTCGATGTACGGAAAGCTAGTGGTCCCGATGGAATACCAGCCATAGTGCTAAAGAAGTGTGCAGCGGAGCTATCTCCTGTGTTGACGCGCCTGTTCCAGCTGTCTCTCTATACAGGACGTGTGCTGGATTCTTGGAGAGAGGCTAATGTGCAAGCGGTTCCCAAAAAAGGGAATCGGTGTGACCCGGCAAATTATCGGCCAATAGCTATCACTTCAGTACTTTGTAAGTTGATGGAACGGATCCTAAATAACCAACTGATCCACTACCTAGAAGATCACTGTTTGATTAATGATAGTCAGTACGGGTTTTGACCGAAACGGTCCACAGGTGATCTTCTAGCGTACGTAACACACCTCTGGGGTGAAGCTATCGACAAGCCGGCATACGGTCTGCCAGCTCAGTTCTGCACCTGGATTGCCAGCTTCCTACAAGCGTAGCCTTAGCGTTTTAGTTCGCGTTAGTAAAAAAAAAAAAGTTATATCTACAGGTGCGTCTATGTCTTTGGTTATATTAAATCAGATTTTAAAATTATAAAACGAAATAATAAAGCATCGGTGACTTATATACATTTATGTTATATAATTTTTTACTCTAAATACTAAAAACAATTACTTACTCAGGTTTGAACCCGTAACCTTCGCTTAAGATGCACATGTTCCACTGGGCCACTTCAGCTCAAACCGTTTTCTGGTATGACGTATATCATACTCGTATATAAGTTGACTGAATCTTTGAAACTGTCTCCTCACTAGAAGAAGGATTAGTTTACGCATTACTTTAAAAGAAAATGTATTTCGACAACAAATGGCTCCATTTGTTATATCAGCTTATTTATACGAAAATGTTTTGTACTTGAAATATTTAGTAATAAATACAAATCTTGCATAAAAAATAAGGCTGTGTAATGTGATACCGACGTCACAATTTAGATTTTAAGAGGACCAAATTACTTGAGTCGGATTCTTCATTTAGTTTAAATATAATTGTATACTATTACATAAACACAAAGTCTTGACGACATTTTGTTAAATTTCTGTCTTGCTCTAAGACTCTGTTTACTCTTTCCGTCTTCTATTTGTATGTAGCGTATTTTTTATGTGTGTGTTAAATAAAAATTATATAGATTTGGACTTATTCGTTTAATCATTCCAATTAATTTAACCATCCACTATTAGTGTTTTACAAATAACCAATAAATGTGAATAAATTTCATCATTATCATTCAAAAACACACGTCAACGTTACGATTTAGATTCTTATCCCGTTTATTTGTGATTGACGTTGAGCATTTTTATTATTATAGTCATTAAATAATATTGGCCCTTTCGTTCGTCCGGCCACCAGTCTGACGTCAAAGTTGCTTCGGAATGCTTACGTTTGGTTGAAGCACTTGCAAATGCTCGATGGTGTTGATATACATATGCATTAACGAAAATCCGAATCATCCGACACGGGTTGTGAGATTGATTGATTAAGCCACACTGAACGAATAATCACCATAAACTTCATTATGTTGAGGCATTTCATGAAACATTAGCACATCATCAATAAAGAAGACATTTATAATATTCATTTAACAATTGGTTTAAAGCTTTATGACAATTTAATGTATATTTAGCATCCAGAAGTGAAAACTGATGTTATAAGAACCCTGAATTGGTTATTCATAAATAGAACACCAAATCATATAAATTGATGCAAATTACTCACTCAATTACTTTTTAAATCCAAATAACACATTTCAACACATTACAAGTCATAAGTCGCGCCAATAATTAATTAATTTCTTTACCGTTATGTGCACTAACAAGATGGCGGCGATTAAAATTAGCGCTCGTCTTTTTTTTTTTTTAATAATACTGTTGTATGGACCAAAGTGTCTCCTAATTGTATATACTTTGTTAATGTTACTTCACATATTTAATTTGTAATAAATCATTTTGGATTTTTCAGGTTTTTGTTTCTTGCGTCAAAAATATTTTCAGCTGTTCGGAAAATGAAATGGCGTCTTCAATTTGACTTCAAAACAGATAGGTTGCCTCATGTGTTTTTGAATGCACGTTTTTTTTATTTCATAATACGTACTTTAAATTTTAGTGAGTATTTAGCTGGTAAAATTAATTTAGGTGTATTATAATATAACATTCTAATTTATATTATATATAACTAGGTGATAATAATTCATGAAATAAACATATTAAAAAAGTCTATGACTAATCTAAAAGAAATAATAAATGCAATTAACGAATTATTCGTTATACTAAACGCAATAGTATAATTCCACAAATGTGCTATTGAAAACGCTCACAAAACAATGTTTGAATAAGCTCTCAGCTAATCGTTCAACAAATGATATGATGTGATGATATGTCGTGATGTTTGTGTAGAAATACAAACAACTTTTGACAAATTATGTTTGCTGTTTAGACGTAATTTAACTGGTATGATTTTTATTTGTTTTGTTGGGCGGACTGACAAAAGGGCCGCGTGATGGTTACGGGTCGTCGTCCATAGACTTTGGCACTGATAGCGGTAGCGGTGATGAAGTGATGAGTGGGTGTTTGCGAAACCACCAAGTATGATTTATCTTCAATTTTGATCGGGCAAAGAGTCGATCGGGCTTAGTATTAAATATGTTTATTTAATACAGCATACGTTACTGACAATTAACAAAACGGTAAAAACCAATAAAAAAATATATCGGTACCTTCATATAAATAAATATAAATATGAGATTTAAGTTTTTAAGTTATTAAGCTTAAACGGACACAAACAAAAACTAATGATTCCAACTCTGAGATATATTTATGCAAGCAAACATGCGTGCATGTATGTTCATATTATATTAGTCACCGTGGTAGGTTTTAAACTACCTAAAAATATCGATGTGAAAAATTGCAGAGGATTATCAATTCATCATTTTTTAAATTATTGAAATGGGATGTTATTGATGGCTTGTTAGTTAGTTAATTGCATTAACGACACAACTCTTTCCTAGGTAAAAAAAATCTAGAAGATTTTGACATTCAGATATACGTTGTAAATTCTCAATGATAAATATTCATATTGATATTACAATAACGAACATCGCACAAGTCACATTACAAATACATCAAGGTCTACGTACATCTATTAATATATGGACTCGAAATGTACACAATACTGAGAAGAGCGTTCAGCATTACTATTCTAGAAGAACTGATTTCATTACTCACCCGTGAAATGTTGACAGTCGACTTATGATGATACGATATTTTGATGCGTGTATTCTTGTAATGTTATAATTATTATGTTTAATGTCGTATATATTATTTGCGACTTTCGAGTATGTTGTTACAGAATAGCCAAACAGAAACTTTACATAGTTTTTTGTTGCAGATCAGTTGTATGTTTTTGTTATCTACATATATTAAAACAAAAATTAATATTTGGTGGCTCTTTTTAGAATAGTTTAGTGGGCACTGATAACTGTAGTATAGGAAATTGATACGTTTACCCAATATTTGATTACTAAAAATTAAAGATTTAGTTTCATTAAAATTACGGAAATACAGCGTAGAATGTAGAATGGCCGAATCATATACGATACAATATAATTTAATTGTAAACGTACGTATCGTATCGAATCGTGTACGGTACGTGTAAGAAACAACCAAGTTACCAACCAAAAATCTTTATTCGCTATAGAAGCGTTACACTTATTTAATGATTGTTATGATAAGTCTACCACGGTTCGTTTCAGAAATAAGAACCTCAGATCTGAAATGAACCGGCGAAAGAAACTCAGTGGGATTCTTTTTTTTATATTCAACTGACAGACTTAAGCCCTTTTTCCATTTGAGGAGATGGTTTAGAGCTTATTCGACCACACCATTCTTCATCTCGCTGCAAAAACACATTTACGCGTTTCTAACGTGAAGTATGTAGTGAAGGGACTTACCAGCAACGACTGCGCCAGAATACTTACCAAAAAAACCATTAATATCTACTCCGTCTTGGGATGATATCTCCGAAAATATTAACAATAGAGAAAAAAGTTTTAAATTAAAAACATAGGAAAATGGGGAACAAAAAAGGTTTCTACTATTTTGAACGAGAAAACTCAACGTTTCTGAGATATTTGCAAAAATACGTTTTTTCAAGATGGCGGCTAACGCTCGACTAAAACTTAGTTTTATACTTAGGAGGCACGGAGCTCCCTCTAACATAATCCAATCGAAAATCGAGTAGCGAGATTATATGCAGAGCGAACGCATTTTGATGCTAAAATTCCTGAACTGTTATCTATCTATACTACTATATAAATCTATTGGTTCTGCCTGTACATTTTTTTTTCACTGTGTGTGTGTGTTTGAGTTTGCGCGCGCATGTGTTATTATAGTAATAAAATAATTTATTATATTTTTATTAATTATATGCGGGTGAAAACGCGAGGCACAGCTAGTTACTTATATTCTTCTGTTTCCATTGAAAAAGATAATCCTTAAAATTATTCATCAATATTCACAATTTCTTATAATTATAAATATCTGTGAAATAGTTCCGTTTGGCAAATAGTGTGAAGCAATGTAATTATGTAGTTAATACATAAATTGCGATTTACGAGCAATAATTATGATTTGATAACCTTACGTCCCTTCTTATGATAGTTGTTTTGTGCTTGATTAGTTAAACAATATTGTGTCTCTTTCTCTCGAATGACAAACCAATAATTGCAGAAAGAGACAAATCGCTGCTAAGCAAAGTTTACAAGTATGGTCGTTACTGATTAATCGATACCTATTATAAACCGTAATAAGCGTACTTGAGATATACTCTCTATTTTAATACTAATGTAGTATGACCACATATAGTATATTTTACTCTTATTTAAAAACTATATTATACATATTTTTTTTTAATATATCCGTAATTTAATTATAGCTTGGGCAGCGTACGAGTCGCAAGCGTGCGGACCGGAATTTTCTCTCCAACACACAACACATACAACATCCATTGTATTTAAAAACAATTTAACTAAACAAAGTATAATTCGTTTAAGAAATATTTCGAAATATACAAATAAACGAGTAAAAACTGACAAGGCGTTGTGAGATGTATTAGCACAGCACAGGCGAGTTGATAAATTGGCGAATATTTATAATGATGTCTCAATCATTAATTAAATAGCGCGAGATAAAATCCGTATCTAAATTATACTCATTCAAAACCACTTGCTTAATATAAACCACAAATCATTTAACGTGCTATTTACATTAACATTTTATTTAAAATTTACTGTCGTTATAAACATATTTCATGAGCAAAATTTAATTAAAGCCTTTATAAAATATGTTGTAGCAACTTTGAAATTATTAATAAGCTGTTACTTACACGGAGACATAATTTTGTTGTGATTAATATTTATACAAAAGTTTTCTCAAAATTTCGATTAAAATGCATGTACATTATATAAGTTTATATGTTATAGAAAAACGATATGTTGAATTCATGAAGTTTACACAGGCTCTATTCCTCGATCGTATTGCCGTTGCGTTCATATTTCGGTATATAAGCTATACAAAATATTATATAGTAGCGTTTCGCACACAGTTTCACCCACATAGTGTGTTAAATAAAAATTCTATAGATTTGGATTTATTCGATATAATATAATTGTATACTATTACATAAACACAAAGTCTTGACGACATTTTGTTAAATTTCTGTCTTGCTCTAAGACTCTGTTTACTCTTTCCGTCTTCTATTTGTATATAGCGTATTTTTTATGTGTGTGTTAAATAAAAATTATATAGATTTGGACTTATTCGTTTACTCATTCCAATTCATTTAACCATCCACTATTAGCGTTTTACAAATAACCTTATTATATAATAACCTTTTATACTGTGTGTATGAATAAAGAAAGTATAACTACAACGTACAAATGTTCGTAAAAATATACACATTCAATAATTAATAATCATGCAATAATATAGCCACTCAAATAAAAACTCATCAAATCCCTAAAATATAAATCATATCTTACTTTTAATTACAAAATGAGTCTTACACATGTAGGAGTTTATTTTCTGTTACTGGCCGCTTGGACACATAATTAGAAACATTTTAAAAAAGCATCCATAGCTCGTTGTTTTTTTTAAATTGGAGAATAATATTTCTTTCTTGGCTTTTTCTATTATTTTGGCGGCAATTCAAAATTTAATCTGAATTTTATTATGTTCAAAATGGCCAAAAATAAAAGTAGTGACACGTCAACTAGGCAAATCATGGTTAATTTACATATAGCTCATAAGTGGGCGTACAGAAGAATAGCTGAGCATTTAAATTGTTCTGTAAAGAAAGTTTTTATTGCGATTGTTCATTATAAAACACATGGAACTGTTGAAAATGTTCTTAGAAAGGCTCGGCCAAGAAAATTCTCTCCCAGAGAAGATACGCTAATCGTTCGTGTTGCTAAAAAAGACCCAAGTAAAGGCTCCAATCAGATTAAAAATAAAGTTTTTTCGCCTGATGACCCGAGAAACATATCGTCAAGACTGATACACCGAAGATTAGTGGAAGCTAAATTGTTTGGAAGAATCTCTCGAAAAGTACCGCTTCTTACCAAGCAACACCGATAGAAGCGATTATTATTCGCTAATAAATATATTAATTGGAAGGTACGAGAATGGAAAAAAGTGTTATTTTCAGATGAAACAAAAATAAATATGGTAAATTCCGATGGAAAGCGCTATGTTAGACGCCCTGTAAACAATGCTTTTAATTATAAATACACAAGGAGAACAACATTGGACCCGTTCGGAAGATTGAAGGTACAATGGATCAATGGCAATACAAAAATATCTTAGAGCACACAATGATTCCCTACTCGGACGATCATTTGCCTATAACCTGGATCTTTCAGCATGACAATGACCCTAAACACACGGCCAATAGCGTCAAATGTTTCCTTAGCGAACAGCGTATATCCGCTTTAGACTGGCCAGCAAATAGTCCGGATTTAAACCCGATCGAAAATCACTGGTATATTTTTAAAAAGAAAGTCTCAAACAAACGTAACACCAGTCAAAACGAACTATATGAAGCATTTGTTGAAGCATGGAATTCAATCCCCCTAGAAAAATGTATGAAATTGATTGAATCAATGCCACGTCGTTGCAGTGTTGTTATTGAAAATAAGGGATACGCCACTAAATATTAATTATAACTATTGGTAGGCTATGGATAGTAGATATTTCGTAAAGAACCATTAATTAATACAATATTTATTTTATTCCATTGGATTTGAAATAAAATAATCGCTCAAAAGACACCAGTCTCTCACAAAGGAATGTGAACATTGTCAACAATATAACTCAAATTACCTGTAATTTTCCTTTGTGGTGAGAAAAATAAATAATCATTTCATTTTATTTCATTTCAAATAATTATAATGACTTATTGTCACATAATTTAGATTATTTTGTTTAGTATCATGAGGAACAATTATTGTAAAAACATCTGCGAAGGAAAACACAGCAAAAATCTAGTTTGGAATGCAGGGCTTGTACAAGAATTGTAAACAAAACCTGTGTACAATTAAATAATATATATGTTGAATGAGCCCATAATAAACGGATGGACAAGATAGTTATCTTGATGTAGTTATAGAAAGTTGTTTCTTCATTGTTACCATCTTATAGATTCACGACCGTTTTGCCGTTTCAAAATTTCCATACGAAATTAATGGCGTTCAAAGATATTTAATATTTGTTGTAAGATGAATATATATTATATGTACGTAGTTAAAGTTTTTGGGCGCTAATAAATAATTAATCGGTAAACGCAGTGAAGTGCAATGACTCAGAAGAGAGATACGAGTCACTATCAAATAAACATATTCGTGTTTATTTGCAAGCTGAACCACAGAAGCTAACTACGGTTCAGCTCCTTTGTGTAATTTGTCCAGTGAACACTGATATTGAGACTAGGTTACTCGACCAAATTCTATTTAATGTATTGAAGACTCATATTCAATTTACTGAAAATGATTTCAGTGGTACTTGCCTGGGCAACACACGATTATCGGTTAAGATTTAAGCGTTCTCACCGCCGGGCCATCCCGGTTATACACAGAATTCACAAGCTGATAAATAAACGTAATTGTTTGTGATATGTTCGGCTTGGCATATTCTCTGTTCCGGTCATCATATCAATACCAAAATAATAACATTAATAATAAGAATATGGATTTCAATAAGATTGTTATATCGCAATACAACAATTGTTATATCGGTTTATCTTTAAGTATACGAAATTAAACAAAAAGCGTATAAAATAAATATTAGAGTTTAGTAGATTTGAAATTAGAAGTAATTTTCATAAATCTTAATAATGACTTTTCAAGCCAAAATAAATCCTAATAATATTATAACATATGTTCTGAAATATCGTATCGTATATAATCTATCTGAATTTATATTTATATACAATTATTTGATTGATCGTTATAGTGACAATTTCGTATTATTTAGCACCAATTATATATTTAAGTTTAGAGAGTTCTTTGTTGCTAAAATATAATATGTAATCAAGAATATATATAGTTACCTATAAAAATAATAATAATGTTGACATTAATAACGTTGACGAAACCTATGCCTTCATACTTAAATATTAAATGTATAAATTATCTGTTTATATCTACAAATTGTTGAACCCGAGCAGGTCGCTAGTTGTATATATTTAATTAAATAATTAAAAAGAATAATTATTCTCGGTTGTAGCCATCTTACGAACCGCTGGTAGATTTAAATAAGCGATTACATGAATTAAGTATTTATTTATATTCATTTTTCGATTTTCATACAAGATATGAAGTTTAACTGAAAATTTTATTAATTTAAGGATGATCCGCGAAGCTTTTAGTTTTAGTTATTTTGTAAAATGAAAAATTACAATTAATTTATAACCGTTCAAAACTAAAATAACTTTAAACACTTTAATGTTAAACAAACAATTTCATTCAGCACATCTAGAATAGATTTTTTTTTGGAATAACGTCCATATAGATGCCAAAATTCGTATACAAAACATGTCATCGGCTACAATGAAGTTAAATTTGCAATTGTAATTAATGGTGTCGGACGGTCACTTCAATTAATAGGTGAATAAAACGCTCATATTTTATGTAATTATCGCCGTTCACTTTAATTTTCACCTTTATATTCATATCACGCGTGATTGCATTTATGATAAAAACTTAAAATATAACAAAACAAACAATCGAGATGGCTTGATGGATGTATGGAAGATTTCTGGTACAGCCCGGCCAAGGACCACTGCTTTTCTTCTACTTTATTAATGCTTACAATATATTTATTTCATCCCAATATTGTTAAGTCATTTAAATATT
The DNA here is from genome assembly GCA_905220585.2 of Nymphalis polychloros. Classification (NCBI taxonomy): domain Eukaryota; kingdom Metazoa; phylum Arthropoda; class Insecta; order Lepidoptera; family Nymphalidae; genus Nymphalis; species Nymphalis polychloros. The sequence continues at coordinate 11,071,932 of HG992253.1, read as the reverse complement.
ACATCATATGATTACCTGTTTTAGTTGTTAATTTTAAGTTCAATAAATAAACAAATCTTGAGCTGGAGGCTGAAGGCAAACGTCGTGACAGATGCATTTATCGGTCACATCCCAGAATCTGCATCGGAGCGTCCTATATAATAATTTAAATGCGAAAATGAATTTATTTAAAAGTTTGCCTACTTATTGTTACGGGTAATAAAATGGATATAGACATAGAGTTCCAAACCTTCCCCTCAAAAAGAGGATAAGCTATTTCTCTCGACTGTTACCATTACAAACGGTCGGTACAATAAACAAAATCAAGTTAAGAAATAAGAGAGCGTTACTATATAATTCGTTTATTATCTTAATTAAAACATTAATTGATCATTTTGATCAGTATTGTATTAACACTAACTTCGTTAAATTCTATGATCTATGATATTTCGTTTGGTTTGGCAACGTTCAAAGTTATTTATTTATAAAAAATTATAACAGATATCATTTAAATTTCCTTTAATCTTTATTTTTTTAATTATAACGTTGAGTTAAAGATGAAAAAAAAGGTTTGCAGTTAAACTGCTGTACGAAATTAATATTCTTAAACATTAATTTTAATAATAATTCGTCGTACTAAGTTATTAACATTTGAATAATTGTGTTTTATACAGTAAGTGTTGTGAAATGGACAACATCTAGATAAATTACAATAAAATATTTACATTTATATTTAATTCAACTTTCATTCTATCATATTATCTATAAACATAAAGTTATAATTTCCAAAGCTAATAATAATGTTTGTTAAGACGACTGTTTTTTAAAAATATTTATACGATCTGAAAACACCTATTAATTGTACTGAACTGAAATGTAGATTTACATTTTAATTTTTTTCAACTATTTAAAATTAATTCAAGATCATAATAACATGTTCTAGGAACCATCTTTGCTTATATATATTTATATTAATCAAACTATAGTTTTAAAGCCTTGGGGGATAAAGTAATGCGCCAGACAGAGCAGTGAGAATTGGAGCAGCGATTTGTGGCAGTGACGCAGCGCAGTACGCGCGCGGCTGAGCGCTACATGCGGCCACGTCTTGCGCGAGCACCCACGCCATACGACGCAGTAGTTGTCCTGCTTGAGCTGAACAAGCACGTCCAGCCATTGCCACGCATCCAACAAATGCGTCACGAGCACTAAAACAAAAAAGAAAACTATAAACAACATATGTGAAATGTATCCATTAAAGTTACATTGATGCTCCCTGCACCCTCTGTTTTTTTTTAATAAGTATTTTTACAAGATTTTTTTTTATTTAGATCGGTGCAGCTGTAGTGGTACCTTCGACTTATTATTGAAAAATATATATTTTTAAATGATTTAACGATTTTTTTAGGTATTAATGGGTATAACCATAACATTCTATTTTCACCCGCACCAAAACTGTGAGCGAAATTTCAACTGTTCAATTTTCACAAAAGTGAATATGGATTCAAATTGCATTTCAAGTTCGGGTCACACATACTTAGATGACTAAATAGTAACAAGATTAGTGAATATTTTATTCGAATAGTTAAAGCGTACATAAGAAATACGATAGAGATAGTTATCGACCACCCACGCCGTTTTTGAATAAAAATAATATTTGCAAAGAAAAGTCCGTGAGAATACATTTCTGACTTGGCTGACTTGCTTTGTAAAAATCGATGTAACGTAAAATTATTTGTTATACTTTATAAGCGCGCCACTTGTAGAGGTTTTTCTATTGTGATATTTTTAATGATACTTTATTATTTTCAATGTAAATGTATACAAAGCGTTTGATATTTTTAGGTACATTTTGTTATACCAGTGTCAATAATATTCAAATAGTGATGGATGTTCACAAAAGTAATTATAAAAAAACTTGACATATCAAAAGCAGCATTTTCGAACCATAATATTCGAACTTTTTAATATAAATTCCACGAGATAAAAACATAGACATTTTAATAAACATTTTTTTAAATTTGTTGTTGTGCTTTAGTGAAATTCTTTAATTTTACTTGTTAAAGCCAGGCACTCAGATTCTATCGCCAAATAGGTACACTTATTATTGTAGTGTTTATTGTAGTGTTAAAGGGCCAGTGTAACTACAGGCATAAGTAATATAACGATGAAAAGTGACGGTTAACATTTCTTACACTGTAATTGTTTAAGAATAGTGGAGACTACTTGCCACCTAGTGGTTCATTTGTAAGTCTACCTACCCACTTTATATTAAAAAAAAGCCTTTGTGGCGTTTCTGCAAAATTAATCAGCTTCGTCGTTTAATCAAAATAACAAAGCGAGCAACATCTTAAGTCAAAACTTTCTGTTTCTTATTAACAATTGAATCGAATGAAAAATTACAAACATTTTACGATAATAATAATTTATAATTTAAAGAAATATAATAAAATTAATAACGTCTTACCACGAAATCGAATGTATTAACTTTGTTTGTTTAAATTTTTTAAATAAAGTTTATTAATTCAATGTAATATTTCTACTGATAAGTAACAAAAAATGACATAAGATATAACAAAATATCCCTGATGGAACATGTCTCGAGCAAAAATAAATATTATGATTGACTTTTGTTGTTTTTAATATAAGGGCCCAGATTATTCTGTTCACAATTCGTCTACATTTATTATAACCTAACGGTCCCCACAATTATCCGAAAACATAGATACTCATTTCAAAGCTTACGATAATTTATATATTTAAATTTGAAATATGTTACATAGTTAAAAGTTAAACAATGAGCAAATTCCAACACATCAATCGTGTTACTTGGAATTTCAAATAAGTTCAAATAAATAAATCATTTTGCACGAATAGATGTCAGATTCAAAGTAATTCCAATATTAACTAATTTAATGTCAAGCAATTTTACATTATATTTTCAATCGCGAAAACGCTTAAATTTTGTGGCTCTTCTCTCGTAATGATACATTTAACATTTGGTTACTTCAGAAATGTGCTTAATCAGTTTTTTCGACACTGGCATAAATTAATTTCGAGACAAAAAGTCAGACATGACAATATAGTTATTGTCATCGTATATTGTGTGACAATAAACAGTATATAGAGTAATGTAAATGTAGAATGTGTTTTATATCTTGAGTTACTTTATTCAAAACTTACTAATATTATAAAAAAGTTTGTATCAACAAGTAAGTGTATGCTTCAATGTTGAATAAAGTATTTTGATTTTGTGAGGATAGATGGATGGATCATTATTAATCTTTCAATTAACTAATTAGATTTGAATGACATTTTGAATAGAGATAGCTCATACCTTGACTTGATACACAGGCTACGTGTATCAAGTCAGGGTATGAGCCCCTCCTCACACGCAGGCATAGTCATCCACCGTCGAAACAGATGAATCTGAATGCAATTTTAAAAGTATTTAACAAATTACCAGCATAGTTCGGTGTTCTTGTTGAAGTAGACTAAGTTTTGAGAGCGCTCAGTGATGTCGCGGATAGCAAGTTGCAGCTCATCAACACACTGTGACCAGTCAGGTGATACCAACGCCCAACATGTTGGCTCCTTTAGAAAATCTGTACACAAAATGTTAAATACATCCCTTGTGTGTAAAGTGGTACAGGCCTAAGAGACATAAATTCTTAGTTTCCATGGTTGGTGGTGCATTGGCAGAGAGAGGTTAATTTTTCCTTAAGAGACAACGTTTATGGTGGAGTGATCACTTACCATCAGGTGGCCCAGTTACCAGTCCAACTACGTCACGCTGATCCACTGCGCGTTGGTGGATTTACATGCGGCTTAATTTCACCAGACACGTCATGCAATTCACATAGCTCGAGTTTGATTATAAAATCTAATTAAGTTTCGAGTTGAATTAATCTGTTAAATTTATTAACATAGAAGTTGATGCACTATAAGGTAAATTAATTTCTGAAATCAAACAAATTTTGTGTAAAATAAGTCTAAAACATTTAAATTTCGATAAAAGAACTTACCTTTCCGTAGCGCTGTTTCATTGGTACACAAATATCGCATTAGTGCTCGCGCGCCACCAATTTGTTGCTGTACCAATTTCTGACCATCAGTTGGTAGACACCGCTTAATCCATGTATCCATACACGACATGCCCGTTTGATATGCCCTAATGTATAATAAAACCACATTACAAATTTTTATATGTTGGGGATGGTCTGAATATGAAACCGAAGTGTTGGTAGCACTATCGCACTGTCATCAACGCTAGGACATGCCATTTTTTACATTTAATAATAGTTATTGTAATAAACAGTGATTTATGTATTTGACTTTTGATTGCTTAATAACCCAAGTACTTGCCCGCAAAATGTCCAATAATGATAACCATTTCGACATACCCGATATATATATACATATATATTTATCGATAGCATAGATATACAGTACAGAATAGAGTACAGGACTCTCTTAAAAGTGTACAGTTCGTCCGCGACTATATTCATAGGTAATATAAAAAAAACATGTAATCTAAATTTCCAATTTAGTTATCTAAATTAGAAATACTGCTAAGTCACCTAATAAATTGAATTCATACATTGAACCATTCAGTCTTCAATTTCAACCGATTTTGACCTCTAAGCTTAAATGTAAATATAGTCCTAAGTCTCTCAGAGGCGTAAATGAAACGTAATTTGGAAAGCACTTTATATAAAAATATTGAAATTCTAAATAAGGCCCCCGTCCCCGTCTTATTGCCTCCACTGGTGACAGGAGGACTGGTTCGTTATCCAGAGAATCGGAATTGCGATTCAAAGGTAAAGCTAGCATTCTTACCATCATTTCACGTGGTCCCGATTTGTACATTAAATATTTTTAATTTTTATTTCTATATATATTTTTAATGTAAATTAAAAAAAAAACAGGTACGGTTTTCGGTTCTCGATTGCCACCCCATCGTTATATATTAAACATATAAGTTCCTTCATACCGATTTCGTCCACTGTGGCCAATCTCAAGAGAGATTAACCAACTGCGCAGGAGATATTATAGCGCACAAGTGTGTGCGCAAACAGAGGTGCACTCTCTTTTCTTTAGCTCTCATAATCCGATGGGACGGCAATCCACGACACGACACGACCGGAAAGAGTTCAGGCGCAGGACCAACGGCTTAACGTGCTTTCCGAGGTACGGGAGTGTACACACTTCCACCTTCCAGACTCCGGGCTGCTACTGAGAATTTTCTGACAGAAAAACCCAATAACTATTTATTGGCCCGACCTGGGAATTGAACCCAGGACCACCGGGTCTGCGGCCTTATATCTAGCCACTAGACCAACGAGGCAGTCATATAGTTAGATATTATACATTTAGTTAGATATTGTGCACCATATCTCTTGTCCAGCTTCTTCCCGCTATCACGGTCAAGATTCATATGTTTTATCCACCTGGTTATCTTACTTTCTTATAAATTTTGAGCGAGTTATAGGAGAGTCGGTGCTCATTCCATGCATATATCGCCAATGTTTGTCTTCTATTACTTTTACGAATATTTTAAGTGATATGTGATTTGTAATTTGTATCATGTAATAATTAATTCTCATATAATATTATATGTACTTGTGTAAGAAAGTTTAATTTGCCTGCATTTTTGTTAGTATAATAAAATATATGACGAGAACTGTATTACGAGACAACATACTGTTCGAAACATGTCTTATGTATTTGTTATTTGCAATCTCATTGTATTGGATTTAAAGAAATAAGAACTAGAAATATTATTTGAAGAAAAGTAGTTACTCGTTAAAATTAAGTTGAGGTGACTCAGTGGTTTTAGCACGTAAATCTTAGCCGATGATTACGGGCTCAAATCCAAACATTCTTTTCTTTTTATCACACCGATTCGGTGGTTGCAACGCTAAGTGGTAATTGATGGATGCACAAATATTCACATATGCATTCGACTAAAACGACATCTACAGATATTTCCATTTTACCGGATTATACGCGACAACTTAACATAAAAAAACATATTCTTAAACATATACTTACAGGCAATGAGCGTCTAACTCCTCTCTTGTACGAGGCAAGCCGACGGGCGTGCGCGGTGTCATGTCCACGCATGTCTTTAACTCGCTCGGATCGCAGCTGTCATCATTTACTTGTGCTCCACCACCATCTGAAACGAAGTCACGCTCACGACCTTTTTCTTAAAAGACTGTAATGGACAGAGAAAGCTCTGCTCAACCGGTACATATATACACAAAGTTATATACACAATAATGTACTAAGGTACTTAGGTATACTGCAAAACAGTAATAAGATCCATAAGATCAAATTCAGTTTTCAATAATTATTAAATAATTAGTATTTAATAGTATTAGTTTATTATTAAAGGCAATTATAATATATTAAAATATTACATCTGAAATCGAATATTTATTTTCATGTAATTGGTTAATCTGATGTTAAGTGGTTTTCACCGCCCATTATCACATTGGCACTTTATGAAATATTAACCATTTCTTACATTGTCAATGTCGCATCATCCTTAGGACCATCAATTGGCTAACTATTATCTTAAAAAAAAAAGAAACAGCTATAAGTCAAACTTATTAAGTCCAGAATGACGTAAAGAAAAAATAGAAATATCATATTCTTTGTTGTCCATATACATATATGTACAACAAAGAATATAAATCTATTCCATATCATTATTTTTTATTGCTATATATCTTTTTGACCTTCAAAGAGAGTGTCGGGTAAAACTGATACAGAAGGGAGATTACTTAAAGGATTAAGCTTTGCGGCCATTGAATAACGTCGCCTGTGAATCTAGCTTACAGCTTACGTCTTAAATCATACATCTCATGAATCATACATCCTCCTAGAAGTTATGAACTCAAAAGTTATTTAAAACGAAATTAAAGTAAGCTATTGTATAGAAAGTATCTTAGTTTGTAAATAAATTCTACGTATTATTTCAACACAACAAAGAACTTTGGCTTATGCCAAAATTCAATTTGAAATTTCAGATATGGCATAAACTTAGTTGAAAACAAAATGTGTTTTTGTCTCATAATTTTTATTTGTTTATTTTTATAGCAAAGTTGGACGAGCATATGGGCCACCTGATGGTAAGTGGTCACCAACGCCCATAGACATTGGCATTATAAGAGATGTTAACCATCGCTTACATCGCCATCGCGCCACCAAACCTGAAAACCAAGATGTTATGTTCCTTGTGCCTGTAATTACACTGGCTCACTCACCCTTCAAACCGAAACAAAACAGTACCAAGTTCTGCTGTTTTGCGGTAGATAATCCTATAATAATAATAATAATATCCTGGGACATTATTCACACACGGTCATCTGATCCCACACTAAGCAGAGCTTGTACTATGAAAACCAGACAACTGATATACTTACATAGACTACTTTTCTTTTGTAAATAAATACTGATATAGATAATTACACCCAGACTCAGGACAAACAGACATGTTCATGCACACAAATGCCTGTCCTGGGTGGGAATCGAACCCACGACCTGCGGCGTGAAAGGCAAATATCTTACCAAGTACGCCAACAGGCTCGTCAAATCTGACGAGATATACATATATATATATAGAGCCTTGCACAAAACTCTACCACCAAGTAAAAAAAAAAATGATAGACTAATAAAAATAAAACATATTTTAAAAATGCATTTGCAAAATATTATTGGAAGTTGTAAAATGAAACGAAATCCTTATGAATAAATACCAGTAATCTTATGTGCTTCCATAATTCCATGCCCAAAGAGAACCTGGAACCTTACACTGGCTCACTCACCCTTCCAACCGGAATATGATAATACTGCGTATTATTGCTTGGCCAACCAAGTTAAGGCCAAAGCCAGACCAAGTGTTTGTTGTCTTAGACGCTCTCTTAACTTCGATAATCCGACAGGAAACGTATAGAATCAATTACTCTTAGGGATTTTTTATTTAGAACAAAAATAAAATTGTGTAGTTACAATTATGACCATTTCAAGTTTTTATTATTGATTTGGTTTACTCAGATTTCATTGTCGTATTTAATAATAAACACGTTTAATACAAATGTACAAATGCACAAATGTGTGCATATGTGTGTGCGGTCGCACTCGCATAGGCACACAAAATGAAAGTTCATAACATAAATTAAACATGGCTCTAATTTTTGCCATAATTATAAACTTATATTTTCCTTGTTATTAAATTTCCCATCGTCATGGAACGAATGCTTCGCGTTTGACATATTTTTCTGCAAATAACAAAAGTAACCTGAAATATATTATAATAATAAATTATGAACAGTTTATTAAAATGTTACGCTAGGCAAATCGTTGTTGTATATCCACTTATAGCCCAGTAGCCCAAAGAAAAAACATGAAATTTTTAAGCTACATGGTCAGCGGCACGAGATTACTGCGTGATGTCATTGACTGCAACATTGACGCCACTTTGCAGTGGGCCTATCGGGCGGGGAAGATACATTTATCAATGTATAAAATTGTCCGATTTTATTTCAAAATACTGCTATTTCTTGTGTTTGCTCTTTGTCTTCGCAGAATGCATTTAGTAATCTACATATAAATAAAAGTTAAACAAAATTTTCACAAATAAGGTTGGTTATCAGTTAGCGATTTATTTATAACTGAATTACTAAAAGTATGCGTCGTATTGTTTTAGATGTCTGCGTTTTTGGACCCTATCACAACATGAAATAATATGTCCATACTTAATTTATTTGCTGATAAGAAACGATATAGAATTTCGAATAAATATCTGTGAAATTGTAACGTACACTAATGCTGTAAAGAAGAGGGATGTTACAATGCGCTTATCTCTGGAATCTAATCTTTTCCAACTAATAATTAAGAGCACACTGACAAAATTCGTATGTGTGTTAATAATCCATATTACGTAATTAAAATTTCGTCTATTTATAAGAGATAATCTCCTGACTCTTATTAAAACCTCTTTGATTATTATTAAAATATTTGTTTTTTGTAACTTGATATTTTGATTTGATTTATTTTTGTGCTATGTGTGCATGTTGCCTTATTTTTCATGTAGTTATCATCTGTAATTAGAAGGAGGAGGTACCACTTCTTCTTCTTCATTTTATCAACTGAGTGATATCATGGACATGTGATCTAATAAATAAATAATCTGCCTCGTTGGTCTAGTGGATAAGGCCGCAGAGCCAGTGGTCCTGGGTTCAATCCCCAGGTATTTTACAGGCCAGTAAAATGTTATTGGGTTTTTCTGTCAGAAAATTCTCAGTAGCAGCCCGTAGTTTGGAAGTTGGAAGTGATTACACTCCCGTGCCTCGGAACGCACGTAAAGCCGTTGGTCCTGCGCCTGAAGTCGTGTGCCGGTCGTATCGGATAGCCGTCTCATCGGATTATGAGAGCTAGGGAAGAGAAAGTGCACCTGTGTTTTTGCACACACTTGTGCACTATAATATCTCCTGCGCAGTTGACTAACCTCTGTTGAGATTGGCCGCCGTGGCCGAAATCGGTCTGGAGGACATTATATTATTATTAAATATATTATAAATAAATAAAAATAAATGAACACAACCTTAACTACAACACAAATATATTTGAAGAAAACTTGTTATTTAGTATTTAGCATTAACAAAGGATTTGAACAGATAGTTGCGCCATAATCTTTACACGATCATTCTGTTGATCATTCATACTTTTAAACTCTTTAATTTTTTATAAAACAGAAAATGAACTTATTTACTTTCAAAAATAGCAAATATACATTATTTACTTAACGCTATCATCGCACGGTGACACGTTTTAGCAGAAACATTATTTATGACCATTTCATATGATACATACATACATTATACAAATGATTTTTTAAACCAATTACACAGATTATCAATTTAACAAGTCGTATTTTAAAAATAAATTAAAAGTAAAAAAACCTTTTTAAAATAAAAGCTTTAATTTAATGCGCAGTTGCAAGATTCCACCCGAACAAATTACAGACATTGTAAGTTAATATAAAGCTTGTAATAATTATAATTGTGTAGAAAATTAAAGCACTTAAAACAAAAATATACAATTTTTTTATAAGTGACCTTAAGTTAAAAATAAAAACAATTATATATTTTTATTGTCTTGAGAAGATGATTAAACTTGAAAGAGGAAATGCTACACAAATTCTAGGTACCATTCCATATGGTTACAATTTCTACAATAATTATTAGTATCGTTTACCTGTAATTAAGCATTTCTTAATTACTAATTATATACGATACCGAGTCAAAGCGAGAAGGCCTATATTAAGAATTATTCCGGTATTGATTATTCCGGGATCGAGTCCATACAAGTACCACTTAATTTCTATGATCTTCATTTGTGCTTACAATTCATTTGCTAAGTGCTTAAAATAGCATTGTGAGGAAACCTGTGTACCAACGCGCATAAAAACAGTGTGATGGGAAAAGCCCTTAGCCCAGCAGTGGGACATTTACAATAATATTAATAGTAGATAATTATACGCAACAATACCATTACCTACTCTACTCACGATATGATCAGTGTACCTAGTGCGAGTTTTTATCTTATTCATTAGCGTTGACGTTAACTGAAATTTGTATGGTCTGTGATCACAGCGTCTTCCACTGACAATAATCGTTATCTTTCTATTAAAGCTTTTTAGAAATATAAGTCATATTTTTACTTATTTATAATAAACAAAAATCGCCAAATACATTGTTCATAACTTCCCACATATGAAATTATAATACGCGATTCAATTTTCATTAAAATTAATCCACTGAGAACAACCAAACAAAAGATTACTTCAAATGACGACCGCATGATACAATAATAACATTATAATTAAAGCGCCAAATTGTGATCAATACCTATTCCGTAGTGCGGAACAATATAATTATTCAAGTTGTAAAGTAGCTTGTAAATGTACCACTGTTGGACTAAAGTGTCCTTGCCTTTTCAGGAGTTAGTAGCTTTATACCACCACGCTGCTCAAATGCGTGTTAACAATGCATGCAGATTTTCATTGGACACATAAAGAGATAATATAATGCTCACAAATTAAGCACATGAAATTTCAGTGGCGCTTGCCTGGCAATTGATTCAAACCATTGGGCCATCTCGACTATCATTAATACTTTGTAATAATTTAAAATGACAAATAATAGAGTAAGATCATAACTTTAGCTTAATTTCTGGAAAAAATTGGTCAGATTAGTCAATATTGTGTCAATAAGCGGTCTCTGTAAAGTCACTTTCCCTTATATTATATAGCCGCAATGAAGTTATGTACATATATAATGTCATATTAATGTGTTGGTGGCAAATCGGATGTCAAAGTCAAAATCTTTGTTACTACAAGCTTACGCTTATAAACTGTCAACATCACGTAAGACCTCAGAGAGCCGAATTGCATTTGTTTTTGCCGCAATAGTCGCTTACAATAAAATTATTAAAACAATATATCTTATGTAAGAGCGCGCATAAAGCTAGCAAAATTTCAGATTTCCTCCGCGCGTCCCTCTCGGTCCGCGATCTCATTTCTATATTTTTTCTATCGACAACGCCCACTAAAATTGTATTTAATTTTTTTCATGTTACACATATTTTAAAAACATTTTCCGTAATCCTATCGCCTCCACAGTGCCGCTGTTTAAAGAAAGAAATATTTAGAGTATGGGTGACATACGACGTGAGATGTGATTTGTCGCGGAAAGAAGATGTAGTAAGCGCCTAAAGCATTTTGCAATTATTTACACTTGCTTATTCACTGCCAACCATCTTCTACCGATTCCAAAATAAACACCTCAAACTGAAACGTGCAATTATCTAAAAAGTCACTGGTTTTTATTATATTCTAAACTGAATTATTCCTTTACAAGGAAACAATGAAAAAACAATCAGATCTGTTTCTGGAAATGAAGTTGTCACATAGAGATTAAGTATATCAAAAGGCAACCTAGAAAAACTTATAACCAAACATTTGGTACAAGATAATATTTATACCGTACGATAAAATAAGAACAGCGTAGTACCGTCGTTTTACTGTTGTTAAATTAATTTAGATTACAATCATAATAAAATACATATACAATTAGTAATTATGGGTGACTGCCTCGTTGGTCTAGTGGCTAGATATTAGGCAGCAGACCCGGTGGTCCTGGGTTCAATTCCTAGGTCGGGCCAGTAAATATTTATTGGGTTTTTCTGTCAGAAAATTCTCAGTAGCAGCCCGGAGTCTGGAAGGTGGAAGTGTGAACACTCCCGTGCCTCGGAAAGCACGTTAAGCCGTTGGTCCTGCGCCTGAACTCTTTCCGGTCCTGTCGGATTGCCGTCCCATCGGATTATGAGAGCTAGGGAATAGTGAGTGCACCTGTGTTTGCGCACACACTTGTGCACTATAATATCTCCTGCGCAGTTGGCTAATCTCTCTTGAGATTGGCCGCCGTGGCCGAAATCGGTCTGGAGGACTTTATTATTAATAATTGATTACATTTAGCGCAACGATATATACATATACATATATGTCGTGTGACTTTGAAATGAACATTCAAATGAATAATTAAAATAACTCAAGCTGTACAATTATGTCATTATCAATTGTTATTATAAGTGATCCAGTGTAATTACAGGCACAAGGGACATAACATCTTAGTTCCCAAGGTTGGTGGCGCATTGGCGATGTAAGCGATCTTTAACAATTCTTACAGTACTAATGTCTATGGGCGTAGGTGACCACTTACCATCAGATGGCCCATAAGCTCGTCCACCTAATTATTCAATAAAAAAAGACGTTTCTTAAATTGCCGCAGAAAGAATATATTGACTTTGTGAAGTTGGAAACTTGCGTGTGAAAAGTTTATCTTAACTTGGATAGATTGGCGACGATAATATCGAATGTATGTATATGTACCTATTGTTATCGCGGAATCACAAACAAATGGTGTAAACATATTGTTACGCAATTTCGTACATACTTTTTAAAAAGGTTTATCGCTGTTTCGGATACTGTGAGGATTATATTCATATAATCCTCACAGTATCCGAAACTGTGAGGATTATATGAATATAATACTGTGAGGATTGTATTCATATAATCCTCACAGTATCCGAAACTGTGAGGATTATATGAATATAATACTGTGAGGATTGTATTCATATAATCCTCACAGTATTGGGAAAAAAATGAATCGCAAGACATTATTGTGAATGCGCCAATGGAAGAAGGACTGTCAGTTACTGTTCTCATGTAGCTGCAAATGATTGCAGGTGCCAGGTAGTATATGAATACTACCTGGCACATGGAAGATATCTGTCCAAGATTTTACGACCAGCTGCGATTCTAAGTAAATTGTTCACAAAGAAGGATACAACTGCCATCATCAACGATGATAGCGACGATGATTAAGGAAGGCAGTGAAAATCTTCATCGGCCAGTAACGTAAATGACACGGCACCAAAAATTGATCGAAACTATAAATCATATTGTAAGAAATCTTTATAAAATTTAGGTAAAATGTGCAAAAAAAATTGTATTTCAATTTTTTTAACTATGCTCCTAGCTATGAAACTCTTCGACCGACTTGAAAAAAATAAATGTCGTAGAAAGGACTATCTAATTGATGAAAACTGGTAATAGTGTATCATGAGCGAGTGGCCGAACCAAAATCACGAAAACTGTTTTTTTTTTCGAGCAGTTCGTTCGTGAGATTGTGTTCTTTATTTGTTCTGTAAATTGCTTTGAATATATTCACAACATATATTTATTTCATGAAAATCGGTCCAGTAGATCCTAAGAAAAAAAATGTTCTCCAAAAATACTATTTGTATTTTTATCTTTGTTCCCAGTGCAGCTACAAGGTTGAAATTTAGGGCGAGCTTGTAACCCATCAGACGCAACTCTTGGCCAAAATTTGAAACGAATGCACATGGGGGCCGCTCTCACCTATTTACCCGGCTATGGCCTTTTTTACGAAATCCCACTTAAATATTAAATTATTTTATTTTCACATGTCATTACTTGTATGATACAATTTTCAACTTTATAATATGTAAGTAAGCTAGTTGAATTTGTCATTATATAGTTACAGAAACATATTATTATACACATACTGTAATGTGTTACAAATAACACAATAGCCAATGTAATGCGACGGAATCAATTTGTTGAGACGTAGTATATGATTATCTGCAGCAAATATCCATAAGTCTTGATCCTTAACCACGTATAACGTCCTATTCTCTTGTATAATATCAAGAATATTACACACTTCAATTATAGACTTACGCGTATTATAGCATCAAAATAAAAACCACTAAGCTTTAAGTTCTAAATATTTTTGTAATTATTATTGCGTTTATCTATATAAATAAATTATTATATATTTTTTTTAAACATGTTAATATTTTTTTATTGTAATATCCAATAACATCTAAATATTCTTATGATTATTTTAATACTTACAAAATATTTGACAATTAACTTTGAATAATAAAACTTACTTGCAATCAAAACAGTTGTAAGCAGAAAAAGGAACATGGTTCCAAATATGTTTTTAATATCCCGTAAATTTAAGCAATTAATTGTTATATCGGTATATTTATCACTAAAACTTTATCTTCGTGAACTTGAAACTTCAGTTAGAAACTTCAACGCGCCCGATTTCAAGTGAAACGTATAACGTCCACCCCAGAGTAGAACTCTCGCTTAACTAACGGGAGCCGTAGCGTCCTGGCCGGGTGGATTGTTCTTGTAAGTTATGCATCAGTGACATAACTGAGTTACACATATTCACTATGAATTATTTCATAAATCGTGTAACGATAAAGCATTTATAGTGTTGTCTTACTAAGTGATGTATTTTTTTTAATATAAGCGTATTGTTTTCTATGTTATTGCTCTTTACTATATACTAATATCGTAAATGCGAAAGTAACTCTGTCCGTCTGTGTGCTTTCTCGGATAACCACTGAATTAATTTTAGTGAAACTTAGAATGAAACATGCTTGAACTCTAAAACCCATAGACTATACACAGCGGGTTTCCTGCTTGCGTCGAGCACGAGATGAAATAAATATAAGCACATGAAAATTCAGTGGTGCCCGGGTTTGAACTCGGAATTATCGGTTAAGATTTACATCTACCATCACTGGGCCTACACTGAGTTAATATGTAATAAATAAGCTATTTACTTTTTCATTTGCCGTAAAATATATACTCCTTATTTAGGTGTCATAACCATATCATGGCTTCGAGGCTACTTTTAAACTTATGACAAGGCGATATGTGTATGTACAAGGATAGGCCGATTGTGTAAAGTTGTAAAAATATCTCAGAGAAACATTAAATTACCTACTAGCTAACCATCCAGATTTCGTACGTGTGAAATAAAGATTTTATATTAAACTAGCAGAGAAGAGCTTAAAATAATAATTGTTTATTTTGGTAAAGGTTAAAATAATCGCTTATTTTTGTTTCAATAAAAAATAGCTACTCTGAATATTGAAGTTAATAGCGAACATATATACTGCTGCGTAATTTCATACAAAGTATTTGTGTTTTCTGAGGTAATATTTAGAAAGTTTGGTAGTAAATCGGTTGGATCGATAATTATTTTCGATCCGATTTCCCAGTGTAATTACAGGCACAAGGGACATAACATCTTAGTTCCCAAGGTTGGTGGCGCATTGGCAATGTAAGCGATGGTTAACATTTCTTACAATGCCAATGTCTATGGGCGGCCATCAGGTGGCCCATATGCTCGTATGCCTTCCTATTCTATAAAATAAAAAACCATATTACATATTGTATTGTGTTCGTTCTGAAACTATAAATGAAAATACAGTGAAAATTTCATATGAAATGAATTAATTTGTAGTAACAACCTTTAAATATCCAAGTGCTGGACTAAGGCCTCCACTCCTACAGAGTTGTAGGAGTTATTGTACCACACTGCTTCAATACAGGAAAGATCAGTAAAATATTATTAATCGAAAATGTAATAATTCGACCGCATAACGTTGCAATTGCATGTCTTCTCCTAATATTTGCACGGTGATCCGCTGTGCGTCCGCGAACGCACGTTGAACCTATTGTTCTGGATTACAATAGAGTAATTGATTTTATACTTAACAACATTTCCATTCAATTTTGTTATTTCATATTATGGTCGCATCCCATACAAAATTATCATGACTCCTGAAAAAATTCAACTACGGCGGTCTTAAAGGAAAGTCAAACTATGCAGGACATAGTGAGTGTGTGCGCAAACCAAATACTTTCCCTTAGTATTTCGATTGGAGGCAATCCAACATGACTGAAAATAATTCAGTGTAGTCTGCCGAACTGACGAACAGAGTAAAAGATTCCTAAATTGTTGATACTGCGAAATTTCTCACAGAAATACCATCAGTGAATTTAGCTATCGGCTGAGTAAAAATATGGAGATTTCGATTATGTCTAATGTTATTAAATTCTCCCCTTAGAATGACCCATTTATTCGCCCGACCGAATTACATTAGACAATAAAATTATGCAAACAATTGAATAAACCTGCACATTCGGATACATTCGGATACTAACCGTCTAAATACAAAATGTATAATATAAATCCGTCTAAATATAAATTATATATTATAATATACCACAAAACGTACTACAACTACTGTATATAACCCTGTATAAATATAGAATCCATCACAGATTATTCCTGGATTTTCTTCTAATCATATAACGAATTCAAACAGTTTTAAATACATTCATAGCATCACTTAAATAACAATAAATTCAACTTATAAGTGAAATTAATTTTACTATTATATTTTACATTTTATCTTATAGCTTACTACTATACAAGATTAATAGTGCGATCCGGCATATTTATCGTTTCTGAATATACTTTAAATTACGCGCTGAATTGTATGACATGCTTTGAACTTTTACGTTTATAATTTTGCACCATGTCGTCACAAAATGGATACGTATTCATTCAGTTCACATTTGCACTTCAAGGATGCATTGATGCTTGTATGAGAACATGAAATTCACGCCTGTTACGTCAATAGTTTAAAAATGTGAGTTAAATTGAGAAGCGCAACAACCGATTTAAAAATATTATTATATTATTTCATTTAGCCGAGTTACCTTGTTATTAGGAATCGGCGGAAAGTGGTATAAAATTTCCCGCTTAATGTTATAAATGCGAAAGTGGGGTTGCTTTTCTTTGTTTGTCACGCTTTCACGTCTTAACAATAACAGATCATCATGAAATTTTACATACGTGTTGTCAGCGGTACAGAAAAGGAGATAGGATACCTATCATCTCCACCGCTCATACGTGTTACGAAAGCCGTGGGTGGTAACTAGTACTTACTAATTTTCATTATGTCATTGCTGTCTCGCAAAATCCCATTTTATGTACTTTATAGTTAAGCACTGATGTATCGTTTAGCTTTTTAACTAAATCTGTCGTAACGACAAATATTACGTCGCATAGTTTTTAGGGCAATCTTTATATATATAAGTAATCGATAAAAATAAAGCAAAAACCTTTGCAATATGAAACCCAAAATCATGACTTTTCTAACCTATGTTCTCATACGAAAAGCGCTAAAATATCAAAGCATGATGAATTCGTAGTTTAGATTTCTAATCAACGTCCAAAAACAAGGTTATCTAGGCTATTTTTTTACATGAAATCAAAACCAGATAGTTCATTTTCGTGAAAACCTGTGGTCGATGCGTCATATCTCTAAAATTGGAATTTCGGCTTTTATTAAGATAGGGATGTAAAACTGAAAATTTTTCGGTATTCCAGTTAATCTATAAAGTTCTTTGTACTAATACACTTAATATTAGAGTCAATAATGCAAACATATTATTAAATATATATTTAAAAAAAAAAAAAAACAATTTAAAATTTTCCTTAAAAGATCGTGTTTGCATAACAAGAACTTTAAATAGGTTGCGTGAGGTAGACGTGACATTTTCACAATATACTCGCTGACATTTTGTCACGTTACCCTTACCTTATTCAGTTTCTCTTTTCAAATAAATTATTTTAACTTTCTGTTATAAGATAACACACAGTACATATACATTATTTACATTAAACCCTTAAGCATGTACAAATAAAAAAAAATCCAATGTACAAATAATTGGCGTGGAATGGTCGCAAAAATGATAGCAGCATTTCCCTTTTAAACCACAATTCCGATCCTCGGGGTAAAAAATGAACCAGCCCCTCACCAGTTGAGGCAATAAGACGAGGTGTTATATATTTAATAAAACTGTTTACACTATTAAGCAAAAAATATCTCTGACTTAGAATTTATCTTAACATAAATGAAACACAAAATCATAAAAATTTAAGTATATTAATTACTTAGTTAATATTCAAAAACCAATTAAGAAAAAACAGTTTTAACAAATTACGTATTTAAGTCGCGTCAATAACCTTACTGATTTTCAATAAGTTAAACCACACGTTGACAAGTGGTTACAATATAGACATTTGCGATGTAAGAAATATAAACCAAACCTTATGTCGCCAATGCGTCACCAATCTTGGGAACTTAGATGTTATGTCCCTTGTGCCTGTAGTGACACTGGCTCACTTACCCTTCGAACCGGAACACAACAATACTTATTGCTGTTTGGCGGTAGATTATTTGACGAATGGTTGGTACCTACCCAGACATGCTCGCACACACATACTACAAATCTATCGCGATGGTTGAAGTCTTGCACTTATAGAAAAGCTTTCATTCCTCAAGTGTCTTTAGTGGAACGTGTGATAAGGAGCATTCATGCAAAATTAGTAAATTTGTTTAAAAATCGAATCGATTTCAAATCAAACGTAATATTCGGATATAGGATTTTTTTAACAATACGCTAGTGTGGTTTTATAAGGTCTCGTATCACGGTACAGCCTTTTTCTTTACTTTGGCCACAGTCCAGTTGTTAGCAGACCGTTTCCTATTTCACCAGTCACTGAACTACAGTTGAAATATGTCTGCGTGAACAATGTATATGCCCATAATAACTTGTAACATGACTATGAATTTTCCAAGTAAATTCACATTTAACAAGTGCTCTTAATCTTTTATATTTATAGCTTTTTGTTTAATATATAAATACTCTTTATCCATATTTGGTATCCTGTCAATGAAAAATTGAAAAATGTTATTTTACTCGGTGGTAGAGCTTTGTGCAAGCTCGTCTGGACCACCCACTCATCAGACATTCTACCGCAAAACAGCAGTACTTTGTATTGTTGTGTTCCGGTTTGAAGGGTGAGTTAGCCAGTGTAATCACAGGCACAAGGGACATAACATCTTAATTCCCAAGGTTGGTGGCGCATGGGCAATGTAAGCGATGGTTAACATTTCTTACAATGCCATTGTCTATGGGCGTTGCGCACTTACCATCAGGTGGCCCATATGCTCGTCCGCCAACCTATACAATAAAATAATAAATAAATAAAATATACAATATACCAGACTTTTTATGTTTCATTTTTAATAAAGAGCCGTTCCAATAACTCACAATTTAGCAGTCGATCGACTCGCGTGAATGCGGATTAAGTATTAATTTCACGAGTGGCTTCGGTTTGGAAGATTCCAGAATTCCGTTCGACACATGCAAGTTCACTATTGGACATCTTAACCTTAGCTTCTTAAGTTTTATATATATTTATTTTAGAATTAAGAAGCTATGTATATTAGGTTAAGATGTTGATTGGTTTTCTTTTTCTGCATGCTGTGTTATTCTTTAAGTAATGGTGTATTTTTTTATATTATATTATTTTAATCAGTGTACATGTTGTTGAAGAACCAATTAAGAAAAATTATATATATATATATATATATAATTTTTATTATTTTATATACATATATATTATATACACTTCCAACTTCCAGACTCCGGGCTGATACTGAGAATTTTCTGACAGAAAAACCCAATACCTATTTATTGGCCCGACCTGGGAATTGAACCCAGGACCACCGAGTCTGCAGCCTTATATCTAGCCACTAGACCAACGAGGCATTCAAAGGCAAAAACCTTATTATATGTACAAAAGTATACGCTTTATGAATAATAATGTCCTTTTAAAATTCTATATGTTATTTCCATACCATTAATTCAACAAAGTCTAAATTTCCTTACACAAGCCAGTTTCTAATTACATTAGGATGTCATTAGAAACGGCCTGGTGTATAACGACATATATGATAACGTATCGAGCTCTCCCTAGTCGAGAGAATCTACTTCGAGATTAGTACTACAGTTGTACCGCGTGAGTTCAATACCATCACGATACAAATTCTATAGTATTTCGTACTTAGTTAGTGTAGGATTGGAAGTGTGACAATAGTTTGATGTCACGTTTACTAAGCAAAAGCAGCTTAAAATCATTCGTACTGGCAAAATTATTTTAATACCCAGTATAGGGGGTCCAAATCTTATACAAATTAGTGACGATAACGACACGAATACTTTTTATACACGAATAATATTCATTAATTGACGAGCCGGTTGGTGTGATTGGTAGATATATGACTTTATCGTGCCTTTCGCGCCGCAGGTCTTGGGTTCGATTCCCACCCAGGACAGACATTTGTGTGCATGAACATGTCTGTTTGTCCTGAGTCTGGGTGTAATTATCTATATAAGTATGTATTTACAAAAGAAAAGTAGTATATGTAGTATATCAGTTGTCTGGTTTCCATAGTACAAGCTCTGCTTAGTTTGGGATCAGATAGCCGTGTGTGAATAATGTCCCAGGATATTATTATTATTATTATTATTATTAATTCCATGTCTAGATTACAAAAAAATAAATAAAATTAGACATTTGATTTTCATGTTATGTGGTACATATTTAGACGCAATTATTGTATAGAAAGTATTCTAAAATTTGAAAATTCACTACAAAGCATAGCTTGGTAAGCAGATGATAATATAAACTTAGCTTTCAACAACTTCCATGAGATATTTAGCATGTTTTACTTTGTGTGCTTTCCTTTACAAAAAATTTAAATTAAACCTAACGCTGTAATATTAAAATGGATAACAAAGAGTATTAGGAGTTCTTGTATATATAAAAGAAAGTTAAGATTTCTACCTTATAAACAAAAATCTGCAGATCTAAAAAAGACATACAATAGGTATTCTAAAATACTAAAATCATGCATCAATTGTTCAAAAACTAAAACTAATAATAAATATACACAAACTGCAAATAACAAAAGTAAAGCAAAATGGGACGTAAAAAAAAAAAAAAAGGATTGTAAAATAATATGTAATGAATTTACTGACATTATCTTTAATAACAAGAAAATTGATGATGCAGTGGAAATAGTTAAAATATTCAATGAGCACTTTATAGGTATCACAAAAAATCTAAATTTTGCAAATAATAAACTAAAGTATCCTTTTGCAATAAACGACGTTAGTTCTAGTATATTCTTGTATCCAACATCAAATAGAAGTAGTAAATATAATAAACAAAAATACTCTAAATCTGTAGGTTATGACAATATATGTACAAGCGTCCTGAAAAAATGCAAAAATATTATAGCACCTATTTTATCACATTTAAAGTAAAGTAACAGCCTGTGAATGTCCCACTGCTGGGCTAAGGCCTCTTCTCCTCTTTTGAGAAGAAGGTTTTGGAGCTTATTCCACCACGCTGCTCCAATGCGGATTGGTGGAATACACATGTGACAGAATTTCAGTGAAATTTGACACATGCAGGTTTCCTCACGATGTTTTCCTTCACCGTCAAGCACGAGATGAATTATAATCACAAATTAAGCACATGAAATTCAGTGGTGCTTGCCCGGGTTTGAACCCACGATCATCGGTTAAGATTCACGCGTTCTAACCACTGGACCATCTCGGCTTTTTATAAATCTTTCTTTTTCAATCTCACATTTAATAAATCTTTCTTTTTCAATAGCATTTTTTCCAGATAAATTAAAAATATCTAAAATAAATCCAATATATAAAAAAGGTAATCGGAACGACATTAATAATAACAGGCCAATTACATTAATTCCAGTGCCGTCGAAAATTTTTGAAAAAGTCATGCACAATAGATTAACAAAATGGATTTCAAAAAAACAAATCTACGACGTTAGCAGCTCTTTCCCTTGTAAAAACAATCACAGAAAATATTAACCAAAAAGTGCCAATAGTAGGTATTTTCTTTGATATGACAAAGGCATTTGATTTTGTGAATCATAATATACTGCTCATGAAATGTGAAAAATACGGCATTAGAGGACCCGCTCTAAGTTGGATAAATAATTATTTAAAAGATCGTATACAACATGTTGAAATATCAAAAATAAACAACAAATCCGAATTACTTATAAATCTCCCAATCTACAAAACAACTGTGGCGTCCCACAAGGTATCGTTTTGGGACCACTATTATTTATATTGTATATTAACGATTTACCTAGTGTCATAAAATATCAATGTGTTTTATTTGCCGATGACATAGCGTTAGCTGTACCTCATACTAAAACTAACGTCGCCTTTGAGGAGGATGTAAATAAAGCTGTAGAATCAGTTTTGTCTTGTCTAGAGCCAAGTGATTTATGTGCTAACATATCAAAAACGCGATTTGTACAATTTTCAAATTTTAAAACTAAAAAAATAAAACTAAAAATTGATTGTCGTGGAATGAAACTTGAAGAAAACAATGATGTGAAATTTCTTGGTGTACAATTGGACCATCATTGTGATTGGAAATTGCATATAAGTAATCTTACTTCAAAAATAAATAAGTTCGTATTTGCTCTTCGCAAACTACAACGTACTATTGGCAAAGACTGCTCTCACTGCATATTATGGATATGTTGTTTCTTTATTAAATTATGGCTTAATTTTATGGGATAATTCTACTAACTTTAATAATGCTTTTATCTGTCAGAAAGAGTGTATACGGGCTATCTTTGGGGTTCAACCGTTAGAGTCATGTAGACCATTTTTTAAGCATAACAAAATCTTCACACTAGCCGGATTATACATTATGGAAGTAGTCATGTTCATAAAAAATATCCAAACCTATTTGAAAAGGCAGATGATAGAAGCAAGATATTTAGAATTTTAATCAGCAACAAGTAGTAATATTGTGCATATTATGTTATTTAGTTAAGTATTAGTAAATCATTTAATATATTTAGTTCAAATAATTATTGTTAATCCTAATCAAATTTTATTTTATATGTCTAAATTTTCATACACAAGTTTTATATTATGACTTGTGCCTCTGTGATGTAGTGTAATGTAATTAATGAAATGTAATAATTAATTATTTTAATATTTAAATTTATGATTGGTTTAGGTTGGAATATTTGCATGTCATAGATGTGGTGGCTAAACATGTGTATTATGTTTAAAGCAAATAAATAATAAAAATTATTATTATATAATCTGCTATGGAATTCCTTACCAGCGCTGGACACTAGCCGTCGTCGCGTTTGAACTCTACTCTACCACTTACCATCAGGTAGAATGTTTTATTTCCCTTCTTTATTATATTATTATAGCAGACATGTGCCGGGGATTTCCTTCAGATCCAATAACTTTATAAAAACTCTGACAGTATCTGAGTAGACAGGCTTACGCGTTTTGCTAATTTCGTTTATTAAAATTCATATTTTAATAAAATCAGAGAAAAAGGTTGCTAGGGACTTTACTTAAACTTTGTAATTATAATTCTAGAAATAATTTAGACACGAGTATAACCGAAAATCTGGCTAATTTAGTACTATTGATTAAAGTTTTTGTTAGTTTTTACGCATACAATTTGGAGTGTAATTTCGGAGAGCTGATATTTATGGTCACACCTATGTGCTCTTTATTTACATAACTTTTACGGTAATCTATTTGCATTTTTGGAGTTCCGTACCAAAAATTGTAACTTCATTCATTTTTATTCTGACTAAAATGCAACTGAATACATTTATTCCTCGCATACCACGAAGCTGTTTCATGGTCCATGAGCCCTTTGGGAAACGTATAAGATGGTAGTGACATATTGACACAGGGGATAGTCAGTTATATTATGACATGCAAATTGCTGTAATTGCAATTATTATACGACGTGAAATACAAATAAACTTTTTTAACATTTCTACGCCTAGTATTAGCTTTCTAAGAAATGTATCTCGGTGAATCAGCTTACGCAGCTTCGAGGTTAGGGCGTAGTGATAACACCCAGTCCCTTGCCGAATGGTAAATTATTTTGATTCGTTGTCGATCAATAATTCGTTTTCATTCTCATTCATTAAATTTATGTATTGATACATTCATAATTGTTAAACAGTTAGTGTTTTTATATTCACCCGGACATTTAAATCAGGGGATGCGATTCTTCTGTACTTTTGTACTGCTTAAATTGTTTCATATTAATTGCAATTCGACTTTTGCTCAGCGGCTCGATAAATATTTTGTGAAATGACAAATTGTCCGGTAAATATTTTATGAAGTGAATTATTTATGTAATCAGAAGTTTTTTGACGATGACTTTATGATTTGTAATTTTACAAAACGTTGTTTGTGAAATGAAAATATTTTATATTAATTTTTTTGTAAAATGATTGGCCAGACTAAAAAAAAATGGAATAGGCAGTCTTACCTCTTATCACTAATTGTAAGAAAACAGTCACGGTCAGATAACCTACCTTAAGACATAAAAAATAATAAGACGGAATTAGTAAAGAACTTTATTAATTAGTACATTTAAATAAAATATTTACAAATATAAAATGAATACAAACTATGTAAAATATTAATTAGAAAAGACAGTAGAACGATTATGCCATTAATAGTAGCAGAACATCACCGTAGAAAATATTAACTATTCCATTTATAGTCATGCCTTGTAGTCTAGGAATTTTAGCATCAGAAATGCGTTCGCTCTGCATAAAATCCAAATATTTTCCAAAATATAGTTGCCGGAAGTCTCGGAAAATGTTAACAATACAGAAAAATTCAAACAAAAAAGATGGGAAATTTTGTCCTCTACAAAAAAGGCATCTTCTGTTTTTAATGTAAATTTCCGAAATATTTGCAGAAAGACGTTTTTCAAGATGGCGGCTAACGCTCGTGGTCTGGGATGACAAAATCTCGATTTTATACTTAGGGGGCACCCCATAATTTTTTTTTTTCAACTTATCACCGTACACTCCTGGACGAAAGCCAAAGAACGCCAACCATCCCGATCTTGGGCAGCCCGCATCCATCCCGTACCTGCCACCTTTTTTAAATCGTCGGTCCACCGGTATTTATTTATTTATTTTGAACTATGACATAACTGATATTAATATAAATGTATAATATTCACTAATAGTGATGTGACAATAAATATAAATTTACATTTATAAAAAAAACATCCTACTAAATATATATTAGCTTAGTGTGTCATAAATTTACGCATGTGTGAGGGCAAAGGGTAAATCCTAAGCCAATAAGAAACTATCAAACATTTTACCACAAGTGATCCAATGCGGGTACAATGGACGATATTTATTTGTTGTCCGTTCTTATACAAGTTAAACGACACCACTTTACAGAATTACTATTAGGCTTTCAACGGAAGATAGATTTCAAATGCTTAATACATTGAACAAATGAACAAATTATCCTATGATATATGGATAATTTATTACTAAAATTACTATCATACTATACAATATTTTCTATATGACTGGCAGACCATTTCCTCTGTCCTAAAGTTGTTTGGTAGAGTTGTTTGGTAGAGATAGCTCTTTAACAATCGAGTCACCTTCCGACTTACGCAGGTAATGACCGGTCACGGTTGTTTCGGAGAATACCTGTCTAAGATCGGACGCGACACAACCCAGCATACATTGGAGGTATGCCCCGCGTGGAGTGCGGAAAGGCAGGTCCTGGTCCACGAAGTCGGACATGACCTCTCCCTGCGAGCAATCGTGTCGGCGATGCTCCGCAGGGAATCGGCGTGGAGGGCCGTAGCCTCCTTCTGTGAGACCGTCATGGTTCAGAAGGAGACGGCGGAGCGGGAACGGGAAAGGGCCGATCCTGCTCGGTAGAGACGATGTCGGCGTCGTCCCGGCCCGCCCACAGCCCCAACGCCCGGGGCTTAAAATATAGGGCGTAACCCTGGGGCCGTGGAAGCGTGAGGTGGGGGTCTCACGTGTCCTATTTTAAGCGGCCCTGAGGACGGCAGCCGGGATGGCCTCGCGCTGTCGTACGCACTAGCGAGGAGTGCGGGGGGGGCGAGATTATCTTCGCCCCCTGAGGAGAGCTCCGCCGAGCTACGAGCGGAGCACAGCACGGGAGGGGCCGCGGATGCGTATATCAACACAATCCTGCAGCCTCTCCGATCCGTGCCGAGGACGGCCATCGCAGTGGTTTTAGTGGGTAAGAATCCCACATAACGCGGTCCCCCCCCAAGGGAGACGAATAAAAAAAAAGCTCTTTAACAATGAGGTCGCTTGTTGTAATTCCTGTTGCCTTATTTTGTTTTAGTGTAATAATATTTAAACTTGTTGTGCAATAAAGTGTCATATTGTTTTTATTGTTAATTTCATCTACCTATCGGATTTTAACGTGAGAGAATAGGTTGCACCATTGTGTGCGCGTACTTGATTACTATATTGGAACAGCGCAATGGAATGAGCTTCGAACATTAGCACAGCCCAGCAGTAGCAATCGTTTGCGGTATTCACTTACCCAATAATAAATGTAATATTATTACAGCTCTCTTTTCTAGATAAAATCGTCGTAAAAAGGAAAAAACGGAAGCACAAAGTGAAGGCTCTAATGTCTCTCTTTCGCAGTCAATAAAACTAGTAAGACACTATCTAAACGTGACATTTGTCGTTCCCAGCATAGTCTATACATAGGACTATATGGCAAAATCGTATCGTGGCTGTGGTATATGAAATGTTTGAAAGTATAAACGTTTCAAAAATAACGTTCATTTATTTCTTACAAAAAAAAAGGTTTCAAAAATATCTTCTGTCTGTATCT
Source organism: Nymphalis polychloros (assembly GCA_905220585.2). NCBI lineage: Eukaryota > Metazoa > Arthropoda > Insecta > Lepidoptera > Nymphalidae > Nymphalis > Nymphalis polychloros. Next base: position 11,044,877 of record HG992253.1, on the reverse strand, counting down.
TGTCCGTATTACATCATGTGGATTAATTTCAATCTAGATATTGAAATGGCGGTTTCGCAAAAGCTTGGTCAATATAATAATCTGTTTTATTCAAATATTTGCAAAGGGTACGTACAATTTGTATCCAGGTGATTTAAAATTGTATTTAATTGTACAGTCCCCTTTTTTATATTTTGGATTTTTGGAAATTCCACCCCTAAGGAGGTAAAGTAAGTGATGAACCGTTGTATGGAAATCCGTCATTTTCAAAGTTAGAAGCATGATATTTCGTATACAAGCTTCTGTTTAGAAATAAATAAATACGTATATCAGGTTTCTTAAAAACTACCCCGCAAGAAGGTAAAATACGGGGTTGAAAGTTTGTATGGCGGGTCCGTCATTTTTTATGTAAGAAGCATGAAATTTAATTTTTAAGCTTCTGAGCAAAAATAAATGCATACGTATTTTGTCATTATTAAACATTCGTATAAATAATTGGTCTGATCTGCTTGAAATGTACTGCTTTCACACCTTAAATAGACCATAATTAACATATTTTATTATTTTTGATTATGTCGCAGGCAAATCCGCGGGTGAACCGCTAGTTTATTTATAAATTAATACCGTTTTTCGGTTTAACACGGAGGAAAAACAAATAAAAGTCATTCGTATAAACAGCAACTTGTTTTTGTTAGATTCTTTTTAAAAACTATAATACAAGGCATTTTGTACGCAAACTCTTTGTAGCAATCAACCATTCCGCGATATTTAATATCGCGTTTCTTATACTCTATCTCTACTATTTCCGGTAACAGAGATACTGAATATTTAATGAATGTAACATTATAAATTTATTGGACAATATTATATTATATTAATAAGAATAATGTGAAATAACAGCCCGTAAGCGGCCCAGGAGGACAAGAACAGGCTTGCAACATATTCGACCACGCTTCACCGCTACGCGCTTATGCAAAGACTTGGGATCTGTTATCCTCACAATGTTCTCTTAAATCCTTGACAGGTAAATCCATGTTTTATCCACTGAGTCGACGTGGTTCTTAGATTTCAAAATACATTTATAAATAATAAATAATATACAAATACATGCATATATAAATAATAAGCTTCCGCCCGCGGTTTCATCCACCTGTGAGCATTAAATAGCGAGGATATTTTTTTTCACCAATTTAAAGTTAACTCAACTTTTCTATCACACGAATATAAATTTACCTATTCCAAGGTTTTTAAACTTTTTTCAAATGGGACATCAAAGAAATTGTGTTTTGAGAAAACATTTGGCGTAAATACATTATTACTTTCCGTAGCATATCGAACCAAATACGAACTAAAAAGTAAAATCGCTGTGTGACAAATTTGAGACAAAATCATCACCATTGAGCTATAGCTGAGCATAAAGCAATAGCTTTATTTTATATTTTAGTGTTTAAAAAACAACCTTATGCATTCGCTATAATACCTACTTTACTTAATAGCTAACTTAAAAAGAGGCCATGAGTTCTAATAATTTTTTCAACGTACCGACTAAACCACTAAATTTCTACATAATCATTTCGTTTATAAAAGAAAAGATTTATAATATGCTGTTAAAAATGTTAATTTTATAGTTATTTTTTGTCTTTATTTAAAATCAGTTACGCTTTTCAGGTTATTTCGAATAACCTCAAAGATATAGAACGTGAATGTTAATAAATGTGACTAATTAAAATATGCTACATTTCCTTTTAAGCCGCTGTGCCACATTTGAATACCAACATTATCACGAACCGAGTACGAACGTCACGTCTACCTGTGATGCCGCAGAAGCGCTGCATGCAAATTATTGTGACGTAGGTATTATTAAATCTACTCAATGTACTAAATTAGTTGCCTTTTAAATTTTTAAATCAGTTACAACAGTTTTAAAACGTTTTATCATAATGGTTTCCTTTGCAATTTTAGTTAAAAACAGTTAGGTCGATGTGTCTCAAAATAAATTTTTACTACTCTGTATTTCTTTATTTGTTCGTTACTACTAAAATTTCAATATAGAATATTAAATCGCACAAATTATTTTGTTGCTTTTAAAATACTTTTTATATTAAACCCGAATCGAGTGGTCGAGTTACCAAAATAATATTTTTTTTATGAACCGACACGACCCATATTCAAAACAATTTAGTTGAAAAAAATAAAATCACATTTGATACATGCCGTAGCAACGCAAGTGTAATAGAAGCGCTATTAATTTTTTAACTGTGAAATGTAGCATATAAAAAATCGTTGTACGATACACCGGAAATCATACACAGGAAACTGTACTGTGGACTGTTACGGCGCTACCGTAAATTTTAGCTATTTGAATACTGATACTATTCGGATTTAAGAGATGAAATTTCGTTAATAATCACCTTATGGTATTTTTCTGAACATTTAATCATACGTAGAAGTACGTTATGTATAGGGTTTTCCAATAGGGACGCTTGAACTTTGACAGCTGATTGCGGCCATGTTGTTTGAGTGACAGCTGTCAAATGCAGTGTGTTATATTCATTCCGTCCTCCCAAACCACCATGGCAGGTTACAGTGTCGAGCAGCACGTGCAAATCATAAAATTGTTTTATGAAAATGGGTCTTCAGTTCGAGCAACGTTCCGCGCACTTCGCCCGTTTTACGGTCGCGATGATCGTCCTGTCGAGTCGACTATCCGTCGATTGGTGGGCAAATTCGAGTCAACCGGGTCAGTTAACAATCAGCCGGTTCCCGTGCGTCAACTTAACGCGAGATCTGCTGAGAATATCGCCGCTGTGCGCGACAGTGTCCTCGAAAACCCGCGGCAGTCAATTCCGCGTCGCGCACAGGAACTCGGCCTTTCGCAGACGACAACTTGGCGAATTTTGCGTTGTGACTTGAGCCTGCACCCGTACAAGATCCAGCTGACCCAAGAGCTCAAGGTTAATGACCATAGACAGCGCCGTGTGTTCGCTGACTGGGCATTAGAGCAGTTGGAAGTTGACGCCGATTTTGGCAAAAAAATCATCTTCAGCGACGAGGCGCATTTTTGGATGAATGGCTATGTCAACAAGCAAAATTGCCGTATTTGGGACGAGACCAATCCACACGAGGTTCACCAAGTGGCAATGCACCCGCAGAAAGTGACTGTTTGGTGCGGATTTTGGGCCGGAAGCGTGATTGGTCCGTATTTTTTCGAAAACGATAATGGTGTGGCCGTCACCGTCAATGGTGAGCGATACCGGTCGATGATAACCAACTTCTTTTGGCCTGAAATCGAGAATATGGCAGATCCATATTCTCGATTTCAGACAACATGTTGTTTCAACAGGACGGCGCTACGTGCCACACAGCACACGCTACGATGGAAGTTCTGCACGATCAAGCGCCCTTAATGGAAAACCCTATATGTTAATCAACAATATTGGTATTATGAGAGTTGCCTCATAGCATATTTATACAAATATTCTATATTATATATGTAACAAAATTAATCACTATACAAAGAAAAGTGAAATACATTAATTTCATACTAGAAATAAAAATAAAGTAATTCCAAGCGTACGTCTTAATAAAATTAAACAATATCCCGCAGTCTATACTTTAGTTGTCACTAAGCAGGCTCTAGGTCTAAAGGTTCTGCGAAGCCGCAACAAGAAGTGCTAGTTTTTTTTTTTATCCACTTAGCGTGATTGACGTCTATCATAAATAAACAGACATAATTCTTAGCGCACCATACGCTGACCTGACATTAAACTAGCCACCTTTAAAACCGTCTAGTAATTTGTTTTGGATTTAACTGAGTCTGAAGTAATTTTACTTAAGAGTTAAAATTTTACGCTGACGTTCCCAGGGGTTCTTAATACGCACAGTTAAAAATTGTTTCAAAGAAAATTTAACATTTTTTTAATATGCAACTTCATCAAATTACTCAATAATTATGTTGACAATTTATTTTATAAATTAACGCTTTGAAGCTGTTTTCCGACTTTTGTTTTTCGCAATTTACTTACTTTTTCGAGCGAATTACTTTACTCAATTTGAAATTAATTGGATCAATAATTAATTCGTTGGAATTGTATAGCCATTATTTTGAAGCCTCTCAGACGGTGACATCGAGAGCCAGCACGCGTAGACTTGTGAAGGAATGGGGAAGCAGGAATGAGGGAGAATAATTCCTCTGAGCACTCGCCGCGATACAATCGGTAGAAAGCGCTCAGTACCGCTATCTCTCGACGCAATTGTAAAGGCTCGAAGATGTTGGTGACTTTTACGTCGCCAATAATTTGAACCGCACGTCGCTGCAACCGATCCAAGACCTTCAGTTAGTACTTAGCGGAGCCATCCCAGAGGTGCGAGCAATATTCGACGCAAGCACCTATGTTTTATACAACAGAAGCAGTTGTTGTGGCATGAAAAAACGCCGCACCTTGTTCAGGACTCTGAGTTTCCGTGAAACTGTTTTTCCCAGTATGGCGACTTTGCTTTGCATCTCCAGCGTAGTACCACAGAGGGAGGGAGGAGGGAAAAATGGTGAGTTTTTCGCTGTGAGAACGCATACCTGTGTTTTCTTGGCGTTAAACTTAACAAGATTGTCAGAGCCCCATTTGGCAATGAGTCCTAACGTCCTATCGAGTTCAACAGATCCCTCCGTCTCTCCTCGGCTTCCGCCCGCTTAGCTACTGCGCGTCCGTGGTATCCCCCGTGCACTGTACTATTATCTGCATAGCTATGTATGTTCCCAAGAGAGAGCATATCATTGATATGCAGAAGAAAGAGTGTGGGGGATAGCACAGACCCCTGGGGGACCCCAGCATTCACTACATGGATTTGTGAAGCGCAACCATCAACTAAAATGCGAAGGCTACGCTTGTGTAAGAAGCTGGCAATTCAGGTGCAGAGCTGAGCTGGCAGACCGTATGCCGGCAGCTTGGAGAGAAGACTTCTATGCCAGACCCTGTCGAAAGCCTTAGAGATATCGAGGCTGACAGAGATCCCCACGCTTGTCGATAGCTCAACCCCAGAGGTGTGTTACGTACGCTAGAAGATCACCTGTGGACCGTTTTGGTCGAAACCTGTACTGACGATCATTAATTAGACAGATATCTTCTAGCATCATAACATCTTAGTTCCCAAGGTTAGTGGCGCATTGGCGATGTAAGCGATGGTTAACATTTCTTACAATGCCAATGGCCATATGCTCGTTTGCCTACCTTTTCTATAAAAAAAGTGCACGTTGTCAGTGCTGGCCATGGAATCGAACATAAAAAGCAGTAGCTCTAGCTGCTATATGGCACCTAAATGTTAATGATAAGTTGAAGGGAAAACTAAAATGTAAAAACATACATGACAGGACTGCAGAGTACGCGGTGCAGAGTACAGTAAAGAATTTAAAGTGACACAAATAATTGAAAATGTTCTAGTTCGTGTAAAATTCTCGCTTTCAATTCTATTTATTACGTGGCAACATTTTTATTGAATACCGAGGAAAATGGCTATTCTATATATCCAATATTATATTCCGAAACAAAATCAATCATAACGCAAAGCCACTTACTCTCAGGTCAAGGTTTTCTCACTCTTATAAAAGTAAATAATACCTTTCCTAACAGTTGCAGGTAGTCATTATCGCTTTGACTAAAAATTCGTGAGTATAATGCTACTAGATTTAATAAATAAATTTGAATTTAGATGCATGAAGTAATTTTATTAATATGATGCTAGCACACCGAAAATATAAACCATGTTATGTCCCCTCTGCCCTTGATTACACCGACTCATCGTTCAAACCTTAGCCTTGTATCCAAGACATAATATTACAAATTGTTAATATTTGATAGTCATAACTGATAGGAAGAACTGTATGGATATGTAACTATGTACACAGATGGACTTTCGCCCTTTTCCATGAGACCAGTTTACAATGATTATATTTCTCGTTTATCTAAAACAGTAATTACAATATGTCCGTTTGCCTTATCTTATTACAACCAAACATCCCTTTTAATTACTGTCAATGTCAAAATTACAATATGATTTTCAAAATTTATTTATAAAGGCTTCAAACCAAGAAGTATCTTCTACGTTAATAAAATCTGTAATGGAACATAACTTAATAACTAGGAGAATTTTATAATGATTATTTATAATTATTTACAAATCTGTTAAGTTAAATAATGTTAAAGGCTTATAATAGGAACAAGGAAACAAAATTATTCATATATTACATATACATAATAATATCACACGCTCGCTTGTGAAAGTATGTACACGTCGTTCCACAAATTATTTAAATTTTGCGTTTAAAAACCAATTTATTTTGTAATTTAGATGAACAGTTTTCATGAAACGTTTTTGGACGATAAACCTAAATTTCATCAAAACAACAATACGATTTTAAATAAACGCCAAAAATAAAATACTGCTCTTTTTAAATAAAAAAACAAGAACATGAAAGAAATATTCTCGTCACGTCGATTACATTTAAAGCGGGTGAACCTACGAAGCGCGGCTACTTATCTACATCTATACTACTACATAAATGTATTGGTTCTGTGTGTACATTTTTTTTTCACCTAATTTTGTGATAAATAATCGTTTTATTATGCAGTGATTCACATTATACTATATTTTTTTTTATTTATTTTTTGTCGCCTGTGAAATCGCTTTACGTCTTTTATTAATTATAAAGCAGGTGAAGCCGCGGGGCACAGCTAGTAAGTAATATATAATATTATTATGGCATAAGTTTTAAGTATATTGGGTCATAGCATTTTCAATTTGGTAGTATAATTTTTTTTCTACGAATAATAATTATGTTTTCTTTTGACACCTATAAAAGTGAATAATCAAACTTGTTAAGAAACAAAGTTCATTTACTCATCTAAAATTTGCAAGTAAATTGATTTTTAATGTTATTATACGTAAACAAAATTAACTATTAGAGTCAATAAGTAAAGAAAATTAAGTTTTATATCTTCATTATGTAACTTCATTAACACGTGTGTCACCGATTACAGTGAAGACGTATTGAGAAATCTGGCGAAGGGGGCACAAACGGCGACCACCAAGGAGAGTAGAAACTACACCCTGAACCGATGGTAACTTTACCCTTTAATTATTTTTGTAAAACGACGATTCAAAAGCTCTCATAAGAACAAACTTGAATCAAATATATTTTGAATTCATTTGATTCTGAACTCTCCCTAAAATGGCAATCCAAAGTTTAGCCTAAGAATCTAAAATCCCACTACGACCAGCAACTTTCTTGAAAGGTTTAAGGAAAACAACTGGACATACAACATTCGTTTCAATAAGGAATTTCTATTTATAAAAAAATAGCCTGTTCATTTTTGGGTTTCAAGCTTTCTTTTTTCAAATTTCATCAAAATTGAATCAGCGGCGTACAATACAGCGTAAAATACAATCGGACCGACAGACAGACAGAGTCACCCTCTCATATGTAATATTAGTGTAGATTAACACTTTTCTAGTGTTAAACAATCCGCGCTGTCACATTTTGCACAGTAGCTATATTTATTTGTATATATTCAAGTATTTAATGTAAATAATTCTGCAATAAGCCATACAACTAATAAAATGTAACAGTAATTTAATTAAAAATTGTACGAAAATCTAAAAAATTTAATTACGGTGCCTGAAGATAAAAACATGCTGGCACGTACATAAAAAAGTTAATCAAAATTATAGAAAAGATCACCAAAAACACCAAGAACAGATTTTCACAGACTAAATATCCGGCACGGATTATATATTACCTACTCCCAATGTACTATACTAGTTTTACCTACTCTTAATTTACCATAAATTATAATTAATTATCATGTCATATAATGCGGAGAAATATTTTAAAATTGAAGGGGTGGATTTTTTTTGCCAATGGCGCCAAATCTTAAATTACGCTCCTGGTTGTTAAAAGCTAGCACGAAAAGGTTTATCTTGTGCCAAATTTATGACGTAAAAACGAAGTGCTATAATCGTACGAAGCGTACATTCAATGAATTATTCAAGAACAAGCTGCGTACTTGAATCGCCTAAATCTGGATAACAAACACCATCCATCAGACGTCAGTAATATAAAACCGCTTACTGTATTTTATCAATGTCTATAAATTGATTTGTTTGTTTATTTAATTGATTGATATGAATTAGGTACTGCTTTTTTACAAATGTTTTAATTCGTCATACAAACGGTGTTTTAATCAGTTTCATAAACTGAAAAACTGCTCTGATGACTAGTCATTAAAATTTTCAGATTTCCGAATAAAAAAAACCATAGTTTCCCTTTTTATAAGCTTTTGAATCGATGAAAAATAAAGAAAGTTATTCTGGTCGAACCTTTTTTTCTTTTGAAATACATAGGTTTATTAACGACGAGCCGGTTGCCGTGGTTAGTAGATACTCGCCTTTCGCGTTGCAGGTCGTAGACTCCATTCCCACCTTGTGTGCATGAACAAGTCTCTTTATTCCGAGCCTGGGTGTAATTATCTATATAAGTATGTATTTACAAAAGAAAAGTAGTATATCAGCTGTCTGGATTCCATAATACGAGCTCTGCTTAGTTTAGGAATTTAAATTTGGGATCACCTTGTGTAAATAATGTCCCAAAATATTATTATTATTTAATTCTTAACAGCTCGGCTCAGAGCCGGGATTTACATCGTACCCACGGACCGAAGCCAAGTGGGCAGACTTATTAAGACCTTATCACTTTAAAGCAATTCCCGTTCACCTTCTGTTGCAAGAAATTTGCGTACAATTCGACATGTATTCAGAATTACAGCTTTCTGCATATTAACAAAAAGAAAATTTGGAAGATTTAAAGCTTTTAAGGATGTATGCATTTGTTTGGGTATGACGCCGGTTGTAGAGAGAATTAAAGGGATTATTGTTACTTTCTGCAAGTGCCACATACGTGCTATTTCTTCTTTTAGTTCGGTGTATTTTGTGAGTTTTTCGTTTATGGTGCTTTGCAGATTGTGTGTGTTAGGTATGGCTATATCAATTAAAAAGGCTGTTTTTTGTGTCTTGTCGACTATTGCAATATCAGGTCTATTGTAGTGAACTGTGCGATCTGTAAGTATGGCTCTGTCGTAGTATAATTTGTGAGTAGTGTTTTCAAGTACAGTATTGGGTGTATATTTATAGTACGCTATTTTGTCAGATATTAATTTGTATTTCAGAGCAAGCTCTTGGTGTGATGTTTGCAACCTGATCGTGTCTGTACTTGTAATCTGTTTGAGCTATTGCTCTACATGCGCCAGTTATATGCTGTATCAATTCCGAAACACTATTGCATCGTCTACATAAGTCTGTGCTTAAGTTGGTTATTTTCATTATGTATTTCTGGTAATTGCGGGTCTCTATAACTTGATCCTGTATTGCGATCATAAACCCTTCAGTCTCAGGGAAAAACTCGCCTCGACTCAGCCAAGCGTTCGACGCATTTTTGTCGACGTTAATACGGCATAGGTCTTGACGATGTCTTCCGTGCAGTGACTTCCGGGTCCATTCACTTATTTTAGCGTGCTGATCTATTTGTATTTCATTGCTTTGCGTGTTTATATCATGTAAGTTCAATGGTGTGAGTTTTTTTATCGGATTGTACTATTGCAGTATGTAAATTTGATGTGTTAGATTTGGTATAGAAATATTTACGTAGGTTAGTAATTTGATTATTATGCATGTTTTGTATATCTATAATTCCTCTACCTCCCTCATTTCGAGGCAGCGTCTGCCTTTGTACACAAGCCCTTGGATGGTGCTTCCTATTTTTTGTCATAGTGGTGTTAATATTACGTTGGAGTTGTTTCAAGTCGTTTTTAGACCATTTCAGTATACCAAAAGAATATGTTAAGATAGGGATTGCAAATGTGTTGATAGCTTTAATTATGTTTTTAGAATTTAGTTGTGATTTCATTATGCTATTTAGTCTGTAGTTAAATTGCTGTTTAAGTTTCATTTTAGTTTCTTTGTCTAAAATCTGTTTAGCCTGATTGTAGCCCAAATATTTATATGTATCATTTTCTCCTAAGGGATCTATTATTTCACCGGTTTGCAGTTGATAATGCATTTGATGGTTCTGACCTGACTTTATGGCATTAATTTTACATTTATCGATGCCAAATTCCATTTTAATGTCTTGGGAGAAGCCTTCAGTTAACTTAATTAAACCTTTAAGCGCCTTTTCTGTAGAAGAAAATAATTTTAAATCGTCCATGTAAAATAAGTGGTTAATATTTAAAGATTCGTTCTTATTTGTCAAACTATTTTTGTATTGTAGTGTATATCCAGTATTTGTAGAGTTTAATAAAGTAGAAAGAGGGTTCAAGGCAAGGCAGAACCATAGAGGGCTTAAAGTATCTCCTTGAAAAATACCGCGCTTTATTTTAATCTCATCCGTTTCAATAGTTTTATTTTGTAAATTGAGTGTAAGGTTAGTAGTCCATGTAGATATAGCGTGCTGTAAGAAATGTATAATTTGTGGATTAATTTTGTAAATGTGTAAAATCTTTATTAACCAGCTATGTGGTACGGAATCAAATGCTTTTTTGTAATCAATGTAAACTGTAAATAGATCACTTTTAATTTTTTGGACTTGTTTAAGGATAACTGTGTCTATGGTTAATTGTTCTTTACATCCTTGGCTATGTTTTTTGCATCCTTTTTGTTGTTCTTCTAAAATCGTATTTTGTTCTAAATGTTTGTAAATAGTGTGTGTAAGGCATGCGGTAATGATTTTGTAAATTGTTTGAAGACAAGTAATTGGTCTGTATTTAGAGGGATTTGCTGTGTCATTGAGATCTTTGGGAAGCATGTAAGTGATACCTTTTGTTATATATTGTGGCATTGAGCTTGGGTTTATAATAAAGTTATTAATATGGGTGTATAGATAGGGGTGAATATGAGTGAATTTCTTGTACCAGTAGTTATGGATTCGATCGGGACCGGGTGCTTTCCAATTATGTAATCGTTTTAATACTGTATAGAATGTCTCTATTGGAATATGTTGGAATTCCATCGGTTCAGTAGTTTCATGCTTATGAAGTTCTTCCTTGATCCATTGAGCCTTATCGTTATGTTTGATAGGAGTTTCCCATAAATTGGACCAGAATTTTCTTAGTTCGTCTTTTAGTGGCAGAGTTATATCGTGTATGTTTGAGTTGTTTGTATGATTGGTTAAATTAGTGGGTTGACTGCGGATATTAAGTAGTAAGTAAAATTTTCTTTCGTTATTTTTGAATTGGGCGTTTTCAGTTTTTCGAGCTGTGCAAGTTAAATACCTTTTAAGGCGGCAACTAAGAACTGACAATTTTTGTTTGAGTGTGTCTAAAAACTGTGTCAGTTGTACATTAGGTTCCTCGTGCCGTGTGTGGACTTTGTAACGTTCTAATATTAATTCTACTTCTGATTTAAGCGTACGACTATTGTTTCCATTTATTATTTGTGTTAGTTTACCTATATATGGGGTTTTCCAATAGGGACGCTTGAACTTTGACAGCTGATTGCGGCCATGTTGTTTGAGTGACAGCTGTCAAATGCAGTGTGTTATATTCATTCCGTCCTCCCAAACCACCATGGCAGGTTACAGTGTCGAGCAGCACGTGCAAATCATAAAATTGTTTTATGAAAATGGGTCTTCAGTTCGAGCAACGTTCCGCGCACTTCGCCCGTTTTACGGTCGCGATGATCGTCCTGCCGAGTCGACTATCCGTCGATTGGTGGACAAATTCGAGTCAACCGGGTCAGTTAACAATCAGCCGGTTCCCGTGCGTCAACGTAACGCGAGATCTGCCGAAAATATCGCCGCTGTGCGCGACAGTGTCCTCGAAAACCCGCGGCAGTCAATTCAGCGTCGCGCACAGGAACTCGGCTTTTGCAGACGACAACTTGGCGAATTTTGCGTTGTGACTTGAGCCTGCACCCGTACAAGATCCAGCTGACCCAAGAGCTCAAGGTTAATGACCATAGACAGCGCCGTGTGTTCGCTGACTGGGCATTAGAGCAGTTGGAAGTTGACGCCGATTTTGGCAAAAAAATCATCCTCAGCGACGAGGCGCATTTTTGGATGAATGGCTATGTCAACAAGCAAAATTGCCGTATTTGGGACGAGACCAATCCACACGAGGTTCACCAAGTGGCAATGCACCCGCAGAAAGTGACTGTTTGGTGCGGATTTTGGGCCGGAGGCGTGATTGGTCCGTATTTTTTCGAAAACGATAATGGTGTGGCCGTCACCGTCAATGGTGAGCGATACCGGTCGATGATAACCAACTTCTTTTGGCCTGAAATCGAGAATATGGATCTGGACAACATGTGGTTTCAACAGGACGGCGCTACGTGCCACACAGCACACGCTACGATGGAAGTTCTGCACGATCAAGCGCCCTTAATGGAAAACCCTATATTTCCTCAAATTGAGTATCCTACGTTCTAATCTTTTCTGGCAATTCGGTTTCTGGGATTTGACTTGAGGGCTTTGATTCTTATTATGATAAGGGATACTTAGTTTTGTTCCATTGAGTTTAGCTGCTGTCCATGCTGCGGAGTATATGGTTGTTTGTTGGCTTTCAAATGTAGTATTTGCGTCTATATATTTGGGTAAGATTAATGTATTGATATATGTTATTATTTTAGCAAATTTTTTCGAAGTATTTTGTTTCGGTATGTACGGTCGAGAAATTGGATCAGTAGTTCTGAAATATTCTAGAGCATGCTGAAAGGTCTCATCTATTTCTGTATTTACATATGGTTGAGTTTCGGTTGTATTATTTTCTTTTTGTACATCGTCATTTACTTGTATATTATTTAGGTCACTGCTATCATTATCTTTATTAGATTTTGGGTTTTGTTCACTATTTACATAAGTTTCTTTGTTTGTTATACCAATTTCATTATTAACCTCTTGTTTTAGTTCCTCTAATCGACTATTGGGTATCAGTTTATTATTCACTATCACTCTTCTTTGGTCAGCTATTCTTTGTTCACTAATATGTACTAGGTGTGGGAATTTGTCAATAAATTTTTGATGTAATATTTTCCTATATGATGTTCTATTAGTGTCTAGATGTGTAACTTTGTAAAACAACCTTATTAGTTCTTCGTTAATTTCGTTGCTCCAACGCATTCGTTTATTAGTCCGGTTCTGTGTGGAATGCATTTGAGTGGTTGAGTGTGGTGATATCCTTGTCGTAAGGCTTGCGTGTACATCTGTGTCAACTTCTTTTGCTCTAGATATGTCGACTGCTAAATTGTCTAAATATGCTTGAGCTTCAACTCGCGCTCTGTTTTTATCTTCAACTGTTAATAATTGATTTCGTTCTATTGCTCTACGTTGGTCTCCTACGCGTTGTTTGCTAACTTGCATGTCCGGGAATTGCTCTATGAATTTTGTATGTAAATCGGTTAAGTAGGAGGTGGTATCTTTTTCAAATGAGGTTAAAATATGATAAGTGCGCAGGATGAACATGTTCATTTCTCTGGTCCATTTTTTGCGCGTACGTTTATCAGCGTGAACGGGTGCAGAGTCATCGACATTCGTCGACTGCACAACGTTTTCAGCTTGTAACAATGGGGAACTATTGCGAGAATAAATAGTTGTGGAAAAAGTTAGTTGGTTGTTGATATTTAGGTAAGAGGGTGTAGTAGAGGGTATTGATGAAAATAAAGATTTTGGTGAGGATGAAGGGTTTGACTGTGGGTTGTGAGAATTTTCCAGTGGTTCGGCTGTAACTTCGACATCGGAAGGCCGCCTGTTCAACTCCCGATGATCGGCTGTAACATGTTGTACGACGAGAGCCCGCCTGCTCAACACCTCGTCGCTGGTGGATCGTATACTGTAGCATCCAGCACCGGCTCCGGATGCGCCCCGGCGACCCCCGGGAAGCGACCGCAAATTATATCTATGACTTTTCTTCATCATGCTCCAAAGGGGTTGGGAATGATTAGTTGGGACAGCGTAGCCTAGGTTGTATTGGCTGTAAAGTTTCTCCCATTAATGGGGTGCTGGGTTAAGATGTTGATACCCGTTTTGTTCCTGCTATCCTTAAGCCCCCCCACCACGACAAGGTTCATTCCCTTGGGGGGGTTATTATTATTATTATTATTTGTAACAATTATAACTTATTATAAATATTAAATTTTGTGAAGCAAAATCTTTATTTTGAGATTTATGGCATTAAATTCCAAGATGGCCATAATAGATGTAAATGTATTCGTAAATAAATATAAATATTCACTGTTTTCGTATATTTTAACATTATAGTAAAAGTTATTTACTATATATTTTTTTAAATTAAACCATCATGTCAACTGAATAATATTTACCGACAGAATAATCTATTCCAACCAACATCATAAGTGTGCACAAAAATATCAAGTCAATGCTGGAAAATAAAACTTTTAATATCTATAAATAATAGCGAAATTGTGTAAAACTATTTGCAGCAGTGAAAATCAAATAAGAAAAGTAATAATAATTTAATCAAATCAAATATGTTGGGATTGTGTAGACAATCAAATCGAAATGAGAGTAGATATATTCTTAAAATGGCTTATAAATATTTCATTTATTATATTTTTTCCTTTTTAAATGAAGCTTATAATTAATCAGCAACCTTTTTTAATAATATTATGAAAAAACTCAAAGCTTTATATATTACCGGCGTTCGGTTAAGTTATAGCCACGTTGTAGTTTGATCACGTGCTTGGAAAAGGCTAATGACCTCATCAGCTCTTTCATCTATACATTTAATGTATCCATTATTTAATTAATTTTATGTTCGAACTTAAATAACGAGACAAAACGTCCTCACAATATAATTTTGTTTGAGGTAATTTTAAGTCAATATTACCTTACCTTACGCATGCATTTATTCATTATAGATCAGCAGCTTCGTCTCAACAATCGAAAAGGTTAAGAACATTTTGTTTTTTTTAATTTAGATGGAACTTGAAATATTTTAATAAATTAATCTTGACTTGCTCGACTTAATATGAAAATGCTCTCAACTTCCTTAACGTAACTTTGAATTAAGCAGGAGTTCCCGAGGTAGAAGACGCCCCTCAGGTGGTCGTGCAAGTAGGGATGCAATGCCGTGGAGGTGCCCGCACGCATTGTTGTCCGCTATTGCGAACATCTTGCGTGCGAGCTGACGGACGAATTCCTCCACGGTGGGCGTCCTGATGTCCCGGTGGATGACATCATTTCTGACGTACCTCGGGTCTCCTACTATCATTCGCAGGCATCGGTTTTTCTGAGCATAGCGCGTACCAGGCGGGGGCCGCATATCCTCAGCTTGGTGTTCAGTGCTAGGCGGGATATGCAGAGGTTGTGCAGGTAGCAAACAACCAGGTTCTGCCACTCCACGTCCTGGCCTCGGAGGGTGAGCTGATGCATCGGCGTTTTAGCACCGACAAGCAGAGCGGCCGTCTTATCGACGTTGACTGCCATCCTGCACTTGTCTAGCCATTCCGGAAGCAGATCCAGCAGGCGCTGCATCTTGTTTGCAGCGACCATTTGGTGATAGGACGACGAGAAAAACGCACTGTCGTCTGCGTACAGAGCCAACAGTACGTCCTCTTCACCCTCAAGCAGATGGTCGCGTAGGGTGGGAATATCGTCCGTATACACACAATAGACAAACAGCTACCTTGGGGTACTCCTGCTCGCATGGGACGCGGTTGGGAGTCCGCGCCCTCCACCGAGATATGTGCCACAGAAACTGTATACCTCTCCAAAGTCAAGGTGGCGCCTCGACCCCAAGAATCAGAGCATGCCTTGCTCTGATTGGTGGTTACGTTAAATACAATATTCATAACTTTTATTAAATGATTAAGGTTTTTAACTTCTATTAAAATGTAACAAATCAAGAATTCTTAAAGTAATTAAAATGTAAACAAATAATATTGTATACAAACATCAATCAACCCGACTCATAGCTTCCTCCGAAATATATAATACCAACAGGACGGTATTCAGAATAATTAAGCAATAGATTTTAAGTTCCCATCTTCGTGGAATTTTCCTAAACCACCATATGGGGCTACAATACGTACGTTCCTCTAACTTTGATGCTTCTAGAAGCAATGTCTCTTTAAGCCACCTCATTAAAATTATTAGTGCTTGCGAAGTGATCGAAATTCGACCCTAATCATTTTTGAAAACAGAAAAACTACTCTGCTATCTACTCCTATTTCCAATTTTTTTTTTATTGATAAAACTAAAGCTCATCAGTAGCTACCAAAAAAACGTTGACGAACAGACGAATAATACGTATTTAACTATACCTTCGCTAATTTATATGCTTCCATATGCATGTTTTGAAAAAAAACAAATAATACACATTAACGAAAACGTAGTTATAATTGAAATTAGATTGATATTTTATGGCAATGCTGAACGAAATGCTAAAATAAATTCTAACTATGGAAGAAATGTTCAGACTCTAATGGGCTTAATGACGCAGATAAATTTGAGGACATTTGAAGTCGTACGTACGAAGTATCTCTGCGAAGAATGCATAATGACCATTTTAAATCTACATATAAAGCAAAAGAGCTTTTCATGGATACCGTCGAAATGAATTCCTGAATACAATTCCACCTTGACATTTATTTTTAAAGAAATCATTCTACAAGTAGTCTTAGACAACCGGCAATTTAGACAAGCAAAATTTATTTTAATTGTAAGTAAGTAACAGACCGTGAATGCCCCACAGCTAGGCTTGTAGGCTAAGGCCTCCTCTCCTTTTTTGAGGAGAAGGTTTAGAGCTTATTCCACCATGATGTTCCAATGCGAGTTGGTGGAATAAACATATGACAGAATTTCATTGAAATTAGAAACATGCAGATTTCCTCACAATGTTTTCCGTTACCATCGAGCAAGGGTTGAATTATAAACACAAATTAAGCACATGAAAATTCAGTGGGTTTGAACCCTCGACCATCGGTTAAGTTGCACCCATTCTAACTACTACGCCATGTCGGCTCAAATTATTTTAATTGAATGAATCAATATTGAAATTGTTAATATGGACCACATAATGATAAGTCACCACTGCCCATAGACCTTGGCGCCGTAAGAAATATTAACTATTCCTTATATAGCCAATGCGTTGAAACTAAGATGTCATGTCCATTGTGTCTGTAGTTATACTGACTCACTCACCCCGCAAACTGGAACACAACAATATTTAGTATTGTTGTATGGTGGTAGAATATCTGATTAGTGTGTATTACCAAATTCAAATTCATATATAATCGTTCTTATCATTCATATATAAAAATATCGTATTGCTTCGGATAATCACTTTTAACAAGCGACTGGCGACAATCACCAGATTTAACAAATCTGAAATTAAGCTGTCTTCTCGAGTAATCCATTTACTCGACTTACTACAAAAGTCTAAATTTTACTTCACAATGCGGATTCTGGTTACCAAGCGCGCTTCATAATGCTTCTTAATTATCTTTGTTTTTTTTTTTGTAAATTTAATATGATTATTTCTATTAAGACATCTAACAACGAAGTTATTTAATTTTAGTTTAACTTGCGTAGCGTAATATGCTCGAATGAAAATAAGCAATCTTTGTGTTGTTAAAACGTTTGTTGGTGATAAAAGTTTCTTTCTTTATAATTACCTTCTACTGTCAACTAAAATCATATTCTTCAATTGTTTGTAAAATGTATAAAATTTGCACAAGATGCAGGAACTAAAGTGCCATCTATTATACTATTATTTAACAGCGTAAAACTTGGTTCTCGGGTTTTGTGCAAGTTCGTCTGGGTAGGTACCTCCCACTCATCAGATATTGGCTAACATATCTTACAATGCCAATGTCTATGGGTGACCGCTTACCATCAAGTCAGCATACGCTCGTCCGCCTCCCTATGCTATAACAAAAAATAAAAAGAAATCGTATACATGTATATTTTGATCTGTATAAGATAAGTATTTATAATTTACAACATTTTGTTAGCCGTGTACAGAGAGTATTTAAAAAGTAAATTAATAATTAATAAACACGTAGCTAATACACGTTATGTTGCAATAGGAATCAGTAAATTGTGTATTCTATAATAATAAATAACAAAAATATTATAATAATCCCTGACTCTTAAACTGCTGTTCAAATTTCATTCGTAAAAATAATATTATTATGTATATATTATATAAAATATCCTTTTACTGTTATTTCATCACAGCAACAATGACGAGTTGTCGCTATGCTTTACCAAAGAATATTAAAAAATATTACATAGAATTTTGTTTTTTTATTTTTTTTACTAATACACGAACCAACTAATAACAATTTATAAGAAGATCATTTTTTCGCCAGCTTAGATGAGTAATTCGCGCGGTTACTAGACAAAATCTCCCTTAACGTTATGTGACGTTTAATGAACTAACTCGAAACTTCACTGGATGTTCAGCCATCTATAAAATAGGCCTTCAAATTTATGAATAGTCTGTGTACTGTGGATATGATAAGACAGAACATCGTTCAATATCATAATAAAGTTTGTGGTTTAAATCTTGGCAGTTTCAATTTGACACTGAGTGCGGCTTTGAAAAGCTGACTGAATACTTACGGCCTTATTCATAAGCGTTGCTTAGTTACTGTTTAGCTAAACACTGATTTGTCTCTTTCCGTCATTATTGATTTGACATACGAAAGAAGAAGACAAAATATTGTTTAACTAATCACCAATTAAATAAAGTTTATGAATAAGGCGGTTAGTGATTAAAATTTATTTTTACCTTTCAAAATCAATCAAAATCAAAATATATTTTATTCAATTAGACTAACAAGTACTTTTGAATCGTCAAGCGCCACCACCGATTGGGAATGTGGATTTTATCGAGACGAACCGGTAATTAAATCAGAAGTTACTCGTTTTTTCGCAAAAATATAATTTGTATCATACACTTAGTTACTGCACGAGATTCAGCAATCATTAAATCCACGCAGTTGTGTCACACATATATTCAGTAAAGAATGTTATCTATGTTTTTATTTACTAGAAGCATCACAATCGATTTAAAACAATCACTGATGACAATGTATAATTTAATTGCACTCTAAATCTTCACTTTGTTGCCTATACGAGTAAATCTAACGAAGTCTTCCGGTGCTAAACACTTGAACCGCAAGAATTTGCGGGAGCCATATTGTGCAGACGAGACCGGTTGCTATTGCTATTATTTTGAATGCAAATTGCGTAATATAACTCTTTTGTAATACATTTCTTGTGGACAGCATCTTCGTACTTCTGACATTTCTCTCGCTTTATTTCTTTGCTACGTGTAATAAAACTAGCCGAAGTAATTACTATAAATAATCAGTACCCAAGTAATTAACGAAACAAATTATTAAATATCAAAATTTTCATGTGTGACTATCTCAAATGCTTTTTCAATTGTGAAATTTTACGATATCTGCACAACTGACATTTTAAATTAAAATAAGCTAATGAATACTTAAATTTTGTCTCTGAAATATAACGTTCATTAAATAATTTACTGCTAATTAATAAAGTAATTATTAGGACAAATTTAATAAGCCTTTCTGAGTGCGTCGAGGGTTTCAGGGTAAACCCTATCAGTATCAGTCATCAGTTTAATTCCAATATATGAATTTGCCTTATTAATATGTATTAAACAAAAACTTTGATACATTAAAACATTGGGAATAATTTACTTATATAATGGTGAAATACATACATTGTTTAGTTAACATTTGTTGTATATTTTCCGATTGTTATTATGTACTCGAGGAGATTAAGAATATAGCTTATGGTGGGAAAGTTAGTATTAGTGAGCGAATTCGAGAGTGCTAAACTTTTGCCATATTGGCTCTAAGGAAATTACAAACCCAAGAGACTTAGAAGGAGAAAATCGCAATCAACATTAAAATTTATTGGTCATGGAAGAATCCAAGCGTACTTGTAATGCAACTTTGCTCTTATTGAAATATATCTTCGTTTTGAAAATGGCTACTTCTACTGCAAAACTCAAGTTTGATAAAAGAATTCGCACAACACGTGCCTTGTAAGTTTGTCGTCTTCAGTTACGTTTTCTAAGACGATCGCACATGAACAATAGAAAAAAATAAATAAACATAAATAACGACAGGTACATAATAATAATAATATTCACATTTATTCTTTTATTCGTGTCTAATTCCTGACTGGCTAGCTCAGGTCGCACGTAATTTACATTATAACGTTCGTCTAATGTCTCGTTGATTTTGCCACGAATGTAGCTCAGCACGGTCCCATAGTCTCTCCAATTCATGTCAAAAACGGCTATTAAAATATATTTGCATTTTGAATTAAAATTTATAACAGAACATAGTAGTTTCTATATAAGTGATTTGTCGATTAATTTAATTGAGATATTATCAAATAGAGTGAATTGTATTTGCCCAGAATGATATTACGATCGTTTTTACACAACTAGATCGCATAAACAACGAAAACAAAGAAAAATAGAATGTTATTTTTCTTTGTTTTCGTTGTTTATGCGATCTAGTTGATTGTGTTCTCAATATATTCTGTTGAAATAAAAAAAAGTAAAGACGTTTATTTATCAGAAGAGTGTGTAACATTTTTCTCAAGTATAGGTGTTTACATTCATTGTAACAGTTGGTGCCGTGTCGAAATATTTGTATTTAATTGTTTATTTATTGACATACTTTGCTCTTATAAATCTAGGACATTAGTTTCATTATTACTTACCTATTATTATTAATGTTATGTTTTAAGTAACTCGTTGGCTTGTCTATTTTTTAAGATTAAACTTTTATTTCTTAATACAAAAATATATTTATTTAAGTCTTCTGTCCAGTAAGTACAGTTATTGTTTTACTATTAAGAAATACTTTTTAACAGTCTGGAATTAAAAGGTTACAATTACACTATCTTGTCTCGGAAAGTTCATAAAGCCCTTAGTTCTGCACTTTTAACCTCTAATCGTATCGGATTGACGTCCTTTTATATTATGAAAGTGAGAGCATATTAAGTTACATACTCGTGCACTCTAGTGCACATATATACATATAATACGGAAGGTGAAGTTCGGGATGGAAGACATTGGTATTATCTGAATATAAACAGAACTTTCACAACATCAAAATAAATCCTATTTGAGTTTTCAAGAAAGTACATCGTTCCTCCTTAGAAGAATCTTTATTTCCTTCCTTGCTGATGAAATTTATAAGATACTTAAAAGCTACTTTTGACATAAATTGACAATTATTTATGTAATATCATTTGCGTTTTAGAAAGTGAATTACAAAAAATTTTTAACTTTATGAACTTTGATAACTTATCAAAGTATTTTAAAATACTTGCAACTTCTTTCATAGTCAACATAGTGAAGTCGATCACGTCATTCATAAACAACTACATCGGATTCAATAGTTACTTGCGGGTGAAATGAATGTATTTTTGTAGCAACGAGGTATGTCTCATACACACACGAGCCAGTAGAGAGCAGCGGCTGATAATGGGCATGTCGAGATTAAAAACGGGCGTTCACATCAAAATCATTATTTAATATTTAGTGCGTTGGATTGTATTGCAACCAGCACAAAAGGTGAATGAAAAATGACGGTTTTCAATCATATTGAAATATATAAAATTGCAAGATTTAACCCACACATACTAAATAATTTAAAGCAAAGCTTGTGAACTAATAAATGGTCCGAACAAAATAAACTTTGAAATGTTAAACAGTCCCTTGTGTAATTTATTTATAACTTAACTGTGTTTTATCCTCTTTTATCATTTTCTATGGATGAAATATGTTGATCAGATGCCAGATACGATGACTATGTGGTGAACAGTATGACGTTCCAATATCGTACAAGATTGCTCCGTACTTTTGTATTTTATTTCGATATAAATTCTGCTTTTATATAGAGAGACATAAATCAACTGTAACAATGAATATGTACACGAAAATTACTATAAAAAAATCGTTCGTATAAAAAAGTAGTGCTTTTTGTAATATATCTGATATCGATATGTAATTATTATGTATTTTTGAAATATAGATCTAGTTACATAATATGTGAGTATTAATTTTTCTTAGAAAATTCGTAATTTACTTTTGTCAAATATATAGTTTTGTATTACATTAAAGTAAAAACAATAACTAGTTTAATTTGGAAGTCTATTTAGCAAAATGTAAGGTATAAATAAAGTTCAATAATATAATATAATTCTATTTCAGTTCTATAAATTGAATTGTAATACTTATAAAGTTATAAAGATTTTTTTAATACATACACATAATTATTTTAATTTTATTTTTATATTAACAATTAATGCTTAGAATTGTTGTGAAGTGACTTACGCTTGCCGTTTTTCCCATTGTGGCTGGCTTGCTGTACCGCTCCGAGAATCGGTGCCCCTTGGCAGAACTTCCCCTATACATAAAACAGATAGTATGTTGTGGAAGCAGACCGTAGATGTTTCACCCCAAGACCTCATCCTCCTCTAAAACCCTTAAGAACTTCTCTAGGCCCTCCTCTTCCCTTAAATATGTTTTATATCAAATTAGATTGAATAATATAAATACTGAACAATTATACAATAGTCAGTAATTAAATCGAAAGACGTGAGCACAAGTAACGATTTAAATTTAATCCTACCCTATTACTCATCAAAAGCCTTAAGAAGATTAAAGTAGCTTCAGTATAACTATGACAAGCCTCTGAAGCGAAGATCAACCCTTAATTTAGTCTTATTATGAATAAAACGAATTATACATAAACAAAACAACAATAAAAGTCATGTGGTGATTTGAACCCGCTACGTTCGGTTACTGAAGATTTCATCAAAAGGTTGATTTATTGAATCTAATCCAGCGCTTTATTAAAGAACTTTCATTGCTTGTTAATAATAACGTTCATAATTCGGAAATATTTTTTGTCAGAAGTGTAATATAACAAGTTCTTGGCGATATCGAAAACTAATAAGATAGCGTGCGATCAACACGGTTTGTCTGTTTTCATTATAAGTTACACCCTCGGCCATGACCTCATTCCGAAGACAAGTATCTTTATCACCCTCAAAACTAGACTACATCATATTTTAATATGTATTACAAGCATTAATTCAATTTCGTTTGTATTTGAAGTAAAACATGTAAATTGATTTTCAAACCGTTAAAAGAAAAACAATCACGGGATCTGAATTAAGCCGGCAGAAGTTACTTTTTTTTTTTGGGATACTAGCAGTACTATTTTGTGTTATTTCTAATACATAAACCACCAAAGTTTGGTAGCATGCGCTATGCAAATTAATTAACATATCTACGTAAATCGTTACAAATGAATTTTAATTAAATTGATAGTTACAATACAATTTAGTTGAATTCATTCTATTCGTTGTAGAATGAAGTTGATGAGTTTATTTTATGTTATAGGCAGGCGGATGAGCAAATAGGACACCTGATGGTAAGTGGTCACCACCACTCATAGATATTGGTGATGTAAGCCACCAAGCTGTTCCAATACAGAATGTCAGAAGGTCAAAATTATCGCAAATATTCACCCCTATCAACTCCTAACGGGAATACGTCGAATACTATATCGATACCCTGTATATTTCACTCGAAATGTGACGTAAATATGAATTAAATGATTTAGAAGGTTTCAATAACACTATATAAATGCGTAATTGGCGTCTGTTACTTTATATATTTCATTAAAATATAATTAGTCATTTAGTGTGAATTGAATTATTCTAATAGTTTATCTATTTGTAAAAACTATCAAAATAATTTATTCTTATGCGCATATTCATCCGGTGGTAGAGCTTTGTGCAAGCTCGTCTGGGTAGGTACCACCCACTCATCAGATATTCTACCGCTAAACAGTAAGTACTTTGTACTGTTGTGTTCGGGTTTGAAGGGTGAGCGAGCCAGTATAATTACAGGCACAAGGGACATAACATCTTAGTTCCCAAGGTTGGTGGCGCATTGGCGATGTAAGCGATGGTTAACATTTCTTACAATGCCAATGTCTGTCGGCGTTGGTAACCACTTACCATCAGGTGGCCCAAATGCTGGCACTATACAATAAAAAAAAAAACCTCATATAAATTAAAATACGAATAAAACTAATAATACCATTCATGCCGCATGACGCTGTTGGTTTTAACATTTATACAATTGAATCATTAAAACCATAAACAGTTTTTATGATAAAGAATATATACTAACACAAAACAAGACGTAGAAAAATAATACCAAACTATTAACCGACAGAGAGATACAACACGTATACATTGCATATATATAACATAAGGTATGTAATATAAGTATCGTAGTTTTAATATAAACAACGAATATTTTTCTGTATAAGAAATTAGGTATTAATCAGGTAAATAAAAAAATCATTGGAATACATTTTTTTATTATAATGATAAGCTTTTACTTAAAGATATAATTCGTAATGACTGATTTGGTATTTATATTAATTGTATCATAATTGTTATGTATTATAGAATGGTATATACATAACGGTACTGTTTAATGTTTCTTCTTATGTAACGCACCCCATATATCGTGAGCGGTGTTTGCAATGTTGACTGCTTTCAGCCCTTTACTCTAGAACAAAAGTATCAAAATATTAATATGTATATTTCAAAACCTCACCAGGTAAGATACCTTCTCGCATGTTTGAAAAAGACTTGCAACTTGTTCCACTACGCTACACTATTGCGAAAGTAGTGAAGTCACATACATACACATACATTTAACAGAATTTCTTCGGGCACACCACTTTATTTACCGAAATTGTATATTATACAATTATACAAATTTATATGAGATATATTATACAGTTATACAAATTTATATGAGATATATTATACAATTATACAAATTTATATAAGATATATTATACAATTATACGAGCAAAAATTGTTAAGTACATGCACACTGTAGTGATTGTCTAGACTTAAATCTGAAATCTTTCAGAATAGGCCTATTTTATCACAAATTTAAATCTCATTTGAAAATCAAAATTGAATTAATTTATTTTATTAGGCCAAAAATCAGCATTTCGTTGAACAGTATAACCTTACAAAGATAAATATTACATTATATTACTCATAAAATATTATCATGATTGAGGATTGATAATTATGACGCAATAATTGAAGCTTATCATTAAATTTATAAATCAACGCACAATGACAACAATAATGAATACTTACAACAACTTTGGCTCCTTTCTTGATTGCGTTTATAGGTATTTTCCCCGGCCTTGCTTCACTTGGCACGAGAAAGAGTGATAATACACTCATTATGATAACAAAAAGCGTTGCGAATTTCATTTTGATGTATTCCTTCGTTACTGTTCTTTTCAGCTCGAGATTTAAAAGTGCATATGATTTGACAGACATACTCACTTATATATCTTAATTGTTAAGAAAGATAATAGTATTTCTTCGAGTAGGGGACTCTACCGTCTCCCGCAAGCCGGGGTCATCTAACTCAACTTCAAGCTTTGTGACGTCAAGATAAATGATTTACTAATCAAACATATTTGGATTCACTTCAGATAACTATTATAATCTTTACTAAGTATTCTATTTCTTTTCTTTGTGTAAGATAAATAGCGATATCATTTGGCCTGTGAGTTGTGCGCGCGTTTGTAGGGCTTAGGAATCTAGTTACGAATAAGATATGAATTAAAAAATATGTTTGAATATCTTCTCAATTTACTTAAGACCTTCATGGAGTATTATAAAAATATTAACTATTGTTTTAAGATGCTTTTTTTTTAAAGTAATATACAAATATTGTTTGAGATTATCCTGTTGAGTTGAGATGTACATACTCGTACATGATTACTTTCGTAATTGACCTAACTACGTTTCTAGCTATTGTACTATATTGACCATGTTCGTAAATACTTATGGAGTTCACCATTGAAAAGGGAGGATCCTCCGACCAGACGGGTGTTGGTCTGGTGGGCTACTGCCCGACGGTTATTGTCGGGTTCTTGTATATATGTTCAATCGCTCGGATAACTTTAATATCGCGATGTAGGGTACGTCAGTTTTTAGTTTTTCGTATGTGGCGAGATAGATGTCGCTACATACTTATTAATATTATTGTATCAAGTACTCAGTGGCCAGTGGCAAATATAGGACCTAATTTTGTTTAAGATTAATCTTGTGAGTTGTGCTCTGTCGTCGTGCATCGGTGGTCAAGGAAAACAGCGCTATATAATTAGACCGAGCGATTATTGTTCGCGGTTGAGATTATTACATAGATATAAAATTTTATGTTTTAATGATTCATTAAGACCTTAATATAGCAATCAATTACATACTTAAATATAAAAACATTCGTGACTAAATGTGACTTAAAATGTCGTCAATTTATAAAATATATTACACGTCACCTCAAACTGAAGTAATTCACAATACATAACCCTATTAGTAGCCTTTTATGCGCTTAATATTTTGATAAAAAATGCCTTACTATTATTAAGTGATGTTCGAGAGTCCTTTTATGCTTTTCATAGAAATAAATTTTCCATTCTATTGACTAGTATGTAGGTATTACAGGGCACAAAGGCACAACAGGCAATAACAATGCACACTTGTGCTAAGCTTATAATAAATGGAGGTTCTTTATAAAATAACTCTGGCATCCTTGCGTAAATAATAAAAAGTGTTAAAGATATAATATTGTTTAGAGGACTAACATACGTTCAGATTAATACACACAATTATCATGGTTATTGCCATTGGTTCATTAAAAGAGCCCGAAGGCCTGATATAAAATTAAATCAAACTTGTCTGAATTATGTCTTCAAGACTTGTATAGTCGCAAAGCATGTTTTAATCTGACCCTGATTGATCTGAACTTGAGGGTTTATATAACCCTAAATGGTCTCGTTTGATGCAGCATAAAAACTACATTTTTTCAATTATGTAAGCGTTTTAAAGTTGTAAATAATAAAAATATATTAACATTACAAACGTACTATTCAGCTGTTAAACAAATAATAAAATGTGTAGAAAAATAATATACTAAGCGTAGTACTCCCGATATGTGTGGTTCGCTTACACCGTGGCTTTTTTCTTACTTTTTTCATGATTTTATAAACGAAAATCTTAACTTCTAAACGAAAGGTCAAATTCGAATAATTTAAAAAGGCAATGTAAATGCCTTTTTAAATGCACAAGGATTAATATCATGATAAGAATGTCGCTATCGTTCGTTTCAACCCTTGTTGACTAATTTAAACTTGACTCATTTTAACAAAAAGCTGTTATTGTAACGTAACTATAAAGCCTGTTAGTCGTTGATAATGTAACTTTTAATAGGTGAAATTATTTCATAATATTCTCTCTTCATTATTTATTCTTCTTTTCATAATATATAGATAAAGAATACGCGCGAACAAAGCCACGGGAAACATTATTATTAGTATTATAATACTAGTATAATAATGCCAATATGTTGTGCAAAAACGATTCCTAAAAATTTTGCTTACGCTCAATTCTTCCTACCATCCAACCCGCGCTGCCGCATCAATTCATAAGCTCTCTGTGTAAGAGTGTGCTGTGTTCACAAGCGCTTTGGGCTTCGAATGGGAACTATGTCGCTTGAGCATCGCATGTGAACATTTTATGTTGTATGAATGGGATATAACCACAATAAAAATTAAAGAAGGAATTGGAGAAAATAAAGTGATTGTTTATTGATATTATAAACTTTTAAAAATTACCTGCTATCAATAAATATTCAAAAAGTGAGACAGGAGAAAAATTAAAAAAACGTAAAAAGTAGTAATATTTGATTCGAAGGAAGTTAATTTAGTATTACTGAAGGAAACCATTATAAATGTTTACTTATGATTACAGAATTTAACGTCAGTTATGCGGTAAAGGTAAGAAACATTCAACATTCAAAAAGATAACCAAATAAGTATAAATTAGGTCTTTACATTCTAAAACTAATACTGCTTCAAATGACGCGTTATAGGATGATGTTGATGAAGACTACAAAGATATATTATTTATTATAGATAGATACATTTTTGTATTGTAAATCAATCTTACTGCGTGTATGACCACCATTTAATCCGTTGTAGGTTCATCTGTTAAGAACCATCCAAATTCCAGCTATTCTACCACCAAACATCTATAATTTCATATTTCCAATACTTTCAGTTGTTTCTTTAATTTTGTTTTATGCTCCCTTTTAAGCTAGCATGCGGGGCTATTTGGTACATAAAGCCAACGCTACCAATGTTTGATAGCGTAGTTCACAGAGATTGATTTAACTTCTAGCAGTGCCAATGCATTTGCGTAATGGTCTTCACATATTATCAGGTGAACTATTTGTTCGTCTATTTTCCTAAAACAATTTAAAAAACTACGATAGCGCGTGATATACGACGCGGTGAGGATTTGTACAAATGATATTTTTAATGTTTATTTCCATACATTTAGTGCGTTATATATAATTAATTACACGTAATATATTTACTTAGTAAATAAATTAATTAATTTTACACTTAAAAAATAACGGATCCTATAATATAACAATGAACACATTTTTAAAGAGCCACCGAAAAGAAACTCTTTTGAGATAAAACTGATTAGAAATGATAAAGTATTTTTTTAAAAGGATACCCATTTTCACCCATTTACCATTAACTCATTTTAGTAGCTGCGAATCAGTTCAGTATTTCGTAATTTTGTATTATTTTGACTATTTACTACCGTACCAAACGTACCAAAAACATCAATTCAAAATAAAAATCAAACAATATATATTGCTAGAAATTTGTGAGCTTAATTATAAGTATGCATTTTTTTATTCAAGAATATAAGTTTTTTTTTTTTTAATTTTATTGAAGGAGTAGATTTTATTGGTTTATCAAATTTGATTCGACGAAAATATTATTTTAAATACCTTTAAAGTAAAACATTTTATTTATATTAATATCATTTATATTTCATTATACACGACACATAACAATAATGTAACGTAATCAAGTATTTACGTAACACAATTGTAAATTATTATATCATAGACTCAACAGCTTACAACCACTTTATTCCGCATCAGAAAGCACAGAACGAAAGCTCCAGATCAATAGCCTTGTTAGGTATTGAACACCAGTATGAATCTGTAGTATTAGAAGTTATAATATATTTATAAGTTGGTTTGACTATCTGCTAATTTTATGATTCTTAATTTTTATTATAACTTAAAATTACATATATTATAAGTTATACTTTAAATACTTAAACCAGAATCAAAATAGCTATATTATATTCGCATTTCGAATAGTCATGTTGGGAATGTAGATTCTACCAAGAATAACCGGCATGAAACTCAAGTTTATTTTTCCATCTATTACATTACTTATAAGTAATGATTATTCATTTAAATCTCCCTAAAAATTAACAAATACTAATGTCACATAATAAAGCGGTTGTAAATGGTCTTGACCATTGTGAGGATCATTAGCTTGACAACCATCAAATATTATCATATCGTCTTATTTTGTGTAATACTTAAATGGCCGTAGTATATATATTTTAAACAACATAATTACATTTTTCTTTATGCATAATATTTATTTACATTAAAGCCTTAAATAAATATAAATAAAAATTTAAAATATTGACTGTAAAAATCATGAATGCTAGCAGCATTTCCACTTTGAAACGCAATTCCGATTCACTGTGCGAAAAATGAACCAGCCCTCCTGACACCAGTAGAGGCAATAAGACGGGGTGTA
This sequence comes from Nymphalis polychloros, assembly GCA_905220585.2. Classification (NCBI taxonomy): domain Eukaryota; kingdom Metazoa; phylum Arthropoda; class Insecta; order Lepidoptera; family Nymphalidae; genus Nymphalis; species Nymphalis polychloros. The sequence goes on along the minus strand of HG992253.1, from coordinate 11,015,075 downwards.
ATATTTTAGATGAAAGTTTTTGCACTATTTCTCCAAGGTCCAATCGTTTCAACTGCAAAGATATGCATAGTATCAGTTATCAAGTGTCGTTTACACGTGTCGTAACTAACACGTGCGAAAATGCGATGCATTCGCAATGTGGTAGCGATAACTTGAATAATATAATTTGGCGCTTTTATCAAGCATCTTATAGCGCGAACAGAAAAGGTATTCAAACTTGTTCAAGCGATAGTCGGTTCTCGGAAATTATTAAGAATATAGATAAAAAAGCAAATGACAATATTTTTTGGATTATATTATTATGACGTCACTGGCGAGCTTTGACCATTCTTCTTATAATAATTGATTAGCACGTAACTACTAAATACATTAATTGAACAATTAAGGTTTTTTTTAAAGATGTTCTTTTTTTTCAAATATTTTTATATTGTATTCTAACATTTTATCACACTTAAAGGACTGGATGGTGCAGTGTCTTGTAAAATGTCAATTTTAAAGTGCTTAGCCTAACTGAATATATGTTTTTCTGTACATTTTCCGCTTAAAAATGGTTTATATTTTTTAACAATGGCCAAATTGCTGTTCTTCGTAAAACAAATAAAGGAAAGCTTTTTGTATACTGCAGTGGACACGAAAGTCCACTTAACGCTAACATAACAGTTATAAAACCCATATATAGCTTAAAAAAAAATTGGACATAGGTTTTATATTTATATTTATTTCATCACGAACAAAACACTCACAAATACAATATATATAATACGGACACATTTATGTTAATGTTTATTATAGTTGAGAAGTAGGTGGTATCTTAATGAAATTTGATATTGACATTCGAATGAGACATTTCTTTTTAACTGTACTACAAGACTTCGAAATCGGTGCCAAGCTTGATAAAATTAACTAAAATGCTTCACTTAGCAGTATTAACGGCTTTTGGCGAGCAGCGACCTAATCTGCTACATAAATGAACAAAATGCAGGTTAAGAAGCTGCAATCCGAAATTACTAGTCAAAATTGTAGAGTAGTAAAGGGTAAGCTTATTTTTCGAAAACGTTTAAAATAAATTATTTATAAATACTCGGGTAATTTAAATAATATAAATTATTATTAATTTGTGTTTATAATTCATCTCATGCTTGACGGTGAAGGAAAACAGCGAGAGGTTGCAGGTTGCATCTGTCTAATTTCACTAAAATTCTGGCACATGTGTATTCCACCAATCCTCGTTGAAGTAGCGTGTTGCGTGATGGAATAAGTTCCAAACCTTATCCTCAAAAAAGTAGAGGAGGCCTTAGCCCAGCAGTGGGAAATTCACAGACTGTTACTGTACTGTATAATAAAGTCCACTCTATCAAATCGACTTAGCCGTTTTCCAGTAAAATTAACATGACTTTATTTTGAAAAAAATAATAATAAATAATTTGTGCAAAAAATATTATTTTTGAAATTGTTGTTTGAAAAATCATATGAAATAAAATTGTTATTTACTCAAGTTAGGTTTCCCTTTCACCCCTCGTTTTGATGTTATTATTAAAATTTATAGCTTATTTTAAAACTTAGTTATATATGTCTTCATTTATGGACTACGTTAGTTGTTTTAGTACTGAATAGTAAATTTCAACTTTAAAGTTCAATTAAGTATACAGTCTACGGTCCCGATACTAAGACGTTTATTATTTATTATCAATCTACTCCGAGCCTGCCCCATACTAATGTAACATTGGTAGATTTATTTCTCATCAGCGTGAGCAGTACCCATAAAGTTCATTTAAGCAGTACCTTTCGGTGAATATCGTCAATTTTATATGAGTTATCAATTTTTATTTTTTACGTCCGGTCCTTATGACTCGTATTCTCCTGTTTCGGTATCATTATGTGAAGAAAATATCGGAGAATAAACTTAGCAATGCATTGTACCTATGAATGTTTATACTAATTTATATATCTATGCTCTGAACATATGCTTAAATGCAAATAATAAACTGCTAAAGTACTTTAGTGATGAAAACTTGAATATGTTTACATGTACCGCTATTCACCAGTTTAAATGTATTAATATAATGCTTCACGTTAATATGTAAAAAAATAAGGTGTCTATGTTTTATAAATATCACGTACTAGAGATCCGCCGAACGATTTATTCTCACACAAGTGCTCGTAAACGGCATTAAGGGTTATTAATTAAAGAGTTTATATTAATATTTCAATGTATGTTTAGTAATTTAGATAAAGAAAGTCTCTAGCTGCACGTACCTTATGCTAAGGCATGTAAAATATTACAAGCATGCAGAATGCAACTTATGACTTCACGTCTTTCCTTAAACTACCCACCTTTTTCTTTTGAAATATGAAGAGGCTTTTATCGATACGCGTGTACGTGTTTAACTTTATAATATTACAGACAATATCATTCATTGTCATGGCGAATCTTTGGTTGGGTTGTATGAAAGTTCTACTGCAATGCAACTGTAATGGCAAACTTTAAACGATATCGATCTCTATTGATAACAAATACATATATAAACATGCATGTTTAGAAATAATAGTGATAGACTGAATAAACGTAAATTGTTTTTTTATTTTTTAAATAAAGTAAGTTAGTATATCTGCAATAGAACTGCACTATTTTTTCAAATTCCCGCATGGTTTTTAACCAATTCTTTGATCACAGTTCAATAAAGATAGCTTGCTTTTGGAATTGTTCCAATGTCGACATTGCATTTTTCTTAGAACTTTTGTACACATAATGCAGTTTTGTCAAAATTAGCTTAAAACTAAATTATACTAGTAAGTGTAATGAATCTATATATAGAAATATAGATTTACATAGTAAATCTTCACTTTACTTTGCAGTAGTAAAATAATTTTGTTCCAATACATGAAAAAATATGTAGAGCATGTTGTCCTTTAGTTTATGCATTATTATTATATACCCTGTACTGAACACACATACACTGTACTGTATGGGCGAATGTTTATATCTTATTGATTATAAAATCTTATCTTACCCGTACGAAGTCGGGACGGGCAGCTAGTTAAATATAAAACTAAAATATACATAATATAGCTTGGGTCGTTCTGAAGATAAACTGCATGGCATTGTATGCAGTAAATTATAGTAAACTCTTGAAAGTGAAAGAAAAAACATTTTTTTAAATTTAAATATTATTATTACTTTATTAATCTTAGTAAAAAATTGTTATTAAACTACAAGAAATGTAACGTCCAAAGTTGATGCATTTAAAGTTTTTCAGTCCGCGATACGATGACAATTCCAATCCACATGATTTATACAAGGATGCTATCTCGGTAGGAATGCGAGTTAGTTTTAACAGGAACGTACTAGACGTTCACGACAAAGGGTTGATGTTGGGATGGTCAAGGATTTGTTACATTGTTCTGCAGATCAAGATTTAAAAGTCTTAGGTATTACCTTAGTAGGTTTTACTACACTTCGATAAATAATATTACATGTGAATAAATTTATTCGCACCGCTAATTTTTTTTTCTCCCAGTGTAAAATCTTACTGCGCAATGTTGGGACTAATCGTTTAGATTGATTTAACTTAATGAATTGGTCTCGTTGTCGTTAGCGTCGTTTCAATAATTAAGTAGAAAGTACGGAACGGTTACTGAGTAATAAAAACACTTGAGAACATTTTAAGAGTCGATGTTAACGTTTTTTTCTTCGACTTCTAAATAAATTGTTTAAAAGTAATATGTTTATTTTCAATAGAATTAGAAATAATAATATCCTATAATAATAATATCCTGGGACATTATTCAAACACGGCCATCTGATCTCAAGCTAAGCAGAACTTGTACTATGGAAATCAGACAACTGATATACTACATATCTACTTTTCTTTTGTAAATAGATACTTATATAGATAATTACAGCCAGAATCAAGACAAACAGATATGTTCATGCACACAAATGTCTATCCTGGGTGGGAATGAACCCACGACCTGTGGCGCGAAAGGTATCTACCAACCACGCCAACGGGCTCGTCAAATGTATTGAAAATAAAATAAATCAAATTTACGCTTCATATCGTATGTTACATATAGGCAACTCGTAGTGTAACTATTAGTATAGAATCATATACTATAAGGTTAAATAGAGAGAGATATTACTTTAAAAATTTCACTCTCATGTAATTTTATATTATCAGCTACAAATGTTGTCCTAACAAGATTAACATCGGTGGGAACGTTACTTAGACGTACACATAATTTGTAAAACATAATCATAATTAGTAAATATACTTAAATTATTGCATTTCTGTCATAATAATATGATATTTGAAGAGTTAGAACAAGCGGATCGGACCATTTTTTTATTTCCGCCTTCAGGACTCTCACTTACCGAAACGAACGAAACGCGGTGGCGAAGCTACCACTTTACGCCGATTTTAAGTGAGAGAGTGGTACTTCCGGCCGGGCGTGCCCATTCCGCTGCAACCCGAAGGTATGCAGCGTGGCACTATAAAAACTTACCTATTAAATAACATACATATATAGAGTATGGGCAAATCCTCCTATATGGTAGATGCGCAAAAAAAAAGGCCCCCAGTTACCGGCAAGCCCGCTAGGCCCGACCACGGTAGCGGTCGCGGTATCGGCAGGGCAGGGGGTGCAAAGAATCACCGGTTCATGGCAGGCTACCATAAAAGACGACTACATATGGCAACGTACAATGGACGCTCGATTAGGCTGGACCATCACCTCGCCGAATTAGAAGTAGAGTTAAGTCATATAAACTGGCATATACTGGGGTTATCTGAAGTCCGAAGACAGGGGGAGGACACGATAACTCTAGAGTCCGGTAACTTACTCTACTTCCGCGAAGGTGATAGCCTCTCCCAGGGTGGTGTCGGTTTTCTAGTCAAAAAGGATCTCATTAGCAACATTGTAGAAATCAGTAGTGTGTCGAACCGGGTAGCGTACCTTGTCCTTAAACTTTCCGACAGGTATTCCCTGAAGGTCGTACAGGTATATGCGCCAACTTCGGCATACTCTGATGATGTGGTAGAAGCGATGTACGAAGACATCGCAAAGGCTCTCAACAACACCTCGAAGGCCCACTACAATGTTGTTATGGGAGACTTTAATGCTAAAGTGGGAGTACAAGATGGCGGTGAATCGAAAGTCGGACCTTACGGCTTGGGCTGCAGAAATCACAGGGGGCAAATGCTAGTAAACTTTCTCGAAGCGCAGGGGCTCTTTTTGATGAATTCTTACTTTCAAAAGAAGCCCCAGAGGAGGTGGACCTGGCGAAGCCCCGATAACGTGACGAGGAACGAGATAGACTTTATCATTTCGAATAAAAGGCACATATTTAGAGATGTCTCAGTGATCAACAGGTTCAATACCGGTAGTGATCACCGCTTGGTTCGAGGCACTCTAGATATCGACTTCAAAGCCGAAAGATCGCGAATGATGAGGTCTACTCTCCGACCTTGCATGCTCCAAGCTGCTCAAGGCTCCGAAAAGTTCCAAATGGAGCTTCAAAATCAATTCACCGCGTTGGAAACCGTAAGCAGTATCGATGAGAGAACCGACACGCTGGTCAAAATACTGCAAAATACATCCCGCAAGTGTTTTCCGCCACAGAAAAGAGACAGCGCACCAAAACTCTCTGCTGAGACACTCGAGCTCATGAGGAAACGACGAGAACTACCATCGTTTTTGTCAGATAAGGCCTTAAACCGAACAATAAGAACGCTGACGCGACGCGATCTCCGGTGCTCCAATACCCGTGCCATCAAGGTTGCGATTGAGCAAAATCGGGGATCGAAAGTGTTCGCTCGCAAGTTTGGGAGGCCGCGTCTGACAAAACTTAAAACCGAATATGGTGGGGTCGTTACCTCTAGGCCTGAGATCGTCGGAGAGGTAGAGAGGTTCTATGGGCAGTTGTTCTCTTCAAGATCGGATAAACCTGTGGGAATCAGTATTGATGACCAGCGCGCCCCTCTTACGCGCCATTACTCCGAGGAGCTCCCGGTCGTTGACCAAGGCGAGATTAGGGCGGCTCTAGAACAGCTTAAAAACAATAAAGCTCCGGGAGATGACGGAATCACAACAGAGCTGCTTAAGGCAGGCGGGACTCCGGTCCTGAAAGAGCTAGCAAGTCTCTTTAATTCCGTCATCCAACATGGCAAGACCCCGGAAACGTGGAGCGGGAGTGAGGTGGTACTGTTTTTCAAGAAAGGTGATAAAACCCTCTTGAAAAACTACAGACCAATCTCCCTCCTGAGTCACGTGTATAAGCTGTTTTCGAGAGTCGTCACGAACCGTCTCGCCAGACGACTTGACGAGTTCCAGCCCCCAGAGCAAGCCGGCTTTCGATCAGGCTATAGCACCGTGGACCACATCCTTACTGTTCGGCAGATTGTGCAGAAGACCGAAGAGTACAATCAGCCGCTGTGTATGGCTTTTGTGGACAACGAGAAAGCCTTTGACTCCATCGAAACCTGGGCTGTGCTCGACTCATTGCAGAGATGTCATATCGATTGGAGATATATCGAGGTACTGAGATGTCTGTACAACGCTGCTACAATGACTGTCCACATCCAGGACTGTAAGACGAAGGCGATCCAACTGCGCAGAGGGGTGAGACAGGGAGATGTAATATCTCCGAAACTGTTCACCAACGCGTTGGAAGACGTTTTCAAGACGCTGGATTGGACTGGATATGGAGTCAATGTAAACGGCGAGTACATCTCACACCTTCGATTTGCCGACTATATTGTCATCATAGCAGAGTCGCTGGAACAACTCACCGAAATGCTGCGTAGCCTAAGCGATTCTTCCCAGCGTGTCGGTCTCGGTATGAACTTGGATAAGACCAAGGTCATGTTCAATAAGCATGTCGTGCCGGGACCGATATACGTCGAAGGGAAACCTCTCGAAGTTGTTAGTGAATATACCTACCTAGGACAGGTTATACAAGTCGGTAGGAACAACTTCGAGAAGGAAGCCGATCGAAGAATTCGCTTGGGATGGGCAGCATTTGGCAACCTTCGTCAAGTCCTCACGTCGTCTATACCGCAATGTTTGAAGACGAAAGTCTTCAACCAATGCGTCTTACCTGCCATGACATACGGTGCCGAAACGTGGACACTAACTGCGGGACTAGTCCACAAATTCAAAGTCGCTCAGCGTGCTATGGAGCGAGCTATGCTCGGAGTATCTTTGAAGGATAAGATCAGAAATGAGATTATCCGGAAAAGAACCGGAGTCACCGACATAGCTGGCAAAATTAGCAGGCTGAAGTGGCAGTGGGCTGGTCACATGTGTCGTAGGACCGATGGCCGTTGGAGCAGACGAGTCCTAGAGTGGAGACCGCGGATCGGCAAACGCAGCGTAGGGCGCCCTCCAGCCAGGTGGACCGATGACCTTAAGAAGGTGGCGGGTACCGACTGGATGCGGAAGGCAGAGGACCGGGAGCTTTGGCACACCTTGGGAGAGGCCTATGTTCAGCAGTGGACTACGATTGGCTGTTGATTGATTGATTGACATATATAGTGCATCTTTAACAAATCGCTAGGGCCTTGAAAAATCGCAAAACGGATAACCATCAATGACGTCTGCCTGCATACGGGTCGCACATTCGGCGATGAGCCGATGACCGAATTCTTCTTCTACCACTCCTGCTCTGTACTGCTGCATAGTACCGCGAACACACTTTGTCATCGTTGTAACTATTAAAATATTTGTCCAAATCACATAGTGTAAAAGACAAAGTTTATCTACTTTAAATATCAGAAGTGATAAAATTATTTGTTTTTTATTTTATTGATAAGATTCAATTTGTTATTACAAAATGTGTATTTTAGAAATAAATATAAAATTTGATTGTATTTTCGATTTCGATAATGGCTTTCACATAAAAGATATATATATGCTATCACGGACTTTTTTGTAGAACAATTTAAGAGATATATTTCCACCATAAATTATATTCCTTTAACTCTTGCGGTTTTTGCAGCGCACGCCAGAATGGCTCCCATTTTCCGACTTATTTTTATATTTCGGCCAATTTGCTCAATAGCTTAAAAAAATATAGTCTATATGTTATTCTGATGTATGAGCTATATTATTGTAAAATTTCATTAACATCCATTCAGTACTTTTTGCGTGAAAGAGTAACAAACGTCCATACATCCATGCAAATTTTTATTACTTTCACGTTTATTATATTAGTAGGAAGTAGGATTATTATAAACCCTGTACTGAACACACATACACTGTACTGTGTGGGAGAATAGATCGATTGGTGAATGCTTATATCTTCTTGATTAAAAAATGCACGGGATGAAATCCTTATTTTACCCGTACGAATTCGGGACGGGCAGCCAGTGCTCGCTGATATCGTAACAACTGTTACTGATGTCTAATATGGGCTCTCCTACATATAAAGAGAATGATAAAGTATGTGATAAATCCGTTTTGGATGATAGTTGAACAAAATCCGTTCGTAGTGAGCGTCTACGTATGCGAAGGAGTATCTATGTCAAATTTCAAGTCAATCTGGCGCATAGTTTAGGTGATCTCGCGATGAGTGGGGAATCAATTTTTTCATTTCGGTTCATATCGGTTTTTTGAAATAATATAATATAAATAATATAATATATAGATGTCAGCGGTACCATATAGTCCGATATTTGATTTGCCTTTAGTGGTTAGTGAAACGGCAACGACATATTTTGTGTATGAAAACTTTATACAATCCAAATTTAACGCAAACCTGACATTAAACTGTTAGGCGCATTGTGCCTTTTAAAATGTATTCCGGTCACTGAACAAAACGTTGATCAAACTTCTAGCTGTACTACGACGAATTTCGTTGAAAAAGTCTGAAAGCGACCTCAAAATAAATGTAATTAGTATACATCTTGAGGTCGATTGCTGAAAACCTCGACAATGAGACTGTTTCTATAACTTAGTTAAGTAAAAAATTATTATACACGGTCCAAACACAATATCTTTTCTTATATAATAGCACAATAGGGCTGTCTCAAGAAGCTCATAAGGAGTCACCATCTTTAGAAATATTGTGAATATATTTTAAAATTTTCCATTCATACCGCTGCCTGAATGAGTTGAATACCATATTTTATAATACTTTTTAATTAATATACATGTATTATAATTTAAAAATAATAATAATAATAATAATAAACTACTTTAGAATATGATATAAATAAAATTGAGCCTTAAGGAGAGTTTACTTAAGACTCAATTTTATTTATAAACTTTTATCTATAAAAGCTACTTCACAAACCTTTTAAGTGTCTACTTATTACTCAGACCTGAAAATAATTCGACGTTAACATCATTTTGCTTATAAGTTATATAAGCAAAATGATGTTAAAAATAAAAATAATAATTGAGAAATAGCAATTGAATGGACGTCATCTCAAACTATATTTTCATGTATTAGTCTTTATTTTAATCGCTTTGAACAGAGTCAAAAATAAAACTAAACTACATTATATCTTACTTAAAATTATTATGTCGAAACAAAAAGTTATCAGTTGCGTAGGTACTCTGTTCTGCAAAAGGCTAAACAAAACAGAAAGTTCTTAATAAGCTTGAATAAGAATACTTGGTGCTTTAACATTCGACGATTATGCTGACGATGATCCGTAATGTTAATGGATCACTATCCATATTAAAAACGGAACGTAAGAGTAATATAATAGAAGTAAAGTGTTTATATAATTAAGCGCATTCACAAGGCATTTGGGAGTCACCACTGCCCAAAGACATGGACACTGTAAGAAATCTTAACAATCCCTTACATCGTCAATGTAACCACCAACCTGGGGAGTTAACATGTTCCTTTTATCCTGTGATTACAATGGCTACACAATTATACTAAAGTACCGCTGTCTGGCGGTAGACTATGCTATGAGTGGGCAAACCTACCCAGGCAGGTTTTCACAAATCGAAGTGCACGTCTACGGAACAATTAACAAACATTAAACTAATATTAATGTGTAGATATATGTATTAAAACGTTTTGTTAGGCCGCACACGAAAATTCAAAGTAATACGTTTTGTAATGAAAGTTTTCGGTCCATAAAACTCGTCAATGCTATTAAAGTTCCTTTCACACGTACCCACATTCCTCGGCATTGTTGTACCGAATATTGATTTAAGGGATGCGAAGGGATCGTATTTTAAGGTTTATTGTTAACATCTCTTTCATTAACTTAATGTTTCTATTTTTGGAGTGAAAATTTCATTAGGCGCGTTGCGCTGGTCGTACGTGATAGATTCCTGGCTTCGCTTCACCGACACGCTAATGTTAATATAGTGAAATCGTTGAAAGTACAAATAATTTAAGTAATGTGTAAATGAATAAGGACAATAATTATTAATTATGTATACAAATGATATAAGTGTATATTGACTGCCTCGTTGGTCTAGTGGCTAGATATAAGGCCGCAGACCCGGTGGTCCTGGGTTCAATTCCCAGGTCGGGCCAATAAATAGTTATTGGGTTTTTCTGTCAGAAAATTCTCAGTAGCAGCCCGGAGTCTGGAAGGTGGAAGTGTGTACACTCCCGTGCCTCGGAAAGCACGTGAAGCCGTTGGTCCTGCGCCTGAACTCTTTCTGGTCGTGTCGGATTGCCTCCCCATCGGATTATGAGAGCTAAGGAAAAGAGAGTGCACCTGTGTTTGCGCACACACTTGTGCACTATAATATCTCCTGCGCAGTTGGCTAATCTCTCTTGAGATTGGCCGCCGTGGCCGAAATCGGTCTGGAGGACCTTAGGATTAGGAAGTGTATTTTAACTATTATTGATTTAAATTAAGCTGTATTCATATTTTGTACCGAGTTTGTGCATATTGTGTATTTTGATGAATAAATTGGGATAGAATTATTACTTGGACTGTCAATAGATGTGGAAATTGGAAATATATTTAACAATTTCAAGTTTTCTCTTCTATCGGCAATCTCTATGACTGCCTGTTTTTTAAATTTATTTTAGGAAGACATGCGAGCAAATTGTTTACGTGATGGTGTGTTCAGCCACAACATTAAGCACGGGAACTAAATAAATGAACATGATCCTTGCAATTACAAGTATGATTAGTTCACTTAACATTATAACTGTAACATAGAAATACGAAGTACGAAGTATTGCTTATTGGCAATATTATTGTTTCTCCGTACAAGAGACTCAAAGTAGGTAGGAGATTACTCATCTATAATTACATTTTCTAAGGAAAATGAAATGATTTCCAGACGATAAGCTGATATCCATATTCAATATCCAAGCCATCCAAGTCGTATCAAGATGTAAAAAATATCAATAAGTTATAAGATAAATTCGTAACGTTTCGTTAGATGGCTTCGAAAATTCGTAGTCATGGAAATCAGAAAAAAATATATATTTACTGAATTATCTATACGGGTACAGTTGTTAGCTGTAAGCACATAATTATGTCCCATAATTGTTACATGTATCACAGTAATTATTTTGTATTCACAGAATTATGTTAACGTATAACATCGATTAATTATTCAAATTAATATTTCACAAAATTACTAAAAACGTACGCAGAAAATATTTTGATTCAATCGTCTCTTTAACATAAAGCAGATTACGCTTCTTGTTAATTTCAATGAATGTAATATTTTTAAATTTGACAAGGGTGCCTATATTAATTCAACTACATAAACATGCTTGAAAACAAACAGAAATAATAAGCCGTTCGTGAAAAAAATGGGTAATATTTTATCTTGCTGGAAAAACGCATTTCCACGTTTCCCTCCCGTGAAGTTTATGTGGGACTCGCCGAGGCCGAGTGCGCCAAAACACCACTACTACATTAAAATACAAGCTAACACTAAAATACACTAAAAAGCTAGGGGTATCAACACCGTCCCGATTCCGTGACGTCTTCTTAAGAGGATCGCTTGCGCACGTTACGTTATGCAATTAAAACGTATCTTAAATTAGATCGCCAACTATCAACAAAATTAAATAAATATTCCTCTAGTGCAAATATCTATACAACTAATTTCAAACTGCAAGATATTTTTCTTCTTCAACGTACAAACTGCGCTAAAACTTTTTAAAACACGTTACGAAGACCAGACTTACCTATATATGTTTCTTATTCAATGTAAAATGTAGAGGTAAAATTTAAAACAAAACTTTGTTCGGTTAGATAACACATAAATCAAATATTTTCAACTCGAACTACACAATTGATCTTCCTCATTTTGTTATAGAAGATGATATTTTATTTAATATTCAAAACATGATCTACGCACACCTAACTTCATAATATTATGTTGTATAAAATCGAAAGAGAAACCAAATTGAAGTTGTACTGATTGATATAAACTTTGCCCGTATCATGTATATGAATTATATCAAAAATAAACAACTTGTGAATGCATAAGGCCTCCTCTCCTTTTTAGGAGAAGCTTATTCGACCACGCTACTCCAAAGTGCAAGGCTTTGAACCTACGATCGTCGGTTGAGATTCCCGCATTCAAACCACTGGGCCAGATCGGTTTTTCGGAATTATATCATATATGTACAATGTCAGAAATGTAATCAATTACGGCCGTTATGTGAGGCTATTGTTACGAAGAGAGGAGGCTCGTGTTTTATACAAACCTTGTTCCAAAATACAAAGAGATAATATCGTTTTGACTATTGCTGAAAATATTGCAAGGAAGAGCATTACACTCGTAAAAAGCTTCGAAAAAAAAATTGAATAAATATTTTCAAGCAGGAATTATTTTTATTCAAAGCCCTTGTTTATGTAAGCGTTTGACATAATTAAATGATTTATAAGACTACAACCTACTTTAATACTTATATGATTCTCTAGTGAAAATAAAAATAGGTCATACACATTACTAACTGTATAACTTTATACAATTATTACAGTCGGCTAATCTCTCTTGAGATTGGCCGCCGTGGCCGAAAATCGGTCTGGAGGGCATTATTATTATTAGTGACTAGCACTTCGCCCGCGACTACGTTCGCGAAAATTTTAAAACTGTTATTTAACCGTTATGTAAATACGTAAATTAGTATTTGTTAATAGACCAAACGTAGGGACAGTTACAGTTTGTTCAAACCGTGATATTTTTTAAACGTGAGAATTTGTATAACCGTCATTACTTCTAAGCGAAAAGTCCGATCCGAATAATTTAAACTGTGAAATGCATACGAATACTAGCTGCACATCCCGACTTCGTACGGGTAAGATAAGATTTTTTAATCAATAAGGTATAAACATTAGCCCATAAAGTACAGTGTATGTGTGTTTGGTGTGTACGGTGTGTTCGGCATATAATAATAATGCATAAAGTAAAGTACAACATGTTCTACATCTTTTTTCATTTATTGGAACAAAGTTCTTTTACTACTGCAAAGTAGAGTGACCTGGCAGAAATTGTCATTTAACAAAAAAGCGTTGTCCTCCAAGCGACCTTTCCCCTCTTTCTTTCTTACTGATTCTTTCTATTTTAGCGGTGTATGTGTAAGTGAGCAAATTTTCAGATTTGACAATAAGGATTGTGTGCAGCCAATGAGACAACCTCAATTCTATACAAATGTAAATATAATTTGAACTCTTTTTTAACTTATAATTCGCTATTTTATATTTAATTTTGAATAAATTACTATTTTCCTAAAGTATTAAATGAAATTTATCAATTTTAATTCTTACTTTACATTTTTGCATTGAAAACATAATAAAAATAACATAAAATACACACAGAAAGGGAGAGTTAATTAAGACGGTTTTTGGTGTGATAAAAAAGTAAGGAAAAATGCATTTACGCGTTTCCCCCACATGAAGTGGGGGGTATGTGGGGCTCACCGGTGCTGAAGGTGCCGGAATACCCACTAAAAAACCAGCGGTATCCTCTCCGTCTGGTCGAGGGCGCCAGGGGATCGCTTGCGCATTTTACCGTGACGCCCCGGGGCTCCCGGGTACAGGGAACCCCCTTAGCCCTGGTGGCTGTTAAGGTGCACATAGCGCCTACGCCGTCTCCCCGGTCTTCTTCGACGGATCGAATCAGCGGAGGCATTTTCCTTGCACTGCCGCTCCGTGGCCTCCTTTTGCAGAAGGAGACCATTTCCAACCAATGCATGCAGCTCGCATGGTGCTAGTTGCATGGCGTTAATCACGCTCGACAGCGAGAGATCCCCACCGACTATCGCCGCCAGGGTATGCCTCTGAGGCCCCACGCAGTACACTCCTAAGAATTATTTCCTCCTGACCGATTTCGCCCGCGATGGCCAATCCCAAGAAAGACTTACCAACTACGCAGGACGTATTATAGTGCAAAAGTGTGTGCGTAAACACAGGTGCACTCTCATAAGCCGATAGGACGGTAAACCGACGCGAACGGTACACGTTAAGGTAAGAGGCAGGACCAACGGCTTTACGTGAATTTCGTGCCACGGGAGTGTGACAAATATACAGAAATATAATCATTAAAAATCTACATTTTAAAACACGTTTTAAGTTAAAAAAAATATCGCAAAGAACTTCGTTCCTCCCGGGGGTCCCCCGATCGCATATTTTTTAATTAAATTTTTAGATTCTGCCTTCGGTTTCTATTTGCTCATGCTCATCGTACAATGGTCCCATACTATGATATAGACATTCTTGAAAAAGTTGGCCCGTTATTTGTTTTTTTTTATTATAATAGTTCTAACGCATGTACATAAGTACACACACACATTTTTGTTATTTAACTTACCTTTCACAATATTTTTCCTCTTAATATTAATAATAATAATATTTACAGCACTACAAAATTATAAAAAAAGTAGTTGAGAATTACACGGAAATGATAAAATGATAATTGTAAACGTCACTACTGCGATCGATGGACAAACAATAATAATGGCCGACTTTTTCCGAAAACTGTGATACGAATGAAATATGAGATACAGGAGAACGCTCCTATCTAGGGATCCGTGCTGCTTACATGGTGAGAAATGACACCAATAGACCCCTGACGGGGATAACTGATCAAGAGTTAATTGATCCTGTTATCGACCGAGGTTGAAAATGATTGAATTACTAATATCATTATTAAAAAATAGAGGTTGATGGTAGAAGGGTGAAAATTTAGGGTTGTATGTATTTTTAATGCCACATAATAAATAAATAAAAATAAAAGAATTTGTCCAAAAAATTTATAATTTTTTTTTGGGGTGAGCCACCCTTGACACTAATTGTTATAAAGATTAGTTATAAACCTATTCTCAGACCTACTGAATATAAATATAAAATTTCATCAAAATCGGTCAAGCCGTTTCGGAGGAGTATAAACACTAAAACTGTGACACTAGATTTTTATACACAGGGTTATTTGTAACGAATCAACAACCTCGCAGGACTAGATAGCTAACATCTTAAGCAACAACTTTTGTTCTACGAGTTCGAACATAACTCAATATATGACAAAAAAAATTATATTACAAGCTTTCGTTGTATTGTCGTGATATTTTTATGTCTATGTATCATTCATAAACGAAAGGACGACGCGGCGCTCGCGCGCGCTTGCCTTGCTAATGATAATAATACTAACATGTACATACCTATAGTACGCGCGAGTTCATGTTCATCGGGGCCAGAGGCGACGCGCGGGGCGTCGAGTATTGTCCTTGACGGTTGTGACGCGCGCTTATCGATACCGAAAATTTACGCTAAGTGAGTGAGTTTCTGAACACGATGAAGGTGGAATGGATGTTTGCCTTCATTGTGAATGACACTCCACGCGAAGTATTGTGACACATTGAACCACCGCGCCGCGTCGCTCGCTGCGGGATTCGCCTCGATCTAGGGGACGATCAGTAGCCCAAATCCTGTGATGGAACTGTCCATAATCCCGTAGTCGCTGCGTGGCAGCTAACATCGTCTGACGGTATGGTGTAGGTACATTTGGAATTTTTGTTCCATATTGGCGGCAGGCTTTCGACGCATTGTCATCAGACCTAGCAAGCATTCTCACCATTTCTGTGTATTCGATATTGGAATATCGATACGCCATGGTAATCATAAATATCACATAAATAACATCCACAATCCACACAATAAATCGATCGACACACAATAAAGCGACGCGGTATCAAATTAATATTTATTTTTGTATGATAATAAAATATAACAAATTATAAAAAAATGTAGAACAAAAGTTGTTGCTTATGGTGTTAGCTATCTAGTCCTGCGATGTTGTTGATTCGTTACAAATAATCCTGTATATAGATAATCAAACTTAATTATCAAACCATTTAAATGGGTAAACATTAATATCACGATACCAATATTACCACTATTCGATTCCACCCGTATTTAAACTTAATAATTTAAACAAAAACTGTTATTTTGGCTGAACTATAATAGTTAGGTATATACCAACGCGGACTTTTTTTGTGAGCAATCATGAGTACTATTAATATATATATATATATATATTTTTTTTTTTTTTTCAAACCTTTTTTCCCGAATTGTGGATGTAATATTGTGAAAATGGTTGGATCATCAAAAGTCAAAGAATGTCTCGCAATTCGGTGTGCCTCTTGGCATAGGCCTCCTCCATCTCTCTCCAATGTCCCCTATCTGTCGCAACTCTAGTCCAATATGGACTGAAAAGATGCGAAACTATTAATATATAGAACACTATTTTATATATCTCAATATTTTTTGCACACATAATAATGACTTTTATAGGCAACATTTTGATACCTTGGGTTAAATTGTTCCATTTTAAGAAGAGATCTCTAATTTTTTTTGAAAATAAAATGTAGCCTTTGTTACTCGCCAAAGATATAGCTTTCTAATTTCTAATTCTAATTTTCTAAAGTGAAAAATTTTTAAAATCGGATGAGTAGTTTTTTAGTTAAATCGTAACAAACAAACAAAAAATCAAATCTCTTTATAATATTAGTATAGATATAATATATATCGTTTTATATTCCACTGACTTTCTTTTGCCGATTCTCATGCCTTTTTGGTTTTCTTTTCGAAGTTGTGGTAGATATGTGACAATCAATAAGAAACATTTTCATAAAAAAAAAACTGATTTGTTTGAAGGATATTTATTTATAAATATTAACTTCGCCAATACACCACCAAACTTGGGAACTAATATCTTATATCCTTTGTGCTTGTAGTTACACTGGCTTACTCACAATTCAAAGCAGAATACTGTAGCAGTAGAATATCTCATGAATGGGTGGTACCTATCCAGACGGGCTTGCACAAAGCCCTACCACCAAGTAAAGTAGTAATAATACAATCGTACAGTTACAGGTCTTTACAAAAAAAGAGTTACTAATGACACAACGCTCAGTAACAGTAACAGCCTATGAATGTCCCACTGCTGGGCTAAGGCCTCTTCTCCTCTTTTAAGGAGAAGGTTTGGAGCTTATTCCACCTCGCTGCTCCAATACGGGTTGGTGGAATACACATGTATGCCAGAATTTCAGTGAAATTAGACACATGCAGGTTTCGTCACGATGTTTTTCTTCACCGTCAAGCACGAGATGAATTATAATCACCAATTAAGCACATGAAATTCAGTGGTGCTTGCCCGGGCTTGAACCCACGATCATCGGTTAAGATTCTCAAGTTACATTAATAAAAGTAAGTAGTAGAAAGAAATAACAAAAATAAAATAAAAGTGTATTATATTTTATAAGACATAATACTTGAAGATTATTATAGTAGAAGGTCGAAGGGTGGAGCGCTCCAATTCTGATCTTAATGAAGATATTGAACACACATCATGAAATAAAGTTATTTTCAAAGCAAGTCTTTGTGTCTCGGTATACAGTTGAAGATGGTCGTTGGTAGTCACTCAGTAATTTTATATTATATATGAAAGTAGAAAACAATAATTCTATCATACTCAATTATCCTTAGTAATATAATAAATGTGAATGTGAGTTGAGTGAGCTAAAGGTAGCTTACCGTTGGTGAAAGAATTTAAAAAAAATTAAAATCGGTTCACCTGAAAGCGTAACAAGTCATGATTATGATCAGTCATGATAATGATCTGCCATTCCCACGGGAACGGGAACTATGCGGGTGAAATCGCGTAATATAATTAAAATATGTATTAAATTATTTTAACCGAACAAATAAAAAGTGATAAAATGTGTGCAATTACAATTCAGTTTGAAGCGTTCAAACAGAAAGAGATAGCTTCAAAAATAATATGTTGAAAACCGATCTTTTGTTTCCGATGTTAAATGTTTTTAATCACATTTTCCATCTTTGTAATTAAATACACACACATACACAAAGTTTTATAAGTTCTTTGAAGCAAAATTTCTCAAAAGTCTTTCTTTGTGTTTGTGTACTTCAGTATAACATCATATTATATTCACATAGTTCCTCAAAGTTTGCAGAATACTTCATTTTCAATTTAAATTTATTCAATTAATTAGTAGAGTTAATTTAGTTAGAGTTGATTTTGTCAACGTTTAATCTTTTTGTTTACTGATCTAAATATTACGAAAAATATCATTTTTTGGAGTTCATCTTCGCCAACAAGAAAACATAATCGTTTTTTTTAAATTTAAAACATCCTATAAAAATTATGAAGATATTTTAAAATAGATCTCGCTACAAACGTTCTCCTCCGATCTCCTCCAAGCATATTTTAGATAGTGGTCATGAAATTCAATAAACGGTACGTTGATACATATTAATTTAAACTTATGATACATAATGAAAACATAACATTTAGATATAATATTAAATTTTGAAATCTGTTATTTTTACACAACAAAAATACTTAATTTTTATGCAAATTTTCTTCATAAAAAAGTGTCAAATATATTTCTCTCTTAAACATTTTATGGTTAAGCCAACTCTAACAAATTACAAAATGCTGGCATTAATGTGTTTTTCGTGAGTGAGAATAAAAACGTAACTATTGCTGTTATACGAAAAAACATTTGCCTTTCATCATTTAAAATTCAAATTAGAATACATTTTGTTGAAAGGCTTTTAGTTATTTTTAATTCATTTAACAAGATTATTATATCAATCAAACAAAGATGAATGTAATACCGGATTAAAATGTAGATTCTAACAAGAATAAACAGCGAGAAACTCACAGTTAGATTTTCATATTACAACCATATAAAAAATATATGCATTTTAGGTATATGTATATTCAATATTCAAGAATTTTATATGCCACGTCTTGCAATGAATCCTTTTTTTTTTGTAAACAATTAAACAAAACAATTAAAAAATCTGTAAACAAAACTGAAAACATACAAACTTCAGATTCTTGTTATAGAATGTAAAATATAAGCTAATTCTAATTCCTTATCTCTAAAAATCACAATCCTAACTTCATTACTTACGGTTTGGGGATGTCTTAGTTGACAGATTATTTTATGTAGGTATTTATTAAATATTATATTTTAATAAAATTGATGAAGAGGTACATTTTATTTCTAATGAAATGTGAAAAGCAATCCATTTAACTTTCAATGGCTGCGACACGCTCGTGTATATGAAGGAGAAACATTTTAAACTTTAAGGAAATGACTCAACCGAGTTTTCTTTTGTGCGAATCTTTTATTTCTACCGCTAAGAAAGTTTAAAAGAATTTGCTGCTTTTAAAAAAGGAATGACTTCACTGCTAGCTGAGGATATTACTATTTTTGTTGTAAATTAATTCATTGCAAGTTACCCGTACAGATCCATTTAACAAAATATAATACACTTCTTATATGCCCGCAATACATGTGCCTATAGACTGAACAGATCATGTCCCAAAAGATAAGATAAAATGTACATCACATGCGCATTTTTGCTACAAAATCGAATACTTTTTGTAGTATGGTATTATCTAGAACTAGCGAATATACCTTTTTTTGATTTTTTTTCTCGCTGGAAGAACGCGTTTACGCGTATCCTCTCCGTCTGTTCGGGGGGCGCCACGGGATCGCTTGCGCATGCTACCGTGACGATCCGACGGTCGGCCCGCCCCTGCGGGCTTCCATTTCTAGAAGGGTTCCCGGATACAGGGAACACACAACACACTCCGTAAGGATATGTGTTCTAAAATATTGCCGATATGATGACGATAGTGCCACCTCACCATTAAGTGTATCCACCTTTAACAGGAGTAAGTTCCAGATCATTCCTCCAGCGGAGACCTTTGGAGGTCAAGCAGTGGAACCTCATTACTTTTCTAAACTAATTAATATTATTTTTTATACACACAATTATATGAGTTTCCCATTAATACTTTAGATATAAACATATAACCTTTAAATGTATTAGTTAAAATGCGGGAATTTATTACAGAATTGAAAACATTTCTCAGAAAATATACAATGCTTTCTCAGAGTCGGAAACTTCATGTTATACGTTTATATACGGTAAGTATTTACAATGTTTGTCTTATTACAGAATATGGTATTCGTAAGTTGTTTTCGAAGTATGAACTTATTCATCTTTACATAATAAAATTTATTCGAGATATTATAGTTCATCTTTTCACTTCATACACGATCAAAGGTAAGTCTAAGGTTACTTTAAATTCTAAACGGATGAAAGGGTTCCCCAAAAAGGGATAACTAATACAATATGACTCTTCATAGTTTAGGCTATGGCGCAAACATAGTGTCGATATTTATTATATATTTCCCAAAAACACTTAACAATAGCTTAAATTAGTATTTCGTTGAGACATCAATCATAACTTTCTGACAAGTGAATGGTACGGCCTCCGATCTCTTAATACGGTATCAACTACACATCTCTCACTTAAACTAGAATCCTGAATGTAATAAAGGCAAACTGCTGCCGGGGATATACCTTTTCGTATAAGAAAAACTTTTCACGGTTTCAGCAG
Organism: Nymphalis polychloros; assembly: GCA_905220585.2. NCBI lineage: Eukaryota > Metazoa > Arthropoda > Insecta > Lepidoptera > Nymphalidae > Nymphalis > Nymphalis polychloros. The sequence continues at coordinate 10,994,186 of HG992253.1, read as the reverse complement.
TGCTAATCTGTAAAAAATCAATTCATATCTTATTTGTGAAATGTTGGAAACCGATTTACGCTGATGCTCCATTTTGATTCAGGCATTTTTGAAGTGAAATTTTCTTTAGCGGCATTGTGCACTTTTTTATGATGGGTAAAAAATGTTAAGCTCGCGTCAGGTCACGTGACCCTGATTGAAAATTCGTAAGACGGATTCTGACGTGTTAAATTTTTGAAGTAAAAACTTCTTTAGCGACGTTGTGCACTTTTTTGTGATGGGTAAAAAATGTTAAGCTCGCGTCAGGTCTCGTGACCCTGATTGAAAATTCGTAAGACGGATTCTGACGTGTTAAATTTTTGAAGTAAAAACTTCTTTAGCGACGTTGTGAACTTTTTTGTGATGGGTAAAAAATGTTAAACTCGCGTCAGGTCATGTGACCCTGATTGAAAATTCGTAAGACGGATTCTGACGTGTTATATTTTTGAAGTAAAAACTTCTTTAGCGACGTTGTGAACTTTTTTGTGATGGGTAAAAAATGTTAAACTCGCGTCAGGTCATGTGACCCTGATTGAAAATTCGTAAGACGGATTTTGAAATGTTAAATTTTTAATGTAATATAAATTGTCATGTTTGTGTACGATAGCGCAATAAATGAATATTGTATTTTATCACATAAATGATAGTACTTTTATACTGATAATTAAAGCAATTCGAGCAAAATTTTTCCCTAATCATTCCAAAATATCAAAAATGCACAACGTTAATATTCAAGTTTTCAATTCTGCCGGCACTTCCGGAGTGCAACCCGTTGTTTTTTTTTTTTAATATGTTAGGTAGGCTGACTGGCAAGTGGGCCACCTGATGGTAAGACTCTATCGCTGCCTATAGACATCAGCGCTGCTGGAAATATTAACCATACCTTACATTGGCAATTGGTTGCACCATAAACCTTGGGAGCAAATATGTTATATCCCTTGTGCCTGTTGTTTCACTGGCTCGCTCATCCTTAAAACCGAAACACAACAATATAAGTATTTCTGCAGTTGTATACATTTTTTAGTTTAGAGAAATTCCTCATATTGTAAACGCACTAAAATATTATGTATTTTAACTTTTCGCCTACCAAGTTCCAGTAGTAGCTTGTATCTATATAAATGAAATTGTTATCTCATATTATGTTAAATAATTAAAGCGTTATAATAAATTGATTGCCTATAATTGACGTTTGACTTATTTTGATAAAGCGAGAGACCCATAGAGTATATGTTTTTATATAATAATAAGGTCCTCCAGACCGATTTCGGCCACGGCGGCCAATCTCAAGAGAGATAGCCAACTGCGCAGGACATATTATAGTGCACAAGTGTGTGCGCAAACACAGGTGCACTCTCTTTTCCTTAGCTCTCATAATCCGATGGGACGGCAATCCGACACGACCGGAAAGAGTTCAGGCGCAGGACCAACGGCTTAACGTGCTTTCCGAGGCACGGGAGTGTACACACTTCCAACTTCCAGACTCCGGGCTGCTACTGTGAATTTTCTGACAGAAAAACCCAATAACTATATTGGCCCGACCTGGGAATTGAACCCAGGACCACCGGGTCTGCGGCCTTATATCTAGCCACTAGACCAACGAGGCAGTCTTTATATAAAACCCTGCCGACGTAGGGCTTATATGCCTACAAACGTGCCTGATGGATGAAAGTATAAAAATATGTATATAGCATTGAGTAAATAATATGAGCGAGTAATTTTGTTTTTTTTTTTTATATATGTAAGATATATGCAAAGTAGGAATTATTACTGATATCGGAGTACCGTTGGCCATTGTTTACTCTCGAGGTTTTTAATTTCCATTGTTGAATTTGTGTTCGTTTCGATATGTTATTATGGCTTTTTTGATTTGTAATTTTATTATGCTATTGTAAGTTGTTAATTTGATCCTATGTAAATAAAGATAAAAAAAAATATTAAAATCAGACGACTGTTTATCTATAAAAAATGATCGTAGCAAAATTTTGCTGGCAGCCTACTAAAACAATTGAATACATTATTTTAAAAATAACAGTTTAATAAAACAAAAGCAGAGATATTAGTTCAAGTTTAAGTCTGGAGGTCAAAAGCATCGTTATATTTTTATATAATAGCTTAAAGGTCCAATCTTTGGTTTTATTTTTAAAATATTACTAAGATTTATATGTAAGTCGTCAGGAAAAATACACTTGTCTTTTTATTATTTAACATACAAAGGTAGACAACCAAATATTGATATACTATCAACGATGTTCATTCACAATTGCTACCACAAAGTATTATTCTTAGTGTCGTTTCTTTACTTTAATTCCTGTATAGTACCACCACGCTACAAAAAGACTTAAGCCATTTGAAAAGACTTGATCTATTTAAAACTCCCAATCAGAAATAAACCGACCTTTCTCAAGATTTCTAATATGATAGCTTCTGCTACATATATAAGTGATGCCATATTTCATTGAGAATCCTTAATTCCCTTCAATAATAGCTGATGCACCAAATATTAAGAATTCATAGCAAAATAGGTGTATTTTGTATTTATCAGATATTTGTTTACATACACACTTATGAAGAAACGCTGCAGAATCATTGAGTAGCATGATTACACCAGGAGTGAATAGAAAAACATGGAAAGAAAATCTGTCGTCCGATCATTATGATGCCGATATATAGAATTAACGGTGAAGACGATGTTAACGAAGACTTCAACAAGCGACAAAACTCGTTCGATAAGAAGCATTTTTATGTTCCCTAAAAGTAAGGAGATTTAACTAACTGGTAACCCCGTCAATGTCATTCGAGCGCCAAAAGAGCGTATTATAAACTGGTTTTACTGCAAAGTATAACACGAAATAGTTAACTTCAGCACGAAGCATAACAGACGCAAGGATTTATTTCATTTAGTTCAGCTTGCATAAGACAATCGAAGTGAATAAAAACGTAGAGAAGTATCATAATAAGATGTGGCCTCGCATCTCGCGGCTCTGGACTGCCGCCAAAATATGAGTGAGTGCCAAGAGAAGGGTTGTGGATTAAACTTTTTTTTACTAGAGTATTTAAGTGTTAAGTTACAATATCGTTAAGATGGGTCTTTTTTACTTTATGTACTATAGTATGATATTTACGGGGTGCTATAACGCTTAACAGCAGTATTTAGTATTGTTGTGTACCAGCTTAAGCGGTTATTGAGCCAGTGACACATGATAAATAACTTTTTATTTCCCAAGATTGGTTACTGTATTGCTGATTTAAGGAATGACTATGTATAAGGTCACATCAGATGGCACATTTGCCAATCCGCCTACTAAATATTATAAAAAAAATAAAAACAGCTTTAAGTTTCAAAAGTGTCAATTTAATTAACGGTTATATGACCTCATCGAAGCGCTTCATTTAAAACAAAAATAATCGCGATGAACGATAACGCAATTTTGGTTTACATAATGATATGCATAGGATATGTATTTTAACTGGCGACTATGATGTCGATGAGTAAATTATAATTCCATTTTCAGTATTAAAAACATAAAGTATTTTAAGCTTTAATATAAAATTAACGAAATGTAAACCGTTATTTATTATTTATACGAACCAGTTTAACGTAAACAGTTTAACAAAAAAAGTTGCAAATTAATGTTGCCATGTATATTTTTTTAGCTTATTAATACATATTTCAAATATGAAATCTCTAAATGTACCTACTGCAGTTTATATGACTTTTTCGAAAGTTTCCACTTCTCAATTTCATTTGAGTTGCATTCTACTAAAATAATTACAACTTCTGCAAAGTTGAGCTATGTTTAACATTGTTTTAGACAAATTGCCCTGTTAACTAGTTACCTGCCCAGGATGAGATGCAGAAGGCTCTGTAATCTAATTAAAACTTCATAAAATGTCGACGTAGATTTTAATGCCAGTCTTGATATTCTGTTAAAGGTTGCGTTCAATTTATGAAACTAACATTAATTTTAAAGATTATTATCTTAGTCACACATTTCTATAAGATTATTATATTAATTGTATTTTTAAATTTGACATAGTAAATGAGAGAATTTATAATAATTATATTAACATTAATTCAAAATCGAGTTAAATTTTATACAATTGGCTGGGTTTAGATTTAAATAAAAATTAAAAGGAATTAAAATAAACGAATACTCTGTGCCAGAGTACAATGCACAATTTAAATACAAAACACATAATACAAAAAAAATATCAGTCACGTCGAAAAAAAACTAATTAAAACTCAATAATGATAACAAAATGAAATACTCAAAAGACTTTTCATTTTATAAGTAATTTCAATATACCTTCTTCATTTATAGTCCCTTGAAACTAAAATAATAATAAATAAGAAAACAAATAAATTTTAAAACAATTAGTTAAAGCGTCACGCCTACAAATTCTGTTTACAATCTTTTATATAGAATGATTAACGAAGGAGAAATTAATCAAATTGTTTCTTAGGCCATGAAAATCCTGTCATGGACATTTATCAAGATTAGATATATATTTATAAACAGTTAATTAATATATTTATTATGTCCTATTTTCTTCTTATTATATACAAATGCGAGTAAATAATATTATAAACTACGACGAAGCCAAATTGGGTTATGATTTAATCAGGCTATTTTGTATACTACCTATTGTAATTTGAAAAAGGAGATTTTACGAAATCTGTGCTTTTAATTGAAATATATAAATTATTTTCTTATTATATGATAATAATTGTATACGGATTCAAGGAAATAAGAATTTCGAACAAGCTTTTTTCTTATTTCGTATCTTTGAAAGAGCGTCTTATTAGTAGTCGGGTTTTAGTTAAAAAACTTATTTTATTTAATATAAGCGCATGAAAAACAAGAAATCTTGAAAAGTTTTAATAACATCTTAGCCGAAAATATGTTAGTAACAGGTGAAATAAAGTGTACCTACTTATAACCTCAAATATATCTTGCTATACAAATGCTGTATACAAAGTTTTTATATGAATATCACAAGATAAACAAATGAAGCCGTGACGAGAGGTTCGGCAAATGTGAAATATCGAAATAAATCGGTAGCAAAAATATGGAGTCTTTATAAAATAAATATACTTTTCTTACTATGATAATTATATATAGCAACTGCCTCGTTAGTCTTGTGGCTAGATATAAGGCCGCAAATCACGAGGCCCTGGGTTCAAATCCCAGGTCCGGCCGATAAAAAGTTAGTGTGTTTTTCTGTCAAAAGATTCTCTGTAGCAGTCTGGAGTCTGGAAGTTGGAAGTGTCCCGTGCCTCGGAAAACATGTAAAGCCGTTGGTCCTGCGCCTGAACTCTTTCCGGTTGTGTCGGATGTGTCGTCCCATCGGATACTGAGAGTAAGGGAATAGAGAATTCATCTGTGTTTCAGCACGCACTGGTACACTAGAACATGTCCTGTGCAGTTGCATAATTTCTCTTCCACGCAACACACACAATTATGGCGTATAGAGCGCCATTGGAGTAGAATGACGACATAAGCGAGCGTCATGCCATTTGTCGTCACGGCATACAAGTCGGTCTTAACCATAAACTTATCAACTTTATTAACCGTTAATTTCATCAACATTGCTGAAAACACATAAAATAATTTTAAAAAACCGACATATTATTACATGAAAATGGAATTTAAAATATGAAGGAAATAAAATCACTTATTTTGTTTTTTAATATTGGAGAGTAAAATTTAATATGAATGTTTATAATTTAAGCGAACGAAAAGAGATAGATCAAAACATTTCTCTTGAAAATTTATACAACGCTTTCCGCCATGCAACATGAATAATCGTTACTGTTGTTTTTCTTGCATTCAAAAAGCGGACATTAATCAACTGAGATGAATTGTAAGAAAATAATTTAATTTCTAAGAAATGTCTGTGGTGGTTTATTTGAAAATAAACTATTCTATACCTTAATAAGTAACAGTTAAGTAACAGTCTCTATATTTATACATAAATAATTCGTACTACTAAGGCCTCTTTTCCTATTTAAGAAAATATTGAAGCTTGTTTCATTACACTGCTCCAAGGTAGTTTGATTAATATTTATGTGTAATAATTACATCCGACAGGGTTCCTCACGATGTTTTCCTGAGTTTGACCCCACAATCTTCGATTAGGATCCACGTGTTCTCACCACCTCATCTCGGCTCTCTCTAAGTAACAAATATTGTATATGTATAGTGATGAAGTACGGTCTCGATTTTAGTTGATATGTTTCGTTCTCATTAATTAAATCATCGTGTGTTTGACAGTGATGAATTATCGTATAATGTTTGTCACTCGTTCCATAATTAATGTACATACATATCAATTAACTTAATTTTAATGTGAAGCATCTATTGGCGCCTTGGGGGTAAAACCAACTGTATGCCTTGAAGGCAAACGGTATGGCGCTCTCTTATGTCCTGAATGTCGTGATGCCGCCGCTCTGTACTCTCTTCACACTATCTTGCTTGTATGTGTATAGCATATACTTAGTTGCTATAAATTATTGTAATTATAAGAAAGTTATATGTCTTTTATGAACAAAATTCCTTATTAAACTTATTTAAAAAATGTATACATAATATATATGCCAAGTATCTAATTCTTAGTGTTCAATCTGTTAAATCTGTTTGAAGGCCCATCTGGGTACCACCCACTCATTATTCTACGGCCAAGCAGAAACAACTAGTAGTAGTGCCACCTGATGCTGAGTGGTCACCATTGCGCATAGACATTGGCATTGTAAGAAATATTACTTACATCGTCAGTGCGCCAACTGCGGAACTAAAATTTTATGTCCGATGTGAATGTAGTTACAAAGCCCTACCAAAATGAAGAAGAAGGAAACAAATGTATCAGGATTTTTTTACGCTAGTCAGAAATTCGATTCAATTTTTAAGTTATAATTCCCTGTTAAGAATATCTACTTAATTACTAAGTTCTAACGCCATTTTATTGTTATTGTGTATTTCAAATACTTATTACAGATACAAAGTAAAAAGTATCGTGTATTTGTTAAAGCTTGAAATAAAAACTGTATTAGCCACGAACAAATTGAGATACACCATCCCCTGGCCCTTAGCCAAAGTAAACACTGAACTCGACTCAGTAGTCAGAGTGCTTAACAAACATTTTGACATGGTTTTCTCAAACGTCTTGGAAATATAGTTGAATCCATTACATTATCATTAAAATGACCCATATAAAAAGAATAATATCAATAAAGTATTACCAAAAAGTCAAGCTAGTTACGTAAAATTATTACGAAAGCGATCTCTTACAGACAACCTTTGGAAAAACACGTGAATTTGAATAAACCGAAAACGAGGTATACAAATCTTTATTAGTACATTTATGTTTGTAAATAAAATACCCTAAATGGATTAACGCGTCGCATAAACTGTTGGATTAAATAATTGTTTGGAACTTTCGTTTTGTAATGTAAAGGCGCATTAAGAAAAAGATAAAATATGTATAAAAAGGGTTCCGCAAACCTTTAACTTCATTCAATCATTTGTTCAAAAAACCAATCATTCAGACACTTTAATTTCCGGTTACTATATTCCCTCACTTTATTAAGGATGGTAGAACGAGGCGTAATTAAAAGCGTCCTTTAAAAAACGGTTTCATTACTTTCGAGGTCCCCTGCATTCGTTATAGTCCAAGATCTTTAGACATTCGCTCTTCACGAAATCCCGCTACTCGATTTTTCGATTGGTTTATGTTAGAGGATGTCCCCTAAGTATAAAACCGAGCTTTTGTCATCTGAATGAAAAACGTCTTTTTGCAAATATCTCGGTAACGGTGAGTTTTACGTTAAAAACTGTAGTGAACTCTTTTATAGAGGTCTTTTTGGTCCTACTAGAACTAAATAAAATAGGACATATTTTTAAATATATTATCTCAAAATATAAACATAACCCGCAAAGAAAATAAAATAAAATGTTTCAACTAGTGCTGTAAATTTCAAAAAATTTACGTAGTATTTTTTTAAATTCCACTGCAGGACGAAAACCTGCTCCACAGAACACCTACCATCCTGAACTTGGGCAGCACACATCCATCCGGTACATGCAACCTTTTTCAACTCGTGCTACGTTTACCTAATCGTAGTCTCCGCTCAATCGGCAATCAATGCGCCTGGAGACATGACCAGCCCACTTTCACTTCAGCCTGTTAATCGTAATTATTATAATAAAATAATTTTAAAAGTTTACACCAACAAACATGTAACATCGTCTCGTGAGACATCGAGTACCGACGATACCGCTACGTGTCTCAGTTCCAAAAGGTCTGATCCCATACTGATAGCGCGCGGATTATAGGTTTGGCAGATGACACGTGATATTCAAATTATTTTCTCATTTAAATCTTATTAGACAAAATATTGAAGAATCCTTATTAATAACTAATTCATACTTCAATATATTAGTAAATTATTTTATATTAAAAATAACCCAAGCAACATTGAATAAAGATTTTTGAATTTGAACTTACTTATTGATTGTCATAAATCTACAACCGATTCGGAAATAAACACCTCAGACCTGAGAAGAACCAGCGAAAGAAACTCCGCGGGTTTTTTTTTAACTCCTCCTTTACAATTATAGGCGATTTACATAATAACATAATAATATTCTTATTTCTTTGAAATAGCCTGGAGGCGATCGTTTCATACCCAAGGTGTGCAATCGTCTAAAAAGTCATTGATTGTGTAATATCCTTTAGCACACAAGCGTTCCTTAACATCTTTTTTTAATTTCACAATTGAATATTTTTGAACGCTATCTGGTATCCTGTTGTAATAGTGTATATAATGTCCCATAAAAGACTTACTAACCCTGTGTAAATGTAACGCTTGTATATTGCATAAAGATTTTTGACTTTGACTTGACTAGGTATATCATATTATTATGACTTACATGCAATAATTTACGTACATATAGTGGGTACATGTACATAACTATGATTTCGTGTATTTAAGTAACGTCCTCACCGATATTAATCTTGTTAGGAAAACATTTATAACTGATAATATATGATTACATAAAAGTGAATAGTATAAGAACACCTCAAAAAGAAAACATTACGTCGGTAATTCATGTGACTAAAATGAGCCAATTTCAAGCATGATAAATTATTTTAGGAAAAATGGCGTGTACCAAGCGATTCGTTATCAACATATCGATTAAGAGCAGTTTTATTGCGGATTGTGCAGCTCTGTACAGTCGGCAATAGTCAAAATGTACTTTTTTCAGTTGCAAGAGATTAAAAAATATTAAATTTTCAGAACGACCCGAGCTATATCATGTATATTTTAGTTAAAAATTATATTTTCATGACTTAGAAAAATTGATTATATATACTAGTAATATAGGGTTTTCCAATAGGGACGCTTGAACTTTGACAGCTGATTGCGGCCATGTTGTTTGAGTGACAGCTGTCAAATGTAGTGTGTTATATTCATTCCGTCCTCCCAAACCACCATGGAAGGTTACAGTGTCGAGCAGCACGTGCAAATCATAAAATTGTTTTATGAAAATGGGTCTTCAGTTCGAGCAACGTTCCGCGCACTTCGCCCGTTTTACGGTCGCGATGATCGTCCTGCCGAGTCGACTATCCGTCGATTGGTGGACAAATTCGAGTCAACCGGGTCAGTTAACAATCAGCCGGTTCCCGTGCGTCAACGTAACGCGAGATCTGCCGAGAATATCGCCGCTGTGCGCGACAGTGTCCTCGAAAACCCGCGGCAGTCAATTCCGCGTCGCGCACAGAAACTCGGCCTTTCGCAGACGACAACTTGGCGAATTTTGCGTTGTGACTTGAGCCTGCACCCGTACAAGATCCAGCTGACCCAAGAGCTCAAGGTTAATGACCATAGACAGCGCCGTGTGTTCGCTGACTGGGCATTAGAGCAGTTGGAAGTTGACGCCGATTTTGGCAAAAAAATCATCTTCAGCGACGAGGCGCATTTTTGGATGAATGGCTATGTCAACAAGCAAAATTGCCGTATTTGGGACGAGACCAATCCACACGAGGTTCACCAAGTGGCAATGCACCCGCAGAAAGTGACTGTTTGGTGCGGATTTTGGGCCGGAGGCGTGATTGGTCCGTATTTTTTCGAAAACGATAATGGTGTGGCCGTCACCGTCAATGGTGAGCGATACCGGTCGATGATAACCAACTTCTTTTGGCCTGAAATCGAGAATATGGATCTGGACAACATGTGGTTTCAACAGGACGGCGCTACGTGCCACACAGCACACGCTACGATGGAAGTTCTGCACGATCAAGCGCCCTTAATGGAAAACCCTATATAAGGTAAGGTCCGATTTCGGCCACGGCGGCCAATATCAAAAGATATTAGCCAACTGTGCAGGAGATATTATAGTGCACATGTGTGTGCGCAAACACAGGTGCACTCTCTTTTCCTTAGCTCTCATAATCCGATGGGACGGCATCCGACACGACCGGAAAGAGTTCAGGCGCAGGACCAACGGCTTAACGTGCTTTCCGAGCCACGGGAGTGTACACACTTCCACCTTCCAGACACCGGGCTGCTACTGAGAATTTTCTGACAGAAAAACCCAATAACTATTTATTGGCCAGACCTGGGAATTGAACCCAGGACCACCGGGTCTGCAGCCTAATATCTAGCCACTAGACCAACGAGGCAGTCAAATAATAATATACTAGTAATAATCTAATTTCAAACTAATTTTGACATAGCTGCATAAAATGCAAAAAAGTTTTTACAAATTGAAAAATGCAATGTCGATATTGGAACAATTCCAAAAGCAAGCTATCTTTATTGAACTGTGATCAAAGAATCGGTTAAAAACCATGCGGGAATTTGAAACAATAGTGCAGTTCTATTGCAGATATACTAACTTACTTTATTTAAAAAAACCTATATAGCTAAACATTCATGTTTATATATTTATTTGATATCAACAGACATCGACATCGTTTAAAGTTCGCCATTACATCTCACATTGCAGTATGACTTTCATACAACCCAACCATTCGCCATGACAGTGAGTTATATTGTCTGTAATTAAGGTCCTCCAGACCGATTTCAGCCACGGCGGCCAATCTCAAGAGAGATTAGCCAACGCGCAGGAGATATTATAGTGCACATGTGTGGGCGCAAACACAGGTGCAATCTCTTTTCCTTAGCTCTCATAATCCGATGGGACGGCAATCCGACACGACCGGAAAGAGTTCAGGCGCAGGACCAACGGCTTTACGTGCTTTCCGAGGCACGGGAGTCTACACACTTCCAACTTCCAGACTCCGGGCTGCCACTGATAATTTTCTGACGGAAAAACTCAATAACTATTTATTGGCCCGACCTGGGAATTGAACCCAGGACCACTGGGTCTGCGGCCTTATATCTAGCCACTGGACCAACGAGGCAGTCTGTAATATTATAAAGTAAAACACGTACACATGTATCGATAAAAGCCTGTTCATATTTCAAACGTTGGGTAGTTTGAGGAAAGACTTGAAGTCATAAGTTGCATTGAATCGTGTAAGCTGCAATGGAATATTTTGCATGCTTGTAATATTTTACATGTCTTAGCATAAGGTATGTTTAGCTAGAGACTTTCTATATCTAAATTACTAAACATCTATTGAAATATTAATATAAACTCTTTAATTGTCTTTCTTTTGTGCCAATATTATATTTATTATATATTTGTATAATAGCAATATCTTAATAAGAAAACTGGAAAGTTGAAACTGTCAGAGATATATCATCTTAAGGACCTCTTGTGTTCAAGATTTTGGTATAAAAATCTTACGTCATTGTATAAAAAAACGTTTATTGGGGACTGTATACCATAAAATGTCTTATAATAACCCCTAATGCCGTTTACGAGCACTTGTGAGAGATTAAATTGTTCGGCGGCTCTCTCAGAATTTTTGGACTGATGCTAAAATTTCTTAGATATTAAACATGATATTTATAAAAAATAGACACCTTATTTTTTTAAAAAATAACGTGAAGCATTTTAACAATAAATTTAAACCGGCGAATAGCGGTACTCATATTCAAGTATTCATTACTAAATTACTTTAACAGATAATTTTTATATTTAAGCACATTTTCAGAGCGTCCGCGTCTGCTTTAAGACGTATTAAACTTCAAAATATATACTTTTTAATAGTTTTAAATCTATACTGGTAGTATCAAGAGGTTAGATTTAATTTTTTGTATACTTGATTGTAATGGATAAATTTAAATAACTGCTAAACCAATTTTAAAAATTCTTTCGTCTAAACAGCGAGGAACATAGGTCACATTTTATTTATTTTTTAATTAAGGATCAATATCCCTAATAATCATGTTGTTTACATACATTAATAATGTATTTGCTTAATATTATACAACACATTAAATATATATAAAGTCGTATATAAGATAAGGTCCTCCAGACCGCTTTCGGCCACGGCGGCCAATCTCAAGAGAGATTACCCAACTGCGCAGGAGATATTATAGTGCACAAGTGTGTGCGCAAAAACAGGTGCACTCACTATTCCCTAGCTCTCATAATCCGATGGGACGGCAATCCGACACGACCGGAAAGAGTTCAGGCGCAGGAACAACGGCTTAACGTGCTTTCCGAGGCACGGGGGTGTACACACTTCCAACTTCCAGACTCCGGGCTGCTACTGAGAATTTTCTGACAGAAAAACCCAATAACTATTTATTGGCCCGACCTGGGAATTGAACCCAGGACCACCGGGTCTGCGGCCTTATATCTAGCCACTAGACCAACGAGGCAGTCGTATATACATTCGTAGGTACAATGCATTGCTAAGTTTATTCTCCGATATTTTCTTTACATAAAGATATCGAAACAGGATACACTGCGAGCCATAAGGACCGAAAATAAAAATTGATAACTCATATAAAATCGACAATATTCACCGAAAGATACTGCTTAACTGAACTTTATGGGTACTGCTCGCGCTGATGAGAAATAAATCTACCAATGTTACTTTATTACGAGGCAAATGGGCAGTAGGCTCACAAAATCCGAAGGTTTGCAGGTGCGTTCCCAGCCTAAAGGAAGACAAGGATTTTTTCTTGAAAGCTCCAAGTCATATCGATTCAGAAACACCGCCGACGAAAGCTGATTGCATAAAGTACGAGTACGAGCTTACATACATCTGTCTTAAAAATATAAGCTATAATAATATGAAAGCTTTAAAAGCTTCAATACTGCTGAATGAATGAATCGGAATAATCCAAGCAATAAATAAAACACTATGAATTAATTATGATTAAATTCTAGAAGAATATGGATCATGCTCGGAGTAGATTAATAATAAATAATAAGCGTCTTAGTATCGGGTCCGTGGACTGTATAATTAATTACACTTTAAAGTTGAGTTACTATTCAGTACGTAGTCCACTAATTAAGACAAATATAAGTAAGTTTTAAAAAATACTATAGATTTTAATAATAACGACAAAATGACCTTGCTTGAGTAAATGACAATTTTATTTCATGATTTTTCAAAGAACAACTTCAAAAAAAAATGTTTTTTGCACAAAATATTATTATTGTTTCCCAAAATTCACTTATGTTCATTTTACTGGAAAACGGCTTAGCCGATTTGATAGTGTGGACTTTCTTATACGGTACAGTAACGAGGAATGTCCCACTGCTGGGCTAAGGGCTCCTCTGCTTTTTTGAGAATAAGGTTTAGAACTTAGCAGCACGCTGCTCCAATGCAGATGGGTGGAATACGTATGTGGCAGAATTTCAGTGCAATTAGACAGATGCAGGTGTACTCATGATGTTTTCCTTCAACGCCAAGCACGAGATGAATTATAAACACAAATTAATAATAATTTATATTATTTAAATAACACGAGTAACCTACCTCGTTGGTCTAGTGGCTAGATATAAGGCCGCAGACCCGGTGGTCCTGGGTTCAATTCCCAGGTCGGGCCAATAAATAATTATTGGGATTTTCTGTCAGAAAATTCTCAGTAGCAGCCCGGAGTCTGGAAGTTGGAAGTGTGTACACTCCCGTGCCTCGGAAAGCACGTTAAGCCGTTGTTCCTGCTAGCTACCAGCTAGCAGGAACAACGGCTATATAGAATATATTTGTTATGATTTACGTTATAAACTTAAATTTGAATATAAATAGTCAAAATAATACGAAATTACGAAATACTGAACTGATTCGCAACTACTAAAATGGGTAAACGGATGAAAACGGGTATCCTTTTAAAAAATACTTTATCATTCCTAATGAGTTTTATCTCTAAAAAGTTTCTCTCCCGTGGCTTTTTAAATAATTGTGTTCATTGTTATATTATAGATCCATTATTTTTTAAGTGTAAAATGAATATATATATTTACGAACTAAATAAATATGTTACGTATAATTATATATAAGGCCTTAAATATGTACAAATTAATATTAAAAAATATAATTTGTACAGATTATTGCGCTATCATAGTTTTTTTTATATTTACTTAAAGAAAGTAAACGAACAAATAGATCACCTGATAATAAGTGAAGAACTGCTAGAAGCACAAATTAATCTCTGTAAACTACACTATCAAACATTGGTAGCGCTGGCGTTAGATACCAGAGTCTACAAATAGCATGCTAGGTTAAAAGGAATATAAAACAAATGTAAAGAAAAAACTGAAATTATATAGAAGTATAAAATTATAGATGTTTGGTGGTAGAATAGCAGATTTTTGGATGGTACCTACCAGATGAGCCTACAGCGGTTTTAACGGTAGGGTCGGCATACACGCAGTAAGATTGATTTACAATACAAAAATATCGGTTTCAGGTCCTTGATCATCGTATTCATCAACATCATCCCATAACGCGTCATTTGGAGCAGTCTTAGCTTTAGGATGCAGAGACCTTATTTACAGGTCAAATACGTTTTTGCCATTAAGCTCACCTAAACAAACAAGTTATTTGAGGTGTCTGCCATAAAGGGGGGAGGTCAGAATTGCAAAGACGATCCGCGGGGAAATGAAATGATGAAATACTAAGAGAAACTAATAATGGAAATACATAAAAAGGTAAAACGATTCAAGATTTTCTTAATATTTAGTAGATTTTTCTCTGGGAACATAATATAAATTCAATAGATTTCGATTCTTATCTTACTAAAAATATATTGGACATTAAATTGAGCCGCAACCTTTTTCACACAAAGGAGGTTAAGCTCAGCGGTCAATTCTATCATAATTTAATATATCAATCAAATCGTATTTTAATATAACCTTTTTACCTTGCGTTAACTTTAAGTACAATGTCCAATATTATACCACTGAATATATACATACTTATAACCTTTTTTTACAATTCTTTGTCTACAGCTTGCAGGCTCACTTGGAACCACTGCTTCGAATCCGTCGGAGTTGGATTTTTACACGTTGTCAGTTCCGATGCCAACATTTTTTTCAAGATTTTTATAATAAGCGTGATCTGATTGTATGACTAGGATTGGTTACAGACTAAAGAACTGTTCAACGGTCAACAGTATAAACAAGAAATGTTACTTATAAAAGATCAATTTAAAAAATGTTTCTACTATTAATTTATTCATAAAATATAGGTTATTAGGTTATTTATGAATGTTGAATATTTCTTAACTTCATCGCACAACTAACGTAAAAGTCTGTAATCATAAGTAAAAATTTATAATAGTTTCCTTTAACTAACTGGTACTAAATTAACTTCCTTCAAATTAAAGATCAATGATACTTTTTACGCTTTTTAATTTTTTCCCCTGTCTCCCCTTTTATTACGGACATATCTTATTCATACAATAAAAGTATTAAATGTGCGCATGCAATGCTCAAGCGACCACAGCGCCCATTCGAAGCCTAAAAATATGCTGTGTTCTCGGAAAAAAATCTCGGAAATTATTAACAATAGAGAAAAAAGTTTCAAATAAAAAGACGGGAAATTTTATTCTCTATAATAACATTTTAGTTTTTTGATCTTAAAACACACCGTTTCCGAGATATTTACAAAAATACGTTTTCCAAGATGGCGGCTAACGCTCACGGCCTGGGATGATAAAAACCTTTAATACTTAGGGGGCACCCCTAACATAATCCAATTGAAAAATCGAGTAGCAGGACTTTATGCAGAGCGAACGCATTTTTGCTGCTACAATTCCTGGACTACAGGGCCAGATTTAGACATGCCTTGCTTACAAGTCTCGAAACCATAATTAAAACGACTTTGATTTAATTTTATATCAGGCTTTCGGGCTCTTTTGCTGAACCGGGGAAATAACCACTATAATTGTATACATAAATCTAAACGTATTACGTTATACGTATAACGTTAACGTATACATAAGTCCTTTCAATATACAAATTATATCTTAAACACTCTTTATTATTTACGCAAGGATGTTAAGGTTGGTATTTTATAAAGAACCGCTATTTATGATTAGTTTGGCCAAGTGTCTGCATTGTTATTGCCTGTTGTGCCTTTGTGCTCTAAAGTACCTACTAGTCAATAGAATAGAAAATTTATTTCTAGGAAAAGGATAAAAGGCCTCTCGAACATCACTTAATAATAGTAAGGCATTTTTTATCAAAATATTAAGCGCATAAAAGCATGAGTTATGTATTGTAAATTACAAGGTAACAGTTTTGAGGTGGTGTTTAAAATATTTTATAAATTAACGAATTCAATTCTTCGTCAAATTTAGTCACGAATGTTTTTATATTTAGAAATGTAGGTAATTGATGTTATATAAATCAATTACCTACATTTCTAAATATAAATCGGTCTAATTATATTATATACCGCTCGTAGTTTTATAATAGAAATAAGTGAAAGTTTAATAAGTGAAATGGAGGTAGACGACGAAAACTCGTGTATTCGACGTCGGAGGACGTTTCAGGCTAGAACAAATGACGCGCCAACTTAGTTTGCCAGACATGAAAAGTCCGAGTAAGGTTACTGTCTATAACCAGACTACCTTTTTTGTCAGTTATGTTAAATATTTTCTACAGAGGATGGCGATTATAGTTTCAAAACACCAATTTACTGTCACACAATTTTATTTAAAATTACTTCACACATTAATCACACTTTTGAATCACATTATTAAATCACAATACAATTATAACACGGTTTCCTTTCACAATTATTGTCCTTAATTATATCGCGATTAAATATTATAAATGTCACGACTAAGATGCCTCCGGGCAGCGCAACGACAAACTGGCTTGGAAATACGTTTGAGACCCTTTTTATACACTATTTTATACATAAAAATGTGGGTACATCGTATTTTCTTACAGTTCGGCCGTCCTGCAAATAAACACGACCTCGTGTTTCTCGGGAAAAAAAAATAAAAAAAATATTCATTATAATATTCTCGCGATAGAGCAATCTGTAGATATCCAGGTAATCCGCCGGCGACTAGGTAATCTGCCCGAGACCAGGCGGTCAGGCCCGCGACCAGGCGATCAGGCAATCAGCCCGCGATCAGGCAATCAGCCCGCGACCAGGCGATCAGGCAATCAGCCCGCGACCAGGCGATCAGGCAATCAGCCCGCGACCAGGCGATCGGGCAATCAGACCGCGACCAGGCGATCAGGCAATCAGCCCGCGACCAGGGCAATCTGCCCGCGACCAGGGCAATCTGTCCGCGACCAGGGCAATCTGCCCGCGACCAGGGCAATCTGCCCGTCTGCCCGCGACCAGGGCAATCTGCCCGCGACCAGGGCAATCTGCCCGCGCCCAGGGCAATCTGCCCGCGCCCAGGGTAATCTGCCCGCGACCAGGGCAATCTGCCCGCGACCAGGGCAATCTGCCCGCGACCAGGGCAATCTGCCCGCGACCAGGCGATCAGGCAATCTGCCCGCGCCCAGGGCAATCTGCCCGCGCCCAGGGCAATCTGCCCGCGACCAGGGCAATCTGCCCGCGACTAGGCGATCAGGCAATCTGCCCGCGCCCAGGGCAATCTGCCCGCGCCCAGGGCAATCTGCCCGCGACCAGGGCAATCTGCCCGCGCCCAGGGCAATCTGCCCGCGCCCAAGGCAATTTGTCCCTTTTACGGGTCCCATTTGCCCCCGGTCAAATGAAAATGTTAGACATTGTAATTTTATTATTGTAAACAACTCACACATTAATTACAATATAAAAGTATCGGAACTGTCTCAAAAGTAGCATAGAATAAATAATTATAACATAATATTCATAACAAAACATTGATTAAATTCATAACTAGTAATAAAACTAACTAGTTTATATAAAACATAAATTACAATTAATAAATCTCTGCAACCAAAATTCATATATACTCGTACATCTTATTATAATCATTTATTTTTATAAGAACCTTCTACTAAAATATATTTTATATATATATATATATATATATATATATATATTTTTGCAATAAACAATCATATTACACACATCTATTACATGGTATATCAATCACACAATATTATATTTAACCTAATCATCATCTCCTCTACGAGTTTCATTATCTGATTCCGATTGACTTGAACTACTAGACTGATACGAATTATTGTTTTTATCACTATCAGTGTCGCCTGTAAGATGATCGAACATTACCCATGGTTGAATTTTATCTACAGCAACAACTGCTCTATAGGTTCCTTTACTTTTTTTTGTAATTGGAGTGTCCTCAATTTCATACCTATCGTGGTCAAATATTTTTGTTATTTTGTACGGACCCTGAAACCTAGGCAAAAGTTTTCTGCTTTGACCTGTTGACGGTTGGTTACGGAAGACCCGAACGAGGTCACCGATTTGATATTTATGGGGTTGCTTTCGATTTTTATCAAACTGCCTTTTTTGAGATTCCTGAGTTTTAGATATATGATCTACTACATCATTACGAATTAAGTCCCTATTTTCTGTAACCTGTTCTAGATCTTCATTTATTGTATTAGTAATACGACTGTCAGACATGCTAACCATTTTGACACCGAACAAAACTTCAGCTGGTGTACGCCCGATTCCCTTATTATATGTATTATTTAAGGACCATTGAATTTTAGATACATGGTCATCCCACCTGTTTTCGGGACAATTATTATTTGCAACTGCTAATGATTCTGTTATTGTACGATTGTATCGTTCGACTTGCCCATTAGCTCTTGGGGTCGATACTGCATTCATAATATGCTTAATACCTAATTCATTTATGAACTTTTGAAAGGCTAGACTAGTGAAACTACTACCTCTGTCTGATATTAATCTAACTGGAACACTAAAAGTATAAAATACGTCTTTCAATACTGCATTACGTATTTCGTGTCAGTACCGCGAACAGGTTTTATTATTAGAAATTTGGAAAATGCATCGATTATTATAAGTAAGTACGTGTTTTTGTTAAGACTACGCACGAAAGGACCTAAGTGGTCCAAATGAATTGTATGAAACGGAATAGGAGTTTTAGGTATCGGATTAAGAAACCCCTCCGGTTTTCCTCCCGGCATTTTATGGTAAGCACAGTCTAAACAGGAACGCACATACTTTTGTACAAATTGCCTCATTTTAGGAAACCAGTAGTCATTAGAAATCTTTGCTAAAGCCTTATCTATTCCTAAATGCCCAATGTCGTCATGACACTGTTTGACAATTCGCCATCTAGATGCTTTTGGAACAACCCATTTTAACCCGGAATCTGTCTTTCTGTATAAACGGTTATTGATGTAACGGTAATTATTTTTAATGTCAGTCTCTTCATCAGTCTGTTTGTCAGTAAGAATTTCTATGATATGTTTCAATTTTAGATCAGTATTTTGGACCGTAGCTAACCAATCATTAGAATTAATTGTAAATACAGAGTCTTGCAAATTTTTATTTTGATATTCGTTATTAATGGGATTACGACTCAAAGCATCTGCGTGGTGCATTTTATTGCCTGCTCTATACTCAATATGACAATTAAATTCTTGAAGCTGACTCCACCACCTCGCAACACGGGGTATAAGGTCACGTTTTTCAAATGTAGCTCGCAAAGAATTACAGTCAGTTACTATTTTAAACTCTATTCCGAGTAAATAAACTCGGAAACGTTGTAATGCACTAATTACGGCTAGCGTCTCTAGATCGTAAGATGTAAACCTTTGCTCATCGCGAGAGGTTTGACGACTAAAATAAGCTACGGCACGAAATGGGCCCGAATCAGATCGTTGAAGTAAAATAGCTCCAATTCCTATTTTACTGGCATCTGTGTGTACTTCCGTTTCGGCATTGTGATCATATAACGCCATAGTTGGTCTTTGTATTAATTCGGATTTTAATTGAACAAAAGCTTTTTCTTGATCATCAGTCCAAACAAATTTATAATCCTTTTTAAGAAGTTGAGTGAGAGGTCTAGCAATAATAGAAAAGTTTTTAATGAACCGCCTAAAAAAACTAGCTAGTCCCAAAAACTGGCGTACATTATGCTGTGAAGTGGGGCGAGGAAATTGTGATACTGCATCAATTTTCCTTGACCCTGGTTTGATACCATTTTTCGGAAAGTTCAAAGCCTAAATAATCTACGGACGTCATAAAAAAGTTACATTTTGATAATTTTAGAGGTAAACCTGAACATCTTAATAGATCTATAATTATTGTCAATTTACTCAATCCTTCCTCAACTGTTTTTGATGGGATAATTATATCATCCATGATATAATTATCCCATGCCATGGCCGTACCTGAATCTGATTTACTTAATACTTTATTTATAATTCTTTGGAAGACAGCTGGAGCATTTGCCAAGCCAAAAGGCATACGATTAAATTCATATTGTCCCTCTGGTGTAACAAAAGCCGTTTTATGTTTACTTTCTTCACATATGGGGACTTGATAATAACCGGAAGCAAGATCAAGGGTGGTAAAATATTTAAAGCCTGACAAATTGTCCAGCTGGTCTTCTATTCGCGGCAAGGGATAATGTTCTTTAATAGTTTTTCTGTTAAGCGCCCTAAAATCTACACAGAGTCTCTTGTCACCCGTTTTCTTTTTAACAATAATGATTGGACTAGCGAATTGTGAACTTGATTCACGTATGATACCAGCCGACATCATTTCCTCAATCATTTCTCTAACTACTTTTTTTTCTTCAAATGACAATCTATAAGGTCTATACACTATTGGCTTGTCATCATTCAGTTTAATAGATAATTCTCCTAATTTCGTGCATCCTAATTCCTTTAAATTAAAAGCGAAACAGTCTCTATACTTATTCAATAAATTTATTATTTTTTTTCGATCTGATTTTTTGATACTATCATCTATTATTACCTGGTTATTATCAATAGTATTAGTTACATTGTTTAAACTACTATGATTATGTTTCGAAAAATCTTGTTCTCTAATTTGAAACACATTAGCAGAAGACATTTTAGGTTCAATTTTAAAGGCTCTTGCTATTTTATCTCCTTGTGACAAAATTATTTTCGAATTAGGTCTACCTTTTAAAATGATCTTACTATTACCATCAACAAAATGAAATAATCCGCTTAGAACGATATATTCTTTGCATGGTTCTAATCTAACCCCCCCTTTTATATACAAATCTCCAGTGTAAATTGGTTCACAGTAAACGTCAACTATATTTAGTCCATTAATTACTGTTTTAAATTTTAATTTTACATCAAGTTTATCAATATTTGAATTACAGCTTAGATTACAAATTACTTTTAAATTTTCATGGGTTTTTATTATAACAATATGAGTTTGCTCTGTATACGAATGACCAATCAAAAGTGGATATCTTGGTAAATATTCATCAGGTACAATGAGTAACTCTGTTATAGCTGAAATACCATCAACAATAATTTGAACTTCGCAACTACCTATTGGTGTAACTGAAGAATTGTCAAATCCTATCAAAGTATCAGTATTACTTTTATTCCAACCACTTAAAATATTTCGTGCTTCAGTTTCACGCAACAATGTTTTACTGCTACCTAAATCAATAAACGATTTCAGCAATACACCATTTACGAAAGCTTCCTTATAAAACTTTTCGTCGTCATTCAAACTATTAATTCTCATGACTGTTTTATCATTATTACTTCTATCTGTTACTATATTTGTTTTTTGACCAATATCATTCAAACTACTTTCTTTAGTACATTCATTAGTTAAATGACCAATAAGACGGCACTTCAAACAACGTTTAATGGGTAAATGAAATCTAGAACTATAATGACCAGATTGACCACAATTGTAACAGTGTACATTAAATCGTTTTTCGTTAATTTGTCTTTTTTGAGTATTGATAGTATTAAGGTTATTAAATGGTGCCTTACGTCTTCGGTGACGGTAACTCCGTATTCGGGATGTATCACGAGAGCTAGATGAAACACTAGTACTCTCAACGTCAGATGTAGTTTTGCGGCGCTTATTACCGTTACGTAAAGATCGATTCTTGGATCGCAGACTCCCTGTTTCCTTAGGCGCAGGTGTAGCACCGGTCATCATGACCCAGTGTTATCCCACTTCTGAATTTGTTAAATATTTTCTACAGAGGATGGCGATTATAGTTTCAAAACACCAATTTACTGTCACACAATTTTATTTAAAATTACTTCACACATTAATCACACTTTTGAATCACATTATTAAATCACAATACAATTAAAACACGGTTTCCTTTCACAATTATTGTCCTTAATTATATGGCGATTAAATATTATAAATGTCACGACTAAGATGCCTCCGGGCAGCGCAACGACAAACTGGCTTGGAAATACGTTTGAGACCCTTTTTATACACTATTTTATACATAAAAATGTAGGTACATCGTATTTTCTTACAGTTAGCAGGAACACATATACACAAGTCAAAGAAAAAAATGTGGAATCCCCTAGGAACCATCTCAATAATTAGAGTTCAAATCGGTCCAGCTGTTTTTGAGCATAAACATTGCTTAACCTGATATGTAAATAACATGTCAATACATTGCAGAGTCGTTTGAAAGAGATGGGATATTTAAACGAATACAAAAAAAATGTAGCTAGTGTTTGTCACTTATGCATATTAGGCATAGACTAACTAAAACAAATAAACAAATGGGAAAAGGTTTTTTCCGCAGCACGTTCCCACTATGCTCTTTTTAGTCCTTTTTCGAAAACGAAGTACATGGTTTTGTTATAACTGCATAAATGTCTAAATTATTTAGACTTCATATCAACATAACTATATTAATCGTTACGATATTTATTTTATTTTTATTTATTTAAACGATATACAACCTATAAAACAAGCTTAAAAAAATTGTTGTATGAGATGCCTTGTCTTTTATTTGTTCTTGCTGTTTTCATGCGACATTTTTGTCCTTTAATTTCACCACTCACCGTTCATGTTAGACTCCTTGGGGAGACAACGGAAGACGACGATTAACAAATAGCAAAACGTACCAATTAGGATGTTTTGGAATCCTAAAATTTCGCTAGTAACACTACGCTAACATCTTCTTTTTATATGTATAATCATTACAATATGTAAAAATCAAATCAAACTTTAATTACGTCTCTATTCACCCCATTTAAAACTATACTCAGATACAATATATTAATTTCCACTATAGTAAAATTATAATAATTATATCTATATTTCTTTCCATGAAAGCCAATTTATTTATTGATTTTTCTTAGTTAAATATTTTTTATGGGTTTATTCTTTTTATTTCACTTAACAACTTAACTTTAAGAAATGCGTGTAAAGGAATTTAAGAAATGAAATAGAAGATATATAATTTAGCAACAAGTGGCGCTACCGTATCAGTTATAGTACAAGTAAGAAAGAGAGAATCGATAGTTCCAGCTTTATTTAAATCAGCCAATCATGTGACGTTCATATTTTTTTCTATGTGCCTGTCAAATGCAAAGTAAAATAAAATACGACAATGACAAGAGTAGGCAGTTTTAGTAGATAATTAATTCGCAAAACATTATTTTGTGCTAATTGTTTATCTTCCTTGTGTTTGAAGTTCTGCGATTGACTACCCAAGTTTTGCTTGAGTTTTTTTCCGATGGTGTTTATATCACGATGAGCTGCATAACTTGGATTCGAGGTATATCATCCTACCATTAAATATCAAATGTTTTAATGAAATTAAATACGTGTTTTGTAAAATAATACGTAGCCATCATCAGTTTCGAACGAATACGAAAGTTTATAAAATAATATTGTAGAGAGATAATTGACTTTGTTATTGAATCACTGAAATGCGTTTCAAGATAATAAAATATAATGCTAATATTTCTCTGTATAATGATAACAAAAATTAATTAAGTATATAATTAGTCCCAGGAAATAATATTTATTAAAACTTCGTACTATCTACATTATTTATGGATAACCTACCTATAAAAAAAATCGCCCCCCTCGAAGATCCGAGCAGCTTACACTATTTATAAGTTATTACCACAGATTCGTATCCTAATTCACATTCCACTTAGCGTTTTACTAATAATTAGCTGTTTAGAAGTACCCATTAGCAGAGTTTTGTAAGTTGTGATAGATTTATATTTTAATGACTAAAAGTTAATAACATTTTAATATTCAATAAATAGTGGAACCATTCTCACTATGAAAAACAATCACCTATCTAGTAAAATAAACGTGATTTTTTTAATAATAATTTATAAATAAATATATATAATATATAAAAAATTTAGTTATTTTTTTTTGCATGTTTGAGATATATATAATTTTTAAGTAATGTATTTATTATCCATCTGCAGGTCTAAAAATTACATTACCATTTAAGGATAAGGAATTGAACAAAATTGCAGCAAGTTTCAATGCTCTAACATTCTTGTTGACTTGTGCAGCACTAGTCCAACCCAGTTGGTTTAAAATTAAGGGATTGCATTGCGCCCAAAGCCTTTCACTGACACAGTTCTTCACTTTTGATGAAGATGATGACAACAACCAAATAGCTATACAGACAGAATTTGATCCTATAAACAGATCAGATTTTAATGGTATGTATAAATATTTATCAATTATTATATTGTTACTCATCTAAAAGTCAAAGTAAAGTTTAAATGTCCCACTGATGGGCTAAGATCTCAGTTTGGAAGCTTTTCTGAGCGATAGATTTTCTGGACATATGCTGGTTTCCTTACTATGTTTTTCAACACCACCAATTATGATATTAATTAAAACAATAAATTAAGCATATGAAAATCTGTGGTGTTTGGCTATATAATTAACCTGCAATGTTCAGTGACGATACACATGTTCTATTCACTTGACTTGACTTATATATGTTCAAAATAACTTTTTTAATTATGAAATTATTGTATGTGATACAAAATATCATATAGAGGTCATTCAATCTGTAATATTAATTAATTCTTGCAGTATGTCAATACTAATTGAAGTTTATGCATAAATTTGTTGAAATTATGAAAGAAATAAGAAAAAGATTTTTTTATAACATATGGAGGCAGACGAGCATACCATCTTAAAAACCTGATGCCGGCCACCTGATGGTAAGTGGTCACCAAAGCCCATAGACTTCCACCAAGTAAAAGTTAGACTTACTAAGGTTATACATATTGATCATATAAACAGAAGAATTTAATCATCATAATTCTGATAAAATTATTTTAACTATGTTTTCAGGTCTTCCACCATGTACAACACCAGAAATTATTTTACTCATGAGAATTTTGATATTACTCTGTTTTATGGTGCTATTGTGTTCTTGTATCGGAGTTCTGATTAATCTTATTAGTTTGAACAGCAAAGCAATCAAAATGCTACGAAGGAATGCCGTCCCTAGTATCATGTGTGTTTTTTGGGTTATCGCTATAGTCGGAGTTTGTTATTATACAACTGTTGTGTTAGGAAACACAAACAATAGCGAACCTAATACTATACAAGTTGATTATGAATATGGATTCTATACAATAACAGGAGCAGGTTTGTACTATCTTATAGTTTTTGCATATAACTTTAAATTATTAAATTATACACTTAAATCATTCATATTTAAGTGTATAATTTAATAATTAAATATATTGATATTTCTCTCTTACTATCTGATTCCTTAATCAAGAATATTACAAGTTTTGGATACTGCAAATCAAGTTATTATAAAATGTTTTTTTTTTGGTATAATAATTTAATGTGCATTTTAATTGAAATATTAGTATGTTCTTTGTTATTTACAAACAATTAATATTCTTAATGACACAACTATCTTCAACTAACATCTAATGATATTTACGCTAATGAGCTGAAGTGTTGAAGCTCATTTTGACGTTTTTGATTTTAATAATCAAATATAACTAATTCTAGTAGGCTTGTAGAAGCACTTTTGAATCATAATGTTGCAGGATTAAAATGAATTTAAAAATACCACCAGTTTGGAATAAAGTTTCCACCGAAAATAATATTTTTCTCAAATTAGTTACTAGAAATTAAAAAAATAGTTATAAGTATAATTAAACTGATGTGTCATGTTGATAATAATAAAAATGATTGAAAATAAAAAAAAATTATATAACACTTTTACAGGTGCTCTAGCTCTTCTAGCATCGGCTGCTAATTTATGGGGTGCACCATTATCAAACGATGAAGACTTACAAAGACGAAATCTTATGGAAGATTGGGATGGATATGAAGCCCACAGTGTAGGTCCAACACCAGCAGTGCCTACTCTACCGCCTTACACACCCAGCCCGAACTATGTCTCGACTGCACATCCAACATTTGCACCACCAGTCCTTGGCACTCAACAATACTTTCCTTTTGATGATCTCTCTATCTTACCACCGCCCCCTCCGTACACACCCTAGAATAAGCTCATACAACATTTACCAAATATCTAAATTGGACTCGAATATGATTTGTATTTTTCATTCTTGTAGCATTGATATTTGTACTAGTGGTGCCCACCATATTGTGACCACATAAAAAATAGTGGTATTTATCTTTATTTCTGTTATTTTTAAAACCTGTCTTAACTGACCTACTTCAGGTATCTAAATATGCTTGTATTGAAGTCGATTACAATTAGATTATTATAAGACCACAGACAAGAGTATTAGAAACAGCCTAGATTAAACATAGTCAACTGTTTAATAATATCATTAGGAGAATGGTCGAAATTCTAGCCAATAGTCGCCATTATCAATATAAATGGCATGCCAGTCGAATAATCATAATGGGCAGAAATAAAAAAAATATTCATCTCATCACAAATTTTCATTACACACACACAAAAAATACTCCAAACCAACTCAAATATTTTTTTGTAGAATGTAAATAAAAGTTAAAATGCAAAATGAACAACTGATGATTTGATAATTTTTGTTTTGACAACTGCGGTCTCGAAGTTTGTCTTTATTTACAAACGTACATGTTTGTTTATTTAAATATCTGTTTTGGGCTACAATAAGTAATTAAAAAAAAATTATATAATAGAACTGGATTCATTTTAATTACTGTTGCAAACAAAACTTCAGTTGATTAAATAAAATTGTTAAAAATATTTTTCAGGTGATAGCAATCATTTTCATATAAAAATCACTGTTTTGTTATTTCTTAATCAGAAACAGTTTAATTACAAAATCCATAGAGCTAAAACATTACTAAACTTGACTAAAACCAATAAGCAATATACTGGATAAAATATATGTATATGAAAGGTTGATTTTGTAAAGAAACATTTTAGTAGTTAAATGTAGTTAGTAGTCTGAAAATAATGTGATAAATCTTTTAGATGAATCTCAACCAAATGCATTAACTTACAATTACATTACATAATTATTCATTCCAGCTATATCATTACTTTCAATTGAGTAAGAAAAAAACGAGTTATATAAAAACTTATTTTGAAATTTTTAGTGTAATCGTAAAGATATATTCATGAATATGTGAAACATTTTTAAATATGAATATTTACATTTTATTTTCTATATGTGGTTGTGAGTTTATACATAATATTGTGCATTTTGGAATGTGATTTGCCATTATAGTGCCTAATTTCATTGTATTCTGAAATAATTTAAATTACTAAAAAAATTACTAAGTGTTCATAAAAGTCTAAAGTATGGTATTAATATGCTATTTATAAATATGTAATTTTTAGTGCTGATGATTTGAATAAAAGGCTCCAGAGTATTTCACCTTTCGAAAAGTTATGATGTATATGATTGTAGTAATCTATATAGATGCATAATTATTAATCATCTCCAATATGAAGCCTTGTCAATAGAATAATAACGAACATTAATTATATAGTTAGATGTTTTAGTGTTAAAATAATATTATTATTGTATAATGGATTCTTTTAAGTATTTTAAAATGCATCATATTTTTTGGAATTGTATGGATTTAGGAATATTTACTCGCTGATTTCTAAATAGCAAAATGTTTTAAATATGCCTTAGATTTATTACTAAAACTTGTAAGTAGGAGTTATTTTTAATAACAAATTTCACTGATGTTATTTGTGATAGACAAGTTATGAAGACCAAAACCATAGAAATGTTAATAAGTAGAATATTCAATTTTAAATAAATTCTTTAATAGATATTTAGGAAAGCTTTTTAAAATGTTAAGTTGCATATATACTTGTATTTTTAACATATTGGCTGAGCTTCGAAAATTACAAAAATTTAAAACTAGCAATTTTAAAGTATTTTCTATAAATACTTTGCACAGATTAAAGTCTATAATTGATATATTTTTTTTAATATTCTTTATCAACTGCTGTATTTTTCATGTTACCAAAAACTATAAAATGTTAATAGGTAGGTATTGTTTGTTAAAGTATAAATTTTTAGACTTAAGAATAGTTATTCCTGGTAGACTTACTGGGAAATTTATTTTTACATTTAAAATAAGAGTAACATTTTATTTTTGTGTAAGACTAATATGCAATACATATCTACTAAAAATATGTTGTATTTTATTTCATGCTGCAATTTGATACAATAAAATAACAGAGTATACAATTGATTTAATTACATAATCAAATTGAATCATAAATCTAATATTTACATTTAAAAACAATATGTAATTTTATTAACAATGTTTGTAAGCACACAAGTTATACTTATGTGGATAAAATCATTCAAAAAGATTTACATGAAACGGTTTTCCCATTTGTTCCCTGGAACTATCTTTACTATAACCGTCAGAAAGCAAACTTAATGCAGAGAAGTCATTTCTCTCTAATGACTCATCCTGAGATTGTATATTAAGATATTTGACTCGTTCCTTTTCTAAATAATTAACTCTTTCCTTCAGGGTTATGTTGTCATCTTTAATAACTTCAACTTTGAGTAAAAGTTCCTCCACCATTGTCTGTAGATTTTGATTATGACTTTGAACTTCCTCTACAATCATTTGCTCTGATTTTTCTGTTACATTGCCGTCTGTTACATCAACCGAGCCTTTTCCGTTAGATTGTTCACATTTATCAGACAATATATTTAATAAATTACCAGATTCATTAACAGCCTTGTAAATTGCAACTTGTAATGTTGAAATATCATTACCGTTAAGGTTAAATTGAGGATCTTTGCTTAAACATTTTATATTATCAAGAGCTTTTTTTACCCTCGCGTATTGTTCTTTTTTATTTTTAACTAAATCCTTTTGCTTGAGATGATAGTTATGTTGCAGAGTTATTGATTCTAAAGCTACCGATGAATTTGTTGACTTAAGTGCGTCGAGAAGTAATTCTGCCGCATTGTGATGACATTGTATAGCCTCATCATATCTGTTGTGTTTCAGATGGGCTTCAGCTCGTCTGTGCTGTTGATGGGCCTGGAAATAAGCCGTTTTGAAAACACGTACATAAAATAATCATAAAACAAAAACAAATTAAAATTTCTTACCAAATTTAAAGGATGAAATTCCATTATAATTTTATCTTAAGAAGCAATTCAAAAGTTTATAGTGATTTATGTTCAGTGTATTTTATGAAAGCTGTTTGTTTTTAATACATTGCTTTGGACTATTAGAACTACAAGTAAAAGACAGGCGTCACAGTACGAAATGACATTGACAAGTGACAGTGTATAGCGTAGATTTTAGTGGGCTTTAGGAGAAGTATCTCTGTGTATAAAAAGTATCCCTCAAAATATATTTAATTTTGATGACACTTCAAAAAAAGAACTCGCTAATGCTGACTAGAGAAAAGCGGAATTGAGAGCGAAAATTTGACATTAGCCTTTATAAGACGCTATTTTCAGATTATTCTGTTGATTGTATAAATGTTAATTTCAGGTAGGTAACACACTCGAGCTGTAATGGTGATATTCTAGAAATTTATGAAATAAATAAATTTTATGCATTTCAGTTGACACTTTTTTGGGTGAAGATTCGTATAAGTCACTTTCATTACCTCTACACTTCATAATAAGTCACAAAAAAGGTTAGGTACATAATATCTAAAATGTAAAAGGTATATAAAGGTATAGGTAGGTGAACAATCTCTATGGAAAAAGAGTCCTATAGTAAAATGCCTAAATTTAAAACAAAAGTACCAAAAATGTTTAGCATAATAAGTCAAAATATTAGTCTGTTAAAAAATATTGAGCAATAGTTTAGGTTAGATGTTGATTGTCGCTTAACTACAAACGTTACAGTTCACTCATTAACTTCTCCAAAGTAAGAAAAAAAGATCAAATTCAATGATTGCATGCATAAAGAGTTGATTTTCAAACCAGAAATAAATAATGTACATGGTGACTTCCAAACGAAAAATAAAAATGTTTATCGTCTGAAGTAATTGCCATAATTATTCTCGTAACAATGAAATGAAACAATGTTGTTTTATAAATCCATTACGTATAGCACATTGGTTACAATTTCAGTTTAGTTTAGTAGTCAGTCTACTGTTTTAAGAATGATTTGGCAATTAATATCAGTATTAATTTTTATAAGGGTTTGCAGTGCTTCCCAGCAATGTGCAATAGTGGACATAAAAAGCCTTTTAGAAGGATGCGATCGTTTATTAGGCCTAAATATAACAAGTGTTGGAGGTACTATGGTTAACGATCACAACTGCGATGTGCTATTACCTAAACAAGTTTTTATTGAAGAACCGCTTTTCCAATACGTATTGGCAGATTCGGTGTGTAATCAATAATAAAATTAATCAAGATTTTTAAAATTAGTGTGTCTATATCATCAAGACAGTTGTTTCATAGATACAATGTCTTTATTTTCAAAAAAATATTTTGTTTTTATATCGATTTCGATGTAGCAAAGGTATTCGATAAAGTCGAGCATAACTATTCTAGAAAGACTCAATGCTCCTTTTTTATTTAGTTTTTCGCAATTTTTTTATATTGTTTTATTTCAATTACATATGGAGTATAAACTTTATATGAAGATTAACATATTTACGACATCTCTTTAGGCCAATAAGCAAAGCCCCAGGCACACGACTTTAGCACCTTGACCGTCAACGAATCAAACTAGCTATTCAAATTTATTTTTTAAATATGTCTAATATTTTCATTTAGCGTACTGCCTAAGGGTTCGAGTGAGATTTTGGATAACATTTTACGAATTTTTGCTTACACGGGTTCGGGGCCCCTTTAGCTAGGTATCTGTATCTGATACGGCGGATGCTAGGCCCCTCAACCTTATTTACAAATACCTATCAACAAACTTTGCTTAAATTTCTATATGACGTTAAAAAGAAGGAGTTCCTCAATTTATCTTTTTTTTAGTCATATATACCTATTATTAACGTTATATATGTCTTTTCAGAAAAAGTTTTACACTATTATTATGGTCGATCCAGATGCCCCTCCTCAATTGGAAGGAGAATTTTATTTGCACATGATAAAATCAAATATTCCAGTAAGTATTTTCTAATCATCAATCATTTATTTATAAGTGGTTGCTGCCGGCTGTTTCGCCCGCTTGTAGGGAGGGCAGGGGTGCTAGGTAAAAGTAGCCTTTGTGTTCAAGCTGGCTGCGTACCAAATTTCATCAAAATCGGTTCAGAGGTTCAACCGTAATAGATATACAGGCAAAGTTACTTTCGCATTTATAATATTAGTAATTATAGATTTTATAGAAAAGTTAATGACATATACTCTGACATTCTTTTTTTTAAAGGGTCTTGCGTTGAAAGCCAAGGAGACAGTTAAAACCGTCGGTATTGATTATAGAGGTAAAAATACTTTAAAGTATTATTATAAAACAATCATACTTATTGATGTTATTTATTATTCTTACAAAATTTACAGGTTATAAGCCGCCAACGCCACCTCGCGGGACAGGTGCACATCGCTATATGAACTTGTTATACGAACAAGAGGATGGAAATAATTTTTTACCTAACGTTCCTTCATCTCGCGGCCGTTTCCATCTTGCGAACTGGCTTCGTGGAAAAAACCTTTGTGGACCAGTCGCAGCTACGCAGTTCCGAATACAGTACTAGATGGCGTTAGATGTCCTAAATGTAATCGGGCAAAATATATATTATGTACTAATGATTATGTTACTATAAAATATTGTGAAATGCATTCATACCTTATCTGTATGAAAGTAAATAAAATCTTTTTTCGCATGTTCGAGCTCTATGCAATTAAGTTGGAAGAACATTTAATTTAAAAAAATAAACTTATTCTCAATTTCAAAATGAAATAGTTATCGATTTAATGTTTTCATTTATAAAGGCTAGCAAAGAAAATATACTAAAGTCATGACATCTTTGATCTTTTACGTCGTTGGATGCTCTCTATATTCTCCGTATAATAGCAGAGAGCACTTAACAAGCTGAAGTGGTTTATCTCCTCCACTTTTGAGCGACATCAAAATTGAAATGTATCTAAAATATAAATCAAACATGACATAATTTATTATATTTAAAACAGAACGTAGAATGACTGAAAAGTAAATCAATAGTAACTGAAACTAATTAATAATTAATAGATAAGGCCGAGACCGGCGCCAGTGCTTAATTTCGACAAGGCGGTCAAACTAAGTTGAAAAATAAAGGCTGCGCGATTGCGTAGGCTGCGCACGCGACACTTCCCTCTCACCTTCTGCCCACGCGCAACTGCGTCTAATTTATATAAACAAATTATTATCCCATCTCACACTAACTACTGGTTTATAACCCTTTACCTAAGAAGGCGACTGCCGTTTGACCTGAACATATTACATGTATTTGATTTGATCGTTGATTTCTGAGAATATGTATTTGTATAATATATTAAACCTAATTTATAACTACTATATGAGCTGATCTAATAACAAAATCTTTAAAATAATATTAGTAGTTAAAACGTGAACGCGTAAAATACAAACAAACAAAGTCATTTTCGCATTTATAATATTAGTAAGAATTTATATTATTTCATTATAAATTATAACACTACATACCGCGCCAAGTTTGGTAGGAACTGCATTCCTAATTTTGACAAAGGATTACAGAAATAAAGTGAACGTCACCAGATACAGCTTTGAGATTTTTGGCTTATCTTGGGTGGTCCTTGTTATTTTATTGTGGCATTGAAAAATTTCTTACTTGCAAGATGTTCAAAACAAATTCAAATTGATTTCGTATGACTGAAGAGTCAAACGTGGTCATTTTTATCTTATTCAATAAAATATGTTTACTGCTTAAAAAGTTTTAAAAAACAATATATGATTGGTTATAATTTTTAATATCTTATGAAAACTCAATAAATTTTCTGCAAATAGATTTCAATAAGTAGTGGGCAGCGTAGGTGTGAATGTACAGACTTAAAAAAATCTCATAAGATATGTTAAAATTGGAATATGTTTGGAGGTGGCCACTGTGCAAAATCCAATCCATAATCTTGAATATGTATTTTCGCAAACAACTAAATAACTAATTCAAAACAATATGATTTTATTGCCGAGCGACGCACTATTGGTGCTTTTTGCCTTCTCATAATTCTAGTTAAGTAACCGTTTCAGTTTTCGAATTATAGAAATACACCTACAAGTAATACAAACAAGGTTAGAGTTCAAATAGAAAGTATGTTATGTACATATAAAAGCGAGAAAATTGATCTTTTATATAAATATAATTTGTTTGTATTACATTGTTGATTTCTTAAGGTAATAAAATAAAAAATATACCTGATAATAGAATTTACACATATTATTTATTTAATAAGCACACTAACAATATGCATATTAATTGATGGCTTACACAACATCCAAAAAAAACAACTTCTGTTATCTACATTTATTACAAGTGTACATAACATTCACAGTGTATCGCGTTTAAGTTGAAATTGAAATGTATTTTACAATTAAATTTTTTTATTGACCTATGCTATTATTATTTCAATAGTAATATGTCTCAATATATTATTTAATTTATTAATCATCGTAAAAATAACATCTTAATACAAGTATTTATTATATCATTATGATATTATTACCGACTATCGATGTAAAAATCTAAAACAACGCTTTCTTCAAACATTCTTGTTTATCCACTGTCTACTTACGCTTGTTCCTACGAGATGAATTTGAGCTTCTTATCTACTAGATGAATTTTAATGAATATTAATTATGATGGATTGATTATACTTAAAAAAATATCGAATAGTTCGAATGTTAATGATTTCGCGCAATACAAAAGCATAAATAAAAAAAAAGACAAATATACAATTTTATTACATCTTAACGATATATACGTACATGAAATGAAATAAAAACTATAGTAAAAGGAAAAAAGGATATAAAAATAGTATATAAGTCGTTAATTTAATATTTTCGATGCTTAACTTTGAAGTTACTACAAATTCATTTTGGAATCTTAGATAATATTAAAATAAATAATTACTAATATGCCATTTCTCTATCATAAACGACGGAACCAATCCCTTAAAAAAATAGGAAAGTAACTCCTTTTATCGGTTATCCCTTTACTAAAACATGTTTTCCCATTTGCACAATATATTAAAATAAACAATTTGGTTCAATAATAAGCAATGATGATTAATTTCTATTAATAAACAACATAGTGTTCTCAGAACGAGGAGTCTCATTCAAAGGTGATTAATTCCGGTTAACCACAGCCGATAAAGATATAAACAGTAATAACAATAAAATTATTTGGATGTAATTTTTAAAATTATTATAACTATTTCAATTTATTTATGTATGATTCAATATTTATTATTATTACACGTAAAACAGTATAAATCCTTTTTTTGTTTTTTTAGACATTAATTATATTATGTTAAGGGAGTTTAACTGTAGCATTATAACAAAAAAATTACATAATTAGAAAAAATATATAATAAAAATACAATGTATTGAATATACAAGATTGTGTCACAAGTACTCAAATAATATGCAAAATTTCAGCACTAATTAATGAGCGGAACTTGTTTAAAATTACCCTAGAAGATTTGACCAATATATACTAACAGATAATAAGTTCAATAAAACCTTGCAAAAGAACTTTAGCAATTTTCTTTCTAGTATTGAAGAACAAATAAAGAACCTAAGTGAGAGAGGCCTTGCTCCCTGTCCGTTTCTAAGTGTAACACGACGATTTAAATTTGTGTTATAAAAATACGGTATTCAAATATTTTAGTAATCTATATGGAGATATCAATTACTTATTCTCTAATCATCAGCGACAAATTTGGTACTTTGGCTTTGATCCTAGGAAGATTGAATATTGTCGCCCCTTATTTTTTTTGCGAGATTCTATGGCATGCTTAAAGTTTTCAAACGTTCACGTGTGGGTTAAAAGGTGACACGATTACTAAAATAATCTCACCAAATTTTCCCGCCCCTAAATATTGAAGCCCTAAGCTCGGGGCCTACAGCGAAATCTGCCATTGCCACTTCTCGATGTGTCATATGAAATAACCATAAATGAATAATTTAGAATCCTATAAGATCTTAAAGAAATATACCTACTTTAAGAACACTTAAAAATAGATAATATGGGTTTATATTATAAATAATTATAATTTAAAAATGTGCTATTAGCAAAGTTTTATATCTTTATAATGATATAATTGTAAATAATATACAACGAAAATAAACATATAGATATTAAAATCTACGATCGAAGTCGTTAAATGTCGAATTTCATTAATATATTTAGAAATAAAGGCGAGTCCAAATTCCGTTGGTCAGGTTGGTTCACCAACTTGAATGTTTTTTATCACAGGAAGTTCGTCTGTCGTAAATTAATCAAACGTTCTTCGAAAATTTCTTTTTAGTTATTACACACTTCATACATAATTGTCTTAAGACAGTCTTGACTTTATTTTTAAGTGATACTTAAAAATAAAGTATAATAATAATATAATAATATACTTTTTTTTTCTGATATGAACCGGTAAGAAACGAAGTTATTCTTTATTCAAATGTGTATACATTATATGAACAAGTTAATTTCCACACGAGATCTAGCAATAATAATTTCGTGCATTTTGCATAACATTATTTCAATCACGTTTTAAATCAAAAATATTATCTAATTCATGAATAATATAATCTTAATAATTGTTTTATAAATAGAAGGTAACATGTTATTTAGATTAAGCTATATTTAAAATAATTTAATTTTAAATTATCCTTTAATTAATTATTTATTTTACCCAACAATTTCGAATAAAATATCATATCCTATATTAATATCTGTTGGCGGTTTATGTGCGCGAAGTTACTGTCACAACCGGTTTGGCGTGTGCTATGCTGTCACCGGAAATGCTCTGAACACGACTGTTAGCACTCGAAAACACCTTAAATATTTAATCAAAACTAGAAGACGCTTCCTGAAGCTAACGGAATTACTCGTTAGATGATTGTGTTTTGGTAAGACCGATGGTAGAGCTTAACAAATAAGTCACTATCTATATGTAAATAGACATCGACAAAAACAGTTCTGTAAATTTTTCTCCTCCGTTTGTTAATTGATTTTCTTACCGTTTGGTAGCAAAAAGTTTTATTTATGGTTATCGATAAAAAAAATTAAAACAAGAATAAAAAAAATTGTTCACTTTTCCGACATGTTCATGTAAATGCATATACATAATAAATGTGTTTATGTTTTCCTTAATCAGTAATGATAACGGTCGAATTTTGAGCATTGAATAAACACTTGTGTAACATATATGTCCTAACGCGACTCTGTATAGGAGACCTACCAAAATATTTTTAGACTAAAATTTCAAATTAACTCAACATATGTATTAAATTATAATACCTATTTCGTATTATTTAACGCAAAATTGTTTCGAATTTTCTACACAAAAGCTATAAAAGGTCACAATAAGGAATGAAAACATAACATATGTGACATTTATGTCGCATACCACTCATTTGTAAACTTAAGATTTCGATTCACTTCTAAGGTCGACTAAAAGTTGAGGTTTCCTTCCGGCCACCCACGTCCGCCCTCGCGTGCCCTCCCGCCTCCGCACGATCATAATATCAATCACTGAATAAAATAGATACCATTTCCATGATAGTACCTACCTTTGATATAGAGGTTAATAATTGCACCGCATTTAGCCGTTTATTGCACCCGATAGCGAGTTCTATATTACCTAATAGTCCCCTCAATTTCTTAAATAGCTATTTCAAATACTAATATAGGCTTCTGTTGTAACTAACAGTAATCAGGGTTATTTTATTTTCGATTTCATTACGTAATCGTTTTACAGAATCGGAATACATAAATAAATATAATACCTATGTTTTAACGATTCGCTAAGATTTATATTCAAAAGGTTGTATGCTAAAATAATATATTTTTTAGGATTATTTCTCTTAGTTTAATAAGTAAAATATTTGTATTTTACTCTCACCTGTTGTCATGGTAACTAACATACAACGTATTGTAAATGTTAAGTTATTAAATTGTTGCACAACCCTTGCCATATAGTTGTGTTATAATATGTAAATAAATAAACATGTGCTGAAAATGTATAAGTTAGCTAAACTAGAATATTATACTTTTTATTTTCGCTGAAAAAGTATATCATACCTCCTTATCTTATACTTAACGTTAGTATATTTTATGCTTCAACATGTACGTAAGTACAACCATAGAATTGCAATGGCAAAGTTAAGAAAAAACTAAAAATCATTCATTTGTCCGTATAATGTAAGGAGTATTTAAATAATAGACATTTATGATCATCATATTACAATCAAATGTAAGTTAACTATTACTGATTCGGAATACATTGATATTGTAACTACTGATAAGGACTAGCTTGAGTCTCAGTATTATTAACATTTGTTTTTAATCCAGTACAAAATTCTACTTTAATTACATCCATGCTTTTAATCATCTTTGTTATATTATTTAGACTAGAACTTATAATCAATTAAAGTATTTTTTTAGTTAAACAGCCTTTGGTAAAGTAATGTATTCACTTTGCGGAGTCGGAAGCTAAGAGATAAGTTCCTAATTTTTAATTGCCCATCATTATATCTGAGTTGTTATTTCTTGTACGTGTAATTACACTGCCTCATTGACCTTTCAACACGGAACATACAAAGTTGTGCTGTGGGTGGTTCCTAGCCAATACGCTGCTACCAATCAATATAAATGATTTATTTCTTATCAACTGTATAGTAATGACCATAATGCGTTCATTATGAGTTATAATTAAAAAAGAAACTTTTAATGCCCTAATAAACTTAAAAAGATTTCGCTGCTCCAAAGATGATGAATGTCACCCGACACGAGCCTATTTTCTCAAAGTTTTCCTTTCGAGTCAAAATTCCTGCGCGCCGAAATTTGAACCCACGATGATAAGTAAGCTTAAGATCCACGAGTTATTTCCACTATGGTATCAGTTCATTATATTGACTTGAATATCATAAATTATTCGCATGCAGAATACATAATACCTAAGTCACTAATGCATTCATTCCCAAATGGAGTGCAACTAGTTTCTCAATGGCCAACAGTCAACATGACTACGTCATTCTTAAATCTGAACGAAGGCTACGTGGAGGCGTTAACAGTGCCAAAGCAATTAAATAAATTGATTATTTCCTTTCAAATTCACTTGAATATTAACTATGGATATTTATCTTCTGTCACATTAGCTATCTTAATCTAAATGCGTATCAATTTATGAACAAAAGATATCATTTTATATTATTACGTTGTTATTACTATTGGTATTGATAACAGGCATTTGTAATAACATGCACAATAGATAATCTCAATAATAAATTCCTTATCTTCAATGAGAGTATCTGTCTTAGATAAACAAAACTATGTGAATTCAATTTTGAATTTAACACTAAGCTAACAGAGCCATATTTTGTAAGCGGTCTGTTATACAATCATACTTATCTGATATATACTTTAGAACCATTTGAATATGTTAGTATTTTCGCTTAATGTATTTATGTAAGAATAACATTAATTTACATATTATATTACCAGTTTAAAAGAATAAAATCATTATTAGTTATCATCGACCACATTTTTCCCGCCTTCAACTTTATTCAGGTAATTTATACAGATATATCTTATATCGAATCTACCTCTTAGTTTCAACACATTCGTTTTTAAAAAATTACTCTGTTGGCTCGTGTTGACATTTTCATTAGCAAGGTTCGACGGTACCGGCAGCTGGCCGTGACACGACGCGCCGTGCGTACACCACAAATTCGCCTACCATTGATAAAAACAGTCGCCCACTCGACGCTCCATTCACTGGCGCCGATGGTTGCGCAAAGCGCATGCGTGCTCCCTCCGCCCCCCGACCCGCTCAGACCTTCATTCTTAGCCTTCCGCAACAGTTGTCACTTTGCTTCTAGGTTATATGTCTAATAGTTTTCCCATATATGGCAGAGTTGAAACTTCATTCATAAAACCGTTAAGTAACACCTCATCAATGGATATT
Source organism: Nymphalis polychloros (assembly GCA_905220585.2). Taxonomy (NCBI): domain Eukaryota; kingdom Metazoa; phylum Arthropoda; class Insecta; order Lepidoptera; family Nymphalidae; genus Nymphalis; species Nymphalis polychloros. The sequence goes on along the minus strand of HG992253.1, from coordinate 10,954,284 downwards.
TTAAGTATATTGAAATTTATGTTGTTACGACATGTTACTTCGAAGTCAATTACAGTTGCACACAGATAATATAACCTTTTACATAATTTAAGTTTTTTAAACTGCAAATATGTTATGTTGAAAAAAACATGTAAATGTCGTAATTTTTAGGCCTATCTTAATGAAGGTTTTATATCGGCAATATTAAGTGTGCTATAAAAGGTCGAAAGGAATCCCAATTGAGATTATCGGTTTACATCGTGTAATATTATAGCCCTTAGATTTATAAGCAGAAGTCAATTCGCTATCACATTAATGTCTTTAAGAGAGGTGCACGGAATCGTATTAATTGATGTGCAATTTATATGAATTTACAACACTTAGCTCTTCATGGAAATATTGCACATAAACGGAGCTTCTCATATCTGAGAATCTAAATCTTTTGTATATTTTATCGTATTATCTTAACTCTACGAGACGTAAATCTCTTTAAGAATGAAAGTATATATTACATTTTCTATTTTTTATGTAAAACTTCGATATCAAATGTACGCAATAATCCTCTTGTTGTCTGTCTATGATGCAACATGAAAGTTTGTAAGACTCAACTTGACCTCAACTAGCAAATAGCACGATGTGCACTTTTTTTCTTTTTGTAATGCCACAGTCTTAGCTGATGTGATACTGCAGTTATTAGAATCAATGGTCAAAAAATGACACTATACGTGTGCTTGTAGATCGTCCGCCACGGACAAGTAACCTAAGCAAGATTTTCTTTGCTACTATGGTTGAGTAAGGTTTTGAAGTAAAGGGTATCCGAGATCCCGATAGATACGTCCCATCCATACGTCTGATGGGTTTGACGTTTCAACTTTTGATCCTTTTAGATAGATGTCGGCCCAGTATCTTCAAGACTTCGGATTTTGCTAGAACAACTGTTACCACTAACATCGATTATTATTAACTAATCTTAACGCTATAATTTATTCTGAAAGGACTTCTTTAAGTGTAGTGGCTGCGCACAGCTAATAATAATTATTTTAACGTTAAGCAAAGCGAAAGGCATTTGGAAAGCAGATTTCCAGCTCGAAATTTAGGCGAGATTTATGCTCAACTCAGCCACAGCGAAGGTCAACCTAAAAAGAGGGCGCTCATCTCCCTACTGTAACTTGAATTGCAAGAGAAAGATAAATATTAATTTATAAAAAGATATTTCATAATACAAGACACTATGACTGATTTTTCATATTATTTTGTCTCTATTGTAGTTATTATTTACCCTTATGCGTTTGATAGTACATACTTATAATTTTATGTTTTAAATTATAATTAAACATGTTTTCGAAGTGAAAACTCTTTAGCGGCGTTGTGCACTTTTTTATGATGGATAAAAAATGTTAAACTAGCGTCAGGTCACGTGATCCTGATTGAAAATTCGTTAGACGGATTCTGACGTGTTAAATTTTTGAAGTAAAAACTTCTTTAGCGACGTTGTGCACTTTTTTATGATGAGTAAAAAATGTTAAACTCGCGTCAGGTCACGCGACCCTGATTGAAAATTCGTAAGACGTCATGTTTGTGCACGATAGCGCAATAAATTAATATTGTATTTTATCACATAAATGATAGTACTTTTATACTGATAATTAAAGCAATTCGAGCAAAATTTTTCCCTGATCATTCCAAAATATCAAAAATGCACAACGTTAATTCATGTTTTCACTTCTGCCGGCACTCCCGGAGTGCAACCCGTTGTTTTTTTTTATAATTAGGCGATGCGCAAGGCACACAATTTAAGCGTTAACATTACTATTACACAATTTTTAACAAAACAAATCGTGTAAAGGGTCGACTTTGTAAATACTTCATTGACTTTGACAGATCGGTTCCCGCCTAGCGGTGACAAAACAGATATTTCACTAAGGTAGTATATGCATCTATGGATTCGTCTTGAAACATGCGATAGTAAATGCAACTGTAAAGGTAAGTCGACACTACTTGGTGGTAGAGCTTTGTGCAAGCTCGTCTGGGTAGGTACCACCCACTCATCAGATATTCTACCGCAAAACAGCAGTACTTTGTATTGTTGTGTTCCGGTTTGAAGGGTGAGTGAGTCAGTGTAATTACGGGCACAAGGGACATAACATCTTAGTTCCCAAGGTTGGTGGCGCATTGGCAATGTAAGTGATAGTTAACATTTCTTACAATACCATTGTCTATGGGCTTTGGTGACCACTTACCATCAGGTGGCCCATATGCTCGTCCGCCAACCCATACAATAAAAAAAAAAAAAAAATACTACATTATGTAATGTTGCGTTCCCTTTAGGCACATAATAATATATGTTAATCTTTAATAATTTACTGTCGTGTTGTTGTTAACTATGTTGTATATGAAATAAAGAGAAAAATCTCTACCAATATGTTGTATATGAAATAAATCTCTACCAAACGAAAGTTTTAAGCTTTACTTTTGTCAATATGTTTCGATGATAATAATTGTATCGATAAACTTCCATTGTTATAAAAAAATTATACAATATTTTATTTTGTAAATTCTGTCAGACATCTTGGCTTTTTCGTATCGTGTTTCAAAGTTAATTCCTAAAGAAATATTATAAGTACAATATGGACAAGTTACAATTTTCATTCAAACATTTCAAACATCTAATAACAAGACCTATTTTCAAATTTGGGAGTTTCTAAAACAAATAGAGGTCTTCTTATGGTTACTTTATATATAAATTATCTCGAAGCCATTTTCGAATGACGGAAGTGAATATTGGTCAATAAATTCCTCCTACTGTTTTATTGTATAGATTGGATAAGCGCTGTTATCTTAATGTCTATGTTCGGGTATTTCAAACATATTAGAGCGCGTAACTGGGCACGGGAGCGGTACAGGTGTTAGTGTTGCCATTGCAACTACAGTTGCCGTGTTTACTGCAATTGGCATAACTAAAAATCTACGACCCACGGTAACGTTTCTATTTCCGTAGCAGAATCTAGCGTAATTTTCTGGCATATTTCATGTTTATATAGTTTGGTTATCTTCTCTTATAATATATATAATAAATAGTTTATATAAATTCTCAATATACAATATTTAATTATAATAATAAATAATTAGAAAATGTTTCTATTTCTAAGATTTTTTTTCATTTAATTCACAAAAAATGGTATGTTTTTAACTATTAAAACTGCACTTAAAATATTTTTAGTCTTTCTTATATTGCTTTTTATTAAAAATGAAAAGGCCAATTTTCTAAAAACAAATGTAATTTCGTTTACCGATGACAATTAAAAATGTAGCTCTGGCAACACTGGCAGGTGAACGCACCTGAACCAGTTTATAATTAAGAACACATTTAAATTCATTAAAAATCGTTAAAACTTTCCACCGAGCCGACACTTAGTAAAAGCGACACATCTAAGTGGAGACACCAGTTCTGTGCGCACGCCGCGCTTTGTTACAATTTATTTAAATGAGTCGAGTATCTTTGTGACTTAGCAGCCAGCTAATTAAAAACTTAAATTTGAAATAGATAAAGGGAGAACTAATGATTTAAAAAACTATAAAGTCAGATTCATGGAAATTAGCCATTATAATTTGTTAATATGCATATTTATGCGTTTATACAAGATTGTGCAATAGGAGCATGTAATCAATTTACGAGTTTGATAACGAGAAGATAAGTGGAAAGAAGAAAGGAATACAACCGGCCTTATATAAATTGAATTAATAACGCTCCAAGAAATAATGGGCTAAGGTTCAAATATACATATAGAAAACTAATTTAACTTAAAATGTTTCTTGTAAATGTCACTTAAACGTTTAAAATTATAACCATGGTTTCTCCGACAGCAGTTTAATATGTTTATATTAATGACAACAAAGGTATTTATTTTACTATTTTGCAGAACATACTCGTACATAAACATAATTATGTTACAATTGACATGACAAACAAATCTATCTATATATTATAACAAATAAGTTGACGATACCTTCGAAATGCTAACTGAAAGACCTATAAAGCATTTCATAAAACTTATATTAGAAGATCCAACGTGTTTCAAAGAGTTAGTAAATAAAATAATCTTATAAGTAGCTACACTTCGCAGTTTCACTGGCTTTAAATTTAGATCATTGACTTGACAAGCGTGAATTTCATGTTCTTGTAAGTGATAAATAAATAGACAGATGATATACTAAAACCGTTCTGAGATTTTTTAAATGTAATGACATATTATTAAATATTATCTTACTTTAAAAATGAACACGTTGTGCAAGCAGTATTAAATTTGGATTTAACGTGCATATTTAGCAAAGCTAACGAATACTCGCCTATTATTTGTCAGATTTGTTGTTAGGTACTATACCCCTCAGGGTAGCGAGAAGCTATATAGCCTTCACTCAATAAGCGAGGTTTCGTTTACCTGATTAATTTTTTTTTGGTACTTTTGGCTTCAGATCTAAGCGAGTTCAAACATACAAACTATGCCCACTAATATTCCTCTTTACCCCATTTAGCGTACAGTTTTTTTTCGTAGTGGGGACGATGGGATGGCCCAAAGTGTCAGGGTCGAACCTGCAACTCGGCATGGCACTATTGACAAATTATCAAATAAAATAATATTAGTAAGCTACTGTACAACTAAAAAAGATGTAAATTAAAAAAAAATACTTTATCAGTTGGCTGCCTCATTGACGATACCCTAAGTATCAACAATAACGAAATACTAATTTTATAAAAAAACCTTAAGATTTTTTTGTGACGGACAAGGATCCAATCATTGGCACTTTAATAGGTTAATTAATTTTAAATATCATTTTTATATAACAGACTAAACATATCCAACGAATCATTAGGAAATAGGTATTATATACATATGTGTTTTTTCTTTTTCCCCTATATTCCTATTTTAAAATAATGGAAAGCATTTAACTCCTATTCAAAAGATAAAAAAAAAATTGAAAATACGACGAGTTCATTTAATATAAACTTTTAATATAAAAAAAAGATTTGTACAAATTATTTCCGACGAATTGAAAATATAGCAGAGTGCCAAACACGAATAATTTTAGACATTAACATTTAAGATATAAAAACCATTAACAGTAAATTATGCTATTGATTTGTTTCGCCGTAGTCGTAGATTGGAATAGTGCTAACATGGGCCCATTATATTATTATATTTTGTTATAGAAGCGATCTGAGTAATTACTGAATGAGTAAAATATGCCGCAAATGGCCACAAATGGATATCTGGTCCCCTCTGTGAAGGATTGGAGCTTACTTCGCTACGCTGTACTGCGTGTAAGTAAATATAGCAAAATTTTGAAATTATTTCGAATCAAATATCCTCCTTAAATTATTCGTAGATTACATTTTATAAGACATTCAATTAAGTTTTAGTCATATGATCGTCCTCGCGGCTGGAGATGTCAAGGTGATAATTTATTGTTGCTAGTCCGTTAATGAATAAGCGTAAATAATAATTTAGCGTAAGCCGCAAATTTTATTTTATTTTGCTTATAATATACTAGTTTCCAGCCGCGGCTTCACTTGGTTTGAGGGGGCGAGGGGTTAGCTACCCTACGTCCCTTTCTGTACACATAATTTCATATCAATCGGTTGAGTAGTTAAGACGTGAAAGCGTAACAAACAAACTTACTTTCGTATTTATAATTTTAGTAAGGATAGGCGAACATCAAATGGGCCACCTAGTAGGTAGTGGTACCGCCTTACATCACCAATGCGCCTAACCTACCAGACAGACAAAAGACAGACTTGTATAAAGCCTTACCACCAAGTAAATATAGTGTGACTCAATCAATCACAAACGAAACGGAGCACTCATAATTACCCTCTAAAGCGAACGTGATTATAACTTTGGCCCTTCATTTTGAATTTCACGACTTATTTGCAAATATCCACTTACTTCCCCATAATTCTGTCCAATGTGTTCCTAATCTCATGTCATAAAGAAGTAAGTTTGTTATTTAATTGCTTATCCAATCTACGCAGTACATGCTCGTTAAGTTTCTTGTCGGTTGTTCTCGGTAGAATCTACATTCAAAATCAGTGATAGCTTTACATAAGATATAATCTTGTACAATCACGACTCAAAAGTACTTGTATTTCTATTTTAATAAAGTGTATTTTGTGATTATAATGTTAAAAAAAAACTCTTATAACTTAATATATAGGACCATTATAATAAATTTGATTTTTTTTTCAAGAAATACGTCTGACTTTACTTATTCGTGCATATGGAAATGCTACATATTTATGTTACTAATAATTGTTGAATTTCACTGACTATCTAGTCTAGTCAAGTGACCAGCTTTTAAAGATCTTGGGACCTTCAGTGCATATGCCAAGTTGGCCCATTAAAAAGAAAAAGTAGCAACCTGGAATCTGGAAATTAGCAAAGTACACACACCATCGGAAATCACACCGCCGCCTGAACTCTTTCCAGTCGTGTCGAATTCCGTTCTATTGGATGAGAGTGAGTGAATAGAGAGATCACTTGTGTTTCCTGCACCATCATCATCATCATCAACAATACATATTATGTATTTATATTTCTACGCCAAGACAATTAAGTGTCAGTAAATAAAATTAAAAAAATCAACAAATAATTTATAGGGTATAAATAATAGAGGCTTACATTATTTAATATACTTCTTGATTGAAAATAAATAATGAGTATTATTATAGACAGGAAGTGAGAGGCAGCGATGGTGCCAATGAAACAATACGGCTGTATTGGCAAATAATGCGTTTGTTAGGCGCGTGCGCGCGGGGGCGTCGCATGAATGGACGACCGTGATTCACTGCGCCTCATTCATAGCCGACGTGCGCGTGCGCATCGCAACTATTGAGTTGAATGCTCAATACTTAGTAATAGTTGGTTAATGAACATGTTCATAAATGTACACATCTCATTCGGTGATATAGATCCTATTGTTTATGTAATGTTTTGAATAATTATATTTATTTGTTAATATTCATATGACTAAGTTGTACTATTACGATATTTGGTCCGTGGTTATAATTAATATAAATAAAATTTAAGCACGTATGATGAGACGAAATCGTAACGATACATACATATATAAAAGGTCCTTTTACGTGGTCAGTTTAACTCCGTTACCTCAGAACACTCGGATTGTCTTGGAGGCAAAAGGTTATGAGATTTTAACCCATAGATTTGCTGATAGCATTTAACTGGACGGGTAATTGTTTGTTGAACGGGCTGTTTATTTTATATAATGGTCTGCGTTTATATTACTTACGAAAATTATGGTTACGAGTCGAAACGAGCCATTGAAATTACAACAAATAAAACTAAAACGTCTTTCAAGCCTTTGTATTGTTTTGATTTAAAATACATTAATTGCAACAAAAGTATATTCATTATCAGCTGTATAATATATATGTTTTAAAGCAACGTCGAACAATAAATAGCTCCAAACAAATTAGTAAATAGCATTAAATTTGATACCATATTGGTACATAATGTTATTACGATAAATGGAAACAGAGATAACTAATCGGACAGTCCGCGATATATTTACAACTTTCAATTTGCATGCAAAAACAATCACAGGTAACACAAATGGAAAATATTCAGGAATCAAGCTAACAAGATCTGTCGTACGTAAATAGTGGACTAGATAACTGATAGCGAAGGATAAATCGTACAACATGACGTTCTAATATGTTACATCTTAAATAGATAACAATCAAAGGTCCATAACGATTCTTGAAAATACTCATAATGTAAACAAGATTCGATTTGATACTATCGAAGATGATCTGGAATTATTTATATCAGCCATCATATAATTACTCTTAACTTTATATTTAATACCACGAAACTATATAGAAGGGACGTTGCTGCAAATAGAATGAGTATTTTAGATTACATAATCGTTTCCGATGTTGCTTCTGGTATCACTTACTTTGTAAACAGATTATGCATCTCATTGCGCGCAATTTTTTTAATTTTTTTTAGCATATGGAGGCGGTTTTTTTTCCACCTGATAGTAAGTAGTCTCCAACTCCCATAGACATTGGCGTTGTAAGAGATGTTAGCCATCGCTTACATCGCCAATGCGCCACCAACCTTGGGAACTAAGATGTTATGTCCCATGTACCTGTAATTACACTGGCTCACTCACCCTTCAAACCGGAACACACCAATACTTGGTATCGTAGTGTTCCGGTTTGAACTGCTGTTTTGCAATAGAATATCAGCTGATGAGTGGGTGGTACCTACCCAGACGAGCGTGCACAAAGCCCAACTACCAAGAAAATATTCGTTATCCATAAATCATTTCACGTATTATTATTTTTTATATTATTCAATTAATTAATCGACACAATTGCAAATGACTAGTTTCAATAATGTAATTTATTATCTGTGGTAGAAACATAGATGACAAACCTCAAGGAAATATTATATTGCAAGCACAGGTGCTAACTACAGCAGTAGCTCACTTCTGTAATATTACCAACTCCCTTACTCGACCCGGGATTTGATCCAAGAACCTCGAAGTATCTAGCCTTATTCACTAGCTACATAGCTAACGAGGCAGTTGAATAGTAGGCAACTGTAATGTAAGCACCGATTACTTTCTAAATAATATAATAAGCAAACCCATCTAAACTCGACGACTTCTGGAAGACCTTCACAAATTACGAGCCGATTAAAAGTGCCACTAACATCAGATATTTGGTAAATACATAAATTATTATGGATTTAAATATAAAATTGTTGGCTAATCTTATTTATTTCATCGATTTTTCTTTTAATGAGATATATAAAATACTTTTCTAAAATATTTCAAATACAGTTCAATAATTCTGAATTTGAATGTCAATTAATGTTAATCTTAACACTTACACAATCATCGGACATAAATTGACACATCTAACACACTCGTATGTAACCAAAAGGTCTCGAATTCTAATCTTAATTCTAATTAACACCAGACAAGTACAAAGTTTGTGAATACGTTTTATTTGGTATTTTAAGTTAACCTTTTGATACGACTTACATACATATTATATATAACACATACGCAATGGCTAATTATAGCCGACCTATTTGGCGATTTTATAGAGAGTTGCATTACTTTACTTGCTTAACTTAAGCTGTATTGTTAAAAGCCTCGATTGCCAAGTTCGTAACTGTTTTTGGTTGCGATCGTGACATCGAAGGTAAGCGACGCTATAAAGTTTCATAATTCACCGTCTTATTATCTCCGCGTCGACTCCATTCCGTTCCTTGTGCTGAAATGACTGGCTTTACTAAATTGGCTTATATTATGCCCGTCCATCTGTTTGGAAATATGAACGTGAGCAGCTCTATAAAGAAGCCCTGGTTATCGTAAGATGGTTATCGTGTAACTAGCTGTCAGGAGTTAGCAACACGTTCAGCACCATCCAATGCAATCTCTATTGCGGGTCGCTTTTTCTACTTAAAATGTATGTAGGCTAGAAGTTAGAACCCAACTAACATCGGTGTCAGTTTCTCGTTATTCGTAATTAGACTTGATATTTAATTGCTTCCTTTAAATATATTTACGTACGTGAATAGGTTAAAAAACGATAAAAAAAATAATTAATTACACATCAGATAAAGAGCTTCGTTTTGAAGATTCCCTTAGATTAGTTTCGACATTCTCTGAAGCAATTTCTTAGAATGTAACAACAATTTTATTAATATCAAAGTTTATAATTGACAGGTAACTAGTGTTCACACATGGTGATTACCATCTGATCTTAACAGCCCATCACGGGTCTAAGTTTGATTAATCAACAACCTTAGATGCTCGTGATTAGCATCAGATGTTCATGATGATAATTGGAACGAAGATTCATCGTGCTTTTCAAAAACAAGATGTAGTTAATGATCGGTCCATACCTCACGTAAGATAAGAAGTACCTAAACATTATATGTAAAAATATAAAAATAACATACATATATACGTCAGATAACTAAATTATGATTAAAAAATATATTTCTTTGGAATTTATGGGATATGAAGACGATTTTCTATGTTGCATATCATTTTATAGTTAATTCAATCTTTACTAGTAAATTTGATACTAAGGCGTGCTTAAGGTAATTGTTAAACGTCCCTTAGTGTTACAGTTATTGTTGATATTAGAAGGTTACTTTGCCGTGACTTAAACGAAGGATATTTTAAAACATGTTTACTTTATTAATGTGAATAACACAGTACACCCACGCAGTAAGTTTTGTGAATGGAACGCATCCACAGAACTGAGGCAGTGTGCTTGCAACAGCCGCCTACGTGCAGCGTGGAGGTCGCCAACTTTCATTCATACTTTGTTTTGCATTGCATATCCGAAAATTGAGACAACTGTCTAATTTTGTTTCATAAAATTTGCAAGTCTATGGTAATCTAGAAATGACAAAATTGTTCCCAATCTCTTGAAATATATAGTCACCGCTTATATTGAAGTATAATATTTAAAAATCTTCTTTTATTGATATACATGTATTATACCGGGGCTTATTGTTTATTTTTCTTTTAAATATTTTCATGTAGAGATACCAACCTTGGGATAATATTTCCGTGTACCTGACCTTTTTGCTCTATAGCGTCAAAGTAATATGTTAATACTATATAAACTAGTTAATGGTATTGTACTCAGATATTTTTGTTGAATACCTAAGCTGTAAAGAGCTTTCCCTTCTGACTGATTGCAGCCTTAACCGTCATCTTTATCGCGACTAGCCTACTGCGCAGAAGATTGACACATGTAGTGGTCTTTATGCACATACACTGTAGTTCTCTCAATGTTCTAGTGTGACCAGAGATCAGACGCAAGACCAGCGACCACTCGATTACCAAAACGAAATTCTTGATGGGAAAATGCAATCAGCTTTACTGGCTCGATATACGGTGTAGATAGTTCGCTAAAACAATCTCATCAAATATTGACAACCTTAATTTTTATTTCCGCAATTTTTGTAACGTGAGAACCAAAAATAAGACGAAAGATATACTTAGAGTTGATTAACATGTGTGCATAACCTAAATTTCAAAACATTCGGTTTAGTATAATCCACCTTCTTAGTTTACTTGCTTCATTTAGACTTCCAGCTCTAATGAGTTCATTACACAATAACAAAAAGTAATTATTTCTTCATTTTTGCACATCTTACCATCACATCGTACATCATATTATTGCAAAATGAGGCGTAAACACTCTGTATTATGTAGAAAGTAATCACGAGACGTGTTTTTCAAAATTAATCAATATTATATTATAAGAGACTTTACTTAATAACGACAAGTCGTTTTTAAAGGAAAAACAAAACAATGAAATATTAACCTTAGAACTATTAACAAAGTTTTATTAAGACATTATTATAAATGAATTTAATACTTTCTATAAGCGTTTATAATATTTTACATCAAAAATTAAAAATAACCAGCAATAATACGTGATTGATTCGTTTTATAGAAGTTTAAATGACTTAGAATATGCCCAAAATATACTATATCATCGCAGTTTGTCATCAGGAACTATTAATTACGATGAAATAACATTTGAAAGATCGTCTATAAAACCGTTTCAATCATCTAACCCGACAACCTCGGCCCGATGGCGTCCAAAATATTCCCGTCGTTCATTGACACGTGCCAAACCTGTTTTCGGGCGAGTTTTTTACTGAATGGCCGCTTCCTTTGTCAGAATAAACATATTCAAATGTTGCGATTAATTCATAGCTAGATAGTGCCTTGCTTTTATGAATGGAAACTGAACTTTGATTGTGTGCGAGCGCGATATATTTGATGCAAGTTCACACATGCATATATAAATTTGCATACTTGCCTGGGCGTGCCACGTGCTGCGGTGCCCTCGTATCGGGCACAGTTACCTCTTCAATATTCGAGAAGTTAATTTTAAATGTAAATTATATTTGAAAGTCAATTTTTACACATCTATCATAACTGTGTATAATTAGAAAATATTGATATTCAAATATTCGATGAATTAATGTCAAAATTAATAACAAAGCTAACTTCAGAACACGTTTGATTTTGATATCGTGAATGCAAACCAAATATAGATACTAGGATTTTTGTTAATTAGATCAATAAAAACACTAAGAGGAAACACTTTGTTAGTGTCAATCGTCAAAATATCACAAAATGAAAAAGGTCGTATGTGAAAATAAATTTCGAATTAGAAATTGCATGAAGACTTATATGTCTGTATCGGTTTGTATGAATTGAATGATTTAAAATTTACATTATACATTAGTTACCATTTAAAATCAGACAAATGCAATATGAATATTATACTTAACTACACATAAATAAATAATCAATTTCAATGTCCTGTACAGACATTTTAACATACGACGTTTTGCATAAACAATAACCTGGCAAACGATTTTGTTTGAACATGATGAATGTTCGATATCAATCACTACTCACTATTAGTAAATAAAAAATAAGTAATTGACCGAAAATACTGCGAGCCAAAGTTCTCCACCACTTATAAGGCTTCACTGCAGGTTAGTGGATATATATTGCCTGTTTTCTCGCACACACATGTCCGTTATAATATATCCTGTGCAGTTTCGTTAAGAATGTCCACCGTCGCCGAGAACGATCCGAAGGATTTCATCATCGTAATATCGACATACATTTTGTCTCCTATGTACAGGTATTGGCCTGAATTATTCAGACAGTCTAGCTTTATAAATCTTATAGAACTAAATAAGAATAATTTTAAAACAACGCCTTTTATTTTGTTACATTTATTATATACTTTTTACTTATATATCTTACATATAAAACCAATTCATAATCATAACTTTCATCGATCTTATCGTTATTCTTTGAAATTGGGCCTAAAATAAAATGATTATTAATTCATTTATAATCCAATACGACTTGGACAGGCGCCAGACATTTGTAAACCAGTAACAGCCATATATTTAAGAGGTGCCATGCACGGCGCCAAAACTATGATGTGACATTGCGACACATCGTCAAAGAATATAATATTGTGTAATGTAACTCATATTTAATTACAAAACATCCAAAAGACATTATATTATATCTATATTAATAAGCTTTAAAAATAACTCGTATTGTAAACGTTTATTGTTAACAGGAAGAAGATGCTTGATAGATGAGATCGCGTGCTCACAAGAGCCCTCGAATGAACAAGTCCCGAGTCATTTCCGTTACGAGTCGCTTGGTTGGTGTCGCAACCAAGAAGAATCGCTGCTAATTTATAATCGTCACTTTCAAAAATACTGACTCACTAATAAACAAAACAAGGCTGCACATGCGCGTGTTGGCGGGATTAATGTAATGCGTACTTTTACGTAATATGTTCTGTACACAAATTTATAGCTGATAATTAGGTGGCGCCTCTTGATTTTGGCAGTTTACATGAACATAACTTTTGTTTTTTATCGGGGTCACAACTTTTCAATTACCGCTGAGTTATAATTTACGTTTATTTTATTCGATTTCGTAACGTTAAGACTATAGCTATTAATTTAATTTTTTAAGGCAGAACAGCCGTCATGTCGCATGGAAATTAGTTACAGGGTATAAATATTCTCTATTACATTATACCCGACGCTACACTTGTGTATTCAAATTTTTATACACATCTGACCCGTGAAGTGTATCTTACATAATAATGTTAAATATGTGATTCATAATATTTTTGTTTCATACAAACATTGTCATCAATCAATGCTCTTCATTACAGATATTAATTAAACACAATGCAATGTGAATTATCTTGTAATGATACTAAGTACAGTATTTTATCTTCATCTTAATTACATAGCCTAAGTAACGATCGTGTTTTTGCTATTCGAACTGAATGACATGTTCGTCGTTATAAGTTAATACTTTTATAGGCTATAAACAAAAGGAACTATGTCAATACGCCCACTTAATTGCAGTATTATTGTAACCCGTGTAAAACCTGTTCTCATCAACGACATCGGTCACTTGACATAAACTAAACACGCAATGGCGCCGTTCCAAACTATCGGAGTATACCTAATTTTATGCCTTCACAAGTCTTAAATTTATGTTATATTTACTTATTTAACTTTCTTATTACGTGATCAGAATACACGTTTTAACTTTATGTGTAGATTTACTTTTGTTAAGCTAAGAAATGTCTGTAATAAATGGTTTTAAAAATGTAGATTAACCTACGTTACCTGGATAATCTAAATTTTTATTCTATTTTTCATTACACATATAAGCTAGAACGGTAAATTATGAACAAAGAACATCTAATAAATAATAGTTATAGGAAATTGGCACGTACCTTTACGTACTTGTTGGTGTTGAAATAAAAACTAAAATGATAAATTTGACGTTTTTGTTCGTGTGTGTCATCGTTTTTTTCGCAATTATATCGCCCAGGTTTGATTGATGATGATTTTGTTTCAGCCATTGCTTTTTCATTATCGCAATGTACAGTTTTATATATAATTGTTAATAAAACATTCTTTAAAAAAATTTAGGTTGCAATGCGATTGGAATTTGTTTACGGTATGTAAACGATTTTTGAAGGTCCAAATTTTAACAATTTTTCACGTTTTAAAGTTCCAGGAATTCGAGACTGTATTTTTAGGACGAGAAACGAATGGTTATTTGTTTTTTTTTTTAAGTAGTTTCTATAATTTTTATATTTAAATAAAAAAAATCTTGATAATTTCTTGGTATGTGTCTGTGTTTCGTGTTGTGTGTGTAATGTATGATGTGTGTGTATGTATTTACGTTAGTGCTTTTGCCCGGTCCATATACTTCAGTAAGACAGTAAGATGGCCTCTTTAGTCTAGTCGCTAGTGGCCACATGTAAGGCCGCAGACCCAGTGGTCCTGGGTTCAAATCCTGGGTCGAGCCAATAAAATGTTATTGAGATGTTCTGTGGTCGTTTCTCAGCAGTAGCCCGGAGTCTGGAAGTTGGAAGTGTGTACACTCCCGTGTCTCGGAGAGCTATTGGTCCTGCGCCTGACCTCTTTCCGGTCGTGTCGGATTGTCGTCCCATCGGTTTTTTAGAGCTAGGGAATAGAGAGTGCACCTGCGTTTGCGTACACACTTGTGCGCTATAATATGTCTTGCGCAGTTGGCTAATCTCTCTTGAGATTGGCCGCCGTGGCCGAAATCGTTCTGGAGGACTATTATTTTTATTATTATACTTCAGTAAGCCCAAAACAATAGTATGACAATGTAACTAAGGTTTGACTAAAAAAAATTTCAGCATTACAATATGTAACATTCAATTTATTGACTGAAATATTCATGTGTATGTAATTACCAGTTTTTTAATGATATATAAGTATTACAGTAACAGCCTGTGGCCTAAGGCCTCATCTCCTCTTTTGAGGAGAAGGTGTGGAACTTATTCCACCGCGCTGGTCCAATGCGGATTGATGGAATACACATGTGGCAGAATTTCAGTGAAATTAGACACATGCAGGTTTGCTCACGATGTTTTCCTTCACCGTCAGGCACGAGATGAATTATAATCACAAATTAAGCTCATGAAATTCAGCGGTGCTTGCCTCGGTTTGAACCCACGATCATCGGTTAAAAATCACGCGTTCTTACCACTGGGCCATCTCGGCTGTACAACATTACACATGTATTTCATTTAATATCTTCGTTATCAATTTCAATAAATAAATAAACTGTTCGTGAAATTCAATGAGCGCAAGTAATAGTCTAGTTTTAATCTGTAAAGTCCGTCATGCCTATTATCCTTTCGAATAGTAGGCACTTCTAGTTTGTATTACATAGCAATGTAAATCCTAGCAACAAAGCACGCGTGGTGTACTGTTGAAATAGGTGGATAACGGAACCAATTGGCGCCGACAATGTAGAGCGCCGGACAGCATCCTATTAATAGTCATCTTTGATTTTACATCATTTTTACGTTATAAATTTGCTAACATAATTTTGCATAAGTATATCCATCTTCATTGAACTTGACTTTTTTCATTTTAACTATATATATCTGAACTGAATATTTTGTCGTGTTATAATTTAAGTGTTATTTGGTCGTTAATACTGTTAAATAAATAAATAAAATAATGCACTATATACATATTTATTTACATATTATATAATTACCCCTTATTTTATTTTTTTAATCCATGTCGTGCCGGCACTACCATTATTAAGTACTTACCGCAACCCTCGGTCCCAGTTTGATCCTCAAAGACCACGACATATCTGTTATTTAGAGCTATTGCAAGCAACTTGCTATATGTATTTGCATCGTATCTTAATATTATTTAAGGAGCAAATATCACGCCCTTTAACTTATAAGGCAATGAAAGTAAATTATAAAAAAAGTTTAATAATAAGTACAATCAAAGTGTTTTATGTTTATAAAAAGGCATATTAAGCTAAAAACAAGCGTATTATCAAGAACACGAACCCAAGATACGCCTGTTTCGCGCAGCGGGTAGCTAATTTAATGTACCTATAGAAATAAATTATAATAAAATGATGGTTTTATATTAATATATGAAGTAGCTTTTTCCGATATAATAAAATTAATTTATTACAGGTTTGGTTTCTTTTTCGAGAGTGGTAAGTTTTCGTCCGCTCATATGTTGCGGATTATGAAACTACTCATTCGTGTAATGAGTGGGGGCGTTACGTAAACAAAGAGTTGGGCGGACCAGCCACCGGGCGCCACCTCAAACCCCCTCTCCCCTAACCCCCTCCTCAACAACGTCTCTCATCCTGCACCTGCGCCGGAGCAAATGTTTGCAACGCCACGAATTTAAATCGCATATTGACTGACGTGGGCTGCTAAGCTCATATAACTAGAATATAAATTATTAAAAAGTGTGTATACAACAATAAGTTTTATTAAAGTATAATGTTTCCTTCGTGATATTACGTCACAGTAATGTTGATACTTTATAACGATAAAACGTGCCGCGAAACTATAAAAGGCAGTGAAGGGAATTGAAGAAGCAAACATTAATAATACTCTTCCATTTACATTTGACATTAACAAAAATATACTCCAAAAGTCGATGCTAACTCGGGGACCACATAAAGCGTCGATTCGCCCTCACCCACTAATTGAGAGCGACACAAGACAAATATAACTCCTTTTATGGTCACGGCCGGTATTAACTACACTGATTGGTAAATAAACATTATACAGGATTGTAAGACTTAGATGAATCAGCTCTCGATCGAGCCGTGATTAGAAGCGATTAGCATGCGCTTGCGCACACGGCGTCTACCAAACGACCCACGTGGGTGGTGGGAGGACCCATTGGGGTATTGTCTTACAACACGTTATAGCATTATAATAGTACACCTATTGCACACTATTTATGTAAATCTATTTGAGAATTCAATTCGTCTATTGTTATTTATTAATCAAATGGTACGAGTATCATATATCATCTATGTTATACAAGTCTATGAACCTGCTAATAAAATAAAAAGTTTTGTCTCCACGGAAAATGAATTATGATGCGATTTAGATTCCCCGCTGCGCCTTTTCTTCAGCAAAGCTATTACAAAATGCATTGATAAGTGATAAAATATTTTCCGTCATAACAAAGCACAGTGTTCTAAGGTGAAGGTTCATCCCGGCTTCCATTTATCGTTAACCTCAGGATACGGACGCGTCGATGCTAACAGATATCCTGTTTTATTGTTGAACCGTCAGAATAATATATGGCCAGCTCACATCGATATTATCTCAATGCTGGACTTTGGATGTCATCGAGAACAAAACGCTAGCCTACGTATGGCCAAACATCACTCAGGAGTATTAACGGTCACCCGCTACTTTGCCACGACGCGCGTGCCCAACGTTTCCGACTGTTTTATTGGTGTCGGCGCCACTGACAACTTTCACGTCTCGCAGACAATGACGCTTAAATTGGAAACTAAAATGATTTTTATAACACGCTTCTACGCTATCTATGCATAGCAATCGGTCATCGCGCAGCGAACGCCTATTACCGATGTGTAAAGAATTGTAGTAAATATCAAGATTGGGGAACTACTTAACGCGGGAGCGATATGTGAAGTTATTCGGTATGTTTGCTTGTTACTGCAAGTAGGTACTTCTAATGAAGGCACCCAAAACGTTCCCACAGTCGTCGATCGCTATAGAAAAAAAACAGTGCCTACGAATTAACACGTCTCTGCAGTGTGTGAGTATGAAAACACTCGCGTCCTCGCAGAGGGCCCTCGTGCTGACGGAGAGCTGTCGCCGTCGAGACACAGCTTTGCTTGACGCCACTGAACGACAATGATTGTGCGTAAGATAGTTATTCGATGTCTTTTAATTTACATTAATTCCAATACTCGTGACTATGACAAGTACCTCGAGGACCATTCACCGATTATTTATAGTTAGAAGCTTACGTCAATCGTTGTTTAAGCACCTTAAGAAAAGGGAATCTCTAGATATCGAATAATTAAAAATGTCATGCTTGTCAATTTGTTACGATGTTATAAAACAATCGCCGTTGTATTTATAATTTATATTCTAACAGTAAAAGTTCGAACTAAAGATCGAGTAAGTGTTTCTATTGTCTAACTAGAACCCATTCTTAATCAAAGACTGTTAATAAGCCAAATAAACCATTATTAATCATTCACTTTGCACTGGTTGGAGAGAAATTAACAGGAAAATGTTCTACAAATACTCAACTTGTGTTATACAACTAGTCAAACAATCAGCGAGGACTCTGCGAATGTTTGTAATTATAGTTAAATAAATAAGGTTTAAGAAACAACAATTGAGGGAAGTTTTTTTTATTATTGTTAATGTTTTAAAGGCAGATTAACAAATGGTCCTGATGGCACGCCACCAACTAACATATTATGTCTCTTGTTCTTTTAACTACACTGGGTCACTCATCTTTCAAACCGCGATTTTAGCGATAGAATAATTATTGATGAGTGGATTATAGACACCTGCCACTTATGATATAGTATACTTTGTTATATCTCTTTTGCCTACATACTGGCTCATCTTACATACTAAATTTTTTGTGGTAAAATCAGTGGAACCTCTGAATGGCCGTTGTTCATAGAAAATAGTCTCGTGCAAGAAAGTATGGTCAGTAATTGGTGCGACACATGTAGTGCAATCAAAGGAAAAGTAATAAGTAAGCGCGTTCGACATTCGGAGGCGATCGTGGCCAGAAGGTGCAAATAAATCAGTATTTGCCTGTAGATGGACGGTTTAATTATTGATTTATTGTGCAGGTTTCCGAGTGAGGCGCCCACCTAATTGGTCATGGAGAGTCTTGCGTGACAAACGCCCTATGTAGCAATTATTAAGATAGAAATGTTGAATACAGAACAATACGAGCGTTTGTTACATTCAAGTGTTAAATTAATTTTATTGAAACGAAACTATTCAGAGGAAAAACAAAAGTAAAATTGTTTTATACATGACTTTGTTTTAAGGCCGATCAACTAAACCGAAAGTACTTTTGACAGTCTGAAAAGACTTTCAATCAATTTTAACAATAAATATTATTTATAATATAAGTATTTATATACTTTGCCATATTTAATCTTATCAATTTGGTTGAGCATAAAATAATGATAATCATTTAAAACAGGGAATACTTTGCCATCTTAAATAGATATTAATGAATAAAATGTTATTAATTTCATATTATTGTTATTGAATTATTTAATATCATAGAGAATCCTACTTTCTCTTCCTTACTAATAAAACACCTTAATAAAATTAAATTTAATTTTCTCAGTAAAAATAAAGGCACTCGGAAGAAGATAGTTACACACTAGTTTAGTGAGTACACAGTCAGTTAAACATTTCGCACTGACTGGTGAACTTTACCGGACGCCGTGCGGCGGTGAACCGAAATACCGTGGCGCAAGAGTACACAAGACCGTGAGACGCTTGCCGGAAACTAGGACCGAGCACACTACACAGAAGCGATGTCGACACGATGCTAAGAGCTAGTCACTTGTGCAAATATGACGTCACATTCGACATATTAAAGGGTTTTTAGTGAATGTAAAAAGCTTTTGTCACTATTTACCAATTTAATTATTGATTGTTATGGTCGAATCCAATATTATTTTGCATATCTATAGCGCATGTCGATTGGCGTACGTTGCATTATGCTTCTTTTAAATCAAACCCTAAAAAAAATGACGATAATCTTTGAAGTTTTTGTATTAATAGAATTATGGATAATAATAATAAATATTGAGCATAATTTCCTGATTAATAACAAAACCAAACGATATTCCAATTTCGATATAATTTACCAGAAATATTATATATATTTATATTTCATTATAGATGATATAATTTGAATCAATAAAAGCTTAGTAGCATGTCTTTAAGTGGTGTAAAGAAAATTGAGGTAAACGCTTGGTCGCAGAGACAAGCACGCACTCGGCGCTCGTTTCAATATTTTAGTAGCGATCCAAGACAAACAGAACTCCTTTGTTGGGGGTCAGACGTGTGTGAAGAGAGTTTCCGTGTCACTCGCTGGCTCGCTTGGTTACACATTAGCGCGGACATCTCTAACAAATATTTTTTTGTTTTCCCATGATCACCATTAGCTGGATGGTAGGCTTGACATATTTTAGATGTTTGTTGTTATGACATTACTTCCTGCGTTAGTATCGTCCAAGTCGCGCTCAAAGAAAGTTTGTCTTTTACAGAATTTACCTTAGCGCGTCAGCTCATACGAATATATTTGAGGAGTAAGGATTGCTTGTCAAACTTTGTTTTAAAATGCAGATATTTAGTAGGATCTTTATCGGATCTCGCTCAGTGCTAGAGCGGCTAGTCACCAAAGGATGCAAGAGCGCTAATGTCGGAGTTACGAGCAGCACTACCTCAGAGATAAGCTATCGACCGACATACAGCGACATTATATGAACTGATACAATCTCAATCGCTATAAACAAATATTTTGATTGGTCTCGCTGCTACAAATTACGCACGATAACATCAGCGGCAGTCAGCTTTAAGTTGACGTATCTCAGCTAGACAGCTCATCTCGACAAATAACTATTCGTATTCCAGTAATTTTAATGCCCTATGACCACATTACAGCAAAGACAATTTTATATCAGTTTTATGTCTCCCGATAAAACGATATCTGTAGTTATTATGTTGATAAAATTTTTGCAATCCAATAAAGAAATCTGTACATTTATAAATAACATCGAATGGTGCGATACAGAGTTAATATTATCTAAGAAATTGCGCTAAAAACAATTTTGTTTATTAGCATCTGTTCAAAATAAACATATATTTTAATAGCTTATTAGATTTTGTCGCATAAATAATTTCAGAACTTGACATTTTCTCTATTATTTAATAAAATAAGAAACAGTACCGGACGCAAAAAAATTGACATGGATTTTTGAAAATAATTCAATACGTATTTATTTATTAAAAAGAGCGATAAATGCATATATTAACTACAAAATAATAAATAATACTATCATTACTCATTCGTTTTATTGAATATTGCGTTTTAACCACTAAATCATATTTTTATCATTAAAATCATTAAACTGATTAAATGTATTTTATGCACTTAACGTGTTGTGTCAAGAATTTTGCATACATAGATAAAGAGAAGGATAAGACGCTCATCTGGAAATGCCATTCCTATCTCAACACCATAAATTTATTGATATTTTAATGTCACAAATGATCTGTATGTAACTACGAAACATTGTATTTAACTAAATGTCACTACAACCAAGTCAGTTCAATGTAATTTATTACTTATTACATCTAATCTTAAGTCTCAAAATTAAATTTGATTCAAAAATTATACACCCAATTCGAACTCTAACATTATACCAACGTGTTTTTCAAGCGAGTGCCGTGGCTAGCTCATAAGTTATCGTGTGTAATAAAATTAAATGTAACACATTTCTCTTTTTCATATAATCTTCATAATTTACACACATTTTTAGTTCGCAACGGCAATAGGCGCCTTAGGGCACACGCGGACACAAGACTCGCTTAGTCTCTACGTGTATATTCAGTTCCTACTCATAACTTGCATATACCACCTTATGAATATCATTACAAGCCAATAAATTTGTTTTGAAATGTATCGTTGAAGTGATATATTCGTCTGTAGAAATTATTGATATTTACTTTAGTACCTAATAGATAAAGATTTAAGAAGTAACTAATGATTTCTTATGTAGATATCATTATTAAAAGCCGTTAGCCATTTGATGTGTATGCAATAAATGTTAATAATTTCGTACTGCTTCTTCTTGTACGTAGATACATATTTGTGTTTAGAAGACAAATTATTAGGTTCTATCATAGAGAAAAAAAAATGAAGTGTGGACGCAAGCAAACAAAATTGCACTCTTTATTCCCTCAATTTAAAAGGGAACGCACTCTTAGAAGAGTATGCATTGCTAACTTTTAGACTGCTGACTGCTACTGAGCCTATAATTTTTTTATTTGCCCACCCCGGGGTTTTATTCTAAGACATGGGAAGGGCAGACTGCCATTCGCTAGACATCCATGTTTACCCACCAATCCTTCGAAAAGAATTGTGAAGTAAGCTGGAATCGTCGTGATGAGCGCGCAACGATATATTTGCTCAGCAGTGCGACATTTGCGAGCTGATACCAACTTATTTTGTAACTAAATTTAACCAAATTCTGTTGAATATTTATTAGACGTAGATAATGCGTTCAGTCTGACATTGCTGCATTATTTTTACAAACACAGTCACAAAACCAGTTTCAAGTATCACTCATTTGTTTTTGATCAATAGCAAAGCGAGCTCAAACCTACACTAATTTGCAACCTCGTTTCAAATATATTACCCAACATCAAATAGCCATACAGACATACAAGGAATCTGGACCGAAATGCTATGCTATAATAAATTCTACTGATTATGTTTATGCGCATTAATTAGTAGCGGTTTTGTGTCACTACCGGGTATGATCAGCAACGCAAATCGCTATTCAAACAAGTACAGGGCCTGGTGCTCCTCACGGATTTCAATACATTAATAATTCAGATGAGTTCGTGTACGCCATGTTGCGATAGTAACGGACGGTTAGCATGGTAGGCCTTCTGATTCATTTTCCTGGTTTTTATATGAACTATTCGCATTAGCGTTTTATGTATACGTCTAGGCGAAATAAGACCACTATTACATAAGATAGAAATATTGGATTTTAACTAATAACTAAAATTGAGTGGCTCACCTATTTAAATGATCTCATAGACACCAAATCAAGATTGTTAACGGTGTTTACCCTATTTTTGAAAGTAATAATAGTATAATAGGTTTAGTAAAATATTTAATTTAACTTTTTTTTTCTAGTTTTTGTATTACCTTGTCTGTAATATTTGTGGTTTGAAATAAGCTTTGTTTCTTTCTATTTAATAAACAAACATACGAATTGGAATCATAGATAATATAATCAAAACAATATTATTTTTTAAACATTTCAGCTTGGGGTACTCTCATAAGAGGAACTGTAATCTGCTCCAAACCTGTCAAGATTATATCGATAAATAACCGGAGTTAACCGAATCAATTGATAATAATAATATTATGTACATCCGGCTCGGTAATAAAATTAATATGGTATAGATAACATTACCATGTATATTTTCTATTCTCCAACCTGCATGGCGGCAACCCTGATGCTGGTGAAAAGGACTACCTGTAGCTTCATCTCTCCGGGAAACATTATCGAATAAGCGAAATTCATCAGCAATGAATGGTGCAACATTGTGATTTATGCGGTGAAGGGCGTTCGACGGGCGTGTTCCCGGGAGGGAAGGCCTGGAGTGAAAGGCAATAGAGCGCCTCCCGTGGCGGCGGACGCCGTTGCCGCATCTCTCGCATCTCCCGTCAGGTGGCACGCACAAATAACGCAATAAATACCCGCTTATCGCAAATCAGCTCGTCTCACCGAAGGGCGATTTATTCATGAGCCCCGCATATGTTTAACCCCGCTTACATTTATCATCGACACGTAGCTCAGTCAATTAAATTAAACCGGACCATCGATGATAGCGCACTCGAACCAGATACGAGATTTTCCCATACAGACGTAATTTATTGCTGTGTAATTTGTATTTGTATTATTGTGCTGATTTAAAGTAGATTTATGGACAAATAGCGTGGCGTTTGATGGTGCCGCAGATACCACAACGCTATTACTGTCTAAGATATTTTTATTTTGTGAATAATAATCAATCATTATAAAGACTAGTGAACATTTGTTTGTATGTAAAATTAATTGTTAGCATTTGAAAAGTTCTAAGTCGTTAGGAATGAACATTCAAGTATACCAAATAATATAAATAATGACGTCAGTACTCTAGTCTTTCGTCTATGGATTTATAAGGAATTTCATAATAAAAATTACATAAACTATCGTTCTCTTATCAAGATATTTCAAACGATTACGAAATCTTATAAAACGTAGACTAATAATACAGTTACGTCCACAAAAGATTTGATTAATTACCATTTAACCAGTAATATATTCCGGCTTTCTTGGCCATTCTGATAGTGAACATCGATCATCTGTCATGGCCGCACTTCCTTCTCCTAGTCGCGTTCATTATGCGACGCGCGACTCATTGCTCTTCTGTGTACTTGTTAATTGTTACAACAATAAATAGATGCGCAACAAAGCCTTATTCTATTGTACTTTTTATTTGAATAAATTAAGTGTTCTGTTTGACTCCGAGTCAGATTTTGATCAGTTAGTTGAGTTATTGGATTTTTCTACAGGAAATGATACTTTTATATTACTCTTCAATTTTAAATTAAATTAAATAAGTATTATGTAGAAATATTTTAGTTATTATTCGTATTTTTTTTTATTTTCGATAGGCCATCATATGTGCCACCCAAGGTAGATAAATCACCACCATTCTTTACATCCCCAATACGATAGCAGCCTTAGGAACGAAATAATTAATTCACTTCTGCCTGTAATAACACTGACTTCCGCTCCCTACATATCAACACAGCATACTAACTAGTGTTATTTAGCGACAGTACTTAAAACTACCCCGATGGGCTTGCACAAGGCGACACCTATTGAATATAATACCTGTTCTTATTTAGAAATGAATCGTTTTAAATTTGTATATTGTTAAAAGTTACCCAAAAGGGCTCCGTTTTTAACGCGCTGTATAGTCTTTATAGATTCATCACAGTATTATCCTTTAGACACGGTAGCACTAATTGGATAAAACATCTGAACAAAACCGTCAAAGAAACAAACATTCAAACACTTTAATGATACGGACGTTCATAATTTCAAGGCGCAAAGGGAATTCCATTTAACATGTGAATTGGATGTGTCGGGTTCAGCCGAGAGCTATCATTATAGTCCGAGAGGCGATAAAAAATTAACTTAAATGATTTAATATTATTAATGTTTATAAGGTATATTTTCGCTACCTAAAAAACTAAATTACCAAATTTAAATTTCGTAAGATTATTATAATATTAAATTTTAATAAATATAGTATTTTTTTAATAATAACTTTACACAAAATTGAAACTTAACAAGACATTTTCAACTATTTAATTATTCAGCTATGATTAAGTTACGATTTTTATTTTATTAAGGAAAATAAAACGAACTATGTACTCTTGGTATTATTAAAAGTTTTCAAGCTCTTCCGCTATTTTAGGTTGCCGCAGCCGCCTCTTGCGACAGCCGAAGGCTCCGTCAACACCTCTGATTGATGGGCGGACGAGCCATGCATCGAACGATTGTTAGTGTTTAACTAACAGTTACGATTCAAAACAAAATTGGATCTTGATTGATGGACTAATAATATAAGCCAAACATGCTGTACCTATGGCAGAGAAAGTGTTAAGTGGTTTCATCGCGGGACATATTTCATAGCGTCATAAATTGATACCTTGCGCAAGCGATTCAATTAAAACATTTAATATCTTCAATATTATGTAAGAATACTCTAACTTTAGTCGTATAATAGTTTTGCATAAAGCAAAACAAGACAAATCATTGCTTTACAGTGAATTTCGGTGAATCAATTTGTAAACAATATTTTATATTATTAAATTAATAACAAATAAACAAATTGTGGTATATTGTGTTATCCTAAAACAGACTAGAAATAAAGGTATTCCGTGCGTTGTTTATTTTCAAGATTAAATCTTTCACACTTAACGATTATTTCCGGACAGCGATCATCGAGGCTTAGGCCGAGGTCCGCCCGCTGCCCTTCGCTCTGCTATCACGGACATTTAATATTATAAGCTATTAGGCGCCTCGCCGACCCTCCATTACTGTGTCCATATCATAATACGGAATTGTCTGTTGAGCGTTTAGACTTTTTACTCTCGGCGAGTACAAAACAAAAAGGCGGGATCATCGGCGCCGGCTATTGTTCTCCGCGGCCATTCGTCGCACTTCACGCTATTCACATTCAAATTAAATGCCTTGTGTACAAAATTAATTTGTCTTTTGTCTTAGCTCGGGTCTGGGCAGAGTTGCTGACATGTTGCTTCGCAGCGGGGCGCACGCGCGCTCTGTAGGTCTTCTTGAACTACATAACAACATACTAATATTATACTCATTCCTCTAAATTAATAAAGTAACTAAAAATTAAAATTGAACTCACATTCATTCTCACGAATATTATATCTACCTTTTTTTTCGCTGGAAAAACGCATTTACGCCCTACTTGAGGTGGAAGGGTATTTAGCGCTGAAGGCGCCAGAATATACCCACTAAAAAACCAGCAATATCCACTCCGTCTTCGAGGGGGCATCACGGGATTGCTTACGCATCCTACTGTGAGGCCATGACGATTGGCCCAGGCGGGCCTCATTGCCTAGGGGTGTTCCCGGGGTACGGAGAAGAGACCATCTCTATCCAACATCTTTCGCTGCCAAGCATGGCGTTAATCACGCTCGGCAGCGAGAGGTCTGCGCCAAATATTATATCTACCTACCTCAGGGATATAAAAAATGAGATAATTTTATTTGAGAATTTATAACATGTAAAAAAAGAAAATACGAGCTAAAATAATGTGAAACTTAGGTGTTTTTAATAGTAACGTTAGTGTGAATTTTGATCCAATGCCAAATTGCCAAAACTTTATAACAACCTACAGTCGATTGTCTGCCATTAGTGCAAGCTGGCTTTTAGAAAATTTGGTAACATATTAAGAGTTTGTATTATTTTCAAATGTAACATAAAATAATTAACAAACGCAAAAAAAAAAAACAATATTAAGCAACTTAACTTATATCGTGTCTAAATCCATTCCAATATAACTTCGAGTTATTTAAGATAATAAATTCAAAACAATAAACAAAATATTCACAATATCTTTACGTGTAGTAAAACAAGGATATACAGCATTTATGAATATAACAAAGCAGAAATTTCTACATTTAGTTAATAATTATCCTCTCTCTACATCGAAGATAACTGACACTTCAATTTATTGAAACACTCCATGCCTGTTCTGTTGCAAGTAGGTTACAAATATGTTATTCGTATCAGAATATTACAAGTGATTGATGGGCCTTCGTAATGTCAACGGTTAATTTAATATATTATATTTGTAAAGGGCGTATGTATGTTTTTGTACACATGCAAATCATTAAAACATTGTAAATCACTGTCGTTATGGATAGGAAAATTGTTTAGGTTAAATAGTCAGATATAAAGTGGTACCAATATGAGTACAAAAGGTTCACAGATTTCGGTACAAAAGAACGAGTCGGAGCCGAGCTCGGCGAGATGACCGTGACGAACCACGATCCGCCCCCCAATACCGCGTCTTTAGTTACGTATAATTAAAAACTCAAACATCGACATTTAACAAATCACGGCGTGTCCGAGCCGCTATGAATCACCGGGGCCGTCAATTAAGCTATTATTATGAAAAGATAAATTAATAAAAATCACAATATTGTCTTTCGTTCTTAGAAATTACAATCGCCAGTGAATCACTGCCACACCCCTGACGGCTCAGTCATGGTGGAGATTTTAATCTGTATATCTCACCGTGATGCTCGGTAAAACAACCATGACTTTCAACATTTGCAATGTGGATACATATTGTATGGACTTACATAACCCTAAACAATGTTTATGAAAACAGCCGTTTCACACAAGCTGATAAACCTGCTTGTTTGTTTTTGTAATTTAATTAATATTTAATAACGAAGAGGATATTTAACCACTAATGGAAATCAGTTTTGCTTTTATTGAAGTATAAAAATGATATTAATTAAAATTTATAAAAAATTTTTTGATAAAAAGTAAAGAAGAAATCATATTTATAATATCGATTAAAAGTTATTAAAATTGCGTAAAAGAAAAAAAACAAATGGCGGGTAATTAAATTTTGACGCATGCGCCTTGCCGCCGGCGCGCGCGCATCCGATACCATCAGTGCGTGTAATTGTGATCCGACGACAGCTCCGATAGCAAACGAATTAATATTCCAATCACGATGACGGTGTCATGTTCCAAATTGACCGCTTGATCGCTATTGCGTTAGCGTTATGTACAATAAGATTGATGTTTCATGTTTCATATATAAATAATATATACTATTAACTATTCCTTAACATGTCAGAAAGACTCAAGTTCGTGTAAGAGTACAATCGTATGTTAAATACTATAAAAAGAAATAAACGTAATTTTAATAACAGTTACACTGTAAAAACATGAAGGGTTCACGAGGACATTTCTGAGAATAGCAAGGGAAACACTAAAGGACTCGGGTCGCCCGTACCTGGCCATCGAACGGCACTTGAAACCTGTCTCGATCAATCCACCTCTTGTTGCTCGTGTAAAATAAAAACGTCTTTTAAAATACCATCCGAATGAGTACGCTGACACTTGTCATTCCGGTCCTCAATCCTTTATATTTGTCTTTGAAATGTGATGACAGTGGTACAAATTACGAGTACAAATCTGTTGGTCATTCATAACGTGGTATCTGGCACGGGTGATGGATGCGTCCGACGTTCGCCGCGCTCGGATCATCGCGCCGTAATTAATACAAGCTCGGCTATGAGAATCCCTGTCAACGGCTGTCTTCTTACGCTTCGAAGGTTAATGCCAAAATCTGTACTGTCAGTCTATTCGTTATAAACGCCGCCGGCCTTGACATTTGTCAGTAACCTCGTATTTTATACGAAGGTGTTTTCTCAAGTCCGAGAAGACCGGCAAACATAATTTCTAGATAACGAGTGAATCGTAAAACCCTTCCAGTAAATAGGTTCTCGTTGGCGCGGCGCGTGCTATTGTTGCTTGCAATTTACCGCCGCTTCAATCGCTGAAATATTTCGTGCAACGGGCATGTCCAATTGCTAACGAGCCGACTGCGACGCACAAATGAATAAGAACCTCATGCATAGACTAAGTGATTCCAGAGTTATAAGTCTGACGTGCAATTAAAGTGTGTGAAATTGTATTTTTTTTAAATAACCATTGAAGATCTAGAAAAGGCATTGTGTTTTTGTAAAATCGTACTAGTATTAGAATGATGTAAATCCTTTTGATAGAAAATATTCAGATTATTATAATTTTAAGAACTTTAGAACGATCGGTGCGTATTTACGACAAAAATGTACCTATTTTTGAAGAGATGATAGACATTTTGAGCAAGTTGTGTGCTCGTAGAAGTAATTCTTTTATAAAGCTGTATACGGGAGGGTAGAGTGCTGAGTGCGATATTGATTTTATTATAATATTCATTCATACCTGTTCGAAATCTGGACGGGTACTCATACAGCTAGCTTGAGCTATAAATAAAGATAACAAATATTTATTTGTTAGCTTTTCCTTTCCCATTACATCTACAAGAAGATTGAGAAAATTGCTTCTAAATAATTAGGAAAGGTATAATTAGAATGAAATAAATTGAATAATGCTCAGTTCACTGAAATTGCTCAATATATAGAGCACGTTTCATCCAACGATCGGGGGTTCAAATCAAGGCAACTGGACAAAATGCTTATGTTCATTCATCTCGCATTTGGCAGTGAAGAAAAGTATCGTAACGAAACCTGTCAAATTCTGGCAAATGTGTATTCAGGAACCGGCACTGATCAGCGTAGTTGAATAAGTTTTAACCCTTTTCTTAGCATTTTGCCACGCAGAGGGATATCAGATTTATTACTTCAAATCTATTAACGTTTGAATTTAAGATAAAATACAAACATTCGCCAATTACAATTTATTACGAAAAAGCAAAAGATCAGACTAATATTATAAATATGTAAGCTTTTGTCACGACTAACCGTAACCACTAAACCGATTGTAATAAAATTTCACACAGAGATAGTCACACACGGATAAAGGACGAACAACAGTTTGTTCTTCGTAAACGTTAATAACTCAAATCCAATTAATTAATTAATTAATTATTATCAGCGCCGGCGATATTGAATCATAATAAATCTCTAAAAAGCTTTTATAACATTCTCCATATTATTCAATAAAATACCTACTAGAACAGCTGTGGATCACTAATCTCGAATGGCGCAGGCGCAGATTTGAAGGGCGCGAATTAACTGCACTTATCCCGTCTAATGGATCGGTGATTATGTGAGTGCGCGTACGCTGCTACGTATTGTGACTAGCAATCATTTCCTTATTCAGAGTTTAAATAAATAATAATATTTAAGGTTCAAGAGGAATTTAAAGTAAAAAATTACAAATAAGAAGAAGTTTGTAAGAAACATTTCAATCTGTGTTAATTTTTATTATAATCAGATAATATAATGTAGTCATAATAAAATTGACAGACTTTGTTTTATATTCCATATTTTTCAAAATTGATTTTGTATAAGCGTAAAATAAAACATTTTTAACTTATTATCGAAATAACCATTACCATTCGAATGTCTACGCAGCTAACATAAGTTATTCTGTTTCCCATACGAATGCCCGTTCCTATTCGCCTCCAGGCTCGCCCGTCATACGCTCAACGTACGCTTTGTTTAGCCAACAATTATCTTCACCAGCAATCAACGTCTTGCAGCCGAGATAATCAAAAGCCTAACCCTTTTTTACGATTACTTATTTTTATGATAATTCAATAGCTTGTTAAAACTAGGAATCAGTTAATTTAAAAAAAAAAAACAAATTTGTTTATTATAAAATATGTTTAGTGTAAATAAGTTCACAGAAATTGTCTTTAAAACATTGCTATGATATCTATACTAATATTATAAATGTGAAACTCTGCCTGTCTGCTCCTCTATTTGTCTTTCACGGCTTAACCGCTGAACCGATTTTGATGATATTTAGTATGAAGCAAACTTAAGCCCCAAGGTAGGCTTGCGGCTATTTTTTATACCTAACACTTGACCCACTTCCTCTAACACGTGGGCGCAGCCGCAGGCGCAATCTAGTTTTTAATATATAAGCTAATGCCTAGTTTTTAAGTCCTCATGAACTCCAACAACACACTAATCACAAGGTGATAAATATATTTTTACAGTATAATGCAATGAAAATTTCCTTCTTTATTTCAGCATCTCATATAATACGTAAGCATACCAGTAATCATTTAATAATAATAATAATATCCTTATTCACACAAGGCCATCTGATCCCAAACTAAGCAGAGCTTGTACTATGGAAACCAAACACTGATATACTTACATATACTACTTTTCTTTTGTAAATTCATACTTATATAGATAATAATAGCTTAAAAGTCTAAAATCGAATATTAAATAAATTATTAAGTCATTTTATATAACTTCACATAGCCACCCGTGACACATATATTCTGAGACAAACTAAACATTTATCACAATATGATAAGGGAGACACTAGCACATAACATATAGAATGTTAAAACAACAAACTCACTCTCTACTTCGACGTAGTCGGATAAAATCAGTATTATGACACAGAATAGTTACAATAATTGTATTTTCACGGCCTACTCGACTTAATATTGTAATTTGCATCATTCAAATTTTCAAATACGTACGCTACGATATAACAACTAGTATAATTTATAATAGTGCCCCTGTTTATTGTTACAAATTGCCCTGTTAGCTATTATTCAAAGATAATCCTTATATTAAAACGAATAGATAGCCTTTTAACTCCATTTATCGGAAGCAATAAGGAACGATGATCGTATATAATAACCCACTACCGTTTTAGCTAGCTTCATAAAAGGTTTACTAACAAAAGCGAGCTTTCTAAGCTTAACTCTGTAAGGCGTAGTCGGCCATCGAACGCACATAGATAAAATACGCATTTATATATTATAATATATAATACTTTACGGAAATATCTATATTGTCGCTGTATTTAAGTAGTCTCTTACGTTATATCAATAAGAGCGTTCACATTTAAGCGATATAAAAATACAGTTAATGAACAATAATAAATGTTTTTTTGAATTTATTGTTAACTTTTATTACGAGTGCGTTACATGTTCCTGGAAGTTTCATTTATGCAAATTGCGAATTCTCAATCGACATCGCACGCTCCGGTGTCTTTCAACGTGTGACCTGCGACCCGTCTTATAGGCAGACTGGCTGTGAGATCCCATTACACTTGTCCGCTTTATTGTCTATAAAGCCTTAAGTGCCAACGATCTCCAACACTCCCGACCAATCTCGTTGCATAATCGCTTTGAGCAAGCACACGATTAAATTTTATATCTTACCTTTCCAAATTAACAAATTTGTCGCCATAAACTCCAGAAAGAGACTACAATTGACGATGTTTTGAAAGAATACTTCAAAAGAATGGTTCATTTACGACATAGCATTCCATTCACTCGATAATAGTAAAATAATATGGCACTTTGCCGACGAAACATCTATTACTAACAAAGACGTGTAAAATTTCTCAAACGTCAGATTTATAAGGCTATCTTAGTATAAAGTATCTGTATATCATCCGGTGAGACCATTTGGTCCTCTGTGGGAACACGTGCGTGTAACTGAATCGTCTACAAAAGATTAAGAGGTGGTAATTTGACGTTGATTTAGAAAGACCGAGTCTCCTTTCATCGGACGGATTGTCTTACTCCAGCCAGCGACAAGCTTTGTCTAAAGCCAAGACTGTCCTTAAAAGCCTCTTTATAATGTTTTATTTATTAGTGTAAGCATTAATAAATTGTGAGCGAGAACTGAGTATCTTACCTTTCATTTAAACAGTTGTTAGTATTTCACTTAGAGGGCTGTTTGTGTGAATTTTTTTGTGAAGAATGAGTAGTTTTTATGAATGATGGTTGCGCGTGCGGTCATGCAGCTGCGCGGTAGCGGGTGCGGCGCAGGCGCTGATGTCATCGACTCAACTTAAATGTTATTTTCCTTCGTTGGCTGTCGCGTGGGCGCGGTTACGACTTTCGGCTGGGATCATACTAGACTAGCTAAATTATTTTATTTTAAATTAAATTGTTTTAATAACACGAAAGCTTTATCAATCTATTTAAGAATAAATACTATAAAATAAAACTAAAAATTGAAATAATGGATAACATAAATATTAATATATCGATCGATATAATCAATCATTAATAATGTTATAAAAAATAATTATATATTACTTACTTTAACAAAATCATGTAAAATGATAAGTGTAAACCCAGCACACACTAAAGTTATGAATGAAGTAACGTTTTGCAAGAGCGGATGTTGCGAGGTTGCTTGTGTCGAATTAGGTTTAGAGCCTTATGGAGCTTGATGAATGAACCTCTCCCCGCACACACCGCTCCCCGCACCTGCGCCGGCTGTGTTGTGATTACGTTGAACACAGCTCTTGAAGATTATATTAGCATAGCAACTAAATACAAGTAGCATTGTTTTATATAAATGTCATACTTCAATCTTATTAGCATTTCAGCTCTTCGTAATATTCTTGTTCGATTCATACGATGATTACTATAGTTATTGTATAATATCGTTTCCAAACGAGTTTTAGGTAATTGCATTTTTCAAACATTCAGGACTATATTTATTTATAGCATCTTTTTAGTATAAATTTGGTACATTACAAAATGAAAGTATAAATCGAATAACATAAACAAATAACAAAATTACATCATCAATTAAGCTCACTCGTTAAGCTATAAAGAATTATTTGATTATATTAACATAGGCACTGCTCATTAAATATATGGCTCATGAATAAACATTGGCAAACTAATAACGTATCTACATAGATAAACTCGGAACAGCAATGTGCGACGGCTAAGTGCTAATGAGTGAGCTGAAATCGTTTTTACGCATCTAAATATATAAGTAAGCTGCATTAACGTACTCTGTGTAAATATATACAGCTACTTATAATTGCTCATGATAAAAATGTTTAACGGCAACTCGTTAGAAAGTGAACTAGAGTGAAGATGTTAGCTAATACTTTTATAGGTGCATACCTATAAAAGTATGGTGTGGTGTATTATCTTACTCTACATTTTATATCTTAAATTTAAAGTTGAAATATGAGTTGATTTGTACATTTTAAAGTCAATTATGAATGAATTATCATTTATGTATTAAATAGCTTTTGTTTGTTTGATTTTTAGGTTACAGTATAAATATGAATCCAAATGTCATTGAAATTGCATATATTTTTTTCATCGTATATTTCATTAATATATGGTGTATATCTCCTAAAACGTACCTTGTTTTAGAAGATTGCAATATGTTAAGCAAAAATCGTTCACAATATATTGTCATATAAGCCAATATATTGTGAACGTATGAATGGATGTTATAACATTATTTTATTGTGTAACTCACGAGTGAACTCTAGGATGACAGTGGAATTCGGCTTAATTAAAAGCAATTTATATTATTTCATAATTGAACAATACCTTGTTTATTTAGACTAGATTAATTTTACATTTACGTCGACAAGTAATTTAATGTCTATTACACTTTTGCCGTTCTCCAAATGAATTTCCGCGACCTGGGGTCATTTTGAATCATAAAGTGGCACATTGGCGAGTCGCCGACGGCTTACCAACAAGCTCATTCCGTACCTGTTATAAAATTATGTTTGACACCTCAGACTATTTATGACAATTTGAAAGGCCGACTTGTTCCTGAATTATGGGTAATTGCGCTTGCAAAGGCTATTTCTGCGAGCGATCAATTTTATTATGTAACAATTACTTCTAGATGCTTAATCCTTAAGTTGCAACAAAACTGCTATTTGCCGCCGTTGCCACTTGCTATTGCATATACTTCTAAGTAATAATATTATTTGGAAAAACTTCACATGTAAATGTGTGATACAGATTCCACTATATGTCGTATATGTTAAAGAACATCACAAAAACAATTACATGCAATAATGACAACCAATATGGCTACTTATATATATGTACTAGCTGCCCGTCCCGACTTCGTACGGGTAAGATAAGATTTTTTAATCAATAAGGTATAAACATTCGCCCATAAAGTACATTGTATGTGTGTTTGGTGTGATCGGTGTGTTCGGCATATAATAATAATGCATAAAGTAAAGTACAACATGCTCTACATATTTTTTCATTTATTGGAACAAAGTTTTTTTTCCTACTGCAAAGTAGAGTGACCGGCAGAAATTTTCATTTAACAAAAAAGCGTTGCCCTCCAAGCAACCTTTCCCCTCTTTCTTTCTTACTGATTCTTTCTATTCTAGCGGTTGTATGTATATGTATGTGTAAGTTCTCCACGGCAATCCGACACGACCGGAAAGAGTTCAGGCGCAGGACCAACGGCTTTACGTGCTTTCCGAGGCACGGGCGTGTACACACCTCCAACTTCTAGACTCCGGGCTGCCACTGAGATTCTGACAGAAAAACCCAATAACTATTTATTGGCCCGACCTGGGAATTTAACCCAGGACCACCGGGTCTGCGGCCTTACATCTAGCCACTAGACCAACGAGGCAGTCAGAGTCAGGCAGATAGATAGGGAATAGTGAGTGCACCTGTGTTTGCGCATACACTTCTGCACTATAATATCTCCTGCGCAGTTGGCTAATCTCTCTTGAGATTGGCCGCCGAGGCCGAAATCGGTCTGGAGAACGTTATGTGTAAGTGAGCAAATTTTCAGATTTGACAATAAGGATTGTGTGCGGCCAATGAGATAAATTCTATACAAATGTAAATATAATTTGAACTCTTTTTTAACTTATAATTCGCTATTTTATATTTAATTTTGAATAAATTACTATTTTCCTAAAGTATTAAATGAAATTTATCTACATCTTACTTTACATTTTTGCATTGAAAACATAATAAAAATTACATAAAATATACACATGTGGAAGGGAGATTGGTTGATTAAGAAGGGCAACGCTTTTTGGTGTGATAAAAAAGTTAGAACAATTTCCTTCTTTAAAATGATTTACA
Source organism: Nymphalis polychloros (assembly GCA_905220585.2). Lineage (NCBI taxonomy): Eukaryota > Metazoa > Arthropoda > Insecta > Lepidoptera > Nymphalidae > Nymphalis > Nymphalis polychloros. Next base: position 10,917,866 of record HG992253.1, on the reverse strand, counting down.
AGTTTCCCCCACATGAAGTGGGGGTAATGTGGGGCTCACCGGTGCTGAAAGTGCCGGAATACCCACTAAAAAACCAGCGGTATCCTCTCCGTCTGGTCGGGGGCGCCACGGGATCGCTTGCGCATGTTACCGTGACGCCCGGGGCTCCCAGATACAGGGAATCCCCTTAGCCCCGGTGGCTGTTAAGGTGCACATAGCTCCTACGCCTTCTTTTTTTCGACGGATCGAATCAGCGGAGGCATTTTCCTCGCGCTGCCGCTCCGCGGCCTCCTTTTGCGAAGACACTCTCGTAGAAGGAGACCATTTCCAACCAATGCATGCAGCACGAATGGTGCTAGTTGCATGGCGTTAATCACACTCGGCAGCGAGAGATCTCCACCAACTATCGCCGCCAGGGTATGCTTCTGAGGCCCCACGCGGTACACTCCGAAGAATAATTTCCTCCTGACCGATTTCGCCCGCGATGGCCAATCTCAAGAAAGATTTGCCGACTACGCAGGACATATTATAGTGCACACAGGTGCATTCTCATAATCCGATAGGACGGTACACCGACGCGAACAGTAAACGTTAAGGTAAGAGGCAGGACCAACGGCTTTACGTGCCTTTCATGCCACGGGAGTGTGACAAATATACAGAAATATAATCATTAAAAATCTACATTTTAAAACACGTTTTAAACAAACAAACAAACAGATTTATAAAAAATTTAGTTGAGAATTACACGGAAATGATAAAATGATAATTGTAAACGTCACTACTGCGATCGATGTACAAACAATAATAATGGCCGATTTTTTTCCGAAAACTGTGTAAGAAATGAGATACAGGAGAACGCTCCCATCTAGGGATTCGTGCAGCTTACATGGTGAGAAGTGACACCAATAGACCGCTGACGGTAATAACTGATCAAGAGTTTATTGATCCAGTTATCGACCGAGGTTGAAAATGATTGAATTACTAATATCATTATTAAAAAATAGGGATTGATGGTAGAAGGGTGAAAATTTAGGGTTGTATGTATTTTTAATGCCACATAATAAATAAATAAAAATAAATGAATATATCCAAAAAATTCAAAAAAACTGTTTGGGTTGAGCCACCCTTAACACTTAATGTTATAAAGATTAAGCATTAAAGGTTAAGCCGTTTCGGGGGAGTATAAACACTAAAACTGTGACACGAGATTTTTATATATATAGAGATATACATAGGTGATAACTTGAATGAAACATTTTTTTTTTTTTATGGTATTGTTTGGCGGACTAGCATATGGGCCACCTGATGGTAAGTGGTCACCAACGCCCATAGACATTGGCAGAATAAGAAATGTTAACCATCGCTTACATTGCCAATGCGCCACCAACCTTGGGAACTAAGATGTTACGTTGATTTGTATATTCGTATATTTGTCACTAAATAAATTTAAATCTGAATATTTAAAAAAACATTATATAAATAATATATACTTGGTGGTAGAGCCTTGTGCAAGCTCGTCTGGCTAGGTACCGACTCATCAGATATTCTACCACTGGGCCACCAACCTTGGGAATTAAGATGTTATGTCCCTTGTGCCTGTAATTACACGGGCTCACTCCCCCTTCAAACCGGAACACAACAATACCAAGTACTGCTGTTTTGCGGTTGAATATCTGATGAGTGGGTGGTACCTACCCAGGCGAGCTTGCACAAAGCTCTACCACCAAGTAAGTTTCATACTCGGACACTAGACAACGTGAATAATATGGTTATTTACTAGAAGTAATGTATATAATTAAAAGCTGAGCTTGTCTCCGGTTCTTGTAAAATTCACATTCGAAAACGGTTGTAACTTCACATTTAATGTACAGTTGTCATTATTGTGATTCGATACATATTTACAATTCGTTTATAATATTATAAGACTGATTTTCACCTATTGCTTCGATTTCGTGCATTTTCTAAGATAAAGTTTGACTCCATTTTATTAAATAGTTCACAAATAATTTCACATCAATATCTTGCTCCTTTAGCATTAATGAAGCAAACAAACAAACACACTTTCGCATTTATAATATTAGTAGAGACATAAGTACCATAATAGACCCAAATAAAGCTGAATTAGAGTTATTTGGTGAGCGATACATTTATATTTAATGACATTTTACAGAATGTAACAAAATTCGTGTCCGACCCGTGAAGTGGTTATTAAGTATCGTGTATCGGTTCTATTTATCTAATAATTTTTAAAATACTAAACAAAAAAATTACTTAAAATATATTAATTGTGTTTAACGACACTGTTGATGGTAAAAACGTGGACTACTGAGGTCATGACCTCGTGTCTTAGGTACCCGATACGTAAGAGCTATCGACCGCTATTGCCCGCACCTGTGTTGCCATGTAATTTTCGTCATTTAATTTAAAAAATATATCTCCAGGATAAATTTTTGCTTAGTATTTTAAAAATTATTACATAAATAGAACCGACACACGATACCTAATAACCACTTCAAGGGTCGGACACGAATTTTGTTACACGCTGTATATGTACATTAATATATTAAAGTACAAATATAATTCTCTTGTACAAATATAAATATCTTTGGTTTAATGGTTAGCTTATAAGGCTGTGGATCTGAAGTCTTGGGTTCTCTCTGCCGAACAGAAGTTATTGGGTTTTGTTGTCAATACATTTTCCCTGGCTGCCCAGAATTTGATCGTGTCGAAAGTGACTTGATCTCCATAGGCGAAATTACTCAGAAGGACGTAATCATAATATATTGTTAGATGCACGAACAAACACACACGCTCACGCACACACACACACACGCAAACAAACACACTAACGCAAACAAACACACACACGCAAACAAACACACACACGCAAACAAACACACACACGCAAACAAACACACACACGCAAACAAACACACACACGCAAACAAACACACACACACATGCGCGCACGCGCGCACACAGATTTAGATAACATTGGTAGTACCAAATAGCTAAGCTAGTTTGTTAAAATAAAATATATAATTATATATTTTTAAAATGTGACACTGTCTATGACTATGTAATGTAAAGTGTAACTGGTCAATTATCAAGACTTGAATGGCGCGATACAGTGGCAAAGTTAAATGTCGCAAGTTAGTCGCACTGCTATATACCCGTCTCTCCCCGACTTGCTTAACATAAAACTTCAATTTGCATAATGCATACAGAATATGTAAACTTATCTCTGACACGCCCTTGCAAGTGACACGGGTTGAGGTGTGCCAGGATAACATTATTCTCGAGACGATATCCAAGTCTAAATAGATCACGTTTATAAATCTCTGTAGCTATTTTTGTTTTTATTTATTAAGTAAATGAATATAGATTTCATTGGATGAAATTCAAGGGTTTGTAAGAAGCCTAATGATAATATTATTTGTCAGTTACGCTTTCTTTTTATTATATTTCAAATTAAAAATAACTTTTTTGAAATACTAAAAAATGAATGGACATTTATTAAAAATAATTGATTAAGGAAAGATGTAAGAATTTAAAATCAGCTTAAGGTGATTTCATTCTGCCATCGGATAGCAGATATTATTACCGATATATGGATCGTTAAGCGCGGTCATCAGTTCCTTATTAGCTTAACACGCGCCATCATACGTATATCGAGTACAAATAAAATCACAAGGCTACCATAAAAAGAGTTTATTAAGACTTTATTCATGTGTTAAAAATCCGTAAGGTCTTACTCAGCGTTGGGCCTTTGCCCACTCAGACGAGTTTTGCAGTTTTAAAATGTTAAAATTACTGCACGCTGAGGTTTGAAAATGAGACGTAAATGGGAATGTTTGCAAAAGCGAACACGGCAAAGCATATCTTCTTTCACGACACAATCCGGTCATTGTTGAATAAAATAAGGTATTAAGAGAGGAGAGTGAAGCGAGCGATCGGCTAACAAGGCTCGGAGTGGACACCCACCGCTATCGAGCGGTGCACCATTCACCCCAATATTGTAGCTCAGCTGGTAATCGATTCATCTTTTATTGCTATTTAATAGCAGTCATATATTTGTATTTATCTGCTTGTGTGTTCGTCTTTCTCGCGATATTAAATCGGCAGATTTGGATTTTTTTTTTAATAATACTGTTCAATTACCTTTTAAAGTATGAAATAATTCAATATCTATCGATGAAAACGAATAGAGAATTGACCTAAGGTAAAACATAAAGATTATTTACTTTATTCATTTAAACATTGTAACGAGAAGACAAATATTTTAATATTTTAACTTTTGTGTACTTTTAAAATAATCGAAACTACTATACATAGTTTTATGAAGCTATACTATCTGTGCTTCATAAAGCTGAAGTGTTTGTTTGTTTGACAGCGCTAATCATTAATTGAAATGGGTTATAGACTCCATAATAACATATACGACTTACGGTGGCAGAAATAACATTGAACGCAGGCGAAACCGCGCAGAGGAAATAGTATATAACACATGTATAGTGTCCAATATAAACAAACCAAAAAGAACTCAAACATTTAAAGGTATCATTTAGATTTGACCCTTTAAAATGTCCACCGTAAATAATTTAGCAAAAACGTATTATAAATAACAGGTGAACAGACAGTAGCCGTTTTATTTCATGTAAAATAACTTAATTATTATTGTGATAAAGATAAGATAATCAATCGTAATATAAAGACTTATTCGTGACTCACGGAAATCAGACACCAAATACAAATTCCCTTAGCTAATAAGATCAATACGATTCCCTCATCTAATAAAAATGTTACTCCGCTTAAGGTCACGGCGGTCAACAACTTTAGACTAAAGTATAACACGAATACTACTTATATAAAAGTTACAATAAATTAAAAATAATGCTTAAATCTTAATCGCTTTTTCTTGTATCATTATAAATTCATACTAATGTTAGACGAAAGAATTCAATTGTAAGGTCAAGCCGAGCACACAAGTGTGTATTCAAAACTGAGCGTTCTCTCTCCGAGGTTTTCCAATTAAGCAATTTAGATACAAACCAAGCCTAACACGACATTATACGAATGTAAAACAACGGATATCGGAATGATAATTCAGTGATGTAAATAACAATAAAGTTATCAGGAAAGGCCGCTTGGTATGGGTTTTGACAATAAAATGTGTCGTGGAGGGCATGGAGCGGGCGCGACCCGCCGCGCGGTAGGTATTGGGATGAATTTACGAGCGCTCGCCGTGGTATCGTACGACTGTAGACTTTATTCGAGACAGTTTCGATATCTGTACCAGCGAACATACTTTTTGAAAAACAAGTGTACGTACCTGCCTAGTGTGTTCCATAGCTTCAGTGTTTTTGTATGAAATCTAGCAACTATTTTTTATCGATGTTTCAAAATTATGTTCAAAATATAAACGATAATCGTTGATTACAAATATTTATATGAGCTCGTATTTATATGTTACATCACTATGTCGTATATCGTGATTGCTGCTCGGACTTTAGATCAAAATCCTATTTCACTCTCAGGTTGATAGGGCCTCATTGAACACATTGTAAATTTACACGTTGCTTGCTTTGACTTTGAATTAGATAACAAAATGTCTCCTAAGGCAAGGACGCCAATCAAAGCGCATAGCGTTCTCTCTACATTATCACTGAATCCAATTTATGTATTCCGATATAAGCACTTAATACTATTTATGAATAGAATAATTATCTCATGGTCTCGAATACAAAATGTTTATCAAATATCAAAAAAGGAAACGTGATATTACGTTATATATACATACGACAAATCACATTTCATAACTCAATTAATTCATTTATGATCGAAATTAACATACAAAGTTAATTATAGTTATTCGATTTTATCGCAGTGTGCAATTGTGTAATCAATCGCTATTTAAAATAATACACGAACAATAATGACACAAGAAGAAAGTGTAAACTCGTCGGGGAGTCGAGGCGCGAGCTGCATTATTCGGAACCTGTCCGTACTGCTCTAATTAACAATACACAAATCGTTGCTTGTATGCAAACGAGTAAGGCCGACGAACGGCTTAAGGCGAGGTCCCACATTAGTCGAGACATGAGATTAGTATTAAACTAATTTTATTAAACTGTGAAAATCACTAAGTAATTTGGTTTTATTAAATACATGCTTCTAAATAATTTTATGATATTACAATATTAGAGTCCCGCGCTCAATTAATGAAAACCATAGCAACATTACTTTAAAAAAATTTGTACGCTAGATTGAATTGTCTGGTGACTGCAATAGTGCGTGCAAATTTGTCACCAATTATAAACGATAATAAAAACAAATAAACGATATAGTATGGAGCAAAATAAATTAAGACATATTATATACATATCCATATTTATTCATTATTTTTCTTCAATAGTAAATTATCTCAATAATCCTCAATTTCATAAAGACTTATTGGGGATGTTTCACTCCATACTATGAAGCCGTGATTCAATCACAGGGCTTATATACGTATCTATGTCTTAGTTATGTGGCGCTAGATCATTATTTATGCAATCAAAAATTTAAATTTATTTTCACACACAATATAAAATGTAAATGTATTCGTGTTGAATTTATTGTTACCATTAATTCATATAACGGATAGAGTAATCATAATACTTCAATCAATTTGAAATTTGATCTGAATAGAAGTTATCCAGAGGGCCGAGATGGATCAGTGGCTAGAACACATGAATTTTGTACTGAAGGCTGCCGGTTCAAACCCAGAAAAACACCACTGAATTTTCATGTGCTTTGCAGCGAATGAATAATATTTTAGAGACACTATGTTTCCGATAAAGGTTTGAAATCTCCTCACAAGAGAGAATCCCACCAGTAGAACACTTGCAGGCTGTTTTCTACTTAAAAAGTTTTCTAAAACAACTCAGTCCGCTTAGTTCAAGATACATCAGTCAGTGTGCATGCGACGTTATCGTGAAATGAAATTAAAAAAAAGATAATAAAGGAAGATACTCGTAATTCTGGCGTGCGACAACGCAGCAGTTTTATTTGGAGGCGCGTGTGGCGCGAGCGGGGACATCTAATCGTGCAAGCTTTATTGTATTCCACTTGAGACCTAAAGTAATTTATTTTTATTATATAATAACAACAATAAGATGTTTTACTAAGCAATATAATTAAATTATGACAACACACAAACACTATTAAAATTTCAATTCAAACAGATAATTACTACCTTTATTAATAGAATAATTAATTTATAAATTAGATTTAAGTAAATTGTTCAACATTATTTTTATATATTTATTAACAACAATCTTTGTGACAATATTTTTGTCTTTATTATCTATAGTTATTAGAGCAATAATTTCTTAATCAAAAAATATATTTGGCTGACTTCGTGAATTAAAAAAAAACAATAAAGTAGTAAAAATGAACATTTCTAAAAACTCTATATTTTATTAATAACAATAATTATTATTCAATCACACTAATTACATATAGCATTCTGTCACATAAAATGAAGATAAATTCTAGTTTTTTTTAAAATATAATTTATGTATTACAATTTGAAATAAATAAAATATAAGTGATACAGTAGAACACAACTAATCGTTATAGCCCGAGGTCCTTGGGGACGGACTTCTTTTATTTATATCCGACGAGTAACACCTCGCATCTCGCTCTCAAGCCTCTCCTCAAACCCTTTGAGTAGGGAGTGCGCTTTTAAGAGTATTTTTCTTAAGAACATTATTGTAGTCTTATTATCATATTATATTTAAATCCTCCATAGTGTAACAACCTATTTAGACGACATTTATGTGTATTTATGTTATAGTATATTTAATTAATTTTATTTTGTTTTCCTATAGTTAATTATCTTTATGATATTTTTTAATATCTTCTGTAATTGTTTATTTTAATATTTTTAGAATGGCAACACGTATTTTGACGTAAGAAAGGCGGGAATAATTATTAGAGGCTGTCACCGTTGAGGATTGTAATAAAACGCTGCCGTGTTGTATAATTGGTTTTTTATTTAATATAAATATTATCGAACACGCTCAACATCTGTATGGCCGTAATAGCTCAATGGTATACAGGATTAATAGCGATTTACACGTTATAGGTTCGATGACTGGTAACTGTTAAATAGGTATATTATTAATTCTTCGAAAACAATTAAATGTTCGACTAAAACTGATATTTGATTATCTTTAAATTATTTAATTATTAGCAATACAATAACGACTTTACATATAAAACATTGTTTATCCGGCGGTTTGTTAATTAATCTTGTGTCTTCTTCTTTCGAATGTCAAATCAATAATGTCTGAAAGAGAAAAATCTGTGTTTAACTAAATGGTCCCTAAGCAACGTTTTATATGTAAGACCGTAAGATTCCCAAAAATATCTGTCTGAGTTTAAATGAATATGTCTTTGTTTAGTTTATACTCGATTTCGTCTTGGAAACAATTAACACTAGTACAGTCGTCAACCTATCTTTTATAAAGTACTTTTAATATATTCATGACTAGTCTTTCACTTAGAATAAGAGATATTTCAAAAAAGAAGATTGATAAGTAAAAAATGCAGCAATAGATGATGACTTACTTTTTATACTGAAATGTAAAAAAGTATTTACTAGAATAGGAAAGAAATGGCTGAAATGGTCCACTGGTTAGAACGTATAAATCTTAACCGTTCATCGCGGGTTCAAACCCAAGCAAGCGAATTTCGATGTGCTTAATTTGTGTTTATAAATAATACCTCTCGTGCGTCAAGGAAAACATCCCGAGGAAACTTGCATTTGTCTAATTCTGCCACATGTGTATCCACCAAACCGCATTGGAGCAGCGTGGTGGAATAAGCTCCATACCTTTCCTCAAAAAAGGAGAGGAGGCCTTAACCCAGAAGTACTTTTTTAAGTTAGCATTAGTTCCATGTGTATATAATAAAGATAATAAATAAACTAAAATAAAACAAAAGCTTATTCTAAATTGATTTAATTATAGTGGAAGCGCGTGTAAAGAGCTTTCCTTTAGAGTTGACGGCCATAAAGTATTTCAAAAACCTTGTACTGTACAAGTATACAAAAAACGTCAACATGCTTAAATCTCGACGAACAAACGGTAATGGCTGTAAAATATATTTTATATGCCCATTCCTTTTACTCTTACGATAATCATTGCCATATTAAAATATTAATCGTTTTTTTGTATGCTGTAAATATATTTTTATATATGAGCTATGTTTGAGTCATTATATATCTTAAAATAAATCTTCATATTTTATTAATAATAAAGTAATTATCCCTGTAATTATCCCGTACCATATTAGGCCTAAGATATCATCTCCTATTGTGGATAGGCTTGGACCTTATGACTTTAGCAGATTTCTATCAGACATATACAGATTTTCTCGGGATCGTCTTTCTTCACCGCCAAGCACGAGATGTTAAGCTCATTGTGCTTGTCTGGATTTCGAACCTACGATCTTCGCTTCACATGTTTTAAGCACTGAACCGTCTCGATTCTTATAAAAAAACAATAACAAGTAAATATACGTAAATCCTGTACCATCGTTGAGTAATGTTCACACCTATACGGAATTGTATTTCTACTTAGAAACTATGAATAGAAAATTTGTTCTAGGAATCGATGTAGTATTTTTATTACGTGCAGCGTAAGATTGGAAGCGCTCTCTGGGATGGCATGCGAGAGGCTGTCGGAGCTGACTTGTAATTTCAAGTGTTTACCCGGCGCGCACCCAGCAGGACGTCCAACAACAATGGCCATATCCTTTTCACATAAAATATATGGAAAGTCCAGCTACCAGAGCCACGGATCGACGGTCCGATACAGCAGCCGCATTATACGAGCTAGCTGCCTACCGAGAACTTTTTTATGAGGGATCAAATTGATTGGCTCTTTGATAATATCGGAGTTGCGTATTGTACTCGAAGTGGACGGCGGCTCAACGACGCGCAGGCTGTTTCCCGGGCAGAGTAGCTCACACCTTTCAATTTACATTTAAGATTTTAAGCCTGTACGTCCATCTCGGTTCATCAATTACAACGAATATAATAGAACGATTTTATTAACGTTAAATATAACTTACACAATACGTTTGCCTCAATGTAAAAAGCAATTTCCATAAATTCAAAGTCATTTCATTGGTGGTTTACAAAATTGATAATGTCTTATTACTCGCTAGTACCTAAAATGTAATTGAAACAAGACCGGTGTATTTGAAAGCGTAACGCATCAACCAATCGAACAGGACGTGCGCGAGCAACAGAAAACCACGAAGATAAAAATATATTACAAAATAAGACCCACTTTGTGTTTTGAAATTACAATCAAATAAATTACTTTTTATTGCTCAATCTTGTTGGGTTTTATTAAGGTATCGGCGCTGAATGCGAGAGGATAAAACATGGCGGGTTTACGCGAGAGACAAGACGTTACCGAACACATAGCCGACTGATAACCCGAGGAGCTTTACATGGCCCTCGAGTTTTGGGCGATAAGGCATCATGCCGTGTTCATGTCGACACGCGGACAATGGATGCGTGCCCGCTTTCTCTTCACCCTCACAGCTCTAGTCTGATCGTAAGCAAAGGGCTTGATAGACATTTTTATAATTATTGTATAGCGTTCCCGTTCACACGGGTCAACACGGATCAGTTTACGGTGACATATTACATTTTTATTGCTACTATATTTTACTGTAACGTTACATTAAAAATTCTTTACGAAATGATGATTGATTTGTGTATATTATTTTGTACTTAACTGGTTTATAGTGTTAATACATATTATATCAAAAACCAGGCAAAGAACCAACGACATTACACGTCGTACATAGCTTGCGTCGCCGTTGAGATATCGACGCTATCTTAGAATATGCAGTTTGACGTCGTTTAACAACATAGCAGTAATTTGAATATTGAATTTGCGCATACAGCTGTACCACACGACCATTTGTTAGAATTAGAGTTAACTAGTCGTCTATTGGTGTCAACTTATTGTTCATGTTTACCATATAGCCTGTCTACTTATCTCTGATGAACGCAGTCCACAAATTCAATACAGGACTTGAACCGCTAACTCAACGTCAGACCATATTTTCAGTGCGAAAATAAACAAATCAATGCAAGTCGGACAAGAGAGACACGCAGGCATATCGTGTTGATTAATGCTGATTGCTAAAGTGCGTCGGCGCATGTATAAGTAATGCAGCAGCCCACCGCTGAGTTTTGGTCGCGACCGGTCGTAGAACAATGCGCCCAAACATTTACCCAATTTGTCATATAACTAAAATAATTCGTGCGGTATTACAATTGCTGTAATATCTCTAAATACTTTAAATCGTCTATTGAGTGTAGCTCGGACACATTTATGCAAAACTAATTTTATTGTGACAAAGCACGCAATAAAACAGTATAATCACAAGCTTTGGACTAAAACGTAAACAGAAGAATAACATTTTTTCTACAGTTTTACGGTCAGCATAAAAAATATTTTTTATAATAAATACTACCTATGATGACTACTAATAGCCGTTTCTTAAACTTACTATAATATAAAATAGAACTTACTGCTTCATTCTCATTTAATTAGCGACCTCTACTCATTACAGGTAATTTTCTATTTACACATTTGCTTGTTCATTTTAAGCGAGCGCTCCCTTGCTCTTAACACACTTGAAGAGCTTGTGGGATACGGGAAGGATAAAGGCTTGTTACAACTAGCCGTTTTAATGGCGCACAAAAGATTCCTACGTTGCCTCGATCCACACAAAGAAGTACGGCGTATGTCAAAATCAAATGATGAAGTAAGAAAAACAGTCCAATATATTCATTAAATCCTAAATACAATATATTTCATTTTTGTCAGATAGTAATATTTAAATACATTTATCTGATAAAAAAGAACAATCAATTTAATTTTAATTGAAACGTTTTAATTCTGTATATAAAATCTTCGTTCTTATTTCAAAATGAAATCGAAAACACAACCAAACTAATGATTACGGAGAAGAAACTCGTACGCACAACGGTCGTGTGTCCCTCGACGAAGGAAAACTATTTATCATCGTCCAGACTTGTAATTGTAAGCCATATTGTTAGCGTGAATTATGGACCGGAATGCGACTCTTCCGCCTGCACTTAACACCCATCACAAAATAACCTTTAGTCTAAGCTTGCAAGCAAATTGCTAATTCATTATGTTCAAGTTAAGTTACAACTCACAAACGATGCGAAAATCTTCGCCACTTAAGTATTTAAAGAAAATAATTATATAATCATTGACTATAAATAGTATGAAGGAAAGTATCGCTTATTATAGAAATATTAGGTGTTTTATTTATTATTTGTAATACAACAGATTTTGGCTATTTTTAGCAGGACACTTTAGTAAAACAACAGCATATATCACACGAGTCGTACCCCACGCAGCGTTGCTAGACAAAAATCGCATCGTCTCGTCGTATATCTAACTTGTCGTGGGGAGACAAAGTAAAGGATTGTACAAAAGTAAACATAAAACATGGCGCACGCGCATCGAGTAGCGTCGATCGGGCCATCAGCATTGTGTTGTGACGCGGTGCGCTTGCGCCGGTGATCGGGCCACGATTTGTCGTTATTTTGCGCAGGGAGGACTTATGACGGTCCTTATCCACCATCGCTGTACTGTCAACGCTTGCATTCTAGCCCCTTGCCTACCCAGTATTTCACACCAAAACAATGAGCTTTTAAATTTACCAAGACGCAAGAATGCATTTAGCTACAGATACTTTCTTATAAGCCATATTCTTGAGTTAGTTACTTTTATGATATTATATATTTTAATTATATTTTAATATGAATATCGTAAATAGTCTAGAATATATAACTATTTACGATATTCATATTAAAATTCTATTTTTTAACAATTATTTTATATTACTCATATTATAAAAGATACAACTTTAATGAATCAAAAATCAAAATACTTTATTCAAAATGGAAACATTACACTTACTTATTGAAAGTCAAATTAGAAACTACCACCTAAGAATAGAATAGGATGATCGCATTAATTAGGTTTTTTTAATTGTAGTTTTTTTAAATCATTTAAGTATGATGCGTAACATGATGATGCGTAAATGATATGAAAATATTTTAAACTAAATTATAACAAACTATTTGGGCGTAACGGTATTTTTTATAATAAAACAAATCAGATTCTCATCTTCAACGCAGCCTTGTCAAAACAACTGTTGGACCTAAAAACAATTTCATAATTTCCGAAACATTCAAAATAAATATTTAAAAAATAAAACATCTTACAACAAACAGTTCAGCCAAAAACATTCAAAAGATTCTTATAAAAGTTCTAAATTTATGTAGCTTCTCCTTTTTTATATTTATGTATAAGATTTTAATAAAAGACGTGAATGAAATACCCGTACAGATTAAAAAGTTAGCTTTAATCTGCTTTATTTTATCTATCTGGTATATATTTTATTTGTTAAAGTTATAACGCAAAATAAAGTTGAATGATACATCGCATATTTTTCACTTTTTGAATAAGATTTACGTGATTTTTTTTCACTTCATGGTGCGAAATTTGTTTTTATTACAACATTATGACGATTATTTAAGCATATATTTAGTTTGTCAATTTAAAGCATTCACATAAAAACTATTTTGTTTCTTATAAACCACTACACTGTTCCGATGTGGATAAGTTAAACGTGACATAATTTTATAAGACAAGTGCAGATTTCACCACGTAGCTTTTTCAAATATCGTAAAGTGTTTTGTCCGTCTCATCGCACGTTGACGCCACAACCTATAATAAAACGTTATCTATTCAAGATCACTGCCGAAATCAATTTCAAACAAACTCGATTCACCACCTACAATTATCATTGTATCGGACAATGCGTACCCACTAAATATCGGTCCGATGTTAGAGGTCACTACAATCGATAGATAATAGTCGGTTCTTTCCGATCACACGAGATACGATCGCGATGATTTGTTGATTGTATACAACTTAAATATTGAAATTAACATTCATTTGTGATATTATCTTATTCCTCTCCGCTCCGGTGGATTCTTTATGAATTATTGAATTTTATCATACGATAAGTACAAGATTTATTTAAATGAAAATATCTTTGTCTCATCGATGGAACCATTACTCTCATCCGTGTCATTTTTTAAATATTTTAACCGTCTTTTATTTAATTTGAAATTCGAATGAAAATATTCTGAATCAAATCATTATAATAGTATATAACATTAGCATTTATATATTTCATTATTATCAACATAAAAGCCCTCATCATATCGATTTACGTAAAAAAGGCATATTTTGCGTGTCGTTTTTTTATGTCTATACAATTAATAATTTTCTTAAAGCTACCTGTTTGCATCTCTCAACTCAAATTCACATGAAAAATGATCAATAAATATAACGTCAACAACCGTAATTACTGGACGAAGTAAAATTACTCTAATTGAAAGTTAACAAGGACAGCAAGAGCTTTAAAGGAAGAGCTGGGCAATTGATTTATCGCTAATGTACGCGCAGCAGCCCCGGGCCGCATGTCGCAGATAGTAAAATTAAAATTAACGATCATGTAAACATTACTAGAGGACGCATAAAAATGGCGAGTAAATCTAATATTGTATGTAGTCGCATCTATATAGCATGATCTAGTGTCTGACACCGTTAACACTTTATTGCCATTCATACTTCTTGCATTCCGAGAAAGTAAATTATTCGTCGAGATCGTTAAATTAATGCCCTATACGGTAATTCGAGTACTCGGCCCTGTCACTGTCAATTTTTATGATGCTATCATTCGATATCACGGCTTATTGGAATCTAGAACTCGAAAGGAATCGCCTTTGCTCCGTAAACTAAGAGATAAAAATTCGATATGGACTCTATTTAAAGTGGATGATCTTGTTTACACTTGTTATCTGATGTAAATTAACCACATAATATGAAACAATGATAGCATAGATAAATAATTTATATGAGATTATTTATCAATTCAGTATCATACCCTACTAATATACATAATACTATATATAAATGGGAAAATGTGCGATCGAAGACGTTTTTCGCCTTCTGTATATTGACTATTTTTAAGAATTAGATCAAAGTTAGAAACTTGGCAGCGTCACACTTTATTTCCTTAAAAAAAAACGTTCAGTCGTTGGTTCTGAGACTATTAAGGAAGAAAATAGGGTTTCCTCTCGTGTTAAATTGTCGTCCGATAGGTCTATGAGAGTTGGGACATAATGACCTGTGCACTATACCTTCCGTACACCTATTTCCTTTTTGAGAACATCATCTATATCTTATTTTTTAGTACATCAATTTATGAACTCAAAAATCAATCAATTTCATTTCCATTATTAAAAATACTAAATAATATTTTAAATTTTAAAATACTAGAATGATTATCGGGGTAAGTCGATTGATCAAGAGTACATATATATATATATAATAAATGTTATGACTTTAACAAAGATAAATTTAGGCTACTCTGAAAAACGTATCCAGAAAGTAGTTTTTAATTTGGCCAAATTATATCTTGCCGAAAGAATTTGAGACGAATAGAATAAACGAATCTTCACTTCACAATCAACTTTATTAACATTATTATCAAAGTCTTAATAGGATCTATCTATGCGAATATTATAACCACTTTTTTTTTATTTAACTTTACTAAATATAATAGACATGACAAGTTTAAGACCAACAAAAAGAAAACGTCTCAAGAGTTTTACTTCTTCTGATACGAAGCCATAAATCAACCATTTGCTTTATTGCTACCAGTGGCGGATTTCTTAATAGGCTAGCTAGGCTTATAGCCTTAGGCGGCAAATTTTCAAAGGCGTTTTTTGCCGCGGTTACTGTTTTTATTCAGTTTAGTAAGATAAGATAGGCTTTCGAGCCGAAGTCGAAAAACTCTTCTTCTCGGAGTCACTTACGATGGCCCAGAGGTAAGAATACGTGAATGTTAACCGAAAATTACTTAAGCTTGAGCAAATCTCACTAAATTTTTATGTGCCTAATTTTAAATTCATCTCGGGCTCGGCGGTGAAGAAAAACATCTACAACCCATATATCTCTCATGAAAATCTGCACACATGAGTAACCAACAATCATCCTTGCAGTGAGGTAGTGGACTAAGTTCCAAACCCCACTTCTCAAGAGGAGAAGATTTGCCCAACAGTGGGCTATATACAGACTGTTATATATACTGTTACTTTACTTATCTTTTATAAGAAGTATAACCTAAACGGCTTATTTTCAGCATCCATTTGATCTGTTAAAACATGTCATTTATTTATTAACTACTAACATATTCAATAAAAATAATATCATAAAGATAATTCCTTCATAACGCATATTTATATAACTTTCGTAGTAATTAATTCATGTCGTGCTATCTTACTTTCCCGCAGGTTCAATTATAAAATATCCCAGTCTGATTTACGTGTTATTACAGTTCGTATCGTTTTCCTATGGCACCCAACAAATTGATCAGTATCTTATAACATTGCACTGGAAGTTACGGTTAGACTTTATTTGATCTTATTTACTAAATGATAACTTGAAAATATTGCTCTTATCTTGAAAATTATTTATACGTTATCAGTTTCCACGTTCGGCTCGGCAATCATTTTATATTGTAAATATTATATACTTGAGCAAATATTAATTTACTTTTCATATAATAAATATCAACAAAAAAATAATGGAAAAAACCTATGTTAATGATATTTTTATTTAAATCGTTAATAACGCAATTGTTTACGGGCCGCCTAGCAATATAAAAGTTGCAACGATAAAAGCCCAAACGGCTCACTATCTTGACAAATTTTTTTTGTTAACGCTGGAAATTCGCTTTTCGCGTTTCCCCCACGGGAACAATGGGGGGGTATGTGGGGCTCGCCATATGCCCAAGGCACCGAGTACCGGCCATCGAAATAACCACTAAAAAACCAGCGGTACCCTTCCCGTCTTAACGGGGAGCGCCACGGGTGCGCTTGCTACCGTGAACTATCCGTTAACCCAAGGTGTCAGGTCCTCCCTATAACTAACTCTAGGATAGGTAAATAGGAATATTAGTAATATCTTTAAAAAACGGTCATTAAACTAGGTAACTAGGCAAAAAAAGTAGGTAATTAAAACGAAAAAAAAACCTATATAAAGTTTCTATTATCATCAACACAGTGATTTGATTTTAAAGAAAGTTGTAAAAATTAACTAAATAAAATATCAATACGCATTATTTACTAATATTATTATTAAGGAACATATTTATAAAATTATAAACAAACAAAGGTGGTTTGTCTTAATAAGAAAAAGAAATATTTTAAAGTAATTTGTTCCTTATAAAGAAATCGAAACTGCAGGAAATCGAAACAGACAAGGAACACGATTTGCGATGATATTTAGGCATAACTGAACCTATAAAGATAAACAATGTCAAATAAAATTTTCTAAGAAAACATATGAATTACGCTATTACGAACTTATTGTCATCCAAAAATATTACACCCCGTCTTATTGCCTCTACTGGTGACTGGTTCATTTTTCGCCCAGAGAATCAGAATTGCGATTCAAACGGGATATGCTGCTAGCATTCTTGCCACCATTCCACGCGGTCACGATTTGTACAGTAATTATTTTTAATTTTTATTTATTTAAGGTTTTAATGTAAATAAAGATTATTCTATAATCTTATTTAGTTAATTTTGCAAAAATAATACAATAAACTTTTCTACTACATGTATAAAGAAAAATATATAATTAAACCATTTTATTCTACGCTACTAAATATAAAATGATTTTGATTTTTATATGCATACAGTAAAATGACTTAAGCACAGAGATGTAACTTATCTAAGATACAAGTATCTGAAATACAGATACAAGATACAAAATACGTATTTTCATCTTGCATCTATAAAACTTTTTTAAAATTCATTTTGTATCTTGTATTTAAATACCTTTTGTTTGGTATCTTAGTATTTTGCAGATACTATGTTTCTAAAATACTTTTAGTAATAGATAGCTGATTCTATGTTGACATCTCAGGGATATTAATTTTAAATGTCAATGTCGTCGTAGATAAAACTGGACGCACCATTGAATCTTTAGCTTGGGGCCAAATTGATAGATGACGTGGCAAACAAATAATCAATGATACTTTTACGCATTTATGTCTAATTTAGTTGTAGGTAATAAGTGATATCTAATTTATGTATCTTCTATACAATAAAAATGAATCGTTGTTTTTTTGCTGTGTTTGTAATTGTCTAGAGAAGATGAGAAAGGCCGGCCGGAATCACTAGTCAATTATAGATATAATGTCCTCCAGACCGATCTCTGCCACGGCGGCCAATCTCAATAGAGATTAGCCAACTGCGCAGGAGATATTATAGTGCACAAGTGTGTGCGCAAACACAGGTGCACTCTCTCTTCCCTAGCTCTCATAACCCTATGGGACGGCAATCCGACACGACCGGAAAGAGTTCAGGCGCAGGATCAACGGATTTACGTGCTTTCCGAGGCACGGGAGAGTACACACTTCCAACTTGCAGACTCCGGGCTGTTACTGAGAATTTTCTGACAAAAAAACCCAATAACTTTATATTGGCCCGACCTTGGAATTGAACCCAGGACCACTGGGTCTGCGACCTTATATCTAGCCACTAGACCAACGAGGCAGTCATATTATTAAATTATAGATATATAATATTATGGTTATGAATATTATGGTTATAGTATATGATTATGAATATTATGATTAGATTGAAATTCACTTCTAAAGTAAATACGTGGACTGTTCAAAGCCAATAGCAGAAGCTATTCAAAGACTGCAAGCGGAAAAATATACTTATTATGGTTCTCTGTTACCCGAGCTAATGAGAATTCAACATGTGATTATTTGAATAATAATAATATACTTTAATTTTAAAAAACGTTTTTTACTAAAGTATTTTATCTATAAAAAGTATTCAAAAGATACGTATTTTATATCTAGTATTTGAGATACAATTCCAGAAAGTTATTTGCATCTGGTATCTCAAATACTTAATTTAAAAGTATTTTGCATTTTGTATTCCAGATACTTTATTTAAGGTATCTAGTACATCCCTGCTTAAGCAATAGAGCTAACTAATACATTTTTATTGAAACATATTTGCATGTAGAAGTTTCTTATGATTCAAGTATTATTTTAACGTTTAACCAATAATATTTCTTTATTTAATAAATCATATTTCTATACACGAACGGCACGTCTAACTAGTAAGAACGACGAATGCTCACCATTGCGTTCTCATAGCCTGAAGCCTAAGCAATAAGTATAGTAAGCTGCGACTTTTAATAAATAGTTTGTGCTAATATAATCTTTAAAGTTAATGCATAAGAGCTATAGTAATACTGTTAAATGTTTAACATGCAGTATTAGTAGATAACGCAGGCGAATGATTCAAAGTGTACCTCAGATTATTTCATGAAAACTCACGAGTGGATCATTATCGGATAATGCTTTCCATCAATCGTCCCTGCATAATTAAGATGCAAAATGTAGTCCGGGCTTAAGCAGCGATATATGCATTAGCTACAGAGTATATTATGTGTATTACAAAACATGCATGGATCATTTAGTTAGAATACTCTCGCACAGCATTGATTTAAAGTTGAAATTAATTTATTCAATTATACACATAATTATAAGTCGTTTCTAGCAATAAGAAACTAACAAACTGTTTACATATTCAATTTAATAAAACTAATGAACGTTTATTAATTTAATAATAGTTAATTACGAGTTATTTTCTACAGAATTGGTCGGAGGCAATAAAAGAAATTTTCAATTTATTGTAGGCTGCCGTGTTAATGTAGATGCGACGTTTATTAATGTTATTTGTTTGTTTATTTATGTTATACGGAGGCAGTAGCGGTGAGGTGCGGAGTGACGTGTCGCGATCGCATGTCGAAGAGGAATATATCAATCGGCAGGCGGAGTAATGGTCGTCCGGCGTCCCGTCTGACCGGCCACGCCAGCCCGCAAATGAACCGCCGGCTGACTCCCGCTCTACGTATTTTCTGTTTGAATCTTAAATAGTTTTAATTAATTCGCATAATCCCGTCCTTTAATGCAGTCGGACAAACTTATCAATACATTTCATCGATGCATTATTTAAATATAAACTTGGTATTATTGAATGTAGGTTTATAACATATTATAATGAGAGGAACCCTCTCAAACTTAATATAATACAATTGATTATATACTGTTTTCTTATGTCGACTTCTCCATCCAAAAAGCATAAAACCAACAATATTACCGACTATACTGTAAGAGCGTTTTAAACTAGCGGCCACATAAGTCGATGTCCGATTAAACTCAAATATTTACATGTGTACAAAGGGAGAGAGATAAAAGTTCCACCTTTTACAAGCAATTTGAGGTTATTTATCATGTCAAATAGTGCGCGGCGGACGGCCGTCTCGATTTTTGTGAGCAGCTTCTTTATACAGAAGCCATTATAAGTATCAGTTTCAGATCATAGATCATAACCACATTTATTTGAACGTCGGACGTCTGTGTATGGGGGGTCCTCACCCGTGACCCACTCCATTCATTGTTGACTTTTTATTATACAAAGCGTGTCACAATTTTCATAGACTCCAAGCACATAAATATTAAACGAGAATATTACGATTCAGTTACGTATATGAGTATTTTATATGAATGTACTAAATCACCGAAATACATAAACCGCAGTGGACTAATCTTCATTTTAAGGATGTCGTAAATTACAATTTGAGTTTAATAACTTATTTACGTTAGATAACAGTGTGTTCAGAAATTAATCTTGATAATCTTATCTATCGGAGTTAAGAGAAATTTCACAATGTATGTGTATATAGGTAACATCTGTAGGAATGTGCTATCGAGGTCTTTAGTCAGGTTTAAGTTGTAAAACGAGAATTTGAAAATAAACAAGTGGTAATGTGTACTGTTTACGCGTTGGAACATTCGGCACGCTACTCCAACCCTTTGAACATAACTTTCGTTAGTCCAAATATCTTCCTCACAATCTGTGTCTTAATGTTCATTTATTGTCATTGCATTCAATATTAAATTATTTCAAGAATATACTTAATATTTACATAAGCTATAAACTACAATTTTAACGCCATTAAAATATCAAAAGCTAGTAACAATTTCTAAAATTCTATCTAATTAATAACTGTTATTTTTCATTTAAAAAATATATGTTAATATATTTCCATTTACAAAAATAAACCTAATATCTATATCGGACCGTTAAGACAAACCATTGCAAAATACTAAGATAATTGTCGAAATATTTTTGTCATTTCTACTTCTTTTTGTCGTCGTCGATCAATTTTTAATCTGTCATTGTTGAATGGATCATAAATATATTTGTATATTTTGAACTCGAAACTGTTAGACATGGAGTATTTTAATCGAAAAAAAATTATTTTGAACCACATTGGTAGGTAACTATTTACAAGAAAACTTGTTCGATCTTGTAATAAAATGTTAATAATGTTCGTAAATCAAGATAACGTCAATAGTTAAGAGACTTCGACACGACGAAATAGTCTCGAGGTGAGGAAACGACTCCGGTTACGAACCGAACATAACTCTTCTCGCAGTATGGACGCCACTTGTCTCCTAGAATACCTTCATAATTAGTGGTTTTTCTTATTAAAAATTATATCAACTATGTGATATGTTAAATATTAAAACTATTCAATATTTCATTAACTTAATGAATACTTCCTTCCTTTTGGATTCTAGCAAAATCTTACACACGAACTCTGCAAATATGTGTGCTAATCAAAGTTTCACAACAATCTATTTACGTGTATCCTGAAAGTATTAAACGTTTTTTAATAATTCGTTAACTAGTAGATAATAAATATGTTATACGAGCCCTACCCGTCACGGGTACGCCCGGGGAAAATATTTTTTCAATTTCAATCAATTGCATCATATAATTTAAGGTTGTGATGTATGTGAAGTAAATATTTAAATATTCATTATTATTCTGTCTAATAATTTCCTCTATGTTATCGATAACACTTGCCATAGTGATGGTCTACCCAATCATATCTCGTTAATATATGACGAGGCTTAGCCCAGCTGTAGGACATATTCAGGGTGTAATTGAATCACAGACGATAGTCCAAAAGGAGTCTATCTTTATCTTCATATACAAATCACATTATACCAAATTTAGACTAAAACTAAGAGAGAGTCACAATAATTATCATAATGTGAACACATCCTTAATATTTAGATTTTCTTAACTAAGTGTTTTGCTTTGTGACGCACGTTTATGTTTTATGTACGTATTTGAATAACAGCACTTGATCTGTACCACAGTTACACCTCCGTCGTATGTGGACATGAATAAAAACAATACGCTCTGAATATGTTACATTACAAAGTATAATTATATAGCCTTTATGTATGAATACATTTTACTTGTCAACTTTTTAAATATGACCGAATAAACTGAGCTTAATATACGAACGCAGGCGCATCTTATTCGTCTCTTTTAAGTGTACATACATAACATTATACATTTAACAATGTATAAATTGGCAATGCTATTACTATATTATTTAATTGCGTAAATATATATGTATATGCCAATCGGCATTTTATTAATATGATTATGATTTAAACCCCAATTTTTTTTTTTTTTAATTAATTTGAACAAGGAAATAATTTAACGCAATCAGTAATCTCATCAGGCGCTATCTTCGTGTTACCAGTGCTAAAATAACGCCGCACTCTTTTATTTATTTACAAAGCCTGTATTAACTTCACCTGTTAGTATGTGCGGGTCAAATCTTGCTACTGAATTTAAAACCAGTTCCACTAAACCGATTGAGCTGAAATTTGGCAAATACTTTAGGCTACAACCTTCTGCTTCTAAAATTTATTCGCGCATGGTTAGTATAAAAAAATATTGAATAAATTTTTTAATTAAATTAATACTTTATTACAAATATTTTTAGCCTAAAAAAATTTAAAAGACAGTATGTAAGTAAGTTTTTGATTACGGAAAATCGCTTATCTACAAATTAAATGAAAGCAGTTATTTTTTTCTTACGAAGTGGTTAGAATTACTTTAAAAAAAAAGAAGATAAATAAATACAAGTCGCGATACTTTTTTTGTATGTAGTCGTCTTCCGTTCATAACAAATAAACAACACTAAAATAATAAATGAAAAATGGAACTGTCTTCTTCGTATGGCTTAAAATACCGACGTATGGCTAAATTGATAGAGATATAGATTAAAAATTTGGCCCCAGATCATGTGATATAGAAAAGTTTCACATTTTCAATCACAGTTTAAAGGTATTTTATAATAAGCTAGATGATAGCTGGCTCGCGTTTCAAAGCTTCTCTCAAGTTTGTTGCAAGTAATTACATATTCGATATGACTCATGTTATACATTAATGATTCTATAACAGAAACTTACAAGTGCCAACAATAACTGTTCTGTTTTAAATCAATCAATCATTCGAACTAAGAAAAAACACTATTTAACTCGGTGGTGGAGTTTTGTGTAAGTTCGTCCAGGTGGTACCTACACCCACTCAACAGATATTCTACCACAAAACAGCAGTACTATGTTGTTGTTCCGATTTGAAGGATGAGTGAGCCAGTGTAATTACAGACACAAGGGACATAACATCTTAGTTCCCAAGGTTGGAGGCGCGTTGGCGATGTTTTCTTTTTTTAAAGAAATGTACCATTGGCGTTGTACCACTGTCTATTGGCGTTGGTGACTACTTACCATCAGGATGCCCATATGCTCGTCGTATGCCTATACTATAAAAATACAAGTACAGTAAGTTTTATGTAAAAATAAATCCTCGCCGTCACATTACAGTCTGTTTTCCGGTTCATGCCGTAAGAATAATCGAAATGCACTTTTAATAATTAACCTCATATCAACATTTTACAAGTGATTTAGAGTAATATCTCGTTAAGCATAAATGAAGGAATATTACGAACTATTTTATTCTCAGATGTCATATTAACATTATGTATGACGGCGCCCGTGGCATTTTGAACGTCAAAAAGCTATTTCAAAAAGACTGAGATGCAGCAAGCGGCGACGCGAGCCATGCACCAAGATTGTATTAACCAACCCATAATAAATCACATCTCACCTATAAAATATAAATCAACCGTGACATAAAACACATTTATATTGTTTTCACTTCAAAATGACAATAAAACGTTTTAAATTCATGAGTGATTTAATATGTTATACCGATATAAACACACTTATATTCGAAACTTTACGAATACGAAACGTAAACTATATCGATGGTCGAATTTTTTATCGACAATTATGTATTTAATGTTGAATTTATTTTCGAATGTGCACGTAACTTTAAAATTATTATGCAGTCATTCAGAATAAGTGTAAAATTTTATTTATATCTATGCAACCGTAATAAATTTCAAATTAAATAAAATTTTCTTTATCCTGTGCAATTCACACACCATTTTAATTTATGCACTGTTCTTTTAATAAACAAACAGTATATGTACAGAATATATAACAATAAAATGTTTAAGAAAGGGTATACTTAAATAATCCACTTTTGTACATACATACGAGTTGATACCCTTTCTAATAAATCTGTTGTTTTTCTCTTATAAACGCTAGTTAATTAACTATAAAATGGAGAAGGAATAGCCGTGAGGTATTTGTATGAAATTAAATCACTTCTTAGATAAGACGGGTACGAGAAATATAAGATCTTCAGCAGGTTATCGGGCCTATAAATATTTATATTTAATTGATAAATATTACTCGAGCATTCCGTGCGTCGTTCCAGAGGAGATGTGCTCTGGTGTTTCAGAAATGTGACGTATACGCGAATTGGGTGATATCAAGATGTAATAAAATGCAACTATGTCCGGACCGGCGTGGTCGGTACGCGCCTCTGGGTGGCCGCTACTTGTCTTACGATAAACTTATCTTTACAATCGATCCCCTCGATAAAAATAAACGCCGATGTCCCCAATGTCGAACGCTTGACGCGCTGCGAAGCAATAACATACTGAATTTTATAGAAGCAGCTATCCGCATTTGCATCTCTATAAGAACCAATACATTTTCTTTACATATTATTAGCATTCCAGTTAAGTAGAACTCGCCTTGTGGGTATTCTGTTACCTCTTTTAACCATCAATTTTACTATTTCCAAGTAATTTAAATAACGCTTACTAACATACAAATAGAGCGCTAAAATTATCCTTGTCACTTTTTAAATTACATTTATTCTAATTATTTAGCAACTTTAGACAAATAATTGCTTGTCGTTAATATATATATTTTTTTATATACAAACGTAGCTATAGTTGCAAAATGTGTCAATGATTTTGAAACTAAATCAATCGATTGTGTAGTCAATTACACAACACGGTTGATTGTACGACATAAATTCATTGTAGCAGACTGCCCCGCGGCCTAAACAAATAACGGTTATAAAAATTGTTTGCTTTAAATACCGCTTCGGTGAGCATAAATCAACGTTTTATGTTTACTTATATCAAAACTCAAGTTTCATTGTTCGGTCTAATCACAGCGCAAGAACACTCAATGTCGTTTAGTTGAGCAGAGCTTCATTGTCGTAAATAATGGTGTATTGTATGAATGGACAGTAATGCCCGTGTCTGGGTCGCGTTGGCCGTGCTGTCCCACATGTGTGGTGGAGTGAGCACGGGTCAACGGCTGCGGTGATCACGCGCAGAGCAAATGTCAAGGCTCGTGTCGCAGGATTATTTAAGGGTCACATTATATTCAATCTATGATAATGATCTCGTGCACAAATCACTAATAACATCTTAATTTATTATAAGCAATTTAAATTTATTTTTCATTATATCTGCTCATTTTTGAAATGACTAAATTAAATTTTGTTATGATAATATTCGGTGTCGAGTTGTGTATTTGAAAAACTTAAGAGATTCTTTTTTTTATAAAGAGATATTTATATAATATTTCATATTGGTATAATATTTACTTAAATTGGTTTATATTCATTATGTTTATTAGGTATTAAGTTAAACAAAAACAAGTACATACTTATGTTTATACGTCATTATATTCATTGTAAACATACACTTAAGCTCTACTTAGTGAGTGGCGACCGTGTTATGTCTAAGACTCGACTAATATAGAGGATTATCAAAGCCGTATATGACAATGTATCTACATAATAAGCTACGATATGTAAGCTGTATTTTTCGTTGGTATGCGGAATTATTATTGATACAATCTACATTTTTGTAATGGAAGTGTAAATGAATCATTATAATCAATATAAAAAAATATGTTTTAAGGCAATCTCCAAGTTTTATGGATCTCATTATTAAATCTTTATTTCAAAGCAGTTATAAAAATCTAAAAAATAATAATTATGAACTGGTCGTGCCTATAATATTTGTGCGTTATAACCTTTTACAGTAAAGACGTAGACAGTCAATTCATATTTAAAGATTCTTAAGTACATTTTTTTAATAATAGTACTTAAGTTTATATTTGAATTTATTTTATTAATATATTGAAAAATTACATTAGCCAGGATCGTAAAGTAGCTATAAAAGTTATTAGTAACACTATTTTAAGAAAGAAGTAGGTGCACGATCGTTGATGTCTTTTGTATCGAACTCAAATAATACACACCATTTCTAGTAGTTGTATAATAGTATCAGTTATTTTTAATCGCTTAGTATTCCATGTATGGCATTAGTAAATGAAATGTCAATATATATAGTAAAGCGCTTAGTTTATACCAGACGGGCATTGTTTGCAATTTGCAGAGCGTTCGCTTGTAACTGGCTTACTCAATGGCTAGACAAGAATGAATGAAGCAATCTCAGAAGCAGTAAATGTTATTTATACAGTTTCTCTTCCATAAATGTCTCGACCATTGAGGCGGTCGTTAAGGGGCAGGCAGCTTCTGTTCGACAATTAGGCACGAGCCGAACGGAGTCAACGAGTTGTCCTTATCGCCTCTCGGTAGTCCGTTATCACTGCACAATCTCACGAAAACGCAATTTCGAGCTGCACCTGTCATAAGCGCGTGGGGTCACCGACATCCAGTTTCAATTAGCTACATGAATGTACAATTTAACAAACTCTAGATAAGTAAACAAACGTGATCCTCGGGCTATTTGGTTATGGCGGTCTATCATCAATAATACTTCGGAGGCGATAATATCGCGGACGCGTGTCCCGCGTAGAGGAACCACCAACACCGTTATTAACCTCTTGATAGTCATCGCGCTCGAGAGATCATTTAGTGATACGCTTTATATTAAATTACTCGGTCGTGCCTTGATAAAATATTCCACGTATTCTATTACCGAAAACGAGATAAACACCTTAGCACCGCTGGAGGTATAATATCTATACGAGTAATTATTAATGCAGTCGGGAATGCCGGAAACATTTACACGTCAACGAGAAGTTTGTGGAATGGATTGGTTAATTACGAGTGCGCATAAATAAAGGAGGGGAATGCTAATGGAAACATTAAGGACGTCGCCATGCGTCAAGTCGCGTGTCGATATGGAATCTGACGTTGCGAGTTTGAGCCAGTTAATCCTCACACGACTTTTTGCTCTCGCTTGCGCAGGCGCACCTTATTTAGTGTCATTCAGTCAATTGCAACGTTTATACAACTTTATCACGTATCATACTTTATTGCTTTGTCGATTTTTTTCATCTTTTCACTAATCGTAAAGTGAACAATAACAGATTCTGACTTGTATTATACTTTCAATATTTTGGAAATATTTTATACACACTTATATACAATATTTCCAATTTATTTTAAATACATACGACGGCGCCTTAAATGTTATAACTATGCTATAATATTACAATACATTACGACCTAAATAATAATCTATATTTCCCACAAATTTTAAATGCTTGATTACTTTTAACGGAGAACAGTTATAATCATTACTAATATCACAAATAGAAATGATTTGCTTGATTGTAATCAATAAATTTAAAAACGACTAACTATTAGAAAGCCACTTTACCCAGAATTAATATCAGCTGTATTTTAGTTCAGTAATAATAGAAAAAAACGTTTCAATATGTATGTATGTACTCTTATTGTCAGAAACCAAATTCCCAGCGTGCGAAGCCGCCGGCTTTTGTTAATAAAATAGTGATTAAAATATTAATTTTTAATTATAAGCACTGTGATTTATATAAAAAAATCATTGTTTCAATTTTTTATCATTATCAAAATAAATTTAAACACATAAACTTTTGGATATAAAAATCAAAACATGCATAAAAATTATGTATTTTCACATTCCATTTAACCACGCAGGAAAATAGCGTTACAATTTTTCGTGATCATGTTCAAGTATCAAAATCAGTTCAACTATTAATTAAGAGGCATTGAGATCGGCAATGGCTGTATTACGACATAAACGACATTATTAACGAGAGATATATTAATTAATAGGGTTTCAATTTAATCGAGCACAATGATGCAAGTTTGAATATCTCCATCTAAGTGAAACTAATTCCTTATTAATGATTATTCAATGTATATGTATCTATGTGTATTAATCTATAATATGGTTAAAACCTAAAATTACATTATAATAATGGATGAATCGATATTCATTCCTAATAAGATAGGTACATATATAAAGTAAAAGTATAGAAACATATATAAGTAACAACAAGCTTAAGTCCTGTTGAAGAGAATGTTTGGAGCTTAATCCACGATACTGCTCCAATGCGGGTTTGTGGTTACATATGCGGCAGTTTTTAGTGCGAAACAAATTTTCCTAGAAATTGGAGTATCACAAATTAAGCAATAATTTGAGCCCGTAGTCTTCTGTTAAGT
Source organism: Nymphalis polychloros (assembly GCA_905220585.2). Lineage (NCBI taxonomy): Eukaryota > Metazoa > Arthropoda > Insecta > Lepidoptera > Nymphalidae > Nymphalis > Nymphalis polychloros. Next base: position 10,888,894 of record HG992253.1, on the reverse strand, counting down.
TTCAGTCGTTTTAACCACTGACCTATTCCAGCTCTTATTATTATATTTACATATTTATTATAATTAATATAAAAATAACTTATTATACTATTCGCTAATTAAAAATTCAAATAATCGTCATTGAGACATAGAAATTAAACGACTTCAAAATTACTTCCATTAGGCTCTCATTAATTTCCAAATACACGCTCTGGGGCACGCACCTCAGTATGGGTAGTTATTTGATTTACAGCGTGCATCGGAACGGGCGAAGCAAGCGGACGGGGTTACAAAAGCCGCAACGGGCATAATTTACTTCTCACCACAATACTTCTAATTAAGATCATTCGTGAGTCCAATGAAGCCACAGACTATGTACTCACTGCACAAACTGGACCTTATAAATAACTCAAATCGTAACTCATGCCTTTTTCTTGCTACTCTCGATGAAGCACGACTTCTTCGGGGCTCGTAAAATTTGAACTCTACAAGGATTATAATAAGAACGATATTAGTAGTCTCTACTCTTAAAAGAATCAAATATCAAAGCGCGGTTGTATTCACGCTACGGTATTGTTACAAGAATTAAATAAAGAACCGAATGTTTTTTACTTTTTTTTTTTAATGTAAATTTACAAGTATACTTCACTTTGCTTAATAACGAAACGCACTGACGTAATAAATACTGACATCTCCTTGACAGTCTACTTTAGGTGCAGTTTCAACTTGCTTGAGCCACTTGATTGCTTTCACGCAAGTCATTATTACGTAAATATTATTGCTTGGCGTAATGTAAAGGAAAATGTAAAGTGTTTACAAATCGTCCTTACAAAAATAACTAAATTTAACGTTTTGTTATATACGCTTTCACATTTAAATTAATTTTAATTTATACTATACCACATTAATATTAATATATTATGCACGTTTATTTGTTTTTTTTTTTTTTAGTAAAATTGTAATTTTATTAAATTCATCTCAATAATTCCACATTATGACACGTAAGCCGTTACGTGGACGTAATGTGATACCCTTAAAAACAATTTATAGTTCGAACGTATTGTTTGCTCCATAACATGTGTGGCTTTAAAATAAATTATTATTTTATGGCTAGTCCGTTCAAATAAGCAAGCAACTTGCTCATCATAAAATTTAATGTACAAATAGAAGTAAAATATAAATAAAATGGAATTATTATTGGAGATGTTAATGTTGGTAGCATTCCTCGCTCGCTGTCAGTGAGCGGCCACTCGTACCTTAATGATGTCATTTGAATGAGGGTAGTTGCAAATGAGATATGAATAGCCACATCAAATTGCAACCGGACCCGCCTTTCTACGCTCTGAGGATAGCAACCTTCGTATCTTATCTTGTTAGCGTATTATAAAAATACAATAAATAGGAAAGAGATTTTATAACATTACTTATAGTTAATTTATTGAACATTCTTGTTCTCGAATTTGTTTACAAATTTTTAGTTACACAGTATTATGAGTATATTTTTTTTTTTACATTTGCCTAAGTAAGTAAATTTATCAGTATTATATATGTACATATATGTGTATCATCTAATGCTCTGCGATGAAGGAAAGAAAACTGCTTATAAATGAAAATCCACGTCACGTAAATCTACCAACCCGCATTGGAGCAGCGTGGTGGAAAAGCTTCAAACCTGGAGGAGGTTTTAAGCTTAAGAGTAGATCTAACTCATATACTGTTTACGAAGCAGTTATTTTTTCTTTTTATATCATATTTATAGCAAAACATGATATTCCGCCTTAAATTATGATAAGGATTTGCCTTATCGTATATATTAAATGGACACTCTATGTTAATGAGACGTATTGTCGAAATAAATAAACCAGTTGTCGAAGGACATGCATTCCTTCTGAGGCTGTCAATAGAATCAATAGAGTACAATAAAATTGCTCCTTTCAATGCAGCGTAGTTAGGTCTAAATGAGGTTTGAGTAATGCGGCGAGCACACGAAAGCCTCGCGTGGTCCAAGGCATTATTGTCCACATCTCTACGCAACATTTCAACTCATTTCCCTTTCGCCCGTTTAAATTAAAGTAAATAGACGTACGCAATAAATAACTTCATCCTTAATGAGTGTCGCTTTACATAAAGTATATTTAGAAAATTTCCGATTTTATTAAAACAACACAACTCTATCACGATCTATACAACATACCTACATGTGATACGTATTACTCAACGGCATTTTTATAAATTTGTTACAGAGATTAACTCAATATGTAGAAGACTAATTACAGTATTTCAATTCAGAATGGTACTTATTTTAATATAATATACTTTGAAGCCATCCATTATGAGGCCGACAAAGGCCCGATACGGAGACCGCTAAGTCAATTTATAATGCGATTAACAGAAAGAATGGCGATCCGACTGATTGCACAGATCCTTATGCGCTTTACCAAAAATCTTCAATCAGAATAATGACCGGCTATGCCTCGCAGCAGAACTGTCAAGCATAAATATTACACGGCTCGCTATGAATAATTGATTCGTTTTCATTTGTACAAGTCCATCGGTTGCAAGACAGTAGTTCAAAATGTCTCAATTAATATTTAGCCTTAAGTAAGGTTCTAATGAAACCATTATATCTAGGAACGCGTAAGCCGAGTGAGTATGCGGTTAGTGATTAATATGACGAAGTGAACCTATCGATCTGTCGACGCTCTCCAGGGACCACACGGCTGCTGACTTGTCCGCCACACAACCCGAACCTATTCGTGCTCAGTCAACCAAATTGACAAGTCTATATTAATACTAACAGTAATTGCATCAAGTCTTTTCATAAGATTTCACACGAGAAGGGATTAACTCGCTTGCTTGGTTAATCCGTCTGTGAGAAAATTCATCCGTGATGATCGATCTCCGAATATGTTGATGTGATTCGTTAATGATTTTTATATCTATCTCGAAGCGTGATGGAAAGTAATTTAATCTCGACTAGAGAATTGCATCAAGAAACGTTCCCAAGTGAATTTATTTTTACAAACAGCTATTATTAATATAAATCAAATTATATTACGTGGCACAGACTTAAGAAGAAAGCAACAACTTACGACATCTTTGTTGGGGAAAAGTAAATAGACATTAATAAATTGTAGCAACGATAATAATAAATGTGTAAATATGGAGGAGTAAGCCTATTCAGAAATAAATAATATCGTATTTAGAGAGGACCAATGTCGGATGTCGTAAAATAGATCCAAGTTTCCCATTACGGCAACGCGACTGGATCAACACACAATAAGTGATGTTAGTCCAACATTCGAAAAAGATATTATCGAATCGATTTACCGCCGATCGAAAACGATTACGAGCGTTAGCTTTTCTCACTTCACTAATTTAGACGTTTCCAAAGTAGCTCTATGTTAAACGGTGGATGAGCGGTTACACGGTAAATACGGTCAGTTTATATGACCGGCAAACAAAACGACGTGAACTGTACACAAGGTAATTTTTTTATTTGTATAGTTGCTAGTTCTGGTTCAAATATCCGTGAGAATATACGTGCCTCCCAAAGCGGTGGGACGCGGAAACGCCACCATAATCATGAATGACACTACACATTCTATACTGAAGAATTCGACATGTAGGTGACAGAATATTTTTTTAGTTAAAATATTATTGTGATATGCTAAACAAGATCAATTAAAAATGAAAGAAGTGAAATGTTTGGTAAGTTCAAGTTAAATAATATTTTCAAATACCTTTTCATCCATAATTCGAGAAAGCTTACTTAAAACCTACGAAACATCAAAATGTATTTCAATAAATATGGATTTGCATACAATAACAAAGAATCCAATGATTTCTTCGAGTCGGTAGAAGGTGACAAGTCGCTTACACTTGACACTATTAACTCAAGATTATGTGGAAATCCGACGAGTGAGAAATTTCCTCAGACCCTAAGCGAATGTCATTTGAATATAAATTGTATCAGACGGTGAGCTGCGGCGTCGAGAGCCCATGTACCTCTCATTGTGCGTATAACAAGATCAGTATCGACTTAATGACAATATATTGGTAATAAAATTAGATAGTCCGTACCGTCACCGAGAAAACATCACCGGCCGCGGCCCGCACAGTCCGACTCTCATATTTATTGCGAACTAACTAGAAACATTATCGAATGACGACTGCAATGTGCTCTCGATACTGGTACTCCTCTTCATGATTCATCGCTCATAATTCGAAACCTTAACCCCGAGTACTTAGTTCCATATTTGTATCGAAGTCCGATGTAGAAAGCGCGTTTATGTTTATGACGCCGGGTCATAAGAAGGCTAACTTATGGTATAAATATTATGACACTTTTATCGTGGTTGAAAAGTAAACACAGATCTGGAAACGATCCGGGAAGACACTATTTTGCTAATATTACTATCGTGGTAAGAAAAATAATCTATGGTTAGAGAACATGAATGTTGGAACTAAATAAAACAGAAAATTAACGGTGGTTGAGTGTCTGTCAGTGAACAGTATTTTTCATACAAAACAGATACATTTATTTACTTGTACGAACATACAGGCAATAATAAGTCATTAGATTGAAGATGTCACCGATTTACATTAATCATATTTGAAAAATTATCAAATGTAAAGTTACAACGAAACCCCATTAGCTTTCGTATTAGTGTAAGATATGACGACATTGCATTCGGAATTTCTGTAAGTCACTGTAACAATACGAATGTTCAATTTTAGCCGTCAATTTTTGAATGCGCAGGCGCAGCGTGCAATATACCGAGACCGGAGACGCTACACGCGATCATCGATAGATAGTGATCTCAAAGATTAACTGCCTGCAGTGTGACACCGCTGTAATTACTCACACGACGATTCTTATCGATCGATTTTATTATCCCTATTAAGGAACTGCCGTATGATTTCGATCGATGCAAATCGAACGTAAAATAAACATAGACCAATTTGAATGCATAATAATCATAAACGTTTTAAAGCAAATGAGTAATACGAATATTTTAGATTATTTTATTTATATTTGAAGACCAGATTTAATAAATATCGGATAAAAACGAAAAGTTACACAAATTAAATAAAGTGAACAACAGTGGAGTAATTAAACGTTTTGCTTCATTGCTGGAACGTTTTTTCAATTGAAACAATTAAGGTCATTAGAACACTAATTAATCCACTATCCGAACGTTTTAGCTATTGAAATAAAATTTGTAAAACTAAACTTACTTATAAAATATTTGCGAAGCAATGACTTTAAAAGTAAACCAGACCGATATTCGCCACGATGGCTATTTTCAAGGGAAACATGCCATCTAATCAGGTCATTTAGTGCATTGTGTCTACGTTTCTCACCCTTACAACTCGATGAAATGGGAAATTCAACACGACCGGAAAGAAGCGCTGGACCAAAGTCTATATGGATTACCATATTATGTTTAAACATGATGATGATGCTCTCCTGACCGAATTCTGCCACAACGGCCAATCTTAAAAGAGCCAGAGAGATGCCCAGGACATACTCGTATGTGCGACACACACAGATGCATTCTCTATACCCTTACCCTCATAGTCCGATGGGACGGCTATCCGACCAGAACGGAAAAAGTTCAGACGAAGGACCGACGGCTTTACGTGCTTTCCGAGGCACGGGAACTTACATATTTCCAACTTTCAGACTCCAAGCTACTAATAAGTATCTTCGACAGAAAAACCCAATAACTTTACTGGCTCGACTGGGACTTAAACCCAGGACCTCGTGACTTGGGACCTTATAATTAGTCACGAGGCCAACGAGTGAAATAACGAATGATTTATGAAATACAACAACGAATGAGAAATATAAAGATGTTATATTGTGCATTTTAAGGAAATCAGTATCGAACCCATAATTCTTTATATAACAACTTTTTTAAAAATGATAATTTGATACAGAAATAAGATCTTGACTCTTGGCATATAAACCTAACCGAAACTATTCTATTGCGAGGCTTGGGTATTGAGTCGGTATAATAATAGGCACATGGAAACAATATCTTAGGTCCCATAATATACAGTGCATTGAGTTAATATAATGCCAATATTTAAAAATAAAGGTAAGTACATAATTTGGAGACCAATTTCTTAAGATGTTTACCTCTAAATAATGCTGTTGAAACATTAATGTAGTTCGGATAATCACGTAGTATTCTGTACAACATCTAATTAACTTTCATCTTTTAAATAGATCTTTTTAGTAATTTTAAACAGAGTTCAAGAACACGATAATCATTGCTGGCTACATTTAATTTACGATTATATTGTACGCGTGCATGTTTTTAGATAATAATCATTTCTCTGATTCATCACATAGACGGAATTTAAATGGAGGGAATAATTTTGAACACAAATCAGATCTTTAATTTAGAAAGCGGAAAACAAATGTATACTAATCCAATGGTATGTCGCGACATAAGTCACGGTGATCTAACGCTACAGGCGAGTAATTAGAAACGTTAATACAGTAAATGTCGTTGAACCGAGGTTCCGTATTGTCCCAAGCCAGGGGAAAATTTAAACCTAATAACGATTTTATTTTAAGATCATAAGTGCTTATTGTATTTACATTGGTGTGTTGTAAATAATATAATATTTTTATTCTGTTAATAACCGAGATAGCTAAGTGGTAGGAGTCTTGAATCTAATACGAAAATAGCCGGCTTAATTCCAGACAAGCCGCCACTGAATTTTCATCTACATTAGTTACGTTATGAAACATCTAGTTGAGTTTTTAAAGGCCTTTATAAAAAATGTTTTCATATTTAACGTATAAGCCACCACGCTGCTTCACGGTAGATTGATAATAATAATTAGTGTATGTGTACTAATTGCAATATCCAACCTTTTTTTTAATGGTATAAGATGAATTTATTGTGAATATTAGTGTTGGTGTGTTCCGTTTTAAAGAGTAATTGAGCCAGGACGTAACATCTTAGTTAGCAAGGTTGGTTGCGCATTGTAAATGCAAGAAATGATTAATATTTCTTACAGCCATAGATATTGGGGCTGACCAATTACTATAAGTGGCCCAATGGCCCGTCCACCTATCTATTTCATTAAAAAAACATACTGATAATAAGCTGGATGTATCCGGGTTTTAATTTTATGTCCATTGTATGATAACGAACATTTCAATATAATAATGATAATAATTAACAAAATAATAACAAAAGTATGAACCGTCTCGCTCGAAAATTACTTGTATTTTATGTACATTAAGGCCCTAAGTATATAATTATATAAATTATAAATAGCTACTGTACAAATGATGACTGCGTAGAAACGTGGCAAAAAGTCTAGCAGAATTTTCCCTTTGAATCACAATTCCGGCCATCTGGGCGAAAAATGCACCAACAATCCTTTCAACAATATAGGCAATAAGACGAGGTGTTATACGTTTAATAAAGCTTTTTGCATTACAACTCCAAAATCCAAGTATTTTAAATGCAAACGGATCATCAATGCTAAGTTTATTTTTATGTCAATGTTTTAAAATATAATAGTATCGAACAGGTTTTGAAAAAAAGAAAAAAAAATAGCGGTATCAACTACCGTTGATTTCATGAAGCAATCAATATCACGCGAAAAGCTTGAACCATTCATTCTAATTATCGGGCTAGTATCGGCCGGCGGATGGACCGTTATCATTAACATTCATAATGCATCGAATCCGTTTAATTCATCAATTATTGTCTGGATGCGTATGAAGTTCGCTCGGATGCTGTAAGAAGAGCGGACAGCTGTAGTCGTATTTAAGGTTTATCTGCTTCATTAATCTGGTAGCGCGTGCTGATGTAGATTAATGGGGTGGCGCGGGCTCCGGCGATACCATCGTAGGATAGCATTTATTCCGGGACTGATGAGGATCTCGCGAGCGTAGTGGCCGGCCTCTGCACGCGACTGACCGCACGCTCGACTATTATACGGTTAAGTTTCACTCAAACTATATACGTACAATATAAAAATACGATAGTAATCGAATAAAATTCTACTTATCAGCAAAAAAAGTAAACACATTAATTGTACAAAACAAGACATTATCTTTCTTTATTCTTAAGAATTCGACATATTTAGAAACTTCCATTAATTATCCAAATAATCGATCGCAGCCGTTAGGTGATTTATCTAGTGTCGATAAGATTTTAATGAAGTACTTTGATTGGGCGCACATGGACGCAGACGCGGTTATCGCTGGACCGATAACGCGTGCATCATTGACTTCCTATACCTATCGTACTATTAAGTTATTAAATTAAAAATAAAATTCTTATAGTAAAACAAACAATAATAGACCCTATGTTGATAAGAAGTAGACTCATTTCGTTATACGAAAGTTAATTAACTAGGTGGATCATTCAGATTAGAAATTGGAAGATATCAGCACGTCGTTCATTGTGAAAACTACTCACGATACTACCGTAAGATAAGATAAATTGAATAGGAACTTTTTATTGATAACATTGACTGGGGGTACGTGCCGCGTTCATTGAAAATATTGAGTGGATGTTAAAATAATGAGTATATTTGAAATTCGACCGTATTAACATACTTTAACATGTATTTCTTTACACAAAGGGAAATTTTACAGATTATGTCACAAAAATAAATTATATAGAAAAAATTGATGAATCTAGCAAAGCAAATATTACAACTACGGCATTAATTACTCTAATGCAGATTTTAAATGTCGTCTCTCGTCAAAACCAAACTCGAATATTTATACATATATTACAATTTAATTTTTTTTTGTGTAGTTTCCGTATATTCCTGCTGGTAATTCAATTTAGTTGTAAGAGATAAAATACTGTATGATCAAATTTACAATTATATTACCTGTGTATTAAATTTGACGTATTCCAATTATCAATTAATATTATTAGAATTATCAACCACAATGAAACAACTTTTATTTTATCGGCTCTGGATTAATTAACGAAAAGTTACCCTAATAGAACGTGTATAGACTAATGATCGAGGATAGTCTCATTTGCATGAAACAGACGATGCTGGTCTTAATTACTGAGAAAATTACAAATTAAATAAAAATTAATAGGACTTTCGATCTTACGGACATTCATTTAAAGAAATACAATGGCTTCGGTAAATAAATGTTACGAGTTACGGAAACGATTTTAGACTTACCAATTTGATAATCCTTTAAATAGTACAAACATACACTCCTATACCTGTATAAGCTCAATATCATAATGCCGACGCGAATATTGAGTATCTAAATGCACAAAGAATTGTCTTGTTACTTTATCACATATGTACTTATATTTAGTTAAGAACTATTTGTATAACAATGGTTAATACTTTACCAAAGTAATCATAATTTGCAAATTAAATTGAGTTACAAATGCATAATTAGATATGATATGACAAAGCTATAACATATTTAAAATTATTAATCATTAAAATTAAAGTAAGAAACTCTAAAAGGTTCTAATATAACTTCTTCATGAACAAACGGCAAAAGAAATGGTACTCCTATTATTATTGTATTATTTTCGTAAATAATAAAAATAATCACTTTATTTCAAGTGCAAATCAATAAACACAAAAAGTAAGTATAAGTCTGTTAATGTCCCACGGCTGGGATTAGACCTCCTTTCCTTTTGAGGAGATGGTTTTTCCACCATGTTGCTTCCTTCAATGCGGGTGACACTGAGAGCAGATTTTCATCCAATACAAGCAGATTACTCACAATGTTTTCTTTCACAGCCAAGCACGAGATGAACTATAAAAAAATATTAAGAACATGAAAATTCAGTGCAAACACCACTGAATTATAAACCGCAATTTTGGATTAAGAATCACATGTTCGAACCACTGAGCCATCTCAACTATTTTAGATTATGATAGTTTATAACAAAGGAACTATTTAGTAACTCAGATTATATATTTATATTCAATGTTTCACAACTAGTGTCATTCAATTTATAATAAACTGATATTAAAGCAAAAATACCAAAAATGTAAAGGTATGTATGCATAGATGCCTTAGATGTATCCTATAAATCATTTTATCTGTACATTAAATCGGATCTAAGTCGGCTCTCTGTTCAGGAATATTGTTTCGAGGCTATAAATTAATCATGTAGGCTGTCGCTAAAATATCGCGTTTCTAAAGTGAACCGTGTGGTGGCGCGGGCGCATCGTATCGGCGATAGAACATGGACGCGCAGGCGCTGAGACGGGCGCGCAACAACAATAAAACCACTCGGGCGAGCCTCGCGGTCGCTCGCGATCATTTCCTGGCGACAAAATCTACCGATACCATCAAGGCTTCATGTCCCTTCTAACGTTCAGATATAAATCAACCGTAAAGTATCGTTGCCATTGGTCAAATACGAAATCCCTTTAAAGTTTATTCAAATAAGCTATCAACGCGGCGTCGTTTAATGAACACGAAATTCCAATAAGCCACGAGAAAATAATAATAGCACGCGGTCGAAGCCGCTAAGAGGACAACTCATTTGAATAAAGAAAATTACGTTCCATGTTTATAAAGATGTATACAATCAATTAGAAGATTTCTTAATTATCCATTAAAATAATAGAATGTCTTAATTGAAACGCAGTGATTGGGCCGCAAAATAATTAAGCGATCAATTAAATGTATCTGTCTGGCATGACTATCTAAATATTTTAGCGCCGAAAATAAACTTTTCTATTTATATACGACCTTTTAACTTCAAATAAGACAATTTCGAGGGGCCGCTACAAAAAATACCTTAATTTCTTTGTTATTATGAAATAAAATGAAAATAATATATAATAATACAAGCTTACAACAATTGAGATATAATTGTGAATAGTCGCTTTCATTTACTTCAATCGTTTTTATTCACATTGGATTGATTCGAAAAATACTCTTAGATTCGATTTAGATGCACACATTCATAAAGTACTTGGTTGATGATGATGATAATAATTCCGTTAAAACAGTTGTTTTAAAAATAATTTATATTAGGTTTATTTGTATGAGGTAAGCGACTAGCGAAAGGACCACCATGATGGTTAGTGGTCACCACCGCGCATAGATATTGGCGTTTTAAGAAATATATACACACCCATTCATCGTCAACGCAATCTTGGGAACTAAGATGTTGTGATCCTTGTGCGTGTAGTAGCACTGGCTCACTCACCTTACATACCGAAACACAATACACATTGCTACTTGACAGTATGATATATGATGAGTGTATGGTATCTACCCAAACGGACTAGCAAAAGCCCTACCACCAAGTTAGTACTAATTTATACAATTAATAATAAGATTTTATCATTTATGTAAGTAAAATTAAGAAAAAATATAATGTATTAATGTAATGGATTTAATTATTATTTATTTGTAAGCCGACATGCACATGAAAATGGTTAGAATAGATAAATATTCGTGGATTACACCACAGAGATTTAATTTATTTAATTTGTAGTTAAAATTCATCTCATGTTTTGCCATTGAAGGAAAACATCGTGGTGAAACCTGCATGTATCAGCTGAAATTCTGTTGTTGATTCATCAACCCGCATTGCAGCAGCGTGGTGGAAGAAGCTCTAAACCTCATTCAGAGGTGAGGAAGACTTTTTCCCAGGAGTGGAATATTTATAGGAAGTTACTTCATATTTAACTTTTGTTTAATTTTTTTTTAATGATTAATTTCATTTAAGAAAATTGAAATTATTAGTAATTTTATCCATAAAACTATTAAGAATTTATTTATAAAACTTCGAGCTGTTAATAAACTACAGTTGTATTATAAATTAATATCAATAATATTCACTAAATTGAATACATCTTAGATTCAGTTACCACATCATTATATTAGATACAAACTTAATTAAAACACACGCGGCTCCAAGTCGCATTTTTGTGTTTATATTGACATGTTATTAGTCATTACTGCGTCGCTCAGAGCCTAATTATGAGCGACGATAAACGTATCTATTCAATAAACATTGATGTAACTAAAATTAAGACATCAATGCCGTCGGTTACATTAAACCACCCATGGTCATAATAAAAATCGCTGAAATTATACGGTGTGTACACACGAAATGTTGAATTATCACTGTGATTAGTTTAATAGTGGCCCATTGGAACCCGCTGGTTGGTGGCGACCGCTGCATGTCCAGTCCGACCGTCGCGCGTCGCTATTAGCTATAGAGCTTTCTTTTGTTGTACACATTGAACGAATATCGAAAGGCCGAGGTCAACCACTTCATTAGTTCGAGGATGACAAGAGAAATATTTGTGTACAGAATTATTGACTAACCTTTAAATCTTAAGCTTGTTCTCAATTTGTTTTCGATGTACATAAACAAAATTATACACTCATATAATATTAGGATGTATTTTCGTGAACACCTGTTCCATGAAACCATTTACAAAATAAATTGAGAACGATAAATTAACTAACAAATAATAACATTACGATGGCAACATTACATAATTTCCTATATAAGTACAAACCATTACAGCGATTGGATTTTCAACTAGGAACATTGAACATATTAATTTCTTCTTAAGTCTAAATACATACATTACTCTCAGAGTTAATTATATCAATAACAGAGTTGTTCTTCATTCCCTTTCATTTCATACACATATAATTATGTTAAATAAATTTCTCATATACCTTAACTAACATTTATAATGTATTAGTAATTGGTAAAGTACACACTTATTACAGTATGAGCAAGATGAGTTTAAGCCTAATAAAAAGCAATTAAATAATTGCATAATAATAATTGCAATCGGGTCCGTGGTTAGCCTACTTAATAAATTGTATCAAAAATTCATAGAAATCGCAAGTAATTCAATTATATGCAAACCGGGTTCGTTATTGCTAGGTATAAATTCGACGCGTCCGAGAAGGCTGGCGGGCAGGCGGGCCGCGCACCCGCCGCGCCTGTCTACCATGACGCTAAATGCATATAAACATTGTACCGGCTGAAATCAATGCCGATTTGATTTTGCGGCCTTCATTAGGGATTCCGGTTATTCATTTCAATATCCTTTCGATCCTTAATGATTCCGCGGCTACAACGCTTTTATACTGTTTAATGCCGTATTTAGGAAGCGGTGCTTTTGAAAATGGCAGGACGACGTTAGCCGATCCCGAGGTTAAATTCGATCCTGTCACTTCGTATCGTATCGTTAGTAATGTACGATTAAATTTCATTTAAAAATATAAATTGTAATATGTTTTATACAACAAATAACATTGAAAATTAACAAAGGCGATACGTGCACAAATGCGATCTTCGTCTTAATGATGAGAGATTAGAAATAGCTTCGGGAGACGGTGTGGCGTGCAAGGTTGGCCGGTACCGAGAGATAGTGGCTATCCAGCCAATTAATATGCCTAATGCTAACATCATTATTACTAGGCAGAGCGCACTTAACATACTATATCCATTTACATTTTGATTTGTGTAGAGCTGTAGTGCGATTAATCGGCGAGCGGCGTGCGCCCGCGCTGCTGATTTATAACGGACGCGCGCCGCGACTGTACACGACACGCTATGCAAGCTTTCATAAGTAAATCTTGTACATAAAATATTTTATCGAAATATAATATCTAATAATAATATCACTTATTTAATTAATAATATACAACTTTGAGGGTGTTTATAAAGGATGCTGGAGATTGAGAGCTGAAGATCGAGCTCAGTGGCGTGCCGTTGGAGAGATGTCCGCATCAGCAGTGGACGAGAAAGGAATGATGATGATATAACATGCGTATATAAACATATATATATATATATATATATATATATTATTTATATATAATCTCAGCAAATGTAAATCTAAAGCAAATTAATTGTGATTTCAATTACGACGTAGGTTTTCACTTATCCCCATATAGTTTATTATGAACATCAAAATTCAAGCGCAAACTGGCTTATTCCGGTTTTAGTCACTGTGTGTGTTACACTACTACAAACGCAAAAACGTCTCAAAACGTGCATCTATGTTGATTTATTAATATATCTTTTAATTACGCTTCTTGTCAACAAAATTGAAGTCAAAATAATCAGTCCGGGCGCGTTATATTTAGAATTTTATTTATAGCAGTAAATATAAAACATTTCATACTTTGAAGTGCAAAAAAAAATGTATGTAAGTTTGTGTGTATACACTATGGGTGGACTTGATCGTTTATTTCGTTCAGATTGCATTGTAATATATGTTTATATATCATTATTAAATAAGTGTAGTAAGTATCACGTTAAGTATCACGTAAGTATCACGTTTTATTTTATTCACCTTCATTCTAAAGTTAATAATAAATGTTATTAAATTTACAAAAGAGCGTAAGTCATACCAGTATCGAAAATACCAACAAAGTTTGTGTTGCTATACTTGCGCTTTGCTATCTGATCCTTGAAAGCTATTTAAATGTATAACAAGCACATTGCGTTACATAACTCAATTGGATAATAAACTGATTTTTCTCATTAAGTTATTGGAAATAGTGAAATATAATATTGAATTTTTCCATTTTTAAATTTCGCACAAACTATAGTTTTAAAGCATAAACATCCTTGTAGTTTCTAGTAATTTAATAATTTTTACTCGGTGGTAGGGCTTTGTGCAAGCTCGTCTAAGTAGGTACCACCCACTCATCAGATATTCTACCGCAAAACAGCAGTACTTTGTGTTGTTGTGTTCCGGTTTGAAGGGTGAGCGAGCCAGTATAATTACAGGCACAAGGGACATAACATCTTAGTTCCCAAGGTTGGTGGCGCATTGGCGATGTAAGCGATGATTAACATTTCTTACAATGCCATTGTCTATGGGCGTTGGTGACCACTTACCATCAGGTGGCTCATACGCACGTCAGCCTACCTACACAATAAAAAAAAATGTTTTTTTTTGCGACTGATGACAACTAATATAATAGTTTAAAACTTCTATCCATGAACAAAATTCGTTGTTATTTTAAATTTAATTTTGGTGGCAGTCTTCGAAGATGTCAAATGCATTATGCATTGATTTCAGTGTTGATCATGTTAAGGGTATGTATAATGATATAAAATAAATTTTATGATACTTAACAAAAATCTTATTAGTTTATCAGGTAATTAAAATTTTTACTTAATTTTCATTCAAAAAATCCAAACGGCGACCCTATAAAAATATACCGTTAGTTGTGACATAATTCCACGCGGTCATCATCTAGAAAGGTTATTATATCGTAAATCTTTAGTTAAATTTGCTTTATGTTGATAAACACGAGTATATGGACATATCATTTCATATCAAATAAATTATATTTTACTATGAAATAAAAAAAAAAAATCATAAAAAACTATGTTTTAAAATAGTGTAACAGTGAATTATTTTAGTTTAAACATTTACAATAGGCACCTACTGGGTTGTATAGGATATGATTTCATATTCTACAACTTTAATATTCATTGCAATTACCATTTACAAAAAATAAACATATTTTTACTTTCCGCACTTCATATGTTCATTAATTTTTTTACCGTCAAAACGATAACATTTAAAAAAGAATCGTAATCAAGATAATTTAATACATTATTATAATTTAACTCAATAAATTTTCATTCTAATTGAAGTATTTATACGAAGAAGTCTTGCCTTTACTTAGGGAACGCATTAAGCTGTCTTACATCAATTTTCAATTTATGATGGCGCGTGAGATAAAAAAGGTATTTAAATAGGTCTACAGTAACATTAAAGTACTATTATAGATCGTAAAAGTAGCTTATTTACTCCAAGTACTAAATCTTGCTTATTAAGTTATCTTTAAATAAGTAACCTAGAAATTCTGCTAATAGACTCAGTCTACCATGTGTAATTTTCTGTACATAAAATATCTAATTTTGACTTAAATTGCATTATTTAAATGCATCATTATTAATTTCACCAATATTTGTCTAAATAGTATTTTTTTATTGGAATAATATAGCTCCTCAAACGTAGTGTAACAGTATATAGTAATGGATTAATCGTATGAGAAGTATATATAAGTGATATATACAAGGAAAGCACCTTAATGCCGTTTTTTAAGTTCGTTTAAATTTATTGTATTTAATAAACTTAATGGATTTTATAAAGTGTAATAAGTAGCATCATCCAACGCATGCAGATATCCTCGCGATGGTTCACTGCCTAGCACGAAATTAATAGTAAAACAAATCAAGCACGTGCAATTCGGTGTTGCTTGGCTGGGTGAGATTCAGGCGTGTTAACTATTGAGCCATCGCGGCTTTCACATATTATATACCGGCGTTTAGTTTACTTGTTTCTGAATAAACACACATGTATGGTTACCAATTTTTTAGCTTTGTTGAGAGATAAATTCATCTGCAGATAATTGAAGTATCTAAAGCGTTTCTAATATTGATAATTTCATTCTGAGCGATGTCAACAACGGCGGCGGCGGCTTTCAAGGAATACTAGCTACCTGCACGACATTTTATACTACACAAGGGTGTACGCGAATAAGTGCACTCTCTATTTCCTAACTCTATTAAATAATCTTATGAAAGAATAAATCCGACATATTTATTTGAGCATATATAAATATATTCAAGCTATGAAAACAGCCTTAGGAGAATATCGTTTTTGAAGCAATAATTTCATCGTGAATTGTCAAGATAAAGGCCTCAGTTTCAAGAATAAGTGAAGTCAAGTAAAGTATACTTTAGATCACTCTCTGTCAACTTAGTTTATCACGATTAGCTTTCACCTAAGATAATAGTAAAAATACTACACGAAGGCAAATTATTTATTGAAACAAAAGGAATTCGTTAAATAATGAATAAATATTTAAAGAATATAACATATAATATAATATGCATCCACCTAATTATCCTATATATATATATATATATATATATATATAGGATAAGTAGGTGGACGCATATGGGCCACCTGATGGTAAATGGTCACCTGCGCCCTTAGACTTTGGCAGTGGAAAAAATGTTAACCATCGCTTACATCTCCAATGCGCCACCGACCTTGAGAACTAAGATGTTATGTCCCTTGTGCCTGTAATTACACTGGCCCACTCACACTTCAAACCGGAACACAACAATACCAAGTTATTGTTTTGCGGTAGAATAACTGATGAATGGATGGTACCTATCCAGACGAGCTTGCACAAAGCTCTACTATTAAGTTTTATATATAAGTTTCAACAATTTTTAAATTTCCAAATTTTAATTAGAAAATCGTAATTTATGAACAAGAAATATTTCAAATATTTAGAACATGTAAACGTTATAATAATTGACTCAACCCTGTCTCGACATTCACAAGTAAACGCAATTATAGACTAAAACGAAATTACATCGAAATCAGCCTTTTCTTGATACACAACTAATTAAGTAACAGCTTGTGAATGTCCCAATGCTGGGCTAAGGCCTCCTCTCCTTTTTTGAGGATAAGATTTGGAGCTTATGCCACCACGCTGCTCCAATGCGGGTTTGTGGAATACACATTTTAAATTAGACACATGCAGGTTTCCTCACAATATTTTCCTTTACCTTAATCATCACCTCGTCTTTTTTAATCCAATACAACCAATCCAATATTTAAATTGGCATATATGGCAAATATTTAAATATAAGGTGAAATTTATCGATATTAATTAGATATATGTATATTGTATGTACGTTCTTAACTGTGTACGTTAACACTCGATTCTTGCTTAAACTTCGCATGAGAACTGAAATTATCTTTTATAAAAATGGATATTTTACGAACCCCATGAAAACTTTCATATGTCTTTTTCATAAAGAAGATGTTATTATTTGTGGTACTATCTTATTAGGCACCTGATGGTACTGCAGTTCATTCTTTACCGTTCAACATCCATGTACCCATCTGTATGTACAGAGGCACGAAAACTTAGCTTTTACTAGTATATTGTATATATACTTACATATCTGTTATCTACAATTCTAACATTAATAACCTAAAAAAACCATATAATTTAACAATATACAACCCGTTATGTGAATTTTATAAAAAATGATTATAATGTTAAAATATTAAGCACAAAATGAGGCAGCTCGCGGGCACGTAACACATTAACCAAGCATTACGCTGTCCAGTACTCACATTATGTAATAATTTTTATGTAGATTTAAATCAATTTTAAAATTACAAGTCGCGTAAAATCTGCAGTACGTTTACGGCTTGTTCGCTGGAAGCATTAAATTAAGTATCAGATGATCAGAGGCAGGTAAACGGTAGCGGCTGCGGGAACTGCCGGGAGCCGATCCGCCCACTCGCGTGATTTATCCGATCGCTGCGTCGCTCCGGAGGGATTTACTGCCTGCTGAAATATCAGCCGATCCATGACGAAATTTGCTTCAATTCCGTCACGTAAAGCACTCAAAGCCTGTTGAAATCCAACCATTTGTCTAAATACGCATTAAGATATTTCATATTTTAATAGTTTTGTTTATAGTAATTAAATTGATAGTATATAGTTGAGCCTAAGTGGCGCAGTGGTTAAAAAACCACAATCACAACCCAAAATTCAAACCTAGGTGAGCCACACTGTCCTTCCTCGTGCTTAGTTTTGATTCATCTCGTGTTCGGTGATGAAAGATAACACTGTGAGGAAACCTATATATGTGACACATGGGAATCCACCAATCTGAATTGGAGCGGCGTGGCGGGCTAAGCCCCAATTCTTCTCCTCAAAATGGAGAAGATGCCTTAGCTGTATTACTTTGCTATATATGTATAGTAATTAAATATTTTAAACTAATGAAACATACATAATAAAATATAATATGACATTTAATTAAACCTAAAAAATCATTTAAAATCAATAGATAAAACTGGCACGCCAAATAAATTAAAAGTATATATTATAATGCTAATTTATTCAAAATACAAATATACTCGTCATCAATTACATTTCGACACTTAATTATTTATTATTGATTTTATACATATTATAATAACCATAAATTATACTGGGTTAATAATGGTTACAATTTTAATGAAAATTCGTCACAGTTAATTAATTATAAAGAAAAACGAATGCTTTCGAATAAAATGAAATTAAGATTAATCAATTATTTAAATTAAAACTTTTGATTAACATATCGAAATTATGGACGCGATAGTCCGATACAAATTGAACAGATAAACCAAAAGATAACTTAATCAAATTTTATCTAAATAATTACGTCATCATGAATCAATAAAACAAAACAAACTGTGATATGAAATCGATACCAAAAACCGGTATTGCAAACACATATTTGTCTTTTTTATTTATCTTGTTAACTATATTTAAATATTAATATTAAATATATTATTTTTCTTTAAAAGAAAACATTGTAATATATCTCAATAAATACTTCTAGATAAATCTTCAAACCAATATTATTAATACGAAAGTGACTATTCGCCACGCCACGACTAAGTCATTGAACCATGCATGATTAAATTTTACGTAGAGCTATCCAGGGATCAGGATAAAGACAAGCAATTAATTAATATATATATTTGGTAGGAAAAAAGATGCGAAAAAAGTCATAAAGAACAGTTAGTACAGTACAAAAGTAATTTAAAATTTTATAATGTAAATAAAACAAGTGAGGATCGGCTGATTGCAATACGAATAACAATGGATATAAATCACAAGGCCTCTTATACAACACCGTCTTAGCTCTCGGCTTTCAACCAGGTCGTACTCCTGTCAGCCAGATGAAAAATAATAAAGTGAACACTAAGCTCCTGACATTACCATACTCGTCGTTTTATGTGCTCTTGTAGTGTTTAGGCGCCCACTCCTCCAGTCTAGAACCGTTTAAATTTATCACTAGTGAGGATTATTGCTCAGTGATCCAACTGCCAATATGCCAGGTAAAATTGCTCGGTACGTTAATTTATAACGGCCTAAATTTTTAAACGAGAATTATTAGTGTAAATATCATGAGAGGTTATATAAAATCTCAATAAGCTACACAACATCTTAAGTCATTATCTTTCAATAGAGCTGCGCGGGCGCTCGACTTATCAAGCAATTAAATCGACATTCAGAAGCCGATGCGGCTTTAATTCCGTGCGAGCACGCCACCAAACACTTAACAATGACTCGGATATATGACAAATAACGTTTTGATTGGCCACTCACCTAGAAAATGCCATGTAAAGCTTCTCCATGACGCACAAATGACACGACTGTTTCATTTATGTTACAATTTAATATCTCCAAAACGATTCAATAATTTAACTGTTTATTTTTTAATTTTATTTATTAATGGAAGGCGCACGGATAAATGGTTCACCTGATATAAAGAAGTCACCAACGCCAATAAAGTTATAGAGGTTGACATTGCAAAAATCTTAACTATTCCTTACGACGTCACTAGCTATGACAAATAATTGTATGTTACTTGTGCGTGTAATCACATTTGTGCATTCAACTTTCAAACCGAACACAGCAAATTAAAATAAAGCTGTTTGGCGCCAACTGCCAATGACCAAATTAATATTATGTCCAATTTAAAGAAAATGTGATTGTGTGTTGTGATACATCGTTTATATTTCATGATAAGCACGCAAATTACGAAACATATACCATACGAAATAATAGTTTGATTATATTTTTCAATACATTTATTGTATTATATATTACTTACACACATATAACATATAACAAATACTAAATAGCATTTTTAGATTTAGTAACATAATAATCAAGTAATCGAAATTATTTTAAATAACGTTCGGTCTCGTATCATAATGGAACCAGTCTATAAAGTGATGTAGTCATGTGGTTCGTTATTACATTTGGTAATGAACATAGTGTGATGAACTTTCATATCGGATCGGAATGGGCCATGACATTTTAAGCAACTCGATACATCTTACTGGTACTGTTTACAACGAGTTCTAATTCATTACGATCATAATTCATACAAAGCTGATTCTAAATATTATAAAAAACTAGATGCCCGTCCCGACTTCGTGCGGATAAAATATAGATTTTATCCCGAAATAATAAAAATATAATAGAGGAAAATTGAGGTTTATTTAAACTAAGAAATGTAAATAAAATTAAAAATTAAAAGTCTACAGCAACTCTATCTACCGGCTTTAATTATAGCTTATAACTATCCATGTAACCAAGTGGTTTAGGAGTAGGCGAACTACGAATACGTACAACAGAATTTTGTATTTAAAAATTGTTATGTCATTGTAAGCTAAGTATGTGGTTTGATTCCGGGTTAAGTGTCAGACAAGTCTGACCGGGACGGGGCGTGTTTCTAAACAGGACTCGTAAATATTCATAGCGGCAGCCGGCGACAAAACGCTTTTCATCGGCACTGGAGCGGCCACCCGACGCGCGAGTTATTGCCTACAGTTCCAGAGATGACGCGCATCCATACATCCTATAATACAAGCCTCGACTGCCTTTGTAAACGAAGCTCTCTTCCCCGCCTCTATCCGTTTCCCAACTTACAACCTCGTTCACTGCGTTGGCCATAATGATGCACAATTTTACGACTTCATTCCGGGACACAATTTTCTTTCAGTCTTTCTCTCGGTAACTTATAAAGTCGTGCTGCGCGAATCATGATTATTATGGGACAGCGGTGACCAACTACTCAAGAGATATTCATGAGGCTGTACTTATACAGTCTTTATTGGATCTTAACAGGTTGCCTTTATTTCGTCCAATAATTTTATTCAATGCAGTTATTACGTGTTATATACGAGTGTTATTATCTCATTTCCACTCTCGTTACTGCATATCATTACAATATATTATTCTTTTTTTAAATTAAAATTCTTGTAAAGTTTCGTAAGGCATTTTATGTTCGCTAACTTCGTTCGTTTATATAATACATATTATCACTTAAGTGAATATTGTTTTGTTTCTCGCTCGAAAATTATTATTTTTTATCTATTTGTAGGCAAGTGTCAACTTTTCATTTCCCACAATAAATCACGATGTCAAAGGTCACCGCCTAATTGCGCAGCGCTATCGACATATCAGATCGCTCCGGGAGAGAGAATTTATCAATAACATGTAATTAAAATTATTTAGGCGTGCCCCAACTTTTGTATTATTCTAATATGATCTTCTATACTACACTAAAAACATACAAACTCAATATCAAATAGCACTCAAGTCTAATGTAAAAGACAAAAAGATCGACTTTATTCAATCGATAAATCAAATAATTTAACCAAAACATTTTCATTATAATCATTAATAACGAATTGAGCAACGCGATTACATATCTAGTCGAGTTATTCGATATCGATGCGTACATTTTACTAATATTTAATGCACATATATTAATGTCAATGATAAAAAATCAATTACACCTGTAATCGGAGCATAAGAGAAGAAACCGATCGCTCCGTGTCCCCGAGGCGAATTATTACACATTCGCCGCGAGAGGTCCATGCCCATCATTAGCCGGGACATTTTTATTCCTTTCTCTTTAATTTCCGTCAGTGGACATAAATGATGGCGCTAGTATGGTATCAACGCCGCAGGGACGCTGAAACCAACTTAGCATACCGTTTGCTCAACATTGAGTTAAACTAAAGCAATTACTGACTTTTTAAACAAAATTGTGTAACACAATGTAAGTAAAAGAAATTTAAGTCTATTATTAATATCTACAGCTGAAAACTGAATTTTGAAAAGAATAACAATTAAAACCTATACAGCGTGTAGTAAAATTCGTGTCCGACTTTTTTAATTATGTGACGAAAATTTCATGGCAACACAGATGCGGGCAATAGCACTCGATAGCTCATACCTAACGCGTAGCTAAGACACGAGGTCATGACCTCAGTAGTCCACGTTTTTACCACCAGCAGTGTCGTTAAACACAATTATTATATTATTTTAAGTAATTTTTTTGTTTAGTATTTTAAAAATTATATAAATAGAACCGACACACGATACCTAATAACCACTTCACGGGTCGGACACGAATTTTGTTACATGCTGTATAACAATCAACAACATTTGAATTAAATCATAATAATTTTAATACTAAATACTTATTTATTTTTTACAAATCGGTTCGCCATATCAGTCTCGCTTATTAAATGTTCAATGCTTAGTGTAACCTGTGTAATATTCACAATACAAATAGACATACATTTCAAAGACAACGCGAAGTGGCGAAGTGCATTCAAAACAGCATTGTAAGACAACAGTAAGCTATCTGATAACATGGCACTAAGTGGCCGGGCGCTCGCAACGGCTCGCTCCGACCACTTGATGAATTATACAAACACCAATCAGTTAATTATTTTATTCACGTCGCTCAACTTCTTATCTGTCTTTGTGTTCGACATAATTGATATGTTAAGTCGATGGAACAATCGGACCGTCAAGCAGGAGATAGGCTCGGCTTCAGTTGCGTCTCCCTAAGAATCAAAAGACCCGCTCGCTGATGATCAAAGAAACATTTTAAGTCCGAGTCGACACAAAGAACTATTTTAACATAACACGTCATACACTGATCTGCTATTGTCCGTTATGTAAGCTTATTGATACCCTTATTAAGAAAAAAAAATCACCGCTTAATAAGGTCTAAGTAAATGTATAACAAGTAATGACTGTAAGCATTTATTAAATAATATTGTATATGTATATAGTATTTGCTTATTATATTTTTATAAGTTTTACCATAAGAATTACTTGTATAAGTTGATAAAAAATTATGTTACTTTTGTATAATTGTCAGTTGGGTGTAATTAATAAGAGGCGCACGTGCTGACAGCGTCGTAAACATTCCGCACCGGATTTATTTGCCTCCATAAGAAGCGGCAATTAAGTCATACCCTTTTAAAGTGCCTCGCCCGTCCGAACGACTTAACTTATCTGAAATGCATAGGATTGAATTATTAGTAGCAATTAAAGACGTCTCAAAATATGTGTTATCAATATTTTAATACAGTAGCTGCTTATATATTTAAATTTAATGTACGCGTGACTGAGTTCATTATAGAAATATTCTCGGCGTCAATATGCTAATGAGGGTATTTAGATTAACCCACCAATGATTACATCCGAGTTTTCTCTCTCTCACTGTTTTCGCAGGATGCTTAATATAATGAAACGAAAATGAAATGTGTAATAATAGTGATCGCTCCGTTCGAAACTTATTTTCCTATGAATTATCTTCATAGTGTCCGTATTTGTCCGTAGACATTTTTTGTGTACGATGTATAAAACACTAATTACAAAAAACAATGCGCCCGCGCCACCAACAACATGCTCAAAGATGTTATGTCCCTTTTTTCTATAATTTCATCACAACGCAGACATATTAAAGGCTTAATTTGGCTTCACTTGTTTGTTCTACTCGCTCCGTATATCTGTTTCGCTCTAAAAGCGTTCCCTACACCATCAAAACAACGTGAACCAAGCACTATACCCAGCCAAGTTGTTATGCCTCCTGTGTCTGTAATTACACTGACTCACTCAACGCCAATCACAAAGTATTGATGTTTGGCGATAGAATAATTTGATGATTTAATTATCAAATGACTTTTCAGAGGTTTTTTTTCATGAAGTACTTTATTTCAAATATTTTACATATATAGGTATATGCCTTCTTACCTTTTTTTTTTTTGACGCTGGAAAATCGCATTTCGCGTTTCCCCCCACGGGAATAGTGGGGGGGGGGTATGATGGGCTCGCCATATGTCCAGGGCACCGAGTGTGCCCCGGTCATCGGAATACCCACTAAAAACCCAGCGGTACCCTTCCCGTCTTAACGGGAGCGCCACGGGATCGCTTGCGCATGCTACCGTGACGCTCCGACGGCCGGCCCGCCTATGCGGACCTCCATTCACTATGGAGGATTCCCAGGGTACTGGGAACCCCTAATATGCCTTCTTACCTGCCTAAGGTAAATATTTTACATATATATATGCCTTCTTGCCTTTACTGAATATTTTTAGCATTAAACAATTATATTATATATTCTATTAATGTACGTCAAAAACTAATAATCATAATCTAAAAAAAATACGTCACAGCATTTATTTTCATAGACCTCTCCCGTTGCTGTAAGAATCAGCAAGAGAAAAAAAATCGACTTAATGTGTAGTGAATTCTTTTAAAGAGAGCACTTTCTCTAATCTTAATAAAACCTTCAAAAGCTATGACGACGGTATCGATAATATTCAAATCACATGTCGATGGTTCCTATCAAGGTACAAAGGAATGCGTCCAGGGCGACAGGGATATGTGTTGGATTAATAATTTGTAAATATTAAATATTCATGAGTCCGATACACGGGCCATTCGTTCCGTAGATGAAAACTGAACCCGAATTAATATATATTAAGGAGATGCATGTAATTATCATAACCGATTTAACGTAACGGCTTTCCGGCTAACGGTGATAGGACGAAAACGTCGAAGATTAATTTATTCTTACAAGTTAGTTTACGATCGCTCTCTAAAAGAATCAAATGGATATAGTCTATCACAGTATAGTGGATAAAGTACATGTATGGATCTTAAAAGTTGATCGTGGGTTCAAACCTGGACTAGGACTGATTTTCATTTGTTTAATTTTTTTTATCATTCTTCACGTACTTGTCGGTGATGTCGGCCTTTTATTATTTATAATTATATGCAATAGTAATATTAAAAACTAGTTGGTGCCCGTGGTTTCACCCGCGTGTGTCGAAGGGACATTTATTTACCCAGTGTCTTCTTCTGTAACCTTGACAATGGAATTGAAAGCAAAATTTTATAATAATCAGTTGACTAATAATAATAATATTGTCCTCCAGATTGATTTCGGCCTCGGCGGCCTTGTCAAGAGAGATTAGCCAACTGCGCAGGAGATATTATAAAATTGAGTAAACACAGGTGCATTCTCTATTCCCTAGCACTCATAATCCGATGGGACGGTAATTCGACACGGAAAGAGTTCAATCGCAGGACCAACGGGTTTATGTGCTTTCCGAGGTACGGAATAGTACACACTTCCAACTTCCAGGCTCCGGGCTGCTACTGAGAATTTGCTGACAAAAATCCCCATTAAAAATTTACTGATTCGACCTGGAGGTTGAAACCAGGACTTTCGTGTCTGCTGCCTTTCACCTAGCCACTAGACCAACGAGGCTCTCATCAATCGGTTGATTATTTACTACATTCAAGCCTAACAAACAAACAAACAAACACATTTTCACATTTACGAGTACAATATAAGTAAGGATGACAACAAAAAAATGGTAACTACATCATTGGTTAAGTGGCTATCTGTAAGGCTGATCGCTATAAAAAGTATTAGGTTTTCTGCCAAAAACATTGCAATATAAGCTCGGAGTTTGCAAGATGGTGGTGATTGCTTTCCATTAAATATTCCATTATCTGAGTAAGACGACAGAGACTATGTATGTGTTTGCACACACACATGTGCATAATAATATCTCCTGCCAGCTTACCTTTGAGAATAACCGTCGTGCCCGAAATCACTCTGAAGAATATCATCATCATTAACTATGAAAAAAATACTAAAACGATACACTATAAAAAACTCCCAGTTATTCAACAGTTAAAAAATCGTAAATGTCATATAATTTCCAATTGAATACAGTAAATTACCAATAAGTAACACCAGACCAATATAATTTACTGAAATAGATTTTAACACATAATAAAGTTAAAAATGTATTATAAAATTTAAATGAATTATTTTGTAAACGTTTAACTTATTTAGGGATATAATCAAAATTTAATATAATTAAAGAAATTTCGTAACATGTAATCAAACATCTTTCGAATCCAACACGTAGCTCGAAATAATTATATGTATTATTTTATTGGATGTCATTTACTGATGAAAAACACAGTTTGTATTTCGGAGGCGGCTGCTAATCTTAAGGACTAGTCAACTGCGCAGAAGATAATTACGCATATTATACTGCACATGTGTGTGCGCAAACACTCTCACACTCTCATAATGTGATGGGACCGACGGCTTTAGGGCCCGAAAGGGAACACACATCAATCTCTCAGCTGCCACTGAGAATCTTCGATTGAAAAATTCAACCAATACGATCAACGAGTCAAACTGTATTGACAATTCTGTACTATAGAAACACGTTAAACCGTCGCGTCGGTCCTCCGCAAGAAAGCCCTACAATCGTATCGGATTGGCGGCCTATCGGATTATGCGAGTGCGAAAATTTAATGCAACCGCATTCACGCACACACCGTTAAGAATAGCCGGCATAGCCTAAATTGGTTATATATTTCAATACTTTATTCCCGTAAAATAGGATTACAGCAATATTGTAAGCACCGCTTCATTTGGCGGTAGAATAATTGATAATTGGTGGAATTCCACCCAAATGACCTATAAAAATTCACTGGTAAAAAAATAATCTAATTACTTCTTGATGATCGACCTTATTCACTCATGGCATCATTTATTGCCATGTATTATAGCAATAAATGATTTATATATAATCGATAACCAATCCGAAGCGACCGCTTCTCGACTTAATTCTTTAATTGTCTTAATCTTATAAATCATTTATATATACATTTATTATTAGCTGCCTTTAACAATCCAGTAATAAATCCTATGTCGGTAGTCTTAGCTTGACTTACGGTAGTCGATTCAGAGGTGCAACCGTAACGAATGTAAGTGTGTGGGCAGGATGCAACTGATCTGATCATCTTGTAATAGAATTACCTTGTACCTGGCAATATATAAAAATGTTTTTTTTTAATTTTACTCAAAAAATACTGGCACGATATTGCTCTGTCAATTTTGAATATACATATTATTTTTTTTAACTATCGTCATGTATATTTATAAATAGATATGTATCAAATTATGATAATTGTGTTACTTTTGGAGGCAATAGAAAAGTTTAATGTACCAGTTAACAGTATAACAGTTATTGAATTTGCTATTCAAAGGGGAAATGCTGCTAGCATTCTTGCCACCATTCGCGGTCACGATTTGTACAGTAACTATTTTTAATTTTTATTTGTATTTATTTAAGTTTGAATGTAAATAGTTATTAAATTGGCAAATATTTGGATTTGACCATATATCTAGATCAGGTCTTGACAAACTGTAAGAGCATTAAATATCCCACAGCTGGGAAAAGACGTCCTAATTTACTAAAGCTTAAAGTATATTTTAACAAAACAGTTACGCGTATACTTGAAATTTATATTTAATTTGCGTCTAATTAAGATGAAATAAACAATGACTATTCGTCGTATAAAAGATTCTCCTTCGTAATAAAAATATTTCGTTAATTATTTAAAGTACTTTTAAGTCATTAGTGTAATAAAAATAACAAGCATACCAAGACATTTTTTTATACAGAAAATAAAAAGACAAATATACGTTGTTCGTAAAAGAGTCGATCACTTTTACTACATAAGTATAATGTGGGTGGAGGGCGCGTGCCGCTCACGCCACGACCAAGCATTATATTCATGACTTGACTCTAAACCCGTGGTCGGTTTATTTTCATACCACATTACACTCTCGTATAAATAACAATCGTAACAATTTAAAATGTATCCTTAAAGTAATAAAAACATATTTTAAGTACATATCGTAATGACTTGAAAAACGAATAGACCGCTAAAACAATAATTTCACGGTTACGACAGTTAAACTATGTGTGGACAGTGTAAACGAATAAAAACGTCATAAATATATGAAGTCGCACTGTGTCGATATGTCGCTAGACGAGACGAAACGTCCGTGAATGATATAGAGCGCGGATAGCGTGGCGTATGCTGCGCGCGCGCCGAACGGCGCCAGCGCCGGCCCGTGCTGCGTTTCGTTGACTTATAGCCCTTGTAATGTATCGCAATGCCTCTATCGCTCATGAATATTTATCGAAAAAAAATATGTTCGTATTAATATATAATGTCGTCTGTGCTCTCGTACATGCACCGACATTAAAGCTATAAATATATCACGAAGACCATTAACTCTGAATATTACAGTGTAATTATTTTATTTTTTGTAAATAAAATGAGACGGGCAGTCTAATAAGCGCATTAGGGATGCTATTAACTACATTGAAAAGTCTACAAATGTATGTAGCTCGCTGCAGGCGAGGAATTACTTATCCGACTCGATTGGATCTCTAATATTTCAAACAAGCAATATCGCACCGGGCTATTAAATGTTAATATACACTCAATTACTCCGAGTAACAACATAACGTCAGGGTTAGATCGTGAAATTTACTATCGAAATTTGGCAATGATTTAAAATAACTAAGTACGTGCGTCTAATAATAATGAATTAATTTAAAGCTGACAATTTTACGTTCATTACAATAATAATTTTAAAAAAGAAGTCTATTATTTGCTATTTGAAAGTTATTAATCTGATTCTATGATTAAATTAGCCTTGTTTGTGCTCAATTAATTTAAATATAAAATTTAAAAAAACTAAGAGGTTATAAACGAAAATGTACAATTTTTAATCTGTATCATTTGGAAGCGGTGTCGTACCCGAACTCTCAGCTTCCCGTGTCTAATAAAATACATTTCGGGTGGTCATTAAAAGAATATTTTACCGCGTTTTAAATAGTTAGATAGTCATCTGGTGAAAGTGACCTCACATTCGATTCGTTACTAGCTTATAGGAACGTCGTGAAACTAAATCCGTCGTAGGGTTTATAGACGACTATTAAAATTAAAAGTGTCGGTATATTGGTAACATTTGAATAGAATGTTGTGGGATGTGTCATATTATATCATATATTTTATAAAATATATTTGATAACTCAACTGATACATGTCTACAAGGTCGTTAATTATATTTAAAAAAATACATTTATTTTCATAATATTTATTGTATGTTACTGAGTTAGGTTAATAAAATGTATGTATAATAAAGTTACGTCAATAAAAGACACATGTCATAATGTCATGTAAGATTGTGTATAAATATTCATATGCTAATACATACATATTATATGTGTTCGCGTACGTCATTCATAAAATACCAGCTTCATTCATATAATTGTAAGCTAACACCATTTAAGAGAAACTACACACGACGTTTTGCTTTTTGTTATTACTAACATAAAAGCTGAAACAATGCACTAATGACACTGTTAAATTAGATTTAAAAGTTATAATAGTACTTAAGTATGTATGTTTTAAGCTTTATATTCTTAGTTCGTGTTATACCATTAAAATATTCCACAGCTACGTAAATAACTCTTATGATCAAATGATCAACCTTATTATAAGTCGTAACGTATTGGCAATGAAATAACATTTACCATTTCCTCATACCCAACAATAAGATAAACGAAGCGCCTAGAACTTCTAAATGAATCCAGCCAATGTAGTACCAAATAGCAAAATAATACAAATTCCTAAACAGTGTTCGCAAGCCGCGGTCGGAAGCGGACGTACATACAATTTTAATCATGGCGTACTAACGTAAAAACACATCGAATTTAAAAAGGATATTGTATTTTCAAAGTGATTTTATAATCGTGTTTCATGAAAGCTTGACTTTTTAGATTTCGAAGATATATCTACTGTATGGAAGAAGGGGAATCAATTGTAATTGATTATCGCGATAATTATCTTTGTGGATAACAGTTTTGAGGACAGAGAGAAATTGAACATCAACAAATATTTCTACAGAATCATGTAACAAAAAAAACGTTTGTTAATTAAATAATTTTTAAAATTACCACATTTCATGTACCTAGTTTTTATATCATAATTGTGTTTTTATTTATTTAATTATTTTTGTTATTTTAATTGTATTATTAATTTTTCTTTTGTTTAGTATTATAAAAACTATATTTTTATTTGTAAGGCT
Source organism: Nymphalis polychloros (assembly GCA_905220585.2). Classification (NCBI taxonomy): domain Eukaryota; kingdom Metazoa; phylum Arthropoda; class Insecta; order Lepidoptera; family Nymphalidae; genus Nymphalis; species Nymphalis polychloros. Next base: position 10,858,022 of record HG992253.1, on the reverse strand, counting down.
ATGCTTTTTCTCAATAAATTATTATTATTATTATTAATTATTCTGAAAATAAAGAGTTAAAATGTGTAATGATTATTTTATTTCATTTACTAAATGGACATTCATTTAACATTATAATAAGCCCATAAAACGTTATTATTAAGTTTAGCTGGGAGTATTTTTCATATACTGGTAACAACGCACACACTGACAACCTTGTAATTGCACTGACACACACACAAATTAACAGCTTAATTTGCCTTCACTTGTTTGTTTTACGCGCTTCGTCTATTTTTTTTTTGTCTGAGATCATTCCTTACACCGTTAATGCTCCGTAAACACTAAGATACTCTGCCCCTTGTGCTTGTAATTACACTGGCGTCCTCAACTTTACACTGAAATACATCAATATATCGTTGTATCGATTATGACAAAAAAATTAATAAAATAATTTTGATGTAGATTTCTTTTAAATAGTAATTCGAATATCACAGATTGTGAGGTTGCGATAATGTTAAATCGACAAAATATCACCAAACAAAAATGTAAAGTCGAATGTCCATTAAGAAACCATGTCTCGCGTCTTAATGAGGTCGATACGTCTTCCCGTGCATTATGAGATCAAACGGAGGGTCAAACTCATTAAATTATTAATTTACAAGCCTACCCAATTAAACGCAATTTACATAAAATCCATCGTACGCGATATTTGTACGGCTTATAACAAAATAATTTAAAATATTTAATAAAAAATAGTAACGTGTGTACTTTAGACTTTAGTTTTAAACAAAACTATTTCGAGTTATAGCTTATAACTTAAAATTGAAAATGTAAGTGTAAATAATCGAGTTAAAAATTTACTTATTCAAGTAGGCTCTTACGAGCACTTTTGGATCGTCGTTTTACAAGAAAAATTTTAATTTGTGTAATTAGTCTTTCTCAACCTTTTCTCAATAGTTAAAATACATGAATAGTTACATACAAATCATTTATTATTTATGCATGGAATCTAATCTGCATGGAAATCAAGGAACTCTTCTAAATAATTCTCGTCCATATAATCCTTTATTGAGTAATATTCCTTATCAATTAAAGCTTTTATAATGAATGATCAGATTTTAATTTACTAATTTTCAATGCTAAAAGCACTCGAGGAATGTTAAGTAATGTAGTCGACATTAACACTAATAACCTACCCTATAAGTACCCTCATTATTATGAGGTAAATTAACTGTCTATACAATTTTACATTTTTAATGGATCATATACCTGTATCATATACTCATTATCATAATACAGACGAGCCGCACTTTGACGCCAATCCTACTTCTTCCTGATTCTTGAGGCACGAAATCGCCACTCCTAACACAAGCTTTACGCTTAATTGAAGGAGTAAATAATAATATTAGATACTTATGAAAAAACGGGCATTTCTATTATTCCTTAAAAAAACATATAAATATTCGGTTGTTACAACAACTAATGGTCCGTGGACGGCTAACATATGCATACGAGAAGTAGAGTGTGGTTGCCTGCCTGCGAGGCTACGTCTGATCGGTGCAGTAATAGCCAGCCTTGTAACCCATCCATAACGAATTTCTTATTCATCGATATTAATATGACTACATGACAACCGTCCGCCGCACTACAAATGACCGGAGCCGCTCACGGCGGATTATATTTATGTGAACATCTCCTGATCTGCAATTAGTATTGCCACTATGACACGACCGCCTTATTTTACAATGTTCGACTACACGGCGATAAGCTATTAGCAATTTCCATATAAATTATACACATTATCGAGAGCTAGATGAGCCAAAAGTTCGTAATAGCTGTTGTTGCATTAAAAGATTCGCATCTAGTTAAGGAGACAACATAACATTAATAATTGTTTTAGTAAGGTTTTTAAAACTTTTATTCAACTTGCAATGTTTGTTTGTTTTGGTCAAATCTTGCAAGCTGAATTAGAACGTCTGCCTCTTATCCAGTTTACATTTTGGCTCAGTTCTGATGACAATGCATTTTTATGGTAAACATGACCTAGTTCTACACCCAGGACTGGCTCCTGACGAAGGAACTCCTCAACCGTCAACTGTATAAACATTATTTTTAAAAATAATTCTTTCGAATTATTCTCATGAAATAAGACATAACATAATTAATTACTATTCTTGAAAATTACATTATATTATTCAAGTAAATAATATTTTTATCTATCAAAGCATTATCAACCAAAAATTAAATAAAAACTTGTGATGTGTCAGAATTTCTATAATGAGTAAATTTTAAATAAATCATTGTTAATGTAAATTTTATATTTGTCGTAATCGCTACATTACAGCCTTCGCAACGTAAAGATTCGATTAAAAGAAGCCGACGAATTGAAATGAAATATAACTATACAAAATGTAGGTGTAGCTTTTGTTTAATTAAAACTAAGTATAATATAGAAAGCCTACTGTAGCTGGCAAGTACTATATAGTTCGCCGACAGATCGTGTTCGCAAACGAAGCGTGCGGCGTACCGCGCGGGGGGTCTGCGCCGCCGATCCATCACGAGCCGAAACTATACGATTATACCAATAATCGATAATCGATTATAACCAATAATCGGTAATCGATTATTAAGTGAAATTAATTTTATTGGGTAATGGCGGGTCGTGAGTGCGCGCGAGCCGTATTAGTAGCGCCGTACGGAACGACGCTCCGGTCTTCGTGACCGCCGTGAACCGCCGCGAACCGCCACTAAACACTCATAACAAGCTAATTACTATTTGTTATACAATATTTTCTTAAAGTTTAAACTGAGATAACATGTTTACTTGAAGACTGTTGAAAATCTTTGATGTTTTAAAACTTCTTTGCTAATGTTAAAAAAAAAAAAATATTATAATTCTTTACTAACATTAAAATATTCGTTATTAAATTTCAAAAGTAATTATGTGTCATATTTCGATAGAACGTGCTTATGTAGGTATCATTAAGGTAACTATTAATGATATCAACTATCGAACAAAATAGGTAATGATGGTCGCCAATGGCATTTACTTGTCTATACAGTTACGTCATTCGACAGTATTGAGATAATGGTGTTTCCATTTGAGTTTACAATTGACCTAGATCACCTATGAGCACGGCCACGAAACAATCTTTAACCATAACACAATGCACTTATGATTTGATAAAATACATGATAAATGTCTTTTCAAAGAAAACAATCAAATCATTTAACAAAGTGAAGGCGTAGAATGCACAAAACTAAGGAGCGATACGATTCATACGTTTTAGTAGTAAGTAAGCTGAAGCATCTCTTATCAAAATAAACAAATTTAAAGAGTGAACAATGATCTAGAACAGGTAAGTATCGTTACGTGTGGCCGATCTGATCGAAGACCCTTTACAAGCAACGACTTTGATTGAGTCTTTTTTTTAATACGATTATAGAACAAGACTTCTAAAATGAGCGTGTTACATATTTGTTTCTTTTGTGTCACATTTAAAATTAATCTCTTCATTACTGATTCCTGAGTTTTATATTTTTTTACAAAATGTATTACTCTTTTTTGTCTAATGTCACATAAATAGAAAACTAAAGCAAGTTTTACTATTTTTGTTTTATTTAAAAGCTTTAATATATTAATAAATTCAGTAAGTCATAGGTCGTGACATATAAAACTTAATATAATGGACAAGTCATAAAGCAAGTGGCGGCATGGCGCGCGTGTGGCCACCGTTACCGTCGCACAACAATGCCTGACTGATATAAAGAAAACATTTTTTATTTAAATTCCATTATGCACAATCATTACATAACGGTATACAGCGCATACGCCACCTTACGTATAAAAAGAAAAAACATTTTATCATTCATGTTATTTTCATTAACATAATAAAACCTTTTTGGAAATCATATATTACGAAATTAAAATAAAGTTAGTATAGTCTGTCATTTACGAATACGAATAAGTCAAATGACCTTAAGAAGACAACCGTGTAAATTGAACTCATTTATTTTTCAATAGCACGTGACCTATAAGCCGTTAGTATAACTTCAACGTATTAAACGCATGATAGATGTCGTTTGGCTATTTCTCATTTACTGCTTTTGTAACATACTGTTGTATGCCGCAATAGTGGAAACTAAGCGTCAGCAGATAATAATTAATAATATTAATGACACGAGCCCCTCATAGCTCCAGAAACATTTCATCCACTATAAATCAGCACGTTGCGCCGACGTGCTCGGTAGTGTTCCCAATTAATTAGCGACATCAATGGAGCCGACCCGATCACGAAGCTAGTAAGAAATATATTTTAATAAACAGAGCGTATTCATATAGAGAGGCTTTTAATATTTATGAAATAAAACGCAATAATGATTAACATTAATAAATAAGAATGACCAATCATATTCAAATAAATATTATTATAATTAAATAAAACTAAACTTTTTAATGTTTGATCATTAAAAATCATATATTTATTTATATAATTAAACGCTATGTTTATTTATAATGGCTCCTAATTCGAAAAGTCATTAATTTAACTTAATAATTAATCTTCACTTTAAGATATTTCTCAGTAATTATGCTTACATCATTTACCTATTTCTTCGTATAGCAGTTGTAGTACACAGCGGCTTTTATAAACTCTATTTATCATTCGCAATCAAACTCAGTCGCGGTAGCTTGATTAACTGCCTGCGTTATCGCTGGAGACTGCTAACACTTGCATACGTACATCACTCCGCTACCCATTCGTCATACCGGTTACATCTACAACACAGAGTTGAAACTCTCATCTTTTATTTTTAACATGAATTAATTTGTAACCGGTCTCGTATATAATATCACTGATCAATCTACGGTTGACAAGTTTTGTAATTACTCTAGTCTCAATATCTTCACGTGTAGCGTATGCATAGTTAATCGAGACGTCTTGTAATAGGAACGTGTAATGTAGGTAGTGGACGCGCACCTGCAATCAAAGCGAGTGGACAACGCTTTAATATTGTCGCGCGACACTATTTTATACAAGAGTGTAGTCGACCGGTCGTTCAACGATTCGCGCTGTATAATTATTGCAACAAAACTTCATAACTTCACTCCGGTTCTGCCCCTTCAAATAAGAATGAGAAATATTTCAGGCATACCTACGTTGTCGCTTAATTACACGTTGCTCGGGAACTGTTAATAGAATTTAATTGCAGTTTCGTATCAGATTTGCAATTCTCGAGCCAGCTTCGAGATTATGAGCAATTTAACAGCACATAAATCAATATAGAAATATGAATATCAAATGCCTAATAAAATCCCAATATCTTGAAATAAATGGTCTTTAGGATAATATATATAAATATATATCTATGAACGGCAAGACTGACGGATCATGGCTTAGCTTATTTAAAATATATTATATAGATTCACAGATAACAAATCTGACTAAACTTTAGCTAGCAATCATATATGATTATATCGATAGAGACATCGCAATAATGATTTAATTTAAAAAATAATAATATCAATTACGTTTTTCTCAAATTGTTACGTTATTTAAAATATACCTTTCATAATACTACTTCCCGCAAAAGCATCCTGACTACACGTATTCGAATTCTTGGCTCGCGCGACCCGTTAATGCAACACACGAGCGAGCTTGTTACGGCCATTGTGCTCTGCCGCCGATGATACATTATTTTTATAACAATAAATCGTAAGTAAAGCACCACACTGCCCCGGTGGTCTTGAACTATTCGCCACACGCTCAGACGCTCTCCCTGTGCGTCCGACTTAAAACAACTCTCATTGCCAGCTAAAACTAATTTATTTATTTATTCTTTTGTCATGAAATTAAGAATTATTAAACTAAATAATACTACATACATAGAACTTTTTTTATATTTATTTATTTATACTTTATATTGTACACCACAACAATTTTTTCTTTACAATAACTTAGACAGCCTATATAAACGTAGCATACAATTTTGGCGACCTTATCGCTACATAGCGATCTCTTCCAGGCAACCAACGGTGTAACTAATAACCCACAGGATATGAGGTAGGTGGTGCAGTAATAACAAAATAAAATAACATTATAATAATAATCTATACTAAAAACAAACTAATAAATACATGTCAATATAAATAAAAAATACACATATAATATATCTATATATAAATTATATTATCAATACATACTACAATTACAAGTATATAATATAAATACGATACTAAAAACGATAAGTCCTCAAACAACAGGAGACAAGAAAGAAAAATAATCCAAAAAAATAATAAAAATAAAAGAAAATTATTGGTGATAAGGTACTTGAGACAAAAAGTGATCATTTACAATTTTTTTAAAAATATTTATGGATTTGGCCTTCCGAATATTTAAAGGGAGGTCGATCCAGAGTTTAATAGCCTGTACTGTAAAATAATTATTACATATAGCATAGTACATACTCTTCTCACATTATGCCATCTCACGTAAATAAGTACATCGAATCAAATAGTATTACATTGTTACAGCTATCGGCAATCTACTAAAAGTTCATATATAGTTAATAAGCTACCTTATAAACTTTGCGACTAGAAGCTATGATACATATTGATAAAGTATAAATTATTAATTCTATCATATTTATTAATTATCGAACTAAAATCCAAACATCCACAGATAAATCAGCTTAGAGAGGTTTCTGCGTTTGTAGTAGTGTGTGTAAAATTCACCTCGCACTCTGGCATAAGTAACGTTAGAAGTGTCATAACATTTTGTTTATTATTATTTTCTGACTTTATAATATACATACATGTATTAAAAATGTATATTTATTTAACTGTTGACGGTGCACTACTACAAACGCAATAACGTCCTTGAGCTGATATAATTAAAATGTTATGATACATTATAATTGTTTTAAAGTTCTTATGAGTTATGTTTTGACGTCATTTCTAAAAAGTGTAAAAAGTGTTGTAATGTTTAAAACGGGGTTGACTCGCTTGACTGCTGATTACATCAAACCTAATACTAGATTTCTGCAAGTTCCTCAGTACTATCGTCATATCGTTTCACTACCGCCTCGTCGTTTCAATATGCTTATAATCCAGTTTTGATCTGACAGTGTTACAGAGAAAATATTTGTAACCTGATATATTCTTAATGGAATGATAAATATATGATATCGCTCATCGTAACGATAATCCTTGTCGCTGATGGAGATCGTAAAAAATAATAGCCTCACACAGATAGTATTTAATACTTTATTTAATTAGTGGATAGTGTCGATTCAAACGCCAACAAAGATATCAGTGATAAGTTATAAAGTTCCATTGAAGATAAATATAAGCTAACTCATTACATAGTTACCTCTTACATCTAATCGAAGAAGAGACCGTTTAAAACAAATCTGTAGAATCTGTGATAACTATATAAACTATGATCGTCAAAACAACTTAACTTACTAAAATAAACATAAAAATCAGTTACATAGTAACATATTAAACTGGTAAAGGACCCACTGCTAGCCAAAGGTCTCCTATTAAGATGGTTTGTGCCTATTGAGTCTGCTTGGATGATATAGATATGTACAAGTGAATCTGATATTTCTTCCGACAAAATTTAGGCGATTTTGGTGATTTATAACCGAATAAATTTAACCATGTAAGAACTAGTGGTTGCTTGTATAGGGTTTTCCAGTAGGGACGCTTGAACTTTGACAGCTGATTGCGGCCATGTTGTTTGAGTGACAGCTGTCAAATGCAGTGTGTTATATTCATTCCGTCCTCCCAAATCACCATGGCAGGTTACAGTGTCGAGCAGCACGTGCAAATCATAAAATTGTTTTATGAAAATGGGTCTTCAGTTCGAGCAACGTTCCGCGCACTTCGCCCGTTTTACGGTCGCGATGATCGTCCTGCCGAGTCGACTATCCGTCGATTGGTGGACAAATTCGAGTCAACCGGGTCAGTTAACAATCAGCCGGTTCCCGTGCGTCAACGTAACGCGAGATCTGCCGAGAATATCGCCGCTGTGCGCGACAGTGTCCTCGAAAACCCGCGGCAGTCAATTCCGCGTCGCGCAAAGGAACTCGGCCTTTCGCAGACGACAACTTGGCGAATTTTGCGTTGTGACTTGAGCCTGCACCCGTACAAGATCCAGCTGACCCAAGAGCTCAAGGTTAATGACCATAGACAGCGCCGTGTGTTCGCTGACTGGGCATTAGAGCAGTTGGAAGTTGACGCCGATTTTGGCAAAAAAATCATCTTCAGCGACGAGGCGCATTTTTGGATGAATGGCTATGTCAACAAGCAAAATTGCCATATTTGGGACGAGACCAATCCACACGAGGTTCACCAAGTGGCAATGCACCCGCAGAAAGTGACTGTTTGGTGCGGATTTTGGGCCGGAGGCATGATTGGTCCGTATTTTTTCGAAAACGATAATGGTGTGGCCGTCACCGTCAATGGTGAGCGATACCGGTCGATGATAACCAACTTCTTTTGGCCTGAAATCGAGAATATGGATCTGGACAACATGTGGTTTCAACAGGACGGCGCTACGTGCCACACAGCACACGCTACGATGGAAGTTCTGCACGATCAAGCGCCCTTAATGGAAAACCCTATATTTTGAATCTGGGATCTTCAGTTAATAATCACCTGCCGACCTATTAATACCAAAGTAATTACAAATCTTATTGCTACTAATAACTCATTAGTACTCATCTCTCACAAAGTTTAACAATATACCAATTTAATCATCAAAGTAGACAGCGCGAAATTTCTTAAATCTTAATTTTATTCTACAAACTGAAGAGTTTGGTAAATACATTTGTATCTATCAAACTCTTCAAAAAACACAATAAATTCGTATATAATTATTTCTATAGTAAGTTTGTTTTATTGATATACAAGCATGAATATATTAAAAGATAATAAATATAAATTTTACATCAATTTAAATTTTGGATATAATTGTAACGAATCCACTTTATCAACTAAAATCAGTATTTTAACAGATAAATAATTTTCCATCAATTCTATCGCCTTTATACGAATAAGATATTTTTTTCGATTAGTTAATAAAAAGAAGCCACTCATTCTGTGATTTGGATATAAGATATATAATTTGAAAGTATTTATTACAAAAATACACAATTAAGAAAGCCAATAACGCTGAATATTCTCTTAATCAAATGTCAGATTTAGTCAATTTTAACTTTAATGATAGAGTCAGTTGAGTTAAGCTGGTATGATTAATAACATTTGAGAGGAATAAAATTTGAATTCTAGGAATAGTATGGGTAATGTCTTGTGCGTGTGTGTATGGGACTACTGAAGCGACGCGCGCGCACGTCGCGCACGGAAGCGCTATCGCCCGCCCATCGCCGCTTGATTTACGACACGCCGTCTCACAACACATTTCTATGTCGCCGTAAAAATTTAAAAAAAAACAAACAAATCTAATCAAATCCCATGTTTACTTTATTCAAAATATCCGTCAATTGGTATTAAATTATGATTAAACATTTCAAATATTAATTATAATAATATCTATCTAGCAGGAAACATAAACAAATAAAATGAGTTCATTAAGCAGACATTGAGCAGCCTTGGGCCACGATGGACCATTACTGTGGATGACGGCGCGTGCTTACGTATATAGTTCCACTTGCGTAATTTGGCCTTTCTTTCCTCCCTCGTTCCATAGTTTACCGACGTCACAAGGGAACACAAACAAACTATTAGAGGTCACGTTTAAATGGAAACGTTTTACCCGCCGTCGCCTTTAAATAGGAAACGACACGTTTATCCAATTAGAAATTCACCATATCTTTGTGATAGTTGAAGAGGAAATTTGAGCAATCAACTTGCAGAGCGCCTCGGCGTTCCTATCACAGTTTATTCAATTGAGCTAATAATGAAGTTATGCGAGCTATGAACAATATTAAATGAGGGGACTATTAATATTGTCCGAATATTCGAAGCTAATCATTAAATTTAGCTATTCTAATATAGCATATCTATGAAAACTGAAAGGAAATATTCATCATGAGTATTAAACAGTCTGTATACTTATGTGAAACCTAGCTGGTGTTGAGCGAGCGAGGTATCAGCAATCAACATACTACATATTGATTACCTCGCTGATGTAGTGGTCAGCTTTTAAGACTGTTTATTCTGCGTTCCTTAGTTCGAACCCGGGTTGGACCAATAAAAAATATCTATCAATAATTTCTCATTACTGCGTCTTTCTCCGATCGTATTGGATTGCCATCCTATCGGGTTATGAGATTAAAGGAAAAAAGAACGCACTTATGTTTGCGCACACACTTGTGCATTATAACATCTCCTACATTTGTTAGAATGGCAGACTCGATCAGAATAAAACGGAAGTAAAAAAATCGATTTTTTATTCAATTTTTATTCAATTTACTAATATCTTCAGTAGGTATTAAAATAGTAATTATACGTATTTAAATTCTAAAAATAAGGAATTATTATCCTTTCAAAACCTAGACAAAATATATGCAAACGCAGAAAGCCTAAGAAATATGAGAGGTACATTTAAATATCTAAACACAGATTGCTCAAAAACATTGTCCGAGAACAAGTTGATACCACAAGACGAAGGACCTGGTTATTCTAATTTATTATAAGATACCATTAGGTATGACCTGCGATATTGTGAGATATAACCATTAATTTATGTTCATTTTACGAGTTTCTGCTTTTTAGTACCAGTAATATGATCTACATAAATAGCAGCATCTTTAAATTTAAAAAAAAAAGTTGTGAAAAGTAGCTTGAATAAGTAATTTACAAAATGTATATAATTTGATTTATCTTAATGATATATCATGAATATTAATCTATACTAATATATAAAGCTGAAGAGTTTGTTTGTTTGATCCGACTAATCTCAGGAACTACTGGTTCGAATTTAAAAAATATTTTTGTGTTGTATAGTCCTTTTATCGAGGAAGGTTCTAGGCTGATTTTTATTCATTATACGCGGGTGAAACCGCGGGCACAGCTAGTAGAATATAAGCATTTCCTAATTACATATTTTTTTGTAAAATATTGAATACATTAATTATTTTTGTTTTAGTATTCTTCATAAATAAAAGTGGGATCCGTAAGTGTTTTTGTAGCCCTGCTTACTGTAGCCTACCATTCTTCTCGGGTTTCAGGTTTCACCTCGTTAGCCAGCGACTGGTAGTTGGCTGCGTGCTCTTCACTCGCGTGGCTCCTTGCCTTAAATGATAACTTTATTCAAATTACTGGGTAAGCCATATGCCACAGGTATCAGGTAATGTGACTAAAATAAATGAGGATTTTCTGGTTATATGTAGTCGGGCCCGGTGTCGACACGAATCATTTCGAAGATTGACTTCTCTCCGCAGTCCATGATATTCGTCATCAACACCACGTGTCAGGTTACCTGTTGTATTGTATCTCTTATATGCTTAGGAATATATTATAAATTAACCAATTATTTTTTTAAATGTACCTTCATTATTTTTTTATTTTTTATTACATCGATAAACTATTTTATCTTTATATAAATAAAGAATGGTTTGCAACTGAAATTCGGTCAATATTTTTAGTGCTTATCCATAGAATAAACGTGTCATATTCATCAATTTTTAATGACTATTAAAAATTCATTATAACGGCAAATTTTATTGTACATTTGAAATTATTTTTTATATATGCCAATGGTATTTTCATACAATTCTAGAATAGTTTAAAGTGAAACAGTACATTAAAGTGGTCAAAAGAGGAAATGGCCTCTCACGGCACGACAGCGGCGGGCAAGTGTCGTGTGCCGCGCGCGTGGCGATTGACGCCGTGACGCGAAGTTGGCCGACCTCACTGCCTCTCTGACCTCATTCGTAAATCATTTAATCTTATTTCAAAAGAGCAGGGGCCCACCGAAAGCTATAAAATTTATCCGACGTAAGATATGTTATCCAGCCCCAGCGACCCGCTGACGGCCTCGTCGATGAAGACGTTAAGTGTGATTTACGTATATTGTATTTAATAATCAATTTTATCGTCTGTAATAATAAATCTTCCTGTATTCGAAATTGGTCATTATCTTAAAACTGCATTAACAACGCATCTTTATTTTATCAATACAATAAATAAGTATTATACGAAAAAATGTTTCATTACACTTGTCAATTTTTAATCTGTTGTTACTGTACTCGTGCACGGTGGACAAATAATATGTATTATAGCAAGTGGCCAGTGCTTATCTATCCGACGCGGACACGCTTTAACCGGCGCATACCTTAACAATATGCTACATCATGCAGCAGGCACTCCAAATTAATATATCCTGGCTCGCGCCGTGATTCCTAATATTATATTTAGACGTGACACGCGCTCGTTTGTATCAATTGGCCCCGTCTGCCGCACTGATATACGACCAACGCTACTTTAGAACAATGACGGCACAAATTGCGCGATTACCTTCTTTAAGCACCGCCCCGAGACTTGCAACGGTATCTGCCACACCGGACGTCGGAATTTATAAGACGGAAATATATCATAACTCATATAATATACAAACTCAGTGTGCGTTTATTGAGGATTTTTTTTAAGTATCATATCAAATCGCTTTCAACAATCCATGTCCAATGTATGCTTTTGTTTCAAGAACGAAACATGAAGGCATAAAATTAAAAAAAAAAGTCTGTTAGAATAATTCTATTAAAACATTAGTCGTCTAAATAACATTCAGATATCGTAAGTACTAGGTCAGTTATGTTCATACATTCTGCAATCTTGTCATACAAGCTTACAATATTGTATTATTTGTAAGACAACTCGATAACTGTAACACCGGTTTGTCTTACATTGTGTAGTGACAAAGTGACGTGGAAACAAATATGTTCTTATGTCGGTATCGATATTTTGATTAAACTCCTCTTTGAACAATAATTCGACAGATTAAACATCAATAAGTTTTCTGGTTAGAAGATATTGTCAACCTAACGACTCAAAGTTCGATAAATGAAGGCGTAAATGATTCTCGTGTCCGGTAGATACGATTACAATAGTTGTTTAATAGTTTCATGCGCGGCCGCTAAGCTGCGCACCACAAATCAGTTTAATGAGCGGATCCCCTGAAAGCCTTTTAATTTCCCATTTGGTGCGGCCACCGATATCGGCTGACGGTTATTAATATAGCGGCCGGGCCGGTCGCCAGTGGCGGCGCTCCCGACAGCCTCGATTACGTCCGACCTTACGAAGGTATCGCAGACGCTCTCCACGACTTATCTCCTGCTATTAATTACGCTTAGATATGCACCGGACAAGTTTTAATGCAACCGCTTCATTTGTTGCTGCACTAAAAGTGCCATATCGGAGACGTTATAGAAGTGATAACTTTGTGCCGATGACAGCCGATCAGTAGCCAGCGCCGGGCGTACTTCACAACGTTAAAACACAACGCTTATTACGTATCTCTCCGACCTATCCACTAGTAGATGACTGATAGCTTTCCGGTAAAACGTGCTCTATTTTACACCGATACTTATCTAAAGCTAATTCACTGACTAGTATTTTGCAAGTGTTTTTGCTGTGGTCGCCGATCGATGCAATATCATTTTCTGTTCTTAAAAGAAAATGGATTCAGATCAAGTAAAGCCGCCGGCAGCGCTAGCAAGTGGCTAATAACACCCCGCTAAGAATATTACCTGCTATTACAAATCAAACAGTACAAGTATTGCGGTCTATTCAAATTTATAAGCATACATTTATTTTACCTTCAGTGAGATTTTACAGAGATAGGGGAATTGCAGTTGGATTTTTATTTTATGTTATTTAAATGGCAATATAATGTAACGAGGATTTATTCAATCTTTATTTTTGATACATTTCAGGCACAGCTATTATTAAATTTGATATATTTTGTTTATTAATAAGGTTACATTCTAATTAAAAACTGGACTAACGCGAACTCTGATCAAGGGTAGAAAACTCATTTTGAAATAGAGCTTGGCTAAGAGCCAAACTTATCCCGTGTGACCCAAAATCTTCGGTTAAGATTCATGTAAAAACCCACTAATAAATAGCAACTAAATTTATTTATTTTCAAATGATACCTTACAAATACTTAAAAATGAAATGCTTAATATATAAAATATCCAAACAAATATCCCGACAATGCGAAAGGGTCAGATAGCAATTGCATTTGCTTGTCAAACAAGAATGAACCATTGAACGGAAACACGCGAAACATAATTGTGACTTCAGTATATCATGCAGCATAAGGAAACTTGCATCGCCTAAACTCGAGATGTAATTAATGTAAATAAACAATAAATAATATATAATATTAGGGTTAACACAATATCATAACTTGCCTTTTAATATTGAACAAATGGAATGCTGAGAATTAAATTAATGAATGATAATACTTCAGTACAGGTATACAAATACTTATATTCTTATGTGCAAAAATTTAACAATAAATTTAATTAAGGGTGGCGTTGATTTAATACCTAAGTTAAAAAACAATTATATTTATATTTTTAAGATATTTTTTAAAGATTTCCAAATAAAAAGAAATAATCGAACACAATTATAAGTAAAGCCAACATAACGGCTTAGATTAATTACTAGAAATATTTTTATTTAAAATTCAAACAAATTTTTTAACATCATTTTATTTTCATCTAACATTGTCACTCACGCTATAAAAGAGTATCTACGATATGATTGCAGGTTATTTCAAAAGTTGGCACAACTCATATATATCACTGTCAAAAAGTAGTTTCATGTGTGGTAATTACGTCTTTGAAGACAAAACAGACCACACATGAAATAATGAAGCAATACATACACATATTTTTAATATCAATATTTAACTAAATAAAGTTACTTTGAACAAAAATAAAATTAGCAATATCATGAAGTTACAATATTTTTTAAATTTAAATTTAATTGGCCTAAAGCCTATATATACTTCGTTTCAAGCCGAAAAAGACTTTTCAGGGAGCACTAAAGAAGATACTGATGGATATAACTTTGTGTAGATCTTATTTTCTACTGGTAATATTAGAAAAAAAGAGATGTTTTATTTTTAAATAATTAATAATTTTACATTTTGCTATTTTATTCGTAACTCATAATTAATTCTTTTTATTAATATATTTTATTTACCATAGTTTATAATTTTAGATTTTATAATTTCGACAATGACAAATCACTTACCACGATTATAATCGTATTTGAACATTACACTATAAAATAATTGCAGATAGATTTTTAAAAGTGTACCTTCGTTATCGTACTTGTCAATGCAACCTCATAGAATATTTGTAATACATAAATCCCATTGTATCAATATATATTAATGAATAGTTTTACCGAGAAACCGCATTGTTTTTTCTGTGCGATACTGAAACAGTAGGACTTGAACTGAACGGTGGTACTCACAATATTTGTCGAGCTCCTGACCATTCTATGGCTTGTTACCACTAAGTATTTGCACAGAACAACCTAGCAGTCTTCTACGTGAGAGGTAGCAAGCAAAACCTTAATATGACAGCAAACACAGATGTACAACACACACATATTGAGAGTACTCTCAATTATTTCCCTCGTGGCCTGATAAGAGCACACAACTGTAAAAAAGAACAGACATCGGACTCATCATTATATCAGAGATTTTAGATATATGATACGCCAACTTTTTAATTCCTAATTTCTCGACAAAACCACCCAATAACTTGTATATGTTATTGGGTATTTTTGTATAGCCAAACTCGGAATCCGAACAGACTAACCACTATATAAACGAGGCAGTAAAATATATCGGTCACGTCAGCAGTCAAATTACAATTATTTATTATATTCTATGCAATACTTACTTCTTGAATAAGATTAGGTTTGTGTTCATAACTCAACCAGTGAAAGCAGATTTACGTCTGAAAATATTCGTCAGTTTATATCAATGTCAGTGGACCGTTATATCAAGCATCATAATTCACTTTATCGTGGAGGCTAAACCGGTCCTCTAAAATGATTGTATACAATCCTAAAGGAACGAAGTCCAACGGTCTAACTTCTGCTTGCGACAAGTAACCCGCCCCGACTTCGCACGAATACTCTAACAAGTTAAACAATACATCATTAGACGGTTAGACGGATAGATACTCTTTTATTGTACACACATGAAGGAAATACAAAAATACTTATCGCAATACATACTCGTACGATAAAGCATTGTTGCTTTATCTTCCGATCAAGTTATAGATATAGGAGTTCATACAAACACACTACGTATAAATGCACACAACATCATTCATATATATAATATAATAAAATCTTGGTACCATCATTCACACGAGGGAATCTAATCCCAAACTAAGCAGAGCTCTTACTATGGAAACCAGACAACTGATATACTACATATACTAGACTCAAGTCAAAAAGATGTGTTGTGTCATGCACACAAATGTCTGTCCTCGGTCTAGCTACTTACCACCCATTCCTCACATATTCGACTGCCCAACAGCCATACTAGGTAATCGATTTAAAAGGTGAGTGAGTCAGTCTAATTACTAGCAAAGGGACCATATCATCTTAGTGCCCAAGGTTGGTGGCGCTTTGGCAATGTAGGTGATTGTTAATATTTCTTACAGTGCCATTGTCTATGAACGGTGGGGACCGTTGGCACATTTGAAGACTGCCAACGTCAAATGTCAATAAAATACGTACACAAAAAATAATGTACATATATAAAAAAACCTGTAAATTGAGATAATGGATTATTGGTAGTTTATAAGAGACAATGTTTAATACCAGTCACCACACTGACGCCACAACTTTTCCACCCGTACCTATAGTTACGGTAGTTATGATATGGAACTTTCATATTATTATATCTTATACTTTCAGAACGAAGAAGAGAATATGAAATATATTTACAAGTGCTGCAAAAATTTAGTTTACGAATTTTCACTAACTATTTAAATGCGTGATCTAGTCACTCGAAATTTATTTATACTTAACAAAACAGATAACATATTCATTTTAAACGTTTTCTGTAATAAAAAAAGACGTTGATGCTTATACTTTGCAATTTAGATTAGTACATTCGGAGATACAGCAACATATTAGAGCAAACGCATGACAGAAATGATTTGGGACGTGTTGTAAGATAATTTAGCAATATGAGTATAGGATTCGCTTGACTCAAATCTGATTTTATCTATTGTAAGATTTGTATATATACATATATGTATTACTCATTTATTTAAAAGAGTTGCATCGGTATAACACTGGTTACCAATTTATCCTTGCGCGGGACAAGTCGAGACAAGTAGAACTATACAAAATTAAAATAATATCAGTTCATAACGTACCGTAGAATATTTGCATTTGTAAGGTAGTTTCAAATAAAAAAGATGGGAAATTTTATCCTCTACAAAAAAGATTTCTAGTATTTTTAAAGTAAAACTCACCGTTTCCGAGATATTTGCAAAAATACATTTTTCAAGATGGCGGCTAACGCTCGCGGTCTGGGATAACAAAATCTCGGTTTTATACTTAGGGGGTACCATAATCCAATCGAAATATCGAGTAGCTGGATTTTATGCAGATCGAAAGCATTTTTGGTGCTTAAATTCCTGGACGATACTCAAAGTCGAAATAATTAAGTTGGATTTAATCTGAATGGTCATTGGTCAGTGGCAATTAATGACGTAATAGGTGGCCAATGGCGTAGATTAATGCTGAATTAGTTAATTTGATTTTGATCAACGTTTTAGAAACTAGTGATTTAGGTCGTACATCTAAAGAGTTCACATTGCATTTTTTTTATTTAATTGTAACACGATGATATTATTTGTACATAAACGTTTTCCAAAGATAAAAATGGCTACGCGTATATTAAAATCTAGATTTCCACTTATATAGCTGTTTGGGTCCAGCCTAAGGAATCAGATTTATAAATGAAACAAATAAATAATAATAACAAATCAATACTTTCCTCAATTAATAGCCTCTAGAGTACCAGCGAAAGCCATGACGACATTCTATATACCTAGTCAGTTTTCAATTCAGTCAGTCAATTTAAGGTTGAAATTATAAATTTACTAGATACAGATGTCAAAATAAAATGTTATTTATATAGAAACTATTTATCATAATATAAATATAAATTAAACATCAATAGTATATAATATTATCGCAGTAAATTTAGCAAAACTTGTAATATCATATTTAATTAAGTAAACCATATCTTTGCCATTTCGCTAGCTCTAATCTGTTTTCGATTTCAACAGCACAATGAAGAAAAGCTTATCTCGAATGTAAAATGATTTATTTTATTGCGCTCAAGTAATATTTTAAACTGGGTAATAAACAAACGACCGGGTAAAGTCAGTAACTTAATTATTATTCAACCAAAGCCCAAATTAAATCGAATTTATTGACAATTGACATATTATGTATAATTCATTCGCAAAAATCAGGTCAAATTGAAATTATCGTAAAAATATTTATTAAGTAAATAGCTTAGTACCAAAACGATATAACTGAGTAAAAAGTAATACGTAATTAACGATTTAAAATTAATTTTCATAAGATACCGTAGGGTTTAGCGATCTTATATATGGCCTAACATTTGCGATATCGCATATTCTTTGTGGGTACCAATTTTCATCAAGATTGATCAAGCCGTTCTTGAGTTATAAGAAGACATACAGACAGACAGACAGACAGACAGACAGACAGACAGACAGACAGACAGACAAAAATAGTATAATGTGAATCACTGCATCATAAAACGATGATTTATCACAAAATTAGGTGAAAAAAGATGTACACACAGAACCAATAGATGTATATAGTAGTATAGATATAAATAGATTTAACAATTGAAAAGAGAAGAAAGAAGTTTTTTCATCTGCCTATTTTAAAGTGTCTTAGTAACGCGTTAGACCATATGGAAATATATTTTTTATATTTGTCTTCTACATACATATAAGTTACCTTTCAAAAACTTGGTCATCAATGCACATTTGTTGTTAAAAATAATATAATTACTAAGTTAAAGAACAAAATTAGTATTTATAGTAAATATAGATAACATAAAAAATTGTTTTTTTTTTGCATCGATTTGCGGACGAGCCTTTGTGCCACCTGATGGTAAGTGGTCACCAACGCCCATAGACATTAGCATTGTAAAAAATATTAACCATCGCTTACATCGCCAATGCGCCACCAACCTTGAGAACTAAGATGTTATGTCCCTTGTGCCTGTAATTACACTGGCTCACTCACCCTTCAAACCAGAACACAACAATACAAAACATATGTGTAAGAATATCAAATGTACCGATTTTAAATATAAAAAGGTTTTCAAAACTATCTCATTAAGAGAGTAGCATCCGTAAGGTTTTATAGATCGTATCTGAGGACATTATAAGCGTGATGAGCAGTCAGCAGACGCTTTATCTAGTGACAGCGCTGAAACCAGAGACGAGGTACCCGCAGGGCTGTCAAGTGACTTCCTTAAATATTAACCTAAAATTAAAAAAAAAAACATTATAAACTGTAAGTTATATATACGAAAATACCTTTTTAAATATAAGGTACGCATTCCATTGATTTACTTATGAATTTATATCAATACCCGTGCCTCAGTGTGAGATATTTTTTTTCTGTTCTTGAAAAACTACGGCAACCCTGGATACCAGCGCTTCTTGTTGCCATAACTCAACTCGATAACACGTCTAGCGCCTCGCGGAACTGTTAACAACAAATAACACAGATAACGAAACGGCCACCTAAACGACCATATCTGACATTCGATAATATTTAATAATTATTTACATGTATTTATCTGATAGAAATGTGCGCGTGCGGCGGCTGGTGTCAACATTTTGTCGAGCCTTTTAAAAAAGAAACGGTATGGTGACATCGTCGATTTTTAATACAGATAAAAAATTGTTTTATAATAAGAATCCAAATACATCGAAAACATTTCTTTATATTTATTTATCTGCCAATACTCCTCAAGTTTATTTATTTATTTATTTTAAGGAAAACAGTAATAAAATACACAAAACAATTAACACATTACCAAAAAAAAAAACCAATCAAGTCTTCACAATTAAGTAAATCAAAATCAATTCATAGCAGATTGTTAGGATAGTAGCAACTAAAATAATAATAATAAAAAATAAGAATTACAATTAATAAAAAAATAACAATTACTATTAAAAAAAAAAAAAACAATTAAAATAAATGGATTAAATTAAAATTTTATAAAATACGACCAACATAATAAAATTAAAATTATTCGGTAAGTAATTTTTTAAACTGAAATTTAATATTACATTTCATTTCTTTTAATGACAAAAGAAATAAATCAAAATCATTAAATTTATTGTTGCGAATTATACATGATCTCTAAAGAAAGCTGTTACGTACATACTTAGACTTGGTTTTGGGAACATCGAACAAAAATTTTTTACGTGTTTGCACGCGAGGACATCTTATAAATATATTACTAAGTAAAAATGGAGATTCAATATGATTATTTAATAATTTAAAAAGAAAGAATTCATCCTTAATCATACGACGTTCTTTTAATGTCAAAATATTAAGATTTTGAGGATTATCATGAGTATCATTATTCTTCGTTAAAAGATATTTAAGAAATTTATTTTGTATCCTCTCGATTTTATCTTTATTTTTTAAGTTAATCGTAAATATGTAATACTTTTACATCATTTACCGCAACTTACGGTCGTGCGAAAATTGCATTAATTTCGATTCAGTAGTTCACGTTCCCTAAGTATACGATGTGGAAACGATAATGCACAATTATGTCAACAAAATTTATAACTATTCGATTATTAACTAATTTAATAATTTAACGAAAATATAGCAATCAATGTTTTATTCCTATATCAGAAGATAATGCCTAACTTCTTAAAACATTATTTTATATTGTAATACATAAAAAAATCGATCACGGAGCTCCGCACTACAAACTTCCCATTAGGAAGTAATGAATAATAGTAAACATTATAATTTATTAATAGGTAAATAAGTGGAATATTGATAATAATTTATGTTCACATATTTTTCGTATTATTTTTTATTAAATAGATACGTATTAATATGAAGTTTTTTTTATAAACCATACAATTTATTCTACTTTTCCTTTGAATAATTTGCTGTTGCACATTCTTCTATATATCTGTGTTCTCTTCTTCCTCGATACTCCTTCGTTGATATCATCCCCATTTTTGATATATATCAATCATACATCTATTTTTTTTTTCTACGAAATCTTAATCATTTACTAGTTACGTAACGTCAAGTTAAACTAGTCTCACTTCGATATCATTATTTGTTTTCGAGATATTGGAAAGAAACTGACAATAAACATACATACACACATCTTCTAAACACCCTAGAGCCTAGACAGCATAGTATTTTAGTTTTTAAAGTGAGTGGGTGAATATCTAGGTAAGTTGCCAATTGAATACTCAATAGCAGTTAAGTCATACACCTATATATCTGTACATCAAAACAATTGCTTATACGAGAAAAAAAATTATTACCAAAATCTTCATAGATAAAGTAATAAAAAATATTTGATCTTTACGCATACAGTTCGTGAAAATATTGGACTTCATGGAGATGCATCTGAATATTGTTGCACATTTTCACTAAGTTAATTAGGTGTAAATAAGCAAAACATCCATATTTTTATCTCTATTTCCAATGTCCACGTAAAAATGTATAGGCAACTTATATAAAAGAAATATAACACAGGGTAACCTTGAGAACTGTTTAATAAATATAAACATGAAAGTTTATTGCAAATGGCGTCTACTAACAAAGGATCGACATCGTCTCAGCGACGCGACATCAGACATCTAAAGCTTCTTACATAAAAAGTGCGACACATATCCGAAAAATATTATACCGGCCTTGACTAGATTTTATATACGTAATAACTCTATGATAAAGCCATGTCTGTAGATAAGAGAACTTCATCGAACTGTTTGCGTGTTCAAACCACACAGTTTCATGTACTTTATTTGGGCTTATAATTGATCACGTGCTCTTGTGCATATGAAAACATCGTAAGGAATCTTGCAGTTATCGGATGAAATAATACAATTTGTATTCCATCACCCGCATTGGAGCAACGTGGTGGAATAGGCTCCAAACCTTTTAATCCAGAGCTTTTTGTAGATATTTTCAGGATTAACTTTTGCGTTGTTACATAAATTTTTGTTTATAGATCAAGTAATTGATTACATATACAGACACATATACAGTGAGCAAAATCATATTACTTTGAACGTTGTCGCTTCATCTGTATGTATGTCTTTGGGCATATTAACGAGAAACCATTAAATGGATTGCATGAAACTCGCTTGAAAATATAAAGAAATTAAGTTTATACCCTAAGCATAGCAGCTTTCTTTCCATTAGCACGTTCACGCTGAAAACTGTGAATGTTATATAACTTTATAGTTAGCACTAAACATTCGCCTTCGAGCCTTCGCCTAATCATAATTGAATATGAAACTGGACAATGGTGAAATAAAGGAAAGCAAAGCCGCCTTAAAGTAATAAAAATACAATTACTTAGTCCTTTTCATAACAATCGTATGTCCTACATAAGCTGTGCTTTTCAACCCGTTAGACAGAATATTGACTTTTATATACATTAACACACAATATTATTTTTTATAAAAACAATATATTATTTTCAAATTTATGTTATTTTCACATAAATGCTTGGATTATATTCTTTGTTTAAATAAACCTATTGTATTATAATTCGATGAATTTAATATGAAAGTATATGAATTATATTTGTTTTGCGACCACGACTTTGGACTTTACTTACTCTACCTCTATAACTATTTACTCATATCACCCCACCCAATGTCTATCCATCTTTTTGTTTACCATAGCAATCTTTCTTAATATTACCTTTATGAGAATACAAAAAACTATCGTGTGTATTGTGACGCTTAAGATTTCACGGTCATTCCTTAATTATATATATAGTAATATCGCTTATAGTGTTGCATTTTTATATTAAAAAAATAAGGAGATATTAAATTCAAACAGTCAGGTTTGCCACTCAACTCGGTTCCACTTATTGTCATAAATAACTTTGTCAATCTGCTAACTTAATAGCATAATTTATCCGTCTCAGGACAACATAACGAGCAATGCCGATAATAAACCAGAAAAGCCATGAGGTGATAATAGCTGTCCGTAAATAATGATTCCTGATTGCCGGTCCACACCACAGCGGGCAGGTCGCGGGCCGCTAAAACATAGTACCGTTGCTGCGTCCCTGGGAAGGTTTAGTTTGTAATGTTACCTGATAATAGAACTCTTCCTGTGTTTTGTCCAGGAACGATCTGACCTCGCGGGTTGTTCATGTCTTTTATACAGTAGAATGCAATAGGAGTCTAATTAACGCCAGTGCACGGACACGGCCGGCTCCGAGGATGTTCCGATTAGAGCGGCTCGCCTGTTAAGGAGAAACAATCACATCTCCAACAAGGAATACGCGAGATTAGCTACTTCCCAGCCTTACTATTCATCCTTGTAATTGGAGTATTCGATGTAACGAGTAGACATTGTTTTACGAATTTTAATTACATTTTTAAGCGAACATATATTATATTACTATTTAGGCATATAATTTTCATTCTAATATTGACCTTTACTGCTATTTGATTTAATGGTGTGCAGTATGGATAATTCTTTAGTCGCATGCATTCGCATGTCGAAGAGGCAACGTGACAGGATGATCTGAAGTAGGTACGCGCGAACTAAGTACACGGGTGCGGTGTCGATATGTTTCCTGATAACCAGCGCACCATTTATTCACGGTGCAATAAATTCAAATTACCGGATTAACAATACTCCGGATAGCATCTCCCAGCGATCCCTGCAAGTCGCCGATATTGACGACGCTGCAAATGCGTTTGTATAAAGCTGGTTAAATCAAATAAAGCGTACATTCACTATTAATATTGACATCAGATAGCCTACAGTTATTTCTGGAAACAGTAGTCTCCATGAAATAAATTCAAATTTAAAATACTTTATTCAATATTGAAGTATTACACTTTCTTATTGATTGTCAAAGTAGAAACTACGAAAACTGAACTACGAGAAATGAAATCTGTCTGAATCCAAACTTTATTTTTTCTTATAGATATCGATTTTATTCACAGCTATTAAAAAACAAGCAGAAAGTGTCCTTAATTTTGTTTTATTTTGACGAAACTCCCACAAATTAAATTAAATTAGCCACTTGTACGTCTTATAAGTTTTCAATTGATTCTATTTCTGCAATAGATAATTACAGATCTATATATAAAATTCTTTAAGGGAATTTAATGAAATATTAAACGTATATAAAACTGTTAAGCTGTTTTATATTCGTATTACATTAATAAATTGCTATCAATAAACGTCGCGCCTAGTAAAGCATGGCAGTAAAGGCTCATGAGCGTTGTATCGGCCGCGAAGTGGACGCGATATAGCGCAATGAAATCCTACACCACGACGAATCGAATGCTGTCCTGTCGGGTTTGAAATTTCTGCAATATTTCGCCCTTTTCACGCAGATATCCTCGGCCCATGTCTAAACCGCCGGACATGAAACACAATATCTCCGAGTGCACTCCATAATTTATACGCACCGCACTAGCTTCGATGCGGTTTATGTATTAGTCAGGGTGTAATCTTAGATCATTGTCTATCATATCGGTAAAACGCACCGAAAATACAACTTGTTGTTGTGTAGATGAGAGTGGCTTATCGACCGCGCTATGCGTAATTACCGCTGCGCAAGCGTCGCATTCCTGTGGCGAACGCGGCGTCGCGCCCGTTTACCTAAATAGATTCAAATGAATGCGTGCGATTAGTGAAGGCACTCGGGCGCGCGACCGCATCTGCGTACATCACCAACGGCCGCGCGAGCGTCGTCGCCGGAACTGGTTTCATGTGTTACTGCGTTTAATTGGGAGCGGACGACAGGCTCTGTCATTGCACTCGATCACAAGTCAAACGATTACAACATTTTTATTAATCGTATCATCCGTTGATAAGTTTTTATTTACTTTTTGCTTAATAGACACACGATACGTATTAATGTCGTTATATTAATTAGAAATATGTCATCATCGTTATAATGTAACTATTCAGCAGTCTAACCATCAATTAAAAATACGATTTTAAGTATTATTTCATTAGAATAAATAATTGATCTTATCAGATAAATGTTTTGTGGTTTATTTTACATTTACAAAAGTCATGTTAAGATATCATAGAAATTCAAATTTCGAGATTATTCGTAACTAAAAATATTCAAACACTTCATGATTCTGGCAAAGCTCCAAAGTAAACGCAAATAGGTGTTTAATATACCCAACACGAATATCAGTTTAAAAAATATTCTAAAAAACAAAAGCAAAACAACATCTAATTATTATCATCAAGGTTATGTCTTTCTCCACCTAATTCTAAAAAAAATCATTACATTTTTATGTGACCCTGCTTTAAATAGATACGGTTTCATTATTCAAATATATAATGTAATTAGAATGATTAACCTTTGACAATGATCTGATTCATTGCCAATGCCAGAAAAACATATAATAAGTCATAATTTTCCGAATTTTTCATTTACGTGAAAAATTCAAAAGCCATAGAGAATCCTTACGAAAGGCCAAAAGAGAAAATTTAATGGGCGGTATTAGTGTGGGACATCTGTAATAAAATCCCTTGAGAAGGAAACGTGGGTACAAGCTCAGAGCAATTATTACTTATCTTATAAAAAATGTGATTGACGCAGGATCAGACGAATTCGTTCCCACTCGTTAAGAAAATGATTTCGTTCTCTTCATAGGAAAAATAACATTAATATATCAAAAACTAATAACATATTTGTTTTGCTTATAAGTATATAGTAGCATTATAATTGTTTAAATGTAGCTATTGTTAGTTCCATTTAATATTGCAATATATATAGAATATTTAGTTTAATGATAATATATATCAAAAGTAATTTAATCAACTGATGGAAATTAAACACTTGATCCGTAACTTTTTTTTTATTTTTTTTTATTGCATAGGTAGGCGGACGAGCATATGGGCCACCTGATGGCAAGTGGTCACCAACGCCCATAGACATTGGCATTGTAAGAGATGTTAACCATAGCTTACATCATCGCCAATGCGCCAACAACCTTGGGAACTAAGATGTTATGTCCCTTGTGCCTGTAATTACACTGGCTCACTCACCCTTCAAACCGGAACACAACAATAGCAAGTACTGCTGTTTTGCGGTAGATTATCTGATGAGTGGGTGGTACCTACCCAGACGAGCTTGCACAAAGCTCTACCACCAAGTAAAACATCTTTTTTCGTGAAATTTGCAATAATGCTAACTATAATGGCACCTAATGTTACAGCAAAGATTATGCAGCAGATATAAGAACAATGATATTTAAATATTAACCACCATAGCTTATATTCTATGAATGAAAACTAACAAGCTTGACTTTAAAAATGATATAAACTATGCTAATTAAATATTTTAATAATAATTATTATATTGTACATGGTTT
Organism: Nymphalis polychloros; assembly: GCA_905220585.2. Taxonomy (NCBI): domain Eukaryota; kingdom Metazoa; phylum Arthropoda; class Insecta; order Lepidoptera; family Nymphalidae; genus Nymphalis; species Nymphalis polychloros. Next base: position 10,831,385 of record HG992253.1, on the reverse strand, counting down.
GTTATTATAATATAATAGTAAAGTTCAAACGCTAAGTAGCGTGGTAGTACTTCATTATCGCCAGACAATATTCATTTCTTATTATGCTTATTATAGAATTCTGAAATTAGACTACGCTTCGAATTTTAAATTTCCATTTTCATAAAAGAAAATGTAATTCCTCAGCTTAGAAAAACCTATTCGGAAAATATTCGGATTTTTAATTTTTAATCTTTATAACTAATGATGAACATCAGTGATTCGAAATTTTGATTTCCAACCCTCAATTAATAATATGGAGTTTTTAACATGATATGTTATAGAAATAGAAAGTAGTAAAATTTATTTATGTGTTCGTGAACAGATATTCGTTTTTATTCAATGAGTTCAGCTTCAGGTGATGTATACACCGTGTCAAAGCAATAGTCCTTTTAATGGAAACCGACTACTCTCGTTCGTGAAACTTTGTCTTGACGAAACATAATAACATGATATTCATGTTATAAATGCGATCCTCATACAATGGAATGACCTGTCGTCGCTTTGACGTTAAATAACAACTTTCATTGCTAAGGCGGTGTTTAGTTACACTCTAATGGGTTGCCAATGTAAAAAATATCAAATTTTATTACATTATCGTTTTAACATTTTTATTGAGAATGCGTTTAAATAGTTTTTATATTACAGATATATTCAACATAAACTGAAAAAGTAAATTTGTTGGAATAAAACATAAACCGTTTAGAAGGTAGGTGCCTATTTAAATTGACTGGAATAATACTTGAACATCAAACTGGATATCTCTGATTCCCTTTACATGTACATAATATGTATCTGTTTTGTTGTTATTATGAACTAACTACTTCGCAGAATTTACAATGTATAAAGGCTGTACTATTATAGAGAACTATTACATTAAATTGAATTACGACACAGTCTTGGTCTAAGGACCGATAGTCTGAGCGTCTCTCACATTATTTATTGGCATATAATGGCTTCTAATGGGCGCTATTCAATCCGCCACCTGGACATCTTTTATCTTCAGCAGATCCGCGAGAGGGCGTGTCTAGCGTTCGATGCATGTGAATATTCATAAGTCATAACACAGCCAAGGTTTCGATTCACAGGATCATTTAATTGATACCCGGTCTGCATAGCAGACGACCGTACGTACAGACAAATCGTAATTGCTCGTTAGGCCTCGATACTCGATTGTTACTCGACAAAAATAAAAGTATCGTAACATGCAAACATTGAGACGAGAATTTTAAAGGATCCTCGCGAAACGATCGGCCCGTGCGGTTATTATTTTAAAACAAACGAACCTTCGTCTCGCGATCGCAACGCAATTTGAAATATATCAAAGTAAACTTTATTTTCTGTGCTTGATTCAGGGTCGATGATGATATCTACGAAAGTGAGCAACAAATAAGTACATATTCGAATTTATTTAGACCTTTCGTCGATAACACGTAGTACTCTGGTTCTTTTATTTGCACAACACGACGGACGCAAGTGCAATTTATTGATACTGTGTTCGATAACCAGTAGGTGCGTCCCACGCGGCGCGCGCGCAGAACACAATGATCACGAGCGCGCGCGCACCGTCGTGCGTTTACAAGTATTGCGCCCCTCGGAAGGAATTGTGTTGCGGACCTATGCTAAATACACTCCATAAATAGTGAAGGTTATGGTGTCGTAAAAACAAAGTCAAGCTGCGCGGACAGCATCGTCGGCTATAAAGAACAAGTGTCATCGCGCCTCGTCCTCGTACTTCGTTATTTCGTTCATTGTCACAGTTGATGTTAACTAGATCCCAACATATGTATTATATATGTATCTAGGCTTACATACGTCAAAGTTTGATGCTATATAGATACTAAAATAATAAAAAGCTCATCAGCTAATGCACTTTTAAATCTTTGACTTTAACGAATTATGCGAAATCAATGCGACATCTTAAAGCTGTAAAGCGAATAATTAATATGACAATTAATAGTGCATTTTTAAATATAATAGATATATATAGATATATATCTTACTTAAGATTCAAATTACTTATATTTCGATTATATTAATAATAATCTCAGGTCAAAATACTCATTTAACTAAGCTATAAAACGTATCAGAAAAAAATGGCAGAAGCGTTTCATTTGAAAACGTTACATATAATGCACTCAAATCGTCTCTTAAATGTAATTTAACGCACCCAAAGAAATTACATGTCAAAAATGAAACAATGATGACCAAGAGCATTAAATCCTTCCAGAAGCAACGTATATGTTCTATAATAATAATGCGTAATTTTTTATCATTGCCCATTAAATATCGCATATTACTTAAAGATAAGAATAAAATTATAACAGTACAGTAACAGCCTGTGAATGTCCCACTGCTGGGCTAAGGCCTCTTCTCCTCTATTGAGAAGAAGGTTTTGCAGCTTATTCCACCACGCTGCTCCAATGCGGATTGGTGGAATACACATATGACAGAATTAAAAATCATGATCAGAATAAAATTGGTGTCCAGCTCTCCTCGGGGTGTCCAGCTCTCCTCGGTAAGTCGTAAATTCGTCTTGAGTTGAATTCCATTACGGTCGTATTCACCGTGTGGTCATACGACCATGGTGGAAACTTTAATGACTTTGACCAACACAAAATTATAAGCGAAGGATAAATGACAAGACTTTTTTATTTATGGTATAGGAGGGTGGACGAGCATTTGGGACACCTGATGGTAAGTGGTCACCAACGCCCATAGACAATGGCGTAGTAAGAAACTTTAACCATCGCTTTCATCGCCAATGCGCCACCAACCTTCGGAACTAAGATGCTATGACCCTCGTCCCTGTAATTACACTGGCTCACTCTGACTTCAAACCGGAACACAACAATACCAAGTACTGCTGTTTTGCAGTAGAATATCTGATGAGTGGGTGGTACATACCCCGAGTAAATATACGTTTCGAATCCATGGTAGCTTAGGTTAAGAATAAACTTAAATAAATTATATTTAAATTTCTACGCCGTTCGGCACGATCACGATAGTGATGACGCCTTCCTTACCGTATCAAACCACGTCCGCCACTCTCAACGAAATCTAGGCAACAAGTGTATGTGCAAACACAGGTGTTCCCTTTATACTAATATTCGAAATCTACCGAAATAATTCAGGCACGAAATCGACTGCTTTATGCGCTTTCCGAATACATCACGAAATGTACTGTCATCTTTCAAACTCCGGTCTGTTACTCTTTATTTCTTAATTATAAGCCTCTGAAATAGACCAACGACGTACTTGTTTTTTTGACTTTTTTGAGAACCACGTAAATTGAATTCTGAACCCTTCTGATTTAGATAAACAAGAGACAAGCCATTAAATATATGGACAAAAAACTTTAATACTTACAACCCATTGCAAGAAAATCTATTGTTTCGTAACAACATATTTATAAAGTAAAATGATCGTAAATTAATAAATAAATTTAATTTACATACTCGTAAACAACTGAAAACACTGACATAATTGAAAATCATCCAAATATTGATGAGATGATTTCGTTATGACTTAATTAATGACTCATCGACGTGTCAAGACAACTCTAAGACATGCCACAGACAAATAGAAAAAAAATATTGTAAAACTTATAAAAAAAGAAACTAAAATTATTATTTATTAAATAAAAAAGAGAAACTGTTTTTTTTTTTTAAATAATTATTTAATTGTTAAGCTTATACTATATTATAATTTTTTGTTAAAAAAAACGCGTCGATTCAAACCTATGTCACACACCTATGTAGATGTAGAAAAACAGTTTTTATATTGAATTTTATCAGTAAATATATTTTGGATTTCGTTCAGAATGTTCTCACAGTATTCTCGCACAATTCAAGTTACTTGGCCAAGAGCTTTGCTCCCATGCACAGTCAAAAATTATTACAATTAAAAATGCGCTCATTAAAAAATGACTTTCTATATGCCTTTTACATAGAAATAATTAAATAAATAACAAATAAAAATTTATTCATTTCTTTGCTTCATTGGAAAATGTATAATATAAAAATTGAGAAAAAGAGTAAAAGGAAACCGTCTACACAGGGAGTCGAACCCACGACCATCGAATTTCTAGTCTCAGCTTAAATAGCTTATACGGTGCGCAACATTATTATTTTCTATACGCTTGGCCATCTGGAGTTCCCACTTCGGGTACTTTCATTTCTAGCCAAGCCCTGCAAGTGCTATGAATTTGAGTGAAATCGGCGATGACGAGTAGGGAATGCCTCCTTGTAAGAATAATTTCATTTGATTTGACAATTAAAGGATACAAGCATCGAAAAAACCTTTAATCATAAGTCTAATTTTAACAGTTCACGAGTTAGATACAAAGTGAGTACTGAATAGAATTGCTGTTTTAAAAATAAAGAACCAATTATAAGTTCCAAAAATTCTCTCTGAACGGAGAAGAGGCTTTCGCCCATCTGTGGGAAATTTACGGGATGTTAATTTACTTAACATTTAAATTGTAAAAAACATGTAAAAGATTGTATTTAATATTCATAGCACCATGGGTTACTTTTACATTCGATTAGAATGAAATTTAATATGTATTTAAGCGTGTTCATCTGTGTGCACGCACACTATAGCAATATTAAGCTGCAGTAGATCGTTGCATCGGGGACTCAGCATGTTTATATTGCTGAGGTTACTTAAATGTAAATGATACCGTAAGTTGTTTTCTAATGTGTCGCTTCGCAGTAGGTGTTTGTACTAATAATCATATTAAACGCCTGTTTTGACCTTTCTTTACTTTTCATATCGTTTTCTAATATTAGTTATCGAGTAATTATATTATTTATTCAATTTTTATCATGAGGTATTAATGATAATTTAAAACAGTATAATAAATTTAGTCGATCGCGTTATAAACGGTTACGGTTATTAAATCTACTTTACGATAAATTCGATACTTTTCAATTAACGCTTTAAATATATGAAGAGGGCAAAGTGAATCCTGGTTTCAAAATGGTTCCTAATTTTCAAAACAGCAGTGCTATTCTATAAAAACTCACTTCGTATTCTCTCCGTGAAATGTTACAAGCCGTCTGACTATGATACGCAACTGGATACGTCTGTTAATTATTAAAAATACAATAGTCAATGTCGTATATAATTTTCTGACAATTAACGATCACGTTCAATGGTGAATTTTAAAACCTGATGGTAGGTGGTTACTGTCGCCCATAGTCATTGACGCTGTAAGAAATATTAATCATTCCTTCGGCATCGCCAATACGCCAACAACGTTGGAAACTAAAAGTTATGTCCTTTTATTCATGTGATTACAATGGCTCACTGGCTCTTCAAACTGAAACAATATATTAAGTAGTGCTGCTAAGCAGTAGAATAATGTTGAGTGGGTGGTCCAAACTCAGACGGTCTTCCACAAAGCCCTACCACCAAGTGAAGTGAAGTATGATATTTACAATAAGCCAACTTATACGGCCAAACTAATAATCGTTTTAACCTCGTTCTTATGTGAAAATTATCAGTTTTAAGGAAATGAATATTACAACAATCGTTCGACGCTTTCACCGATGAGCGATAATTTTCACACGCCTACTACAGTGAGATTCTCGAATTTGCATGTATTGTGAGAGTTAGTACTTCACTACAATTATAATACGGCCCGGGGCACACTAAGCTAGTTACGCACTCTACTCATAGCACCTCCTAGGCTTGACCTTCGCACTTTAGAACACCAACGATATTTCTCATTGGAAAACGCCTATCCACGATATATTTCTGATATTATATTATAATTTTAAATCTGCACCTTACTTTACACGTACACTATAACATTTTCATTTTTAAAAACTTCTATAAAATCTAACGTGATTTGTGTAATAAAATTTCTCTTTAACATACTTTTATAACAATAAATAACGGTGATAACATGATTCCATTGAAATATTTTAAATAAAGCGATCCTTAAGCAATTACCGTTCTTACATCACGATTCCAATTTAATGCTAATTGAAAAAAGAAAAGCGGATCACAAACACAAATTACCGACACTATATCAAGTGTTAAATGGCACTTATCGACGCCAAAACGGCGAGAGATCATTGACGATGAAAAATACACAATTTGAAGCTATAAATCAGCATCATATCTGACTCGGGCCGCGCAGTAGCGACCATCCCAATGTTTTACATTTTTATTTATTACGCCAAGATTATTTTTATAGGAGTTTATAGTTATTGATATTATAACTTTTACCTTGATCTTTCTTGAAACGTTTTATTTAAAAACCATTTAATGCTAGACATTATAATTAAATAGCTTTTAGAAATATTAATTTTTATTAAATGATTAGTTCTAGCTCTGGTTGTACGTTTGCTTGAATGCAATGAATATTCCATTAGATTAACTACTAATTATTGTTTTTTTTCTTTGTTACTTTATCGCATACATCCCAATGTACGCGAAAGATTAACAATCATGTAATCAGTTGTTTCACTTAGCTATTTTTATTTTAAGATAGAAATAAATATTCTAATTGTATATAGATGCATATTTACATTTTATTTAATTAAATAAAAAGTTATTATACACATAGCCGCAACGTTGGTACCTACGCTTTTCCTAATTGGTCAAAATTAAAAAGTAAAATTACTGATTTAATTAATTTGAAAATACAAATGTAATCTTCAAACTACATAGCTGATGTAGCAGCCAAGACAATCGTCTTTATTTGAGAGGTAACGAACTTTATTGTTATGTCTTCCTTATGTAAATTTATACATGCGCTCTGAATGAAACTTTATTAATAAGCAGTTGCATTTAAATTAAATTTCTTAGAATTTAATCTTGAATGAAACAAAAATAACTATCTCTTGTGTTCTTTGTAATGACAATATATATTTATTATTATTTTTGACTACCTCGTTGGTCTAGTGGCTAGATATAAGGCAGCAGACCCGGTGGTCCTGGGTTCATTTCCCAGGTCGGGCCAATAATAGTTATTGGGTTTTTCTGTCAGACAATTTTCAATAGCAGCTCGGAGTCTGGAAGTTGGAAGTGTGTATACTCCCGTGCCTAGGAAAGCACGTTCAGCCGTTGGTCCTACGCCTGAACTCTTTCCGGTCGTGTCGGATTGCCGTCCCATCGGATTATGAGAGCTAAGGAAAAGAGAGTGCACCTGTGTTTGCGCACACATTTGTGCACTATAATATCTCCTGCGCAGTTGGCTAATCTCTCTTGATATTGGCCACCGCGGCCGAAATCGGTCTGGAGGACCTTATATATATTTATTTATTTATAATTGCTACTCCGAAATGAAATTATTCTAGTTTTCGTTCAATATTCAATTCATTGCGTTGATTCACTTGTTCTAGTGGTTTGTACAGAAACAGGCATTGGTAAGTCCCGGATTCAAATCCCGGTTTGAACCAGTAAATGGTATCGCGTTTTCTGTTAAGAAACTTTCAATGCCACGTCTCCAATCTAGTCGAATTTACGTCCATTAGTCCAATATTCTAAACGATTAGAGTAAGGAATTAAAAATTTAAAATCTAAAATCTTTTCTTTACAACAAATATAATTTTAATAGAGGCTGACAGCTTATACTGTCAGGCAAATTTAAAATTATTTTTTGACATGAAAGTATAATTTTTCATTGCTACATTGACTTGTTTTTTGTAAGCTATAAAAATCAAGCCATCACAAACGAGCTACAATTATATTTATTAACAATAAAATATTTTCGAGATTATCATTAAATTTTATAGTTTTATCACAGACATCTTAACATAAACAAAAAGTAAACATGGTGGACGGTGTATTTAATTGGAGTTTGGTGTGAGCACGCAGTCTAGTCTAGAAGAGTGCCGCACGTGTATTGCCATTTGTATTCAATACGTATGCTCTAATACGGAACGCGATCCATCGACAGGCGAGCAATTTATCTCAGCCGAGAATCGAACCCCAGCCTTGCAAGCAATTGCAACAACATTTCCTGTTGCCTTGCATGACACCAAATTGCTTCTACAAACGGCAGTGAATGCAGATTGTTCTATTATTGTTTTATTCTAACCGAACGCCGCCTATCTCTATGTCTATAAAACAGATTTGTCCGGCGAAACAGTGATTGTAATCGAAAATTTTACTATTCAAAGTGTTTAAACGATACAACCTTTCATTAATTTTATACAAGAACTTCTTGGTCTAATGAATGACCCGTCTATACCAATATTTTTATTTAAAAAAATATTCAAAATCTTGTCTGACAGTTTACTCAAACTAAGTTGGAAATAAAATATTTGATTACCTAGAAGAAAAGTTTATAAGGACAATCATCACCAATCACCAACCTTTTTTCGTCCACTGCTGGACATAGGTCTCTCCAATGGCACGTCACTGAACTCGATCTTCAGCTCTCAATATCGTATATCGTCAGCCACTTTGCGTATATAGTCACTCCACCTAGCAAGAGGGCGTCCTACGTTACGTTCGCCAAGACGTGGTCTCCACTCCAGAGCACGTCTACAAGGACAATATATAATAAAATATTGTTATTTAAATATTTACAATACCTATAATTTTAGGTAACAGCGTGTTAATGTCCCACTGCTGGGGGAAGACCTCTTCTTTTTTTTAGGATAAGGTCTGGATCTTATTCCTCGACGCTGCTCCAATGGAAGTTGGTGGAATACACAAGTAGCAGAATTTCAATTTCAGTGAAATTAGACATGCAGGTTTCCTCACGATGTTTTTCTTCACCGTCAACTACGAGGTGAATTATAAAGACAAATTAAGCACATGAATATTCAGTGGTGCTTGTTCAGGTTTGAACCCACAATCAACGGTTAAGATTCACGCGTTCTAACCACTAGGCCATCTGTACTTATACATTTAGACGCGGTGTTCTTATCTATGAGTCTCTTCCCGTGTCCCCCCTGGGTAACACAAATTCCAAAATTGCGAATTAATAACCAACTTCTTTAAGTCAGATAAAGAAGATCAAATAAAATGTTCATCAAATTAAAAATAAAACAATTGAAATTATAGAATTAAAAAATAAAATACAGATTACAGAATATATATTATTATTATATTATATATTTAAAAAAGTTTCACTATTTATTAAAACAAATAAAACCGTTTTAAAATAACAAGATCGTTTAAAATAATTTTGCCATATCATTTACTTTACCATCAACAACAGTATACAACCATCACAAAACATTACAACGCGAACAATTTCTGTATTATTTCATTTGTAATAACTTATTCATAGCTATGATTGCTGCGAATATTAACAGGAGAAAATTTACACTGCACGTGTTCACCGTCAAAATAACTGATAGTCAGCTTCACTTGTATTGTGGAGAGTAATCGTAAGCGCTTGTTGTTAATTATCTGCGTGCACAAATTAAATGACCCCATTATCTGCACCGTAACATGTCTCTGATTGCACATTTCTTCCTAGTTCATGATGTATTAGTAAAATGTATAAAGGTGAGGTAGTATTTAGAATATATATGTTTATTAATTCACTAACTTTTTTTATAGCATAGGTAGGCGGACGAGCGTATGGGCCACCTGATGATAAGTGGTCACCAACGCCCATAGACATTGGCATTGTAAGAGATGTTAGCCTTCGCTTACATCGCCAATGCGCCATTAACCTTGGGAACTAAGATGTTATGTCCCTTGTGCCTGTACCCAGCCACGATGGTAAGATACATCTTCCCCCATAGAAACTGTAAAAAATATTACCCACAATTCTTGTTTTGTTCTATCTTCTGCACTACCAACCAATCTAAGATAATGTCTCTTGTACCTGTAATACTAGATTATGCTCTATTAATAATCATATTGTTCTGTAAAGCATTTTGTTATTTTGGTTACTTATTCTGCTTCAGATTATGGATGTAATAAATATTTTATTATTTTTTTATTTGATTCGTATATTGTAATATGTCTTATCTATTAACTTGGGTAGAATTAGTCGTAATGTATTCAAGACAAGTTTAATTATGACTAATTCGGCGACTTGAAATCGATTTTCCAAACCGAATTTGGTAGTGGCTGTCCAAGTTTCAATATGTCTATAAAAGTAGATGTCGAGAGCGAATGTTTTTTGTCCGAAAGCTAAACAACAACGTTTGGTAGTTAATCGGACGGTGACGTAGCCCCGCAGCGCAGCCTTATAAGTCAATCTTCCTATTCGCCCCCGCGTCGTCCTAAGTCGCGGATCTGTTCAAATCATTTTTCTACATCGCCATCGGTCTAAATAATAATCTCATTAAGATGACAACTTTATTTTATATGGCTTAGAGTACCCATTTAATTTGTTAATTTTTTTATTGTCTTTTTCTGAAGATAACTGGGCAAAGATTAGAAGGTAAGGGGAAGTATTTGGAGTAATGAGGTTTCATTTACCCAACAAGAGAACTTGCGCAAGCCATTCAGGTACCATCTACTGATCAATTACTCTACCTCCAAACATCAACTCTGGGTTGCTCTATAATTCGGCTTAAAGATTGGAATAGCCAATGTAATTACAGGCAAAAGGCATATAACATCTAAAGGCTTCCCACGGCTCGTGACACTACGAACGGACGCCGACTACTCCGCACCAACGCCCGTGGAATCACAGACAAATCCGTAACCGTGCAAAGGATCCACCGCGGGTCAGTCAGTTAAAAGATGCACTGCGAGAGCCGTAGCGTATTTCACTTTGAAATTTGGAATGACAAAATAGCTTCGACTCTCAAGACACATTAGCCAACTGCGCAGGATATACTATAGAGCACAAGTGTGTGCGCAAACACAGGTGCACTCTCTATTCCCCAACTCATAACCCGATGGGACGGCAATCCAACACGACCGGAAAGAGTTCAGGCACCGGACATGTAGCTACTAGACCAACGAGGCAGTCAATTTTGGAGGGTACTCAGTATAACTACATATTTCTCAATCTAATTATAAATATTCCTTTTAATTAAACCTCATCGAAACCGATACGGTCACGTGTTTCAGCGAAGTTTATGTTGTTCATTCGTATGACGTTAACAAAGGTGCCAACTAAAAATATCGATAAATTATGTGTTTGTGGCATTAAATCAGATTCCGATATTTATTTATCAGCCCTTATTATCTAAATAGGAAGTTATGACAACGAACGTCACTGTCGGTGACAGAATGCTGACGAGAGTATTGGGCCGAGTGCGTCACCACGCCCCCGTTCGTGATGCGGCTGACATCCATGCTTACATTGTGTAAGTGTCAATTTACGTATGCATGTTCATTACCTGTAGCTCGAGTTAGCTTGTTACACAGGACGTTGAAATAGGAACGCTCTAATTAAATCCAAATGACAAGCAAATATACCATCGGTTCGATAATTCGCATTGTTATATTAAATAGAAGTTTCGTGTCAAACTTGCCTATTTGAACATTAATATACACGATATGTCTAATATTAGCTGTTGTCCGCGACATCGTTTGCATAGATGTTTAATGAAGAGAATATATATCTAAATAATATAGGTAGGCGGACGGTAAAAAGGGCCATCTGATTAATCACCAATGCAAACATTAAAAACCCTTGTACCTGAAGTTTCACTGGCTCATTCACCCTTCCAACCAGAACACAACAATACTAAGTATTGCTTTTTGGGGGTAGAATTGATGATGAGTAGGTGGTACCTATCACAAAGGGCTTGCAAAAAGCCCTACCTCTAATTCAGTTATTAATTATTATTATTTACATTTTGGGGATGTTTTTTTTAAAAAAATGTACTTTGCCACAACGGCGTTGGTGACCACTTACCATCAGCTAGCCCATATGATCGTCCGCCTACCTATACTACAAAAAAAAATTAATATAAATCAACTGCATAAAAATTCAGTGGTGGTTTGAACGCGTAGTCATCGGTTAAGATTCATGCGTTTGATCGAATTTAATTAAAACACTTATTTTTACATTTTTGCCTTCTTACACGTAAAATTATTAATTTACCAGTATACCAATTTATAATGGTACAACTTTATATATTGCTGTGAGGAGTACAATATGTATATTTAACAAAGTAATCAGAAAATATTCAGTAGGCGTGATGTTAAAGCAAATAACTCAAAAAAAACGTCTAATAATGTTATCATGATAACTAGCGAATAACCGGTCGCTTCGCCAAACCTTAATTCCGTCCGTTCGTTCAAGCGTAATTGAATAACAAAGATGTAAAAGTACAATTTTTCAGATTTGGAATGTGCTATTTATACCCCTGGACTTTATTCGCGTCATAAATATTTTCCCATAAATCATATGTATAGTTATGCCTATATATTTATCTAGGTTCAGGCTACCTTAATTTCAAAGTTAATAACAATCGAAACAATTAGATAGACAGTTGATTCGTATTTTTATATAAAAGGCAGGTGTTAGATAAAAATCACAGCCTTTTCGACATCATGATTATCTATTCAGTAGTTAAGACGTGAAAGCGTAACAAACAAATAAACAAAGGCTTTTTCGCATTTATAATATTTGTTAGGTTTAATCTGATAGGAAATTTCTGTGTAGAAATTTCCTTGTTTTTTGTTAAAATAAAGCTGTTATTTATATAATCCGAATACGTATCTTAAGATTTTGTGATCCTTGAAGGTTTCGTCTTATCCGTATATTAATAATATTTTGTTAAACTAATAATAAAAAAAAATCCTTCCCTTTTTATAAAATTAGATTCATACTTAACATTATAAAAAATATTCGCGAAAGGTTTGTTTCGAGCCAACGCAGTGAATCGGTAAGAAGCATCGAGGCGCCCACGTTGTGCTCTTTGACATTTACGTCTCTCGTGGATCAACATTTGGTTGCCATAGCAACGCCTAAACAGTTCACGACCTTTCTGAAGGTCACTCATCCTTTGCCTTCTGTCTAATACAGCGCCTTAGGATTAGGAAATTCTCTTCACTTACTACTTCAATGAAATTATTAGATTAACTGTTCAGTTTATTAATGTTTTGTTCTCTATTAAACCAAATATACAAAATGTATAATAAACGCGTGGGAATATAAGTCATCCTCTGATAAATATTTAATCTATTTAATGTAAAACGTACCATTAATTTTTAAAATATTTATTCCTAATACACTTATCTTACATTCTAAAATAATATTTTACTAAACAAAGCAACATATCCTGTTTATTTCAACTAAACTCAACAGGATGATTAAATGTCGCTTTTTTATATTATATATTACATATAGTCCTAATTGATCCGTAGATCCCTTAAGCTTAACGACTTCAGTAAAATACAGTATTATTATAAATTATGATACTGTAATATACAACCATCAACATATTTTTCCAACCAAACCAAGAACATATTTTTAGTTGAACGCATGTAGATTTATCCAATGTACGTAACTTCCCAACTATCTCATCCGGGCCGTCGACGTCACGGGAGCGCGTGGCACGCAGCTAATTGTAGCATAACCAAAACGGTCTCCGGGAGCGAGCGAGCACGCCGCGTAGCGTACGAAAGCGGAGCATGATTCAGCGCGGAGAAAGTGGTGGTAGGCAGGAACGGAATCACGGTGACGCGCAAGCACGCGGCGAGCCTCCATGCCCACGCGTATTCGCGCGTGCACCGCATGATCTTCGCCAGCACTACACTTGTGCGCCCGGTAGTTTTCGCGCGCCTCCCTTCGCCGTCGCGACGCCGCGCCATTTTCTCGCGCACGTGGGCGACGTCAACTCTGTGAGGGCACCCGGCTCGAACGCCATTAACGCGGCCGTCGTGAATGAATGCCGACCTCGACCGGGTGGCTAGCGTCCATTGATAGGGCGCGCGGCGGTCCACGACCGCGGCACCGCGCCTCATCGCACGGGGGCGGCGTGCTGCACGCCCTCGCCGACTCGTGCTCGCCTCAGTCGAGGATGTGGCGCTCTCGGCGCGACGACACTCAACGCGTGCGAAATTTGTGTTCATTTATCAGTAGACACTCGTGACCATTTAGTGCGATTACCGTACCGCTTATTCATAGATTCCTATACGTAATGATCTGTGATCACGTCAATTTATTTAGGACATTAAGTAAATAAGTTAGTTTTACCGCGCTTTTGCACCGTAGTCCATCGAAGTCGCTGTGTTCGTGTGTGAGCGTGCCTGTGCCGAAGTGTGTGCGTGTGCGGCTGTGCCGCTTATGGTGGTGTGGAGTGCGCGGTACGGGGATGCGCTCGTGCGATGCTCTCGGTGTTCGCGATGCGTCGGCCGGAGGACGAGGAGCTGGGCGGTCGCGGCGACGGCGACGAGTTCGTGGACATCTCACATATGCAACTACTTGTAGAGGCAGGCCCGAGCGGGTTGCACTACGGCGGTCCACAGCCACCTCTTGCGCAACCGCAGCCCTACGCTCAACTGCCTGCGCACACATCTCCAGTGACGGCCACGGCCACCTCCACCACCGCCTCCGTCGACGACTTGTTTGCCCTCTATTTTACACCAACCACCCATGGTGAGCTTTATCATTTGAATTGCTTTAGATTAAAAAGATATATGATAAAACATATTCTGACTACAAGACTACTAAAATGTATCTTAAATGTAGTTAAACTTGTTTATAATATTCTAATATTTAATGTTTTATTCATCCTGTTTTATTTCGTAATAATGAACTAAGAACAATAATACTAAAAGAAATAAAGTGTATGAATATTCTCACTATAACCGTACAAAACCGTTATAACTACGTATATACGAGATTTATCGAAAGCATTATGATACTAAAAATAAAAAGCGAAGTTCAGCATATTTAGTTTTGTATGTATTTAAGCACAGGTTACTCGCAATGTTCTTCAAACTTCCGTTCCTGATAATACCTAAAAACTATGTAATAACGTATGTATACATACGATATAAGTTTTTAAATAAACATTACATTGCAATATTAAAATAATGTATCTTATTCAAACGGCGAGCTAAACTAATGCTATGTAAAGAAACTGACGTATATAGATGTATATGTATACAAGCAAATCACTTATGACCACTAGGTGGTTCATGGTGGACCACTATATGAGATTATATAGCTGATACACCGGATATAACTGAGATTACTTAACTCATTTTAGTGCTAAACACTAAATCATGCGTTCATATATAATTGTGGAATATTTACGCGTAAAATAACACTAAATATATGTACACACATACATAAAATCGTCATCTATTTATGATCCAGAATATCATTCATTATTCTTATACAGCAATGTCGCTTTTGTTGTTTTGTATAATATATATATATATAATATATATTCTAAATTATATTTAAAAATTTTAATATATATATTTAAATAATACAGCTGAAATGCTTGTCAACACAAGATGTGTGTGATGCTGATGACGAATGACTTTATTCTGAGAGTCCGCCCATGAAACGCTTCTCGAGAAGTGGAGAGAACGACTCGAGGTGCCTATGTATGGTGCTATGACTATTTCGGCCATAAGGCCCATACTTTAGCAGTGGGTCTCAAGGAAGTGGGGAGCACTCACGTTTCACCTTGTACAGATCCTTACGGGACACGGATGTTTTGGCAGATATCTGTGCAGGGTGGCTCGGAGAGAGCCAAGGCCAGTGTGTCACGAGTGTGGCCATGACGAAGACACGGCACAGTACACCTTATCGGAGTGTCCAGCATGGGTGGAACCGCGAAGTCGGCTTGTCGCTGCTGTCGGACGAGACCTTTCGCTACCAGCCGTTGCGAAGGCTATGGTAGAGCACAAGACCTCCTGGACGGCGATGGTTGCATACTGCGAACACGGCGTGTCCCTAAAGGAGCAAGCGGAGCGTGCCAGAGAGGAAGATGTCTCTGCTAAGTGAGTGGGGCGTAGACGGGTGGCCTATGGTCGACGGCTACCCCCCTAATGAATAGCTTATGGGTGGCATATGCGGGGACATCTGTCACCAGCCGAGAATAGGCCTTACATTAGCTGGAGGTGCACCAAGTGTTCCAGTGCACCTGCAGAGGAGTAAACCATAAGGAGGGGTCTGTATTCGGACGATTGCTGACCTCCCTCGCCTCCCCGGGCGGGGAAGTATCCGAAGAGGAAATCCACAAGAAGCGAAAAAAAAAAAAAAGATACATAACATCTTCTTCCCCAAGATTGTTGGTGCATTGACGGATTTAAGGAATGGACTTCTTACATCGACATAGTCTATGAGCGGTGGTGACCATTCGACATCAGGCGGCCCATTCGCCCATACGATTACCTATACATAAAAAAATGTGCTCATTTGAATCATATGATTGATAAAACTATATATATTTAAATTATTATATGTACTTTGAAGGGAAAAAGTAATGATGAATGGCCTAGTTAAAGCAAAGTGACATCCACCCTTCATTACACTTGTAACATCAACTCAAAAAAAGAATAGAAATATAGCCCCGAAATAAATATGGTTAATCTTTACTAATCTTTGAGAAGCTTCCTCGATTGTCCATCTTATTTTATACATACATAAGTATCTAAATGTACAAAGTATAAAAGACAAGTGAGAATTAAAACAGTAAGAAATGCAAATATTAATACCTACATCAATGATGCTAATTAATCGAGTTATAAAAAAAAAGTATGCAAAAATGGAAATGCCGTCACGCCCCTTTGAAATCATGCGTCTTAAAAAATTTCATGTTGCCATGGTTACAGACGATTGTTGTACAGCCTTCATTCATCCTTTTTCTTCTTTCCCCTCATTCAGTAACAGCTTCATTCAATATTATTACCATTCAAGAATATGATGTATATAAATGTGGTACTTTTATCTTCTTTTTTTCTTTTGTCCTACAGAAAATAATTATTTGTATGTATGACCTTTCTTCAAGATTATCCATGCCTTTCTTCTTTTGCATAAAATTATTTTTCTCAAATATAATAAATCTTAATATCATAACAGGACGTAAATTCAGTTTCATTCATAAGAGCTTACGAATTTTCAAAATAATTATCGTATAGATATTAAATCATTTAATTGCCATCAATCTAATGATAGATATCGTCCGTTCTATTTGAAGAATTTCGCATGTCAGCAATACGCATGAACAAGCTTGTAAAATTTTGGTCAGCGTTCTGTACATTGTTATCTCAAACCGGACGGAGCTAACGACAAAACGCTATCAAGTCTGTCTGTTATTAGTAAACATTAGCATTCTAATTTATATTTAAGATCATCGATGGATTTAATAACAACGAATTACTAATAGATTTTCATTATTCAAGAGATTTTTTTTTTTAAACTCACGAATATGTTACAAAAGCTGATTGCACGTGCACTTTGAAAATATGATACTAGATTAATTCAACATGTTATTAATTAATAAAAAAACATGGCTAAATTAAGTACATATAGCAGAAGCATATCCAGGAAGAATTGACCTCGGTCAGGCCAACTGCTCTTAAAGTTCAAATGAAATAAAACATAAGTCAATTTTAATGTAATACATAATATTAGTATGATATATTAAACAACGTTACTGTACGCAACTACGTGGAATCATTAGCAAGTTTCTCATGATTTCGTGTTGATCTATAATAATAATTAATCGAAATATTGCTTTAAGGGGAAGCTTATTGACGTATGCATTCTTCCTATTTTAATATATGGCTCCCAAACATGGTCTTTGACACTTCAACAGAAGTCCGCACTCGCAGTTTGCCAAAGATCAATGGACCGTAGTAATCTTGGTACCAAATTTTATCAGACCGAGTTAGGAATACTGCGATCCGCTTGAAAACTGGAATCACCGATGTCACTCATAAAGCTGCGACGTTGAAATGGAACTGGGCAGGACATATCTATCGAATGTCAGATGATCTCTGGCCCAAAGCAACAACCAAATGGGTACCCCGTAATGGCCAACGACATCGCGGCAGGCCTCAACGGAGATGGCGAGATGAGCTGGACTCCTGTCGGAAAGATTGGTTTAATATAGCAGAAAATAGAGAATTGTGGAAAGAAAGTAGAGAGCCTTTGCCCAGCAGTAGGACACACCAGGCTGATAATAATAATAATAAATAATATTGCTTCACGTTATCAATTATTATTAGAATGTTTAGATATAGCTATCTGATAGAGCATTTAATTTGTACCACAAAATATGTCTAATGAGTGTAATGTCTACTGGTAGGGCTATGTGCAAGCTGGTCTGGGTAGGTACCACCCACTCAGATATTCTATCGCAAAACAGCAGTACTTGGTATTGTTGCGTTCCGGTTTAAAGGGTGAGCGTAAGTTTAAGAGCCAGTGTAATTACATGTAGAAGAACACACCACGGGGAACATCTTAGTTCCCAAGGATGGTGGCGCATTGGCGATGTGAGCGATGGTTAACATTTCTTACAATGCTAAAATGTATGGGCGTTGGTGACCACTTACCACCAGGTGGCCCATATACTCGTCCCCCTACCTATTCCATAAAAAAGGTAAGATCTGTACAACTACGGTAGAGCTGTATAAATTAATATTTCATTACTCGTTATTACAAAAAAAAAAGATTACGACAATTGTTGTATTAAAACAGTATTTACGATCAGCTATGCTTTCACTCTCTTTGTATTTCACTACGGGTTTATAAAATGTCTCTAGATTCTAACGGCCTTATTTTATAAATACCAAACAACGTTTCTTAGCGGCTGTTCAGTTAAACACTGATTTTGCTCTTCCTGTCATTATTGATTTGACATTCGAAAGGAAAAAGACAACGTCGTCAACTAATCACCCGCTAAACATTTATAAACAAGTCCTTGGAAATTGATATAATTAAAAAAAATTAAGTCACAAAACGAAATCTAAACAAAACTTAAAAATAAACATAAAACATTATGAGAATTTAAGTTGAAACTAATAGAAGCAGAATTTCGTTTCAAAGTTAATTTTTGTATATTTAATAAATATTTAGCAAAATATATTTTACGGTACTAACAATTCCTTTTTTTATATTCATTTATAAAGACATCCAACACTTATGTCGTTGATATACAGATTTTCGTTACCATCTTAGTAATTTTTCGTTTCTTATAAAGAAAGTGTTTCTGTCTAAAATATCCATTATCTACATATATCACAAGCTATCCTAAAATGTAATTTTCTTTTAATCCATGTAAATGTACATACGAGCTCCGTCAGAAAGAATATTGAGAAAATATTGGTATAGTAAAATTCATATACGATGATTTAAAAAATATGTATATATTGTCTAAAAACAGACCCCCATTAACATAAATATAATATATGTAATTTAAAAAAAGCTTAAAGCCTTGTATGTAATATATTTACACGATGAATTTCCAATAATCCGACTTCAATGTATGTTTTACTATTATGAATCAAAAAAATATATCCAGAATAATATTAAAGACTTTTCTACGAAGAATTTTGATGCTGTTCATCTATTTTTGTTACGCTTAGATGTCGGTATTGTATGAAAAGGGGCGGGGTCAATAAAATCCTCGCTTCGATTGGCCGATGAAAGCAGGCGAAATAGCGGTGTTTTTTTCTATAAATAACGGACTCTGAATAATAATAACTGCCAATAGACAAAGCTCTAATATATTTCATTTATGTTTACACTTAAGGCAAGATTTTTTTATTTAAACATGCTAACTTAAAATATGATTTTAACTTCAGTATTGAGTAAATATCTGATTCTTATATTTTTTATAATAATCATCATAATAAATAATTAAAAGTCCTTTAACATATCGACACTAATTACTGAAAGCATTTTCAAAGTGATAGTATCTTTTTTGGTTATATTTTTATATAATTTTTATAAAGAGACAATTTGTGAAATTTCATGGGAACAAAATAACGATTACATCAGTTCAACGAAGGAAAATCAAGTCGAAGTCAAGCCATACACCTAAACAACGCACCTAAGCAGTCCGATAAAAACGTCACGTAAACACACGCGCTAGTTGCATGTTATGTGTGTCAAAATAGGTGCAACCCACGCCGTACGCGTCACACCAGCAACGTCGGCTCGTCAGAGGTGCCCACGATCATAGGCCATTACACTTCGGATGCTCAGATGCCCGATAGCTGCAGATGCTTTGAACAGCCCGCGGTGCTCTCAGGGGCACGCACGTGCCTTTGAGCCGGCCGGCGCCGTCTCACGTCACTCTACATAAATTGACAATCTTGTCCTTACTGTTCTAATGCAAACTTTATTTTGTTAGAATCATATTTCTTATGACTATTATTTATTTCTTTCTTAGCTGTTTTTCTTTGTCGGTCTAAACAATTTTTGTTTGTAGGACACATTTTATTAAATTAATATAATTCATAAAATAAAAATAAATAAATAAGATTAATTTCAAATCCAAGTCGTTCTTATGTTTCGAAAGATACGGGATTAATACACAGACTTTTAGTGTTTTATAATTAAGCTGTTAGGAATATCAAAATCACTGAAGTGTAACAAACATAATTGGTTCAATTATTCGATATGTAAATCTGTGATTCCCATAGAATAATAGCTGGGTTTCCGTAAAGACGGCAGACGGGGCGCACCTGCGCACCGCGGTCAATGATGGTGAACAATTGCCATCATTAAAGCCTATCGAACCCACACGCTAAATATTCAAATAGTCGCAATGACAATGCGAGTTGATTTAAAAGTCAATAAATTATCGCTAATGCCCAATTTGCGTCGACCAGTTAACAATGGCGGTTCCCGCAATTACTTAAACGCATGTAACTGCGAACGATACGATCTACGTTTGCCGGCCAACGTCATTGTCTCACCCGATACAAGTACATGCTCCGCAATTACACTGTATCGATTACAGCTGACTCAGTCGACTCCGATCCAAACGTTTGACTGCGCTATAAAACATTGTTTTTACTAACCATAATTAGTGTTCCATTTAAACAAGATTATCCATCTAAGGAGACGATTAAGACTTGGTATTTTTATTTAAATATAATCGAATAATACGAAAGAGTGAGTCAGAAGTTTTTAATATTTTACTAACGTTGAAGTAAACGGCTTCTGGAAACTAGAAACAACATTAAATATTCATGTCAGTTCGCAATCTACTTCATCTCTTAAGCCGGAAGATGTTAGCTTAATGGTATGGTTTTGAATCACTTTTGATATATTTTTGGCAATAGCATTCATACATAGCAAAAATTTTATAACGTTAGTAATGGATTTGACTTATTATTATTTTTTAAATAATATTATTTAATTTTATTTAAATACGCTTGTCTTATTTTTTTTTTTAATATTAAGATCACACAACAACGAATAATATATTAGGACTAAAAACCTACTTAGAACATAAAAAAACTAAAATCTATTTTTCAATGATTCCTTAAGTTCACACACACACACAGTCATACTAAGACTAACCACTATGGATGGATATTTTTACTAACCCACTATGGATTCTACTTATCTGATCTAAAGTTTATTGTATTCAAAACAAAAATTAAGGAAATGAATATAGACAGAAACGGCTGCCAGATCCAAACCAAATTATTACACACGGTTTCGTGCAAAAATGTTATGTATAGTAGCAAATATTTTTCAAGGATATCAACATTTGTCTGACAAAAAATATCGTCACAATATCAACCTGCAATCTGTCTTCGTTTACCTACGAAGATAATTGGTGGTTGCTGTTACAATCTCATCTCTTGATCACTTAACATAACTTGAGATACAGATATTAGTATTGATTGAAAACATCGTTAAGATTACAACAAAAATCGATATATAGGAACTATGAAAATAACAAAAATACATAATTCTTTATTTAACGAATTCTAACATTTACTCGTAGTAAATGATAGTAAAATAGTGCATTACCGTAGAATAATGAACTAAGTAGGTATCTCTAAATACTGAACTGATCTGATGGTAATCTCCGTTAGCATTCCATCGAGAGCGGGAATCCTGCGTCCTGATTACGTGACGACATCGAATAAACGGCTTCTAACTATAGAACACGTTATATGAAAACATCGAAACGCGTGTATCAAAATCCCTTTTTGAACTCGAAGTATAATTGAGCGATGACTTCATCTTTGCGGTCGACATGTTTATTACATTCAAGTTCTATTTTAGATTAAACATTTTGAAGCTCTTTCAGACACTACCTAAAAAGGAGTTTTTTTATTTATAATTGTGTGACCAAATGCTAAAATTAGATATGTATTATCCAATATCAGCATTTTTACTCGATATTATGTTATAATAATAATTACACACGATGTGAAGAAAAACACGTCCGTTGTATTTTCAAGAGTTCCGGGTATAGCATGTTAATTTCTCACTGAGTTGAAAATTAATGTAATAAAAATCTAATCAACAAAGTTTCACCGAAAGCAAACTTTTATTGAAACATTTTATGTAATAAACGATTCAAATCGCTAACAAATAGACAAACATTCCACTAGACATTTAACAATCGTTAAAAAACTATAATATTTCTACTTACTCTATACCGAATATAATGACGATGATGAATAACAAATTTAATTGCAAATAATAAACTCAAAACAGTTAATTTCAATATTTCATAACATTACCAGAGAGAAAATCCCGATGACGGGCACAATTTAAATTGCGTACTCGAAACTAATTTGTTTTATTTACGAACAGACGACAAATGTAAAAGAATGTATTGTAAAATTGGACATAGGCCAACGTTTAACTCGTTTTGAGTTTTATGCAATCGCCCTATTTTTCTTTCTAAACTCAACAGTTGGTTGCACGCGACACCAGCTATAACACTTGCGACATAGCAGTTCTGTTTTTTTTATAGTGTCGGTAGGTGAACGAGCATATGAGCCTCCTGATGATCAGTGGTCACCAACGGCCATAAACAGTGGCATTGTACATTTCTATAAAAAAAAAACATACAATGGCTCATTCACCCTTCAAACCGGAACACAACAATACCAAGTACTGCTATTTTGCGGTAGAATATCTGATGAGTGGGTGGTACCTACCTAGACGAGCTTGCACAAAGCTCTACCACCGAATAAAACTGATAACAGAGAAATTAACAAATTTTGTCAAACTTTGAAATCTTTCACAGTTTTCAGTTGTTGAAACTTCGTTCGTCGGTTACTTTAATATAAGACCTTTTTTTATTTCATTTATTTTTGGAAAGTAGACAAGTAGATAAGCCACTTGAAAAAGAAGTATAAGCCACTTCACAACACAAATATAGCCATGGGATATAATATAACTTCATGCTCACTCATCCTTTAAGCTGTTATAGCAATACAAAATATCACTAAATTATTGTAAACTAATAGAGCTGCCGAGTTGGTAACATCCAAACAGCCCAGAACAATTATTTGTCTTTGTTTAAGGTGGTAGTGGTCCCCCAACATAAGGAACTAAGATATTACGTCCCTTATGCGTTACATTACTACACTAGCTAATTAATTACACTAGCTCAGCCACCCCCTCAAACGGGACCACAAAAATATTATGTATTGGTGCTTGGCCACCCGGTAGGTACCAACTACTGTCGTGCGTGCACAAATTTCCAGCATTGGTAAAAATATTAAAGATGTTATAAATTGACAGAATCTCATTCCTAATTCTGCCTGAGATTTCATTAATGTACCTTATCTCTTCAGTAATAGGTACTTGCCAAAATTCGGTCAGGAAAACTGTTATATATACAAGAAAACGAAGGCTTCGAGAATTTGCCATATAATTTTAAGCATAATTAATAACATATAATTGAACAATAGTTTAGAATGAAACAAATTATGAAGTGAAGCTAAGATTATTAATTGATAAAATATTAATAACACGAAAGACCTGGCAAACCAGGTCTTTGGTTAACCTTTCTTATTGTTGCTTACTACTGTAGTAATTAATTTAGTCAATAAATAAATAAATCTTTATATTATATACTAGAAAATAAGTTATAAATAATATTTAAGAGATAAAAAGTACTTTTGATTAAAAACAAAGGTTGTTTAGTTATATTTCTATAAGCGTGGCATCTGACTATATCTATCTCAGAACAAGCGTGACACATCGAATTGTACACTTTTTCCAGGTGACACGCTAACAGAAATAAAACTAACCTAACGTAATCTTTGTCATTGTTCAAAATTGAAACGGGTGTTGACGAAAGACGTTTCGAACGGAAAAGAGTTCTATCTGTAACAAACAGAGTCTTCAAGTACGAATTGCAGCGAAAGCCATTTAAAATCAAATTCAAATTTTACCTTAGTATTGTAAGCTGTACTTATTACTAAACAAAATATGTGATACAAATAAACATTAAAGTTGAAATCACATTGAAAGACAACTGTATAAACGTGTTATCTTAATAGTCTGTAATAAGTGACTTACATGAGCCACAATCGTTACAAGCTGTACTGATAGGCAAGTGTTCATTATGCATTAATTAATTAACGTCATGTCGGTCGCGTGCTCGCTTTTGACTCATCAGTGACCGAGGAAGACTAATGTAATAAGCAGCGGAATAGAAAAAATAAACGGAAATTCTAATTGATGGACATTTACAAGACCGTGAGTGATCACTGAAAGAATTAGGGCACAAGAAATTTTGACTTTATTCTCGTTGTCGTATAATATTGTTCTCGTCATACCTATTTATTAATTAATTTCATTGGCCAGCCTCTATTGAAACAATGATTTTAAAGTCAACAATATTATTAAAATGTCTAATAGACAAATAATTTGTGCTTGATGTGTTCACATAGTGACAAAGAAAAAAATATATCCTAACCATGGAAGAGCGTTGAATAAATTCATACAAAACTATAAGCCCGAGGATCTACTTCATTGATCGCGAGCACACTGGGCAGGTACATATACATATTATCGACGCGTATGTTTACCTGTAGGTATATAAATACACATTTTTAGATATCGCATGCAAGAATTTTCGATTTTTTTATTTTTTTTTTATTTTTAGTTACATTACGATCATGAACATACTTCTTATTTTTTCTATTAATTAAATAGATATATTAATGGTGGTAACATTATAACAGTTTTGTATTACACAAAACTTTTTTTTTGTTTCAATAAAGACCTATGTTATTGTATTGCATTAATTTTTATTCTTCCATATTTAGTGTAAGCATAGAAGCGATTGCTAGCGATTAGTGCAGTGAGAACTGATTTTTCTGTAATATCAACAAACTGTAATCAAATTATTAATTGTGTCAATTTTTTTGCCAATTCTCTCAGTACAGTTAAAAATTAAGAGGCATTGCAATTCATAATTGAGTACTAAGTAACTGTGCAAAGTAACAACTTACTAAAAGTCTTGCGAATTTTCTATAAGCTTATTAAAATATCTGGCAAATAATGAATACACATCTTTAAGCATTTGTATTCACTAAAACAAGCGATCCCATCTTATTGTATGCTTCACATCTTGAAGTGAGCAACCGTGAACATGAATGTTAGCTGCGCTTATATTATACTAGTTTTCTTATACATGTCAGGGGATCAGGTGTCAACGAAAGCCTATGTCCTTCCTTGTGGTTCAAGGTTGCTTCATACCAAAGTTCATCATAATCGGTTTAGTGGCTTAGCGGTGAAAGCTTAACAGACAGACAGAGTTACCTTAGGATTTTGTATATATAGTAAATTTTAGATCATGCAGATCTACTCATCCATTCTCAAATGATGTTTCAGTGAAAATACATAAAAATACAAACGCATCGACATATATAAACTCCTTTGTTAGGTCGATTGAAAAACATGTATGTTGTAAACAATAAAAGTATGCATTCCAAACACTAAAATGAACATAAAAAAATGTTATCAGATTATAATCTCTTGGTTGCAATACTTTTGTTATTTATATATTACATGACATTAATACGTATTATTAATAATAAATAAGTAGATAAGAATCGAGGCCTAATCAATCTTATTTTTATAAGGTACTTTACAAGGGCTGCCGTTCAACCTATACATGTCTAATTAAAAATAAAAATAGCACATTAATACATAATATCTTATTTCACCTCATAAATGAGATAATATGTCGAATCTTGACATAAATATAATATTATTTTTTATGTAATGCGAATCAAAGTAATCTTGAAGAATAAATGTTTTTAGAAATACAACTGAAAATATCGCAAAATTGTAAAATTTATAAATATGTATATCCTAACTAATAGTATAATTTCAAAAGTGCGTTAGTTCGTTTGTTACGTTTTCACGCCTTAACTACTCAACTGATCACCATGAAATTTTGCATACAAATTGTTGCTACAGAAAAAGGCACATAGTACTTAACACTTGAACCTTCTAACCCACATCACATGCGGGCGATATTCTTATAAATATCCCACAGCTGGCCAAAAATCTGCTACTTTAATATCACCACCTCTCTACTCAAGTCCGTACTGGATTACACCGACAAATGAGTTTATATATTATATTGTATATTATTATATAATACAATATTTGTATTATATTTTTACCACAGGTTTCTTGAGGTATTTTCAAAGTGCTGACGTTGAGATCATCCGTAAACAAGTTTAATCATCCGTAAACATAAAAACAAGAACGCAAGCAACTGTGCTGCTTTACATTTATTATATAATCAGTCCTGCCCAAAGATTGCCCGGAAGATCTTTACGATCTTCATCCAAAAATGTATATGTAAATAAAGAAACGAATTTTAGCTGGAATTTGGATTGTAATTTTCCACTATCTAACATGTTAATCCATTTAATGATTTGGTTTGAATTTAATAATAATAATAATAAAATGTTTTATTTCAGACAAAGTATCCATATACATTTGTGTTGGTAACAGTAAGTTAACCAATGTTAGAAAAGTATTAACTAAATTATATCTAAAATAAGATAAAATCTAAAAACTGCAGCTGCTTTTGACATCAATATAGGCACAAATTTTATTAAGAAATATACAATTTATTGTCACTGATACATTAAAAAAAAGTTTCCGGAACATAAACGTGTGTCCTGTAATTTTCCAGATCAGTTTTATAAATGCTCATTCTTAATTATGGTTACTCCAAAAAACAACAATCTAAATATAAATGGGAACATACGGGGGTGAATCGAAAAGTTTTAGCAATAATTAATAAACTATGAAAATATCAAACAATAGTATTTTTTTTTTTTTTTCTTTCTAATTTTATTATTAAAATTATTTGGAACAGAGCATGTTAAATTTCTTTACACTTCCAAAAAAAAAAAATCATACCTCTCAAAAATCTTGTCAACAGCAGCTAGTAACGCATCATCATCGTCTTAAGTACACCATTATGATCCTTTGATTTTAGACATAAGTGAAAATCGCTAGATATACCTTATAGTAAACAGTCACCATTGCTCAAAGCTTATTAGCACAGTAAGAAACCATTCCTTACATCGTCAATTCGCCAACAATGTTGGTAACGAAGATGTTACGTCCCTGACGTCTATAATTACACTAACTCACTCACCTTTCAAACCGAAATACAACAATACTAAGTATTGCAGTTTGGCAGAATATATGATGAGTAGGTGAGATTTTATATTTTCAAATAACGCCGACTGTGTTTTCCGAGGCTTTGGTCTATCTAAAGAGATAAACCAAAGGCTCGGATATTTCGAATAAGTGTGTCTGCAAAACGACAGTTAATAATAAGATAAGGTCCTCCAGACCGATTTTGGCCACGGCGGCCAATCTCAAAAGAGATTAGCCAACTGCGCAGGAGATATTATAGTGCACAAGTGTGTGCGCAAACACAGGTGCACTCTCTTTTCCTTAGCTCTCATAATCCGATAGGACGGCAATCCGACACGACCGGAAAGAGTTCAGGCGCAGGACCAACGGCTTAACGTGCTTTCCGAGGTACGGGAGTGTACACACTTCCAACTTCCAGACTCCGGGTAATTCAGTAGCAGACTGAGAATATTCTGACAGAAAAACCCAATAACTATTTATTGGCCCGACCTGGGAATTGAACCCAGGACCACCGGGTCTGCGGCCTTATATCTAGCCATTAGACCAACGAGACAGTCAAAACGACAGTTAACTTACTACATGTAATACAAAAAGGAAAAAAAAGGAACATTTAACGAATTCTATGAAAACATCATAACAAAACATTTCAATAAATAAATTCTATTATATTCATGTAGATTTCTGACGAAAATTACTGCAGAATTACATTACGTAAAATAAATTTTACGATATATTTATATCGTTTATACATTTGGAATGTTAACGAAACAATCTAATGACCGATATTCGAAATGAGTCAGAAGTAGCGTACCATATCGTTGATTATTTATGGGGAGTAGTGCAGTTAGTAATTGCGGTCGGGACCTCGCCACACGGTCGTTTATCTAATTACTGACCGGCCGGCGCGAGCGTCTGCACGTACGTCTAACGTACTCACAGAACTGCGCACGCGCAATGGACCACTTGGATCTTATTTATTGTGCTCTAAAGAGGTCTTATTCAATCTGTTATGAACTATTCTATAAACAATATTTATATAATCATTAAAAATGAAAAGTAAATTAAAGCTTAATGAAATAAAAATTATGGGTTTTCCTTGGAAGAGATCCACTATTTTATATCTGACTAGTTTCCTATCGTTTCATTCCATATATTCGCATAAACCTGTATGGTTCGAGTAAGAATCAATATACTGTTTTAAAGGACATGATATAAGCTAATATTAGACATAGCAAGATATTCCTTCACCTTCTGTCATTTAGCTACTGAGTTTCGAACCATGCATGCACTCATTTGAAAATATTATTTATTCATAAATAATCTTTACAGTTAGTCTAGTTTAATTTCGGAATTTATTTTGGTGTAATATCCTAAAACAATATGCTCATATGCATTATTTATGTGAAATGAATTTGGTTTCATATTTTGATATTTATAGTAGTTATAATTATTAACGTTCCATATAAACCTGTAACGTGATGATCCTAAATTGCTTACAAGAATCAAGAATAAAGAATATTTTGATTTGAGCAACATCCAAAATATAGAAAATATATATTCGTAAACTTACAGTAATTTTCAATTTGCAATGAGAATATGAAACTTGATTAAAAACATAAATTAAAATCATTGGCTTTAAACTAATGCAACTATATGATAACGCGTTTGTCATCTGTTATTTGCGTTACTTACGAGTTCAGGCTGTCATCAGCTAATGGCTGATATTCAAACATGAACATTCACAAGTTCTTAGAAACTGCGCGAATATTATATGCAAGTGTAAACATAAACATTATGTTTTATTACAGAGATAACATTTAAAAGTCAACTAATTTATAATTTAATTTTTAACAAAAAACCTGTTCTTTTTTTAAATGATACATTTTTTTTCCATAATACTGAACACAATAACAGTAATATGTATATGCCAGCTATGGGCCAGCCAAGCATTCAATATTATTTAAAATCAAGAAAAGCATAAGGTGAATCGATATTAACTATTAAATTTCTTACTAAATTTAATGCCTTATCGATTTGCATATGTCTGTGTGTGTATCCAGCATAATATATATTGCAGTAGATCCTAAATTCCTGGGTCCAAATCCCGAGTACACCGAATAAAAAGTTTTAAAAATTATTTGTCAATACATTCTTAGCAGCTGTCGTTATACAAATATAACCGATTTATTCGTAGACCATATCAAGCATTTAGCCCTAATGGACAAACAAAACTTAAACGAAGACATAAACGAAAGAAAATGACAATATCCAGAGAGAAATCAATGTTTATATGAATAGAATATATCTCCAAGTTATAATAACAGTTCATACAAATCATGCAAAAAATTCACTGGTGGAAGAGTTCGTGCAGCTTGGTGGATAACACCCACTCATCAGTTATTGTACCACTAAACATCAATCTAAAAACCTTGTATCGACGTGTTCCGTTTTGAAGGATGAGTCAGTCAATGTAATTACAGACACAAGAATGATAACAATGTGATAGGGGAGAGCAGAGTTATAAGAGCTGATTTTAACTTATTGCATATAAATTTGCGTTTGTAGTTATGCACTTAGTATAAAGGTAATTTTTAATCACGAATTTCTTTAATACCTGATATTTTGTCATCGCGAGGATGAGAAAGTATCAGGTCAACATAAAAATTACTTGTTAAAGATATTTTTTTGTAATATTGTATCAAAAGCTCTAGCCTAGTCTCTACTCTGAAATTTATGGCATGTAGACAAATACCGCTGCTATACTTACCATTCTTTAAAGTGATAAAAGATTTTCTTCAAAGCAATATAATTCAAGAGTGTAATGAGTTTGTATTAAAGTACTTTACCGGCAGATTAATGGCTAATGTTGTCTCTTGCTCCTAACATTCCTAAAATAATTTAAATAAAGGCATTTACTCCATACTCCTATTTACTAACTAAAATATCTGCTTTCTAAGTATGTTACTATAAATGTAACGAATAATTTTTAAACATGTTTCAATATTTTTAAGATTTTTACGAAGTGAAGCTTACGATTTCACTTTAGATCTTTTTTGGTTAAAACTTTTTCATTATAATATATCGCTCATTTAATAACGAATTTAAATAGAGATAATGGTCTGTTACGCAGAAAATTCTTAGAAAAATACTAACATTTGATTCGTCTAATTAGATACACGCGTAACCCCAAGTTTAAACGTGGCATTCTTTTGAATAAGGTTATTCAATCAGTAAAATAAAAAATAATGCGAACGAAACAATTTACTACACGTGCCTACTTTTCAATTAAAAACTTAAAACTCTTTAAGTACAATATGTAAGATTATATTCACAAATAGGTACCACCCACTCATCAGATATTCTACCGTAAAACAGCAGTACTTGGTATTGTTGTGTTCCGGTTTACAGGGTGAATGAGCCAGTGTAATTACAGGCACAAGGGTTATTATATCTTAGTTCCCAAGGTTTGTGGCGTATTGGCGATAATTTTGTTGAAAGAAATGTTCAGTACCACCCTGTCTATGGGTGGCGGTGAGCTCTTACCATCAGGTGCCCTATATACTCGTCCGCCTACCTATACTATAAATATATATATTCAAGCACTTTGCCCGCGACTTCGTCCGCGTAAATTTAAAAGCTATTACAGTTACAGTTTGTATAAACTGTAACATTTTTCTTACTGAGAGAATTTTAGACCCGTCATAACTTCTAAACGAAAATTCCGATCCGGATCATTTAAAGTGTAATTTACATTTAAATAATCTTCCTTAATTATCAAACAATTTAAATGAAAATCATTAATAATAATATCATGATACATATATCCACCTCTATTCGATTCCACCGCACTTGAAGTTAAAAATTGAAACAATAACTGTTGTTGTGGCTTAACTATAATAGTTAGGCATATACCATCGCGGACTTTTTTTGTGAGCAATCATGAATACTATTAATATATAGAACACTTTTTTATATACCGTCAATAGTTTTCGCAGCGCACGCCAAATAACTTTTATAGGGAACAATTTGATACCTTGGGTTACATTGTTCCATTTTAAGTAGGATCTCTAATTTTTTTGATAATGTAATATAGCCTATGTTACTCGGTAAAGATGTAGCTTTCTAATGGTGAAGAATTTTTACTAATTTCTTTTTTATAAACATTTATTTTATTTTTAAAATTTCAGTGCAATTTTTTCTTGTTTAAATATGAAATATTATGATTAAATCAAAAGGTTTATTTTACTAGAGATAGGATTATTGAATTTTGAATTCTAATCTACATTATTTTATATACCCCATTCAATAAAAAATAATTATCGAAGAATGTATTGTATAACAAGTCAAAAAACAAGTCAAAAAAATCAATCGAAAAGAAAATTATTCCTTGAATTTTGCTAATTAATTAAACATGACAGTCGTAGAGAAATGTTCTAAAACAATCTATTTGTGTCTTACAACGTAAGTACTTATAACTTTTACTTATCATTTTAAGACTGCCGAGAGGACTTAAGACCCTTAACAGCAAATCCAAAAATAGAAAAGAAACTCTGTGCTTACACATTAGCAACAGTGCTAAAAAACAACTGTTGCTAATATGCAATTATCTTTAACAATAAGTTGTTTTGTTTCATTAAATTAAAATGTTCATTATTTTTGTTGTTAATTTACTAACAGTGACATATCAAAGACACGAATGTTGAAACACTAAGTTCTTTTTTTCAACATTGCGACTGTAGACCGACTTCTTGCATTGTCGCTCCGGAAAACTTAATTGATGGCTTAAAATAAACGGTTATGTGTGATACTAGAAGACAATTATAAATTATATTATTATTATTTTTTAGATTTTATAATTTTTCTTTACTAAAGACTTCAATTATTTTTGAAAGGAGCTCCAACAATATAATTATTGTTTTTGTATTATATATATACTACATAATTATATATACTTAATAATAAATTAATTGTACGGAAATTGTTTAGTTTATTTCATTACAATAAACTACTTATTCGAGAACTTTATGAATATTCTGGAATTGGTTAGATACAAACCTATAGTAAATTTGTACATAGTAAAAATACTACAGAACGTTATTGTGTTTTTAATTAAATTTTTGAAAATATTTTATGTCTTTGCTATCTTAATTTGCAAATAGATCAACCAGGATAGCCCAGTGGCTAGATAACGCGAATCTTAACACAAAGATCAATTGTTTAATTTTGATTAAACACCATTACATTTTACAATTACCTAATTAATTGTTTTTAATTCATCTCTTGCTTCGTGGTTAACGCGGAAGTTCCACGGAGACTGCGTTATTTAAAATAAATTTTCACCTAAACCCTTATGGGTATATTATAACCCATAATGCTTTTATTATGAGTGTAACCATTACTTTTAAAGTATTATGAATATTACTTTTGATCAAAACTCAATTTAAAAAATAACTCCTGCAATTTACTATTGATTAATATAATATCATATTTAACGGGAAACAAAATACATATAATTTCCATTATTTTTTTTTAAACTTTATAAGCATGTAATTTAAGTTAGACAATTTAGCACAGTGAACCGTTATGTCAACAAAAAACAATACATCAGGATGAGTCAAGATTCAAGACATTTCGCGGCAGATGGCAACGGCAATTGCTTAGTGTGTTGGCGGAGACAATACCTCTAATCCGTGTCGCTCGAAACCTGCAGGCCTTACCTTGACTCCTACGCCTCAGTGCTCCATTTACTAAGCGACTAAACTCTGTCGAAGCCGATTGTTACATTATATAACTACATATTAGCCACGCACACGTTTCTCTTATGTTTGCAAATGAGTAAAAAAGAAACGGATACTAGCATGTTTTTACTAAAGATGTTTAGCGATTGTAAGAAAGCCCAAAGCTGAAGTTTATGGAAATAGTATTCATCAATTAGGCGTCGTATCTTTTATACAAATTTGAAAAATATATGTTAGATAACAGAACGTTGCCTCGAGCAGCTGTATTATAATTAGCGTAACAGATTTCGTTATGTTATTATTCATGAGGAATGGCCTCCAAGCTAATGAATGAACGGGCCACGCTATCCGCCCACGGTAACTTCATTCATACAGGGCCCTGCGTGGTCGCGAACAGCCTCAATGTCGACCTACTACACCACATATTTATATTATAGATTAGAAATCAATAAAATGTTGTTATATGTAAGAAGACACACATTACTAGACTATTAAAACAATAGTAGGTAGAGTATATGTACATATATACAAATATTAAGGTTTAAGCTTTTGGATTATATTTTCATCGTTTGGACGGTTATGTTAAAAACAAATTACAAACAACCATGGTAGTAATCAATAACTTCATAAGCACATTGTTGGTAATCAAAAGTCCGACGTCGTCTCACTGCGGCGCGTGTTAATAACCAGCGCGACATACACGAGCCCCTTCAAATATATTTTTTTAAATCAATATCCATTATTATAAAATAATAGGAGCTGACAACATGCAGCAGCGTATTATTATTACGCAACAGGTTGATGTGTAAAGGTCATAATCAATATTAAAATGGCAGAGTTGAAAACTCACCACCGGTGCCTCGCTACAGTATGAATGAGATGTAGTTTCCAGGGAGTTGGGGTGGGGTGGCAACCGGCATACTTTTCGTGGCCATGGGCACGGGATGACGTCTGTGTCGGTAGAACGCATGCGCGGTAGGCGTCAAGGTTCAAGGACATGACATCGATCGGCATTAGCTTGCTGTTCGCTGCCACGGCCACTCGCTGAATCAATGCAGCCCTGAATGCCACTGCCACGGACGGTCTTCAAACGACCGTCGGAACATTTTCCAGTCATAACAAGAGCTTACAATTGTTTTGATGTTTATGCATTTTGATTCGAATTCATTCATTATATAAATTCACATCTCATTTGAATGAGTCAAATCATTTTTAAACGAAATTTATAAAAACTTCTTTTTTTAATAAGGAAAGAAATCAAATGTATTAAAACTCAAATAAACTGAATATAAAATACAAAAAGGTGTTTTTTACTCAAACGAGACTTGATTGCGCGCGTAATCCGCCGTAAATAAGAGACGCGTGCGCAGCGCTGATTACATTACTGTGAAACACTGAGAACTGTAGAGTAGCAAAGTAAGTATTTTAAAATATTAATATTTTCTATTATTTTTAAATATGTAGTTAGTAAAAAGGAGAAATATATTGCTCCTTAGGGATTTTACTTAAAAATACATTCGTTTTAAATTTGAAAAATGAAAAAGTTTTCACCCTCATAAACCTACAATTGGTTAGTGAAAAGAGAAGAGAAGACAATTTACTGCAATTATATTATAGTATACTATGGGCTCATAACTTTTAGGTCCTCCAGACCGATTTCGGCCACGGCGGCCAATCTCAAGACAGATTAGCCAACTGCGCAGGAGATATTATAGTGCACAAATGTGTGCGCAAACACAGATGCACTCTCTTTTCCTTAGCTCTCATAATCCGATGGGACGGCAATCCGACACGACCGGAAAGAGTTCAAGCGCAGGACCAACGGCTGAACGTGCTTTCCGAGGCACGGGAGTGTACACACCTCCAAGTTCCAGACTCCGGGCTGCTACTGAGAATTTTCTGACAGAAAAACCCAATAACTATTTGTTGGCCCGACCTGGGAATTGAACCCAGGACCACCGGGTCTGCGGCTTAATATCTAGCCACTAGACCAACGAGGCAGTCACCATAATATGATAATCAAGTCATTATAAATGTATAAATATATTTAAATTATAGCTGTCAACTCCATTCAAAGTAAACACTGATTGCGAATGCAAGTATTGCGAACGCGTGTCAAATTGCGTCGCGCCCACACAGCAGCGTCTGCGCGCATCCAAGTATCGTGACGCTTAAATTTTTAAAGGATGATAATAAAAAGAAATGTTACTCTCTACAAGACAATAGATCAATGGAAGCTAAATTATAGAACAATTAATCTTAATAATAATGTCTTACATTTACATTGTTCCAAAATACTAACTACAAAGAGACCTTACTTTAGGCTTATTTTAAAGTAAATCGTCAATTAACGTCATACTTCACGGAAAAAAAGTAAATGTTAAAGTTCACACAGGAAACGATGCAAGGTAGTGTGCGCGCCATTCATGAATTTTGCCACCCGTTACCAGAAACGGGGCTTAGGGATGAGACAGTGGGGGCCGAGACGTGACGCGGGGAGGGGATGCCTCCCTGTTTATGAATGAGGCCACACGTCATTGATATCGATCCGCGCGGCCTCTGCTAAGGTTGCAACCACACAAGGGCAGCTCCGGTCGTTCAACAGGTGGTTATTTGACGCACGCCCTCGAGTTTTCCGCAAAGCCAAGTCCTCACTTTAACTGTGACGTCATAGCACCTGATAACGCTGACGTTACTACTTATCATCGTTATCAATCAATGTATTTTATCTTAAGCTTTACCTACAATGCAAAAACACTATCAGGCGTTTGCGTAAGCTTTTCGTATAAATGAACACTCATATAAAATTATATTATTACGTAAGAGATATATGACACCTCCACATTGATTACGTATGTAATAAATGTATTTTATAACTAGCTGTTGCCCGCAGCTTCGCTCGCGCGTGGTCTTTATCTATACTAATATTATAAATAAGTAAAAATAGATTTTTTGTATGTTTGTTTGTAGCGAATAAACTAAAAAACTGCTGTACTGTTTTTAAAAACCTTTTTTACCTACAGAAAGATACGTTATCAGCGAGTAATTAGCTGCCCGTCCCGACTTCGTACGGGTAAAATAAGGATTTTATCTCGTACATTTTTTAATCAATAAGATATAAACATTTACCAATCGATTTATTCGCCCATCCAGTATAGTGTGTTCAGTATAGAGCATATAATAATCCTACTTTTTACTAATATAATAAACTCGAAAGTTTGTATGGATGTATGGACGTTTGTTACTCTTTCACGCATAAACTACTGAATGGATTTTAATGAAACTTTACAATAATATAAGCTTAGGGAATACCAATTAAGTGGTACATATGGCAATAATGGAATATGTTTTTTTTATCCAAACATCACCAACATAGTGAAGTTCGTATATTTCTCCCTAAGAGATATTGATATAAGATATTGCGTATTTTGAATTTCATTATTTGCACCCAACTCTTCCAAACAAAAATAAAAGTTTCTAAAAACTTTGAAATTCATGTTTATTAATTCAATCAAAAAACTCAAATAGTATATTTCTATTTTATTAAATTTTTATACTAATGCTTTTACCCCGTTTCTCCCGTTTGGAGTTAAATTTCTAAAAACGACGAAATATGTATGCATAGCTTTAATACTAAATATCATTCTTCTTACACCAAAAGTGACGGAATCCCCATACAAACTTTCAACCCCTTTTTTACCCTCTCAGATTTAGATTTTCAAAAACTCTGAAATACATTTTTATTTATTTTTAAGCTTGTTCATTAAATTTCATGCTTCTAACTTTAAAAATGACTGGTTTCTAAACAATCGTTCAACTCTTTAGGGGTAGAATTTCCAAAAATCCTACCTTAGTGGGTATTATAAAATGTATCAACTGCCAAAATTTCAAGTTTCTAACCCCCGCAGTTTAGGCTCTGCGTTAATGAATCAGTTAGGAAGAGTAATAATATTATGTGAATAGATATCAACAAAAATACGTATTTTTATAACTTTTGATAGACTCAACTAATTTTGATGAAATAAAGGTTAAACGGAATCTTGAAATAGTTCTTATAATAATTCGGTTTTTTCAATTTTTAGACGATTAAAAGATACAGACATGCAGACAGTAAAAAAATTAAAAAAATGATTGCTTTGGTTTTGGTAAATCGTAAATAGCCATATAACCTTTAAAACAGGCAGTTATTTTGAAATAACAGACAGAAACTTCAATTTTATTTATATGTATGGATAATTTATTAATTAATTCGTTTTTGTTATAGATTTATGTTATTTTATGTGTACAATATAAAGTATAAAGGAAAAGTTTCTTCTGTCAGAGACTAAATAAAATCAGACTTAACCAAGGCTACTAATTTAATTAAACAAAAAAAGGGAATTAAAACAAATGTTTTCCATTGAACTTGAAACACATCTGAATAAGCTGCTTA
Organism: Nymphalis polychloros; assembly: GCA_905220585.2. Lineage (NCBI taxonomy): Eukaryota > Metazoa > Arthropoda > Insecta > Lepidoptera > Nymphalidae > Nymphalis > Nymphalis polychloros. The sequence continues at coordinate 10,793,713 of HG992253.1, read as the reverse complement.
AGCGGCCATTTTATGTAGAAAAAATATATAATATACAAACAAAAGCAGCTATATAACAATTTTAATTAAAGTTTCAAAAGCAGTTATTTGACCGCTCTGGTAGGTTAAGTGTTAAAAATGAGATGACACTTATAGCATATATATATAAATATATACATACATTAGATAAGTTTCCACCAACAATAATTACACAATCATTAAAATAATCAAAACATATATAAAATCAAACAGCTAAACCATCATAATCAGTAAAGGTGTAGTAAGATATATATTTTTTTATAATCAAATATAATTAATTACTTAATGAAAACACAAATTTAACAAAAACAAAATATAAATGAAATCACATAGCTTAAGCATTATTACATTGAGTAAGGCAAATAAAATGCAATAAATAAATGATATATATATTATTTATATATTTTTTAACCAAATACAATTAAAAGGCAAGCAAGAATATGACTACAGTACAAAATTTATAACAAACTTAAATATTGAATATTAAGATGGGTTGGTACATTCATTTTATCTAAATTAATACATTATTATTTTTAACTTATTTATGTTATTTTTGCAGTGATTTTTTTTTAAGTATATAATATCAATATCTGAGTACACTTAATTATATATTATATGCTCGCACAGATCTACTTCTTCCTATTCATGATTATGCTGTCGCAAGCTTGATGTAGCCAAAGACCAATTGAATTAAGCTGAGAGATTACAAAATACTTTTATTCGGTTTATATTGGGATGAGGCAAATATAACCACGTTTCACAATTTTGTTCTCTTCTTAATTAGTTGCCCGTCTGACTTCATAGGAATATGCACATCTTCTCTATTCTGTACTGTGTGTTGTTTAACCCTTTTACTCCCCCTTCATCACTTGATATTCATTAGATGATGACGGTGATGACTATGTCTCAGTGCTTTTATTTATGTGCTCCGTATTTTGTTGTTCGATCACTACTATTTTAGCTATCTCTATAGCTTTCTTTAGTGACAGATCAGACCGTTGTAATAATCTTTGATGTTTGGCGAGCTACTCTAACACATATTCGCTGTAAATTTATCACTGACCAATGACTATTAATTCAATGAAATCGCATTTTAAACTGAAATTTTCTAGACTCGTAATAAAGTTGGTTATATTTTCGTGTTTGCTTTGTTTTCTCATAAAAAATACATGTCAGGCCATAGTAAAATTTTTCCTCGGTTTGAAATACTTGTTACATTTATTAATGAGGTCTTCTAAAGTAATTTCTGTTATTTTAATGTTGAACAAAATTGCTATTTCTCTCTATTTACACTTCTTATACATAACCAGTGGCTAATACTCCTTATATATATCCAGAGGCTAATAAATATAGTTCAAAATATGGTTGCCATTTTTTCCGCGTTAAATTGTTATTTATTTCGTTGTTTAGAAAAACCTTCGGTAGGTAAAATGTTTGAATTTTTATCTGCCGTTTTAAAACTTTTGACAGGCAACACGAATTGACGAAAAAATTTTACCTATTTAAAGTTTTAAGAAGTGATATACCACGTTTATGTTTAAAGCAAGCACTTCTAAAACCATGTATTATTGTTATAGTTGTTTTTTAGGCTTTGTTTATACACCTATATACTATTTACGTATTAATTATTGTCACTGAGTTAACTGACTTGTTCACACGCAGTCTTAAAGCGTACTGTTATGAAAGATATAAGATAAGATCATAAAGATACACACAATATATATGCAATATTAGTTTTTATGCAAAAACAACACACGAAGCTACTGAAAACACGAAATTGTTAACAAAACTTTTTGATTTTGACAACTAACAGGTGCGCGTACTTTTCCTACAGATAATAATTTATTGATTTTTAGTAGGGATACTAAACTTATAATAAATTAATAAAGAGATTAAAAATTATAGGACAAAATGTAGGATAAATCATAAGCAAAAGTGTAAATTACATGTAATATTTAATCTCTTTTCAGTTTGACCATAACCATTTTTTAATAAATGTTCTACGTGTATCTTTAAATTGACATAACTTTATTATTTATGAACCGATTGAAATAAAACAAACACTAAATGTTAAGTGAAGTTAGCCACAATACATTAGTGAAAACCGCACTTAAATCCGTTAAGCCGTTTTTAAGATTAGCGTGCACAAACGCACAGACAAACAGACAAACAGACAAACAGACAAACAGACAAACAGACAAAAAATTTATTAATCATTGTTTTGGGTTCTATTGTGTTTATAAAGACCCCCGATAAAAGTTTTACTCATTTATCTTCCATGTACAGACATCGACCAGTTACAGATTTATTATATGTATAGATTAAGGGAAAACTTTTTGCAGTATCAAACATTTACAAAGGTATATATGAATATCTAAATTCGTTGAAAACTGATTTATTTGAAATTAAGATATCCTAAATACATATTTAATAAACCTACTTCATAAATACATATAAACTAAAACTAATTGAAATCAAGCAAAATATTATAAAATATTTAAATATAAAATAAAATAAAAATAACAAATTATATTAATAAATTAAAGGGACTTCAAAAACCATAACTAAGAGTTTGTAAAAGATATACTTTTTTTTATTTGTATATTTCAAAACATTATTCGCTTTCCCATAAAACATATGTTTCTGAAATTTCAATGGATAAGTACACAAGATAGTGCGTCAAGCGATTCCTGTGGAGGCGTGACGTCACCTTAACTCTACCACCCAGCACCCTAGAAGCACCACCCCAAAGAGACTCACCTCCTAGTTAACATTAAAATTACAAATAATGTGATCTTTGACATATTTACGAATCATCTGGGTACAATTGAAACTAAACAGTTATTTCTCTATTTTCATTTGTTTTTCCTGACACATTTTCAAGTATTAACAATACTAATTATTTCAAGTATTAATAATTAGTATACCTACCAATAGTTATGATTAATATTTAGTGGCGTATCCCTTATTTTCAATAACAGCACTGCAACGACGTGGCATTGATTCAATCAATTTCATACATTTTTCTAGGGGGATTGAATTCCATGCTTCAACAAATGCTTCATATAGTTCGTTTTGATTGGTGTTACGTTTGTTTGAGACTTTCTTTTTAACAATATACCAGAGATTTTCTATTGGGTTTAAATCCGGACTATTTGCAGGCGAGTCTAAAACGGATATACACTGTTCGATAAGGAAACATTTGACGCTATTGGCCGTGTGTTTAGAGTCATTGTCATGCTGAAAGATCCAGGTTATAGGCAAATGATCGTCCGAGTAGGGAATCATTGTGTGCTCTAAGATATTTTTGTATTGCCATTGATCCATTGTACCGCCACCGTGCTTAACTATTTCGGAATTTACCATATTTATTTTTGTTTCATCTGAAAATAACACTTTTATCCATTCTCGTACCGTCCAATTAACATATTTTTTAGCGAATAATAATCGCTTCTATCGGTGTTGCTTGGTAAGAAGCGGTACCTTTCGAGAGATCCTTCCAAACAATCTAGCATCCACTAATCTTCGGCGTATCAGTCTTGACGAGATGTTTCTTGGGTCATCAAGCGAAAAAACTTTATTTTTAATCTGGTTGGAGCATTTACTTAGGTCTTTTTTAGCAACACGAACGATTAGTGTATCTTCTCTGGGAGAGAATTTTCTTGGCCGAGCCTTTCTAAGAACATTTTCAACAGTTCCATGTGTCTTATAATAATCAATTGCATTAAAAACTTTCTTAACAGAACAATTTAAATGCTCAGCTATTCTTCTGTACACCCACTTATGATCTATATATGATGTAAATTAACAATGATTTGCCTAGTTGACGCGTCACTACTTTTATTTTTGCCCATTTTGAACAAAATAAAATTCAGATTAAAATTTGAATTGCCGCCAAAATAATAGAAAAAGAAATGTTATTCTCTAATTTAAAAAAAAAAGAACGAGCTATGGATACTTTTTTAAAATATTTCTAATTAGGCGTCCAAGCGGCCAGTAACAGAAAATAAACTCCTACATGTGTAAGACTCATTTTGTAATTAAAAGTAAGATATGTTTTATATTTTATGCATTTAATGAGTTTTTTATTTGAGTGGCTATATTATTGCCACTCATGCAATAATATAGCCACTCAATGTATCAATGTAAAGTGTATATCTTTTACGAACATTTGTACGTTGAAGTTATACTTTCTTTATTCATAAGAAGTGTTTCTAATTATATGAACACCACTGTATATATATGTGTGTGTTTAATATATATCAAAATTAGTAGCTTATAAAAATCAGTTTTAAGGTATTATAATATAAATAGAAGAATAATATAATACACTACCTATTCAGTACAATACTTTGTAAAAATATGTACGTTTAAAAAAACGATTTGTCAAATTTTACTGCTTCGCCTTAGCGAAATAAACATTATACTTCTCATACGTCAACGGTGATGAATCTGTGTGAAATTAGAGTTTTCGAGTGCCAGCGTAGTTATAAATGTGACATGACGGTGTGACGCGCGCCTCGACGTGACGGATGCCAACATTGTTTTTCGATGAGCACTGCTTATTTCACACACTATCGCGTCACAAGGAGATATTTTTGTACAAGATATCGATCAAAATGTTCTAGTATAATTTTTCTCGTTAAAGTTTCGAAAAAAGAATACCAACGAATTACAATCATTTCCTATATAGACAACGATGCCCTATAATTATTAGTATGAAATATTAATATATCCATTTAGAAACTGATCTAACATATAAGATAATTAAAACACATATTTAAGATATCTGTAACAATTATTTAATGAAACAATTTCGAAAAACTTTAAAGATTTTCTTACATTTACCTGATTAACATCTTCTATTTTGCAATGAATTTATTTAAAGTAGGTAGTAGGTAAGTCACTCTGTCACCGAAAATTACATTTTGTAACATTTAATAATAGCCAGCGGACAAGCTTGCCAAAATAACAAGACGATGACATTTAGTTATGATGATGAGTGTATAATAATGTTAATCTTCACATTACAAACTCAAATAGTACTTAAGCACTGATACATTAATATCGAACAAATACTTTTTAATTGTGAAGTGTACTAACTGTTCTTTTAAGGTTAATGTCTAAAGGAGAATGGCAGATTTCGTACCGCATACTTTTTTTGTTGTTTTGTTATAAAATTTGTACCACTTATTAAGGCAACTAAACCATATATTTTCATGTGAGTGTAGTATTTTTAAAACTTTGGAATAATTAATAAAATCAATAAAACGATTTAAATAAATAAAAGTAATAAAAACATAAACTAAACGCAGTTTTGTTTTTTGAGATTGCCATTAAAATAACACAAATATCGAAATGATAATTAATTGTTTATAAATAAAAATAACATAAAATATAATTAAACACTTATATATTATAGCTAATAATGCATAATTCTTGTGGAAAATAATAATAATTAACGATTTAATAATAGGAAGGATTTTCGGGAGAATTATTATTTCTTGTTTATCTGGCAATTATTTATTGACAGGTTGACCTTATATATTTTTATATTTATTGACAGGTAAGGAAAATATAACACGTCAGTTCTTTGCTATTGTTTTGGATTGTGGTTTGTGACTGCATGAGAGCAGATAGTTATTTGGTCATTTTTATGTTGAGTTGAGCATCTGTGCTGCCGTATTCTATGATAGAAATTTCGCGAAAGAACGCTATATACTGTGCTGTGTGAGTACGACATAGGTGCTTTAATTAAAATGACGAGTTTGCTGTAACTGCATTGTAGGTTTCACAATAGTGGGATGCTGCTCACATATGATGAGCATTACTTGGTACCTAAGTTATGCTCGCCATTACTCGGGTATTACTCGACCTGCCCCTTTCTTAGATGAAGTAATATTAAGAATAAATTAATTATAAGTACCATAAAATAAATGTTCTTACCATTAATGTAATTAAAAAGATGAAAAGATCAATGGTTCTTACAAAAATATTGTTTTATTTGCCTAAACTCAAAACCCAACAACTTCATCATTATCAAACTGTTCCAGTCCGCTACTGGACATAGGTAATCCTAATGTACTCCTAATTTATAATGAGTAGGTACGATCCTCAACTCAATCTACCAACTTAATGGTAAGTATAATAATAAAAGATAGCGACAAATAATCTAGAACATACTTTATCACCAAAACAATATTTATGGCACTTATACCTATTAGCATATTAATAACAACGTTAGTTATATTCATCTTTATTACAATTCAATTACAATTTTATTATAATTTAGCGGCGATCCGTCGGTGACATCCAACCGTGATATCGGTATAGCTGTCCGTTTGACGTTCCGCCAGAGTGACATACCATTCAAAAAGTATGTAGTCTCTCTTGTCTAAATGACTCCCGACGTCATACCTATATGTTACAATCTACATAGGTTCAATACTATACAATCTTAAAAATAAAACTGGTTATAACTTTTACATCCTAGCTTTTAAAAATCTAAGAATTTAAGAAGGGCTTTTCTATCATATTAACTACCAATTAAAACAAAATATATCCCACCACGTGAAATTTTACTAGCGGTACGAAACTCCTATACAAACCTGCCGTTCTCCTTTCCGTCACCGTAGACACCGTTTATTACTCTACCTATTAACAAATTTAAAATTAATGTTAACAAAAATATTGTTAATATACAAAAATATATATATGTAGACGACATAAAAGATGATTGTCATACAAAATTTAAATTTTGTTGATAAAATTTGTATTGTATTTCATTTAAGAAAAAGAGTATCTAACTACTAACTCTTGACGCTTCTTCGGTATAAAATCCATATTTCGAATCTGTGGTAGCCTTAAATTTACTTGACTGTTTATTTATTTGTTATTTACATAAAATTTTAAAATTGCTTTTTTGTAAGACTTAAAGTTTATAGGTAGCTATTTTATTCTTTAGTTTAATCGCCTAAAAAGTAAATTAATAATCTTTCAACATAAATCATAAACAAAATTAATAATATATATACATTTATTATTTTTAATAATTATAATGTAATGCAAGTGTAGCATTCTACATAGTCATTTATTATAAGTCACTCGTGTTGTCTACCAAGACTTAGCAACAGATCTTTTACTAGCAATGGCTAGTGTAAGACACCCACCGACGGCGCCCGTACCGGCCGTAGGCAGCACTAGCCAATACAACTGTTTGTTCACAACCTACGAGAACACTTACCATAAAGACTTATACACTAGCGTCATCATACAGATTGTGACGTATCATTTTTTATCAATTCATTTGTTCACCTTGTCAAGGTCAATTTAATACGAGATTTAAGTATTTTTAACTATATAGGTACTACTTAAGTATATCTGTCAATTATTTATGTATGATAAAATCGAATATTATTGTGCGTAAATTAGTTTTTGTGTTAAAAGAATATTATGGAAAAATATATTTCTTAACAATAAAATATAAGGCGTTCATCCTCAACTCCACCACTTCACAGATCTATGACGTACGTGAAAAGATCAACAAACCAAAAGTAATGAAACAGTCACGCGATTTAAATAGACAACGGGTATTAGGATAACGTGCCGAAATAGAACCCCGCCTCCGAAGTCCGAACCAAAAGTAGTCAAGTTAAAAATAGTATGATTCCCGCAGGGACGTTTTCATCTCGTGATTCACCTGCTGAAAACTCGATTGTTCGCATTTTACGTCAATCGGTTGCGTGGTGTTTACGAGCGCTCTCGGGCCGGCGCGGGAGCGTCAGCTGACGGCCAGGAATAGCCCTGACATCGCGGCCACGCTATGCCGCCTGCGCCCGCGCACCCACAAATAGCGCGCTATAATTAGACGTCGGTGAAATCGTGGGTTTGTTATTTTTCTTTATCGTCTCCGTTACGCGATAATTGGGTTAGTGGCTGCATGTGGGCCTGATCGGCGTCGGCGTGTCTCGGCTACCGGCGGCCACCGCAAACCCAGGCCATTGTCCTTACAGTTCTTGCACTCCATATTGTATCCTTTACAATACCCACGAACTTACTAATGTTCTTCACGTTTGTATATTTTACGGGCACAACATAATTGCTTTTTAAATTCAAAACAAAAGATCACAATGTCTACTAGTCGCATATTCGTATATTAGATTCGTAGAGAAACGTATCTACGTATCATATACCTTTAGAAACATATTTAAAAAAAAATGTCTTAATTGGAAATAGTCATTACCAGGTAAGTTAACACCCACTCACCAATACTGTATTCATTTGCAACGCAACAAGCACGAGCTGACACAATCCGCCAATTAGTAGTTGATACAATCATTACCATACATTAACTCTACCAATCATGATTCGACTTACACGCTTGCCATGATTAATATTCCTTTTTAAAAATAAAGCTTACAAATGGAAAATACTTCAAAAAAATATATTGTTTATTAATAGATATATTTTTCTCCTATCTTTACCAACATGTTTCCAACCTTGGCTAATTTTCTGGAGAAACCTTACCTATAGAGTATGCGAACATTGTAACGTGTCATAACGAAACTACGGACTGCATTGAGTTTCAAAACACTTCGTATATTTTTATTACGAACGAACGGATACTCTGTCTTTATTATTTATTTATTTTATTTAAAGTATTTATTTTGTACTATATTAAATAATTTTAAAATAAGCTAATAAAATAAGAAATACAAACATATGTGCACATAAAGCGTTCTCATCGCTTAGGTATCTACTATAGACTTCTGCGAGAAGCTTATTGCATTATTTGGGTAAAAAAGGAGATCATGAACATGGGATTAATCTTTTACATAATATTTTTAGGAATATCGTCTTATACGGTATTCGTATACAGAGCTATACATAATAGTTAGGTTTGGTAAAAATACGCAAAATCACTCGTTTACCAATAAAAATATTTTTTATTGATCGTTACGGATGGACACATAAATACTAGACATCAGGTAATGCAATGGAGAATCCAGCGAGTGCGAGAGCGATAAGCGGCGAGTCACGAGTGGAATCGGGGGGCGGCGGGCGCTGGGGGGGGGTGGCGCGGGCGGTAGGCGGCGTCGGGCGGTGACGTCAGCCGGGGGGGGAACACACAGCTGCACGATTGGTGGAACTGCGCGCGCCGCTACCGAATATGGGACCGCGGTTCCATTGATAAAACTGCGATGCGGGGTCGCGCGGCGCCAGTCCCTTTCGCACCGGCCGCGTGAGAGGCCGTTTTCACGCTGGCGTTGTTCGTAATACCGCTCGGCCCGTGGGCCGAGGAGCAGGTGGTGCCGGACGGGATGGGCACCGACGTGGAGCCCCCGAACGGCCCGCACCTTCTCTCGTTGGCGGATGTGGGAGCTCTCGGCTTCGATTGTGCGCTCAAGCCGGCGCCAGCACTGACGACTGGCGGCGCACCAGCCGACCTCAACACGCCCGTCACTACATCGGATCTGCCCGCTTTCTTCCCGAGTCTGCTCGAGCCTCCACCTATATCAGGTGCGTCCCAACACGCACTGTTCATCTCGCACGCCGCACGCCACCGCATCACAGGCGGGAATGTGGGAATCGCCCCGGGCGACTTCCCGCTGATAACGTTGTAAATAAACATTGCACATTTCTTGACACGCCGCGTTTATTGAAATATTTTTGCACGTCCAAGTGATTTTCACGACAATATGTTTCCGCACAGTGTTTCAAAAGTTCAGGGTTTATTCAATCGATAGATATAATAGTCATAATAGGTTTATCGCAGTTGGAAAATCTAGTGTTCTATCCTATAGTGAAATCGAAAGTTCGCTGAGCCGTGCCATACGGACGGATCAATATTGATTCTTGAATGAAAAGGTTTCATTGTGATTTTCCGTCGGCACACGTCGCACCTTAATCGTGTTTCAAGTGTATCAAAGTGATAATTTATCATTTCTTTGATCGTTTTGTGGTAGTTTTTCCTGTATATTGGTAACTATTTTACATTTAATCAATGAACAATTCATATTTATTTAATATAAATAGTATTATCATATTTATATTAAGGTATCTTTATACATCTCCCTATATATCTAAATTTAACAAAATTATTAGATTTTTTTTTTCAATTAAAAAAATATTGCGTAATGGGTTAAAAATATTAGTACCTAGCTTATAATAATAATGAAATGCATAATAAAAATGCATATGTACCTAAACTAAATGTAGGCATGAAGTACCTACCGTTTTTCTAAATAGATCATATTTTGACATTTTCAAACATTTAATAATACTGAGGCAGACACTTTGGTTTATATATTCTTAATAACTACACCTATAGAAAATGATTATTATAACGATAAATATTATAAATAGGTAATAAGTTCTTTTTTCAAAAATTATATGCTTTCAAAAATAAAAGATAACAATATGTAGCAACAAAATTTTGATAATAAAAAGAGATCATGTCAGAAATACAGGAGCCACGTTAGATGATTATTGGTTCAGAGGAGAGCGTGTCAGTTTCGCCGCGATAGAGCTATCGACATCCGTCACTTATCGCTACATCCGCTAGTCCGTTACAAAATGCGCAAAATATTTGTAAACATGTGCACATTATTATCCAAAACAAAAAACACATCCGAAACAAAAAAATAATACCGTAATTTGTATAAATCCTATGTATATTGGTATAAATAGTTTAATTCTATTTAGTTTATCAGGTGCATCGGATCTATGAATGAACCTATAAAAACCACTTCGGCATATCTTTATTATAAGTTAATATAATAAAGATATGCTGAATAGATATTAGAATTACGATATTTATAATAATTTAGAATAACGATTGAAAATTTAAATAAAGAGAAGTACCTACCTCCGGAGGTATTAACATAAGTTCATTTTAGTTATTTCATCAAAAGATACTTAGGTACATACCGATACGATACTTACTTACTGGATTTGCAAGCGCTTGTCTTTTTAATATTGCCTTACATAGCACAGCAATTGTTTTTGATAAATCACATTATACACTGCTCGCATTATAACACATGTACCTAGTCAATATGTATAAGTATACACAACTAATTTATTATAAAAGAGGAAAAAAGCTAAACAATATATTAATACCAAATAAACTAAAAAACTTTTATTGTAAAAATTATATGTGCTCATTTTTATTTAGTGCATATTTAGGTATATATACTTGGATGTCGCATACCGATGTTCATTTTTGTATGAATTTGAATGATTACCAGTCATAATTATTGTCGTATTTTCCAACGAAGATTTACTTATTTTATGTTTTCATTTTGTCTCAGGTACTTTGCCAGGCGATGAGTTATCGCTGGGATGTTCGCCGAGGCGACACAAACATGAGGCTTCATTGTCTCCTGGAGCGCGCGCCGAGGACGCCAGTAATGCGTCAAGCGCAAGCGCCTCGCTATATGCAACACCGATGGGTGGCAAACGCGCCCCATCGCCGCCACTACAGTGGCTGCTACCTTCTGGTCCCGGCCCAGGTAGCGTCGATAAATATTTTCAACAAGAGTACGAAGAACGTATTGAACTACTTCCTCCTGAATGTCAGCCTTCTTATTGTCCCCCTCCGCAAGCTTGTCCGCAACAACACTGTGAATATCGACCCCAGCCTCAGCAACAACCTCAACATTCATGGGAATCACAAGAATATGCTAGCGTACCGCAGCCGACTCCCGGACCCTCAGGAATACCTAAACGAGAGCCTTATCCTAGTCCAGCCGGCGATAGGCCTGTTCAGTTAGCCGAATTCAACCAGTCCACGAGTAAAGGTCACGAAATTCTTTCTCAAGTATATCAGCAGAGCGCTCAGCCCCTTCGATTAGTTGCTGTTAAACCTCGCAAGTATCCTAATCGTCCGAGCAAGACACCTGTTCACGAGCGGCCTTACGCCTGCCCTGTGGAGGGATGTGATCGCAGATTTTCACGATCGGACGAGCTGACGAGGCACATACGCATTCACACAGGTCAAAAACCGTTCCAGTGTCGCATCTGCATGCGTTCGTTCAGTCGATCTGACCATTTAACGACGCACGTGAGAACGCATACGGGCGAAAAACCATTCGCTTGTGATGTTTGCGGGCGTAAATTCGCAAGGTCGGATGAGAAAAAACGCCACGCCAAAGTACATTTGAAGCAACGACTGAAACGGGAACGTGGAGGAGGCGGGCCGACGCACCACCACGAGCCGCACCCGCACGCGCCGCTCTAGCACACCGTCTCTGGCTCTGCCGCAGCGACTTCCACCGCGCCCGCGCCGTCGCCGGCGCCTTCGCCCGCACATTCCAGTGAGGACGCGCCCGCCTCTGTCGCGAGATCCGCATCCGCGGATAAATGAACTGTTAATTACTTTCGCGTTGAAGTTATTAAATAATTTCATCGAATAGGTGTAAAAGAGTTGTCTTTAACGAAGCTTTATTAACTCTACATTTGTAAATTCACTGAAATTTATATATCTTTTTATACATATTTGTAACTATTACGATAGAAACAAAAAACTTGATGTATTTATTTTAATTAGATAGGATAATTGAATGAATTAGACTGGGAACAAATATAACTACGAAGCGGTGTGGCCTAGAGTGTCCAGCGCGACGGAAGATTACGTGACTACGTCCCCGATATATTCGGTGTAGCACTAACACATATCTTTCTGTCTGACGATAGTCTTTAGCTAAACATTACAAATGTGTCTAAGATTGTTATTGACCGTAAGGTCAAGTTCATATGTGTGCTGAAGTGATCGTTGAGAAGTGATATGTAATAGGCCTATTTGCAGAAAGTTTCAGTTCAGAAAATATTTGCCAGTTGCTAATATAGGTTTATAGATTAACGAGCGTAGATAGGTACTGTTTACTATTAAAATATTTACCTTCTATTAATGTTACATTAATTTATGGCAAACATTTTCTGACAAAACTGTCTTCTTATTTATTAAGTAGGAATGTACTGTATTAATGTTCTTATACTTTACAAAACTAACGTGAAACTGTGCCATTATTTAACTTTACCACGTGCCACGGCAATTTGATTTAATACTAAGTATAACACGACTGCTGATTAAGTGATAATTATTATTATAAACATCTTATTTTATTTTTAATATTTCTAGTCGAAGATATGGGTGTGAGAATGTCGACTAAAGTTTGTTCTTGACCGTCAACTAAGAAACCCATTGCTCTTATTTTCGACGGCTGCTGTCATGATCTTTTCTTGCTCAAACGTTTGTTTAACAAAATTTGCTCAATCCTCTGGTTTTATACTTACCGACTAAATAGATCTTCTACTCTGTAACTCTAAATCCGGCTTACTTTTAACTTGAACTTTATTTCTGTTACATTTTTCCAATTCTATTTATTTATTTATTTTTATATTTAGACTAATTTAGTAAAGTTATTAAGCTCGTAGAATTTAAATTTTGATCTCTTAATCAATATTAATTATGTGCAAATATAGCGAGGGCCCCTGTTAATAATACTCAAGTGTTCTATTTAGATATAAATACCATGGTATATAATCGTGTTTGATTCATTACAGCTAAAATTTCATTGATGTAGTAAATTTTAATGTATTTGATCTACTTCGGTGGACTAAGGATTTCGTCCGCAGTCGCTGACATCGATTAGTTAACTAATATAACAGTATCATTTATTATTGTTTTACAATTAATATATATAGAGCACAAATAATTTAACATTTTTATAGTTCAAAATATACGAATCTACATATTTATACTAAAAGCCTTCAACTTAAAACATGGTTGTATAAAAGTTCAATAGGACGTTATTTATTTAATAAATTGTTAAATTGCTCGCTAAGCAAGTGAATGGCAATCTGTAAATAAATCAAGTTAGAACAAAAATAAAGTCACCCTAAAAAAAAGTGATAAATATACAACAGGGTGGGCCTTTCGAATATAATACAATCGTTATTAATTAAGATATCTGACAATAATATAACTAACACTTGCGCCTCTTATGTCTAACCGCGTATTATAGTAGCGGCGTTCTGCCATGCATTTTTACAAAATCATGTCTCCCGTTCTCTCTTCAGCCGCACGTCTAATCTACCAAACTAAAGTCACCAGTCAGCGGGCGTTCGAACCGATCGACCTTTACAAAAGTATACTTGATAAGATGTGGTGTACGACTTTATAATGTTTTTACTACTGTAGATGAGACGTAGTCTCTGTTAGGCAAGGCTAGCGTAGATAGGTTTTAATAAAGTGTATTCGTGTTAGTAAAACAAGTGAAAATTGAAACGGAGAAGACTAAATTCTTAAACATTTTATGTAATGTTGCAACGCGTTGAAGTTATTGATATACATTTTGTATTATGATACCATGTCGAGCGTCGTATGGTAGCCGACCGCTCGCCGCAACCACGGGACAACGCGTACTTACATTGTTGAAACCTTTATTATATTCCAGCTCTGTTGCGGAACTCTCGCCATTAGTTACATTTCAGGTTACTCTCTAGCTCTTATTGACTTTATGAAAACGAATGAAACAAAATATATGTTCAAGGTATTCACTCGATAGTGAAGTGTACGAATTTTCTGTATGATTACCTAAAGTTTAAGCTGTCTTATGTATTTCACTGGAGTGAAAGATGTTGTTGATGTTCTAAATTTAGATAGTTTTAAGTCTACTTAGGTATTGTTAAATCTCACTAATTTTTACTAAATTCTATTTAATATATTTGTAAATACACTCTGATTTCATTTGAATTTAATGTGTATATAAGAGAAAAGAACATTTTTATTTAATATGAAAATTCACCTAAGGTGCAAAAATACAAATTGTTGAAAAATTTAAATATGTTTTTTATTACATTTAACCTATGGCTAGGAACATACTTGGAACATGCCAAGTCCCACGCTAAATTACTTAAATATTATTATTTAGTTGGCAACATAGTGAACAACAGTAGCGTGTTAAATATAATACCTAGTATACAACAAGTGTGAGACACGTGCACAACAAAGTGTTTAGAAATATTTTAACAAAAATTCTCCAAAAAATAAAACAATAGCACAAAACTATTACCCAAGTCCTATCTAAATTAAAAACTGAGTCTTATTTTTAAACGTTGCTTATCAGCTGTTCTGTTAAACGTTGATTTGTCCCTTTCTGGCATTATTGATTTGACATTCGAAAGAAGAAGACACAGCATTGTTTAACTAATCACTCGCTAAACAACGTTGGTAAGTAAGGCTGTGAGTTCCTGATAATTCTTACTTATGACCATAATAAGACAAAGATTTTAAAAAATGATTTCGAGTCTTATGCATTTTTAATTTGATATGACTGATAACGATCAATTTTCTTAGGGTTCCACTATCCAATTATCAACAAAAACCTTCCTCCTTATATTCGTCTATTGGTTAGATTAAAAACAATGTCAAATAGATATTTACCTATAAAAAATGGCGATAGTACTGCTTCGCGCTTCATTGACTGACTCATTCATCCTTGTTACACGAATATAAAAAAAATATAGAAAAGTATATTTAAAAAATATCCTCATTCGACTGTCTATATCAAAGTCTATGTTATATAATTGCATTTTATAGAATTATATAATTGAATTATATATATGTATATGATTGATTAAGCTGCGTCTCCACAATAGAAAAATTGGCATTTTTTGTGCCAACAGGCTTAGGTACCAGTTTCTCTAATTACACTAAGTTGTGAACAAAAATGTACACAATTTTGTTTAATTTTACTGGTCTGAATTTATGAAGAACATCTATAGACTAATCCAACCAAAAGTGGAGTAGATACAAATAGTTTGACATCAAATTGACGCGATATCATTGGCCGAGATCTTGAATAATAATCTATGATTTATTCACTATGGATTCGCGAAAAAATAATGGCGACATTCAATCGCCGAAGTTGTTATCAAAATAATTGAAGTAAAATTAAAGTGAATATACTTAATTATTTGGAATAGCATTGTGTTATAAATAAAGACACATTAATCAAAAACTGTTTGAATTGCATGATAAAGCGGAACTATTGGAAAATCTTGCAGCTTGGAATATGTAAATTTAAGGTTTATTTATCTTAACTCCCTTCTTATTGGAATCAGGTACAGATAAGTTTTTGCAAAATCAACAACATCCGATTACACCCACGACGTACATTACCTGTGCATTTTGATTATGGAGGCAAAAATAATTAATATAGATATTTTATAAGATTAAGGGACGACCAAATTTTATTCAAACGAGAACTCTTAGGCTAGTTAGGTATTAGGCTACCTATGAATGTATTTAATATTAGAAATATTTGTAAATTTGCTTTATATAAATAATGCAGTTTTTTCTAAATCATTTCATTACGAAATAATATAGTTTGTAATTAATTTTAAATAAAAATGCATGTAGTTTTCTATTAAATGTACAATTGGTATTTTTTTTTAAATCGAATACAATAAATCCTTTATGAAAAGTATAGCAACATTTTATAAATGAAACTTTGCTCCTAGCGGAAATCGCTTGCAAGATGTTGTTCAACAGCGCTTTAGACCTGATTTACAACAAACTTTTATATAATTATGGTATATCTTGAATTTGTTAATAATATCTTCATGTAAAGGCAAGCTAACTTTAAATAATTTATCAAAGCCACATAATAGTTTTAAGTAAAAATAAATTTGAGGTTATCCGTAAGGGCAGTACTTTGACTGCCTCGTTGGTCTACTCAAGTCTAGTGGCTAAATATAAGGTCGCAGACCCGGAGGTCATGAATTCAAATCCCAGGTCGAGCCACTAAAATGTTACTAGAAAATTCTCAATGGCAGCCCGGAGTCTGGAATTTCAAAGCACGTAAAGCCGTTGGACCTGCGCCTGAACTCTTTCCGGTCGTGTCGGATTGCCGTCCCATGGGATTATGAGAGTTAGGGAATAGAGAGCCCACCTGTGTTTGCGCACACACTTGTGTACTATAATATGTCCTGCGCAGTTGGCTTATCTCTCTTGAGATTGGCCGACGTTACCGAAATCAGTCTGGAAGACTATTATTATTACTTATAACGTGTCAAAGATATAATAAAAACAATTGTCGATAAGGTTTAATGTTGTATGTATAGGGTTTTCCATTAGGTATATCTAAAAAAATTACGTTACAAATGTGTGCGTTCTGACTAAGTTTAAAAAATTACCTTACTCACTGTATAAAGAATCCATGTTCAAGAAATAAAAATACAAAACCATTTTGTGAATATATGATGACCTAATATGCCATTTTATAATTTAAAATAACAAAAAAATATATATTTAAAACTTAACTTTTAATAGAAATATTCAGGACCATTTAAACCTTTAAGAGTAATAAGTTTTTTTTTTAATCTCTTGCACTGGCAAAGACCTTTATATCAAAGCCAATTTAATATTCAATTAAAAAGAAAAAAAATATTGTAATAAAATACAAATAAAAACTTATATTTACATGTACAAGACAAAATAATTTATGTAATGTACATTTTAAATAAATCAGTTAATAATATTAACAAATAATTATTTAGAAAAAAAGGATTCAAAAATATAAAATTAATCTAAATATTTATTTCATATAGGAACACTTATTATAAACATAGTAAATTATTTTTTTACCAACCAATTTTGTGCTAATAATCTTCAATAAAGATCTGATAAGGCTAAAAATCCTCACGCCCTGTTCTCCTTTTTTTTATTTAAATTTAATTGATGACTGTCATACACCAAAAAAATTACTTCCTAATGTTTATATTAGCACACCGTAAAATAAATCTAACAAAAATCATTAGTAACAACATAAAATACGAACATCACAACATATATGTAATAAAAAAAAAAACTGTCCAATTAACAAACTCTGTGGTAGTTTAATTTTGTTTGTCTTTTTTTATCTTTGAATTGTAATAACATGGAATAATTATTGTATTTATTAAATATCGTCTTTTTCTAAGGTCTGGCATATAGAAAATGCAAACTATGTAAACAACTATCTGTCTATATAATAGATGAGGCCTAGCCTAGCGAAATACTAGTTTTTTTTAAATATGTTTAGTCACAATTCTCACGTGCCACGACTTTTTTTTTTAATAATAGGTTATAGAAGACTGGCTGTGTATTAGTGATGCCGTATATATTTTTATTTTCTGTGTTGATACGATCTGAACGGTGTACATTTTTTCACAATTATCCAAGCTAGTTGTAGTATAATAAAACTATTACCTCTGTTATTTTGTATATTTTATTATTGAGGTTTCCTACATTTGGTAAGAAAACGAAATCCTTATAGGATCTAAGACCACAGACTATTTTCTTTTTACGTATCTTTTAGTTCTTTTTTTTAATTGCGTATATATGGAAGGAAGGCATAACACAATGTTCCTTTAGTATCTACTAGCTTTTGTAGTATTGTTTCATATTTATATATATATATAAGTGTGTTCAGTGTGTAATGTGTCATGTGTCAGTGTGTAATGCATTTTAACCCTTATTTGCCACCTTGTGATACAAAACTACCCCAGGCCTATTGAGGAAAATAGTCACTTTTCCACCTTTGTTTGCTTTAGCATTTTTTTTAGTGTATATACTTAAATTTTATTTTTGGCTACATAAAGTAAACAATCCTTTAAAAAAAGCTTTCAATATGTTCTACAACAATTTTCAAGTCGAAATATTAAGTAGTTCATTTTTTATAACAATTTATGTCACTGCGGTTCAAATCTACCCCATGGTGGCAAGTACGTAATTCTACAGAGGTATGGCAAGTAAGGGTTAATACAATGAATAGAAATAGGACCAATTAATTGTATCATTTTTAAAGTGTTCCTATTTCGAAAATAGTCTTTTTACTTAAAGCTCATTACTTTTTTCGATAAGCACTAAAAATTATAACTCTTAAATATCAAATATAATCTAAGCTATAATTATTAACTATGAATTTTCAATATTTATTATACAGGGTTATTTGTAACACACCAGTAACCTAGCTATCAAGTCGTGCAAGATAGCTAAGACCATAAACAACAACTTTTGTTCTACCGGTTTTGATAATTTGAAAGATTTTATTTTCGTACAAAAATAAGTATTAATTTAATTTCCCGCTTAAACGTTTCTAAATCTACGCGCATCGCAAAGATCGACGCGTCGCTTCGTCCTTTCGTTTATGAATGAAAAATAGACCTACAAATGTCACGACAGTACGACAGAAACTTGTAAAATTTTTTTTTTTTTTTTCGTTTATTGAGTTATGTCCGATGTCGTAGAACAAAAGTTGTTGCTTACGATGTTAGCTATCTGCGAGGTTGCTGGTGTGTTACAAATAACCCTGTATATTTCAAGTAAGACATGGCAAGAGAAGTCGATGACGTTTAAGTTAACATAGTATTGACAAAATAATTAAAAAAATATATTAATTATAAGTTTCAAAAGAAAAAATCGAAAAACAGTTTGTTTAAATTGTTTGCATTTTCTATATGATTGGAATAAACATATACAGTTTGTATATTAAGCCTATAACGAATATTGTCTGGTTATTCTCAAATAACCATTAGCAAAATAAAATTTCTCAAAAATGTTGCTTTTTTTAACAATTTTGAGTAATACTAACAACTAAATTGACAATGAATAATTCTGTTATTATTATTAACTATATCGGTTTCAATAACGCTATAATAGTCATGTTCGACATGTATGGTTACGTCGTTTCCGTCACCATGGGGTGGACGAATTAATTAATTGGCAATTGCGAATATGTAATAATAACACATTCTTTTAGACAATACATTGTATTTTTTAATATATAATAATAGTATAGAAGGGATCAAAAGATTGGCAACTTGGTGGGAAATCACCTCTGCTTATATTGGCATACAACGGCAACCAAAATCTAGGTAACTGACATGGACCTTGCATATTTAACCTGTTTTGTTAACTGTACTTTTTTAATGTTTAAATTTGTGGATGTCGACTGTCCTGAAGAACTGGACTAGGTTATATCCTGAGGTATATAGATTACCCATATATTGTATTGTCTAATTAATATAATACTATCTGAAAGTTTCTACTGAACATTTTTAACAAGTTTCAAAGTTAAATGTCATTGTAATATCGATCAGTAAGGTTTAGGTATATCGAAATCTTGGGATAACGACTTCATAAAATTTATTTATTTAATAAATATGTTATTGTATCCGGGTATTCGTTATAAGCTTAACATTCTTTTTAAATCTTTCTCACTAGACAATCTTATCAGTGGAACGTGTCAATGGAACTAGAGCAACCGATAGTTAGGCTGTTTACACACGGCAACAGAAGAAGCGAGACCGCCGTTATAGCAGCCTAGATGAGTCGTATTTGTGTTTAATTAATATTATACACGAGAACGCTACCGAGATGTACCGCTTCTTATTCGTTGCCATGTATAAAAGCTTCACAATGTCCAACTGTAAAGCTGTAGCAACACTTGTGCGAACTAGCACCCAAAGCGACGAGACAGCTACAAAATTAATATCGCACATGATGTAGCTGCAGCTTAGCAGAGGATCCCACGGCAGTGACAGCTCACTTGTAACTCGATGTAGGTCCCTAAAATATGTTGTTGATCGGATTGTGTTACGTAGACTCTTGGTCGTCGTTCTTTGCGAGGTTCGGCTCGGACTCTGCGCGCCTCTTGAGCCCCTCCGCGTCTGGAGACTGCGGACGTTCGACTGAATCTTCGTTGGCCGCTGCCGCTGCTTTTATATCCGGCGCGCTTCGGCTAACATCCTGGTGGGTATTTTCAATTGTACGTTAGCATCGTTTAGCTCAGCTAGCGTAATTTGCAAGCGCTTGACACCGGTTCTATCGAGTGTCGGTTCATTGAGCACCA
Source organism: Nymphalis polychloros (assembly GCA_905220585.2). Lineage (NCBI taxonomy): Eukaryota > Metazoa > Arthropoda > Insecta > Lepidoptera > Nymphalidae > Nymphalis > Nymphalis polychloros. Next base: position 10,772,795 of record HG992253.1, on the reverse strand, counting down.
ATAGTTGAATCTTGTAGCAAGCGTTTATAAGAGTTACACACACGCTTGCGAGGCATTACTTCCGCCACCTAATTAATCTATTTTACGTCTATGACCTAAAGATTTATGAATTATAATTTATACTATTCATAAGTACTATTAAAAAGTAATTAAAATTGCTGATAGGTCAAATGGCTCGCCAATAAATTCATGCGAGCTTATTGAACAAGCGTGTGGATGTAACTTAAATAAAACTGTTCCAAACAAACTATTCAAAATAATAGTAATCTTACAAAGATGCAAAATTAATTAACAGCAATGATATCTTGTACAGCAAATACAAAAATAAAAAATACCCTTTTCATAAATCATAATTTTTCACTGTATATGTATCATTGATACTGCTAAAGAGTGTTTTCTTTTGAGCGTGGTGGTATTTTCTCAAAGCCTTCTTTTTAAAATGTGAGAAGTGACTCAGCAGTGAGAAATTTGCATACTGTTATATATGTATATATTTTTTTGTATCAATTAGAATATTAATAACTATTTTTTTAACTGGCAATACATACTTTTAACTGGCAATTAAATGGAAAGAAATGTTTATGGTTCATCTTACCAAATCCGGTTCGATATACTCCGCTGGTTCCTGTTTAACTGGAACATTCATTTTGTCATTAAGATAACAGACTCCGTTCAAGTCTATTGCACTGTTTGAGAAAATGGCAGCCGCGCCAGCCGACGCGTCAACTAGCGGTTCGATCTGGAATACAAAACAAAAAAATATCACTGAAAGGTGAACCTAATTCTGATTATACTGATTCACTAATAATTCATTGCATGCATTATGTCATACGTTTGTAGTGTGTAAGGTGTAACTTAGTATATATCCTATAGCTGTAAGACTATATAATTAGCGATTTCATAATTAAACTGACAGTATCATTTCAACATTCGTGTGTATTGAAACATACGAATGTTTACTCGGTGGTAGAGCTTTGTGCAAGCTCGTCTGGGTAGGTACCACCCACTCATCAGATATTCTACCGGAAAACAGCAGTACTTGGTACTGTTGTGTTCCGGTTTCCGGTCAAGCACAAGAGACATAACATCTTAGTTCCCAAGGTCGGTGGCGCATCTTCGATGTAAGCGATGGTTAACATCTCTTACAATGTCAATGTCTATGGGCGTTGGTGACCACTTACCATCAGGTGGCCCATATGCACGTCTTATAAAAAATAAAAAAAATGTAGTTTTTTAGTCTATTGAGGTTTTTAGTATGTACAATTAACCATGTGTCTAAGTATACAGTGTGTAACAAAAACCCTGTCCGACCCGTGAAGTGGTTATTAGCTATCGTGAGTCGGTTCTATTTATGTATTCCTTTTTAAATACTAAGCAAAAAATTACCCATAAAAAATAGTAATTGTCATTTTCAATCGTAAATGACGAACATGTCATGGATAACTGAGGTCATGACCTTGTGTCCTAGCTACTCGATAGGTAAGAGCTATCGAGTGCTGTGCCGCGCCTGTGTTGCCATGTAATTTTCGTCATTTAATTAAATTAAATTTTATTTAATTAAATTTTATTTAATTAAATTTTATTTAATTAAATTTTATTTAATTAATTATTATATAAGTTTTTAAGAGAACTTTGATGGCAACACATTCACTTTAACATCTTTGTGTTATACTTTAAGCACTTACCATAACATTCTCTGGTATAAGAAACTTAAGCTGTACTGGCTTTTTTTCTGTTGCTTCAGCTTCAGAAGTCTTTTGAGTATATGGAAACTCTTTTGAATCTTTTTGTTCCCTGCAATATACAGTGGTGGTCGTATAATTAGAAACACTACCAACGGTCCTTGACATTATGTAAGATACTTCACCGCAATCGTTTTTATTTTGAAATTAAACAATAAATAGGACAACAATATGTTCAACGATTTATCATTTATTAGAAAAACAATATAAATGCCATTACACAAGTGCAGTTTCAATATTACATTACGGACAAACATTTAAATCAGTTTTAAGGTATGAACAATAATGGTCAACTAATTAGAAACAACAACAAAAAAATATTTAAAACAATATTTTTTTAAGTATTAGTAATTAGTATTGTTATTTACGAAATAGCTACTATCCACAGCCTACCAATAGTTATGATTAATATTTAGTGGCGTATCCCTTATTTTCAATAACAGCACTGCAACGACGTGGCATTGATTCAATCAATTTCATACATTTTTCTAGGGGGATTGAATTCCATGCTTCAACAAATGCTTCATATAGTTCGTTTTGATTGGTGTTACGTTTGTTTGAGACTTTCTTTTTAAAAATATACCAGAGATTTTCTATCGGGTTTAAATCCGGACTATTTGCTGGCCAGTCTAAAGCGGATATACGCTGTTCGCTAAGGAAACATTTGATGCCGTGTGTTTAGAGTCATTGTCATGCTGAAAGATCCAGGTTATAGGCAAATGATCGTCCGAGTAGGGACTGATTGTGTGCTCTAAGATATTTTTGTATTGCCATTGATCCATTGTACCGCCACCGTGCTTGACTATAGGTACTCCTTGTGTATTTATAATTAAAAGCATTGTTTACAGAGCGTCTATCATAGCGCTTTCCATCGGAAAATACCATATTTATTTTTGTTTCATCTGAAAATAACACTTTTTTCCATTCTAGTACCGTCCAATTAACATATATTTTAGCGAATAATAATCGCTTATTATAATGTTTGCTTGGTAAGAAGCGGTAGCTTTCCAGTGATTCTTCCAAACAATTTAGCTTCCACTAATCTTCGGCGTATCAGTCTTGACGAGATGATTCTCGGGTCATCAGGCGAAAAAACTTCATTTTTAATCTGGTTGGAGCCTTTACTTGGGTCTTTTTAACAACACGAACGATTAGCTTATCTTCTCTGGGAGAGGATTTTCTTGGCCGAGCCTTTCTAAGAACATTTTCAACAGTTCCATGTGTTTTATAATGATCAATTGCATTAAAAACTTTCTTAACAGAACAATTTAAATGCTCAGCTATTCTTCTGTACGCCCACTTATGATCTATATATGATGTAAATTAACAATGATTTGCCTAGTTGACGCATCACTACTATTATTTTTGCCCATTGTGAACAAAATAAAATTCAGATTAAAATTTGAATTGCCGCCAAAATAATAGAAAAAGAAATGTTGTTCTCCAATTTCAAAAAAAGAACGAGCTATGGATGCTTTTTTTAAATGTTTCTAATTAGGCGTCCTAGCGGCCAGTAACAGAAAATAAACTCCTACATGTGTAAGACTCATTTTGTAATTAAAAGTAAGATATGTTTTATATTTTATGCATTTAATGAGTTTTTTTATTTAAGTGGCTATATTATTGCATAAATATTAATTTTTACGAACATTTGTACGTTCAAGTTATACTTTCTTTATTCATAAGAAGTGTTTCTAATTATATGACCACCACTATATATATATTTTTTTATAATAATATAATAAACCAATATTTAATAATTATATAAGTCAATTTATTAATAAACTTTTTTTTTAATTTAACAATACAGTCAAAATGAAAATAATATAATAATAATAATAATATCCTAAGGCATTATTCGCACAAGGCCATCTGATACCAAACTAAGCAGAGCTCGTACTATGGAAACTAAAATCCTACTGCGGCGTGAAAGTATCTACCAAACATACCAACCGACTCGTCAGAAATAAAATATCCGCGATATTTAATTAAATAAAGACATTTATAACAATTAGTCATTTTATTTATTACCGTTTAGGCGTTGTGTGGTGACTGTCACATTTCTCATTCTGGTGCTGTGTAATTAAATCACAAGCTTTTCCAAGTATAACTATAGATACGAGCACCCTTATTGATATTAAGCACAAATATGCTATGAATATTAATAGCACCGCAGCCAATCTGTAAGCAAAGATAGAAAAAAAAAAAAAAAATTATTTTCTTTTCGAATTGAAATTGAAATTTTTACTTTGGAATTTGAATTAAAATTGAATAAGATACAAGTAGTTAATTAAAACAGTGTTGTATAATAATTAAACATATATTAATCGAGTACTATTGTTGTACATAATGTAGCAGATTTATTAGACGCATGAAATATGTACAGCTAAGATTGGTTTTTCTTTACTTCTTCAATTGGAATACGATATGCTTAGTTCTTGTGACCTGATTTAAACGTTAAGTAAATCAGTGCAATTACAGGCACAATGGACCTAGCATTATTTTTTTTATAGGATTGGTAGGTTGATTTGCAAATGGGCCACTTGATGGTAAGTGGTCACCAATGCCTTTAGATATTGGCGGTGTAAGAATTGTTAACCATTGCTTAAATCGCCAATGCGCCACCAACTATGGGAACTTAGATGTTATGTCCCTTGTGCCTGTAATTACACTGGCTCACTCACCCATTAAACCGGAACACAACAATAACAAGTACTGCTGGTTTTGCGGTAGAATATCTGATGAGCATCTTCATTCTTGAATCTCACTGTTAACAGTGTTGAATTCCTAATATTTGTCATATACGAAATTATAAGTTTGAAAACTATATTTAATAACAAAAATCACTCACCCGTCAACTTTGACCGCATGCACTAAAACCCTAGTAATAACAACTCCAAGAGGCAATGGAATGAAACCCATTCTCCGAGCAACTAGATCCGAGTGGTCACTGAACGCGTACTTCTGCCGAGTCTGCGCAACATCATACGCCAAACTAACTGTATATTCTCTATATACTCCATAAGGCACTTCATTAAACCTATAAAGAAATAATACATTTTAATAAAATTAAATTTTGTCGATAATATTTCGTTACAATATATGTAATAAGTGTCATCCTGACCGATTTTGGCTATGGAGGACAGGATGACACTTATTATACATTATAATAATTCTCTGAAGAGAGACTATAGAACTGCACAGGATATGTTTTAATGCACACAAGTGCACTCGCTATTCCTTCACTGCCACGACCAACCTGCAGCTTGAACTCAGGACCTCTGTTTTTGGCTTAACATATCTTTATTTCAACATAGTTTTACTTACATTTTAAAATACAAAAGAATACATTGTATTTAATCTTTTTTTTTTCACAATAATTCACTACAGATAATGCAAAATATCTCAAAAAAAAAAAAAATGTATCTTCTCATACCTAGTGATGAATGCATGTTTCACCCAGTCAATGATCACTTCAAAGGTAAGAACAAGCACACAGTCAGGGGCTAATATCCAGAACCTCTCTTCTTTCCACATATATTCCTTCATAGTCTGAAGGACCACTATGAAAAGCAGCACCGATAAATGAAGTCGTTCTCTTACATCACTGCACGAAACTTGAAAGAGATTGTTCTTGTCAAATTTTTTAAAAACACTTCCTTTTAATTCAACAAACTGAAACAAATATTTAGTATATAGACTATTATAAAATTTGCAAAGTAACAGCATGTAAATATTCTACTACTTGGTTAAGCCCTCTTTAACTCTGCACAAGCAGTTGGAGTTTATTCCACCAAACCAATACAACACAAGTTGGTGGATACAAATGTAGACTAATTATTTATATTCAAGATATGCAGATCTCACAGTGTTTTTCTTAACCGCTGATCATGAGATGAATAATAAACAGAAATTAGATGATAAAAATTTTGGAATCTTTTATTAAATTTATGTTACCAGAAACATTAATGAATACTTACATTATTTGACATCATAATTATCAAAAGACTTTTGTTATTAGAATTAAAGGCTACATTTAGTGTTGTGGCTTGGAACAACACTAATAAGCTGTGGAGAACTGAAATAGTTATAAGGAAATTAAATTTTTTCAATCACAAATCATATTCATGAAATTGTGATTATTATTTGTGGTGGTGGCATTATCTCTTGCATAAAAAAACTAACTTAAATTTTATACAATTTCATGATTCTAAAATGTTATGTATCAATTATTTTATTATTGACTTATTTTATACTCTAATGGGACATTAAAGCAAATGTAGTTCAATGAACCACAACAAACCATAACACCTAAAGTATTATAAAGAATAGCAAACTATATTTTTAAAAGGATACAGACATAAGTCATAGCAAAAAGTAAATGTGGAATAAGACCAAGATGTTCTCTTTTCCTGTCTCTAGGCTCAGTGGCTGTCCAGAACAGTGCATCGATTGTGTCTTGTCCAAAGGCAGAGAACAATCTATCTCCTACCTCCAACATGTTATAGAATATATACAACTTCATCACACTCTGACTCTTCACTAAGTGATACATCATATTAGTGTCTATATAGCACATTAATATACTACATATTAATAAAATGAATCCTTTTAGGACATCACATGTCTCTGCTGGTTTAAGTATGGTTTTTCTAGAATAAAATCTGAAATAATTAAACAGATTATGAGATATTTATTATGGTCGTCAATATTATGTATAAAACATTCCTCAAATTTTGAACTTACCCAAAACATTGCCTAAAAAGTCTGTTAATAAATGACCAAAAGGCCATTACAAATCTTAAAGGCAAGAATGTATAAACAAATAATAAAGAATCAGCACATTGGAAAAATCCATAAGCCATGAATTTTTCTAATTCTTGAGGAATTTTAATAAATGAATAAACTTTCTCTCTCCGCGCAGAGAATCTCTCTTCATCATGTTCCAATAAATACCCTCTTGTGAGTTCGACGTGCAAAAAGGCAAAAAGAGAAGCACTTTTATCTCCATCTGTGAAAATGATAAAAATACATGTTATTATAATGAATTAATAAATTTTAATATACATACAACATATTGTACATTCAATAAAAACAAACCTTTATTTTTAATTTCTTTTCCACTTTTGTCAATGATATCACCAGGGCATTGTTGAATATTTGTTATACTCTTGAAACGTAACCTTTTAGTATGCTCTTGATAATCTTCATTTTTTAACGTCATGTTATTAAGTCTTAGCTCTCTATAAGATACATAACATAATAATATTTCTATTTTGTTATCTATAACCCAAAAACAGTTTTTTACTTTACTTTTAAGACCGGATTTTTTTTATTATTTTGGTTTGAGTTTGACTTTACTCCTATGATTTAAAAATTCAATTGACAATTAAGTAAAATGTCAACAATGACATTTAGCCGAATAATAATATATCGCATCATTAAAAGTAATGTAATAAAACTAAAATAATCTAATCTTTAATAATACTTTTAAAGAATATCTCTTACAATATAATTTTTGGCTATTATATCTGTTTTTTGATGATAAAATTTTGATTTATAAAATATTTGTATTTTGAATAAGCAAAAAAGTACTTATTGGATATTGAACAACAGTTTTACTTTTATTTAATTCTTTATGAATGTGATTTTACTTGGACTTACTATTTTCTGTTTTGCCAGAGCGCATTCCTAACTTCCCACCAGCGGCCCTAATATTCTAAGCTAGGTCGATATTCATTTTAAAAAATTAACGCATCTTCTACACATGTGTATCTATATAATACTGCCAATACTGGTAACCTTACAAAGATATGCGTTTTACATTTTGCATTAAATAAACTATGGATATATAATATCATATAATAAAAAGATAAAATTAAACGAGATGACTATGAGGCTGTTTTATAAAAACCTTAGCCGATCTAAATGAAGTACATTCTTCTCTAATCGAACATAAATTATTGACAATTTGACATAATCAACCCAAATACCAAAATACTAACAATGTGCGTGTAAATTGTAAATACACAAACAATTAAAGTGTAGATGTGGTGATGTTATAAGGAAATTATAATTTACCAATAAAAACCTTGTTATAAAGCAAACATTCGGAACCATCTATTGTAAATTATTTGAGACGCTTTTTCATTAGAAAAAGTAGGTAACTATGTCGCGCCAAGTCGACTCTTCTATTTCTAAGCTTTTGGATGGCCAAGGCCTTGAAGGGGATGAGAATGATTTTTGTGACTTTACCATAGCCGATCAAAACTCTGTTGCTGAATCTCAAGGTATAACACCAACAACACCTTCAAACTTTAAACCTGTGCTAGGTGGCAATGTGACATACGTTGTCGCCTGTGTGATAATCAATGATCGAGAGGAATTGCTATTGATGCAAGAAGCGAAAGAAAGTTGTGCTGGAAAATGGTATCTTCCTGCAGGCAGAATGGAGAAAGGTGAGACGATTGTAGAAGCTGCTGCTAGGGAAGTGCTGGAAGAAACTGGCCTACACTTTAGGGCGGATACTCTACTAGTTGTTGAAACAGCAGGTGGCACTTGGTTTAGATTTGTATTAACAGGCAAAATTATTGGAGGTGAACTCAAAACTCCCGCAAAAGCAGACAAAGAATCTCTACAAGCAAAGTGGATTTTCAATTTACAAGAAATATCACTAAGAGCAAATGATATATTGCATCTCATTGACAAAGCAAAACTGTACAAGCAAAGTCATCCTGGAGTGTCATGGCATAAAAATATTCTGCCAGCACCAGTTCCACATGTAAAAGATTTGATGAGATTGATAGTGTTAATAAAAAAGAGAAGTACAAATAGATTACATGTATTGTTGAGTGAGAAAACAATGTTACATTTTCCCACGTGTGAGATAAATCCAGCAAAAAGTATGCACTCCACTTTGAGAAGATTTATGGTAGAGATGTTTGGTGCTGATGTTGCTCAACATAGACCTTTAGGCCTCCTTAATGTTGAAGCTGACCCTTCAGCAGATGGTTGTTGCTTATCTTTGCTAGTTGTTTTTAGGCCACCCTTAGAGGAAGTACCTTTGATTGGTAAATGTGCATGGCACGAATTATCTGAAGATGTCCATAAAGAGTTGCTACCTATTGTATTTTCAAAAAATGCAACGATTGAGTTGCATGTTGTGCGTTAAAGCTTTAATTCATCTTATTACTTAACATTGCCATTGAAGCGGAGACTCAAATATTAACTTTTAGACATAGACTCTCTTGTTAACTTTTAAAAAGTATAACCACTTATACCTGAATCATGTAATCTCACTAATATTTTATTATAGTGTGTAACACTTTTATTACTTATATGTACTAACCTGAAAAATGACATTCCAATTTTATATAATCAAAAGAATTTTTGGTGAAGGTGTATTTATTTTTTATGTTGTGACCTAGAATTATGTTTAATATTTTTGACTAAATTAAGATTGTTGTGACATTTTACAATACATTGGCCTAATTACTTAATTGAATTGAATGTTGTAAAAGTATTATAATTCAATAAAAAATAAAATTAATAATATATCATTCCATAAAAATTCTACATTGTATAAAAGCAACTTAAAATGTTCCTTGAACATAATATCTAACTATTACTGCTCAAAATTGACAAATATTGTTGTTTAAGTTTTAAATTAAGTTAAAACTTTATAATTAGTGATAATACTTTAAGTATTATGCAGTTGACAATTGTACCTTCAGTAACTTATTATGTAAATAGATTTAATAATAAATATGTTTATAAATGTAATATTTTGTTTTAATTAATAAAATATACAAATAACACCTAGTTAGGCTTAAAATAAAAACTTATGATATTTTCTGACCAATTTCGGCCACTGTATTGATCTGCATAGGACTAGTGCACATTTGTGTTACCAAACACAAGTACATACACTATTCCTTCACTCTCGTAAAGTGATAACGGAGTGGCAAATAACTTTTTATGGAAATCTAATAACCTTTGACCTTACCCAGTATTTCACCCTTCCACCACATCACAGTCCTTCCACAGTATTTCATATTAGACACATTTACCCACTATCAAGTTTGCCTTTGTAAATGGAATAAATGAAAGAAAAACTTAAGTGAATTAGAAAAAAAAGGAACATTTTTTTATTATCCTTTACCTACTATAAACGTATAACGTCCTTCAGACCGATTTCGGCCTCGGCGGCCAATCTCAAGAGAGTTTAGCCAACTGCGCAGGAGATATTATAGTGCACAAGTGAGTGCGCAAACACAGGTGCACTCACTATTCCCTAGCTCTCATAATCCGATGGGACGGCAATCCGACACGACCGGAAAGAGTTCAGGCGCAGGACCAACGGCTTTACGTGCTTTCCGAGACACGGGAGTGTACAACACTTCCAGACTCCGGGCTGCTATTGAGAATTTTCTGAAAGAAAAACCCAATAACTACTTATGGCCCGACCTGAGAATTGAACCCAGGACCACCGGGTCTGTGGCCTTATATCTAGCCACTGGACCAACGAGGCAGTCATTATTCTTACCTACTATATATACTATAATAAAGAAAACAAACATTTTTTTAATGATTTATTTAAGCGATACAAAAACATGCAGTGACTAGAAAATCATAAATAGGAGCTACCTATCAATTAAAAATCAAAATATTTTATTGCATTTATGTCAAAATTATTTTACATCGCTTTACTACGATAAAATTTGCCACATTATTTAAAATCAAAAACCCATCAAATAATTATTAATGTAAAAAACGTTTTATATAAATTAGATTACAACAATATAGATAATAGATTTAGACACAATTTATGTTTTAACACAGAAATTTCTAGTATAGCGCGAACCTAATGCATTATGCACCATGTATATAGCATAAAATCTTGAAAAACAAAACGGATCTTACATATTTAGGCACTGATACCTTTCTATGTATGCAAATAGTGCTGTATGAGACAGTATGTGTGAAAAAATACATATACATAATTATATACATACATATAGTAAAAGTAAAACGTGAAAAAAATATAACATACGATCTTAACCTATCCTAATACTGCTAATCTAAAAATGCATTTGTGTGAACGACATTCTTTGTGGTAACACAGATTACTATATAATTTAATATTAATATGTACAATTTGTACAAAATCAAAATAATTATTAGGTCATGTGATTGCATATAACGAAGATGAATTCCATAAAAAAAAGAAAAGAAATAATAACTAGTACAATGCATTTTAATAAAATTAAAAAAATCAGCCCGTGAGTATATTCTTTAATAATACTAATTGATAAATATTATAGAATGCAGAGCAATAATTTGCACGAGCAATAACGTTTTTGACTGAACATTTTTAAATTGATTTCCGACGAATTGACCTCGGTTCTCAATCTTCACATGTATTATTTTACGGGAATCTCCAAAAAAAAAAGGGGATAAGCCGAATTCCATCTAACAAAGCCACATTAAAATTGGCGTAAAAAAATAATGACTGGCTTTCGATCCGCAAACTAACATAGCATTATTTTCGAAAATTACATTTGAAAACTAATTGTATGGAGATCAAAATGAAAATAAGTAGTTGTTATTTCTACTTAATCTTATTGTATATTACTGTCTACATCATTTAAAAGCATAATCGGAATATAATTAACCTCGAACAAAGTATTACATATAATATCAATAAGGAACGGTTATTATACAAATTCATGTCTTTTTTAATAGGCGAAGTTCCCGTGTCATGTTAAACAAGGATAAAAAGAGAGGCTCGAGACGGCTCTTTTTACCGTTCTTTGTTAACCATCTAGCTGTATGCCTTGTATCCAAGTATTTAAGTCATTGGACTCGGGGCAATCTAGAACGTTCTCTGCAGTCACATCCGGAACTAGTAGTCGCCTTGCAGCTGCTTGACCGGAGAGATAAGCGCCATGCACTGTTGAGTAGAAACTGCTATGTGTGTGCTCTCCAGCGAAGAGTAACACAGGCTGAAAGCATGCACGCATGAAATTAATTTTTCAATTTAGGAGGCCCATTTGCGTGTGCGCAACACCAAATGATATATGTTGCCCACACGCAAATGGGCCATCGAATGGTAAGCGAGCACCTTCGTCTATTACTTACCTACTGGATCAAATTATTACTATGATATAAAGACTTATATCCCTTGTGCCTATAACCGCACATGCTTTTACAACCGGAGTACAGATTATTGAAGCTCGGCTTTCGGTTTAATTTAAATTAATATTACGAATTACATTTAGAAAAAACAACGGTTTACAACTATTAACATTTTCTAATAAATTTAGATTCCATTATAATACTAGTGGTATTAAAAAAATTGCAAAATTTTAGCTCTACCTATTCGACAGGCACAGACTTGCGCGGGAGATTTGAACTTTGGGGAGAATATATTTTTTGGAGATATTTCCTCCTCCCTACATTTGTTTGAAGGATTTTTCCTCCTCCCTACATTTGTTTGGAGGATTTTTCCTCCTACAAAGATAGACATATAAGATATAGGTTTTGAAATATTTCAAATAAATTTCTTAATAAAAAAAACAAAATCAGACACTGACAATTCTAGAGGTAAAGGCAGCAAAAATCATATATAAATGTGATACTACTCCATTGACCCACATATATGACTTCTGATAAATTCAGATAAAACTATTCAATGTTATTTCGATAATGTATACAGAAAATCATTAAAAGTGTGTTTAGGAAGATTATCTAGCTTAAAATTGTGTAGTTTATAATTTTAAGGTGTGTCCTGATTGTATTCTCTTTGTGTACCTATATACACAAATAAATAAGTAGTAGCAGCTCATAGTATTTTATGGCGACTCTCGTACGATTTTTTATCTTAAGATAAAATATTATCATATCTTCACAGTGCGTAACGCGCTTAAACATAAATCTGATTTCAATTTATTTTTAATAAGTACATTATTACTTTTTCGAATTCTATTCTTTTTTATTTGTTGTACAAAAAAATAATATTTACATTCCGAAGATTATCAATTGCCATCAAAATATATTTGCTAGAATAGACTTTTTGTCAATGATTGAAGCGTTATAAAAAAGAAATGTTTTCAAAGATGGAGTTTCCGAATATTCTACTGGCTATTGAACAGTGTACATTAAATTATTATTATTATAAATAATTATTATGTGATATGACTTGGGCATTGTTATACCTGTTATTCACATACCAACAACAGCTGCACAAAGTTTCAACTCAATTCGATAAACATTATGCTTCACATGAAATATTATCAAGGCATTAATTTGTATATACGATATAAAAGATTTAATACCTTTTTATCACGAACATTTCTGAACAGTGGTTGCGCTAAACTTTCAATATCACTTTGACTAGCACCAACAGCAATAGCTGTATAAGACCCTCTCGTATAAGGCTGCTTTTTCCAACTTGTACTGTAAAGTGAAAATTTATCATATTAAAACTAAATTATCATTTACAAAATTTTTAGCCTAAAATGATTTATAAAATAAATAAATAACAAACAAATTCTTACAAAGTTTATGCAACAAGTCAGTTTCTGGTTTATAATTAATTATAATTTCATTTATATAAGGAGTATTGAATTTTTTTGTTTTGATTTTTGATGAATTCAGGACCAACAAACAAAATTAATTTAAGCATTTGTATCATTGGACTATTTTCGTGATAATGTTTTATTTTGGCAATTTATACTAACCACACACAACATTGGGGTGCAGGAACAAATGGGTCATTTAGAAATTGGCGCAAGATCTTTGTACATGTACTTGCCACTTCTTCGCTTGACAATGTTTCCATATATTCAGCTTCTTTTCCAGATAGCCACCCCAATAACAAAGTTTCCGACACTTTAACAAATGAATATATCTTTTTATACCATGATTGTGAAATATCTTCAGAAACTTGTGTATTTTCCCAGAGCAACATAATTTCAGTTATGTCTGGATTTAAAAAAGGCCTTTCATATTCTAAGTAAATTTTATCGACAGCACTAAATAATAATCGTTCTATTGACTCTAACTTATACTGTGGCAGCGCAGGTTCAAATAATGACCCAGCTGTTTCTTTGAGCACACCCAATGGTACAGTACATATCACATGATTTGCATATAAACTTTGTCCATTTTCACAAACAACTTCAACACAATGAGATAACTTTTTGCTGAGTTTTTCGGAAGTATTAACATTACTTTCACTGGAATCACCTGCCCTTTCAGAGGTAGCTTTAGAGATGTCTTCTATCACAGTTTGATCTGAATCTTCTGATTCCTCGCCAACATCTTCACAATTTCTTAAACTACTTTGATGTTCTGAATCCCAAATAATTTTGGTCACTGGATGATTAGACAATATTTTGTCAGGCGCTATATTTTTAGTCATAGGTTCTAAAATGGAACTATAACCCGAGGGTATCACAATATTACCACCCTGTAATTCAGTGTAACTGCCTAATTCTAACAGATCAATATCATCCATTGAATTGCATCCTGATATACAAGTTTCACGTTTTAACAAGCAATCAAATATTAATCTCCTTAATTTCTTTTCTTCTGATGCCGGGAGGCGTTCTAAATATATAGTGGCTTCAAGATTAATATGTTCACCCACACTATGTATGTCGGGAGGTGGAAGGTACTGACATAAAAAATACTCCTCGCAACGCCTTAAGAAACAAACATAAGCTTCGTGGATTTCATGCAATACACCGAAGGGCACTTGCTTACCGTTTTCAGTAGCCGCAATAACCTTATGCGGTTTGGGTATATTTATTATGTTCACAAGACCATTTTTCGTCGCTAATTCGTATATCGGATTACCCAGAACTCCGTGAATATAGTTAGCTCCTAATTCAACATTGTGATTTTTCATTGGTATAGAAATAATTCTTCCACCGATGCGTTTTCTAGCTTCTAATATTACGAAGTCGTCCATACCATTTTTGATAAAATTATTGGCTGAGGCTAGCCCAGCCATACCACCTCCAATAATTATTACATTGTATTTTTTTAACTCACATTTTTTACGAGAATTTGAATTTTCGTCACCCATAATATTAAAAGAAGATTTTGCTATATTTTTTTGTTACTGAGCTTTTGACGCTCAGTCAGCTGTTACTTTGGCATAATATTGCATTGGCAAATTGACATTACTCTTGGCTAACAGAACAATAATAAGTTTTGTAGATTTAATTGATTATATAACGTTAACTACCATTATATTCACAAAAGTAATACATAATAGTAATACATGCATAATTAATTATTAATATGCACCTTAATTAACTAATAATCAAAACAAAATATTTTCACAGCTTGAATAGGTATTGTTAAGCTATCAACTTTAAGTGAGGAATTAGAATAAGTATAAATTATTATTCCTAAATATATTTATATTTATATTATTATCAAATAAATCATAGGATATATTTTTTCAACAACAATAATTCTTTGATATTTGTATTAAAATTTATATATAAAATTATGAAATAGCGCCATTTACACATGGATAGAAATTTAGAAAGTATTTTTTTAATAAAAAAAAATATATAAATAATATTTTATGTCTTGAAATAAAATAAACGACTAAAATTATCATAAAAAGTTATATACTAGTTTACTCCTTTTTAGAACTGGTACTTTTATTATCCGTTTGACTTGACACACCTGTTACTATTAGCATATTATTATTGTTCTTTATATATAGCTACATCAATTAAAAAAAAAATCTATTTTGATATAAGCATAAGTCAGTGATAAATATTTTTTTATTAATATATCACATCACATCCCTAAAGTACAACCATGACACCCCGTCTCCCCCACTTCATCTTCCTGTTTTTAGCAAGTTGTTGCTATCCCATTCTATTATTCATATTTTCCTATTGCTGTTTCTGTTTAATGACCTTTGAATATGCTGAATAATAATATCATAAAATCTTTGTTTACTTCTTCACTTGTATCTTGCGTGTTTTTGTTATTGTGTGTAAAAATATTATCAGTAAGTTTCCTGTATTATCGATTTATCGTTTATTAATATTTGGAAAAACAATAAAGAATAGGTTTAGAGATTGCAAATAAGAGTGAAATAAGTGGATTGTGCTAAATTTACTATCGAAAGTCATTGTGAATAATCAATTGCTTACAAATTTTATTTGCTATTGTGCTTCTATTATGTAATGGAAGGATGTGATCTATTCGTTTTAGTAATCTAAAAACATTCATGTACATTTCAAATTGTGTTGTGTAAATCAGTGAAATAAATAAACATTGTAAGTAACGACACGTGGGTCTCAGTGAATTAAAATCGATAAAGACGTAAGCGTGCGCTAGTCTATCAACGAGACGATTCTACGTCAAGGTCACTTCGCACAACACGTGCAATGTCGGATTCTATTTACACTCATGACTTTCTTTTAGAACCGAGCTTAGAGATAAAACAGGAGTCACCCTTCGAATTGGGCACGATGTCAGCATCAGTACCAATTCCAAATAGGCGATCGGAACTCGGTGACTTCAATGGAGACATAGACTTGTGTTTACAAGACAATCAAGTTGGGTCCTTTCACAGCGTTCCTACACAGTCATATAACAAACTATCATTTGAAGCTGACTCCTCAAAAATGGAACCGTTCAAAATGGAAGACGACGATATATTTCAAGTAGACAAAGCTGATTTAATTTTAGGGCCTACTCTGGCAGAGTTAAATGCAAATCCAGATACTTCTTTGGATGATCTAAACTTCGACGACTTACTCTTACCAGAGGAAAGTGGATATTGTATACAAATTGGTGGTGCCATGAGTGGTTCAAAACGTATTACAAATACACTACAAAGCACCAGTATAATGGCCACAGAGAGCCCCTGTAGTCCATATAGCCGTGCCCAACTTGCCTTTTCACCTTCAAGTCAGCATAGTTCAGCTTCATCAAGTTTTGTTCCGCCAATTAACCAGTTGCCAGAATTGCTGCTTCGTATGGATGGTTACAGTGGTGAAATTGCTTTGGGCCAATCAGTACCTGCATCTTCGGTTTTGCCACCTTTTCCACCAAGTGTAAAAGCACAACAAACACAACTATCATCTTCTGCTCCTACACATTTGACTATGGAACAGGTAATTTAAATATTTTTTTTAAAGCTGATAGAAATGTATCAAAAAAAAAAATATTCAAGAAAGTGGTTTTATATTTGAGGCTTGTTTTTTTTAGTAAAATTGATTAATATAATATTATATTATGCTTAATTACTAGATATGGCAGCGACGAGAACCTCGAAAGCATTTACTATCAACAAGTTCCTTAGCAGAAGCTGGCTCAGTTTCATCACTTTCTGGTGGTTTACTCAGTCCAGGAACTGGTGACATCTCACAAGATGATGAAGATGACAGAGATGTAGAATCAGATGAAGACAGTGACAGATATGAGGATCTCTCTTCAGATGGTAAAGCCAACTAGTCTAATTAAAAAAATATTATCATTTGTTGTCAGACATAGTAATCTTGTATTAAATATTTTATTATTACGAATCTATAACTAAAAATAAATGTAATAAAATGTAAGTTTTCTAAATTGCAGATTCAAATGATGACTGTCCAGAGAGGAAGGAAGCCAGGCTTGCAAAAAAGGAAAAGTACTTTTGGCAGTACAATGTACAAGCTAAAGGACCTAAAGGCCAGAGATTGATATTGAAGAAAAAGTTGGAGGACCCACATGTATTAAATTCTGTTACAGATCCTGTATTCAGTCCAAACTGCAATGTGAAAGGCATAAAACATAGGTAATTATTATCATCTATATTTATTGTATCAAAAAAATATATGTTTATTTGGAACTACACTGTACTCAATCTTTCAGTGGCAAAGCAAGAAAAGGCGATGGCAATGATCTAACCCCAAATCCAAGAAAATTGTATCTGATTGGGTTAGAGTTGGATAAATTGGGTAAAATAATCAATGATATGATCCCAGTTAGTGAATTGCCATTCAATGTTAGACCAAAAACTAGGAAGGAAAAAAACAAACTAGCATCAAGAGCATGCAGATTAAAGAAAAAAGCTCAACATGAAGCAAACAAATTAAAATTGTATGGATTACAGCAAGAACACCGTAAGCATTTAATTATATTTGCAATGACTCATTTCCGACTTCCCTTTGGACCTTCATTAAAATAATAGTTTTCTAGAAAGTGTCATTTGTAATAATTTCTTCATTTGGAGACAGCTACAATATTAGAAATGTATTTCAGGGCGGCTGCTGAGTGGAATCAATCAAATGAAACAAATTGTCTGTAACAGGGTAACGAATCCAAAAAATAATGTTGATTGGTCGTCACACATCAATGGCTTAGTTGCTACAGCAACAGGTATACATATTTTCCTATTATTTAGTAGTAGTATCTGAGTATTAGTATATTGTATAGCCAATTCCAATGGCAGGATGAGCACTGATAAATAAACAAGAATGACTTTCAAATGAGATGACATCATTGGTTGAAATTTAAATAATCTGATATAAGTGAAAATAATCTGTTATCGGAAGTAAATGTAAAGATGTTGATATAAGTGATTAAGCTGAAAAGTGATGTATTATATATAAAGATATGTAATATGTTTGTCGAGAACTGTTTGTAGTGCATATTATAGCAGAGCTATTAGCAAATTATATGGAATATATAAATCTAAGGTTTGTTTATCTTCAGTGCCGGCCTTAGGGCCACTGAAGATAAACAAACCTTATCATTCCATCATCTCCTGTTTTTTTAAATTTTCTTACTTTGTAATTCACACTTTATTCATGCTTTTCTTCAGTAACATTTTACTATATTTATTATTCGGACCTTTTTGTTTTGACCTCGGCTCCAGACGTCTTTTTTTCAAGATGCCTCTTCTCGCCTCGTTTGAAGGAACCTTTGCGCCCCCGCAAATTTGGCGCCCCGGGCCGTCGCCCCATCGCACCCTCCACCCCCTCGCACCCCAAAGCACTGTTTATCTTAACACTTCCTGCTATTGGATAATAGTATATAGGGGCTGCAATGTTTCACAATACTATATTCTTTGGAACGACAAAATTCGGATATCAGAAATATATATTATAATATCTAATATGATAAGTTGATATGTGATCAGTAAGGCATTTACAAAAAGTGTCAGAATAATTTAATAATTAAACTCATAAATAAAAAATATATGTTTTGATTTAGTAATACATATTTGTTCATAATATTTATGTTATATTGAATTGTTATTTTTATTACAGAGGTGAAAATAGCTGGGAAAACTTCTGAGTTTGTTAATATGATATTGGACAATGTTAAATCAGGACAAAATAATGGTGGTTTAAACGACATATAAAGGTATTGTACAGATTTACGAATATTATAACGAAAGGCTGTTTTATGTACCTCCAAAGTTATTTAGAGAAATGTTTTATGTCTGTCATATAAAAGCTTCATTGTCAAAGACAATTTTATTTTTGTATGAATTGAAAATAGCAATAGTAATTAGAGATATCACAAGGCAACTTACATGAATATTGAAATAATTCTCATAATATGTTTAGTTTTTAGTACATATTTTATTGTTGTGTTGTCAAAATTATGCAAGTACTAAATGTTTGTATATCATTATAGAATAGGATTATAAAATGTTTAAAATATTACCCAAAACATTATTAATGTCATCATTATAATTAAAATTTAATTTAACTATAAGTAAATCATTTAAGTTTATTGTATTCTTAACAATAATTTTGCCATTCAATTACTAAAAGATTATCAAGTAATATTTAGTAGATTTGAAGCCATATGTACATTGCGATGAAGTTAACTTTCCTACATCCTTCTTGGACATTTAGGTTTAGATTTGCTATTGTATTAGTCATATGATTGGCGCACCAGGTTATATGTATGTATAGGCGTAGTATTTATATAATCAATCGATACTTAGTATTGGCATGTAGTCTCATTTCAAAGAATTTAATGTGACCTTAAAAAATCGAAACTCAACTCAATTTGTTGAATTGGGTTCCAATTGGGACTTACTTTAAATACAAAGCTCTATGTAGTAGCTCTATTATGCTTAAATATATACAAGTGGAAAATAAATGGCCTTATGACTGCCTCATTTCAGTCAGTTCTTGAATGGACTAAACAATAATTTTCACTTTTAAATATTATACTACCAAGATAAGGTACTTCTAGGAATTGACTTCAATAAATAAGAAAGTAGAAGCAGGTTTTCTCAATTTATAGAAATTTGACAGTAAAATATGATTATTATTAATATGATAATATCATATCCTAAAATATGATATTTTAGACTCGTGGAGGGAGAAGTCTACATTGTTAACAAAACTAAAACATGCTAGAAGTGTGGAATAATATAATTTAACTTCCAAATATGTAGTTATATTTGGAAGTTAAATTATATTATTTCTTATAAAACAACTTATATAGAAAAATAGGAAGTAGGGCTGCCAGAACATATGAATGTATATAAAATGTGATCAATTTGTTATTTGTACAATTATTTTGTCTGATTTTCTTTAAAAAAAATGAAGTGAAAGACTTTCAAAGTCATTTGATGACCAAAGTTATATATTTTTTTATATATATACTAGACTGATTGTTTACAAATAACAATTAAGAAAAAAAACATTAGTTTTATTCCTATTAGAGAAAAACAAATGGAATTTTTTTTAACTACATACTTGTTACTCTCTATATCTTTCGTTGTTCGCTTTGTTGGTTTGTTTAAAATTAGGTTGGGATCCAGAGGTATAAAATACATTCACGCTATGACTAGCCCCGAATAGAATCTTTAATGAAAAACTTAACATTCATCTTTTGAAATTAAAAATAAATTTTCTCATTCAATAGTTATTTAGTGATCAACCTGGCAGACTATAGAATGACTCTAGTTTTACTAATAATATTTTTTTATCCATATACATATTAATAACATAAGGTACCTAGTTATTGTATATATATCAATATTTTATTATTTTTTTTTTATCTGTGCTGACAAAACAGCAACTTCTTTGTGATTTTATAAAGTCACATAGGATTTATGAATGCCACTATAGGAAATAGAAACGTTTAAAATATAATTAGATATTCTATATTCAAATCGAATCTCCAATAGCTTGTTCTATTTATTAATGAAACAACATATTTTATAGAGCTAATAATAATGGAGTCATATGATTCAATCAACTTCCAAATATTATCAATAACTAATAAATAATTCTGTTACGTTTTTTTATTAAAAAAGTTTTTTTAATATTATAAAATAAAAATAATAATTACTAGTAAAATTATAGTATTCTATTACAATCAATGTTTAATACCTGGTGCCTTACACTTTTCCATTTAAAAAAAAATCATACAATCTTTAATTTATTTCCGGATTTTATTAAAATTTTATAACAATTATTACGAAAGCCTGTACATTAGAAATGGTAGTATATCACAGACACTACGTATAGTTCAAGATGTATAGTTCAAGATAGTGTAGATGCCATAGTTTTTGAGATTTTTGAGAAAAGAGAACCATTGTAAACAACATTGAAAACTTATTGTTTTCATTAACATATTTCGTTATGGTTTTAAATACTCACACGTCTTTGATTCTAACTTGTGTAAATAAATTTAAAAAAAGGTAAAAATCAAAATTATCCATATGTATATAAATTACAAACATAAATATAGGTAAACAAACAGAAGTGCTGGTAGAGATTTTTTTTTTTTTTTAATATTTTTATATTTAAATTACAGAATACATTCTAATAGCAATACATGTATCATAAAGTAGCAATTCTTTAACCATTGAGAAACCCTTTCACACATTAGAGTATGTTATTTAACAAACGTGGATGATAGATCGAAATGAATACTGTTATTGTGTGAGAAAAAAAAAGAATGGCAACAATTACACCGATATGACTTTATTGATACATTTAATATCAAATAAATAAAATACTAATACGAGTATATTCTACAACAAATTCACTTTATCGTAATGGCTAATATTAATAAAATTGTGCAGTCAATGATGAGTTGTAGGGATTTATCTTATCTATCTTTATATCTAAAGTGATCTAAAAAATCCATGGCTCAATGCATATAAAACATTTATGAATAAATCTAAATAGTAACCTGCAATTACAAATTGTCAATTGTCTGAGAAGCTTAAAGAAAATAAAATATCGTCATTGTTATTATTGTAAAAAATCCTACATATTTTTATTTTATTTTACTAAATTACTATATTTTCGTTCTGCATTATAGTTATTCAATTACTTTTGTATTACTGTAGTGGATTTAGAATTTTGATTTGATTGTTGTAGATCGTTTTATTCTGGGAAGAGGCCCTGCTCAGTTTTCTCCAATATTTTATTATATTGCATACACTAAACTGAATTATACCGTCTATTGAACAATTGATTTCAATACGTACAAATTGATGGACCAGAGATATATAAATTGTGATAGTTCACCTTGTTCCATTATTTGAACGTTTTAATTTTTTAGCACGCATATCATTTCAAAAAAATAGGCTTTATGCATTAAGTTAACAAATGTATTTAATGCATGTGTAAAATATATATACATATATACAAATTTTATATTTACTATTATCATTACATATTAATCCATAATAAATATTATTTTTAGAAGTCAGTGTTTATATGAAATATTGTTATTTAAGTACTATAGTTAGTGTTTCTTTTAATATTCGCAATTTATTAAGTTTCTGATATTTGCAAATTTTTTGTATGATGATAATAATGTTGATGACACAATTGGGCTAATTCCTGCTGTGATAGAAATATTTGGACACAATAACTGTACAAAGCCCAATTTATATTTTATACACGATTATTTCCATACACTAGCACATCAAAACAAAGTTGATGATGTGTGGAGTCTAGATTTTTTGTTTACTACTCAGTGGGTTGATCAGTATGATATCTATTTATATCAATATTTGATACTTACTTCAAATTTTAATACTTCAAAATTTAAACAACGACAACTCAATGGTTTTTATGTATAAACTGATAATAAACCTGTCTTCATAATAATGCATATAACTTATTTTGTGTATTATTACTGAATGGTAAAAATATCTAAACTTTACAAAATTAATTATTTTTATATGTTTTAGCTCGAATTAATTACACCTTAATAACAAATAAGCTATTTCTTTTTTTAAATAAAAATATCACCATATTAAACGAAAAATTTAAAGGACCCAATTGTGTTTTAGCAGTATATACACAATGTATTATTTTTGTAACATACATATGTAATTAACCAAAACTGGAAAGCAAGTAGAAATTGGTATTCATTGTTAAATATCTAAGAAATATATTGTTTATATTAATGTACTTTATTTATGTGAAAATTTGATAGTAATACTATTTATATAAAAATTAAAAAGATGCATTTTACATTGAAATATCGGAACTTCATGATTTATGACTAAGGGTTACTATAATTTTAATAATATAATATCTATGATATATAGTATATTTACTAATATTACTTTAGGAGTATTTAGTGCTTTAAATAGGTATTGGTCATATATGTTTTTTTTTTTAACTTCAGTCATCCACTACCATACAACAATGTAGTATAAAAAATAATTTATTATAAATTGTATGACATACAAAACTTTCAAAAACTGTATCAATTTAAATTTATTGTTAAGATATGTTACAAAACAAATAAGTTCATAAATATAAATGTAAGACAATATTTTTACTGCTATTTAAATTTTAAATTGAAAGTTCAAATTTGAATTTGCGTACATTTAATGTATAGTTGTTTTATAATGGTAATCTTTATACCTGTAATGGTATCTTCGTATTTCTTTATACAATTAATATCATAAAATATCTTTGATAATATTAATGATATGAAAATATTTAATATTTTGTGTTACCAAGTTAAGAAACTTAGAAAGTGAGTCAGGTAAACTTTCTAGTCTATTTTTATTGTTAGTTCTTATCTTTTCAATACAAAGATTTTGGCTTAAGAATTATGCGCCAAATTGAAATGTGCATGGCAATATTATCAGAATGAACTAAATGTCAATAAGGACATAACATTTTCAAATTCATATATAAATTATATTTTACTACATTACACTTACTATTTTATATACATTGATATAAAAAAAACCTTAGACATAAAAATGTTTAATGATGTAACTTTATACTTTAAAGTTATATATAGTGATGTAATTTAAAATTCGAAAAAAAAAATAGTTCAGATTGGATTATTTCGAAAATATTCGATTTCT
Organism: Nymphalis polychloros; assembly: GCA_905220585.2. Classification (NCBI taxonomy): domain Eukaryota; kingdom Metazoa; phylum Arthropoda; class Insecta; order Lepidoptera; family Nymphalidae; genus Nymphalis; species Nymphalis polychloros. The sequence continues at coordinate 10,748,708 of HG992253.1, read as the reverse complement.
ATTTCACTCATTACAATATTGTTTTATTTACCATATTTATGTGCATGGTATTGACAATATCTACATAATAATGCTACTTTAGTGTATTATGGTATGCAATATGTTTATCTTATTCTGAATAAAGCAAACTGTTCTGCGATCCAAATAGGCTGTGCTTATCTGTATATATCATTTTATAAGTTTTTGTTTTGTGTTAAGATCTTAATTTTGTGAATTATTATTTTAATGATAATATTGTTTTACATAGTTTTTATGTCTGTAAATGTTATTTTTTTTAAAAATCAAATTGTTTATGAATTCAAATAAAATGTAGAATTATTTCAAAAGTCTTTTAATCAAATATATAAATTCGAACTTAATATACCATTGCATTTTACAGAACAAGTATCAATTATTTTTAATTTTTCAAGTAACTTATGTATTTCATTTGTTTGATACTCTTCAATGTGTTCTATATAACAAACCAATGCAGTTGCTGATGAATTAATATGTTCTCGTAAACATACAGCTGAAACAATTTTAAATTACAGAATACAGATTACCATTAATATGTATTTATAAGATTGCAAATGCCTAATAATCCAACATTTACCTCCAGCAGCCACTCCTGATAGAATATTAGGTTGTTCCAGCTTAGCAAAATTAAAATCCCAGGATTTTTTAGATGGTATTGAAGTTATTAACTTTCTTATTACCCAAGATTGCATTCCAGGACTTGCTGTTTGATATTCCATTAAAGGTTTTGTTTGTATTGTTATAACATCTTCACTTTTGTAAATAAATGGTTTTAATAATTCAACAATTTCACTACTTTTTAGTAAATTATAATCTTTAACAGTGCAAATATAATTGTCCGAAGATGTTAATTGATACAAATGTAAATTTACACCTATGTTAGAATTCATCAATTTCAAATGATCCTGGGATTGGACTTTGATATAATCTGCTAAAAATTTGCCCTCAAGAATGAAAAATGTTTCGATACTTTTTGGAACTTCTATAGGCAGCTGCCATTTTATCCTGTAAAAAGTATTATTATTACTAAGTTAAATAATAAAAAAAAATACAAGGAAGAGTTAAATCAATACGTTGTAACATTGTCTTCGATGTAGGCTTCGTCCCAATCCTCCCATGTTGTCCTGCTAACAGGTTCTACTATTTCGCCGAAAGTGCTCATAACAATTTGTCAATATAATAAAGTATTAATAAATTTTAATCAATGTATTATTACCCTTTGCGACTTTTTACGCAAAGAGACTATTTAATTATTTATTTACTGTTTGTGGTTCTGGTTCTGGTTGTTTTGAAATAACAGAATACGAAAACAATAATTCTAATCAATGGTATGACTATTGTATGACTTAACGAATTTAATGATTTGGGCCAATGTTGCCGTTTAAAAATTATAGCCTGTCATGTCATTTAATAATTTAAACGTAGTAACTATGTTCGTCTACACAGGTCATGCAACATCAGTAGTGGGGGTACGTTGAGTTAATGACGCTGTTCAGTTCAATTTACGGCCGCCAGAGGCATGACGATATGTTCGTGCTGGATACAGATACTCAAAAATTTATTGTACATGGAAGATCAAATTATACTATTTGTCCAAAATTATATCACGTTTGACGTTTATGTGGCCGATGCCCGCGCTTTACACATTTTTCCTGTGAAGGGTAATACGGTTGACCATTTTTTTTTCTTCTGCCTTTCACTCAATAACACTAATTCAAAATATTATTTTCAAAATGTTGTATTCTAACATGTGTTTATTATATAATGAGCACATTAAATGTAATATACATATATAATAAGCACAACACGAGTTGTTTTATTGTGCGCTAAAGTAAAATTATTTCGATATGCGATAGCAGCGACGTACAGCGGATGTTATTGCGAAACAGAAGTTGTAATACACTCGCACCTATCTCTCACCACTGAAATTGGACTCGGTTGCAAGACCTGTGTATACGACCGTGGTAGTGACTATTGGTTAAGTACTCTATGCTTACCTACATATTTCATTTGTGAGACGTATTAGTAAAAGCTTAAGTACTAAAGTAAGACTTCTTATTTCAAGTAAATACAAGATTAAAACCTAATCTGAAAGGCATTACTTTTTAATAAAAAAAAATACCAGTAAAGCGGCTGAAAAGGAACGATTACCAAATCCTTAAGCTAATATAAACAAACGCGTTACGGCGCCTCTGTCTGGCTTCCCTTTCTCTCGCGCATACAGGCAGGCCCTATAAATAACTTTTCCTCACATTATCATATTAATATATATAAAGTTTAGGTAATAACCTAAGCTTTTCTCAAGTTAAACAGTTTCAATATTAAATAGTTCAACTTAGTTTAAGTTATCACTTCTGTCGAGCGTCTCGTGATGCACACGTTTTTTTGTGATTTACGTTCAGGTGGTGTGGATATGTAATTCTATTGTTATATATTTTCTATTTGTTATGTATGTATGTATATTAGTTTGATTATTATAATAATCGATCTCATTGAAATGATACATTAAGACAAAAACTGAAAAAGACGAAAAGCTATTAATATTTAACATGTAAAAAGAACTAAGTTATTATAATTTTGAATAGAAATTGTATTCATGTGCTTTTTCTAAGCACAGTCGGTGTTTTTTTATTTAATTGGCAATACTAGTTATCGCAAATAACAATATGGCAGATGACGCAAAAGTATAGTTTCCAAGGGTCGTAAGCACTAAGCAGAAATTTTAATGAAAAATTTATAAAAACAGTACACTTTTTAATATTATGGTAAAAGCAATTTTCGTTCATCGTTGTATCATTAAACGTTACTTTATATAGGTCATGCTAAAAATGTTAAAGGTGGGTAGTTTAATTTAAGAGAAAATTATAGAATTATTTCAGTTAAGTTAATACTAGTTAAGCTTAATAATTTTTTAGGACAAGGGGCAAGTAACATTCGAAGATAAATGGCCATCCATGCGTCCTATAGTTTTGAAATTACTAAAGCAGGAACCGGTAACTCAAATAGAATGGCAAGATCTTTTCGTAGCAGTACATTCAGTTTGCCTTTGGGATGACAGAGGCCCATATAAATTAAGAGATGCGCTTCAACAGGATATAATGATGTATATTAAACAGGCTCAAGCTCGTGTTCTAGCACAACGTGAGGATCAGGCACTTTTAAAGGCGTATATTGCGGAATGGGGGAAATTTTTCACTCAGTGCAATTACTTACCTACACCATTTCGCCAATTAGAGAATTCCATTAATAATATAAGTAAAGTGACGAGTTCTAATGCATCAAATTCTCAAAAAAAGAATAATAACAACAACATAGAAGATAGTTTAGTGCGAAAGTTGATGTTGGACTCTTGGAATCAAAGTATTTTTATGGAAATCAAGCAAAGATTACAAGATTCAGCAATGAAACTTGTACAAGCAGAACGTAATGGTGAATCTTTTGATTCACAGCTTGTTATAGGTGTGAGAGAGTCTTATGGTAAGTTTCATCATTCATTATTTTAAAATTTAAAATTAATAACTTAAAATTGTATCTAAATCATGTATACACAACACAATGAAATAACATTTCTATTTTACTTTCAGTTAATTTATGTTCAAATTTAGTTGATAAACTACAAATATACAGAGAAAACTTTGAAGCTGCATACATGCAAGCAACAGAGGAGTTTTATAAATTGAAAGCAAGTGAGCATTTACTATCTAATGGTGTACAGTCTTATATGAAATATGCAGATCAACGACTTAAAGAAGAAGAAGCTAGAGCGCATAGATATTTAGAGCCTGGGAGTGGAAGTGTTGCCGCACTCACACAGTGTTGTGAAAAAGTTCTTATTGGAGAACATTTGCCCACTTTACTAGCTGAAAGTGCTCCTTTAATTAAAGCTGGTGAGACAGATAAACTTCAGCTAATGTTTCGCCTTCTTGATAGAGTGCCGGAAGGTGTTATACCAATATTAAGAGACTTGGAAGCTCATATTGTCTCTGCAGGCTTAGCAGACATGGTTGCATCTGCTGACATAATAACAACAGACTCTGAAAAATATGTAGAGCGTCTATTAGATCTGTTTAAAAAATTTAGTTCTTTAGCTAAGGATGCTTTTATGGATGATCCTAGGTTTTTGACTGCTAGGGATAAAGCTTATAAGTGTGTTGTAAACGATACTACAGTTTTTAAATTGGAACTGCCATCATCAGCCTTAATACGCGGCAGCAAAGGCACTGCCCCAGAAAGCAAGTGTCCTGAGCTGCTTGCTAACTACTGTGATATGTTGTTACGTAAGACACCATTGAGTAAAAGATTAACAAGTGAACAGATAGAATATAGGTTAAGAGATGTTTTATTAGTTTTAAAATACATTGAAAACAAAGACGTCTTCATGCGATACCATAAAGCACATCTGACTAGAAGGTTGATATTAGATTCTAGTGCAGATTCAGAAAAGGAAGAAGATATGGTTGAGTGGTTGCGTGAAGTTGGTATGCCAGCTGATTATGTTAACAAGCTAGCTCGTATGTTCCAAGATATTAAAGTAAGTGAAGATCTGAACACACAATTTAGAGGTGAAACTACAAGACATGATGCTATTAACATTAAAATTCTCAATGCTGGCGCTTGGGCTAGAGGTTCTGAAAGAGTTACTGTAAGTCTCCCTCTAGAATTAGAGGATTATATTCCAGAAGTAGAAGAATTTTATAAGAAGAAGCACTCTGGCAGAAAATTGCAATGGTATCACCATATGAGTAATGGTACTATCACATTTGCTAACTCAGTAGGCAGATTTGATTTAGATGTGACAACTTTTCAAATGGCTGTATTATTTGCGTGGAATCAAAGACCCATGGAAAAAGTAACATATGAAAATCTAAGACTTGCTACAGAATTACCTGATCCAGAATTGAGGAGAACTCTTTGGTCATTAGTTGCATTCCCTAAACTCAAAAGGCAGCTTTTATGCTATAAACCACTTGTGCAAAATCCAAAAGATTTTTCAGAAAATACAACATTTTGGGTCAATCAAGAGTTTGCTCTCATTAAAAATGGTAAACCACAAAGAAGGGGTAAAATAAACTTAATTGGAAGGCTTCAACTTAGTACAGAACGTTCTCAAATAGAAGATAATCACTCCATTGTTCAGTTAAGAATTCTAAGAACTCAAGAAGCAATAATAAAAATATTAAAGATGAGGAAACGCATCACAAACACTGCACTTCAGGTATGTATTACTATTATAGCTCACAATATTTATTTCTAATTATATAGTGTCATAGTAAATGAAAATAATTAAGACAGGAAGTCAATAAGAAATATTAATACACAATTTATTACACTAATTTATAAATAAAAACACTATATTATGACCAAGTAACTGCAGAGTATCGCCCTTTTCGCCAAACTACTTCGGATATGATACAATATTTTCTAAAATTCGCTTCACAAAAATCTGATGCGATTGGTTTATAGATATTAACAGTGAACTGCTTTTGTATAACTTGAAGAATTAATTTGTATTAAATATTCATTTGACAAATTTAAAAACAATATTAATTGCTTTGCAGTTATTTTTACTATTAGAAATGGTGAAGCAAGTTAGTAATAACATTAGTGTGGTCATTATGTTACATCCACTATCACTTTGATCTAGCACATAAATTGTATGAAATGGCTTGGGGATGGAAAGTCTTTAGTTGTCAACATTGTTTATAAACACATCTCAATTCTGTCCTTCATTTATGTACATATCTTTTTCCTCTATTGTTTGGTTCAAAAGATCACATTGATAAATACATTTTAATGTTCTGGTAAATATGCTAATGAACGTTGAATTAAGACTTGAGAGATAATATTGTAATGCATGATTATTTACAGAGTGAACTTGTTGAAATCCTTAAGAATATGTTCCTGCCTTCAAAGAAAATGATTAAAGAACAGTTAGAATGGCTTATAGAGCACAAGTACATGCGTCGTGACGATGAAGATATCAATACTTTTATATATATGGCCTAAAATTAACATCTCAACTGTACATGATCCAATAAATTATTTACTCATTAAAACCAAGTTTGTTGTTAATCCAAATAAAACATCTTTTTTTAATAATATTTTTTATTAATATTAAATATGACAGTACATACAATACAAAAGATATAAGCACTTTTAATTTCGTCCAGGTTCTATGGTTTCACCTCCTTGGATCTGGCCCCAACCAATTAACCTGTAATTTTTATTTAGTTTTATATATTTATATTTAACAGTGAACTAAAATATAAATATATATATGTTAAATATAAATATAGTTTATAATTTTTTTATTATTTTATATGATTATAAATTAAACTAGTAAATAAATACCATGCACAGTTAGTTTATTATAAAATTTATAATTGTTATAGTTTGTAAAAATAATTTTTTGATAAATTTTTAAATTACACAAACTTTGTACTACAAGAAATTTAAACAATCGTTATTAATATGTTTTACCATAAACATGGTTTTTATATATTTTTTAAATAAATTTCCTCGAATTTTCTGAAGAGATGCTTAATTTTGTATTTCATCAATTAGTATCAAAATTTATTTGTATACCTATAAGTGATTATAGTGAATTATAGCATGAGGCATAATATATACACTCTTTTTGGAAATTTATTTCAGTTTTTTCGTGCTGTTTTTTCCCATTAACTACTGACAACCCTATCTACATTGACAGTTTTGGTATGACTGTTAAAATAGTATTTCATATTTACCTCCAGTGATTTTCCACTCTTCTGCTGAGCGCCACCTTCTCTCCAATCTCTGTGCATACTGGACTGGTTAGTGCAATCTTTGCTAAATCGGCTTTGGTAGCAATTACTCTACCGCCAGTACTCAGGGATCCAATATTTACAAGCAACGCCTGGTAACACAAATATAAAAAAAACATATATAAATAATTTGTTGAATATGTTAACAATTTTATCAATTGTATATGTTGTATTAAAAATATAACTTAAATCATATTTTTATTATGCATAAATTGTCTCATTGTTGAACTGCTATGTTTGCATTACTTTCAGTTAAATTTGAGTCAGGAAGATTATTGTTGAGCCTAAAGGGCTTAATATGATATTTTTGTTCTTAATTATTACTCACTAAGAAAGAATTGCATATGGCATCAATTAACTACGACGATGTTGTTTAAATATCGCTTATAATTGGCGACTTATTTATGTGGTTTCTTAGGATTAAAATGATTTCTCATAAAATTCAAAATATACCTCGTTTCTGGTCAACTTCTGCACTTTAGCCGCTTTTTTGTCGCCTTCCGTGCGAACACCGAGAAGACGTTTGAGAAGGTAGTACGAAACTTCGAGCTTCACAAAGATACCAGGTAAAGCACCTACAGCTCCCAGAACCTATAAATTAGTAAAAAATATCATACACATAACTTAACATGGATTTTCATTTGGCAGTAATTACGTAAAATATATACAGCATAATAATATGTTTGTAGTGTGCCACAGTACCAGTAGTAATTGTACACAATTAATATGACAAGACAAGAAAATCAATATAAGTTAGATAAGCATTAAGATATAGCGAAATTGTTATATAAAATATTGAAATATTTTTATATAAGAAATATCTAACTTCCTAAAATAAATACAACAAATATAACTGCTGCTTGTGTGCATGGCAATACCAATTGTAATAGTTTCTTATTAGTACCTATCATATTGTAACATGCCATGCTTATTTTATTTATGTATACAATTTTAATCTACAGAATAATTCATTCGTAATAAAAAGTGTGGTATTACGTTACGTAATAGGACAACTAGCGTGAAGTTTCATTATGGATTTCCAAGGAATCGACACATATGTGTGAGAAATAATCCAGTTCAGTTCAGCTCCCAAATTAACAGCAATGAATTATTAGTTATATTATTTTTATCTTAAGCGGCAGTAAAATTATTTTTTTACAGCTTTGTCATGGCGGTCAGCATTATTGTAAGTTATGTGTGAAGCGTCACCTGTCCGACGAGTCTGTCCGCACGACACAGGGTGGGCTCGATCTTGGTGCCGACCCCGATGAGTCCACCGGGCACGGCGTACTGCAACTCGTTCTGCTCCGCGAACAGCGACACGATGCGAGAGAAGATCGGCTTGCACGTCAGCTTGCCGTCCGCGTCCTTGCTCACCAACCCCGGACGCACCTGCACCCAGACCAGACGAGGCGGTCAGTGGTATAAGACACTCCTTACACCGTCTATGAATCACTGACTTTGCGGTCTAAGATGTGTGTATTACGCACAAGAAGAGAAAAGTATTCATGTTTGGCAGAGGAATAAGTGATAAGGATTTTTAATATTACCATCATGTTACCGATAAGCTTTTTATAACACTATTGAGCATTACAGTAATGGTGAAAAAAATCAACAGAATCGGATTCTGGTGACACGAAGGTGTGATCAATTGGTTTAAATTCCACATAAGCACAATAGGTTCATACAACCGCAACTATATGCATACTAATGCAATTTAGACAGTTGTTTTGTTATTTGAGTCGCATTTATGATCACGTGACAATAAAGGGAGTGCACACTTTTATATGGTGGATTACTTGGTGGTAGAGCTTTGTGCAAGCTCGTCTGGGTAGGTACCACCCACTCATCAGATATTCTACCGCAAAACAGCAGTACTTTGTATTGTTGTGTTCCGGTTTGAAGGGTGAGTGAGCCAGTGTAATTACAGGCACAAGGGACATCACATCTTAGTTCCCAAGGTTGGTGGCGCATTAGCAATGTAAGTGATGGTTAACATTTCTTACAATACCATTGTCTATGGGCGTTGGTGACCACTTACCATCAGGTGGCCCATATGCTCGTCCGCCAACCTATACAATAAAAAAAAAAAAAAAAAAAAATGGTTGTCTGCGGGCACGCTCGAGGGGTCGGAGACGGGATACCTCAATCTCCATGCCGACGGTGAGCACGCCCTGCAGGATGGAGCCGCCCGCCACGCCCCCGCGCAGGTCGTCGACCTCGCAGCCCGGCTTGTTCACGTCGAAGGAACGGATCACGATCATGCGCGGGGGGGACGTGAAGTCTCGTATCGGAACCGGGATTTTCTTCATTATGTACTCGCACAGAACCTGCGGGACGAAAACGCCTCGTGAGATTCTCGAGTCTAGTGTAAAAGTAGTATCTATGATATTATCATCGTTAAAACTATTCTACTCGGGTTTATGAAAAACGCAAACACGTTTGATTTAGTTTTACCTCAATGTTATATTTAAGCTGAGCGGAGATAGGTATGATCGGGGCCCCTTCGGCGACGGTGCCCTGGACGAATTTAGTGATTTGTTCGTGTTGCTCCTTAGCCTGGCCCTCCTTGACCAAGTCTATCTTATTTTGCAATATGAGTATGTGTTTCAGTTTCATGATTTCTATCGCCGCCAAGTGTTCACTGGTCTGGGGTTGCGGACATGACTCGTTGCCTGCGAAACGGAAATAAGTCATATTAGATCCCACGGTATGTTACGGTGTAACATGTTGCTTACACCTCTCACCATTTCGTTTGGCTTTAGGTTTGTCTGCGTCGAAGCTACTTGTAGTTCTAGTGTGTACAGGCGAAGGATCTTTTTTATTTCTTTATTGTGTAGGTAGGCTTCTTTATTGTGTAGATGAGCTTATGGGCCACTTGATGATAAGTGGTCACCATAACCCCTAGACATTGGCATTGCAAGAGATGTTAACCATCGCTTATATCGCTAATACGCCACCAACCTTGGGAACTAAGATGTTATGTCCCTTGTGCCTGTAATTACACTGGCTCACTCATCCTTCAAACCGGAACACAAAAATACCAAGCACTGTTGTTTTGTGGTAGAATATCTGATGAGTGGGTGGTACTTACCTAGACGAGTTTACACTAAGCTGCACCACCGAGGACCACGTCCAGGTCTGGTAAACTAAATATAAATGTCACCATACACCTGCTTAGGAAATATTGTGATAGGCAACTAATCTCACCAGCGATGAGAAGTAAGGCCGCGTCCATGACGGCGGCTCCGTTGAGCATGGTGGCCATGAGAATGTCGTGACCGGGGCAGTCCACGAAGCTGACGTGGCGCACGAGCTGGAAGCGGCCGGTGCAGGCGGGTCGCAGGCACGGGAAGTTGTCGTCCTTGGAGGAGCCGCCCGACGTGTAGCTGGTCGGTCGAGGACACTTCGGGTTGTCGCATTTGTAGATTTTGGCATTTGCGTAACCTTACAAATATAATTACATTATAGTGCAGTGAAAATCAGCGTTGGGTCCTACCCCAACATAAAACCTGAATGGTACACCTTTTCAGGACACATTACGGTTGCAGACATCATAAGATAAGATTGTGTTTGTGTATGTATATAAATTTACACAAACTTTTCTTTTTTTTTTGTAATTTTAATATATACTTTTCTTTTTTCATTGTTTTCTTATAGTCATTAGTTAATGTTTAAAATCCTTTTGTTTTTATTTTTTATGATTGCAATGTATGTTTGTCCTGAATAAATGTTTTCTTATCATATCTCTCATTGAAGCTTTATTACAGGTATATTATATATTATAGAAGAGTTTTAATTAAAATTAAATTTTTAATAAAATATAATTACAAATTTCTAATTTTGTCACACGTATTGCCATTGAGTGATAGAATTGTGTGAATATTCAATTATTCAAAAAAATATTATAAAACCTGTTATAGTATTTAATGAAGCTATCAAGGAAGTCTTAATGTATTGTAGGCAGTATTTTCCAAAACATTTAAAGTTTTCTGAATTTATGTAATTGTAAATCTTAATGTCATAATCTATAAATAGCTTTTCTTTTAGTTAAAAACAATAGGATTAATTATGATTTATGCAAGACCTTTAAATTAAATCTATACTAATATATAAAGCTGAAGAGTTTGTTTGTTTGATCTCAGGAACTACTGGTTCGAATTTAAAAATTATTTTTGTGTAGGATAGTCCTTTTATCGAGGAAGGCTCTAGGCTTATTTTTATTAATAATACGCGGGTGGAACCTCGGGGCACGTCTAGTATATTATATTAATTATTTTAATTTGCAAAATATGTTATATGCAATCAAAATATACCTTATTTGAGTAGACTCATACTAGCACTCTTGGATTATGTAAAGCTACCATTCTTCTTTTGACCGACACTGGTCTTGTTCATTGTCATATTAAAAAATACAGTATATATACTTAATCATATGTTATGAATTATATTATACTTTCAAAATGTTTAGCAGACTAACAAACCACCAGCTTACTGCCTGAAGGCAATGTACAGAGTACTCTTCTCGGCAATGCCTTAGTTGATGTGTTAGTTCCTCGCTATTATAGGGTTGCGATGCTTATATGCACTTAATAAAGCAATGACTGAATATTTTGTACAAATTTAGCAAATGAAATGCAGATTAGTAAGAAGACATTGAAATATACAAAATGTATTTAATACTTTATAATATACAGAAAAAAATCATATCATCGTTTAACTAACAGAATAATAGAAAACATTGACAACATATTCACTATTTGAAACTACGTACTAACATTCCAAATATATGTATTTTTTTGTTTAACAATTAATATATGGTCTCATAGTTAACATGATCTTAAAAGGCACAAAGAAATTTTAAGGCACATTAAAAATTACATCTCCAAATTTTAGTACAGTAACAAAAAATACAATATGTTTCAAAATTACTGACAACATAAATCTTATTGTATCTTAATATAATATACATTGTATAATACTCGAAGTATAAATGTTGCACTACAAATAGACATGAATCATATGAATAAAGATTTAATACAATTTTGTGTGATACAATTTTATAATATATAAGTTTGAAATGTCAGAAATGAAATATTCTTTAATGAAATTACATATTTCATCATATAAAACGTTAACATTAGTAATTAAATTTTTATGGTTTTTTACATAAAATATTTGTATTTTAATTTTCAGGAATTAAATTCTTAAATGAATTGATATCATTATAAACATTTGCACTTTCTCGAGCCCGTGCAAGCTTATAAAACGGTTTGTCCTGCATTTTGCCAGGTGTACTAAAGGCCGCCCTTTAAAACCAATTCAACGTGAAAAGGTTCATGACCAGACATATATTCTGAGTGTTTACTTTTTAACTGAGATTCTAAGTGAAAAATTTTTTTAAGCCTTTTTAAATAAATCTATAATGTGTTTAATAATTGCATAAAGATAATATTATTTTAATTAACAGCTTAAATATATCTAAATACTGTAACTTAATTACTTGTTCTTACAACAGTAAGTAGTAATTATCATTATCTAGAACAAATATTTTCTACACTTTAAAGCCCCACATTTGCATTCAGTACGATTTCTGAGTAATGCCATATTTTGTTGTTGCATTTCAAATCTAATCTTCACAGGTGAAACTGGAGAAATCGTAGTATTCGCTTCAGAAGCACTTGGTATACAGGTATCATCATCTACATCTTCCATACAGATAACAGGAGTTTCTTTATCTTCTTCACTTTCAGAGGACTTCTGCAAGTAATCAAAGCATATCTCCTCCCCTGCTTCAATGTCCCTCGTAGCAAATAAAGCTATCATTGGTAAGTTTGGGTCCAGGCAATCTGCCCATACAGCCCATACACCCAGGTTTGGATCACATGAATGATTTATAAAATGTGACACATTACCTAAATTACATGCATCCACTACATATGGGTTTTCCACTGAATTAAAATCTAAATCAAACAGATAAGTCAATCCGTTAGCATCATACTCCCTTCCACGTTTCTCTGCCTCTTCAAAGGTAATAACTTCCCCGACATATTGGCATATAAATTGTCCCTGCTTTATCTTCTGATCTGATCTTACTCCCCATCCACAGCCATTGGCCGTTTTAAATATAGTCAATTTAAAATTTCGTCCACGTTGAACTACACGATTATTACAATCTGGTGAACATTTGCATGCTTTGTTACATTCGTAAACTGGGGTACCTGTAGCAACTCGAAGTCTTCTATTAACTGTGTAGGCAAATAAACCGGCTTGCATTCCACAACAGGATTTTGAACGACAGTTACAGGCTTCACATTCGCAACCAATAGGTGGTTCATTAGGAATGACTATACCAGCTCCAGGTATTGATTCATTTATGTATGTAAAATTTTCTGGTGGACCGGTTAAATCAACATTATTTTCTACTGTTAATTTCTTACATTTATCAACTTGATTTAAATATTCTTCCCAATCTTTGAGGGCCATCAGCTGACGACAGCGTTTTCTACACATAACATATAACTGTAAAATATTTCTTGTTTCTTGAACAAGATCACATGCATAAAGTTCATTCGACTCATTCAGATATATCATTGAAAGTAACTTTAATAATAGATTCTCTTTTAATGTAGTGAGGTCGGATTCATCAAATTCATCAAGTCTTTTAATAAGATTTTCTTCACTAAGTAAATTGTCAAAAGATAATTCTTCTTTAAGTTCCTCAATTTTTTTACAATTTTTTAACTCTTCATTAATTAAAAACTGTTTTAAAACATCGGGACAATTATCTAGATTTTCAATTGGTTCCCAAGTGTTGTCACTGTCAGTCCAACCTTTCCATTTAATGAAAAAGCTTTCTTTACCCGATACATATTTGAAATCAACAATTTGTTCTACGATGAATTCTTCTGGTTGTTGTTTATGTCTTTTTTGTTTTTTGCTTAGAGGTTTTTCCGTTATTGTCTCTGTATCTAATGGCAGAGGTCTCTTTTTCGCTTTTCTAAACTTTCCGATAAAAATATGTTCGTCTCTTTCATCGGCTCTTTCACGATACATTCTTATAACTGACTCGGTCAGGCGCTCTGCAACATACCATGTGAATTATATTAACAATAATTTCTATTATTTAATATTCATATAAATATAATAATTAAAATAGCTTTAATAATTCTATTCACATGGTATATTGCAAAGGATTGTTTATGTCTTAGCATGATTTACTTTCTTAATGCTAAAAATATGTTACAATTATTAAAATGTATTGTTAATTATTGCTTTTTTTTCTAACAAAAATGTAAATGGATGTGGTAATAGTTATAAATTAACTAAATATGTAATTATTGTTTACAAATTAGTGATGAATAATATTTTATTATTGGCAGAACTATATGCACAAAACAATAACAGTCTATGCTATATGTTTATAATCATTTCTAATGTTAGCTTATTGCTAAATTATAATTTAATATATGAAATACATATGAAGAATCTTAAATATTAGTTGAATATGAAAGACATTTAGAGAAATATTTGGTTACTTCAGTAGGACTTAATGTCAAATCATTGTCATGCATAGTTAATATATTCCGCAAGCAGATTTATTTAAATTATTAATTATAAAATAAAAAGACTTACCTAATTTAATAGTAATATTTCGTTCCAATTCATTCTTGAATCTGACAGTCTGTACACCAGATATTGCTTTTACAACAGTTGATTTGCCATGGGCTACATGACCAATTGTACCAATGTTAATAGTGGCTTGTCTAGATATTACTTCAGGGGATAAAGCAGATAGCTTTGTCACATCCTAAAATGAAACATTAGTAAGCTTTAATTGATTGAAAATTGGTCACTTCTTTTTATAGGTTATATCATGTTTGATGATTTAATTCTCACTAAACGATTTAATTTAACTATAAAGCATGTAACATAAATCATCAGAAGATATTAATTAAGGCATACACTAGTTTCCAACTTACTAATTTAGACAAATCTTGCTGATGCAAGTTTGACTGAGCTCGGCCTTCATTCGAAGTCATATTGGTTTAATATATAAGCACTTGTACAATTATACTATATATTCAGCATTCAAATAACTTATTTTAAACATAGACTGCAGCGTCTAAAATGTTAATTTAAACAATTTCGTGATTGTTTCGAGTTATTGCGTGGCCATAGCTCCTTGCCTTGCCGCGCACGTTGAAAAATTTATTGTAATCTGTATCTGAAATCATAGTAGGGTAACCAGTTTTCGAACCCTATAATAATGTAATACAGTAAATTGATTAAATTTTGAAGTCCTGTGAATGCTACATAGCTTTCTAAAATATCAATGTATTATAATTTATAGCATCGAGCTAGAATATTGCTTGAAAGTTTTTTATATTTTTACTTTTCAGTATCAAGTTTATCAATATGATCGCTTTCTTAATTTATTATTAAGACATACATTCTAGACTAAACCAATTTGAATTGCTGTTATTTACAGTATAAAATATTTATTTTTACTTAATGTAAATTTATACTATTCCCAAGTAGCTGTTCCGGCGACAAGTATTTTTCGAATTCCTACTGAAACTGATTTTGTGTTATCTGCTCTATGAGTAAAAGTGTTCTTTGGTTAGTTATCTGTGCAATGTACATGATATGGTGTTAGGAGCCGAACACCAGTTATTACATTCATATATTTTAAATAGCACATATTACCTATAGAGATACCGCCATGTCGATGATGAAAACAAATATGCTGGTAAAAACACATTCTCCCTAAATTAAATTAATCTTTCGTATTTCATTTTCGAAATAATCAAATTACGTAACTTACAGGTGCGCTCGCTAAGCACTTCATCAGCTGCAGCTCAACTTGTCAAACCTCCTATACAAGTTTTTAGTTTGGAGGGCAGATATGCAGCAGCTCTGTATTCTGCAGCCTCAAAAAGCAAGGCCTTGGATAAAGTTGAGAAAGAACTCTCGCAGTTTCAGCAGTCCATTAAAACTGATGCCAAATTGAAAGAGTTCATCGTCAGCCCTACTCTTAAAAGGTCTTTGAAAGTAGATGCTTTAAAACACTTATCTTCTAAAGTAAGTCATAACTTTTTTTTTTTATTAAAAAGGTACTATTTATATATTTTTTGAAAACGTAAAGGATCCACTATTTGTTTAGTTTAAATGATAATATTCTATTTCTAAAGTAGTATTCCAATATTTCATGTAAATTTTTGAAGCTGATCCTACAATAATTTGACTATAGGTTAATGTATTATGAATTTAAACCAACATAAATACTTCATGCTGCTATTTTAAATACTGTCACAATATATATATATATAGCCATCATCAATATATGCTATATATATATATATGTACATATATATGTCGTCTTAAACTTCACTTTGGATATACTGATATAAATTATATACCTTTGATGATATTATAATCATAAGGCTATTTAGAATTACACAATGTTCAATGTCTGGGCATGATATCTGCCGCAACTTATATAGTGATCAGTGCCCTGATCGAATTCCTACACATTTTACATATTACATTAACACTATGCCAGTCTACATTTATTATATTTTTATTTTTTGGTTATATATAATTATGTAAAAACTGCTTCAAAATTGCTGCATCTTTACAGACAAGCTTGTCTGCAACCACTGGCAATTTGCTGGGGCTTATGGCTGAAAATGGACGATTGGGCAAGGTAGAAGGTGTTATTAATGCATTCAAAATGATGATGGCTGCTCATCGAGGAGAAGTTGCATGTGAAGTCATCACTGCCAAACCCTTGGATCAAGCTCAAAAGCAAAATTTGGAAACTGCTCTCAAGGTAAATATATTATATGTATCCAAAGTAGTCTATGGCCTTCCTAGGATTTCAAGCTTACTTTAATTTATTACAGACAAGAGTTATTTTCGCTTTTCTAAAATTACCATAATTTATTTATTTATTAATAAACAATAATATTCGCTTCCATTTTATCTATGTCGATTTCTTTTAATTATCATTTAATCAGTAACCTTTTTATAATAAATTACTTTTAGAAATTCCTCAAAGGCAGCGAGACCATACAACTTACCGCCAAAGTCGACCCTTCATTGATTGGAGGTATGATTGTGTCTATTGGAGACAGATATGTAGACATGAGCATTGCCTCCAAAGTTAAAAAATTCACTGAAGTCATCAGTGCTGCTGTTTAATTTGGCATAAATAAAGAGATCCATGTGTAGCCGGAAGTTATTTATGTGGTTGAAAGTAGTCATGTTCTATATTGTTTAAAAATAATATAAGAGAAGATCAAACCAATGTGGCATTTTTATTTCAACTTACCTTAGTATATGTAAGTGATATTATATATATATATATATTTATATATAGTTATAGTTTCTGATCAGATACACTTGACTTGAGTACAATAATGTTATATTGGACCAACTACCTATACAGAAGTAATACACTAACATATATGTTGATGAAATCTCGAGGTTTATTAAGGGGTATAGTATGTATGTCTAAATTTTTTATCATAATTATTATGCTCTTAAATACAATGCATCTATTCTATGATATTAAAATAAATTTAATTACAATCATTAAGAAAGTGCAGTGCTTGTACCTAGATTTGTGGCATTCTGTAAGTTGCAATCTACACCCTTTAAAAATTTTATTGGTTGCACATTGTTTTTAAATAATACTCTTAAGAGGTAGTCCAGTACTTGCTCGCTTGGATCCTCATTGTTCTTAAATCTTTTATGTGGAACAACATCCTAAAAGTCCACTATACATAATTTATCTTTTTAATCCCGCTCACAAATAGAAGACGAAATATGAGGAAAACATTCAAGTGTTTGATCTGCCAAATCTATAAGAAGCAGGAATCCCCAAACTATATTATATAGGACAAGGTCTTCAATAATTAGACTTATACTGTTATTTTTTTCAAATGATTACTAACTAGTTGAAATTAAATGGAAAGTAATATTCAACAATAAATATTTTTCTTGTAAATTATAAGTAAAATAAAACATGAAATAATTGTCAAAAAATTTATTTGTGCCTTCTGCACTTGAACTTAAACATTTTTTATTTATAACAAAAATATTACTCTCATAAATATATAACACTAAGTTACATTTCTTTAGAATCAACAAGAGTTAGAAGAGATCATGTCACATGGAGATCAAGTGAATTAATATTAATTTATGGTAAATATGATGAGATTTTATCCCTCCGTTGGTGCTGTTTCTCCTTTGAGAAGGGCATTTTCAGCTTCAAGTTCCGCAATACGGGCACGAGCAACTTCAAGTTCATCATCACCTCCATCAGTGCCTAAATGTTTTCGCACATACTCCAAGGCATCTTCTGGTTTATCTGGCTCTTCGTAAAGGCTCACAAGAACTTTTGTTAGAGCATCCATTACACCTGCACGCTCTAAATATCGTCTAAATTCTTCTCTTTTTGAGTCAATGGGCTAAAATTAAAAACATAAACATTATTTTGAAAAGCTAAATTTTGTAAAACAACTTTAGTATGTTTAATAAATGCATTTTTTCTAGACAAGACATCTTTTATCTACACTTTATATTATTTATAAAATTAATTGAGTTGTGTGATGTATATCATATAAATCAATATATTTTTGTTTTCTTGAAAATGAAATGAAATATTATAGTAACTAACTCATCACTTACTTTATACGAAGACATGTTTGAGCTGTTTTAAATGTTTTCGGATTGATTGCGTTAACACTTAACTCAACGAGCTATTTTCTAAATACTTAATGAGTCCTCTATAATTATATATGAATTCAAATGGCAAAATTCAAAAGCCGGATCGAATAATTTGAGTGAAGCTGTCAAGTGTCAGTAATGTAGATTGTACTATTATAGACTATATCAGGGATGCCAAACTCGATATTTTTGAATTACCGATATTAACTACTAGGTAGTCTTGGTACCTTAAAAATTCAGATATCTAGCAGTATACCTTTGTAAAATACTTTGGTAGTAATTAGTAATGTAACCGTTGGATTCATCGAGAGATTATATTTTTGATACGGTATAATATTTTCTTCCGTTCTACGGGATAAAAACAAGTTAAAATTTGGCATTTACTTACTTTTCCATGTTTTCGTGATTCGATTCGACTAAGTACATGTGTAAATTATGTAAATGCGTTTTAACGCTTAATGGGTTGAATGATTCGGGAACGTATGTATAAAATCACTAATTTATATTATAATAGTGGCTAATACCCGAAATTATCGATACAACTCACACGCCGCTCATTTATTGTCGATGTCAACATACGCACGTGCACACACACATCAAAATTTAATCGTAATCGGATGAATAGTATGCGAATTAGGAACATCAATCATTTATATAATACATATATAGACTAGCATTAGTGTAAAAACGGTTAAAATGGTACAGTGGTACTCGGCTCAGTTCTAAACTCCGCTCGTGCATACCACAAAATCCATCGTATCTATAAATCACATGTAATCACGTCGCACGTTAAGCCTGCGTTTGCATCTTTTTCACACAATCCATTTCATTTAGGATAGACGCGTGTCTACACACGCCAGTGGGCAAGCGAATAATGATCTATTAAATATTGTCCTAGGTTTATGAAATAAAAAACATGTTTGATATATATTTAATAATTTTATTGTTAACCAAAAAATATCAAGTATTTTCATTGTTAAAGCAATTACTGGAGTAGTAGAATTAGCAGTTAAAATTGAAAGTTAAATTAAAAATTATAAGTAAATATCTAGTCTAGCGTGCACTATTTGTGATTAAAGCAATTTGAATGTATTAGGACTCATCATCACTTCCAGCTTTTGCTTTAGGTTTTGGTCCACCAGCTCTCTTAGCCATGATAATTTGGTCAACTTTTAAAATTGTAGTTGCTGCACCAACAGCATATTTAAGGCCCCAGTATTTTAAAACATATGAATCTAAAACACCTGACTCTTTTGCATTGCAAACACCATTATTTTCAGAGTCTATATCAAATCCCGCAAACTTGTTGTTTTCCTGAAAGAATAAAAACATTGAAGCTATATGAATAAAAATATTTTTCTACTTTTCCTTAAAAAATAATATTTAGATTCACGAAAATAAGAACCCTGTGACTAAATTTCAACTCTATAGTATTTAAAAACTTTATATTACAAAATATGTTTTTGAATTTAGAATTGTTGGACAGATTATTAATTGTTATTGGAGGTGAAATCAATGATACAGTGTAAATCAAACTCAAATGGCAGGGCTGGTTTTGGTCTAAGCGATTTTTATATATTTCATTTATAGTAAATCTAAAAATGTATAAAATCAATACCTTGTGAGCCTTATAGATGTTATTGATAACTTCTGTAGCATTCGCACCAGAATTTTCAGCCAAGGCCCGTGGAATGCTTTCAAGTGCGAGAGCAAACTTTCGGACAGCATATTGTTCCAATCCAGGTAATGTATCTGCATACGTCAGAAGGTGTTGAGCCAGTTCAATTTCGGTTGCTCCAGCACCAGCCAGGAATCTATAATGACAATATATTTAATTGATGATGAAAAATTTCTGGGAAGAATTAATTATTACATTTATTGTTATGGTATTTCAAACAACATTTAAAGGTATTTATTGCAAAGCAAAAAATCCCTGACTTTATTAGCTTAATTAGAAACAAACTATTTACCTTCCATCTCGTGCAATATTTTTGAATGTATTTACACCATCATCAATAGCCCTTTCAATGTCATCCATGTAGTTGTCTGTTGAACCTCTGATAACAACAGTGGAAATACGGGACTCACTGCTTTCCATACTGAATACAACCACCCTAGTATCTCCAACTTCATCAACACGCACAGTATCACAGTAACCTAATTCTTCAGCTGTTGGAGTAGTTAATCTGGGTAATACCTGTTAAAAATAATTAGTTAAGACCACTCAAATGCATTCAAATATTTATTAAATATATATAAGGCCACGGCGGCCAATCTCAAGAGAGATTAGCCAAATGCGCAGGAGATATTATAGTGCACAAGTGTGTGCGCAAACACAGGTGCACTCTCTTTGCCTTAGCTCTCATAATCCGATGGGACGGCAATCGGACACGACCGGAAAGAGTTCAGGCGCAGGACCAACGATTTAATGTACTTAATTATATATTGTTCATTTATTAAATAAATCATATATGACAACACATATATTTTACTTACAGTAGCATTGACAGTTTTAGCAAGACGACGAAGATCAAATTTAGAATTGAGACGTACAGCCATTACACCATATTTATTAAGGAAGTGTAAAGCCATGTCCCCAAATTTAGCTCCAGCAACAATGACATTGACACCTGCATCAGCAATGTCTTTGATCTGTTTTTCTAATAGAGATTCCTCTCCTTTACTGAAGTTAAGCAGCTCGTCAGCTGATTTGATAAGAACTGTGCCTTTGGTTTCAGTTTGAGTTATGTCAACGGGGCAGGAATAGACCACTACTTTAGCTTTTGTTGCACCCGTAACGTCGCCCTCAACCTCCCGTTTAAAAACCATTCCAGAAAGAACTTCTGACTGCAAAAGTCCGGCACCAAGAATCTGAAAACATTTTAAAATATTTTATTTCCTTGTTTTGTTTTCAATACAATTGTATAGAGTAACAGCCTGTGAATGTCCCACTGCTGGGCTAAGACCTCTTCTCCTCTTTGTGAGGAGAACGTTTGGAGCTTATTCCACCACGCTGCTCCAATGCGGGTTGGTGGAATACACATGTGACAGAATTTCAATGAACATGATGAATGCCTCACAATGTTTTCCTTCACCGTCAAGCACAAGATGAATTATAATCACAAATTAAGCACATGAAATTCAGTGGTGCTTGCCCGGGTTTGAACCCACGATCTTCGGTTAAGATTCACGCGTTCTTACCACTCGGTCCTCTCGGCTATTCAATTGTCAATTAATATGTCAATTATATATTATGAAATATATTTATTAAAATCATAGCCTTTGCTTAATAAATATTGATTGTATATTACAAATTCAGAAACAAGTCCATTTTTACACATATTGCTTACCTTACATATTCTGACATTATCAACATTAAATGTAGTTTTTTCAGGAAGAATTGCAACACAAGCTTTAGCTACAAGTTTTGCTATAAACTCTTCATTTCCATATTGCTTAGACATTATAGCTGGCTTAATACTATTAACAACAGCATCAAAGTTTTTGCAATCCTTAATTTCATGGCAAACTAATTCTGGAAGAATTTCCAGGCATTTATCCAAAGCTCTCTCATATCCTTCTGCGATTTCACTTGTTGTTACTCCTAACCTCAATAACTCTTCAGCAGCTTCCAACAAGGCTCCAGATATAACAATAACGAAGTTAGTGCCATCACCAACTTCTGCATCTTGCATTTGACTGGCTAAAACCATAAGTTTTGCAGCAGGATGTTCAACATCTAATTCTCTGATGATAGTACCCGCATCACTTGTTACAAATTGCTTTTCAATGTGATTAATGATCATTTTGTTCATGCCATTAGGACCATAGGCAGAACGAACACTTTGTGCAAATTGTTTGCATGCGTTTATATTGCGGTAAACAGCTTCTTCCAACCCAGAAAACATCTGAAATAATATATCTTATAAGAAAAGTTGACCAGTATCCATTTTTAATAACAAATTACAGTAGAAATGTATAAATATAGGAGTAAGAACGAATCACGACTTTCTTGAATATAATTTAATATACTTAGTGAAAAATGTATCGTCAGATGAAATATTTTGCTTATTGTATACAATAAATGTATATTAAAATTTATTTTACTCAATACTTAACAAGTTATGAGAATATAAATTTTCATACGGCTACCGACTCCACATGACAAGAGTACATTTTTGGTTATCATTAAAAAACTTACCCGAGCCCCATCTTTTAACATCTGGGGTACTCCCGGTGCTTTTGGTATATGTAAAGCCATTTTTGTAATACTGTTTTATGTAAAATGAATGCGTAACTATTTAACAATAATTAAGAAAATATTCTTAATTTAACCGCACACAAGAAGCAAGAACAAAGATGAACGGAAATAGATATGTAGAGTCTACAGAGAATAAATGTATGATTCAACTCTATAATAATACCATAAAGTTCTCATAAAAATATTTAAAAAATATTATATATTTTAGTTTCTGTATGTATATTTTGTGATTTGTTTATGTTTAAGATAAAGTTTACGATTTTTTTAAATTCACGATGTCGTTAATTACACATATTATCAATTCTATGGTCAATTTCGTACATTTTCGACTGTGTTTTTAATACGGTCGTATACACAGGTCTTGCAGTTGCAAGTCCAATTTCAGTGGTGAGAGATAGGTGCGAGTGTGTTACAACTGCTAATTTGCAATACCATCCGCTTTACGTACTACGTCGCTGCTATCGAAGCTGATATTTTTCTCTCTCAAGTATTGTGTTATTTAATCGTTATATCGTTTATATCGTATCGTATCGTAATAAATTGTTATATCGTTTTGTTGAGCTTTTGTTATTTTTGTTTTGTTATTTAACTGTTTTGTTTGGATTTGAAAAATTGTTCGGGATAATTATTACGCGAACTCTGGCGGCCGTAAATTGAACTTAACAGCGTCAATATGTCAACGTACCCCATACTGAAGTTGCAAGACCTGTGTATACGACCGTGGTTTTTAACTTTTTAGACAGTTTATATTATTTGATTTTTTATTTTTTTTTTATTATATAAATCTATTGGTTCTGTCTGTACATTTTCTTTTTTCACCTAATTTTGTGATAAATAATCGTTTTATGATGCAGTGATTCACATTATATTTTTTCATTTTTGTCTGTCTGTATGTCTTCTTATAACTCAAGAACGGCTTGACCAATTTTGATGAAAATTGGTACATACAATGTACATGTGATGGCGCAAATGTAAGACAGTATATAAGGTCGGTAAACCCTATGGTATCTTATGAAAATTAATTTTAAATCGTTAATTACGTATTTCTTTACCAGTAGCCATATGTGTGTGTGTGTGTGTGTGCGCGCGTGTTATTATAGTAATAAAATAATTTATTATATTTTTATTAATACGCGGGTGAAATCGCGGGGTACAGCTAGTTATTGAATATAAGTATATCTGTTTCGAATACTAATGTTAAGAAAGAAAGAAAGTTATGAAATTTGAATGTATTTTTATTTGAAGACACATGTACAACGCATGTTGCGATGCTGATCTTTTCTTTTTAGGGAGTAGATTAATAATGAATCCACTAAAGTACTAATTAGTATTACTAAAGTGATTCTTAAGAATACTGTAGTCATAGTTGCACTGAGATCACTATGAAATATTTTCGATTCTTACCTTTTCATTTCTAGAGTAACACGGGGTCTTTATTTGGCCCCTTGATATAAAAGTAGTATTTTCTTAATTCTATTTTCTCACTTTATGCCAACAATCTAAGGATTTCCAAAATATTAATTAGGTCAGCATCCTTTCGCTCCAATCAGCATCGGAGCACAGGTTATGTGTTTATTGTAACTAATTCTCTTTAGAAGTCCTGTTATGTGTGGGCGCAAGCACACGAGCTCTCTCATTTCGTCTCAAATCGTCGTGACTGGGTGACGACCTACATTTACGAGTTTTTCGAGGCATGAAAATGTAACGTTCAAGTTTGTAATTCATAGCTGGTACCTATAGTAAATTACTGTCCTGGATAAGATCAGGCCGGGCTTTCAGGTCAGGACTTTGTAGTCTAAGCGTCCATTTACTAATTCTTTATGTAACGGATTTAGCATTATCACTAAGGATTTTTTAAGATGTACAAATGTAAATTAAAACACAGTTAAATATTGAGATACTTTATTTAACTAGAAGTGAAATTAACAGATGTCCAATTATGTGAGTCAAAAGACTTTAGGAAATGTTGGACCATTTTTACGATATAGGTATTCAGTCTATAGACAATTTTACAAAGGCGTAATATTTTACGAAAACGTTTCGAAACACATTTTGCAGGGTAGATCATTACGAGCATTAAATTATGGGTGGAAAACAAATAAATGATATTTTTAATGCAGGTATTTACTACACACAGATATATATATAGTATATTCATACATTAAAATCTAAATGCAATAAATGTTCCTCTAAGATTACATTGGGTATATCGTTTATAAATTATAATGTTACATTGATTACATATATGCGTTTACATCAGGTATGTAATAAAGTCGTTTATTACAAAGTTTTGCTCAGCAACTAAGCTTAAGCTCCAGAAACTATATAGATAAATAACCTAAAAAATTCGGATTTTAGTTTACCACTGGCGATCTGTAAAATAGGTAGGTACATACCAAAATAATTAATTTATAATTTTATATACAATTTATTACAATGATTTAAAATGTTTTTTTTTTTACTTCCGTTGACAACTATTTAAGAACAGTTATGTTTGATGGACAATTTTACTATTTTTCAAGTTTAAGTGAGGTCTCCTTACTTATAACATTTTAAATTTTAGATCACACACATATCATTGCTAAGCGTACAATTAGTGTATATATCTACATATCTAGTGTACTTTTATGAACAACTACACAATATATTTTAAGCTATCATATTCTAGTATAATCTATAACTAACATCACAGGACAGTCCAAAAAATATATGAAATTGCGTGAAGTCCTTAACTAAAAAAATAATACTGCGTACAGTGCAAGTAAATTTAAAAATCTATTCGACATTTTTAAGCCTAAGAGAAATCACATACAATTAATATAAAGCTGATTTCAATGGCAGGAAGAGTAAAAACAAATAAACGAATTTGACCTTCAATTTGACACATCATTGGTCGATATCTTACTCATAAAAAATTGTGTTTATTTTTTTAAATGAGCAAATTACGTAATTATCGAAATCGATCGAACTAAAATTAAAATTTACTTATAGAAGTACTTAAGTTGAATAATGGTATTATAAAATGACAAAGATAATGTAAATCTAAGATATATATTTTTTTTATCTTGCCATTGGAACTTAGTATGTATAAGTAAATTCGGCGATGCCTAATTTTAAATATTTTGGTTATCTCGATGGTCATCGACATTGACATGTAACTTGCATGTACCTGACAGTTGACACATTTCTGTTTAATAACAAATAAAATGAATATATAAGTAATATAACGGATTGGCAAGTTGTGAGCGTGTATATTTTGTATTGTATAAAGTATTGATTAAAAATACATTCTGCATAATACATACATTATAATAAAATATTGAGAATTCGTTTATTGGGTTATTGATAGATTTATCAGTATATAAGTTATTTTTTTAATGGTTGGCAACCCAATGTTATTCATGTTACAAAAGTTTCCGAATCAAAAGGAAGAATAAAAAAATATTTAACTATAAAATTGCTAATATAAAAAATAATGATAAAAGTTCAAAATATAGCGAGAAAAATTAAGTTATGTTATTTTTCATTTCGGAAACAACCAGCTTACATAGTAATTACTATATCATAAATTAATTTTACTTGTGTAAGTAGGTAAAATATTTTAAGATTTTTATATTGTAAGAAAAATACACGGATCTTTGATTAAAAATAGTATGTGGAACAAAAATATATATATATATATTTTTTTAAAATAATATGGACAATCTAATCTGAAAAATTATCCACAGGTTATACATACACTCCGATTATAAAAAAAGTAAAGAAAATAATATAAACAGTCTTATCAGTCAATGTTTCACAGTAAACAATAAAAATATAATTTTTCTCTTACAGAGCATTTTTTTTTAAATATGAGATCAATAAAGAAACGACAATTTTTTTTTTTCACGATATAATGCAATTTTTTTTTATATTCGTAAGAAATAAAAGTTGCACAAAATAATAATAGTGGAAAATATACCAGTACTCTGCTACAATACAAGGTTCCTTTGTTCCACGCGTTATATTAAATAGAGCGATGCTGAGCTTGAACAATGAGTTTCATTTCTGTGATTTACAAAATGGGTCATTTCCTGCTAATGACCCAAATATAAATTAATATGACAACGGACCAATAGACATTCAAAATCGAGGGACCCAGCAAAGATTATTAAAGACAATAGCACGCAATACGTTGCATGATATGATATACAAGCTGAAGTAAAACATATTGCGTGTCCGATCGTGTCTCAAGTGTCGAGTGAAAAAATATTTTTAAATAATTAACGTTGTTTGTTAAATACCATCATATAGAGGCTTATTGCGATTATAGATGTACCCTATTCCAATCGGAGTAAGAATAAAGGCTGATTTACAAATTGCATGCGATTTTCTAATCGTTCTGTTGTATTACTCACTATAAACAGTTCTTGATTAATTTACCCTTATTTATAATACAACACTATTCCAATTAATTAGTTATAACTACATTAATTTAACTTTCGAAGTTCCGATTACAACTTCGCGGATATTGAAAACGCCATCTTTTCGCGAGTCCATAGTGAATATCATAGATTATTCAAGATCTCACCCAATTATATCGCATTAATTCTCGGTTGTGCGATATAATTGGGTTAACTGTCAGTTGTTTATTTGGGTTTATTCCTGTTGTGGTTGGAATGGGCTATATTATAAAGTACCGACATTGACCATAACTGTTGTAATGTAATAATTAACATACACCGTGTGTTTGTTACTCATTGCGGGATGTAGGCGGACCTAGGCAGGCAGCCTAGTTTTATATAAGTACGTAATACTACTACGATTGTTGTTCTAGTAAACCGATTACATAAGTTCCTAATATCTGAAGGAATCTCAGTACTCAACTTTTTTCCCCACTTCGATAACGCCGTCGATGACTATAAGGCCTTACATAATATCGAGACCAAATAGGCTTTACTAGTAACAAAAAAAAAAAAAAAAATGGAGACGAATTTTGTCTATTTTCATGTAAACACCTTTATTTTATAATTTTAGTACAATGCCAATCTATCATCGCAAACAAATTAAGACCAAATAAACTGAATCATTTGTTATATTATACTAATACGATATTATCACATATTATTTTAATTTGATACGTTAATATGATACAGTAGGAATTTTCGACATGATATTCATTAAAAAAAAAATTTATAGTTGAAACAAAATTTTCAATAGCTAGCGTAGTATAATTAGAATTAATTTAATTCCAAGAGAAGGGAACTCCGGGCCGGATAGTGAATATCCGGCACGGCTGCCCGTCGGAACGGCGAATATCCGGCAACCGGATAAATGGTGCAAATTGTTTGTGGTGCAAGCAGTCATTTGTCACCGCGGGGCGTTCGAATAGGCGGGAACGAGAAGTTGCTCGTTAATTTGATCTTTGTATTTTTTCAAATAAACAGACCTTAATAATCTAACTGTGTATTTATTTAAAAAATATAAATAATGAACACTATATTTTATTGATTAAATATTTTTTTTTAAATATTAAGAAAATGTCGTCAGCAATGTTGGCTTTACTTCCTTTCCGAAACACTGTAGAGCCAACTTCGAGATGCCATTGAAAATTTCTTTACCGAACTGGAAATCGTACCTAGATCCCGAGAATTTGTATATAGCACTAGGTAGGTAGGTAGGCAGTTAATTTCTTGCAATAAGTCGAATAGATTGGCAACTCAAAATAATGACATATCCGTTGCATTTAATACGCATTATTTTCCTTGCAATTTTAGTTAATGAGCAACAGTATTCGTTAGTTAACGTTTTCATTATAATAATTTGTATGATGTATAATATAATATAATAAATGCGAAAATATAATATTATAAATGCGAAAGTAACTGTTGTTACGCTTTCACGGCTAAAACACTAAGCTGATTTTGATGAAATTTGGTATGAAACAAGCTTGTACTTAGCTCTTATCCCCGTTACCCCTAAAATTAGTTTCTTTCTGATAAAGTAGAAATAATTCTTGAGTGCGGATGTATATATTTCGGAACCCTATATTCATAATATTACAATTATTAAAACGATGGGAACGATACTTTCCTATTGGTTTAAATGATTTATTAAATTGTGCAAGTTTTATTTGAAAATTTTCGGTGTCTATTGTACTTTAAAAAAAAAAAGAAAAAAGTTAAGTGGCAAGAAATAAAATAAAAATAGAACGCCCAGAAGATTAATTTAAATTA
Organism: Nymphalis polychloros; assembly: GCA_905220585.2. Taxonomy (NCBI): domain Eukaryota; kingdom Metazoa; phylum Arthropoda; class Insecta; order Lepidoptera; family Nymphalidae; genus Nymphalis; species Nymphalis polychloros. Next base: position 10,719,678 of record HG992253.1, on the reverse strand, counting down.
CGAATTTGATCAGTACATGGCCGCTATGCTATGCTATGTTACAATTTAATACATTTCTAATGTGACCGGTGTTGTGTTAAAAGATCATCAGATTTATTTTGTGGTCTAAAACCACTAATGAAAAAAAAAAACAAATACATAGAAAAATACTCATTTGCAATGAATACATTTTCAATTTTATCTATCTAATACTAGAAAATCGTTAAAATAGACTAATCCGTAATCAAAAATCACAATGACGTGAAGATTTATCGACGCATCCACTTTAGTAAAATGCAGAAAATATAACTTAAATCTATACACGAGAATAATGATCATTAATTACATTTCATAAAAATACAAAACTATTTACTCTGCCGTTTTCAATTCCTACACTTAGCTCTACAGTAGACCCTTCGGTAAATGTACAGCCCCCCCACTAGATCTGATATAAGCAGACCAAAGGTAGAATGAATTGTATTTGTCGGATAACAAGTTATTCCTTTTTAAAGAGTTTTAGATTACAAGAGTGAATTCTGTAATCCAATGAATTTAATTCGAGAATTCCTCACAAGATCTTGGTTAAATTACCTAGATTTTACTTTATCTGTACAATAAAGATATTATAAGACATCTAAAGTGAGAAGTGCCGACATGTAGAGTTTTAACACGTAATATATGCTTTAGAGTATACTTTCTAAGAAAATATATAGCTATATACTTCGGGCGTCTGGAGATGGTTCAATAGCGTAATTAACATTTTCCCAATCGAAAATGAATTGAAAATTTATTTCAAACTGATTTATCATAATCACGTTAACGATGTAATAACGTTTACTTACAAAACAAGAGGTGAGAATGTTACATTAGTTACAAAATTACCTACTAATTAAAATGATTGAGATTTTCGATCGGGCGAATGCTAACCGGCGCCCCTAGAGAAAGTCACCCACCGATTGACCGATTCGTTTTCAAGCGGTAGATACTCGACACGTCACGCGATCAACGAACGGGAAACGTAGAAATACATTCGAAAAGTTCTATAGAAAAATAGTAGACGAACCGGCGCATCGGGTCGCTCGCACGTTCAGCCGACGACGTAGACGACGAGCTGGTGGTGCGCGTATCAGAACAGGTTGCGCGGCGGCGGCACGGCCACCACGGCGGCGCCCGCGCGCCCCGTGCTCAGCGGCGCCAGCTTGCGCCAGCAGTTGGCCTCCGCGTCGTACACCTCCACCACGCACAGGTACTGCACGCCGTCGTACCCGCCTGACACACCACGCACTACGCTACTACACCGGCTCCACTCGCGATCTTATATTTATGCAGTGGAAACATGCTCCCGTTTGAGATACGTTGAGTTCTCTTAAGTGTGATAGTTAAAAGAAAGATGTGATCGATAAGGAAAAAAAAATCCTTTTGTCTATAGGAAGTAAACATGAATAACTGCTTTAGCCTGCTTCGACTATTTCGAAATCTTTACTTCGTTAATGTTATTCGAGACGAGCCGGTTGGCGTGGTTGGTAAAATACTTGCCTTTCACGCCGCGGTCGTGGGTTCGATTCCCACCCAGGATAGACATTTCTGTGCATGAACATGTCTGTTTGTTCTGAGTCTGGATGTAATTATCTATATGAGTATGTATTTACAAAAGAAAAGTAGTTTATGTAAGTATATCAATTGTCTGGTTTCCATAGTACAAGCTCCGCTTAGTTTGGAATCAGATGGCCTTGAGTGAATGTCCCATGATGACATTTAAAAATATTGGACTCTACCATAATAAGCATATCTGAAGCGATCGAAGTAGCAGTTCCTGCGTCAGTGAGTGATAACAGAAATATATTTTTCTTCACAAAATAAGTGTGGAATAAAATTTATTGGCATATTTACCGACGGCGACGATCCTGTCGCCCAGCAGACAGGAGCCGATGGCGTCCCGACCGTAGGAGAGCCGCGCCAGCAGGATCCACGAGTCGGTCACGGGGTCGTAGCGCTCCACGCAGGCCAGCCGCCCGCCCACCGTGTTGGCCGGCGCCTCGTGCCCGCCCAGCGCGTACAGGTACCCGCCCGCCGCGCACACCTGCCGTCAGTTGCTCCGTTTGACTCGATGCGATAGCTCCGGCATATCACACTTATTGTCATGTATAGAATAGGCAATAGCATATATAAACGATTGCAACACATATTAAAAGATGAATGACACAGGTTTTCTCTTATCACATGCAGGGCTTTGTGCAAGCTCGACTGGGTAGATACCACCCACTCATCAGATATTCTACCGCTAAACAGCAGTATTTGGTATTGCTGTGTTCCGGTTTGAAGGGTGAGTGAGCCAGTGTAATAACAGGCACAAGGTGGCGCATTGGCGACGTAAGCGATGATTAACATCTTTTACAATGCCATTGTATATGAGCGTCGGTGATCACTTACCATCGGGTGGCCCAAACGCAAGGTCGCCTACTTATGCTATATAAAAAAAAAAAGTGATCCGTCACGGTATGCCTGGCAAATGTGAAACATCGAATGAAATAAAATGATGACAATTTGTTTATTCATTAACCGTTTATTACATACAAATATTTAAAATTCAAAATCAGTTTAACCCGCGGCTACAGATGTTTCACATCAAAAATAAAAAAATAAGGGCGGCTATACTAACGCTGACGCCGCCGCGGCGCCGCGTCATGGGCGCGCAGTTGGTCCAGTGGTTGGTGGCGGGGTCGTAGCACTCGACGGAGCGCAGGCAGGCGCCGCCGTCGCGCCCCCCCACGGCGTACAGGCGCCCGCGCAGCGCCGCCACGCCGCACGTGCTGCGCGCGCCCGCCATGGGGCACACCATGGTCCACGAGCGCGAGCACGCGTCCCACCTGCCGCACGGCACTCACTAGCGGGCACGACTCGCGTGACCAGTACTGGTCGGCTTTCGGCCTATTATGCGGTTTGTATAGATTTGTGTCGTCAGCTAGCTCGATGCCAGAGTAGAAACGGAAGCTTCGATAGCTTGGCCCCCGAGCGCCTAGCGAGGACCTAGCCGCGGCTTCGATCTTACCCTAGCGCAAATTTTACGTTCGATCGGCGAGAGAAGCGGAAATACTACTGATCGAAATAGGTATTCATATTCTTTTTAAATTAAAAGTACATACACATTTTTGCTCTATCGTAGTTTGACCGCCCAAAATACAGTACGAGCCGTGACAATTTCAAAAATACCTCTCCACAGAATTGAGGTAAATCCATCCGTCGTGTCCCCCCACGGCGTAAATGGGGCAGTTGGGTCCGTCCCCGAGCACGGCCACTCCTAGACCGTGGCGATGCGTGTTCATCGGGGCTAACGTACTCCAGCTCAGTGACGTCAGATCGAAGCACTCAACCTGTTAACATTTAATAATATTTTTACTTTTGCCACTTCATACATTTATAACTCAACAAATATATAAGATCCATGAAATATTAATAAGTGATATGAACGTGTAGTCTATTCCGACAGCAGGAGAAGTAAAAACAAAGAAACTTTCGATTTACATACTCCATGCAATTTGCTAAGTTCTTCTATATGTTACACGTGTTAGTTTGTTTAGCTCAGATCGCGCAAGCTGGATTTGACCAGCTCCCGAGGAAATTTTAGATGTTCGTTCAGTTTCGATGACAATGCATTTTTGTAAGTAAATAAATGATTTTTTACTAAAATGTTTTTTTTTTCTTCTATTAATTTAAGTATTTTTGATTTTTACAGTGTGCAATAAAGAATAAATAAATTGATTAAATATGAATAGAGCATAAAACGGTGTGTAGTTTAAAATATTAATTGCCTTTCTGCAAGATACATTAAATTCTATTGTAAATATTGAACGCACGCATTGTCCATATAAAAGAGTAACTATTGAAGTTTGAATTAGTTCTTCTCCAACGATGTTAGCTATGCTTGGTACTTGTTTGTTGATGACGATTAAATTTTATTAACTAAGTTATGTTATAGGTGTGTTATGTTCAAGTGAACTTCCTGGAAAGGTCTACAAATTCAAATGGTAATTATTACACAAGCGAATTCAGTTAACGATCTAAGTCCGCGTGTGCATACTTGCAACATATGTACATAATATGGAAGGCATATTATGTATGTTGCAAGTGGGCTGCCTTTAAACTCATAACTTGTAATTAATATATCCTTGTTTGTCTAGTGGCTAGCATATAAGAATCCAGACCCCAGATGTCTTAGTTTCAAATTCGAGTCGGGCCAATAATAGGTCATTGGGGTTTTCTGTCAAAAAAACCTCATTAGCCCGGAGTCTGGAAGTGTGTACACTCTCTTGCCTCGGAAAACACGTAAAGCTATCTTGCGCCTTAACTCTTTCCGATCATTACGGGTTTACAGTCCTGTCGGATTATGAGCGTGAGGTCCTACGCAGTCAGTCCTTTGACAACAGCTACCAAGACCAATAGCAAATAGTGCAAGTCAAGTCAGATCAGGAGGACATTATAATCGTCAGTATAAAAAATAGTGACAAACGAATATGTAAGCAAACAGAATTGAACTTATGTTTACGTTACGTACATCGTAACGTTACATGAAATGGTTCTACGGTCTATATATTAAAGACGTGACGAAATATACGACATATCGCTCAATGTCCGTTCCGTTACAGTGTGTAGATTAAATTACTTTAACTATTCGTTGTTACAAATAACGAGTTTTCTGCGGATTTTTAAACAATAAGAAATATTTTTATAATATCTCAAGTTAGCTATATTCAAGGATTCAAATAAAATAACTATTAAATAATAAAGTATATAATGTCCTCCAGACCGATTTCGGCCACGGCGGCCAATCTCAAGAGAGATTACCCAACTGCGCAGGAGATATTATAGTGCACAAGTGTGTGCGCAAACACAGGTGCACTCTCTTTTCCTTAGCTCTCATAATCCGATGGGACGGCAATCCGACACGACCGGAAAGAGTTCAGGCGCAGGACCAACGGCTTTACATGCTTTCCGAGGCACGGGAGTGTACACACTTCCAACTTCCAGACTCCGGGCTGCTATTGAGAATTTTCTGACAGAAAAACTCAATAACTACTTATTGGCCCGACCTGGGAATTGAACCCAGGACCACCGGGTCTGCGGCCTTATATCTAGCCACTAGACCAACGAGGCAGTCTGCAACTGAGGCAGTAAATAAAGTATATAATAACTAGGTGGTAGAGCTTTGTGCAAGCTCGTCTGGGTAGGTACCACCCACTCATCAGATATTCTACCGCAAAACAGCAGTACTTGGTATTTTTGTGTTCCGGTTTGAAATGTGAGTGAGCCAGTATAATTACAGGCACAAGGGACATAACATCTTACTTCTCAAGTTGGCGTATTGGCGATATAAGCGATGGTTAACATCTCTTACAATGCCAATGTCTATGGGCGTTTGTGGCCACTTATCACCAGGTGGCCCATATGCTCGTCCACCTAACTATGCAATAAAAAAAAAATAGTATTTCGTCCAAGATACTTGGGCAACTCCAAAGAACGAAATATCATTATGCAGTAGTGATGTTGATTTGTATATATTAAGCTCAATTTAAAACAGTTAAAAATATTATCTATACAATAATATGTGAACATTTAAAATTTATTGAGTTTTTTATTATTTATAATAAAATGAAGACAGTGACTTAGGCAGACACTTATATCATTTAAATTCGCTGTACCAGACAACGCTCGCTGTACGCTGGACAATGCGTGCGTTCAATATGTGTACGAACACAAAAAGACGAACATTGACTACAGTTTTAGACCACTAGTATATAAACCTACATATAATTATAAATTCCCCTGATTCGTCTGTCTGTATGTATTTTCTAATCACTTAATTTTACTAAGCTACTGTGTGGATTTTTAATAAGAAGGTCTATATAATTTATAAATACTTTGTGCAAATTATGTAGTAATGTTTGGTTAAGTCGGAGGCTATCAAAGAGTGCGCTGTTTCAATTGATAAAGTTGTACGAAAATAATGTATGATTGATGTAATCGCAACTATTTAAAAGTCTACAGGCTGATGGCTGAGATATACATATATGGTCACTGGTTATTTAGCAAATGTAGGCATTATACCGTATTAAGAGTTTTGAGTCCATCTCTTCCCCCGACCACAACAAGTTTGTTTTGCAAAACCGCTACACCAAACTGTAGCCGTCGAGCTCCCATTCTCATAAATGGCGTCCAAGAATTCGTCCTTGGGTCATACATCTCCATGTTACTTGCCCCCTAAAAATATAAAGATTGCTATCTTAAGATTATTACGGCAAGAGGTTTTCTTTGCTTGTGTTGCTACTTACTGGCTTGGATGTTGCTTGCGTTGATTGAAGATAAAACAGGGTCTATGGATTGACTGCATTAGTCTCACATTTAATAAATAATGAATTTTCTTAAGTGACGCTGAACTCTGAATTTATATATAATAACAAAAAGAAACAAAATTATTTATTATATATAAATAATAATACTATTTAAATAATAATAACATATATAGATATACATAAACTTTGAGAATATATTATATAATATGAAATTATAGTTAGACAAGCCATTATTATTACTGTTAAAATTTTTGGCTTGTTGGTGAGATAGCGTATGCTTTGTTTTATTGGCAACCTAGTAGTGTTTATTCAATAAAATGAAAATGTGACAACGTTCTAATGAGAATGAACTATAAAAGAGAAATAAAATGTTTTCCATCACCTTGTAGCCGTCCATGCCACCTATAGCGAGAAGCCTTCCAATGGTTGATGTACGTGGTCTTGTTCTATGAGAGAATAGCATTGATCGCCTATCCGGCAATAAATGCCACTTAACAGCCTCCATTATAAGCGGTTGGCATTCGGGCACTTCACCGCATGCATGTTCAACTTTATCAATCAAATACTGAAATATGTAAAAATATTAACAGTTGTACAAAATATGTGTATTTATTTTGTGAAATGTTCAAAATCCTCATAATATCACAGTTTTTTATCATTAAGGATTTTTTTTATAATTGTTTTATTTTCAAGATTAACTACTTATTTATGATAATTATCAATCCATAAAGTATTGAATGAGTAATCGAATAATCCACATTTTGAAAGGTAATGTTTGAATCATTAATCATACTATATTATTACAATGTAATGAACCATAACAGAAACATTTAACCTTATAAGTGTAATGTACAGTATTAAATGGCAATTACATTTAGCGATTAAAATTGTTGTTCTGTACATAATTTTCCATGTATTCATATATTTTAAAATTAACTGGACTATTATACTATACAACAAAATTAGTAAACAATATGAAATTACCTCTGATGACAGTAGGGGCAATTTAATTAACTTTAGTAATGAGGGTAGGTAGCCTTGTCTATTTTCATGGTCATGCTGTACCCATGCCATAAGACTTTCAAACACATTTTCTTCAGTTACAACATTGAGATCATCTGATTTTAGTAAATTCGACAGTTGCTCAGATTGCAGACTAAGAAATTCTTGGTGTTTAACAACCTAAAAATTAAGAAATCACTACTAATAAGAAAAGAGATAGCATTGAATTTACATTATTTAATACTATGAAGGCACAAGCATGGTCATAACATTTAAATACATTCTTATTGACCTGCATGAAATGTTGGTATGTATACTCCAAAGCACTTTTGTGCAATCCCATACAAGATTGTTGTTCAGCAAAGAAAGCAATCCCTAAACAGTTGCATGGATCCAGCTGCTTTTCAAGGAAATCACAACAAGCCTTTGTAACTGAATGTAATTGGAGTAAGCTTGCTGTTGACAGGAGGATCTCTACTGTTTCCTCACTTAACTCTGCAAATAAAATGTGAGAAATGACGATACTAAGCTGCATAATGTATAAAAGAACAAAGGAAATTATTTATATCAATGTTAAGATACCTATAATGCCTGTATAGCAATAATGAACAAGTGATCTAAGTGCTTGTGAATCAACTCGTTCTAGAGTTATTTCTGATGACTGAGCTTCTCTTAGGGAGCCTGTAAACATGGCTGCAAAGTACTCACTGCAAGAAGCTAACACAACTTTGTGTGCTGGAATCCTGTTACAAAAGTTAAATTTGTTAAATTAGCAATGAAATGCTTATTGCTTAATAAATATATACAGTATAATGGCTAGTAGTTAGTTATACATTTGGATTCGTAATATAATGAAAATGAATGCAGATTTATTATACTCAAATATTATGCTAAATATAATAATAGGAGTGTGCCTGTGAACGAAATGATGTCCATATTTCTATATGTATTAGTGAAATAATATGAATGCTATGTATATACATGCTAAACAAAGAACCGTTTATCGATTTATTAAAAGACAATAACTCGTTATGTTAAATTAACTCGTCCTTACCTGCATCCCCCAGCTATTAACGCAACATCACAAAGCTTTTGTGACTGGTAGTATCCATAAATATTTTTCATTGTCGTTTCGGAATGTCCTTTATTACAATGGAATTCATCTGGATTTGATGCACTAGAAAGGCTCAGTTGGCTTAATTCCCTAGGCAAACCTTCATCGACAGAATTAGTCGAAACATTGTCTTTAGACGCTTCTACTTTCTGAGACTCGCAAGTCGACATTTTTAAAATTTTATAAACTACGACAGTGCGACCGCTTTATTAACTTTAAATACACCGGACTTCATCAAGCTCCAACTAACAACCTTGGAAATGAAAACAAAGGTTTGTCAGAGTTCGTCGGCTGTCAACGTCAACGAGACTTGATTGCACACAGGTCTTGCAACTGAGTCCAATTTCAGTGGTGAGAGAAGAGGTGCGAATGTGCTACAACTGCTAATTCGCAATACCATCCGCTTTAGGTACTACGTCGCTGCTATCGAAACTGATATTTTTCTCTCCCAAGTATTGTGTTATTTAATCATTGTTAGATCATTTTGTTGAGTTTTGCGGATTGTTTGTTATTTTTGTTTTGTTATTTCTGTTTTGTTTGGATTTAAAAAGTGTTCGGGAAAATTATTACGCGAATTGTCATACCTCTGGCGGCCGTAAATTGAACTTAACAGAGTCATTATGTCAACATAGCCGATATTGAAGTTGCAAGACCTGTGTATACGACCGTGCTTGCTGTCTTTCACACAACAGATTATGAAGTCTATAGTCTATACCATGTTAAAATAACAGGCAATATAAAAAAAAGAAACAATCAAATAACTAACGTTTTTATGCAGTTGTGTATCTAAATAATGGAGATAATGTTATGTCAATCTCTTTCTCATGTATTTAAAACAGTATTCTAGGAAACATTTGACATTGTAAATTTTGTTTGTAAAATTAAAAATATATTTCAATCGGACCTGTGAAAGCTGGTACTTGGTAGAAACTCTTCTGTCTAGTAAAAAATGAGCTGACGATCATCAAACGCCTGAAACGATCTTTATAATTTATAGCTAAGAAACATGTCTATCGCATCAGGCTGCAAATAGAAAAAACCGTATCAAAACCAGTTCATTCGGTTGGAAGCTACGATGCCATAATACGATAAACTTGCATCAACCCTCTTTTTATGTCGGGGGTTAAATATGGGTAATAGACAAAATATCATTTAGAGTACACGTTTATGACCGCATAAACGTGTACTCTAAAGGTTTCGTAATATTATATTGGTATTTTTATACATTTAATTGTGTGAAATTATTGACTGGCATATGGTAAATAAAGTATTTTAGGACCATTTTTAAGTTATTTTGATGTAATACATTGGGGTAACACCGTATCATAGGAAGAATAAAATATAACCAGTGTCCGTTTTATTATTTATTACCAGCGCCTTGGGTGAGATTGCTACGGAGCGTCTACCTGTTATCCAATCCCACGTGAAAAAAAAGTTAATATATGTACATATAATAAAATCTATAACATTTTTTATGTTCTATCTACAACAACTCTCTTATTAATACACCAAAGTCTATGTTTTACTAACAGGCTTCTGTGGGCTTCTGTGGTCCCTAAAACGTTTGTCTCCTCTCTAAATGCTTGAACAGATTTAGATGTTTTTTACTTCACGTAACGATAGGGTAGAGCTTTTAGACTAATAATAGACAAAGGTAAGTTCAGTTTTTCTCGAATTTGAGATTTTTCAGGAAAATTGTACAATATTCTTTTCTAAACCAACTCTAACTAACTCGGAACATTGCGAACAATTTTAAATGTAAAATGGTCAAATCGGCTCAGCCGTTCTCAAGTAATGCGCTTACCAACGAACAGTATTTGATTTTTATTTACGTATATAATATAATATATAGACATATAAATATATATTTTGCCTATACTTTCACTTTAGAAAAAATATGAAGTTAATAAAGTACATTGTTAGTTTTAATATGATTTATTTAAATATTAAGTGACTTTTCAACACTCGTATAACAGTTAACTATATTAAGTAGTATTACAAAGTTAGATATTGGTTTAAAGAGGATTCACATTCACAGAGCTGTATAAAAATAATCGAAATAAAAAAGAAACAGGTTTACAATGTTTGAAGGAAAAAGAGAAAATACATTTCATCTGGCTGAGGCATTTATTAACATTTATTTTTATTTTTCGATTTTTTTATCTTAATACAACATATATAGTAATTAACAATACATAATAAATAGTCCAAAAGTATATTACGCCTACAAAAACAGCGTAGTCGTTATAAGATAAACGCCACGTGAGTTGCTTACATATTCTACGACTGTAAAGGCAACTCATCAATGACACTGTTGAAAGTTAGGAATGTTCTCCAAGAGTATAGTAAATCATGTGTTTACGCTTATGGAACATGAGTCTGACGTAGACTGGAATGATTTCAGTGAGGGTATTTGGACTTAATCAAACTTAGACAGACCGACTATTTTTCACGGAGGCGAGTCAAGCGAGTAGCCCGAGTGAAAAATTTTAGAAAATTTAAAGATCGTGCTTTACAAATTCAGTTATAAATCTGTACAAGTTTAAACGGTCTCAAAATTTCAGCATATTTTTCTTAAGTTTGTGTGGTCATTACGGTAACATTTATTGTTTGTCTTTTTGGCAAACATAACATTATGAGAAAATATATGTTAATCTCTATCTAGTGGTAATCAAACGTATATAAGTATCTACAAAAATAGTTGCCCTTTTTAAACAGTATTATTGAAAACAGCTGATGAAATAACACAATTGTTTCAGTTGAAAATAGCGTACACGTTTGCATACATCAATCTGTAAATCTGTTTTGCGTATTCTATTTTGAAAAGAAAAATGTTAACAACTACAAGTGTGTCTAAAAATATGGTTTTTCAACAATAAAGTTGATCGATTTACAAGTTCTTTAAAGTTGTCTTAATTGAGCGTAGAGATTTTAGTAAGATACCTTTGAGAAGGTGTTTGATAATGTTATAAGAATATTTATTTAACACGTAATTCAAACAGAGATTGACTAATGAGCATTTCGATATTTAAAATTTACTTGCGGCTGTTTTAAATTTTCAAAAGTAAGCGTATAAACACGTACAGTACCTATATTTTTTGTCTGTGCGTACTGCATTTTGTGCTTGCATCACATTCACAAGTTGAAACATTATTAAGACAAATACTAATAAAGCTAGGCAAAGACTGCACAGAGTTACGCTTAAGTAAAAAATCAGAATTAGCTAACCATTGAAACTTGTTTAAAAGAAACTGAATAATGCTGTATTGATTTTTATTATGTTACTATCTTATATAGATAACATTAACAAAAAGTTGGTAAACCTTTCTAAATTATTGGTTTACATATAAACTAGCTTAAACGGATATATGGCTTTTTAATAGAAAATGGTAAAAGTATAGCTAAATTGAGAAAACAATAACCAATGTTAATTAGCTGTTGCATGGCTGTCCGCAAGCTTATATATAAACACTTTAGCCCGTATTTTATACAGACCTGCGCGAATGTATCATGTTACACGTATATAAATTAATAATCACATTGATAGGTGTACTTTATTCTATACTTGAGATCATGACTTGCACCTTAACCTATAATATTAAAAATATCACAATAAATTGCTGTGCACATACGAAACAGGCAAATTTTGAGTGCAATTACATTAATATATTTATTAGCATTAATTTTATTCCTAATAAATCATACACATTTAGGAAACAAGATTAAAGTGTTTTATGACATACTATTAAGTAAACGTAATTGAACAATGTGTTGCCGAATAGTCTTGTAAATTAAAACAAGAAGTAATTAATCTCTTATGCTGTTTCCACAATATTTTAATTGTCTAGTTAACGTTTTACTAAAGTGTATAATTAATTGACTCATTATATCATGCATAGATTAATTCAATGGCGAAAATACCTAATAGCAATGTGCAAAATTATTTTTAAATGATAACAATGTATTATAAAGTAGGTATCGTTCACATAAAAAATTAATAAATAAAGTTAAGTGGTTAATCGTCATAATTACAGCCATTCATAACAAATATACCATTTTTTTAAAATATTTTTAGCGGCTAAGTTATTAAAATAAATAAAAATAACAAATAATTAAAGATACATTTATATAATATTAATAGATAATAAAAAAATAATGGTTACTCAAACGAATATAATAAATAATACGATAATTAAAATATATTGTTTTGCTTTTTTTTTTTATATACGTAGGCGGATGTGCATATGCCACCTGATGCTAAGTGGTCACCAACGCTTATAGACGTGGATAGTGGCATTGAAATTTCTTTAAAAAAAAAACATCGCTAATGCACCACCAACCTTGGAAACTAAGATCTTATGTCCATTGTGTCTGTAATTACACTACTAATTATGTTGTACATTGTGCTTGACAAATATTTTGTGATACATCAAAACAAACATAGCATTGCTTACTTACAAATTGAACCGTTTGAGTTTTTTAAATGGTATTGTGAATTTAAATACCGCAGAGACTGATGGCTCAAGAACTTTAGTTCTATCAGACTGTTACGGTATTTATTTAGTTTTTAAAAAACTTATTTTTTTTACTTTAATTTTCTAGGGAATCATTTATTTATTACGTAAACGATGTATCATGTTTTGATGTGCCTCCTTAGTCACAAAATGATTTGTCATAGCTATACTAAAGTTTGCATCGTATTGATTTAAAATTTATTATTGTAATAATAGTTTATTTTAATTTATATCCTAATGGTTATATAATTTCTTACATACTAAAAAGATAATATATTAATTCAAATAAGATTTCAATCTTATCTACTCACAAAAATATGGTGCAAATACATCGTACGATCTACCACGAATTATTTGTGCAATAGATTATATAATATTAATTATAATAATATAATGACTCTATGCTGACATATTACTACTTTATATTTAACAATATCTTATAAGTAAATCCATAATATTATGCATATTTATGTGTAGATATATAATAGATTTTCTACACAATTTATTTTATTCTAGAACTATCAATATAGATAACATTTAATATATTTGACATAAATTGATTAATATTTTTAAGGTTCTTTAAATATTTTTTGATGCAAACATTAGTGATATTATAATTTCGATTTTGTAAAATATGTTTGTTACTGTGTTTACTATAGTTCGAAAAAAGTTAACATATTATAAAACTATATTCAATTAAATAAAGTTTAAATAAAAATAAAAATCATTTCTTAAATTTTAAATAAATAAGATTATGTCTATTCAGTTCGCCATTGAATTATATCTTTTTATGCATACGCAGTAATTGTTTGAATTCATTTATTTCATATAGGTACCTTATAACATAAATGCGTTGTTTGTGAATTGCAAAGTATAAAATTAATTTATATTACAATTTGTGAAAGTATGTATAAATAAGAAGTAACATTAAAGACTCGATATAATAACTCAGACTTCTTCGGCAAGTGATAATAACGGGATTTTCAGTCATAACTTGTCATGCGATTTATTTGAAATTCTACATAATTTATCAAAACACACTTAATCACTTAAAATAATGGATAATGTATAGAATTTAGAGGACCATTTAATTACATTAATAGCTGCCTGAATGAAGTCGCTTCGTTTCAAAGGTATATGTTTATCTTCATGATACTAACATTAAAAATATGACAAAATTAGAATAAGTCTTGCATTCGGTGACCACTCACAAAAGTATTTTAGTATTGAAAACAGGTACCGATTTCGAAAAATAGGCCGAATAATTGAAACACTAATATTTCATTAGGTTAAGCTATATACACATATTTACCGATCTCTTATTTACTTTACAACCCTCATAATAAGGAATTAAATAACTTAATATAGAATAAATAGTTTGAGTGAATAAATACTTTAACGATAAATACATAATAACATTTATTTTTCGTCAAATGAAGAATTATAATTTCTAAAATATTTATTTATGTATATCATGTAAGTTCTACCGACTAACAATGTCGACTACCAGTCTCACATTTTAGTTTAATAAGTGCTAGAAGGTACGAAATGAGAAATAAAACAGTTGCAGAGAGATTATTAGGACGAAACCAGGTCGCATTACTAGCTCACTCTCAATGACTAGTTACTCGTACATTCCGCGCTCGCGCATTTCAACGGTTCCTATAGTTTTCAGTTTCGGATTAGTCCACTGACCGAATCCTTACACTACACTTTAAGTGGTTATGTTTTTGTCAGATTGCACCACTACTTGATATGTTTCATTACGATCATCGCATTTCCTAGTTAATATGACTGGTTACGTCCAAATATTTCTTGAGGGTATTCACTGAACGCGATTGCACATTTCCGATTAATTGTCAGTCTATCTGTGCAGCGCTGCTTGAATGCAAGGTCAGCTCTGCAGGTTCGGGGTCCGGTAGGGATGCTTCGCTTAACGACCGCGCGCCCATCGCAGGAGCGCGTCGGCCAGAACATCTAGGTGGGCTTTCGTCTGAAAAATATTTATATTATATAAATTAACAAAAAAAGGAATACAAATTTACATCAAAAAATAGTTATTATTTTATCCAAGGTGACCCAGTGGATTCAAATAAATGAATCGCTTTCAATTTAAGTCTCGATAATGTTTCTTTATTAGTCATCAATTTTAGCTGGAAAACATTTTACTGCTAGGCAAATATCTCTCCTATTTAAGGATAATATTTTGGTGCTTATTCCACCACGTTGCTCCTCATCGGGTTAAGGAACCTATATATGGATTTACATGTGACAAAGTTACATTGAATACACGCAGGACTACCATGATAATTATAAGCACAAGCACGTGATAACTCAGTGGTGCTTGCCTTGATTGAAACCTACATTTTCTTATATGCGATTAAGATCCGTCTGTTTTATACACTGGGGCCTTGATTACTTGACTATTCAGACTAAGTTACCGTTTTATAAAACATGCACGCTTGTCGATCCTCATCTTCGCCGTTAGGACAGTCGATGAACCCGTCGCAAAGTACGTGATCGTCGATACAGCGATAGCGGCCCTGCCTGTCCGGGGTTGGACAAGCAAATCGTTCCATGCCGTCAGCCGCTGGCGGACATTCTAGAAATAAAACGAAATTATGTATATTATCCATTTAATATATTATTCCATTGGGCTCGAAACATCATTCCTTTTCTATTTTGCTTTATTTAGAAGTTCGTAGTCGTATTTCATTTGAAAGGAATATGGATAGTTGTGTAGACCAACGATTGTGCAACCTCGGAAACGATACGGTACGCCAAATTTGTATGTTATATGGCCCTGCGCCTCGTTCACATCAAAATTGACACTTTTACAACTACAGCAGATATATGGCGATATATCTGCTTTAAGGGCTTATTGATTTATTAAAACCACTCCTAAGTTCTTTAGTTTTTCTCAAAAATTTATTGAAATAGCGAAGGATACGACTGAGACCAGGAAAATTTGTGCAATTAGATGTAGAATCTCCTTTCAAAAGTGTTTTGAGCGTCTATCAAGTTTCAATTCTAATCGAAAACACATAATCAGCTTATGCATCAATGTTCTCGGTGATCTATAGCTTTACTAATATTATAAAGAGGAAAGATTTGATTTTTTGTTTGTTTGTTACGATTTTACTCAAAAACTACTGGACCGATTTTAAAAATTCTTTCACCATTAGAAAGCAACATCTTTACCGAGTAACATAGGCTATACATAAATTAGAAATCCCTACCTAAAATGGAACAATGTAACCCAAAGTATCAAATTGTTCCCTATAAAAGTCATTATTTGGCGTGCGCTGCGAAAAATATTGACTGTATATAAAAAAGTGTTCTATATATTGATATCTAGTAGATACTCATGATTGCTCACAAAATAGTCCGCGATGGTATATGTCTAACTATTATAGTTAAGCCATAATAACAGTTTTTGTTTTAATTATTAAGTTCAAATACGGTGGAATCGAATAGAGGTGATATATGTGTTATGATATTATTAATCCTTATCCATTTAAATGGTTTGATAATTAAGGATGATTATTTACATGTAAATTCCACTTTAAATGATCCGGATTTGACTTTCCGTTTAGAAGTTATGACGGGTAAAATTCTCGCAGTAAAAAAATGTCACAGTTTGAACAAACTGTAATTGTCTTACGTCTATAACAAATACTAATTTATGTTAAATAATAGTTTTTAAAATTTCGCGGACAAAGTCGCGGGCAAACTGCTTGTATCATATAAATGTGTAAACGTGTCACTTTGGTGTACACTTGTAGATTGCATACAAGGCAGATTGGTAACTTGGTAAAAGTAGTAGCTTAAAGCGTTTAATTCGCGACTTTAACAAAACTTGAAACGAGATATAATTGTGTTCTTAATGTGCAAAGAAGATTTTAGGCGGTGGCATCCATTTTGTTCAGAATTTTAACATGGAATATTAACATGGACGATGTTTTTGATATCGTTGTTTGTTCATGAGATAATATTATTTTAAGTAGAAAGCCGTGTTTTTGAACTATAAATCTGTACGCAATGGCTAAAGTTTATCTAATGGGAAATGTAGAACTTAGTACAGCATTAAAACAATTTCTAGCTTTCTTCTAAATAATTTCGAAATTGGATTTTTATTAGTCTCCACCGACTGAGCTATAATCATGACAAATAAATTCATAATGTTCAAATTACGTTAGAGTGTCATACTGGTTTGTACGTTAAGTAAGTACATTCAACTTGTATATTTATATAGTGGTAGGGTTTACCCACTCATCAGATATTCTACCGCTAAATAATACTTGGTATTGTTATGTTTCGGTTTGAAGGTTGGGTTAGCCAGTGTAACAGACACAAAGGACATAACATCTTAATTCCCAAGATTGGTGGTGCATTGTCAATGTAAGGAATGTTTAATATTTCTTACACCGACAATGCCTAAACCTGGTGGTAACCACTTACCATCAGGAGGCTCACTCGCAAGACCGACTTCCTATTTTATAAAAAAATTAATGTGCCAGAGCAGTAACAGTTAGAATGTATTGACATAACTATAATTAATTAGACTATATGCGCGAGCTACGCCCACATGTTTTTAAAGCTCAATTCTAGACAATTTTACATAAAGTGATTCATTTCTTTGCCAAGCGTTTATGCCAACGATATGTCAATCAGTTTATCCTTACATGTTTATATATAGATTTTATCAGGACCGAGCCCTGTGATGTGACACGTGTACAAAGTTTAGACGACAATTTTTAATTGAGTTTGTGAACTTATAGCACATCGTTTAATAGCATCATGATCCTCGTACAAAGTAGTTAACCAATGGTTTTTAATATTACTGCTAATTGATTTAATTACTTCCAAGTATTTAATATAAAGGATTTCTTCATTGATATGGTAATCTTTTCTTTTTTGTTTTGAAACTAGACTATATGTGCATAGCTACAGCATGCCCACATGTTTTTAGAAAGGCTTCCGCCTTATCGATGCTAGAGCTCAATTCTAGAAAATTTTACATAAAATGATTCGTTTCTTTGCCAAAGGTTTATGGCTAATGATATGTCAATCAGTTTCTCCTTACATGTATATATATAAATGCTATCAGGACCGCGCCCTGTGACACGTGTACAAAGTTTAGACGACAATTTTTAATTGAGTTTGTGAACTTATAGCACATCGTTTAATAGCATCATGATCCTCGTACAAAGTAGTTAACCAATGGTTTTTAATATTTACTATTCGGTAAATTTTAAGAAAGGTCATGTTGTCTGTATTTAAAAATAAGAGTCAAATAAAAATAATATCGAATTACGTCTACGATGTTCTACTTGTGTTGTCTTTTTAATTTTAATTTTCATATTTTAGTTTCAGACGTGACGTCGTATAACACACGGCATTACTTTTTAATTTTCAAAATTTTAGTACAATGTAAACTCTTATCAAACAAAACTTGCATTGTGTAGGCTGTAGTTATAAACATTTTTGTATATATAGGCAAACATTAAAGAAGTTGGTAGTTAAAAAAAAACAATTAGTAAAAGTGAAAGCATATGTATTTTTTAAATTCATAACAGGTAAAGGGCCTATCGGCCACCTGATAGTCAGTGGTCACCAGCGCCTATAGGCGTTGGTGGTGTTGGTGGTTGTTAGAAAGATGAACAATTTCTACATCGCCAATGTGCCACCAACATTGGAAAATAAGAAGTTATGTCCTTCGTGCTAGGAATTACTCTGACGCACTTTTGAAACTGTAACCCAACAATACAAATATTTGTAGTTTAGCGGAAGAATACACACTCACTTGAGTTTGCACAAAGGCGTAGGGCCATTAAACGTATATTGCAATTTCTAGCAAACATATATTATATATTAGAACGATATGTTTCTATCTTCTAAGTTGTGAAGTGAAGAGTATTTATTTATAATACTTATGTCATTTTAGATTGCTCAATGTACCCGTACGAGTAATTGGATATGTTGTAAAATATATTTCAATTTATTAGTCTTATCAGTATTATATGATCTGTGGTCTTATCTACCCAAAATAAATGTGAATTTTCTTAAGCCGCTTTTTGAAGTTAGTTATGTCGTTATATTTTATTGCAATGCTACTATAATTAAACAACAAAAAACTTGTGAAAACAAGAGAAGCCTTAGTACTTAAATGCTAATTTTACATAAACATTTTCAATCACATTTCTAGGTTTCAAATGTCGGAAGTCTCAGAACATCAAGTTAAAAAGTTGATCTCTGGTTATATAAGGTGTATAGTTAGCTGAGTCAGCTTTGATGCCAAAACCTTTGCGTAGGCCGCGAACTGTAAGCACGTGGATGTCAAGATCTCTAAGGTTAAAGGCAGTCAGCTGTCATAATGCAGCTAAATGTCATAGTGTGTTAGTTAAGTCAAGAATATTTATATTTTGATTTGCAATTCATAGAAATCTTATAATTTAATCTTTAAAAGTAAATCGCGTACTTTATTTTGATTTTACGTAGTTATATAATTTTCATCATTCGTTTTAATTTAGTATCATTACGAAAATAGATTTAGTCAGTTGAATATATCTTAAATAATCAACGACACAAGTTTACACTTGTCAATTGGTGGTAGAGCTTTGTGCTAGCTCGTCTGGGTAGGTACCCACCCACTCATCAGATATTCTACCGCAAAACAGCAGTACTTGGTATTGTTGTCTTCCGGTTTCGAGGGTGAGTGGGCCAGTGTAATTACAGGCATAAGGGACATAAAATCTTAGTTCCCAAGATTGGTGGCACATTGGCGATGTAAGCGATGGTCAACATCTCTTACAATGCCAATGTCTATGGGCGTTGGTGACCACTTACCATCAGGTGGCCCACATGCTCGTCCGCCTTCCTATGCCATAAAAAAGGGCTTAGCAAATATTGTTTAGTTGACATTGATTTGACTACGAAATAGTTAATAATTTATATGGCATAATATTCAGGCCCTAAGGGGTTTAATTGGTTCGATACATAAAATAGAGAGAAGCTCTTTGAAGCCTGCGCAAATGATACATTTTGGTAATCTAATCACGGACGAAAGGCTTCAGTAGGGGCCTTTGAACACATTGATTTAGGATTCGGCATTTGAAAGCTTGAGGTTCTATGTAGATGACACGGTTGAAAAATTCAATTTCATTATTAATTTGTTTTTTATTCATATTGAATTAACAGCTTTAAAATTTGCACAATACGTTGAGAAGTAATTCACTAAAATATTCGTCCTGAAAGTCTCTGCTGAATATTATTTATTTTAATTATATTTAATTATTACTGTATACATTATCGTACTGTAATAAAAACAAAAAACTTGCTTTAAATGTCTCGCCTATTTTATATTACAATTGTGTAATATAATAGGCGAGACATTAAATAGATACCGTTTATTTTAAATTACTTAAACAGTGTTGTTGTTTTCATCTATTTTAATATGAAAAGAAATTGTTTTATATTCAGGAAATAGAGTGTCTTATATCAATATTATAATGAAATATTTGTTTGTGAAATGGGCACAAAGTAGTACAGAAATATCTATTTTCTCGAAAAATCATTGAATATATTCGCTTAATAAAATTGATCCGAATAATAAAATGTCTTCGTTAAGCTCAGTTTTATTACTCTATTAATAATAAATCTAATTTATGTTACATTATAATTAAAATATGAGCCACAAATGTAAGATCAGTATTTCGCAACAAAGCACGAAAACACAAATTGTAGGCGGTGGATATGTAAATCGTCAACTATGTTGTACAGCTAATTAATGAGATCTGGGACAGTAAGATGAGTTCAAGACTCACTTAGAAATGTTATGAAAGGTTCTTGTTATTTAATTATTTATAAAGTAACATGATTAATACTTACCTCTGACTTTAATGAGTATAAAACGATTTTATTTCTAATGACATTTATACTTCATAAACACGACAATAAAAAAAATTAAAATATTAGAAGGTATATTTCCAAAATAAGAAAAAAAGATAGACAATGCATAGTTTTTTGAATGAAAAGTGATCTATATTTGTAAGAATTATGCTTCCGTAGTCCGCGCTTACCAAGATAGCCGGCTACTCAGTTCTGAGCGTCTATTTTTAGCCGCGCCGGGGAAAGTGAGGCCACAGCTCGATTGCGAACAGCGAGCGCCCCCTACCTATCTACAATTGTTTCTATAGTCGCAACGTGTCGTGCATTCGTAAACATGGCGTAGGACCATTCAGGTAAACCACCTTTTCGAAATAGTTTTCTTTGTAATACTTGAAATAAAATTTGCCTATTAGAGTTTTACTACATTAAATATTAAAAAAGGACAGAATATTAGTATCAAAATGGACAACAGTTCATTGTCCATTAATTTATACAAAAACAAACGATTTCGTTTTAAAGAAAAGTGTAATCGGCAGAGTAATCTTTAATCGCTCCGATGAGATTTCACAAGCCGTCTTAATAGAGTTCAGACTATCTCATCCAATCTTCTACTAACTACCCTTAAGAATTACCCACTTAAATTTAATAGGAAAACTGCTCTATTTCTTTTACCGAAACGAAGAACAATAGTGTTATTTAATTTTATATTAAATGGATATTAATGTTAAAATTGTTTTCGTCTGAAAATCTTTGTGAATGTTTTTAATTAAAAATTAAGGATAGCTGCTTAAATTATATTATAATCACCTTTGTAACCACCAAGCGGCATTCTAAAGTAATTGGTCTATAGAAGTCAACAATGCGATATCAACTACAGTATAAAGTATTCAGAAGAACACAGACGTAATCCTTAAGGTGCTAGCTAAGCTACTTTTTATTAATAACCACTGAATATTAAAACGTTCGAAATTAGTCATAAGTTGACTTTGATGGCAAAATAAAAACATAAAAAAAAGAAATTGCATGAGTATTTATTGTTCTTTACGTTTGAAGATTTTGCTTTGACGTAGTTTTGTTATTGTTACACAGTAAACGGCTTTTACCCCAGTTTAAAAACTTCGCCGAGAAACATACAAAATGCTGAAAAAGTTATAACTGGCAAAAACCTAAAATAATGTTTCTAAAAATTATGAACATAAAACGGGTAAGGTAACGGATAAGTGGGTATAATTATTAAGTATTATATAATATTGTTTGAATAAAAAATGAGCATGAATCAATTACCTAAATAAGAAAACACTTATTATATGACATAATTATGTACGTGACTTAATTTTGCAAGCCATGTCGGCTCCTCTCCATATGACTTAATTTCTGATTTTTTCAATATTAAAATAACAGAAAAGTTAAAGATGACCGATAAATTGAATTATAAACTTAGTATCGTTATATTTATTTAAAAAACAAAATTATATAAAAAAAACATTTATTTATAGTATAATATTAAATAATTACAGTCAAACTACAACATTTAATTTGTGGCAAATAGTATATAGATGTCACTAAGCTAATGTACTGAACATTGCCATATTTTCATATATTTAGTCGTCAAAGTTAACATTTGAATACCGAGTATTCTCCGAAATTACAAAATTAAATTAAAACAAATTTTACGTTTAACGATATGTATGTATAATTGTATATTCTTACAGAATTTCAAATGCCAGGGACCAATTATGAGAATATGAAAATAATTTTCAGTTAGTATTAAAAATGAACGTTCTATAGATTATTTTATTGCCAAGTAATTTTTTTTTTTTATGTTGGAGGAGGCAAACGAGCAGGAGGCTCACTTGATGGAAAGTGACTACCACCGCCCATGGACATCTGCAACATCCGAGGACTTGCTTTGCGTTGCCGGCCTTTGCGGAAAGAGTACGCTCTCTTCTTAAAGGTTGCAATGTCATATCGGTTCGGAAAAGTCGCCAGCGAAAGCTGGTTCCACAGATTGATTTTGAGCTTCGTTGGTTTTAATTTGTTGATGTTTTTGTTGTAAATTTTAGAGAACAGCTTTGCAACTTCGAAATATAAACAGTGCGAATAACTTAGGTTAAAAGGTTTATCTAATATTGGTTTGCCGATAATTTTGCTTAACAATAAAAATATATATTAATATAACAAAAATATTATAATATTAGAAACACGACAAAAATAATATATGTTATATTTATTAATAGATACTTTATATATTTAGCAATTTGGGTCATTTATACATTAAAAATAATATTTTCTATACTTTTAAGGCTCATAAAAAGTTTTCGAAGGTCCACCTTTACGAAATTGAACAAGAAATTTCATAAGTCCAATTTATACGTTACCTAGCGAGCCAGCGCTAACGGAAACACATAAGATAATATGTACTTTAGGTACTCATTAACTGGTTAGTATTTACTATGGTTTATTATATTCATATTGTTACGGTCTAGAAAACATTGAGACAATGTAAGGATAGGTTGTTGCTCATTAATATGCAATGTTAATTACGTTAATTTGTGATTATTTACAAGTTGGGGATATTTTCGAGCAGTCGTTTATTATTGTTTATTTGCTATGCATGTTTGCGTCGCTCGACAATAATAGTAGTAATTAATTAGTAAAAAGAAAAAAGACTATAAAATGTTGAAGTTAAATAAAATAATTCTTATTAATATCTATAAAAACAAAAGCGATGATCATTAGTTAAATTCAAGTTCTTTTCATGCCCCAGTGAACAAATCACGTGGGTGTGGGAGTGATCGAAGGATCTAGTTTGGTTCTGCAGACTTAGTGGCGACGAATACATTCCTAACTAATCGTTACTCTGACGTATATCTGCAACGTAAAGTGTCCTTACGTAAAACGCCTTTCCGTATATTTACGAACGTGAAACGGAATACATTATTAAAAATAGAATGCAATATTGAAATGAATAATAATAAAGAAGACATAATTTTGAAAAACAAATAGAATTTTTATTTTTCTATTTAAATATAAGCAGTTGTTTGAATTAATTAGTAGAACTATTGTATTTGTTTTATTAATATTCTATTGTTTTGAAAATATCGCAATATTTGTTTAACTCAGATATTTTTTTTTTACCTAAACTCTTAAATAGAACCCTATTATTTCATTTCATAAGTTGTTTATAAACGATTACTTTTGTCTTAAAATTCACACCAGGATTTTTTGATAAAGTCTTTTAAATAGTCCCGGCCAGATAAATATTTACAAGGCGTCGTTGTACGTGCTTTGCGATGGGCGCAGGCTCTTTTACACTGTTCGTTGCTTCCTCGATTACGGCGTTATAAAGTTTGATAAATATTTCAGGTTAAAGATCTTTATTCTCATAAGAACATTAGTTCACTTACATGAGATTTACATAGTTTTATACACAAACATTGATATTAGATACATGGAATTACTGCTAGTACTACTTAATATTATCCAAAATATATTTTTTAAGTCTATTTTTAAAAGCATTTAAACATTCACATTCCTTAATATAGTTTGGCAAATCATTATATAGTTTAACTCCATCAAAACGTATATTTTTGTGTCCGTAATTTAAAGTTCTAACCTTAGGTATTTCAAGTTTATTATTGTTTCTTAAGTTATGCCTGTTTGATTTTTGTGTAAATGTTATGTTTGAATGAATACTTTTAGATAGTATCTTTTTGATTAAAATACATGTGTTATAAATATACGTTTGATTTAGGTTGAATAATTTAGATTTTTTGTACAGTTCTATCGATGGTGTGAAAAAGTCATAGTGAAAGAGTACTTTTATAATTTTATTCTGCGTAGTCTGTAAGATTTTAAGATTAGACTTTGAAGCTGACCCCCAAATTTCAATTAAGTAATCAATGTGTGACTTTACCAGAGAATTGTAGATAATACTTCGCACTTTTTGTGGTATACAGTTATTAGATTTTCGGAGTGCTCCTATAAGCGATGATAGTTTTGATCTGATATGCTCAATGTGTGGTTTCCAAGTCAGTTTATCATCCAACCATAATCCTAAATATTTCTCTAAGTTTGATCGTTGTATTCTAATCTTGTTTATGGTAAGAACCGGAAAATTTTGTATTTTTTTATTTTTCGCAGTGAAAATCATATATGATGTTTTTGAAGTATTTGTTGTTAAGAGATTGCATAGAAACCATATTTCATTATTAAATATCTATTACCATGATACGATTTTCATGTACGGAAAAATATTAAGGATTTTGTAAGGATATGTAACATTGGTACTAGGAACCACCAACCACCTCTTTTATAAGGCGATGTATACGGTTTCACAACAGGATCCCAGAAAGCGTTCAAAATGTCTCTGTTGTCAAATTAAAAACAAAACGTATTTGCTTTTGTGCAAAATGATATAATTAGTAAGATTATGGATACAACTTAAAAAAAAACGTTCGCCTTCTAGCTTTTTATTAAACTGTATGGGTAAAGCTGAAAATTTGTCAATTACAAATTATGATAAAAAAGACTGCTGAGTTTCTATCACCAGTTCTTTTCAGATCAGTGTATTATCTTTTCCAAACCAGTGGTAGTTCTTTATTTGTCAATAAATAAATAAGTGTAACGCCTCTATATTGAATACAAACTTTTGATTTGATTTGAAATAGGTACGAGGCACTCAATTTAAACTTAAATTACATTTTGAAATAAGGTTAAATTGTGAGTATAGTTTTTTTTCTCAATATGTCGCTTATTGTTAATAGTAATTAAATATTAAATAAGTCAGTTTTTATACAAAGGTCATCTTAATAAAGGTTCTTAAATTATATGCACTTTTGTTTCAAGACTCAGCGTTGCTTACTTGGATTCAATCCTTCTATCTTGCTTCAATTATTCGTTTTAGATTTTAGATTCACGTATTCATTCCAACAGAGATATTCCATACGAGTATTTAAATTAAGCGCTTAGTTGCGCTCTTATCATGTTGAAATAAAATAAATAAAGGATAATTTGAATAACAGTATAGTTGGTCAGAAATCTAACATAAAATGTTATTACAAGTCAACTTAAAACAGATGACATCGAGATTAATGAACAATAAGCTAGATCAAGTTTTATCCAAATACTGTGTCAATATGTGTGTGTGTGTGTGTCAATATTTTGTCTTATATTGTATTTTGTAAATTGTGTTAGTATGTCTTAACGTCATCAAGAAAAATCAATAAGTGGTTGTGCAATTATTATTGGTGGCTTGTTAGCATATTAAATAACTATTTTAGTGCCAAGCATTGATATAGCTAGAGAATGAAACTTATATAATCATAAATGCAAACAATTAAATATTGCTAGAAATTTTGACAAAAAAAGATGCCTAAATTTCGACAACACATGATGCTCCATATAATAAATACTTTCACAGAGTTGTCTAAAACATAATGTTTTTTAGAAGTAAGGGCATTTTGTTTTTCGCATGAAAGTATTATGGTAGATAAGCGGTCCCTTCTGCTCGATCGTCTTTTGAATTCCTTTATTATTTATGTATTTTTTTGTATACAACGGCTCACTCATCTTACTATTAAGTAATAAATAAATTGAATTCTACTTACATATTGCAATTCGTATATTTATTTATAGAAATGTTTTACTATTATGATAAATGTATTTTATAATAATAAAGTAATATTAATACAATACACACATTATATTATGTATATTTCATTTTTGAAATTTTATAATTTTATTTTTGCAAAGTTATTACTAAGTCATGAGTTATTTATATCTTTTAATAGTGTATTGATTGAAGTGTAGCGTGACGGTGCGAACTGCGTAGATCGTCTACATTGCTACGGCGTAGAAGGAGCTGCAGAAGGTATTGTCATTATATTCGGAATACAAACGTGGATTGATGTTGTTGTATTCAAAATATAATACACTTTCATTTCAGTTATTATTATCCATGTAATTTAAATATTATAAACTAATTTACTTGATGAATAAAATATTATGAAAATTAAAGGTATTATAGCAAACAGTTTATAAGGCTATGATCGACTTGCTTTTGTTAAAAGTGAACAAAAACTTTGTCTTATAATATTTTTTTAAACGAGAAAACAAATAATTCTATATATTCTTTACATGTATGCAATTTAAGTTTTAACATCAAAGCTATCAACTTTATATTATTTCTATTGGTCTGTGATTTATATTTATCAACCTGAATACAACTTGTATCACAAATTATCAAGACCGACTGAAAACTTTTAAACATAATACATCTGTGAAGTTTATGTATCTGTTCTCGGCTTAAAGTTACGATGTTTATTTCTTTGTAAGTTTATTTCATAAAAGAAACATAACAATGGTTGCTATATCTTTGTAGTCGCTATTGACTTCGTATCACAGCTTCCGATGAATCAACTTTTTTTTAGCTTCTAATATTTTCTTTGTAGATATTGAGAGTCATGAATCTATATATTCATAGTAGTGAATCACGATCAAGAATGGGCTGCGAGTGGGTGGGTGTCGGGTGGAGCTTGTGAGATCATTAATCATATTACAAGCTCTTTATTGCTTCAATGAAACGACATGAAACTACTTGAAGTGGCTTAATCGGTGTTATGTTTTATTTAAAACCGATGCTGTTATTACTATGTAATATCGTTTTATTCATGAACTATAAATGTGAGCTTTAGTTGTCTATCTGTATTAAATTTCATTATTAAAATTTTATATTGTTTATTAAATTTTTCATTTATTTCAATAAAAAAATACAATTTTTTTTATACAGGATACCTAACATCTTTGATCCTATCGCAGGCAATCCATTGATAGTGTAAATGGTAAGGAAAGGAATATTTTGTAGTTTTACAAGTTATTTTTAAATGTGTAAGTAGTCCTTGTCAGACTGGCAAGTGAGCATTGGCATTGTAAGAAATACTAACCATCCCTTACATTGCTAATGCACCATCAACCTTGGGAGCTAAGATGTTATGTTGCTCTTATCTGCAGTTATAGCCTACCCTTCCAGCAGGAACTTTACAATACTAAATATTGTTGTTTAGCGGTAGAATACATAATGTGTGGATGGTGTGTACCCCAGACGGACTTGCATGTCAGTAAAATTTACATTCCGAACCGAATGTTTAGTGATATATTGTTTATTGATATTTGGATCATACACAGAAAGGCAACCACAAAAATTTAATATTTTTAGTGTTATAACATTATTAATAAACCAAGAGTTAAAATAATGTTTACTGCTGAGCATGCGATTAATTATAAACGAGACAACAACACATGAATACGCAGTAGTGCTTGTCGGGGCTTGAACCCGTTATCTCCGGCTAAGATTCACGTGTTCCACCACTGGGCATCTCTGTTCTTAATAAACAAATATTTACAAATTTAATTTCATTCAAACGGAAACGTATTAAGAGTGATTGGGGCGATGAAAGCAAATAAGGCAAGGTAAATATCCGACCCGTATCGATCGACAAGCGCCGCACTAAATTATGTAGCTCTCCAAACAACGGAGATATTTATAACGACATTGTCTATAGAAGGGTCACGATAAAAACAGATTACGAGACCTGCATGTGTCAGATTAAATGTCACATGTGCATTCATCAACCTGAAACAGAGAAGCGTAGTGGAACAAATCTCACACCTTTTTCCTGAAAAGGAGAGGAGGTATTTACCCAGAAGTGGAATATTTATAACTTGTTACTTATATAAATATCATATGTTCCAAGAATAGATTGAAAATACGCTTAATATAGACCCTTCGCTACTGAAGTTACTTTCTAACTTTTATTTTTATGTGTATTTAAAAAGCCTACTTGTATTTAAAGTATTACAGTATAGTATAATAAGATCAAAATAAATCTAGGAACAATAATAAATACAAGCTAAACGAAATGGTTCTATTATTAGTAAGCTACACGTCATTTATCAGTCTCTTCGTTTCATACTGAACAGCAATCGATGTAATTTGTCACGGAACCGTATCCAATTATAGCATATACTATAATAATAATAAATATTGACATTTTAAATACAATTTTAATGGATGGGAAGAAATTAAACGAAAATTACAGTTATTTTGTTCACGAATTAATGGATCTTTAGAGAAATATGTGGTAAATGGTTCAATTTCGTGTAGTTTATATTCGTACGTTATAGAGGCAAGTACTTAAGCTGACATAGCAGAGAGTATTGTATTTTAAGTTCGATGCCAAGAGTTGAAGATGCCAAACAATAGGCAATACGCTTTTGAGACCCATCTTACCATTATAGTTCCGCCTATTGAGCCACCGAAATCGTGCGTCGGAAGTAGTTCTCGTGTTCTATGGCTACACATACAGCGCCTGTCTCGTATGTGGCAAAATGTATTAACAAGATTAGGTTATTTGGAAGAAAGTTTTTCGAAAAATAAATTTATTTCAAGTATTCCAATATGTTTGGTATTGTAATACTTGAAATGAATTTCTTTCGTACTTTTAAATATGAAGGTTCTAATGAAAAGTAATATCTGGGAGCACGGTAATGCCGCCGTCAAGACGAGATAGCGGAAGCGCAAGACACTATCTACTTTTTCTTACCATTCAAAATGTGTGGCTTGGCCGTTTCCTAAGAGACATTGTTATGGGTGTAATGAACACAAAGTAATTCACTAACTAGGCGTTAATTTTGTGCCAATAGGTTCTTGAGTAACGAACGAAACGGCCAAGCTACACATTTTGAATAAGGTGAAGAGTTTGTAGAGAGAAAACTTAAGACTAGGATTCACGCAGATCGCTAATCGCTATGATGAGAGTTAAAGAGTGTTAGGTTAGAGTGTGTAGAACTAACAGCTTGGCTCTCTAAGATCTGATAACTCTTTTACAGTGCAAGCAATATGTAATCATCTTGGCTACATTTTGCATGAAATTGTTTTTGGTGGGATTGCTTTTTACTACATAAGTATTAACTGTAATTTACATAAACGATAATCAGTGTTATTTTCATCGATTATAATTATGATACATAACGATGCTACTAAAATGCCTTAAGTTTATATATTGTTTATAGAAAAAAAAGAAAAATCAGTTTCGTTAAGTAAACGACTTAAATTTACATTTATCGTAATGTTTATAACGAACTATATATATACTACAAAAAAATAAAATCGGTAATTATTTCAATTATAAATTAGAATCACTGAAACTTGACAGTACTTCGTAAAATCAAAATGAAGAACTTTGAGTTAACAAGGAAGAACAATGAAAAAAGTACAGGAGAAGGACTAGTGGAGCACAACTTAATAGTAATTATTCAATCAAATGGGCCGTTGAGGAACTAAGTGCTGCTATCGAAGAATGCACTTAAAAAAACCTTTTTCAGCTCTTACGACCAAGGATTCAGATAAGATGGCTCTTTTCTGTTTGCCATCAACCACAATATATGTAATATGTTATATTACTAATAAGCCGGATTACATAGTTGAATTAATTTCATTAAGATATAGAACTTCTTGTTGTTTACTTCTGTCTGACCTCATTTTATACGTGACCATCTTGTTATACACGTCCACGTGTGCATTAATTTAGGAGCTCATGGTAAAGCCTTGAAGGTATGCAGGGTTTACAATTCAGATTGGTTCCCCAACTATGTTGTTTAACTTTGAATATAATTAGATGGAATAAATGTATAACCAATTTGGTTTTCTAAAACTATGTTAAGATAAAAGTAATTAATTACATTTGACATCGGACATAATATAAAGCCTACGCAAAATGTTGGATATAATTTACGTTATTATAGAGATGTTATTATGACAGAAAAGCTGAAAGGAAACAGATTATCATGGTATAGTCATTTAATGCGGAGGGATGAATCACATCATAAGAAGATATGAATTTATACATATTGTTGAATTAATAAGGATGAAAAAAAGATGCGAACATGAGTTGTGAGCCTGTGATTGGAGGTGATGGAGCGTCACACTGGGCGTCCACAATACAGGGAAGCGAACGATGAATGTTAATGATTACATTTTAATATTTATACAAATACATTTTTCTTTGTTTGAATAGTTCGTAATAAAATAATAGGGCGCTACCATTAATAAAAAAATTGTTGGTGGAGCATCTGGAAATCATTTCACTTTTCTCAGACACATTTGCGTAGGGCTGAAAGCGGACATTGCGTGGCAAGTGGCGAATTCACAAAACAATTTATGTATGCCTGGGGCAGCGCTGGCTGCTGGCCAATATTCTGATACTCTTGATAGCTTCTGAAGAAACTCACGGTATAATTGTTTTGTCGTCTTTTAAAGATCGCTTAGTGTGTTTTTTATTATTTATAACGAAACTTTAAACTGATTTATTATACCCTATCTTTTAGTGGAGTACATTACTTATATAAAGAATATTATATTTTCTGACTCCTTGATTAGTTATTATAATATTTTTAGTTAAGTGTCATACTGTTCAGTGGTTCTGCATGTCTAAAATACAGGCGAATTGTTACATCATTATCATAAAATTATAAGCTACTATTGAACATACCCTAAGGTGCGTCAAAGTTTCAGGTTATACGCATCTAGGTCTCGTTCCAACACCTTCTCAGATCATCGATCCACCTGGCTGTGCGCACCATACGCAATGTTTGCTAGTGCAAAATATCGTTACAATATATATGTATGTATACTAGCTACCCGGCCCTACTTCGCACGGGTGGGTGTAGTTGATATCAAATATATTTTGGATAGGATTTGCGTAAAATCCGATCTTCCTCTTTCCGAAAGGAGTAATTATGCTTAATTTCAAGTCAATCGTACCACTTAACTTTTAGTTCCTTACATTTCAAAACTAGACCAGAAACAAAAGAACGCAGGAGATTTGTAGACCAAAATTACAGAAAAATGAATATATCGTTAGTAAACAAAATAAACAATTATCTGTATGAAAAAAGTTATACAGATGTGCCTTATTTTTCTAGGAAAATATGTGTATAAACAAATAATATATGATTTTAAGTGGTCACTTTCGCCCGTAAACTATCGAACCAAATGAAGTATAAACTTATAAATGTAATTGTGCTGAATACTATGCTGATTTGTTTTTAATGATTTTTTGAAATTAGAGAGCAAAATTATATGTCAGTTTTGACTTTTATGTGTAAATTTTGCTTTTGCAATTCCTAATGTTAGTTTTGTAGCAAAAATCTATTTATATATAATGGAGGGCATGACTGAAGGAAATCAAGATTGAAGCAAAGTTAAGGGAATTTTATTATTGTTTACAATTCCAAAGTGCCAATCTAGATGGTCTAGAAATACGGCAGTAATTGAGTCCAGTTTGTAGATAAGTAGCACTTTTTACAACAGTGTGGTTCGACAATTAACTGAAATAATACAAATTGTGTCGAGTTTAGGCTATTATTAGTAAATTCTTTCGTTAAGGTTATTTCGCCTTCAATTCGTTTAAATCATTGCTACTAAAATAAACGGATTCGTGCGTGAGAAAGCATAGAATAGCTGAAATAGCTGCTTAGAATGAGGTCATTTCCCTTTCGTTGCTATTTTTGTAAATAATTTTTTCGTTAACCTAGTTTCAAAACGCATGTCATTTCAATAAGTTAAAAGACACGACTTAAAAGGTATAACAATGTTGTTGTTTATCTACCAGAGTTTTTGATGCATGTGGCAATTTTATTGCCATTTCAATTCACCGACGTCAACAAAATAACACAAAAATATCTTAAAATATAGCCTTTCGTTTTCTTTACAACGTTGTTTGCTCAGACTATCTCAAATAGCAGACAAAAATAAGGAGATTAGGTTCTCCTTTCTGTTGTTGTATCTTAAAATATAGTTTTATTTATAGCTTTTTAATTGTAAACGAATTTTTATATTATAATATCTTCAATTTATGTATGACAATGTACAACTATGATTGTTATTACTGCTCATGGGACTTGAACAGGTATTAGTTATTAATGAAGTATTTGATTCTACTTAAGATATGAGGTCTTAGACAAGCCTTAGTCAAAGTGAGGTATGAGGCAGGTTGAGGCTTTTGTCGAGGTGCGAGAACGGGCGGCACCTGCGCGAGATGCACCGCGCGGTGTGCAGCCGCCGCGCCAGTCAGTCTGGCGCCTCGGGTCACCCCCGCCCGCACCCTCCGCGTCACTCGCGCACCCTGCTCCCACGCCCGCCCTTGTTTTCAACTTTGATTGATAATTTGTTACTGGAGTGCGTTTCCCGTTTCGAAAACATTACAATGTTTTATTCAGTTGTTGGTAATTGTGATAAATAAATCGGAACTATACTTGTTATGTTTCCTTGATAAACAAAACGTTGTATTTTTGCATTATAAATATGCTAATAGTTTTAATATTTTTTAGTTTCTCGCTGTATACATTTGGTAACTTATTTAAAATATACAACTGATACACATTGATATTTCTACGAAAAATTTGAAACACACAAAAAAGGTAATTACATTTATTTAGTTTGCACAAACTTTGCATATAACTAGAAAAGTTACTCGTGCTGATTTAATTTAACATGCATATGGTTATTATTATGCAAATATAGAGGGAAAAAAGGCTTTAATGCCCTCTTACTTGGCAAATCATGTTGCGATGGAATCCAATTTCTTAGCGTGGGTGTCGTTATTGACTATCCACGTAAACAATAGATTTTTAGCTTTTATAGCATGGTATAAATGCCATTTTCATAGATAGATATTTATTAAACTTAGGTTGTTCTACTTTAGTCATAGCGTAGACAACTGCGGGCTAAGGTTAGTACTAAGATCATTTTGTTTTTGTTACCTTATTAAAACGTATTATTAATGTGTTTCGATTTTTATACATACTGTTGTCGAGATCAAAATTTCTTCGGCTGAAAGTCTCGAAGTGTTCTAATTATACAGTCATGTCGCGTCGAAGTAATAAATGTATTCGCATTTTTTGAATACGTTTGCATCTTCAGATATATTAAATATATTTTACATTATATTCTAATATATTTAACCATTTTCTCGTTTCAAAAGAATATTTCAGTTTAATGTAACAGATGGCCCGTTGTGATAAATCAAATCTTTTGTAATAACAAAATATATCATTTGACATTCTAACTAATATCATAAATGCAAATCTGAGTTTTTTTGTTTGCTACGTTTTAAAAAATAAAATACTTTCACGATGGAAAGCTACATTATCAGCTAGTAACATAGTCTACATTTTGTTCCCGTATTCCCACGGGATCAGGAACTGCGTTATCTATTTAAATAATGTAGTACAAAAAATATATAATAGTATGAGTAGTATAACATTATAGGACAAGGATCACATAAGACGGTGAATGAATATTTGATTCGTATGCTATATTCGTGTACACTTTGAAGACGAAGTTAGTTTTTTGACTCTCCCTTGGTAGACTTTTGCCTTCTCGGAATAAATAGTTAGTATAAATTGAATTTGTGGGACATAAACAGCCTGTAAACTAAACTTATTTCAATTCGCAATACTAACATATTGATGAGTTTTATTTAAACCCTTATTGGCGGGGTTTTTGCCGAAGCTTGCAATATTATGTATTTAAATATCCTAAAAATGAACCAATCTATTATACATTACAAGAACATTTGTATCGACATTTTAGGAAATTTAATTGAAACTTAAGCTACCACTATCTCAGCGCTTTTTATTATCTTATATTTCTATATATCTTATATTATGTCTCGTCTATTAAAATATTTTTCAACATAATATTTGAAGAGTCCATGTGATTTTATTATAGTAACAACCAAAGGTAGGATTTATTGATTTTAGTTTTAAAAAAGGTATCGTCAGTTCCTATCAAGATGATTAACGTTAAGTATTGTGAATATACATAATATTAAAACTTTTAAATGTTTTGTGACATAACTGCAAGTATTCTTTTAAATTATTTAAAGTCTGCTATCGAACAAGGATTTAAGTTTAGTCATTATAGCGCAAGTTTTAGCTTATCACGGATTTTATGAATTTTACACTCAAGTTGCAGCTTAATATAATTATAACTTCTGGATACATTATACAGTTCGAATTAAATGTCAAGCAAAAGGAACTGCTTGTACGTGCTTATTTAGATCATTAAGTCTATAAATATATACAAAACTATCTCTGCCTCGACTTTGTACGGGTAAAATTCGTTCAAAGTTACCCCTCACCCCATAACGTTGAAATTTTTTAAAATCCTTTGTGTATGCTTACGTTATAAGCTTATGTTCAAAATGTCAGCTTTCTAGCTTCAGCAGTTTCAACTGTGCATTAATAGCAAGTCAGGAATTTATTTTTAAGTATACATTAATTGAAAAGGAATAAATTTCGTCTTGTAACAAACTTATGAATCCATAATTTTACTTCAATCTATGAAATAGGTTTTCTGGTTTTCAAAATAGCACTAAATTTATTGTTATATAATAATAATATATGAATGGTTCTCTCTCCGTAAATGTTGTTTTTCTGGTACAAACATTACTAAAGAGAGAGATTTGCAGCATCATTACCCTACACCTTCATTTCGGTTCGGTAATTACATAATACCTGTCAGCGTTGTGTCCGATATATGAGGATATCCTTACGGTAAATTATACACCGTCGTAAGTATATATATCTAACAAGTCCAGAAATACTTTATTTCTGAAAGAGAATATCTATACTAATAAATAAAGCTGAAGAGTTTGTTTGTTTGATACGGCTAATCTCAGGAACTACTGGTTCGAATTGAAAAAATATTTTTGTGTTGGATAGTCCTTTTATCGAGGAAGGCTCTAGGCTTATTTTTATTAATTATACGCGGGTGAAACCGCGGGGCACAGCTAGTATATAATATTGTACGTATTTTTTATCCGAATTGTTTTTATATATTATTTTGATATCGTTATATTATCTGGAATTGTCGGCGCCTTATGAATTAAGGAACTATTTTATTTATGTTTATTTTAATCAATTATTTGATGAATTTTATCACAGCATAAAATACGAGTCGAGCAATTAATAAATTTGTTTTTCCGTCGAGTAATTCTCATTACGTGGTAGCTTGGCGTCTGGAAGTTGACAGTATTTATATTAATTGGCCTCGGAAAACACGTGAAGCCGTTGGCCCTATGTCTGAATTATTTCCGGCTACATCTGATTTCTCCTCGCATCGGATAATAGAATGAGGGAATAGAGAGTATGTATTATGTATGCGCATATACTTGTTTATTATAATATATCCCGTGCAGATGGCTTTTCTACCTTGAGAATGGCTGCCATTGCCGAAATCAGTCAGGAGGAAATCATAACTTGCGTTAATGTCGTGATATCATACGTTGTATCAAATTTAAACTTTACAAAAAATTTGATTTATGGTAATGTAAAATTGCTCAAAATTTATTATATGAGACTTCAAAATATACTTTTTAGTTAAATACGACTATTTACTTTAACACAACTTAACAAAATTGTTCATTTCTAAAGAAGTTATATCTGAAAGCCATTTGTGAGACATTACAGATGAAAATATTTCACGGCCAGGAAATTTTGTGACTCGTCCATAAATGTTAGGATTTCGCTGATACCAGATCTCAAATGCATAAATTGGTTAGTCCTTGGTTGACCTTTATAAGACCAGCGTGGGCGTGGAAGGCGATTTGACCTATACTTAAATAAAATTATTTCTCGTAAAACTTTTAGTCTCAACGCCTGTAAAATCAAACGTTTCAGATAATTATTACAATTTATTCAAACATATTTTCCATTTCAGTACAAAATTTGACTTTTATATTTATATCATAGATCGCCATAAAAGCTTTTGGTAGGCCAAATTAAGAGTTATATATTCCTTTTTTTTGTCAAAAATTTAATTATTTTGTTCGAACGCCGTGATTTCACAAATAGGATTATCTTCGGTTGTTTATATTTAGACGCTCATGTTTGATTGAGTTTCGAAAATTAAAATAAATCAAAGAGACCGTGGTATACATTTGCAGGATAAATTTACTCGCCGAGAGGTTTTACGATGTTGGTGAAAAACTGCGTTTGTTTTAAATTTAACCTTTCCAGAATATGACGATAACTTATTTTTTTCATTTCCTTTATAATGCTACAAAATGTCTTAAATATTTGTTGAGGCATTTTAAAAGCAATCAATAATTTATGATGCTTATAAACTAAAATATTAAATATAATAATTTCACGTCAATTCAATTTAATTTTTTATTTTTTAAATGTTAAGTTAGCCTA
Source organism: Nymphalis polychloros (assembly GCA_905220585.2). Classification (NCBI taxonomy): domain Eukaryota; kingdom Metazoa; phylum Arthropoda; class Insecta; order Lepidoptera; family Nymphalidae; genus Nymphalis; species Nymphalis polychloros. The sequence continues at coordinate 10,682,569 of HG992253.1, read as the reverse complement.
TAATTGTTTATATATTTTGTTACAATATTATTTACATGTAATTAAACAAATGTTTTTCTATATATATAACGTTGGCTTCCTAGAAGATAAAAAAAAAAAATTAAAACTTTACGACCCTAAAAGTTATTTTATAAATAAAATAGTCATAATATAAAAATACCTATAATTTGGTAAGTTAAAATAATCTAAAAGAATTTTCTGCATCAAGACTTCTGTGAACCTTTTTTATTCTTTGAGTGGACATCATCAGTTGCAGGGACAGGGACTGGGGTTTTTTTTTAAAATAGTGAAGTTTCTTTGACAATGCTTAGATTTATTTGGTCTCGTTAGTTCGCCTTTCTTTTCGCCGTTGTTTGTTGAACAAATTCACAGTTCGTTTACTTTATTCAGTTACATTGAGACATTTAGGACATCAAAGTGTTTCCGGATATAAAGCCTTCGGAGTTCCTCAGAAAAATATACGTTGCATAATATTCAGCGGCTCTTCGTTGATAGAGTGAACTTTGCTCTTAAGATCCAATCAATGGCAGAGGTTATGAAATTTTATAACGACTTTTGAATTACAATTTACGACATTATCTCGCACAACATCGTAGTGTTTCTAGTTACAGGTTGTACGTGTGAAAATTATCTATTCATCGGTTTTATCTTTGAAGTATATAATGTGCAATTTTTATCACTATCAATTATATTCTAAATATCATTTAAACACTAAGTCAGAATACTGATGTGAAATAAGTCGTCCAAAAGGTAAAATTATTAAATAATATGTTCGAATGTAATCTTAAGAAAAATCCACAATTGACCAGAATTACTGTAAGAATATTTGAATACTTGGAGAATAATAAATGTATTAAAATAATAAGAATGCACGTCGTGGTCGTCGACGTGAGAGTTCAGTATCTTAAATCTGAAGAAGAATGCGCAAATGTTTATTTAAAATCCATAAAATGCCATTTCATATCATCCATTATTCATAAAAATTTTCATATAGGCTGAGGTCTTGTGGATTCTGAAATCAGAGGTGAAAATATATTTCCTTCGATTTCCTTACGCGATGCTTGCTTGTATTTCATTCGAGAATGCAAAATAAGCTTTCATATTCCGGTTTTACTCGATGCACATGTAAATATGAATATTATGAACGTACGTTATAAACAGGACAAAGGTTGTATAGATTTAGAAAGTTATAAAAAGGGATGTGTTTAAATTTAGAATAAAATTGGTCGCTTGGTCACTTATCGTTAAAACCGAAAACAGAAATATAAAGTTAATTAACTGTTGTCTGCAGACCCCTTCTGCACACAACAGACACAATGTACACAAGAAGACTACAAAACAGCTAATTAGCATAAATATTTAAAAATATGAGATTACTTTAGAAATTTGAACTTTTTAGGTATTTCAGGTTTAAAAGACCAAGCTCAGGTTTCGGATACGTCAATCTTTACAGAAGGTTGCGATTTAAAATTGGGCAGTATTACTGATTTTTCATGTTAATTTGTATTTGCCATACGATATTAAACTCTGTCACATGCTTACACTCACATTGACCTACCACCAGGAGAAAGGAGAAATTAGCCTGGCACTATATTTATTAGTTGTTACTTTGCTTTTATTACGTATAATACTGTTTATTTATTTCAAAAGTAAAAATATAAGTGTAGAGGTTCTGTAAAAGGTATAACTTAATTTATACTGAAACTTTTCAAGTTCAACCTAATGTCAAGTTGAAAAGAACTTTTCTTTAAGCCAAATTTAAAATAATTGTAATTTTCTACAATTAAAACTCATTTGGTTTTTATAACCATACATTTATATGTTTAATAACCTTTCAATAGTTAAATTAGAATAATAATAGATTTTTTTTAACACTACTTTATTTTTTTATATTCGTATGTTGGTTATTTTTTTTACAGTATTTTTTCGTTTTTTCTGATAATACTTTATTGAAAAAATAAATTTAATTTTAGGTACGTCACAATGAGTAGAAATAATATATTAGAAATATTTTTAAGGAAAAATGCCCACTTATCAATTTCGATATCTCAACAAGTTGGGTTCGAAAGATCGACTAAGAGAAATCATCAACCGAGCCAGAAAGAGCCTTAACTGTGTGGGGAGAATGGTAGGAAAAAGCCATAGCAGCAGCAAAAGCATTCCAATAAATGGCAGCTGGCAACATAACGTAAAAATCTACCAAATCCATTTTTCATGGAGCTTACACACTGAGCCGATTCCAAATAAATGGGACAAGGGCAAGCGAATGATGATGGACCATTTATAAAATATAGCCCTGACTAACGACCTTATTCAGCTCAAAATTGCGAAGTTGCGAATAAACCTTTCTATATAAAATGAATTGATATTATTAGCAGTTTATGCTATTTTTAATTATTATTAGAGCATAAAATTTAGTGATTTTAAAAAACATTATTCTATATAAGACTATATATTATGAAGACTTAATCATTGACGTCATTAGACGCCTGAACTCATTCTAGTATTGTCAAATTTGCTACCTTATCGGGTATATAAATTAAAGAGTTTGTATATTTATGTCCATATTTTTGCCATCCAATGAAATACCACGAAGTTGTTTTGCTATGTTTTTTCTTTACTAGCAAGCACGAGATGAGTTACAAAAACAACAAGCACCTGAATAGGCATTGCCAGATATGAATTGGTGATCTTCGTTTTAAATCGACTTATTGTATCCACTGAGTCATCTCGGCTTTTGTATTAATTTTAGTATGTTGTAAATTACATTATACGAAAATTTTCAGATCAAAATCGGTGATTTGTAATAAAAAAAAAAAATATATTTACGTATTGCACGCGACTTGGTGGTAGAGCTTTGTGCAAGCTCGGGTAGGTACCACCCACTCATCAGATAATCTACCGTAAAACAGCAGTACTTGTGTACTGTGTGTTTCGGTTTGAAGGGTGAGTGAGTAATTACAGGCACAAGGGACATAACATCTTAGTTCCCACGCGATGGTTAAAATTTCTTACACTGCCAATGTCTAGGTGCGTTGGTGACCACTTACTATCAGGTGGCCCATATGCTCGTCAGCCAACGCAGGTTATAAAAAAAAAAATTCAATACGAAAACCGGACAAGGTTCGCTATTGTCCCGTCGCTAACGACTGACAATAGCGGTATTTTCTCTCTATAGAATAAAATCACAGATTCAACCGTGCTACGATATCTATCAGTTTAGCTTTGTTTCAGTCTCTTCAAGCTCGTACTGTGTTTAATATTAAAGATTTTATCTTAACGATTCCTGTTCCGCATTTTTGTTTGACAGATAATACCTTAATGATATAGTAAATCATTTTTGCAATTGAAAATGTTTTTAATCAAAAGTAAATAAAATTAACATGTTATTCATTCTACTCCTGGGGGATGGGTCTTCTTAAGAAAAAGAGTTGGGGCTTATTACAGCATGCTGCTCAAATGCCGGAACGGCTCTGACCGTGGACCGAATGGAAATGCTGGGCCTGAGCGTCTCCATATCTAAAACGGAGGCCCTTCTTTTCCACGGTCCATGGAGAGGCCCCCCCCTCGAGGGTCGCCATTCGGGGGTATCACCGTCCATGGGACGGTGATTAAGTTGCAGGCCCAGATGAAGTATCTGGGCCTGATCCTGATGACGGGCGATGGAGCTTCAGGCAACACTTCGAGCAGATCAGCCCGAAGCTCGTCAACGCCGCCGCCGCCTTGGGCCACCTCTTAGCCAACGTGGGAGGACCGGGATCACTATGCCGGTGCCTCTTTGCCGGTGTAGTGAGGTCAATGGCACTGTATGGTGCCCCGATATGGGTAAACGCGCCCACTGCTCACAACCGGGCCCTCCTGCGGAGGCCGCAGAGGGTCATAGCAGTGAGGGCGATAAGAAGATACCGTACGATGTCTTGGACGGCGGCGACGCTCCTCGCGGGCGATCCGCCTTGGGAACTCCAGGCGGAGGTGCTCGCGGAGGTGTATCGCTTCCGGGCCGAGGCGAGGGGCTGAGGCGACCGTCCAGGGTCGGCGGAGGTCGAGCGGATCAGGGCTTTAGCCCAGCAAGCCCTAATAGCCCGATGGGAGGAGGACCTACGGCGGGCCTGGCGACGGTGGAGGCGATATGTCCCCATTTGAGTCGCTGGGTCAAAAGAAAACGAGGCACGCTCTCGTTCAGGTTAATGCAGGTACTTACCGGATGCCCCTGTTGTGGAACCTCGCGTATAACGCAGTCCTGCGCGTCACTCTCCCTGACGGTGTCAGCGTCGTTTGTTATGCAGACGACACGTTGGTGCTGGCATCGGGGGAGAATTTTGAGAGAACCAAAGAGCTCGCCGAGCTCGGGGTGAACATCGTCATCGATAAGATCTGCGAGTTGGGCCTTCGGATAGCGTCTCATAAGACAGAGGCGCTATGGTTCCATAAGCTGCCGAGGAGCAGGGAATGCCGGTGTCGTGCGATCGATGGCCCTCTATGGGGCGCCCGTTTGGTCTCATAGGCTGTCGGGTGTCTGCCGTTGCAGAACTAAGATCCAAAGTTCGCAGCCGAGAGTGGCCATCCGCTTAGTGCGGGGATATCGCACGATATCCTATGAGGCGGCAACCGTCCTAGTACCCTTGGACATTCTGGCGGATATGGACGCGAAGGTCTATCAACAGACCAGCATCCTCCGTCAGAACAGTGAAAGCGCGCCCCCTCCGAGTGCGGTCGAGGCGTTGAAGCGGCGGGAACACTGGAGGGCTCTTGCGACGTAGCGCGACCGTCTCTGCGAAGAACGGTACGCGCGCAAACGCGTCGTCGGAGCGATCCTGCCAGCCTTCGAAGCCTGGATGAGACGAAAGCGACGAGTCACCTTCCGACTTACGCAGGTAATGACCGGTCACGGTTGTTTTGGAGAATTCCTGTGTAAGATCGGACGCGAGTCGACGGCGATGTGTCACCACTGTGGCGCGGACCGGGAGACCGCTCAGCACACGTTGGAGGTGTGTCCCGCGTGGAGTGCGGAGAGGGAGAACCTGGTTCGTGAAGTCGGACAAGACCTGTCCCTGCGAGCAATCGTGTCGGCGATGCTCCGCAGGGAATCGGCGTGGAGGGCCGTAGCCTCCTTCCGTGAGACCGTCATGGTCCAGAAGGAGACGGCGGAGCGGGAACGGGAAAGGGCCGATCCTGCTCGGCAGAGACGATTTCGGCATCGTCCCGGCCTTCCCACAGCCCCAACGTCCGGGGCTTTAAATATAGGGCGTAACCCTGGGGCCGTGGATGCGTGGGGGCTTCACGCGTCCAATTTCAAACGGCCCGTTAACGGCCTGTGAGGAGGACGGCAGCCGGAATGGCCTCGCGCTGCCGTACGCACTAGCGAGGAGTGCGGGGGGGGTGAGATTACCTTCGCTCCCTGAGGAGAGCTCTGCCGAACCACGAGCGGAGCGCAGCACGGGAGGGGCCGCGGATGCGTTATATCAACACGATCCCGCAGCCCCTCCGATCCGTGCCGAGGACGGCTATCGCAGTGGTTTTAGTGGGTAAGAATCCCACATAACCTGGTTCTTCCCCTAAGAGAGTCGGGTACATTACTGAAGGATTCCACGGCGTGAAAAAAAAAAAAATGTACTTACCGGATACCGGGTGCTTTGGTAAGTACCTGCACGGGATAGCGAGGCGGCAGGTATCACCCTCCTGCCACGAGTGTGGTGCGCCACTGGACACGACACACCACACCTTGACGGAGTGTGCTGCGTGGGGGCCTCAGAGGCATTCCCTGGTGGCGATTGTCAGCGGAGATCTCTCGCTGCCGAGCGTGATTAACACCATGCTTGACAGTGAGAGGCCGGTTGGAAATGGTCTCCTTCTGCGAGAGTGTCATGTCGTAGAAGGAGGCCGCGGAGCGACAGCGCGAGGAAAATGCCTCCGATGATTCGATCCGTCGCAGAACACCGGGGAGGAGGTGTCGGCGCTATGCGCACCTTCTCCCCTGCCTTTACAGCCGCCGGGGCTAAGTGGGTTCCCTGTATCCGGGAACCTCCTTAGACATGGAGGCCCGCATAGGCGGGCCGACCGTCCGGACGTCACGGTAGCATGCGCAAGCGATCCCGTGGCGTCCCCCGACCAGACGGAGAGGATACCGCTGGCTTTTAGTAGGTAGTCCCGTGGTAGTGGTGAGCCCCGCATACTCCCCCACTTGACGTGGGGGAAAGGAGTTTTTCCAGCGAGAAAAAAAAAATTAAATTATGCAGCTCAAATGCCGGTTAGTTGCCTTACAATATTTTTTTTTAGCGACAAGCATGGCATGAACGGTGAGCTAACAACAATAGTAGACTAAGTGTTTGATCTCAAGATCTCCGGATAAGATTCTCACGAAATAAATCACGTGTATATATAAGTATATATAATAATAAATATCGATTTTATTTATAACTGGTGTAATTTTTTTCTTACTTAATGAGGTTTTAATGAATTTATTATATATTTAAAGTATATTGAAAGCGCAATGTATGTTTCATATAGTTTGCTTTTTGAAATAACAGTTAAGTTTGTATCTAGAGTGTTTAATTAGTGTATACGAGCATGCGGTTTCGTATCTAACAAGTGGTTGCGTGTTTCCGTAATTCAAGAAATTTAAAACAAGAGACACATAAATGACTATTTCAATATTGATGTAATGATAATTTTAATTTCTCACGTGTCACTTAGTGTCACCTGTCGCTTAGTTTTTTAAGATCAAATTATAGCTTCATAAATATAAGGCTATTTAATAAAGTTATTTCCTTTAATTGTAGCGTGGATTCATACTTGACTATAATTTTATGCAATGATAAAAAACCTACACTGTATCTGGGGTTCGGCCATTTATCTGATTATCTGTTCGCCTGTCGCACAATATTTTCAACAGAATGGTTTATTCTGGCGTGGAATTTGGCAAACTTACAAATAAGGTAAGTGCGCTTTGGTATAAAGTTACCTGGTTTTAAAAAGCGCATTTTAACTGTAGAGCTAATATTTAATCGCTTTCAAGACATTAGTATTCATATTTAAATATTCGAAAAAAACCATGCATCTCATATTATCTTATATTTATAATGTTTAATTATATATATATGTTTATATGAGAGTCATACATTTTATCTTTTATAATAATTGTTACGATCTGCTACAATAGTTAGTTCGTAGCAATTTTGCTACGACGTAGAAGTCTTAAATAGCTACGGTGTTTGTCACAAGGAAACCGAACTATATACTTAATCGTACTTAGAAGGGGCATTCAGAAAACGAATGATTCGTTTGTTCCAATATAGAATTTTATATTGAACTAGACCACGTATAAAATTAAAACAATATGAAGAAAACGGTTTTGTTTGCATGTTTTAGATTTTGGCAAAAACTACTTTAGAATAAGCCATATCAGGTTCACATTTGCTTTTTGTAACTCTAAATATATAATTATAAGAATTCTGGAATATATATATTAACAAACAAAATATTTTCCTTAAACACAAAGAAATCAGAAGAGGATATTAATAGGCTATTACTATACTACTTAGAAAGTCAACAAAATCTGAACGGAACAACTTTATTTCATTGCAATCATTTTTAGTAACGAACAAACAAATAGACAGAAAAATACTTAGGCATATGTTTTATTTTTGGTTAATGATACACCTGAAATCTCTCCACCTCTCTCTATCTACCTACTCCCCCTTGTATGCAAAGCCTTCATGAATACTTTTATTGTACTCGTAATAATATGATGTTTGTCCTGAGGTTAAACATTAAAAGAATATTACTTTAGAAAATATAAGATAACATTTTTATATTATAAATAAGTCTTAATAACGATTTCTTTGATTTATTCAACTTTTATTATAAAAAAACCGAGAAAGCCAGAGCTTTAATGGAATTTTCGTCAATCTTATTACATTTTTTTTAACAACGTTAATTAAAGGAGATGTCTGGCCCGCCTGGAAGGTATTTAGCTATATGATTTATCAAAAATTATAATTTCTTTGGTTCGTCCTCATGTCATTAAACATGCTATGCCTTTTGTGTAATTGACCACGTGATACTATGTACATTTTAAATATATAGTTTAATTAGTTAAAAAGAAGCATTATTTCTTTTTTTGTATAATGAATCAATATGATTTTAAAAATTGTTGAGGTCAAATAGGACGTTAATAATACACAGTCCCTAAACTACAATATAAATATTTTAGAACTGAGTTCATAATCTAAATGAAATCATCAATCTTAGCTGATGCGTCTCATGGGAGAACAGCTAAGTTATGAAGCTTTTGCAGGATAGCAATTGGGAACAAAAGTTCTGTTGATTCAAATTTTGTTCTTTCTTTTTTTCGTGGTTTTTTGTTGTGCTTTTGTATGTTTTTTGTTACTGGTCGAATGAACTAAATAATCGGACAGCAAGAAATGTTCTTTGCAAAAATATTTAAGAAAACTTTATTTAAGAAAATTTTTTAACATCAAAAGCCAGAATTATTCAATAAAATTGTATCTAATAAAAATTATTTATAAATACTATTTATATTTTTACATTATTGTAAGTAAGTAACAATAAAATGAAAAAATACAATTGTCATGTGAAATTGAAAATAACGAATTTCAATCGTGATAATATTTTTTCAGCATTAGTATTTAACCTTCGATGAAAATAAAATATCAGCATCGATAATAATTATTATATAATAAATTATGTATGAAAACACACATTATAGGTAAATATATAAAACATCCATATATTTTTTAGGAATTCGACAAGAAAACAAGGGTTTTAAAACCAAAAATAACATAAAATAAATCTGCAAAGTGAGTTGGTTTCTCTTTGACATTATAATTTTCTATAAACTTCAAAGCGTTTGTATTGAGGTAGTACTTAGTAGAGTAGTGATCGATCGTTTAGTACAAGCATTGTGAAGTCTTTTGTCAATATTCGGGTTGGTACGCGAATTATAGGTAACTAAAGGCTTACGTGCGGCACGCTTGATAGCTACGAGGTATGGTTCGCCGATTTTGATAGACACCTTGGACGTGACATGATTGCCTCTCTCATTCATTAATCTCAACGTACACTTGGAAAAACTGTTACCTATCATAGCAAAGTTTAAGGGGTTTTTCACGACAAAAAAGGTACATATTCGATCAATTTGTAAAGGAAAGGTATTCATAGTGATTTTTAAAAAAATATATTCTTGTAGTATTTGTAGTGTATGCATATAGAGTTGTACGTGTGTGCGGGTGTGAATGAGCGAGGCTCGCAGGGGCCGGCGGGCGGGGCGCGGTATCGACGCGTGAGCCACGCCTGCGCCGAGACACTCACCTGTTGCCGCGAGGCCATGGAAAGATACTCTTTCAAATTAAGGTGGACACCTGACACCGAAATAAAGCAAAGTTTTCAAACGTTACGTCATAGACTTACTTGTTTAACTATTTATAACTGAGAAATAAATAATCATTATCTCTAATTACAGTTAAACATAATTATTTACAATCAGCCGTCATCATCCATCATCATAAGAAATTGGTCTTAGCAAAATAACGAATTATTTTATATAACACTATAGAATATAATATTAGATTTTCTTAATTTATTTAATTAAAGACTTAGAAGCTTGAATAATGTTCATAAAGAAAGGATAAATTAACAATAGCATAAAAGGCTTCTTAATTTTTATTTGTGTTGAAGTTAACATCTTAATTACTATGTAATCATGCTTATATAATTAGAACTTTTTGACGATATTAATTGTAAATCTTATTATATTTTTCCGAAAAGAATAGCTCTCTAATGAATTTTAAGATAAGTGGTAACTTTTGTACATCATTGGTTTTTAATTTTTGGTTAATATAATGTCAAGCAATTAGTACAATACAAATATATATTGTAGTATACCAAAAATACGAGGAAAAATAAATAAAATAATCCAAAAAAAGGGTATAAAGGACCGCCTTATTGCTTCCAGACAACCCTTGGGTAAGGAAATAATATAATAACAATATAAGCGAGGTTTACGGATGTTAAACAATTATTAAATTAAAATTATAAATGAAAATATAATTATTAAAAAAATACAAATAGTATATATAAATAAAAATATATAAAATGGCTTATATGTAACGAGTATCCACAGTAATTTATATAAAAGACAGTTGAATAGGCTTAAGCATGTTATTTGCGTTATTGTCAGATTTTATTCGTTAAGCAGTAGCTTACTTTCACCCTTAACATTTTATATGAAAATTATTATTTGTTTAAAAAACAACTTCGACTTCAATTTCAGCCACTTTACAAGTAAAAGGTTATTTTTTACGGAATATCATAATAGCTGGTATTTATGATTGTTAATATCACAGTAAGTTAATTTATATTATGAAGTCAATTAATGTATTATACAATGACATCATTCTAGTAATTTTCATTTTCAGGTAGCAATATACGCTTACAGTAATATGTATGTTTTTATGTCCCCAGTATATTATAGAGAGGAATGTGTTTTTATGGCCTACCGCTGTCGTTTTAGTAAAATTATTTCATATCATTGGACAACTTATTTTTTCTGATAGCTTCGTTCTATATTTTCGTTTTAGTGCTTGAAATGACAAATGTTTATGTATAGTCGAAATAATAAACTTATATTTTAAAAACTTAAAATAAAAAACATATTGAAATTAAAACAATTGAACATATAAATATTGTAAATAAAACATTGATTGTGTCGTAACCTTTCTATAACGTTGCATTATTTCGTGAGCTACGATTTATATTTGGGAGCAAGTAGATATAAAAACCCTATAAAAGTTTCGTGAAGACATAGTCTTCAATAGTTGCTTTATATGTTTATTTAATAGGTACAGTTTGAAGGTTATAGGGCCTTGCGTGGGTCGTTACAGCTTCTCTGAACTACAACTACGAGACACGCTTAACGCTAATCATAATGTTCCAAGAAAACGTACATTTTGTTTTACACCACCGCAACCTGGCCGTAACGTTAGGATAGCTTACATAAATTTCATCTAATTATACCTCGTCATATTTTAATTATTTCTACAGAATTATGGGAGGCAATAACGATATTATTCTAGGGAATTATTAATGTTATAACTAATGTGATTAAAAGTTTTATGGTGTATTGTTGTAATATTATGTGTTTAATATATTTCATAACGTTTTATTATATGTATAAAATACAAATACTGGCACGTAACAACACCTACGCGCATTACATAAAAATAAATATGTTTTTATGTATGTTTTATTTTGCGAACAAAAAAAAAAAGACAACGTTTGAGAAAAATAAAATTGCGTGTGTTGCGTTAATGTCACAGCGAAATGTAAAATATGAAATAAATTAATAATTATTTTAATGTCACTTATAAGCCATATACTAAAATTTGGTGTAAGAATTTTATTAATGTTTTATATAATATGCTAAATTTGTTTCCTACAACTGCGGTGTTCTGGTTGTTAACATTGTCGGACACGGTTTATTTAACCCCCTTAGGTATTGTTGGATCTAAGCGGGTTGTCGGAAACAGCTAATGAACTTGTTGCTCGTGACTGATAGGTTGGACGACGGCTTACTAGCAACAATATGTATAGAGCTTAATGCTGATAAGATGCTTATCAAGAAATGCCAAATGGCTGTGCACTCAACAACTTTTATTAATATCCCAAGATAACGTAGAGCTTGAACACAAATAGTATAAAATATTTAAGCTATACTTGTATACTATAATTGATATATAACGTTTGTCAAATATGTATTATTATCTATAAATGCGTTTGACCGTCAATATTTTCAGCAGTGTAGCGAGTTTAGCGAAAATGTATTTAATAAAGTTTTGAAGTAGTAAATTTTCGCCAAATTATTGTATTTAGAATTACATATATTAGCAAAGATAAAATCAACTTAATCGACACTATATAGCTTATGATATAGGATTACTTTTTATAGTTTTTAAAATAGTAATCTATAAGTATATCCTATAAGTAATTACTTACACCGTTGGTTATTTTGTGGTAGGGCTTTGTGCAAGCTCGCCTGGGTAGGTACCACCTCATCATTCTATTCTACCGCAAAACTACAGTACTTTGTATTGTTGTATTCCGGTTTGAAGGGTGAGTGAGCCAGTGTAATTACAGGCACAAGGGACATAACATCTTAGTTCCCAAGGTTGGTAGCGTATTGGCGATGTAAGCGATGGTTAACATCTCTTACAATGCCAATGTATATGGGCGTTGGTGACCACTTACCAACAGGAGGCCCATATGCTCGTCTGCCTTCCTATGCTATAAAAAAAAGAGAGAATGTCTATGTAGCGATAAGGGCGCCAAAGTTGTATGCTAATATTAATTAGGCTGTATCCATGTTTTGTGATTTATCTTTTTCTTTGTGGTGTACAATAAAATTATTGGTATATTATATTGGTGTACAAAAAAGTATGAAGTAAAGTAAAGTAGTAACGAAATTGGACAAAGAAATCCCGCTGAGTTACTTTCGTCGGATCTTCTCAGCTCAGGTTATTTTTTTTCCCAACCCGATGGTACTTTTTACTTTGCATCTATCAATAAGTAAGTGTAACGTATAAATTGGAATTTAAAAGAAATAATAGTAAGATATCAAACTAACTATTAAAATGTTTGTTTTGAATGGTAACACTTCAAAAGCGATTGAAACCGATCACTAAAAAAAGAGTACGTCAATTTTCATTTATCAATCGTATCGAATACCTGTCATTACAAACGTCTGTTTGGTCTTTGCTACAATTGAGCTTGTCAATCGATTTATAACTTTGTCTAGGCCCAAAATAACTGACGGCATACGTTTAAAATTCAGTAGCTTCACTGTTGCTTAGCGCCTGTTTAGTTTAAACACTCTTTCTGTCATTATTGATTTGCCATTCAAAAGAAGAGAAACAATATTGTTTGTATTGTTTAACTAATCACCTGCAAAAAAGTTTGGGAGTAAAGTTATTAAGTTTTATTTAACTAATAAGTGTGAATTTATTGAAGCTATCCTGGATAGGTACCACCCACTCATCAGATATTCTGCCGCAAAACAGCAGTACTTGGTGCTGTTGTGTTCCGATTTGAAGGGTGAGTGAGCCAGTGTAATTACAGGTTCAAGGGTCATAACATTTTAGTTCCCTAGGTTGGTGGCGCATTGGCGATGTAAGCGATGGTTAACATCTCTTACAATGCCAATGTCTATGGGCGTTGGTGACCACTTACCATCAGGTGGCCTATATGCTCGTCCGCCTACCTATGCTATAACAAAAGAATTAAAAGGAAAATAATAATAATATATATTTATTAATTACTTTAAGTTAGTAAAAAAAGGGAAATTTCTCTTTGTTTTTCAAGAGCATAGCTCAGCGGTGAATATTACAACCTTATAAAATGTATGTCAATGGGGAGTTTTAAGACGTGAATAATCGATCGCAACGACTCTTTATTGACAAAAGGATATGTTAATGATTGATACTTGAATAAATTAAAACCAACCGTTATCAATTAAGATTATTATAATGCAGTAATTGTTTCTATTTTATAAAATTCGTAGTTGAATGGATAAATGGATACTCTAACGGTAAGTTGTCACCATCGCCTATAGAACGATGTCGAGAGGAAAAAACATGTATTTTTTAATATAAGGCGCTTCGTATAAGCTCAATGCGTCAACCATGGGACTCAAGATGGTGTATCCTTTGTACCCGTGAATACATCGGCTCGCTTACCATTCAAACAGGTACTGTAACACAAAGTATTGCCATTTAACAGTAGATACGTGATTGAGTACACAACCACGGGTCTGACAAAGCCTAACCATACGGTGGTTTATTTACTATTCGTGTCCTTAACCTTTATTCATTAATGTACATTAGCTACGGGATAACGTGATAATAACATTTTATATGTATATATATATATATACATATAATATATATATATATATATATATATATATATATATATATATATATATATATATATATATATATATATATAGTTGCACGTACACGCTGTACGTGCAACTCTTACCAAAATCCTAAAGCTATATTTATTAATCCTCGCAAACTTTCTTCTAAATACAACTTATTGTAGCCGAGATTTTGTTACAATTTTATTACCTTTTTGTTTCGTTGTGTGTTTCCTTCATAATTATGAAAATTTTGAAGCAAATGTTCATTATATGTAAACCATAATATTGCAGCCACAAGGCATGTAGCATCTTTGGCGTGGCCAACATGGGCGATGGGCAAGCCCATTAGTAGTATAGCTGATATGAATAGGCAGGATTGGTAAGTGATTTACCATCAAGTAGATGGTGGTAGTGGTCCATATGTTACGGTAAATTAAAAAAATAAATAAATATACTCCATAATGCTGAATCGATTGTAACGTTTTGTGTAATTCAAAATATTGATATATTTATTTATTTACTTTATTTATACTTTATTGTACACCACAACAATTTTTTCTTTACAGTAACTTAGACAGGCTATATAAACGTAGCATAAAATTTTGGCGACCTTATCGCTACATAGCGATCTCTTCCAGGCAACCAACGGTGTAAGGAATAACTATTTATATATTAATAGACATCAGAAAAATATTATGTACAAGATTGAAAAGACTATAAAAGCATCACTTTTCTTTCTTTGATTTTAATCCAGGATATACATTTGATTAATAAAAAGGGTTTACTACATCAGTTATTCTCGACAGAATCTTCATTCAAGCTGCGGTAGCCTTATTTTTACTTTATTTTGGAAAATGACGTCCAAAATCGTTCATAATAAGTCCTTGAATAAAGTACGTTTTGATTTTATTTAAACTTTGATAACAAGTGTACTGACATAAAGCTGTAGCTCTCGAATATATAAAACTATTTATTATAAGCTTAAAACGTCAAAATGTCGTAAAGTAAAATGTGATTTTCTTTCTACTGATAGTCTTCAAAACGGAGCCGTTCAAATATATGAATATCGAAAAATGTCGTACCGTTTTTAGTATTTATGAGTGTTATATAATATTCAAAACGGCATGAAATTTAAATCATTCAAACCAAAAAGTATGCACGTGACATATACACAAAATTAATTGATTGAATTTCATTAAAAATAGTGGCTTTGATTACATGCATTCGCTTAAATAAGAATAAATTTTATGATATGTCTCTTATGTATGAAATCGATGATGTATTCAAATGTCAATAGCTTATCATAACATTGTCGCTGTTTTCTAACATTCAATAATTGTATATAATTATTATCCAAAATTTCAAAACTGTTTTTTTCTAGAGATGATGTCCTCAGACTGATTTTAGGTCACAAGTGAGTATGCAAACATAGGTCCACTCTCTGTTCTTTCACTTACATCCAACCCGACTGGTAAAAGCTGGAGCGGCATGAAATGCCAGACACATTGCCACCTTCCAGGATCTAGACTATACTAAGAATTTTTCACAAGAAAAACGCAAGATCTCTGAATTTTCGGATTTGTAAGCAATATACATTAGTGGCTAAGCCAAAGAAGCGGGCAAGTCATTTTGCATATATATTTTATAGATCATTGCTGTATATTGATTAACGCATTCAGTTTATTTATAGCTTAGTCGACATATTATACATAGATTAAAGCCTACACATTTAATGTGAATAGGTCACAGTAAATATAAAAGCGTTGGATATGACTAATGCTATCAATCTTAGTCAATTTAATAATTATTTGTAAGCGTAGTTGTACATTTTCATAAGTTTATTCTGTGAAGCGTTCATCAGCCACACGGCGGCAGTTGCTAACCCAATTAATACGAGTATGTCCCAAGCCACCGCAACGAATAATTCTCAGAATTATCCGTTATTAAAATTATATTAACGTATTGTTATATGTTTTATGGCTATGTAATAAATTAAAAAAAATACAAATAAAAGTAAATAAAATTTCTCAACTTGTTAAAATCCTAAACCATACTGAATGAATACATAGTTTAAGGTTAATATATATAAAAAAGGAACATATAGTAGTAATAGGCATGTTTTTTTCTTTTCCTTAGAAGCCAATTTTGAATATTTCTCATACTAAAGTAAAAAATAAATGTGAAAAAAAAACAATTTTCTAACAAAAACTTGTGAAAAAAGATTCAACGAGGAAGCGTGCGATGGCAATAGTAGTAAACGATGTTCGACAGTCCTATTTCTAACAACTGTCACTAGAATGAATATAGGAGCTGACATCTGATCCATTTAGCTATTCACTTTGAACTAGGCCTCAATTGTCATAGCTCCATTAAAGTCAAGCGTCGGATGCGTAGGAACATACGATGTGCTACATGAATTCTGATTAGTCGATGAATAGGAAATCTCGCGTATTATTCTCATTGAATTTGGGAGCACTGGTGTATATTATAAGCATAAATTTCGAAGTAATTTAATATGTACGTTTTAAGCATACAATTTTGAATTAATTAAATATAATATAATTTATATGGTGGTAGGGCATTACGCAAGCTCGCCTGGGTGGGTCTGGGTTGTTACTAGGCGATAGTTGTTATTGTTTTGTTTTTGATTGTAACCGGTGAGTGAGTCAGTGTAACTAAAGGCACAAGAGACATAATATCTTAATCCTCAAGATCGTTTTTTCGAAGTATGGGATTCGCATTGGCGATGTATGGGATTAATGTTATTTTTTGCAGTATCAAGGTCTGTGGGCTGACAGTGGCAATCATTAGGTGGCCCATTTACCTTCTAAACGACTATTTTTCAGCAGGTATTGTTGATCGAGACTTGACGTTATAGAAGTATCAAATACATTACATTAAGTCCAAAAGATTACATTTTGTTTTTGTTAAGTACAAAATTTAACGAAAGTTTGCAGACTATATATACGCTACAATTTTTTTTTGCAATATATGCAAGCTGTTTTAAAAAGACTACACTTGAGATAAATGAGGTTTAGCTGAGCCTTGTCATTATTGTAACAAAACAATCTAAAGAAATGCTAGAAAATATTGGTTTTATGTTGTTCATTAGTAGCATGAATATATGAATATTTTATTTCTATAAAGTAATTCTATAAATATTTCTATATTATATATATTTTGTATATTATTATGCCAAATCTTCCATCCTAGCATGCAATATGCTTAAAAAGAGTTACAAAGTTTTCTCTTAGCCATTTAAGCTATGAGCTTACAGCTCGAAGGACACGTTACACAAATTTTATTTGTTACATATTTAGTCTGTTATCCGAATAATATACTTTTAATAAAGAAATTGACTTGAAAAAACAGTAATAAATAATACGATAGCATAGTTTTGTACTTGATGTAAATATTAGGTATGGCTATGATGAAGTGTGTGTGAAAACTATTTCAATTGGAACGTACAAAGTTCAAGGATAGCAAAATGCGTGTACTAAATATTTGAGTAACTACATTAGCTTTATTCATTTTTATTATCTTATAAACATTATAAAGATAGGTATGTATTCACGTTTGGTTAGAATATGTAAATGTCTACCAAAGATTGCCGGCTCAAAGCCCAGCAAGAATAAATTATCTCAGTGGAGAAGAAAAATATCCTGAAAAAATCTTGAGCGAGGCTAAAGATCCAAGTGAAGTATTTATAGGCATGTTATACTTAGTTCAGGAAACTTTTCGCAGGCCGCTTAACGTTAGAGTGAAATGCCTTACTTTTATTTATTTTATTGAATTAATGGAACTGCAATTTATCTTATTGTACAATCATTTTACTACAAATCCTTTATCAAAACTTATTATATTCCTTTTATTTTTAATTCATTTAACAGTTGTAAAAAGGTGTTTGCCCCTTGTGTGCAAGCTACTGTTTTGACTTAATATATTTTAAGTGCTTACCTATTTGAGGAACATCGTAAGGCCGACCGGAACGCGAGGCGCGTAACATCATTTGGCTGGCGAGCTCAGGAGGTAAGTGCGGCGCTCGTTTATTGTTACGCATTCGGCGTCGGTCCTTGTGCATAGGCTGATGTTGCACATAGGTCCGCTCCGTTTCTGTTGTAGGTGTATCCGGTTCAAAAATCTCATGCAACGGTCGTGAGCGTATTTGTAGTTCACGGCCGCCGCGCCACTCGGTCGAGAAGCGGCGCGGCGCCGGTTCGGCCACCGTTTGCAGCGCCAACGCTGCCAGCACAGTGGTCACACAGCACACCCGCATGATCAACGCCACCCGCGCCCGCCACCACACACGCATCCGCTACTAAGTACACTGCCCGACGTGGACACCCACCGGGCGCGTGCCCGACCACATTATTCAAACTCCTCCACTAGTAGCTAGATAGGTAGATTCTGTTGCTTCAAAATTCTTTATATTTGTCCTCCTTGATCACAGGAATCTGAAAAAATAAATGTTGTTTAATACGATTGAAACTTTTTACATTTTGTGTATATAACAATTTTATTCTAAGTATATAAAGTACTACAAGTACAAAATGAAATATATGTATATTATACGGATGTTGAATAGACAACATAGTTAATTTACAAATTTGCTAATGCCTATTTTTATTTAGCACTAAATCCATATTTTAATTAAAATATCAAGAAAGTATTTATATAGCTCTAAGTTATCTATTAGCTTTGAGAAAAGCGAACTATTCACGCAATTCACTAGAGTGGCAAAGCGTTGTCCTGCGTGAAATCCTTTAGATATTTCTCACACTCATAGTAATAATAATAGTAATAGTAATACTTGATTGCTTAATAATCTCAATAAAAATAAATTTGAAAATGAGTCTCTTATAGTTTATAAATGAATTTAATTTAAAAATTTGATCAATTACGAAGATATAATTAAAACCTGTATGAAAAGATTATTTGCTATTACAAAAATGTCGATCAATGATACTACTAGCTGTATCGCTCTTTACTAGAATATTAGTAACGTTTAATACTCTTTTTCTTTCACTCTCATAACTTTAATTTGTGCAGACATAACACTCTACTGGACGTCGTTATTGATGTAAAGGATGGAATATATACTCGCTGTGGTACCGTTAACTTTGCTCGCAATGTGTAAACTTTTTCAATAAAAGTAAATTAACTATGGTCTTAGTGCTAGCGTCTGCCACTTTCTTTACACTTACTTCAGAATGTATTTTTGTCCTTAATTTTATTTTTGGCTTATTTTGAGCCCACATATAAGAACGTAATGGTACTATTGTTCAAAGTCAATATTTTGAAATTACCTACAGCGGCGTGATATTTCATTAATATTTGTATATTTATATCCTAAATATACTAACTGAGTTACTAAACACAGCGAAAAGCTAATTTGGAATTCAAAACTTGTGTTTAAATAAATTAAATAATAATCTAATTAAGTTATAGTAGTTAAAGATAATATCAATAATGGTCATATATTGAAATACTATATAAATGAATAGAATTATTTATAGACAATATTATTGAATATCTATACTATTTATTATATAAAGTTAAAGTATTTGTTAATTTGTATGTTTTTCGTGTTAGATAGCTCATTTATTAAGAAATGTTAAATACTAAATTACATCACGCTATGACCCATGGGGACAGTAGCGTTTAAAGGGACAAAACCGCACGGACCAGAAATTAATTATAAAAAAAAATCTTTGGTGAGAGTTATTAAATTAATTATTGAAATTCCCACTTGAAATGTGTTAAAACTGAATATATTATATCGCTGAATAAGAAAATATAGATTTGATTTCATCTTGCACAATGGAAACACGATTACATGAAATAGAGGAACGTACCGACGTCTTTATAACGTGCATAAAGCATCCACCCTGAAAACAGAATATATTCTTCGTGAAATGGAACATAAAATGGCAGAATATGTGAAGCTTATATGTAACTTCCCATTCGGGAGTTATAGCATTTAGTTGGTATTTCAAAATTTACGAATGTAACTTTTTTAAATGTAGTTATGATCAATCATCGTTTTTGCGTCCCCAGAGGTCAGTTCTGTGTTATTTAGATGGATTTCTTGATGAGTACCAGTAAACTAAACGGTTAATAAATAAATTGAATGCAGCCTGTAGTTTTAACTGAAAAAGAGAATGAATTTTCTATCCAAATAAAATGAGAGAAGTCGGTAACGAACAATTTTTACTATTTCATATCAACTGAATTTATTATCAATTTGGAATACACAAGTCTGTTTTTTATAGTTTATCATATTGGTTGATATTTATCGTTACTGCTTCACTCCGGGTGGCGTGAAGCTAAATATCCTCTAACCTTCCAAAATAAACAGCCTATCGGAGGCAAAGCGATTTTAAGTATTATATAAGATGAACGTATTCAAATTATTAAGTTATTTATAATAAATATAGATAAGCACAATTACGTGCATAGTTATTTTATATTTTAGATTTACTTGAAATGAGAAAATGTCTTTAAAGTTCATTCGTTTTATTCGGATTTATATATAGTTCAGATTGTAAGATGATCTCGTGGCATTTTGTAGGGTTTCGTCGGATGGAAGTTTCTTAGAAGTAAGCTTTATTAGAAGTAGCTTGTTATATTGGTTCCAGTTATGTTCATATGACCTTTGGACATATTTAAATTAGTGCTTTACCTTACATATATCATCGAGCACATCGAGTTGAGTATGGCAATTTGTGGCGCCTCATTGTCTTTCAAACCTTAAATCATAATTTCAATAATTTATGTCTATATATCTGATGTCTCATCTTCGTTCTATATATTTTTAAACGTCTGAATATTGTTAATCAATAGATTGACGTTAAACAAATTGTTTCATATAATTTTATATAATGATTATGTAAAATGGTAGCAAGATTGCTAGTAGCATTTCATCATTACACAGCAATTTTGATTCTGCGGACGAAAAATTAACCAGATCTCAGCGGAGGCATTAAGACGGTGAGCTATAATTTTTCATTTGTTCATGAAAAAAAAGTAATTATAACATGTTTAATGTTTATATTGACGAATTACTTTTCACTTCATTTATAATTCGTTTTCGAGTATAGAAGTTTATGTAGTCTTGGGTACTGTTAAACTTAGTATAGATTTATTATCGTAATTACATTTTATAAAACAAAGTGCCCCCACTGCGTCTGTCTGTCTGAACGCAATAAACTCAAGAATTAAAAAAACACATTATCATACGGTTTTCATCAATGGACGGAGGATTTAGGTGTAAAAATCGCTAAGGGTTAATCTTTTTTTTTGTTTATTTAATTTAGGGATTTTTGTCCTATCCAGGCACGTCAGTCCCATTGTCTCTTCTACATTTTTATAATATTACTTATTATTTAATAATAATAATGTCCTCGAGACCGATTTCGGTCATGGCGGCCAATCTCAAGAGAGATTAGCCAACTGCGCAGGAGATATTATAGTGTACAAGTGTCAAATCAAATAAACTTTTATAAGTATTTATTAATTGTCAAGCGCTACCATCGGTGCGGAATATGGATTCTTTCGAGAATATAAGGCAAGAAACCCAGTAGTTAATCTTTTTTTCATAATATAAACGTATTATTTTACTATTGAACATGAACACTCTAACCTGGTTAGCAACATTAATAGCTGAGCAAACCAGTTTAATTACATGCATTCAACAACATATTAGATTCCCTGGCTGAACGGTGACCGTTTGATGTCCAATCTGTTATGCGATAGGCACTGTCATGACAGATAACCTACCAACCAATGTGATGACTGTGGTTTGAAATTGAATTATATGAAACTTGAATAATTTAAGCAAGTCTAAGCGAGCGCCTAAAATTTAATGGATATTTGATATTCATGGTTTTGGGCACGCATGCATTACACGGGTGAAAATAATTTACGGTGTCGGAATCGTTTTGTGAATAATTAAGTCAGTAAATGTCTAAAGCAGGGCATCATTTTCTTTTGAGGAGAAGAAGTAGAGCTTATTTCTCAACGTTGTGAAATGCGGTAAGATGGATATACGTGTTGAAAACTTGTACCTAACGCTTGCAGTTTGATAATTTAGTGACATTTTGCCGGATTTTAACCCGCAATAATATAGCCTTTTCTTATACGAATATCAGTTTTACCTCTATTGAAAACGTATATACTCTGTAATACTCTGTATATACATACTCTGTAAATATCTCTTAAGTCGGAAATATGTCTAATGTCGATATAATTTCAACAGTAATTTGTGATTTGTAATTGATGGAACTGACTGACGCGTATTACGCTAAAGTGTTTTTTGGTGATGGTGACCACTTACCACCAGGTTACTTGGCCGTATGCCTTCCTGTTATAAAGCTAATATCATGTGTTAAAAACTTTAGTGATTATGTGAATGAACATTATTAATCGAGTTTCTTGTCACAATTATGCAAATATCATGAATTGTTCGGAAATAATATTGATATATGAAATTTAAATTTAAATTTGACTATTGCTTAAATTAAAAGCAAATATAGATGAAACATTTTATTGAAATAAAACTGTCATAATTTTCAATATTTTTAAACTCTATATATAAAATTAATGTTTCTTTTTGTACGTAATTTATGCGAGCACGTAAATCGTTTATCTAAAACCTTGTACCGTCGTTATTTGCTTTCTGAGATAACACTTTATAACAAAATTTAATGTGGCATTGCTTCGCATACCAGGTACGGTAATAAATATAAAAAATTATATATCATTGATAGACTGCGTATTGGCTGAGAGCCTTAACATAAGCGCTGATCGATCTTCTATGCTAATAAAAAAAACACGAATTTTAGAAGGAATATGATATTTCGGACTAAATCTGCCTCGATGCATTTAATACGCAGACAATACACATAACATATAACTTATATCTTCTAATATAATCGATTATTTAATATTTATTAAGATTTATTACTAAGTTCTTATTTCGTTTACTTTTCGTTTCGTTTTCGTATTGTCGTACTTAGCTGGTTAAACTACTAAGTTAGTAGTATATAACATTATTATATAAGCTAACTGCTTATTTAATAATATTATATACAAAAGCCTTGTCCAAAATGCGTTGCATCTTTTACCTATATTGATTTGATAATTTTTATATAAATGATAGAAAAAGATTACATGACTACCGTTAACAATAGAGAAACGGTAGGTAAATTAGAAATTATAATTTTCAAATTTAAACTTTCATCGTATTGGATTACTTTTAGTAATGATTCTAGGAAACGATTCATCATCAAGTGTTAAGCTGAGGATAATTATGATGAAATACATTATTCCCAACACAAAGGATTGCAGGAGGGGAGAAGCCCTCCGGCAATCCTTTATGTATAATTTTGAATAATGCCCAAATATGTGTTTCATTACTTGTTTCGCAGGCTATTGATGCTGCTTCAAGTTAAACCGTAGATAGAGTGAATATTTATATAATATACTAGCTGCACGTCCCAGCTTTGATAGAATAACGATCTAAGAATAAACAACAATAAAAAATCTTGTATTTCTTGGGCCAGGAATCTTCACGGGCGAACGCAGAACAATTCACCAATATTTCATCACAATTGGAATGGTTTAGAAACCTATAGAGAACAAACATACATACTATAATTTACTTCTAATACTATTTATAAAATTGATATTTCATATATTTGTTTGGGATTAATAGATTGCGACAATGTTTTGTCGATTATAATGATGATAAGCATATTCATATATTTTTTATGAAGTAGGTTTTTTATTAGGGAAATTTCCACAAATTATTAACTAGAAAGCGCTGCAATACAGCTGTTTCTATAGCGCTTAATCGGCAATTCGTATATATACACAGGCAGGAACACGTCTGCCGGATTTTGCTAGTTTACATATGAAATAAAATGTTACATTCGAAGAGATTTAACAAGCCACTATTCCGCTCTACGGCATCTCCGTAGTTATATATAAGGTCCTCCAGACCGATTTCGGCCATGGCGGCCAATCTCAAGAGATTAGCCAACTGCGCAGGAGATATTATAGTGCACAAGTGTTTGCGCAAACACAGGTGCACTCACTTTTCCTTAGCTCTCATAATCCGATGGGACGGCGATCGAACACGACCGGGTTCAGGCGCAGGACCAACGGCTTAACGTGCTTTCCGAGGCACGGGAGTGTACACACTTCTAACTTCCAGCCCGGAAGCTGCTACTGAGGATTTTTTGACAGAAAAACCCAATAACTATTTATTGGCACGACCTGGGAATTGAACCCAGGACCACCGAGTCTGCGGCCTTATATCTAGCCACTAGACCAACGAGGCAGGCTTCGTAGTTAAGCAAAGTCCCAATCATATATTTGCTGAATCGGAGTTATTTAATGAATTACATAGCAAATTATTTTTTCCCACATTTGCACATATTGAATATCTTGAAATCTATCGTACTATCTCTTCACTTTCATAAGACCTACAAAACAAATATGTATGTTTTTGTTTTTAGCCTTGTTTGTATGATTTTCAATGTTTTGTTATCAATGCCTAAATTAGTTTTTTCTGTCAATCTATCTTTTTAATAAAGTTTTCGTTTATGGGTTTACCGGGACCGACAATTTTCTCTCCGACTTCATTGTCATAATAAGTTATAAATAAAAAGAAAACATATAAACTTACTATTTCCGTGCTGAAGTAATGAACTATCATAAAGGAGAATTATAATATCAGTTTGATTAACTGAGCTATGAAGGTGAATATCGAAATAGTAGGAAAAAATGATCTTCGGAACATCTTCGCTGATATAAATATTTACTAAAAATAGCAATAGCCAGATATGTAATTTGATTTAACTGGATTGTGTTAAAGTAATTACAAAAAGGTTATTATAAAATTTATCAACGAAAGACCAAAACATAAATATGAAAACATTTATCTATGAATATTTTATCTATTTTATTAATGGTCAAAATAAAGTAGACAAGCACAGGTGTTCTTTCTTTTCAATAACTCTCGTAATCCGATGGAATGGCAATCCGACACGACCGGAAAGAGTTCAGGCGCAGGACCAACGGCTTTACGTGCTTTCCGAGGCACCGGAGTGCATTTTGAAATTGAAACGTAACATTTAATTGAACGGTTTAGTTCGATAACGCCTTCGCTGGTGCATTTCGCTCTGGACAAAGGACGTTTAAGTAATATGTACGGTTCAAGGTATTATAGTTTAACGTTGGCTTAATGGAGCAGATCACTTGCTTGACGTGGGACTAGCGAGACGAATAATAATAATACATTTATATACCCGTTTCACATCGTTTGCGATAAGGGTTGACGTTTATAGTTACTGCTTTGCTTCTTGTGGCCACAGCGTAAAGTTAAATAGGTAATTTTCTACAACAAACGAACTATCTAACGCAAACAATCTTATTCAAACTAGTCTCTTAGTTCATGAGATTAGTGCGTTCAACCATACAAACTTCCCAGCTTTGTAGTATAGATTATTGTTCCCAAGCAAAACCAAGGCAAGCTGTTAGTATTATGTAATTACAAAAGATAGCCACAGGTGGTGCTGTGATCGTTCCGTGCAACATTAGACTTTCGTTGTAATTTAAGAAAGTTCCTTTGCTCAGTGATATTCTTCACTAAACATTCTTCAGCTGGCGAGATTCTTTTGTAATTTATTATAAGCATTTCCGACTATTTCTGCACTACAGGTATCTTCTATAAATATCGTACATTTCAAATATGATAACAGTTTTAACGCAGCAACAAAAATTAATATTTCCGTTTAAGCGTCTACATATTTTTTGAACTTTCGTAAGTGAAGCAATAAATTGTTTGTAGAATACATAAAAAGTAACGAACACGTGCAAAATGTATTTTGATTAAGTTGATCGTATTGAGTATTAGCTACCGAAAACTTAGAAGTTATTCGTAACTTTTACCGGTTAAAACTGTTTCCATTAAAATAATAATTTGAATTGCTGAGGAATATTATTGTTTATATTTATTTAAAATAGATATATATTAATGAAATCGAAAATGCTTCTATATTTAGAAAGAAAAATGCAATATTAATTTTAGGTTGTGTTCGATAATTATGTTTCTAGTTATATTTATTGAATATTGAACGACTTTCAAATCAACCAGAAAAAAATCAGTACGATCTTTAACCTTTTATCCATTTGGGAATACACAGATAGTGCTCCTGACAGGTGCGAGTGATATACTCATGTGTATCTTATACCTTCGCGCAGCTTTATGTGTCGTAAACTCTCTATTAGGCTCAGATAGCTATATATGTATACGTAGGTACAGCTTTATAGTGCTCCCTTTGTACAGCAGTTTTTAATATCCTTTTAGAGGTTCAATAGCCAAACGCAATACTGTTAAAACGTATGCTTTAACAGTATTGCGTTACTATAATATAATATAGTTGACGAGCCGGTTGGCGTGGTTGTTAGATACTTACTTGCCTTTTGCGTCGTAGGTCGTGGGTTCGATTTCCACCCAGTACAGACATTTGCGTGTATGAACATGTCTGTTTGTCCTGAGTCTGGGTGTAATCTATATATACATATATAAAAAGACTTGTCCTGACTGACTCATCAACGCAGAGCCTAAACCACTGGGGTTAGAGACTTGAAATTTTGACAGTTGTAGCAATTTATGATGAAAACGCGTACTAAGAAAGGATTTTTGGACATTCCACCCCTAAGGAGGTGAAATAAGGGATGGAACCGTTGTATCCGGAAATCCGTCATTTTCAAAGTTAGAAGCATGATATTTCGTATACAAGCTTCTGGTTAGAAATAAATAAGTACGCAAATCAGAGATTTCCAAAATTCAGCACCTAAGAGGGTGAAATAGGGGTTGAAAGTATATATGGGGAGTTCGTCATTTTTGATGTAAGAAGCATGAAATTTTATATACAAGTTTTTGGTTAGATATAAATAAATATGTAATTCTAGATTTTTGATAATTTACCCCCCAAGAGGGTGTAAAAGGGGTTAAAAATTTGCATGGGAACTCCGTCATTTTTGAAGTAAGAAGCATGAAATATTATACACTAGCTTCTGTTTAGAAATAAATACATACATATTTCATGGCTTTTTAAAAACTACCCCGCAAGAGGGTGAAATAGGGGTTGAAAGTTTATATCGCGGGTCCGTCATTTTTCATCTAAGAATCATGAAATTTTATATACTAGCTTCTGTTTAGAAATAAATAAGTACGTATTTCAGGGTTTTTTAAAAATCACCCCGCATGAGGGTTAAACAGGGGTTGAAATTTTGTATGGCGAGTCCGTCATTTTTATGTAAGAAGCATGAAATTTAATTTTAAAGCTTCTGAGCAAAAATAAAGGAATACATATTTTGACATTTTTAAATATTCAAACCCGAACGAGAGCAATGGGGAAAAATTGGTCTAATCTGCTTGAAATGTACTGTTTTCGCAGCTTCAATAGACCAAAATTAACATATTTTATTATTTTTAATTATGTCGCGGGCAAAGCCGCGGGGGAACCGCTAGTTATCTATATAAGTAGGTTTCCATAGTACGAGCTCTGCTTAGTTTGGGATCAGATGGCCTTGTGAGAATAGTATCCCAGTATATTATTATTATATATATTACTAGCTGCCCGACCCGACTTCGTACGGGTAAAATCAGGATTTTATCCCGTGCAATTTTTAATCAATAAGATACATCGCCCATACTATACAGTGTATGTGTGTTCGGTACAGGGAATATAATAATAATGCATAAAGTAAAATACAAAATGCTCTACATATTTATTGGAACAAAGTTCTTTTACTACTGCAAAGTAGAGTGACCAGGCAGAAATTGTCATGTAACAAAAAAGCGTTGTCCTCCAAGCGAAGGTAGCTTTCTTTCTTTCTGACTGATTCTTTCTATTCTAGCAGTTGTATGTGTATGTATGTGTCAGTGAGCAAATTTTCAGATTTAATAATAAGGATTGTGTGCGGCCAATGAGATAACCTCAATTATTTACAAATTTAAATATAATTTGAACTCTTATTTTAATTTATAATTCGCTATTTTATATTTTGAATAAATTACTATTTTCCTAAAGTATTAAATGAAATTTATCAATTTTAATTCTTACTTTACATTTTTGCATTAAAATTATAATAAAAATAACATGGGCAACGCTTTTTGGTGTGATAAAAAAGTAGGAACCATTTCATCCTTTTTTTCGCTGGAAAAATGCATTTACGCGTTTCCCCCACATGAAGTGAGGGATATATGGGGCTCACCGGCGCTGAAGGTGCCGGAATACCCACTAAAAAACCAGCGGTATCCTCTCCGTCTGTTCGGGAGGCGCCACGGGATTGTTTGCGCATGCTACCGTGACGCCCCGGGGTTCCCACATACAGGGAACCCCCGTAGCCCCGGTGGCTGTTAAGGTGCGCATAGCGCCTACGCCTTCTCTCCGGTCTTCTTCGACGGATCGAATCAGCGGAGGCATTTTCCTCGCGCTGCCGCTCCGCGGCCTCCTTTTGCGACATGACACTCTCGCAGAAGGAGGCCATTTCCAACATGCCGTTAATCACGCTCGGCAGCGAGAGATCTCCACCGACTATCGTCGCCAGGGTATGCCTTTGAGGCCCCACGCAGCACTCTTCGAAGAATAATTTCCTCCTGACCGATTTCGACCGCGATGGCCAATCTCAAGAAAGATTTGCCAACTACGCAGGACGTATTATAGTGCAAAAGTGTGTGCGAAAACACAGGTGCACTCTCATAATCCGATAGGACGGTAAACCGACGCGAACGGTAAAAGTTCTGGTAAGAAGCAGGACCAACGGCTTTACGTGCCTTTCGTGGCACGGGAGTGTGACAAATAGACAGAAATATAATCATTAAAAACCTACATTAAAAACCTACGTTTTAAGTTAAAAAAAATATCGCAAAGAACTGCGTTCCTCCAGGTGGTCCCCCGATCGCACATTTTTTATTATATTTTTAGGTTCTGTCTACGTTTTCTATGCGCTCTTGCTCCTCGTACAATGGTCCCACACTATGATATAGACCTTTTTGAAAAAGTCGGCCCGTTATTTGTTTTTTTTTAATTATAATTGGTCTAACGCATGTACATAAGTACACACACATTTTTATTATTTAACTTACCTTTCACAATATTTTTCCTTAAGAATAATACAGTAGAAATACTCTTAATATTAATAATTAATAATAACAATAATTACAGCACTGCAAATTTATAATAAATTTAGTTGAGAATTACACGGAATTGATTAAATGATAATTGTAAAGGTCACTACTGCGATCGATGTACAAACAATAATAATGGCAGATTTGACATGATGCGATAATAATAGCAGATTTTTTTCCGAAAAATGTGTAAAAAATGAGACACAGCTTATTGCAAGAGAGACAGGAGAATGCTCACATCCTTACTCCGTGCTGCTTATATGGTGAGAAGTGACACCAAAAGACCCTTGACGGGGATAACTGATCAAGTGTTAATTGATCCAGTTATCGACCGAGGTTGAAAATGATTGAATTACTAATATCTCTATTAAAAAATAGGGGTTGATGGTAGAAGGGTGAAAATTTAGGATTGTATGTATTTTTTAATGTCACATAATAAAAAAATAAAAATAAAAGAATATATCCAAAAAATGAAAAAATTTTTTTGGTGTGAGTCACTCTTAATTCTTAGGGCTATAAAAATTAGTTATAAACCTATTCCCATACCTACAGAATATGCATATAAAATTTCATCAAAATCGATCAAGCCGTTTCGGAGGAGAATAAACACTAAAACTGGGACACGAGATTTTTATATATATAGATATAGTTTTACATCAGTCTATCTACAATTAGACACCTAATAGGATGTAAACATTTAATTAAATATAAGACAATACATGTGCTGCGTGTACGGCCCAATTAATCCGTGGTTGTCTTAAGAGTTGACTGAGAGAATTATTGTTAAGCATATTCATCATCGAGTGCGTTAGCGTTTGAACCTCTTATATGGTGGGTGGAAATGAATCTACCAGTAAGGAGTAGGTAGGCGTCAAGCAGACTGCCTGCCAGAATGAAAGCTTAAGAAAATATATTAATAAATAATAAACAACAATATAAACCGAGTATGTTAATAATACGCCTAGTGATCAACCATGGTAATAAATTATATATTTTTTGCATATGCGTTATTCTATATAAAACACTTGAAAACATGGGGCGTGCAACAAGATGAACAAGCATAGTCAGGGCGGCGAAATCGCTTGGCTTGACACTTGCTCAAAACTAATTCGTAAAAGTTTTTCTATCAATAAACAATCAGTTTATTTTTTCCAGCTCCGTCCTTTATATTTTTATTACGGTAAAATCCTACTCATCCAACAGAAAACGCGTCACTTATAGTTCGTTTAAATGTGCGTTTGCACAAGCATCACACGCTTCGTTCGAAATCCGGGGCGCTAATAACTTGGTTCATTGGCATATGTAGAGGCAGAAAGGTGTTGCACGTACATGTGTGTCTTCAGAGTTTAATTTCTAACTATAATAATAAACAAATAAATTACATAGTACGGACTCTATTCAATTTAGATTATATCATTTTTTTAATTGGTGGATGTAAAATATTAATTGAATAGATGTGATTTTTTTTTATTTCGTATTTAGTTCGTGATTTTTTCCGTCGACAAAACTTATAGGAATCGTGTTTTTCATACATATAGGCATTAATATACGTTCCTGCGACTTAATATACGACTGCCTCGTTGGTCTAGTGGCTAGATATTAGGCCGCAGACCCGGTGGTCCTGGGTTCAATCCCCAGGTCGGGCCAATAAATAGTTATTGGGTTTTTCTGTCTGAAAAATTCTCAGTAGCAGCACGGAGTCTGGAAGTTGGAAGTGTGTACACTCCCGTGCCTCGGAAAGCACGTTAAGCCGTTGGATTACGAGAGCTAAGGAAAAGAGAGTGCACCTGTTTTTGCGCACACACTTGTGCACTATAATATCTCCTGCGCAGTTGGCTAATCTCTCTTGAGATTGGCCGCCGTGGCCGAAATCGGTCTGAAGGACCTTAATATACGTTTCAAACTTTACTTTTTTATTGTAAAAGTAAAGTAACAGCCTGTGAATGTCCCACTGCTGGGCTAAGGCCTCTTCTCCTCTTTTGAGAAGAAGGTTTTGGAGCTTATTCCACCACGCTGCTCCAATGCGGATTGGTGGAATACACATGTCACATAATTTCAGTGAAATTTGACACATGCAGGTTTCCTCACGATGTTTTCCTTCAGCGTTAAGCACGAGATGAATTATAATCACAAATTAAGCACATGAAATTCAGTGGTGCTTGCCCGGGTTTGACCCCACGATCATAGGTTAAGATTCACGTGTTCTTACCACTGAGCCGTCCCGGCTTGTAGTTTTTTATTGTGACTAATTGAAAATTTTCATTGTTATAAAGAAGTCGAGTCGGCTAAATTATATATTAATAAATAATATTAAACAGATATCTACATTTTATAGTATTTTTGTTATTAATAAAAGAGGAAAAATCGAGGAAGGACATATTTTTCTAATCATATATATACTAGGAATAAATATTGTACGTGATTTATATATAGCCAATGAGGCAACTACGGAATGTCGATATATCCAACAATATGTCTATAATTAAACTGAATCATTTTTTTATATTTGAATTTCAATTCAAACCCGATTTGTGGTAGAATTTGTAATGAGTGAATACTATAGACTACCAATAATAAGACCTGACATCATTATAAGTGTACTACCATTCGTGTGTATAGTTGGAAACAATAATATCATAATGTAGAAGTTTTTTGTTAATTGGATAAGTAATTTCTTTGAATTTCTAAAAATACAAAGAAACAATTTACATTATTATACATTGACAAAAATATATACAAGCTTTATCTGTATTCATTATATAATTTAAAAAAGATATTGGAAACGAAAAAACAACATATACTAAAACGGTACTTATCTGTTTTTGTTTGCAGTATTCAGTTTTAACTACGTGATTTAAAATATATGAAATAAAGCTACAGTTTATACCAGCAAATGTAAGATGAATGTTTTAAATATTTGATTTCTACGTTAACTTCTCACGCAATCTTCACATCGAACAAATAACGGAGGTGCCAAATATAATAAAATATATTTTGCCCTACAAAGATACGGAGAACCTTAGTTGGGAAATCTTGTATTGAAGAATGGCCGTCGCGCTTATATCTACCTGATAATATAAATATAATTAATGAGGCTTAAAATAACTTAAAGGATTTGCGTGAAAAAATAAAAACTTTACTATGTTCATACTATACTTTTTTCTTTTTTATGTTTAATTACTATAATTAATTGTTACGCTATTCTATGTGTTTTTTTCAATGTATTAAGGGTTGTTTTAGTGTATACAACTGTTTGTAAACCTTAATAAATAAATAAATATATGTGTATTGTTTTTATTGTATTCAAGCCAGTTTTTTTTTATATTTTATAAATCTTAATTTGAAATAAGATAATGATAATGATAATATACTTGGATTATTTATTATAACATTATAATATAGTTAGTCTGTTACCGACAATGACACGACGATAAATAATTTTAGACTGCCTTTACAATACGGGGAACTTAAGGGCCAAAACCTGTAGCGTGCTATCGGCAAGGTTATATTTATAATCGGGTGGCGTGTGGTGGTCTGTTGACGTCATCGCGAGCGGGTGGGGGCGCAGGCGAGTCGGGAGGTGCGCCCTCCGATACGCACTTGCAAATTCACACCTCCATGAATGGAGGAATTAAATTATCCCCAGACCGACCGACTCTCACAGTACGCGACCTGAACTGAACTCTTAAACATTTGCGCATACAAGTTCTATGGATGGCTCAGCTGAGATGTTATTGAACTTGTACGACAGTATGTGAATATATTTAAACATGTTCCAAATACATTGAAAAATTAATACAGCTACACGATTCCAATATAAAAAGCCTTGAATACAATAATAGATGTAACTGTAGCAAATAATTGTGACTGCTTAATAGCCATTCGTGGAACATTTTTGAATGCTAGTGTATATTTTGCTATTGAACAAAGTTTTTGGCTAATGCTGAATTTAATGAGACAATTTTTTATTGTGATCTATTTAATTTCATTCTATTTAATTTCTAAGTTTTAATTTCATTCCGTCCGTAATTATTTCGTTTTAATATTATTAATAAATGAACATAATGTAAAAACCGTATCTAATTTAAAGTAAGAGATCAATAAATTATTTTAAATAAAATTTATTTAAGTCTTGTTTTGATATTGGACGGTGAATAAGAAAATTCTTTTTCGTTCGATAAATTGGAGTGGGCGAATATTTATTGAACACATTGAACGTAACTCTCGTCTTTTGTTTGTGAGACTTTCGATATTTACATTTATAATATTTATGTGCTAACGTTACTTGAAACGAATTTAGAAGCATGTCAACTTACTTTGCGTAAATAATATCAATAATGCGAATTTGACATTATTTGCTACATAGTTATATTTAAGCAACAAAATTTAACTTTAAAAACAAAATAAAAAAAGTGTCGGTATATATTTTTGATCCGCCAAGTCGTATTAGAACAGAAGGTGGAATGAGCACCAAACTTTTTCCTCGAGATGTTACACGTTAGACCAGACGTGGACTATTTAAAGAACGATACTTACTTTTATACATCTCTCTGACTATAGACTATGATATTGACTATAGAAATTGTATCTCAATGTTAGTATCAACACATTGTCTATGCGCTATCAGGCGTGAGTACTAATGATTATGTAACGCATCGTAAGCCTGTAATTACTCCAGTAATTCATCCCTCTTACCGTAGTATTATTGTATAGTACAATGTACATCTGGTGGATAGACCGTACCATGTAACCCAGATCATTAAAAAAACAATATTTTAGTTTCGTGCACAATGCAGTTCTCGCCTCTATACATTGGTCATAAAGGTGAAAATATGAGACTCATTTGTAAATGTAAATCGAATAACCGTACACTTTTCCGTGACAATTAAGGTTTCCGGCGTTAAAACAAGCTTAGTTTTCTGCGAAATGCTTTTAATTCCTTACCGCTAAAGGTATTTTTCATTTGTCAGATTGTCAAACTAATTGAATTAAAATTATCGCTTATTAAAATCTACGAATCATTTGTGGACAGATTTATTTTACTCATATATGTTGTAGTTAATTCAGCGTTCGCTATTAGAACACACGAATCAGCTGATTTCTCTTAATTCCTTTCATAAATATATATAATATATAAACACACTATATAGTCCATATTTATACCCGTTGTGAAAATACAATCTATGACAGTATTTCATATAAATTGGAATAATTATTTAGTTGGCTCTAAACTATTCGTGTTAATGTGTGTTAATTCATAGATTTAGTATAATCAACGAGAGGTGTTATGGCTAGCCAGATAAGCTGCAAGTGATATTGTGGAGTGCGTGCGGTCAAAGGTTTGAAGCGTGGCGTGCGTGTAGCGGCCACAGGTAATCGATGTGTTCCGTGTCACTCTTTACTACTTTGATGCCAACTTCAATTCAATTACTCTTATCACGCGAGCTGATCTTTAACTGTGCTATTAGAACATGTCGCAACTGTCCCAATTTTGAAACAATGGATATTATGGCTTTAATATAATTTGTTTTATAACTTAGTATTATAAATGACTGCCTCGTTGGTCTGGTTTCTACATGTCTAGGCCACAGACACGGTGGTCCTGGGTTCAATACCCAGGTCGGGCCAATGAAATGTTATTGAGATTTTCTGTCGAAAGTTCTTAGTAGCTGGAAGTGTGTACACTCCCGTGCCTCGGAAAGCACGTAAAGACGTTGGTCCTGCGCCTGACCTCATTCCGGTCGTGTCGGATTGCCGTACCGGGTTATGAGAGTAAGGGAATAGAGAGTTCAGAATAGTTTGCGCACACGCTTGTGCACTATAATATGTCCTGCGCAGTTGGCTAATCTCTCTCGAGATTGGCCGCCGTGATTGAAAACGGTCTGGAGTACTATTATTACTATAAATACATCTATTACATCTATTTTTAACATTATACTATAAAATACAGGAAACCTGACCTTTTTGATATCCAATTTGTCTTAAGAAAATTGTCAACTGTACTTATTGCAACAAAGCAAGCTCCTTTCCATTTATAATATGGTGAAGCAATAATAGAATCATTTGTTCTTTTTTTGTAAATTTCTATATAATAATAAACGAAAAAACTTGTTTCTATAATATTCAGACGGCCTTCAAAAAAGTATTTTATAAGTTATTGTTTTCACTTAAATAATTAATTGATAAAATGTTTTGTCTTATTTTACTTTGATTAATATTAGTCCTTAATTTTTTTTTTATTCATAAAGCATATTCGGGTTCCAGTAGGAATTACGTGTTACTAGAATTAAGTTTAATGTTGTGAAGATAAGGATTACACATTTGTATTACCTATTAGAAAAATAATAGTGTATAAGCATGTATGTTTGTGTTGGTATATATAGTTTCAGTAAAATATACTACTGTCCTATTAAAATTATTACTTGCACATCAAAACGTGCAAAAAAAAAAAAAAAATTAAAATCGGTATATAAGGAAAACTATTGATTGGCCAATTTATATTTGAAACTTATTATTATTGAGCTCAATACACTTTTTTTAAAGTGATAACTGCAACTTTTGTAACTGAATACTCACTTGTCTATACATTTTATAAGTATACTTAAAAAGAAAGCATTTTAGCTGCCGATAAACAACCTACAATTTTTTTAATTAAATTTATAGTACGGATATATTTACTACATTCTGAACTTTGACATTAAAAAAAGCAACACAGTATCTTTGGGTAGTTTATGTTAAAGAATGATAATACATGCATTTAAAAAAATAGTTAACGAAATGTTTACATGGTCCATCTAAAAATAACATCTCATATTAAAGCCAAAAGACAGTTCTGTGGTCATAAGTGTAAGCCATAGAATTATTTAGCTTAACATATTTGTAAATATATAATTATAAAGAATCATTATCGGTTGTATAAAATTCTCCCAGTTATTGAGTTATTTTTATATTATATTAATGTAATAGATACTTCTTGGTTCGAAGCCTTTATAAATAAATTTAGAAAACTATATCGTATTTTTTAAATTGTCAGGAAAGAAAAAGGAATGGTTGATTATTATAGAATAAGGCATACGAATATATTGTAATGCTCTTTACAAAAATGATAAATGTAATCATTTTACACAAGACTTATTGAAAATTATTTAAATGTTAACCTGAATTTGTGGCTACATAAGGTAAAAGGGGTAGTTGTGACAGTTACAGCTTGCTTCGCTGAACGGGATAAAATATATACGGGCTGTAATGTCAAAAAAATTCAGATTGTATAACTACAATCAATTGGAATTAAGTCTCTTATATGAACAGAAATTAAATCTCTCAAATTTTGCTAAAAAATATTGCAACGACTGATACTAAAAACATTCAACAATATAAATGGCAACTATTATACATCAATAAAAGCATTTTACAATACAGTGACATTCTTGATGTATTGGTTGTTTTTCCGCGTCCTTCGAATTTCGAAACGTAACCAGCATTTGGATATTCGCACCAATGTTTCATTACACGAAGTGTCTGTCAAGTACACACGCATATAATAATATTATTCATATGAATTCTTCTGTATATCTTTACTTATAGTAAGACATTCTATTTTTCATTCCAAACCACTCACTTGTACCTATATATCAATACTTGAATCTTGAGGATTCTGCTTCATTACATAGTAGTTATTTTCAAATAGAACTGGCTGAAACAATGTCAAGTTAATAAAATGATCACGATATGACGATACTGTCGTTTGGGTGTTCATCGTCGTCGCCATTTTATAAATGAAATTGCCACTAAAAATGTTAATGAATGCGTACACGAAAACAATGTATCAGTCATGGAAATAATTACTTGTTTTTTTTCTTTCTTCAGTTCAGTGTAGTGTGCATTTCATAGCTCCATACAAAACTGAAACATCGTCTTTGGTTATTATTTAATTGACCAGTTATTTAATCATTTAATATAACTGAAATAACCTTAAAAATATAACCTGATCTCATAATTAATTTTGGATATATAATTTGTATTTTTTGTATGAAGTTATCAATATATCTGATTTAATTGATACTACGTTCTTCATTCATGGATATTTGACATAGAATTAGAGATATTTGATTATTGAGGTGGATTTCTTTTAAATTTCTGTGTATACTTTCATTGGCATCAATTATTACGATTATGTTGGCATTCGTTGTCTTTTTTTTTATAGCATACGTAGGCGGACGAGCATATGGGTCACCTGATGGTAAGTGGTCACCATAGACATTGGCATTGTAAGGGATGTTAACCATCGCTTACATCGCCAATGCGCCACCAACCTTGGGAACTAAGATGTTATGTCCCTTGTGCCTGTAATTACACTGGCTCACTCACCCTTCAAACCGGAACACAACAATAACAAGTACTGCTGTTTTGCGGTAGAATATCTCATGAGTGGGTGGTACCTAACCAGACGAGCTTGCACAAAGCTCTGCCACCATCAGCGTGTAATGTATATTAAATTAACGAATAAACTTTAAAAACTATATACGTTCTTTTGAAACGGTTTTCATATATTTCTTCAGAATATAATCATACATATATACATTTATACTAATTAACATACAAATAAAAGAAAATAAATATTAAATATTTATTTAATTATAAATACAATATTTTTCTACAGTCGTTTAATCAAGTAATTATAATAAGGTCGGATTGCCGTCCCATCGGATTATGAGAGCTAGGGAATAGTGAGTGCACCTGTGTTTGCGCACACACTTGTGCACTATAATATCTCCTGCGCAGTTGGCTAATCTCTCTTGAGATTGGCCGCCGTGGCCGAAATCGGTCTGAAGGACGTTATATCTTTATAATATACACAAACCTTTAAGAATAAAATTTCTAATTTAAAGTTAAATAACGCATCAAACTAAATTTAGTAGCTTAAAGTAACTATTTAAAGATGAAATGCAATGTGTCGTCGCGACGCTGACGCTACGAAGTTAATGATATGACGAGCTATGCCAGCGCCTTCATTGTACTCGCAACCCACTTGGCTCCGACTCACTCTACATGCAAATAGCATACCGTGTAATATTACAAAACCAACCTTTCCACAACCCTTTTAATTTCACTCATACAATTATTTTGTTAAACAAAATGATAGTTTATTTTGTGTTCATTATGAACATTGATTTCACGCAAATATATTACTAGTGTATCATCACTTTATAAAATGTCTTAAAGAATGTTTTTTTTAAATTAAATTATAAGTGGTATTAATATTCGAAGGTAGGTTTCATTGAACTTAATTATTAATTGAATAGTGTAATGTTTTAAGGGATAGGGTGAAAATAACCAGATATGTAAATTGATGTGGTGGTCGCAGTCAGCGCGTCGGCACTCGGCGTAGACATCGTGCCGCTAACCTAATTGGCGGCAATTCTTCGGATAATGCTAATTTTATGACATGCCTATCCATTTTAAAAATAGTATGCTAGGTAAGCTCTTGTTTGCATATTTATTGCAATTTAATTTGTTTAAATGTGTAATTGTGTATTTAAAAGATTTTAATGAAATTTGTATATTGTATTTCATAAAAAACATAATTACATAATAATGTAAATACAATGTACTGTGTAATAATTCAAAACATTATGTGTTAACGCTTAATTTTATTGACACTCGTGTTCGTAATCTTTTTCCATAGTAAAAAAAACCGTAATATACATTCATACATTACAGGATTAAATTAAAATAATACCGCTCGAGCACTACCTTCTATGGTATAGGGTTTTCCAATAGGGACGCTTGATCTTTGACAGCTGATTGCGGCCATGTTGTTTGAGTGACAGCTGTCAAATGCAGTGTGTTATATTCATTCCGTCCTCCCAAACCACCATGGCAGGTTACAGTGTCGAGCAGCACGTGCAAATCATAAAATTGTTTTATGAAAATGGGTCTTCAGTTCGAGCAACGTTCCGCGCACTTCGCCCGTTTTACGGTCGCGATGATCGTCCTGCCGAGTCGACTATCCGTCGATTGGTGGACAAATTCGAGTCAACCGGGTCAGTTAACAATCAGCCGGTTCCCGTGCGTCAACGTAACGCGAGATCTGCCGAGAATATCGCCGCTGTACGCGACAGTGTCCTCGAAAACCCGCGGCAGTCAATTCCGCGTCACGCACAGGAACTCGGCCTTTCGCAGACGACAACTTGGCGAATTTTGCGTTGTGACTTGAGCCTGCACCCGTACAAGATCCAGCTGACCCAAGAGCTCAAGGTTAATGACCATAGACAGCGCCGTGTGTTCGCTGACTGGGCATTAGAGCAGTTGGAAGTTGACGCCGATTTTGGCAAAAAAATTATCTTCAGCGACGAGGCGCATTTTTGGATGAATGGCTATGTCAACAAGCAAAATTGCCGTATTTGGGACGAGACCAATCCACACGAGGTTCACCAAGTGGCAATGCACCCGCAGAAAGTGACTGTTTGGTGCGGATTTTGGGCCGGAGGCGTGATTGGTCCGTATTTTTTCGAAAACGATAATGGTGTGGCCGTCACCATCAATGGTGAGCGATACCGGTCAATGATAACCAACTTCTTTTGGCCTGAAATCGAGAATATGGATCTGGACAACATGTGGTTTCAACAGGACGGCGCTACGTGCCACACAGCACACGCTACGATGGAAGTTCTGCACGAGCAATTTCTGGACATGGTCATCTCGCGCGGAGGCGACGTGAACTGGCCACCGAGATCGTGCGATTTGACACCGCTGGACTTTTTCTTGTGGGGTTTTCTTAAGTCGCAGGTCTATGCCAACAAGCCGCAAACCACCGATGCCCTCAAAGTCAACATACGCCACGCCATCGATCAAATACAGCCCGATTTGTGCGCCAGAGTCATCGAAAATTGGACCTTTCGTGTGCGCGCCACCAACCGAAGCCGTGGCGGTCATTTGAATGATGTCATATTCCATACATAATGGGGTCGATAGACCTTCCAAATAAAAATTTCGCAAATATCTCTCCTACATGTATTTTTTTTTGCATTTCAAAGATCAAGCGCCCTTAATGGAAAACCCTATAATTGCCAACAAAAACCGTAAAAAGTGTAAGCAAAAAAAAGGCTCAAAAAGTTGTTTAAATCTTTGTTAGATGAAAATTAGTTATCGTATATATTTTGCAATGAATAATAATAATTATATATATCTAAAATATATAGATATTTCATTGTTAATATAATCATAATTATTCATTCAATAATTATACCATTCCTGTGATGTATAAAATTTTCTGTTATATGCATTTTTCCAGAGGAAGTTATCTGACCTGCAGCTATACAGATATTGTTGGATATTATTTCATAAAATGAAATCATGTTAGTTATTGCATTCTATTTGTGAACTTTGACATATCGTTTGTTTGAGAACATTGATTGACTTAATTGAGTAACAAATAATGATAAAAACGAGTTAAAATCTGGTCAATGGAAATGCCCCCTGCTACTTGTACTAGCTCGGCTGACGCCCCAACACCACGCCGCTAGGTGCGGGGGTTAAACGTTCGTTCCACTCACTTGTTTGCGTAGTTTAAAAACCACAAATCAAGCGGAACTATTCTCGGTTTAACGCTTCCAGACTGACTTTGACACCAAAGCGCTGCCACTTTCGTGTCGGTCATACGATGTCAACCATAAAACACACAAAGATTTACAATTAATTTGTTCATCTCTTAAGTAATTGCAACAAGTTATCCGTGGGTTGATGCAACATTAGTTTGCTTTATAATGTACATAATAGTAAATTGTATTAAGAACTTCAAACAAAACACTTTGGAAATAAATTGTCGACGCAGTATAATTAATGTAATGGGTTATGATATAAGCATGGGAATGACCTTCTCGGAATTGTTATCGTTACCCATTGAATATGCCAGAAATACATTGGCCTTAACCCGGAAAATTTTGTGAAAAATGCAGTACGCTTGAGCAAAAATTTTCGTCAGTTTTTTTTTTTTATATTTTGTGTCCAGCTTGTCTGGGTAGGTACCACCCACTCATTAGATATTCTACCGCAAAACAGCAGTACTTGGTATTGCTGTGTTCCGGTTTGAAGGGTAAGTGAGTCAGTATAATTACAGGCACAAGGGACATAACATCTTAGTTCCCAAGGTTGGTGGCACATTATCGTTTTTTTTTTTTTTTATAATTCCCGGGAGGGCAAATGACTCTACTCCACCTGATGGTAAGTGGTAGTAGAGTCCATACGCGACGACGGCTAGTGCAGTCAGGAATAATGACTTGCACTAGCCGCCCCCGCCTTGCCGGCCCGCAATATGCCTCTTCACGCCTCGTTTGAAGGAACCCAGGTCATAAAAGGAGGGGAACACGTATGCTGGTAAATGTAAGCGATGGTTAACATTTCTTACAATGCCTTTGTCTATGGGCGTTGGTGACCACTTACCAACAGGTGGCCCATATGCTCCTCTGCCTACCTACACTATAAAAAAAAACCAATATATTTCTCGTAATAATTCATAAGATTAATATTGGGATATTAAATGTCGGCAACAGTTTAAACAAAGTTTGTCATATTAAAGAATTTATGTAGGCTTCCGTTATTTTTTATTACAGAATTATTTTCATTAAAACCTTAAATATATAGAAATAAAAAATAAAAATAGCTAATGTACAAATCGTGACTGCGTAGAATAGTGGCAAGAATGCTAGCAAATATAGGATTAATATTTTAAATACAAATTTTATGTAGTTGATTAATAAAGCTAAAAAGGATTAAGCGATATTTTTGCGATAATATCCCTAAATGCCGTCATAGGTATTATCTTATAATAATAAAGGCGGTAAAAATATTAATTAACGACTCGACCGACTCGACTTTATAGTTTATTGAAGGCGTTATTTTTATAAAATTTATCCGATTGATCATTTTATCTGAACCTACAAAAAATACAGCCTGCTACGTTAATTCTTTTGCGCAATCGCTCTAATTCTTCTTTAAAATCTTATAAAATATTTTCATAACTTTCATGGCAATGAAGCGAAACGAAAAAAAAAACACACGAACCCTTACGATTCAATTTTTTCTGCTTTAGTCGCTGCAAGCTCTGGATTAACATGGTAATTGTTATTTTAAAACTTTGAATATAATAGGTTTATTTAAAACTTTGTAATTTAAAATTGTAATACATTTAGTCTATAAAATTAAGAAAATTTATACTTTATATTATGGACTCGTCGACGGAGAGTTTGAAAATGGACAAGTTTTGTTCTTGGTTGTCAGATTAATTAAATAGATCAAACAAAGCTAGAGCCACACGATATTGAATGAAAAGGAAGAGGATAAGATTAAGCATCCCTCACATCGTCAATGCTCCACCAACCCTGGGTAATAAATAAGATGTTATGTCCCTCGTGACTGCTGTACCTACTTAGACGAGCTTACACAAAACCCTACCACGGAGTTATATTTCCTAATCATAATTCTGATGATGTTCTCTGAGATTTTTTTTTTTATATAGTACCCAAATGTTTGTTCCGTTTTCAGTTATACTATGTACTTATAGAACGAATGTACAGTTTCGACATTAATGATATACTGAATTGCATTTTTAAATATAAAAAAATGTATTAATTTCAACAATTAATATTTTAAATACTATTCAACGAATTAATACAATATTGAGGTTAATATATCTACTACATAGATAGCTATAGTCATCATCATCATCATATAATAGTCAAGTGAGAACGCAAGAACGTCGCAAATAGTCAAAATATTGGTAACATTATCTCGACGAAGAAGAATAAACTCATTTCATTAATTTAAAGGGCCACACCCGTCCTTGGAGGTTGAAAGGCCTAAATAAATTATAAGGCAGGGTGGGCCTTGGTACGTATTTATATATCTCTATGGTAAAATTCTCTCTCTCTTAGGATCAAGCAAGATAAAATAATTAAACGAATATTAGTATACATTATCTTTGTTTTATATTTTAATTTGATATTTCGGTTTAATTATTATTATTAACATCGCCCACATGCAATAGTTAGAAACCGTGATAGTTGTAAATAGT
The DNA here is from genome assembly GCA_905220585.2 of Nymphalis polychloros. Taxonomy (NCBI): domain Eukaryota; kingdom Metazoa; phylum Arthropoda; class Insecta; order Lepidoptera; family Nymphalidae; genus Nymphalis; species Nymphalis polychloros. The sequence goes on along the minus strand of HG992253.1, from coordinate 10,639,360 downwards.
GATGCAATTTTATTTACACCGATGTTAACTTTCCCTTATATTTTTGTTGGATATAGTGCTCGTGAATGTTAACCGTTTATACAAGTAGAGTTTATTATTCATCGCAAAAAAGATTAATTTAACTACACGGAAAAAAAAGATTGACAGATATTGATGTAGCTTCCAGATACTAGATTTGAAAATAGACTCGAGTATCGTGAAGTGATTATTTTTGTTGGAGATACTTTTGAAGAAATAAATAGCTTTAGGTGATAGTTATCGATGTTATATGATTGGAAAAAACTGGGTCGCAGAGTTTAAATGAGGTCGCACCAGCATCCAACATGAAGACCTTTTGGTACCCTAAAACTGTGTCAACTCCATACATTTTCTAAAAAGTCCATGATCTAGTTCTGTACGGCCGAAAACTTAACTTATTACAGGTAGCCGAGATGCTTAAATTATTTTATTTGTGAATAAGAATTCATCATATAATAAACTTACGTGATATTGACTTATTAGTGGTAAGGCTTTGTGTAAGTTCGCTTGGTAGGTACCACCCACTTATCAGATATTATATCTAACAGCAATACTTTCTATTGTGTGTTGTTTCGTTTTGAAGGGTGAATAAGCCACTGGTAAAGGCATATCATCTTAATTCCCAAAGTTGGTAGCGCATTAGCGATGTGAGGAAAGGTTCATATTTGTTACAGCGGCAATGTGTACTGGCGGTGGTGTGTGCAAAAATATATAATTTTTTATATTACAATTTTCTCAATTTTCTCTTTTAAATTAAGGAGTTAGTAGACATAGCTTTTTGTTCAGTGAAATATAAATTATTTTCAAAATATTGTTAAATTACAAAGCTTAGAAAAGAAAGAACAGTATGTGAAAAAGTAATAAGATTTTAATTCGATTTGTTTTAAACAATAAACTAATAAATGCAACCTAATAACACGTCCGGTTATTTACAAAGTAAAAGCTAAATTAATATAGTTGTTTCTACTATGATTAAAAAAATACAAAAGAGCTAATTACTTACCTCTGAGAATAAATAAAATTTATCTCAGTTAAGTTTTAACAGTAACACTTAAGGATATCATTACAACAAAGTTTGTACAACAAATTATGAAAATATATATTGTAAGTTAGGAAATATATTTCTTTATGTTTGACGTATTTATAAATGTATAAAATATGAGTCCAGTAAACTTCCTCCATTTTTTTGCTTATTTCACACGGAGAGAACGTATCTGTGCCTGATCTCTTTCTAGTCACATTCGATAGCTGTCACCTCGGATTATGTATAATGATAATCTTTATGGGAATAATGAATGCATCTGTGCACAGGAAACAGATTGTAAATACGAAGTGCATTTATAGTATTATCTAATATATATTAATATAGTTTATCTAAGACATAGTCTTCGTTAAGAATGGTTGCCATGGCCAAATAATCGGTCGAAACATATTATATCCTTATTAATATTATAAATGTGTAAGTGAGTTTATATTTATTTAGAGCAGTGATCTCGAAATCGCCCTTACGCTTGCCAACCTTCGTAAAGAAACGTCATGTTAAGAAAAACGAGAAAGATAGTTTGTTTGCTTATTTATTATTTTGTTTGTTACACTTTCAGGTCTAATTACTCAACCGATCATCATGAAATTTTGCTTACACGTTGTCAGGTATACAGAAAATGAACTAACATCTCCCCCCCCCCCCCCTAACACGCGGGCAAAGCCGCTCAGGGTAACTTGTGGGGGAATACTATCTATCTAATGAGCATGCTAATTGAGTTTTATATGGCATATTGTGATAAAATGCTATAAAGTCTAATTATTTTTCAATATTAATATTTAAAAAATGTTTAAGCTCAGCAATGTGACTCGTTAAAGGAAAAAAAATATTCCTTCAAACTATTATCGAGTAGATTTATATGACACTGTCATGACGCAACATCATAATGGCTTGTTGTCTCCAGGCTGACGCAGGTTATGTTAAGTTTATATATTGCATATATACTTTACGAAAACTGACAGTGTAGGCAATTACCGTTGGGCCGAAGCTGTCGAAATATACACGAAAACTTTGTACAGCAGAATAACAGACAGACTATGAAACAGACAGACTATGGAACAGACAACTACAACCATGTTACATTTTATATAATATTACATTATTTGTGTTTTAAACAAATTTTAAAGGAAGAAAATTAAAATTAATCTTGTTATTTAGAGTATTTTTACGTGTTCATTTGAAGTACAAAATACATAAATCTTTATGAATATAAATTATATAGTAGTTATTTAAAGAGATAACATTGTAAAAAACAAACATATCATTTTGATAACTTGGTTCTCGTGGAATTATTACGTAATGACAAATATCAGATAGGATGACTGGTGATATATTATATTAGGTCCTTACATATGAAATTAGCGTTTTGTCGTACTGACCACTTTGATCTGAGATATCTCCTCTTTGGTTAAGAATTCCAAATTCAAATTTATAAATTCATTTAGCTGGTACATTTGAGTTTTGAAAATAGTCATTCATTTGTTTTTTCCTTACTATTTTTTTCTTTGGCGTCGCTTATTATCGCGCAATGGAAAACATGAAATGTCGGTATATTTACGAGTACGAGTTCTACCGTTGCACCAGTGCTGCAGAAACAGCTCGAAGGATTAATTATGTGTACGGCGCTGGCGTTGCAAAAGAAAGCACGGTACGTTTTTGGTTTCAACGTTTTCGTTCTGGAAATTTCGAACTTCAGAACCAACCCCGAGGACGGCCGGAGACCAAAGTGAAAAATGAAGAATTAAAGGCTATTGTGGAAGCGGATCCATCACAAAGTACTTCAGACATATATGGCAAAAGTGCATAGATAACAACGGTGCATATTTGATTAATTAAATATATGTAACAAAAAAAAAAATGACTTTATATTCCTCCTGTACAAAACACCAATTTCATATTATGTAAGGACCTAATATTATTCATATTTTTAACTTGCGCTAACATTACGTCTACACGTTACTGCTTAATAAAGTAAGTTGATGACAAAATGTCAATGACACTGACCAATTTTGCTTGATGGAGACTAGCTATTTGCACAAGAGATTTTATAATACACATATATGTCGGCAAGAGAAGATACCCTAAATAAGTAAGAGACGGCAAATCGCAACGGTCGGATAGCCTTCATGCAAAGGACCCCTTAACGTGCTTTCCGAGGCAAGCTAATTTATACACTGCCAACTTTCAAACTCCGAGTTAATTTTTTTTTATTGACGCGTGATCAGACCTAGGGTCTTGGAATCTGCAACCTTATTAACTAGTTTAGAACAACGATGTAAATAAAAAAAGTATAACTAATTATAAAAGTATTATTACTAAGTCAGGTTAAAATATATCGCATTACCGCTTGTTTTATTCTGCCATTATACAGTATCATAATTTGGAAATATATACGTTTTATCACATCTTTTAATTATCTTTGATTGTTATCTATAAAGAGAAATACAGCCGTCAGTTTGGATATAAATTAGATTATCATGCGTATACGTGGAGAATTAAATGAGATGTTATGTAGATATTGCTCGCCGAGGAGCACATAGCCTGAATCTAACGAGAGATAATACATTCTAACGTGAAACTTGCCAAGAGCGAATTAATTTTAGAATAAAGCTGTCTTAATTAGCCTTACACGAGAACTTTCTCGAATTAAATTGTCATTGCCATTTTAATTATCCAACACTGGACATTTTGCATTATAAATTTAAATATTCCGCAGTGATAACAAGTTTTGCTAAAAGTTCTGCACAAGTGCCATTATGAGATTTTTTTAAGGATTATATTATTTTAAAGTACTGATTACTGACTTTAAGATGTCTTGTTTTATGGTGCGTTTCCACTACAACAAATATCAATTATTGTATTTGTTTACTTGTTGGTTATTCTATACATTAGTAAAGTAAAGCCCCCGTGTAGGGTAAAAATTCTCTTCCTTCGAAGCTTTTTACTATGACTTAATACGACATTCGGTTTGTCTGCTGTATATTACTTTTTTTTTTTAAATACCTATACAAAGTATAAAAAAATCATATTTGTGAGAGAAATAATGAAAAGCAGCCATTTCCATAAATTGTTCTTTTCAGCATGTTACGTTCAGAACTAAAAAACATGCTTAAGGCATGAGGCAGAGGATGAAGATTAATAATTTAATTAATCTACATTATTTTTTTCTTTCTTTTGTTTATTTTGACTGAATTAACAAAACAGGAAAAAAAAATCTCCTGTGAACTTATTAAGTACACACCATGTTACGGACTTCTTAATACAAGGTCGCAATAAGAAATTATATCTCTTATAACAATTCAAATGTGCCTAATTAATATAAAACCTACACAAAAATAACATTTCCACTTAAAATAATACACTTCTCCTTTGATAAATATAATTTACGTGGAAATAATAATCTAGTATTACAATTTAGTTCTTCGGCAATAAGGTACTCGTTTTGTTTTTGGATTAAAGCGGATTCGTGATTGAATAACTACATGTGACCCGTGGTTTTGTCCGCATTAATTTTTTATCATACTCGGAATAATAAAGATTATAACAATATTCATGAAAGCTAAAAATAAATATACACGCCTGAGAATTTTGAGAAAAAGAAAACAGTCAATAATTATTAGTGATTATTAGGAATACCAACTTATATGCCTAAAATATCGCTAATCGCTCGATGTACGTAAATTTCAACTTGTTCTTAATTTTTGTTCAACTTAACCATTTGTAATGAAACATTAAATAAACGGTACAGTTATTCTATGTTATACCCCCTGCAAGACTTCCCGTAATAATCCAAATATTACCCGGGACAAATACGATTCAATTTTATTAGTACGGTTAAATGAATCTTACCAAAGTTACTTTTATAAAATTCGGTGTAGCTTGAATTTAAATATATAATTAAACTTAAAAATAGTTCTATACGTATCATATCAGTTCTGCTGTTATATGAAAAAGTACAGTTAGTTTCTATCCGCAAAACATTTAAAATAAAATTAACCTGTAAAACTTTTGCTAATTAATTGAAACATATTTTGGTTTTAAATAATAATATATATATATATATATATATATATATATATATATATACATACATATACCGTATTATGTATACTATATAAGTCACGTGTACAAATATTTATAAAGAAAAAGAAAAACAATTAAAAACCTTTTACTTTCTTTCTTTAAGACAAATTAAAAAGGGAAGCCAGGTAATCGCCCACAAAAGGAGACACGTCATTATTTTTCGTTAAGGAGAAAGATTTCATTGCTTTCCTGGAACTACATGAACGTAGTATTTTCACCGTCACATGCATTTTATCTCTCATTGTTTTATCTTAATACGAGCCTTAATAGTCCTATGGTCTATGGGCTGCTTAGCGATATAAACTTGGACTAAAAACGAACTTATTTAACATATGGTTTACAGGCAGACAATATCTCTGGATAATATATCTGGAATAATATAAAAAGCGTAAACGCGTGTAAAAGTAAAAGAAAAAAACGTAACACTTATAAAGTTTATAAGTACTTGCGACAATTTAAATACGTGACCTGTTTGTAAAAGCTACATATTTAATAAGCAAACTCAATACTAACAAAATATGTCCTAAATTGAAGACAAGCTCTGTATAATATACGTTATATAATAGGCGTTAATGTAATAATTGTATGTATAGTACAAATTGTATATTAGTCTAAATAGTTCAAGAAACATTAATTAAGCGGTGAAGCAACAGTAACCAAAATTCAAAGTTTAACTCAATACCCTCAATGGAACCTAAATTATTGCATATTAAATTGAACTTCGGAAATGTTTCTAACACTTGACCAATGCTTATCATAATCTAACGCTGTATATACAAAATCTCAATCTACATGTTCCCAAACTTAATTTAGTTGACATAAAAACAAGCCAGGATTATTCAGTAGACCTGAGGCCGTACAGTGAATAGAACAAGGGAATCTTAACCAAAGTGGAAAATTTTGTGCTTATAATTCATAGTGCTCGGCGAAATTCTCCCATGCCTATACATATATGTATACTAGCTTCTCTGCGTTTCCCCTGTGTAGTTCCCGCTCCAGTGGGAATACGGGGATAAAATAAAGCCTATGTTGCTCGCTGATAATGTAGCTTTCCATTGGTGAAAGCATTTTTAAAATCGGTTTAGTAGTTTAGGTGTGAAAGCGTAACAAACAAACTCATATTCGAATTTTAACATTAGTTAGAATGTACCAAAATGCATTGGAGCTGCGTGGTAAAATTAAAATTTCTCCTCAATAAGAGAGGCCTTTGATCAGCAGTGGAATGTTTAAATAATATTGTCTTTTCGGTTCAAACTAAAATATAAAATTATGCGTCGTTCAAATATGTAGGTATTTTTTGCTTTACGTAAACGAACTCGAGCGTATCTTTTTGTTATCTCGACCGGCACACGGATTACTTATAGTAGTTATCGGAGTGTTCTTATGAACGCTTGTTTGCGATTCAGCCACTTTGAAATCTGATAAAACATTACTATGCATGCAGCATTCGTGTTATGTCTTGCGTTTATACGTATATTCTTAATTTAAAAATAGATGTATTCATATGGAAATACATGATAAAGTTATTTCATTATAAAATAGCAATGCTTATGGTCTCCAAGCTCGTTTGAATTAAAAAACTGTAACTGTATTTTCTAAAAATGTATATACGCTTTATTCAGAAAGGTAAACCTTGCTAACATATATTTTAAGATTAATTTTATATTTAAATAACAGTACGTTTAATATTTTAGTTTGTTTACTTGTATGTTTTTATTAGAACAGTAAAATCTCCTTGGATTTTTTTTTTGTTTATTGACATTTAAAAGGTAATTTCCACCAGAAAATTAAGGCCGGAAATTCAGTTTCAGAACGTTCTCGAAATAAACTCAACTGCTTTCAATTAGTAATAAGTTATTCCTACGTTCGCGTGTTGCTCTACTATTAGCATATACATATATATAAAAGACTATTAGTATTTAAAATGTTGTCGATTGTGTTTTCAATTGAAAAACTAATTAGTTCTGTAGAGTTAATTCATCAGATACAAATGAAAATCTACACAAAAATCATAACAGTAACAGCTATAGTATCTATACTAATATATAAAGTTGAAGAGTTTGTTTGTTTGATCCGGCAAATCTCAGGAACTACTGGATCGAATTTAAAAATTATTTTTGTGTTGTATAGTCCTTTTATCGAGGAAGGTTCTGGGCTGATTTTTATTCATTATATTTTTATTAATTATACGCGAATGAAATCGCGGGCACAGATAGTATTAAATAAAACCATTTTATTATAAAAGAAGATGACCGATTTGTTTTACACATAGTAATAATTTGGTTATAACACAATACTCGTTCTAAGATAGGCAATGTGTAGTTGTATATCTTTAATGGTTATATCGGTGACAACCGAAATTGGAGTAAAATAACGCCCAAATAAAGAAATCAGCTTTAGCAAAAATAATTAGTTTGGAATACATGATTTAATATAATAAATATTAATAAAATATTCCTCGCTTAAACTACTATGTCAACACAGTATTACGCAAAACAACTAATGATAGAAACTGATTTTAATATTTGTTATGACTAATGACATGTGTTTGCTATTTGAAATCAACATTGGTTTTCGCAGCTGTCAGGTTTTAGGAGTTGACATTGAAACGTATGTAATGCGTATCAATATTTCTGATATATTCGCTTATATTTCTAATGTACAATTACATAATGTTTCGAAAGTTGGTTTATATTGGTTAATCACACTTGAACAAAATAAATTGATTATATTATTAGATATATGTAACACTCCGAAATTGGACAAATGAAGTGGGCGGCAAGTTTAATTCATGTAGTATCGGTTATTTCTAACAGACAAAATCGAATATCCCTTGTTAATAATAATTTATGCAATGTCTATTTTTGTAGAAAAGGAAAAATCTTAGGTTTCTCTGTTTATTTCCTATTAAGTACCGTAATTACCGTAGCCGAGATGGCCCAGTGGTAAGAATGCGTGAATCTTAACCGATAATTGTGGGTTCAAACCGGGCAAGCAGCACTGAATTTCATGTGCTTAATTTGTGATTATAATTATAATTCATCTCGTGCTTAACAGTGAAGGAAAACATCGTGAGGAAACCTGCATGTGTCAAATTTCACTGAAATTCTGTCACATGTGTATTCCACCAATCCGCATTGGAGCAGCGTGGTGGAATAAGCTTTAAAAACCTTCTCCTCAAAAAAGTCTTAGCCCAGCTGTCGGACATTCACAGGCTGTTACTGTACATTTTTAGTACCTAATTAATAATTACTTAACTAAACTGCTTTTTTAAAACTTTATTATAATATAATCTGCAAAAGAAATATCCGTGTGTTTCTTGTAAAAAATATAGCGTTATACCAACAGAATTATTTTATAATTTAACCTGACCTAAAATCTGGAGTCCGCCTTTCCTACATTCTCATCTATTGTACTATAGTGAATGAAACGCTAACGAATCTTTTTTGGTATCGCATCAGGAAGGGTAAAAGTGTTATTCGTATGAAAGCAGACTTAATTTAGAAACTATTTTCGTATTAAAGCTATGCTAAATTTGAACGCTCCCTGAACCTGAACAATTACTACTACAATTACTAAGAATAACTTAGTGGTTTATTCGTTATATATATGTATAATATGTGTGAGTGTGTGTGTACCAACATTATTAAACTAATAAATCATCTTGACCGATATCGGCCGCGGTGACCATTCTTAACAACTATTAGTGTGTGCACAAACACGTGAATTCTCGAGTACTTTCTCATATGCATTAGTTTTATATGTACGTATTATTATTGTTAAACTAACAATAAAGAGAAAGTTTTGCGATCAGCGAGTGAGTGAATTTATTATGGAAATATAATTCAAGAAACTTCATATTTATATTTGACTTTAGAACTGGATTGTTATTTGTTACAGAACTATGAGATAAAACAGGCCTTACAAATATCAGGTGTGCTTATAATTTTATTATAATCGAATAATTCAATTACGGAATGTTATTTTACTACATATTAGCTTAGATTAGAAATTTTGAAAAATTGTTAGCATGCACATCTAGAAGGAGGTTTTGGTATCTACTTCGTCGTAAGCTTTTAAGAGATCTTTACTTATTTTTAATTTAATTAATTTATTATTTAGCCACAAAGAAAATAAGCATGAGGTTTTAAAATTATTCATTTAGTTCGCAATAACGCTAGATCACTGTATTTGTATAGTCCAAATTTGTAATCAGTAAAATTATGTACGCAATGTTAATTATTGTTGTTAAAGATAATGATCAATGTACTTGAGAAACATAGTCTGTCAAATTATCATACAGTTGCAAGTAACCGAACCGGTGAGTTTGTTCCGTGTGATTTGCATGAGTATGATACCGCACTATCTGTGTTGCCTGATGTGAAATGCTTGTTTATTCAGTTCTTATTATTGCAGTTTAAATAAATAACATCACCATATCGTTTTTACGTAAAGTAATTTACGTTGATTACGCGATTGGTTTGGGAGCTTGGTATTTTTGATTAATAATCATTTTCTGTTGTTCCGTGTGAAATGTTTATTAAAATACAAATCGATTTGGTTTAATCGATTATGCTGCTTTATTCTTTTATATATTCAAATAATTTAATTAATTTCTGTTGGTAATATTATAAAAAAATACGAAACGAATTAAAAAAAAAATGAAAATGTTTAATTAAGTCATTTGTTTTAGTTTTTCTAATTTGAGTATCGCTGATTGCCTTAGCCCTTGGAAGCCTAGGATCTCGTGTCTGCTGGTGAATCGTACCGTATGTATCGGTCTCATCTCTGCATTGAGCTCTTGTTATTGTGAAAAAACAGTCCCTGGGTCGGTTTAAAAAAAAAGTAAAGCGCTCACAAACGACATCATAGCGCTACCATAACAGCAGAAGTGGTGCTTAATGTTCCTAAGAATACAATTGTGGCTATTAAATATTAAAGCCTTTCACACGAGTAAATTATATAGATATTGTGTTCACCAAATCCTTAACTATGTCGTTTTTTTGTTTTAACAATTATATCAAGATACAGTATTTATTTACAGCAGAAATATCAGACTCGAATAATACCTTAGTATCGTCTATCAAGAGGTATTAGTCACAATTGTTTCTATTTTTTTTGTCTAAGCTGCCGTATTATATCATTATATTATCTACGCTTCGGATGTTGTAATAAGATAGATAGTAATTACGTATTCGCGCAACACCAGATATTATCAATTTTATGTCAGAATTCGTTAGTAAAATATGAAAATCAAACATTTTCTACATAAGTGTAAACGAAGTTTAGAAAAAAAACGTTCTTAGCAAAAAATTAAGTTCACGAAGTGATAAAATATATGTGATTTATCAAATTTGAATAAAATAAAAGTAAAAAACGGACTATAGCGGAAATAGTGACTTGTCTTGTAAAATCGTGCTTTCCTGTCGTAATTCATACAAAAAGTTTGCATATATGCATATACTCCATTCAGCATTCTTCAACTCCATCCTATACATGAATTAAATGAATCTTTCACCATACTCGAGCAAATAAATGTTACACGATTTTGGGTATTCGTATCCATATATACATATTATTGACTGCCTTGCCTTATAAGGCAGATTCTGTGATCAAGGACCAGTGGTTCAAGCTCCAGGTTGAGCCAGTAAAATGTTATTGGGTTTTTCTTTCAAGAAAGTACGTTCTTCCTGGGCATGAAGTCTCTTAGGTCGGGTCCGATCGCCGTCCCATCGGATTATCAGAGTGAGTGAATAAGAGAGTGTTCTTATTCACGTTTCCCCCTACACTAAATCTCTTGCGCTATTCTCCTTAGAATGCAGCATTTTTGTTGAAATATATTTATGATGATCCTCCTGGATATGATTGTCAATATTTTTTTTAACTAAACGCGGTAAATCTTATCGCACTAGTGATATATGTGTAAAAGATCAGAATGTGGTAGGAATATTTTATTTCCCGTTCGTTATATCATTTTTAATAATCGAAACACCTGTATTTGACATTTGAGTCTCCCTCATGTCAGTGAACAGGAAAATAACATTTTTGATTGAATAAGTAACGTTACGCTCAAAACTCTACTAAATGTCGATTTTCGAAATTATATTACTTAAATAAGACATATTATATTCTAAGTATATTTTTATAGTTAAGTTTATGTTAGTACTTCAATTTAATTTATGTACTTTGATATATTGTTACTATATTTGTTTATATAATTTTCTTATTTTTTTATTATTTGCTAAATTTGATAATAAAGAGTTATCTGGATAATTTAATTAATCGGTACATTAAATTTGATGTAACTTATATATGTAATAAGTATATTCTAAAGCATTGTACCAATACATTAAACGCTTATATTCATAATTATTTTATTGGTTATTAGTAACGTCACAGATTTTCTTTAGCCTGTACCCCAAATCAAATTTCATATTAATCATCTTGTGATAAATTATAAATTAGAAGAACATCTTAATCCTCAGATATAGTTTGGAGATCTATTTTGATTTTCTCGCTGAGTATTCGTAATATATTTTGTCAATGATAATATTACTCATCGTGCGATGCCGGATCGCACATAAAAATATTAAGTACGTTTCAAAATCGACAAGATTGTCTGATCCCAAAAACGTAAATTACCATATTTATTAGTATATTTAATTGGTCTCACCTAAGTAAATAAGATCTTTTTTTATCAAACAATTTTATTTATACCTATTTGTATTTTTACGGAAAGTATATAAATATGCAATGATAATATAAATAGATATTTATTTTTACAGAATAATTTTTTGACGGAGGAGGTTTATCTACCCACTTATTTTAATAAGAAATTCAACCGATCCGACAGTTTTCTTTACAGCCGTGTTTTGCTGGATATATATATATATATATATATATATTATATATGTACAAGGCCCTACAACCAGTCAAGGAACTATATTTTCAGTAACTTCTGGGTTCAGTGTTATTAGTCCTTTTACATAGGCTTATTATATAATGTAAGCTGTAACATCTGCTTATAAAAAGATTTATTTTAATTTTATGGTGGAGAAATGAGAGGTAGCTTTGTATGAATTTTACCCGTACAGAATCGAAACGAGCAGCTTTTGTAATCTTCAAAGATTATCAGTATATTTGAATGAATCCATATTAAATTTCTTACGTATTTTGTTGTAACATAATACTAAGCGAAACAAAACAGAATACCGTTTATAAAGATCGGTCTTTTGTTTCGCATAAGTAATAATTTTATACAAGCCAATCCTAAATATTACGACATGATTTATTTTTACTTACAGGAAATATTTTTTTTTTAGTAAATAGGTAGGCAGTTCATATTTGTTGTCTGATGGCACGTAGTTACCATCGTCTATAGACATTGGCGTTATTATAAATATTAACCATCCCTTATAACATCAATGCGCCATCTATCACTTCCCTTGTGCCTATAGTTATACCAGCTCATTCATCTTTCAAACCACGACGAAAACTACCGGATGTGACAAACCAAAGGATTAGACAACCACCCTACGAAGACGACCACCAGGCTTAACTAGGCCTTGACCTATCAGGTTAAAAGAAACTGACACGGTAGTTCCGACTGCCGGTGAGGATTTGCCCGGGTAGACGGGGCAACCCTGGGGCCCGTACCCAGACTGGCTTCATGGGCCAGTCAGGAGGAACCCTGTGTGTGTGTGTGTGTCATCTTTCAAACCGGAACATAACAATAGCAGAATACATAAGGAGTGGCTCGTATCAATCCAGACAGGGCTTGCACAAAGCCCTAACACCAAGCATACTTGTGTATTCATATTTCTGTTATTATTTCATATAAACCAGGATTTAATACATACTACATTAAAATTTCTTAAGCACTTTTAGTGCATGTGACGACAGTCGTTACATGTTAATTTATGTTTGAAGAATATTTTATTCTCATAAAGACAAACGTCATTTACATGATGACAATGTTAAACTTAAAATTAGTTATTAATTTATAATAATTTAACACATTGTAATTACTTGCTTAGAAGCGAATGATCTTTTTTATGATACGCAGCTACTCGGGTCTCAAATGTGTTGAGATTAACATCCCTCATATTTGAGGGTATTTTATTAAAAAATTGCTCAATTTATAATCCATAACATAAGGGATTAAGTTTATATCATGATAATGCATTTCGTTGCTTGACGGTAAAAATGTCGTGAGTAAAATCGTATATATGTAAGTAACCAGTAACAGCCTGTGAATGTCTTTTTTGAGTAGAGGCTTTGGAGCTTATTCCACCACGCTGCTCCAATGCGGGTTGGTGGAATACACATGTGGCAGAATTTCAGTGAAATTCAACTCATGCAGGTTTCCTCACGATGTTTTACTTCACCGTCAAGCACGAGATGAATTATCATCACAAATTATGCACATGAAATTCAGTGGTGCTTGCCCGGGTTTAAGCCCATGATCATCAGTTAAGATTCATGCGTTCTTACCACAGGGCCACCTCGCCTTATTTATTAAATCGTATGTGTTCGATAGAATCCCACCACACTGATGGAATCTAACAATCCACGCAGAAGCATCAGCGTCGTGAAATGAGACATGTTACAGTATTTTATTACATATAATTTTAAGAAGAAGAAACATCTGAACTACTTTAATACTATTTAAAATTGTCATCCATCATTATAAATATGTCGATGCAATGATATAATAATAATATATGTATAAGCTTAATAATATTTTTTTGTTTTGTCTTTTAATTTTAATAAATTGGTATTGTTTTATTAAAGCCTTTTTTATTCAATTAAAAAACATACCATTCAATTAATTGAAACTTAATTGTCTCATTTAAATGGCTCATGACTCTTGACATTTAAAAGAAAATGTCCAAGCAAGGCTTATGAAGATCAGTTACCTACCCCCGTGCACACTGTGTTCGCTATTTCCCAAGAGTCTAATTCTGTTACTAACACTTTATACTTCACGAAGTTAACCCACTCGGCATATCATATTTTACGGATAATCTACCAGTGCTGTGTTTGGTTAATTAATTATTTAACACATAAATCTTTTTTTATTTTATCTGTTTGCTAAGATGACCAAGTGGTTAAAACAAAGTGAGGTAGGTAACGGTAAGAGGACGATTGAATTTTTATTTAAAAATTAATATCCAAGATCGAGGTCCGTTTTAAAAAAACCGTCGATCTCCTCGTTTTCAAGAAACTTGCCACACCCGTATCGGAGTAGCGCGCTGGAATAAACTGGAAACCTTTTCCTCAAAAAGGAGATAAAGCCTTATCCCAGCAGTGGGACATTTAAAGGCTGGTACTTTCTGTTTTTTCTTTAACTCCGTTTACTGAAAATGCACGAAAGTCCTAATAATAACACTTATTCGTCTCTATATAGGAAACATGATGACAAGAATACATATAAAATGCTAAAATTATTTAAATTAATGATGATGGAGGTAAAAGGGATAATAATAAGCAGCCCTAAAGTTTTAAAAGGTTAAAAGGTATGTTAACACGTTCTATCCCTTATACCAGAAACTATTTTCATAATTTCGTCGCCCAAAATGAATTCATTTGCAATTTGTATGCCAAAGCGCTTAAACTTGATGTTTAATTATTTATTTATAAAAAATTGTGAAATTATTATTAAAAGTGAAAACTAAGCTGTTCAACTTTTAACTATCTTATTTATATTTAACTTTAAATGGGAAAATTGTTTGGGTTTTCGTTAGCGTCGCTTGCCAACTGCTTGCTGCCAACGATCAACTTTCCCGTTCATTCTTACGAAAATATTTCTACAAACCATTCAATTTGGAACAGTTATCGATATTTGTAGGTATACAAAGACACACAATCAATACTTGTGTAAATTTTGTCGTCGCAAATGCTAAATATCAATGTGTATTTGGCGTTCGCCCAGCGTGTCATTTTCAATTTACGGTCATCTTTTTGATATTACCTTTTTCTAATTAAAGTTAACGACTGCGAACAATACCAAAATATTAACACAAAGGTTATTTAAATAGGATCCGAAGTTTCTGTTAAATAATTAATATTAAATAATAATTTAATATTTATTCCTAATAATAGGATATAAGTATGATTAAGGCAAAATTATTATAGGTATTTAATATGTGGGAACTAAGCTAGAGTAACTTTAGTCAAAATCTGTTTTATAAGCGCCTACGGCTTTCGATATACTCATAACTTTTTTATTACTCTCGACAGAAATCTTAAAATCTCATAAGGTAGCAAGAGTACTATTAATATATTAATAATAATATTATTTTAATACAAATTCGCTATGTTAATTATTAAATAAGCCTACATTACGAAAATTAAAAATATTTTATCTATTTTCCAACTTTAATGTTTAACAGACAAATGAGCTTTCAATTAATTTAAATCCAATATACTTAAATTATACGCTATAATTAAGCTGTAACTTTGTCAGTGATGAATTAAAAAAAAAGCTAATAAATTGAAAAATTATCAAAACGAAGATTAAATTAATTCAATTGCTTCATTAATAGATTTTTTGAGAAATACGTGTGTGACTTCGATCGTATAAGCTGAATCGTCCATAATGACGTCACATCCGACGTAAGAATGCTAAATCGCTCTGGGAATGACGCGTAGGATTTACGAAAATCTAGTCCAAACATTATGTTCTTTCTGACTTAAAAGATCATTATAGCTGAAATATTTTTGAATAAAATAATGGTTATGTTAGGAATTTTAAAAATCAATACATATTTTTTAGATTATAAACAAAATACGTAAGTGACATACAAATCCTAACATAAGACATATAATCTATATTGTAAATGCGAAATAAATATTTAATGTATAAAATAGGATTGAAAGGAAATAAATGAAAAAAGAAATGCAAAAAAAAATATTTAATATTTAACCATTTCGGTAAAATTCAAAAAAATTATAAAACAAGTAGCAACACTGAAGCATGCAAGCCAAACACAGAAATTGCAAGCTCAAAAAAATTAAATTCAAAACGATAAATCAGCTGAAATACAAGCAAAAATACATGTAACTCACGTGAATGCGAGCGCGGCTTGATGCGGTCCCGGTGTAAAGTGATGAAACACTATGTACAGTAAGGACACCGTGCGTTAGTTTGTTATGCCGGCAGCGCGGTGGCACGGACGGCGTGGCGCGAGGCGGCGAGGCTGCGGCGGCACTGGGAGAGCGATACTCGGGACAGGTCGTATCGGGACGTGCGACTGGCGCGGCGGCAGGCAGCTACTGGAGGCAGGCGGCAGGCGTTAGCGGCAGCGCGCACGGCGCAGCCCGCCCACGGCTGGGTGCCCGCCGTCACGCCACTTACCCCACACCGAATAATTCTGCACGTATTGCAATTAAGATATTTGTTTCACTATTTTAATCATTTATATTTATACATAAACGATTATGATTATAGAACATATTGTATCTATCGTGTCATATTGGATCACTCATTTTGATGTTTTTTATTTTAGTAATGACCAGACGTCACAGTATTTTTATTTTTACTCGTTCTGTCAATAATCTGTTTGTTTACCATGTTGTATACCTAGTCGTTGTGAAGGCTTTATTGATATTTATGATAATTCCTATTACTCAACGTGAATGTTCTGGTGCGTCATATAGAGGTATTTCGCTAAGTTTTCTTCGTCACTTCTTTTATTACGAAAGCTGTAGTCATATAAACGCGGTTTATTTGTTATTCGAAATGGAAGAAATATTATAAACAAACAATGTTATTACGAACGCTAACAGAAACGAATACAAATTAATATAGATGAACAAGCACGAGCGAAAACGGAATCAAATTCATCGACATGGGCGGAAAATAGTTTTCCATTTTTATCTGGCCTTCCTCCTTTATTATTGCAAAGACCACATTGAGAGATAACTTTCGTATTTTTTTTGAGAATATTATTATAATGTATATATGAATGAAATATTTCTTAACAAAGTAAAATTATTCTAAGACGATTTAATTGTCTTGCGTGTTTTTATTAGAACCCACGAATGCTTTATCCCAAAGTTCGTCTACCCTGTACTAAAACCACTAAAATGATGAGATTTAAATATTGATATAACATTTCTATTTTCATTATGTTTTACGTTAAATAGCCTTATTTTAGTTATAAGCCTTGTTTAGCGAGTGTTTGGTTAAACAGTAGTTTCTCTCTTTCCATCTTCATTGATTTTCCATTTAAAAAAGAAGACACAGCATTGTTTAATTTAAAACACATTAACACCAGAAAGGGGTTCTCGTTTCAATTGCTATTGTACATTCGAAATAATATATAAAAAATACAACACAATAAACTATTTGTTTAAATAAAATAATAATAATCATATTCTGGGACATTATTCACACACGGCCATCTGATACACCCAGACTCAGGACAAATAGACATGTTCATATACGCAAATGTCTGTCCTGGGTGGGAATCGAGCCCACGACCTGCGGCGATAATGGCAAGGTTCACCACAGCTCGTCATAAATATATATTATGATTTGTAAATAAATGTGAAAACAGTAAAACATTGAATGAACGGCAACTTTTGATCAATGAGTGGTAAACTACAGACAATAAAATGAGTCTCAATAGGATTTATATATAGAAACTTTGAAGTGAAATATTGTAGTGTATAAGAGACTTACATGATTATCGTAATTGGGAATTTTCTCACATTACACTCACGTTGAATGATCACATTGCTTCATTTATAATTTAAATATTTGATAAAGCAATTCAATGAAATTTTATAGTTCAACTCACTCAATCTCGACGGTGAAAGTAAACACCCTGAGAAAACCTGTGTATATTATGTCGGATGAATTGACGTGGCACATCTGTATCCACCAACCCACTTTGGAACAGAGTCGTGGAATAAGCTCCAAATCTTTTCTTCAAAGGAGACTGACTACCTAATACTAGACTGACATGACACCTTCATACTGTTAAATAAACAAATTCTACACAAACCAAGTGCTAAATAAACTGCTTGTGTTGTAAACCACAAAAAATATTATTTCGGTCCGACAATATTTGTCATTAAAATAGATTTTTTAAATTCATATAAACAAACCGCCATTCATGTAGTACATGAGAATTATTTCATAAAAGGAATCAAATTTAATATCATAGAGTTGTTTGACATCTAAATAAAATAACAGTAGGTATAATTTGATCTACGAAATTGCAGAGTTTGTTGTAGGAGAGAGATCTGAGATTGTTACGTAAAAGATTATTACACAACTGCCCAAGAAAGAGTGTAATGTCTTCAGGGTTCATGTATGTATGGAGTATCGGTAAAATACGCCGGTTATCATCTTTTTACGTTTTAGTTCGACTTCTTTAGCAGGGCAGTGTGTTTCATAATTTCTCAAATCATTTTTTTTATAGCATAGGTACGCAAGCGAATGGGCATAAGGGCCACCTGATGGTAAGTGGTCACCAACGCTCATAGATATTGGCATTGTAAGAGATGTTAACCATCTCTTACATCGCCAATGAGCCACCAACCTTGGGAACTAAGATTTTATGCCCCTTGTGCCTGTAATTACACTGGCTCACTCATCCTTCAAACCGGAACACAACAATAACAAGTAATGCTGTTTCGCGGTAGAATATCTGAAGCGTAGGTGGTACTTACCCAGATAAGTTTCTTTATTTTATTAGTATTAACAATAAAGTACATAAACCCCTAATTTCAACTAAAATTTAGCTTCAAAAGATACAATTTTTTTAACAAATAGGGTATCAACGTTGAAATGAAATATACATAATTATTATAAGACAACTATCATGACTATTATTAGCATGTAATAAGCACTTTATTGTTATTACATGCATACAAAATAACCAACAATATAACGAGAAGAGATTGCTTTATTAACGTTAATCTGAAAGGATGATGAAGCTTGGAATCTGAGCAAGCTTTACTGGGTTTGCAAAATCTTTTATAAAAATAAGCGCCCGAGATGATAAAGAAGTATTTCAAACCAAAGATATAAAAAAAAATCTTTATATAACTAACGTTGCTTACGTGAAGTTGTTAAACCAGACTAAAATAAATTTTGCCTTAAACAAAGACCTTCAGTTCTCCTTAACATGAATTTGCATTCTAATTGCATGCACATTATTATTATTCTGAAATATGATTAGTATCCTACACTTTTAATGTAATAATATGGCTATTGAACGGCAAGCGTTGCAATGGTTCTATAATTTTTTGCTGTAAAAATTTATCCGTTACGACTCGTACGCCATCTATTGTACGTTGTTTATGCTATGCCAGAAACTTTTACGTAAATGCCAACAATAGATTAACTTAAATAACTATTTCAATCATAGGAGGAGTAAGAAAAAAGTTGCGTTTTGATTAAGTGTCAAAAATTACACTAGAATTATACTTCCAAAGTTCCGGTCACATCTTATAAGTAGTTGTATTTTAAATAAAGCGATATTAATCAAACTACTAACAGAATAGTTTTAAATATAGCAGAGAATATGTAAATGTAAAGTATGCGTATTTGGAATCTTTTTTTTTTTATTCATTTATTTTAAAGAGGGCTTTTTCTTTAGAAAATGCCACTCTCATAGTGCTCACAGAACATTAAAACTTTATACATTGCTTAATTACATCTATTCTTAATAAGATCATCCACTAATTTGTACAAAACTTGCGCTGGTTCAGATGTAGGATCAGCGAGGACACTGTTACATGCCCCCACCTCCCCGCAATAATTAATTAAGCGCAAAAAAACTTTTCTATCAGCCTCATTCCGAGCACACTCCATTATGACATGGTACGTGTCTTCTATGATGTGACATATACTGCAATTAGGTGAAGGTGTCTTACCCATAAGAAAACCAAAGTTATTTAATGGAATGTGCCCGGAACGAAGCCGAAGAGCTGTGACAATAGAATACCTGCTCATATTGGCACAATCAAACCAAATACTTTTCTGTAGTCCGGGCTGCATTGTCCTGTACCAGATCCCCTTAGTTAGCGATCGCTCATCAAAATGCTCTCTCCAAAATTTATAAAATCTATGTTTAGCTAAATATAATAATTCCGAATGATATGGTAGGCAATGGTAGTAAATACCATTTCGTGCTGCATGTTTTGCTAGTTCATCAACTTTTTCATTATCCTCTAGACCAATATGAGCAGGAATCCACTGCAACATCACTTTTTTATTTCGACGAGAGAAACTTAGAATAGATTTTAAGATGGAATAGGCTATCGGAGTTCCTCGAAAGGTCGAGGTAGACCGAGCCACATGTTGGAGAGCAGTTTTAGAATCCGACAAAATTACAAATCTGTCACAATCTATAGAACCGATATATGATAAAGCCTCCAAGATGCCTAATAGCTCTGCACGCATCACAAATATCTTAGTATCTACTCTAAGTTGACAGCTAGTATTAGTTTGGGGGCATAAAAACCAACACCAATATCAGAGATATCTTTTGAGCCATCTGTAAACACTTTGTAAAATGAAGAATATATTTCTGTAATTGCCCGTTCAGATAATAATTTTAAAGCTGCTTTATTATAATTACTTTTACTTTTGTCAATTGACTAAAGAACATTTAATGTGAGAGGATAAATCCACATTGCTAACCCACGTGTCTAGACTAAACATTTCTAGATTATTGCTTTGGTGGATTCCGAAAGCATTATAATCATTGTGAATCGTAATAAGTAATGGTAGTTTCTTATTTCGCCAGTAAGAATTGGTACACACATTTTGGAATTTATTTAATGACTTGATAATTTCATTATTAGCTATAGATTTACATTTTAGCCAAAATTTAACTCCCAAATAATATCTTCTGATCGACAATGGCGGTACGCAAAGCTCATTTTCCATTATATGGATCGGTGTAGTCTTAATAAAGCCGCCAATCAATCTGAGACTTTGATTTTGTAATACATCGACTTTTTTCAAATTTGTTTTACAACTATTGTCATATAAGAATCTGGCATAATCTATTCTGCTACGAATTAACCCAAAATACAAACCTAAAGTGAATAGGATGTACTCCCCAGCCCGGTCCTCTTAGAATTTTAATAATATTTAATAGATGTCAAATTTTTTCTTTTAAGTAGTTAATGTGTTTTGACCATCTCAATGAATTATCTAGCCACACTCCTAAATACTTAAAAGCGTTAACCTCTTCGATGATTTGGTAATTCAATTGTAGCTTTACTGTATATTTTTTACGCCCCCTTTTAAATATGCAAACTTTAGTTTTACTAGTCGAAATCTCTAACCCTATATCTATTAAGTGGCCAGCCATAGTGTTCAATGACAATTGTAGTTTCTCAGAGCTTTTTGTCAAACTATTACATGAAGTAAATAAAATAAAATCATCCGCGTATTGCAATATAGAAACTGGGCTGGTATGTTTGCAAATTATATGAGTCGCGATATTAAACAATAAAGGCGCTAATGGGTCTCCTTGCGCTAATCCTAGGCTGGTACTTCTTACCATTGCGTTTCCATTAAACTGAATTTTAAGAATTCTATGATTTAAAAAAATCCACATATAACTGCATAATTGTGTCCCTACCCCCAAACTATCCTGAATCGAAATAAGAAAAGTAATATTGACATTGTTGCACGCAATTTGGATGTCAATAAAGCACGCAATTGTTGGCTTAATATTTTGAATCTTATTAATATATATATATATATAAATTTAGTTGACGATTATCCATACAAATTTTCATTCCCCATTTAACACCTGTAGGAGATTAAATATGATAGATCCATTTTTAGTCTTCACCTATGTTTCCTCTGTGAGTGGTCAATGTTTCATCCTGTTGAACCCAGTGGTTTTGGCTGTGCGTGGTATAAATATAATTCTTATTTTATTTTTTCAATATAAAATATATAATGCTATTAAATCAAAGGATTTTAGTCATACTATATTCCTTATTGGATAATGCTCTTATGTTTTCTTTTAATAAATGTATATATAAAATTCAAACAAATAGTGAATATGGCCGAAGAGAAGTTGGTAAAGGTCCACGTGGCTAAAATTAATCAAAAATATTTTTTGATCGATTTCATTTTATTACTTTCGGTCTTACACCTTAAACCCTTACACGTTAATCTAATCTTGTATTACTTTACGTGTGGACTGTAGGGTAAATATAATTATGTACTTACAAAAGAGTATGTGACAATTTTATTACCAAATCTACTCGATTCTATTTATCATTTTAAATTTGACATTAAAAACTTAACCTTTCATTCATCCGTTTAATTATTATCAGAAGGTCATGTCCCTTTTTCGCCCAAAGTAAGTTATTTGTAAAGGTACCTAGTTTTTAAAAATATTTATGGTTATTGTGACCTTTGTCTTCTTAGCCGGAAAACAGAAATTTTGAAGTTAGGTGTTAGTAAAGTAATGAGGATGTGGTGGTATGGTACTTGGTGGTAGGGCTTTGTGCAAGCTCGTCTGGGTAGGTACCACCCACTCATCAGATATTCTGCCGCAAAACAGCAGTACTTTGTATTGTTGTGTTCCGGTTTGAAGGGAGGGTGAGCCAGTGTAATTACAGCCACAAGGGACATAACATCTGAGTTCCCAAGGTTGGTGGCGCATTGGCGATGTAAGCGATGGATAACATTTCTTACAATGCCATTGTATATGGGCGTTGGTGACAACTTACCATCAGGAGGCCCATAAGTTCGTCCGCCTAGCTATACAATAAAAAATAAAAAAAAGAACATCCCAACCCACACAAAACTTTATCACCGGCAAAGGAAGTGATTTAAGGATATTTTCTATACCATATTTCATATTCTAAGAATTTTATTAAAAGTAGACTTCATATTAAAACCGATAACAAAGCCCATCATTTGTTTTCATTACAGTAAATTCAGTGGCATTGCGCCATATCTGGTACAAGATTAACTTCATAATATAGAAAAATATGCAATTTGTATGTAATGTTTATATACTGTATTTGTTTGTATCTGTTCTATTTTTTTTTGAATATAAACCTTGGGAATTAAGATTTTATGTCCCTTGTGCCTGAAGTCTTACAGGCTCACTCCTGTAATAGGTGTATCGTATCGCATTAAGACAGATATGTGAAACTTGTTTGCAGGTGTAAAAATGGTTAGGTGAAACACATAATTATTTATTCGGTTGAAACACCTTTACAGAGTTGTTGTAAAAATATTGTTATTTATTATTCGAAACTAAATAAAAAAGCCTCGCAAAATGTCGATTTAAAGTAATATTATATTAAATGCAAAATAAATAAAGTACTTAATTTGACTCTTTGTAACATACACAATATGCGACCTTCTAAGTGGCGAATGTAGTGCACTGGATATTAATTCAAGCTTATGCCCCTCCAAATCTTTAACCACTGCTGTAGTTGCCGAGTAAACGACTGGACCTTTCTCTCAGAACAGACAGTGACACAGTGACCGTGTTAGCGCGGAGGGTTTGCCATGAACCTCTCTACTGTTATACCACTCATAATAGCAATGATTCATTTGTTAGTGTTTGATGTGATCGCACAAAGTGAGCAGACGAATCTAAATTTCCTCGAAAACTTGTATGCAAAAATGTCCGGTGCATGTGAGTACGACCTTGACCTTAAGATTAATTTTGCACAAATAATACCGTGAGTTTTATTTTATTTTTATTGGTATTACAGGTCGTGCTATTGTGGACTTACAATTTAATTCCATGAATAGTCAAAATGGAATATTGAAGACCATGAAAATAATTTACATTGATAAAACAGAAAAACGAACTTTTTCTATAGATAAAGCCTTTCAGACTCTAACTCAACCTGATGTTTTTGATATAACTAGACAAACAAAAATCATAATTCATGGGTATAGGGACAGTTCACAGTCCTCAGTCTCACTGGATATAGCTGAGGGTTATAATGATAAAAAAATGTTTAATGTTCTTCTTGTGGATGCAGAAGAAATGATGAATCAAAGATATATATTGTCCGTGCATAACGCTCGTCTAATAGGAAAAAGACTAGCTAACTTATTAGGTAATTTGGAAAATTTTGGAGCCAGTGCTGATGATTTTCATCTCATCGGTGTAAGTTTGGGAGCACATATTGCAGGATGGACTGGGAAATACTTTCATAAATATAAATCACATTTAATTGGCCGCATAACTGGATTAGATCCTGCGGGTCCTTGTTTTTCATTCGCTTATCCTGATCAGAGGTTGGACAAAATGGACGCAAAATATGTAGACGTGATGCATTCGAATATGTTAGTACAGGGAGTGATCGAACCCCTTGGTCACGCCGATTTCTACATAAATGGAGGTGGACCTCAACAACCAGGATGCGTAATGCCTTCTTGCAGTCATCTTAGAGCTGCTCAGGTGTATGCAGAAAGCATTCGAACTCCTAAATCATTTGTTGGCATTCGATGTCAAAATTGGCAAACATTTGAAGCGAATAAATGTAAAGATAGCGATTATGCCATTCTGGGATACGGTTCCTCAACCTCGACACGCGGTCTTTATTACCTGCGGACATCGGCTGGATCACCTTTCGGCCTTGGTATGAATGGCACGAAACATGTCGCCCCGACAGACAATAGTAATTGGTTAATGAATTTAAGTTACACTTGACGAACAGAATTTTTAGTGTAGTACTACTGCGGTACGTTCCGTTGCCATAGACGTTTAATCATTTTGTGATATGTATTAAGTATTGTGATTTTTTAAAATGTAAGCAGTTTTTGTCTGCTTATTTTAAGTATTTACAACTATCACATATTCTTGTGAGTGAAATCAAAAAATGCGAACGAATACTGTTGTGATTATTGCGACTATTATATTTAAGCATTATTTTTTTAAAAGATAATTTGTATGTCGTTTCAAGTAAGTAAAGAAACGTGATTTTATTTTATTTTGTCAAAAAGCTTCCTAATTGGTAAAATAAAATAAATAAGAACGTTATATATTAAGAAAAACGTTGTGTTACTGCTTGTATAAAAATATTGTATCAAAATATATATCAAATATAAATACAAATTAAATAATGATGTAATTATAAAGTTACTCCAGTACCACCTTTATTTTGAAAATAGAACATTTTCAGGTTTTCCTACGATTAAATGTGTCGCTTCTAAAAGTTTCTATTTCCTAAAATTTGTGCATAAATTTTTGCTCGTCTTATTTTTTGCTGCAGAAACAAATGGTTAACCGTTTTTTTACGTCACCGTTTCGTAACTAAACCACGACGAATGCAGAGTTCCATTGACGTCGCGTCGCAGAGAAATCTAAGTTAATTACTTCTTAATACCATGTCGTGATTAACCGACCAGCAGTATCCAAAGAAAACAATTTTTAAAATTTAATAATATACTGCTTTTAAATAAGTGTATTAATTAAAATTATCCAAGAATTATAATAAAAATACATATTATAAGTTACAGATTCAAACCATAATATGTTATCTAATTTTATACGTAAGCACGTATAATTTGTACTTTAAATGTTGTAATAAATATATTTGAACTTCCAGTATAATATCTTTTGCATTATTCCATTTAAACAACTGCAAATATGTCACGTAATGCGAGCAATAAGCGAAGCATTTACGCATAACAGTAATTTGCTCAACTAAGTCGGTTAAGCGGCTAATAAAATGTACATACTCGTGCCTATTATTTAATACTGAGTAATTTATTCATAACTGTTTAAGCAATTCCTTAACATTAACGTTTCGAAAATGAAATCAAAGGTGAGAAATACTTTATTCATTGCCCAATAGATCGTTACGGCTACGATTTATTAAAATGATTAGAAATGTTCTAGCTAATTAATTTTTTTGGTGCCAAAGAGTTTTTACTTAAAAACTTCAAAAAAATGCTTTTTTTTAAATATAACGAGCAACTGTATTTTTTGTTTGTTTTTAATAATAATCAAGTTCGAAATGGGATTTGTTTTACATCCGAACGATTTTTCATTGATTAGTTAAAAAGGATATTTTATTTTTGTGAAAATTCTAAATTCAAATTAAATTATTCGGTCGGGTGGTATTTATTCAATTATTCCACTTACAATCAATTACCGGTGAACGGGAAGTTAAAATTCGATAAATTACAAGTGTAGCTGAGAGAACTCGGTCACTTTATACTTAGTGCACGCATAAATGCTACACATTGACTCAGTTGTAAAATAGACACTAAAACATAATATGTTCTTATAATAAATATTAATTATGTATATATGTATGTAAATATATATGTATTTTTTTAAATTAATTATTCAAGTAAATGTATAAGGTGTGTGACATTATTTCCCATTTTCATGAAAATATGGCGCAGTGGAATGGCCGAAATTACAGGGCAAACCCGGGCCCCTGTGGGTTACTAATTCATCTCATGCTAACCAGAGAGAGAAAGCATCGTGAGGAAACCTGCATGTGTCCACCACCAATCCACATTCGCCCTTCGCCCAGGAGTGTGAAAAAAAATACATTTATATCGTCTAAATTATTAGAATTGAGATAGGCATAATATTTCAATTGCGTGATAGGAAATAATTTTTAATAGATTGAAACTGAAACTATTTTTGAGTTTTATTTTGATGTTACGGAAGTTTCACAGCTTTATAAGCTGTAAAAAATAGGGTTTTTGCATTGAAAGCAGATCGTAACCCACACCTGTTTAACGCCACCACCTGGTTAACCATTAAACACCGTTACTCATTAACATGACTCGAATGCTTAAATAAAATTTTGCTAAAAGATTTGATAAAACATTTCACAAAGTTTTCTGTATATATTTTTAAATATGAATTATGTGACGGTTTCTTTCTATTGAACATGTTTTCCATAAAACCTTTATATCTTTTGACCCTTTTAGGGATTGAGTTGATTGATAAATTATTTCTTAGAAGTTTCACATATAACTTGCATGATCCTTTAGAAATATATTCTTGACCCAGTGTTCGAGGTTTTGTGGTCGTCTTAGGGTATTTTCTGTATAAATAAATTGCAATAGGTAATTGAATATATAATTATTAAACAAGCATACCAGGTTGTTTTATTGTTGTCGTCAAGAAACGACCTTTACACATTACTAATAGTCTTACAAAGAATCGTCACAACGTTACTCACTACTTTAGTACCGTAGTCATAATATGAATATAAAAGGTTAATTATTATACTAAGAATAGTTACCTCATATTTGACTTACAGAACATATCGAAGTCAACCTGAAAAGCTGATTTAACATATATTAAAATGTCAAGTAGGATAAACATTGCCTAACAAGTCAAATCGACATATGTTATATTAAGTACGTCATCACCATCTTAAAAACCATATAAATGTTTTAAATAATAAAAGCTGCATTACTTTGTATCACTTATGGCTTTAGAAATTTATCGACTACGAGCTTTAGTTTCTATTGCGAACGTTTCAAAAATAGACGAGGTTTATGTGTTTATTTGGACTAGAGACTTATGTTTCAACCACTTTGAAAGTTTTATAACGCATTCACAGTAAAATAGGTAAATTATGTCATGCGTTTGAAACAAAATTTTATATCCCCCATGTTTATGTTGTAATTTCGTCATTATCTTATAAATTAGTTAGTTATCATTAAAACTTATCTTATTTCGCTTAGGGTGAAATTAGGACGAGAAGAAGAATAATGAATAAATTGATGCTTGTTAGTGAGCAAGGTATATATTAGCCCGAAGAGAGTTAAATAAAAAAAAAAATCTTCATTTTTGTTTAAAGACCATAATTCAAAAACACCAATACGAAGCTCTTAGAAACGTAACTTTTTTACGTACATGTACAGTACGTACATATAATACATTTATATACAGATAAAAAAGTAATATAAATATAACATTCTTGTAGATATACAATTTCTTAAGCAATTACTTTTAATAATTCCATTAAGAACAAAACACGAGAGGGAAATTAATGCGTAGGAGGCCCCTTTTCATATGAGACTTTGTTAGACTTAATACCGAACAAATTAATCACTTACCCAACCGATCTCATACAACTCAAGTAATTA
Source organism: Nymphalis polychloros (assembly GCA_905220585.2). NCBI lineage: Eukaryota > Metazoa > Arthropoda > Insecta > Lepidoptera > Nymphalidae > Nymphalis > Nymphalis polychloros. The sequence goes on along the minus strand of HG992253.1, from coordinate 10,611,131 downwards.
AAAGGAAGTGCACAATCTGAGTTAACTGAAAGATCTATGTTTGTGGTCCTGATTGTAATAAAACGTAGTTTTACGTAAAAGAGAAATATAAATCCTTGCTCTAATAATTTGAACAGGCGCAAATGTTCATTATCCACTCATTAAATTTTCTTGTGGCGTTTTTATTACATATTAATATAAGGTATTATTGAATTTATAGTTATTATATAAAAATAAACGGAATTATATTCAATGTTTTTGATAATCGATCCCATACGAACCAAAAAAGCGGAAGCTCACATTTAATGGTAATACAAGTAGACATTACTTTACCATTAGGAAGTTAATATAATGGATTCAAACTTCGGAAGTTCAAATTATAACAAAATGTCAAATGTATCAACATAAGGTCTTGGTCTTGTGAGGTAAATTACAGATTAATACATTATTATTAAGATTATGAATTTATTAAACTAATTCCATGCGAAATATAATAAAAAGTTATCACCTGTAATTTTTTATTTATAATTTTATTATACACTTGTGTTGTAGATTAAAAAAAAATTGAAAATAATCTAATTATGAGTAGCATATAATATCATAACGTATTATTACGTCCCTAGACTGACAGTACGTATATTAAGAGTGAACTGAAAATTGTAGTTATGCCTTCGTATCTCATTCTAGCCGCTCGGTGTTGTCATAGGGTGTTTGTTTTTTGTGATTAAAACAAAGTAATATCCTTGGACATTATTCACACACGGACATCTCATCCCAAACTAAGCAGAACTTGTACTATGGAAATCAGACAACTGAGATACTACATATACTACTTTTCTTTTGTAAATAGATACTTATATAGATAATTACACCCAGACTCAAGACAAACAGATATGTTCATGCACACAAATGTCTGTCCTGGGTGGGAATCGAACCCACGACCTGCGGTGTGAAAGGCAAGTATCTTACCGACCACGCCATCAGGCTTGTCAAAGTGAAATGATGATTTACGTTTGTCCATGTAAAGGGTATATATATATACTCTTACTAATAATAAATATTTATACTAATACTAAACTTGACCGGTATATAGTTTGTACTACGTCATTTTTGCAGCCTACACTGAGTGGTTGGTTGGTCGAGTCTTGGTTTAGCTTGGTAGCATTACGTTTGGCTTAGCTGAAATTCCTATGACTGTGTATTAATGTGACATGCGTGCCTAGCAAGTTTTTTAAAATAGCGCTGTCTAGTGATAATAATCATGATTCCATCGCAGTTAACGTCAATACGACCGAGTGAAAAAATTCGCACTAGAGTTAGTGCGACTAGAAAACGTAACCAATTCAAAGTATAAAATATTGTGAAGTAATTTAACTTACTAACATAATGACGCGGCCCTCGTCCAACTCAAAGTCATCTCATTTGGTCCTGTTCGAAAGTTTTACATATTTGTTGCTTTCCATTTATTCAGTCTAGAAACAACGTTTTCCTAACGAAGGTGACATTTAAACAACTAGCAACTAGCATAGATGTGCCAAGATAACATTTAATTTTTGTTCAAGTTTATTAAGTAATTTCAAATACATGTACTGTGTAATTGTGTACGTGAAAATGTGGTATACGCTTCTTTCCTATGATATTATGATAAAGTTACTAAAGCCTACGTCACGCAAAAATTAGTTATCTTTATAATGTCGTTGTGTGATAATATTTTTTTTTATTCTTATTTTTTTAATCTTTATAGGATTATCTGCTGAAGTTTTTTAGAATGTCAACGGTCAAAGTTGTAATCTTTCTATAAGATCAGAGCCAAGATCGTGTAAAATATTACACGACTCACAAAAAGAGGAGTGCTATGTTTCCAGGGTTCATGTATATTGTATGTATGTATGCATGTAAGTTTATTTACTCCACCATAACCTTTAAATGCCTGAACAGATTTGGATATTGGGTATTGTTAGAATTCGTATATAATCCCGCGTGACACTAGTTTTTAATATGTCAGGGCAGTAATGTTTTCGTTTTCTTTAATTGTGTTATTTCATAATATCTTAATAAAATAGAACGACACTCAAATTAAAAAGAATTATTAGCATTATTTTACGTATATATATTGTTTTTTGTGTATACATATAATAAAAAAGAGACATAAATGAAATAAAACTTTGCATAAAATTATAATTGATTTTTGCAATTCTAGAGACGAGATAAAATGAATCCAGTAAATATAACCCGAGGATTTTAGCCAAATGGGATAGACATATAGAATCGAGCAAGACCCACTGAGTTTTCATTTGTTAAATTATTTATAATTCAGAGTCAAAATTAAAACATTCCACATCTCATTGCTTCGTGCAAGCTCGTCTGGGTAGGTACCACACACTCATCAGATATTCTACCGCAAAACAGCAGTAGGTACTTGGTATTGTTATGATCTGGTTTGAAGGGTGAGTGAGCCAGTGTAATTACAGGCACGAGGGACATGACATCTTATCAAGATTGGTGGCGCATAGGCGATGTAAGAGATGGTTAATATTTCTTACAATGCCAACGTCTATGAGCGTTGGTGACCAGTTACAATCAGGTGCCCCATATTGCTCGGTCGCCTACCTATCCTATAAAACAAAAAAAAAAATCAAATCTGCATGTATCGGATTAAATTCTGCGACATGTTTATTCATCACGTCGCACAGGACTATCGTGCTGCTATAAATTCGGAACCTTCTCCATAATATGAGCTTCTCTTTGACCAACACATGTTAACGGGTTATTGGAAAACAGAAAAAAAATATACTTTAAATTAAGCAGACATTTTTTTTCTGTAGGTATCCCTCAGCTAAGAACAGATTATATAAAAATTCTACTAAAGATGGGATGATGATGCCAGTCATACAAAAATATCTTATTTCATATTATTCTTTATGAAATATCCCATTAAAGTTAAAGTCAAAATCTTTATTCGAATTTCAACATAGAAGCGTTAAGATTATTTACAAAAATCTACTAGGAATTCGAAAAGAAAAACCTCAGATCGGAGAATAAACGGCGATAGCAACTCAGCGGGATTATATTTTGCTTACACTTAAATGAATAAAATATTGTTACTAGAAATGGGCTGGAGACGTTTGTTTTATTTCCGACGTCATATCTATTCATTACTTTTACTTATCATATAATTTGGCAGGTAAACGTTATATAACTTTATTTTAATTTATTTCGTATTAAAGTTTTCGGAAGTATGTTATTAATTGCAAAAATATCCTTTTTCTGTAGTACAAATATATTGATATCAATTGCAGTACTCCAAAGTGAATGTCATTGGTAAACTTAAAAGTGGAAGTAACTATAATGTTGATTGAAACTTGAATGTCCTTTATAAAACGCATCTTCGTTTTATAAAGGACGTTCAAGTTTATAGGTGACGCTATAATTATAATTAAATTTGAATAAAACCTGTTTATTAATTAAAGAATATGTTACGAGTTGATTTTTGCATTTACGTAGAGTAATTAAATTTATGTTAGACACCCTGTTTATTGAGAAAGGTTATAGGCTGCATAAAGGAGTGGAGCTGTAAACTGTAAGACCTATAAACGACATCCAATATGGCGAACTGTATGAAACACTTATTATAGTCCAACTTGAATGAGAGTAAAATGGTTGTGACAATTAATGCTATTAATAGAAGTTTTTATCCTATAATGCACGATTCTCGGAAACTACAAGTCCGATTTTGTCCTGTCCTGTTTAATGTAAAGAATAAATAATAAACAATTTCACACTACCACCACTATGAAAAGAATAATATAGCAAGCTGGATGAAACAGGTATGCTTACGATGCGGGGAGGGGGTTGAGATTACCTTCACACCCTGAAGAGAGCTCCGCCAGGAGCGGAGCTCAGCACGGGAGGGGCTGCTGATGCGTTATATAAACACGATCCCGCAGCGTCTCCGATCCGTGCCGAGGATGGCCATCGCAGTGGTTTTAGTGTTAGGTTAGAATTCCACATAATCCAGTTCTCCCCCCTGAAAGCCGGGTACCTTTCTGAAGGCTTACACTGCGTAAAAAAAGGTATGCTTACTAACATAAATGAAGCCGCGGGACACAATTAGCAGTGAATTATTAATATCAAAACGACTGGTATAGTTAAATAATAATCAAAGTAAATATTATTAAAAAAGTTCCACGCAATAAATGCGGGAGCTATAAAAAATAAATTGAAAAACTCAAATCAAAAGAAAGTTGTAGTGGAAAGCGCAATCCGGTTTATAAGTGGGAAAGTGAACCTAAGAGTAGAACGGACGAGTGAGAAATAGTACAATACCCGCCAGTTTAAATCTAATTTAACCAGTAAATTGGATAATGGACCATCTGTACTACTGTTGGTTTAAAATCACTGAGATATTTGTAGGAAATTTGGAAACAAGTTCAGTTTTATCGTTAATTTGTAGTAGACACTCATTGAATATTTATTTATACATTTTTGAACTATTTCGTTGCATGATAAATTTCTATACTGATATAGAGACGTAAAATTTATTAAAAATCTTATTTATATGATAAAACTATAAAATTGGAAACATAAAATGTTAAACTTCATTTAAAAATATATATTAATTCTGTATCCCATCTCATTATATATATATATATATATATATATAAGATCCTCCAGACCGATTTCGGCCACGGCGGCCAATCTCAAGAGAGATTAGCCAACTGCGCAGGGGATATTATAGTGCACAAATGTGTGCGCAAACACAGGTGCACTCTCTTTTCCTTAGCTCTCATAATCCGATGGGACGGCAATCCGACACGACCGGAAAGAGTTCAGGCGCAGGACCAACGGCTTAACGTGCTTGCCGAGGCACGGGAGTGTACACACTTCCACCTTCCGGGCTGCTTCTGACAATTTTCTGACAGAAAAACCCTATAACTATTTATTATCCCGACCTGGGAATTGAACCCAGGACCACCGGGTCTGCGGCCTTATATCTGGCCACGAGCCTGTCATATATATTGTGACGTCGTACTAAATGACAATATTTTTATCATATATAAAAAAATATACATGCTTTTCAAGTTTGCCAATATAGCTCATAACTGAAAAAAACTCCAATTTATACAAAAAAAAACTATTTCTTACAGCTAATTAGAATTAGTATAAGAAAAATAATTATTAAAACAAAATAACTAACAAGCATCTGAATATCAATCATTTAAAAATCAATGATTAAATTGATACAATTTTCTTATTAAATTTAAAATTTCGATGAAATGCTCTGGAATCATGTATTTAACATGAGAAAACGATTCCTCCGGGGACAGATTTCGCTCAATTGCAACTAAATTGTTCCTCAGTGGAGTCGAGGCGTATTTTAACGCTTCGCTAGTTGCATAAAAATATGAAACGCAAACATAAATAAAACATTTTAATGCAGAAGGAACGTTTGGCGCAACAGTTAACCTACAAGCTTTTTGCAAGCTTAAAGTATTCGATCCTGGCTTGTGAACACTTTTGATATTTGTTGACGTTTATGTTGCCGTGTAAGATTTTTTTTTTTTATCTGACAGAGTTCTTGTCCTTCTCGATTACTTTCTGCGTATCTAAATACTAGTCCAGTACTTTTTTTTATTCAATTGATCTATCTGTACTTACAAATAGAAGACATTTTTTGTAATGTCTAACTGAAAAACAACTACAAAAATACACATAAAACAAACTACCCGAAACACCAAGATTCGGCGAAGATTTTAGTATTTGGGTAATTATTATGGTGTTGGTATATATAGTTGGTGAGTAGTAAAACTCTGTTGCCGCGACCAGCGTGAATTTCTTGCTCTTGTACTATAAATTTGTGTCATACACCAAAATATATATTTCTATATATGGAGTATATTTGTGCTTACACCTGGTACTAATAGGCAAAAGATAAGAATATCTTTTTACCAGTTCAGTTATATATTACAATATATATAACATACTATAAAGTTTTGTAGGGAAATTTAAAATCATGTATAAAATTCCATAAAAAATTACTTTAATATTTATATATAAATAATAAAAAAAGAAATATTATTTGATGTCTAGAGTTTTTTATTATTTGAAATAATATACGATTAATTTGATAAAAAAAGAGTATTAATAGTTAAGGGATTTCATATTTTATATACTTTATTCTATTACAAATAATTACCGACGATTTTATTATGATGAATTAAAATCCACCAAACATCATAATTACTTAATTTTATAATTGACTACATTGTCTGTATAGCGTAAGATATTATAGCATATTCAGTTATCTCACTAAACATGTTAAAAAACTGAAGTAAATTACTTTAAATTAACGTTCTACAACGAAGTTCCGATCTAATCTGCTTCTTCAAACTTTGAAAATAAATAGCAACAAAGTCAACTTAATGGTACCGGAGCCCTTTATCTAGAACGACGTCAAAGTTTTCTTGCAATATAACATTGATACACGGCTAATTTAGAGGGACTATGAACTGTGTGTGTGTGTGTGTGTGTGTGAGTGTATGTACGTGTGGTGGGTTCGATTTCATTTCATCAACAAATATTTAAGGAAGATTTAATGAATGAAATAAAGCTTATTGAAATTGAATGATTGAAAGATAAAATATGGTATGATTCTTGATCCAGTTTCAACGAAAATCCATTCAAACCGTTCAAATCGCTTTCGACTTAGCAGGTGATCGACTAATGTCGAATCACGTGAAACCGCTTCATGTATTTTTATTTCATGACCTTAACATTAATTAATTGTAAAAAGCCAGCATTATAAGCAGAGTTATGATATTGTTGCCAGTTAATAGGACACGTGTATCCTTAACAAGGTCACGGGTTTAATTCTGAGCTAGCGACTAAAGATTTTATTTTATAATTATTAAATTCATAAATATTCAGAAAGTGTGAATGAGAATACTAAAATAATATGCACGATATTCGATAACTTACGATAGAGCAGCGCGGTGGATTAAACTCTTAATCCGACAACAATATGGCTTATGGGTTGTTTCTGAATATAAACTTCAGTCTAGTTTATAGGCGATCGTTTTTGTTTGTTAGTTTATTAAAGTTGCATAGGTAAAATTTTGATAATCATATTTGGAAAAAATACTTGATATTTCTACTAAAATACAACGTACTTATTAATAGCAAACGCAAACCTAGATTATTAATATTATGTACACACTACACGTGCTTATATAATGTTGTAATAAATTAAAACTTTTGTATCGGATAAATTACATTTTATTTATATTAATTATTATTTAATTTATTTTTGTTATTATATGCGTGACATACATCCAATCACGTAGCAAAGTTACAAGTGCATTGAAATAGGAGTGAAAATTATTTCGGTGGTTTGGCGCCTGGCAAGTGTTCAATCGGCGACCGGCGTACAGTCGGGGTCTTCGATCGCCACTCGCGACACACTTACCACCCAAAAATACTTTATGCTTGTGAAATGATGCTGGAATTTTCTGAACTAGCTTTATTAGTCTATACGAATATCAGCGATTATATTAACGTATGCGCGTTTCAGTATTCTATAACAATTAATGATAAAAGGAAAGTAACAGGAAAATACCTCTCTTTTGGAGGAGCTTAGCTTTAATTTCACCATGCTATCCCATTTTAGGTCAGTGGATACACATTTTCCAGAATGGCATGTAACACAGACACTTTCCTGCACGACATTTTAGCTGAGCTAGAGATGAATTATAAATAAAAATTACATGAAAATTCAGTGGTGTTTGCCCGGACTTGACACCGCGATTTTTATTTAACATTCACTCATTCTAATCACAGGACCGACCGTGTCGAATCAAAATTTATGATACCTCATTCAACTAATTTTATCCGGAGAATGGTAAAAGTATGGATATTATAAATCGCATCCGTATATTTCGTGCACAATATTACTAGTACCATATTTTTTTAAAGATTTTGTAATTTATTTAATAACTTAAATGTTTAAAATAATGTATTTGTTTTAGTCTACTTATAATTAGAAAAATTAGGCACTATATTTAATATTTATAATACCAATAGTCAATTTGTTTTAAATAAGCATTCATTTATTGCGAAGTCGGATGCAGGAACAGAGTTGGATGTATTACGTCTCCTACAAATTTAAAGGTTATAGTGCAACTCTTTGTTCGTTGTGATATTTAATTTACTCTTTCCTAAATGTTTATTAATAATTGCGTTGAGCAATATCATTGGGAGAATTGTAAAAAAATAAATCAACTTAACGATATAGGACAACCAATATATTTGTATGTACAAAAGAGGAAAACTAGTCTTTATATGATACGGCAATGTTTCAAATAACATTTATTCGAACGGACCGTTACGAAACGAGAGATTGATCGTAAAATACATAGTTTCAGAATATACCGAGACCTCGTGGTTGAAAAACAATTTAAAGCTATCGAAAGCGCGCAAGCTTTTATCTTCTAGTCAGATATTTTTACATGTTTTTAAAAAAGAATATATTTATTTTTACTATAGATAAAGTTTAAATGTCGTCTGAAGCGTACACTGTGGAAAACACGAAAGTTTTTACACGTAATAATACACGTGAAAATGTTTACTTTCATATTATTTTGAACAAACTATGTAGATTATTGAATTTAATAAATTTTTAACGCGATCATTTTTTCTCTTACGATATAAGAATATATTCGTACGTTAAAATCCTTCAAATATGCTGAGAATAGTCGTTACACTTAGAGTTTATATAAATTCAGATTAACCTTCTCCTGATTCATTTGAATCATGTCGGCGGAGACTTAACTACGTTGCAGGTAATATGAAAGTGCACGTGTGGGTGCACAAACACACTACTCTCTATTACCCTTTTCCTATCCTTTGAGTGGATTGTAATCTGATAAGTTTAAAGATATTAAGCGTAGGACCATTGATATCACGTGTTTTGCAAGGAAGATTAACACTACCAACTTAAAAAAAATAAAAAACAATAACTATATTGATTCGATCTCAAATGATCTTCCAGAAACTAGACCAACGAATTACAAAGAACGTAAAAAAAGAAAATATTAATCTTTGAAACAGGAATGGAAACAAGTTTTTGCAAAAGTTATTTTCCACAAAATCAGTGTTGCAGTTGTTCACCACCTGTGGGCTGCATGCAAAGCACACATATAAATCGCGGGCTTACCGCAGTGAAGTTATATTTGAATTGCAAATGCAAATTAAGCCTTAACAGAGAACATCGAGCCCGCTTCTGGTCCCAGATCGACTGAATAATCTGTTATGTAGTTGTAACGAATATATTAACGTAACGCAGAAACGAAACATTCCATTTAAATGCTTTAGTTGTATAATTGTTTCAGTTTCTGGCTTGTTTACTCAGGGACTACTAAAACAATTGCATAATGTATTCCATCTTTGATCTTATCAAGCACATTACATACAATGAGCTATAGTCAAAATATTCCGTTCTGACGTCAGTAGATCTCTCATAAACATTGGAATGTAATTGCCGTTTTGTTTTTTTATTCATTGAGTCCTAACCAATGTTATTTCTTTTATATTCTATGTTATAGCAACAATTATAATAATTTTAATGAACCAGAACTTTTACCTAAATAAAAAAAATATCTATATGGTACAAATCGTTCAAAGTGAATCTTACTTGCTATATAAATTTAACGTATAGTACGTAAAAAAAAAAACCACAATGACCTTGAATTCACTCCAAGGACAATGCCGTGCCAAAATATTCGTCTGATGGTAACCCGACAGGTTTAGATTCGGATCTATACAATCCATCTGAAAATGTAGTACCTATGTAATAAATATTATTATGTATGTGTTTAAATATAACGCGTCGACCGGTGTAGCGGCGATTCAGCCGATTCAGCAAGTACAGTAGCATCCCGCGGCCGCCTTGCGACGTCGGAGTCGATGAAGATCGGACTAGTGGAAAAGGCACGACCAACTTTCATTTTCAACGCGAAAAAAGTACGTTAATTTCGTGATTACAAGTTACAGTTCATTGCCCTAATTATTAAATAATATAATAATTATAATTGAATTACATGAAATCGCTAACGACAGCAAAGTTAAAATAAATATTTGTGACAGTGATTTTATATTTTAAATTGTGAATTAAATTCAAAAGTGCTTATTACATCAGACGTAGAGTTAGTCAGCAGGGTACTGGTAACTATTTCTTTAAGTACGGAAACTATGTCGCAACAAATTGGAAATAAGTTACAAGTTTGTATTTCGTTCGTTCAATTCGAAGCTTTCAAAGGACTTTCCATGTAATCATTAAAGGGAATCCATAAATTAGTTCGAACAATGTTTCTGCGTACTTTTAGGTTTCTTAATAAAATTTCAACATTTTGTTATGGATTATATATCAAGAGAATTTCTGAATAATAATAAGATTATCGTTTATAGGTCTGTGCAGATAGGTCTGAGTATTTTATCTTTTGTTCAAGAGCTATTTTACGTTGACAGTTTTTGGTTATTACGTGTCTGAAAGGTTATCATTTTAATGGGCACAATTAAAAGCCATTTTTGTACATTTAAAAAAATATCGTTATTAGAATAGATTTTAAAAATATTAGTCATGATGCAGTTATTGATTTAGAATTATTTGTTTATTTTTATTATTTAATAAAATATCTTAGACATATTGTAAACTAATTTTAAAATATAAATATTTATTTTATGTATTATAGATTAGTCGTTGGCACTGACTACGAAGATTCAGTTGTGATAAGATTATAAAATTAATGACGCTTTTATTTTAATGCGCTTGCCAATAGATCAGTGCGTTACGTCAATTTAGAGATGCGTTGATTACAATCATACTAATGGATATCAAAATCTAATTCTATATATCTTTGCATTATATCTGTGGCAGAATGTTTGCGGTGTATTTGTTTGTTTAACAAAATTATACAAGGTGAATTGCTCTATAAAATATGACCCGCGTAAACATACTATGCGTATAAATAATCCAGTCTGCAGCTGTAATAGCAGCGGTTGGCGGTCATTTAAGAGCTTTTATACATTATTGGATTACGCGAGCATTTACCGAAATGACGTCGACTGAAAAACGAAGATGTAATCTCGAAATATTTCTAAATAGATACTAAAATAGTTTTTCGTTATATACAATGTGTATAATGAGTGTCTCTGTATTCGTTTTCATTACATTCAGGACGCTACTACAAAGTTTAGATTTTTTTTATTATTGTACAGGACGAGCATATGGGCCACTTAATGGTAAATGGTCACCAACGCCCATAGACAATGGCATTGTAAGAAATGTTAACCATCGCTTATATCGCCAATGCGCCACAAACCTAGGGAACTAAGATGTTATGTCCCATGTGCCTGTAATTACACTAGGTTACTCACCCTCCAAACCGGAACACAAAAATACACAGTACTGTTCTTTGCGGTAGAATATCTGATATCTGATGGTTGGATGGAGTCTTGTACAAAACCCTACATCCGGGTAAAAATTAAGTAACAGCCGTTGAATGTGCCACTGTTAGGCCCTTTCTCTATTAAAGGAAGTCTGGCTCTTAGTTCATGCTACTCGAAAGCGCGCTGATAGGTTACACATATGGCAGAAATTCTCACACGTGCAAGTTTCCACGATGTTTGCTGAAATTTGAATTATAAACATAAATTTTTAATAATTCCATTAGAAAACTAATATTGTTCGGTAAATATGATAAACGTATTCTATATGTGTGCTTGGGATATACGCTAATCTAAATGCGAGCATACATTACAACCTAAGTAGTTGTTTCCGTGAGATGCGTGCGTAATAAGAGATAAATAACAACAGTTATAATACTTATGTTTCGTACTCATGTCTTTAGTAGTTAATTATTTAAAATACATAACATCTAGATAAGTTATAACTACGATTTTTATTATTTTAATCTTTGTATATTTAATATAAGAATTAATATTTATATGATTTACATAACCAGTGATATTTTTGGCGGTCGACATTGAGAGACAACATTTGAAAGATATAATTCCATAAGTTTATTTTATGTATATCCAAGACATAAAATAAATTTATAGAATTATCCACATACGAAATTTAGTTTTTCTTACGTCACTGTATGTACGCACTTCCTATTGTAAAGGGTAAATAGGATTTTTTTGTTGAAATCTAAAAGACTTGCCAAAAAAGAAGAAAGGAAAGATAAGTAAATATTGTTATTGTAAACGTTTATTGTTTATTTGATAAACAAAAAAATCGGCTCTTACGTCATGATCACAAGTTGAGATGGTGTACCCACACACCGCACTGCTCTGCCGGAACCATATATCCGAAAATATATCTAGACAAATCCACTATAAAATATTACATATTTTTTAGAAATTTAATAGAATATGAAAAGGGCAGAGGTGATTAAAAATCAGTAAAAAATTCGAGAGCCATGAGAATCGTCTGTAAAGCACACTCAACGATTTCGCGATCGAGTTGTGCAAAATATATAGGTAGCTTAAATTGGATTAATTTGAGTTAAAATATATTGCGCGGTACATTGTTATCGCCATTTTGGGCATAAAAGTTATTAATTTTAATAATATTTGGATATCATACTTACATTTGCAATTATTCATAGTTGTGAATTATATTTATAACACAATTGAATTTATTTTACTCCAACGCAAGAATATATTTAAAAAATCCAGGCAATTATCCTGTATGTGTTATTATCATATAATTAGCTTTGGTTTTATTGCTGGTATAAGGTTTCAGGTGATATTTGGCATTCAAAGGGGCTTCGTTTACAGACAATAATAAAATTAATGTTTAACTTTTATGAAAACAGGACATTGTTCGGATGTGAAGTCGAACAAGACACGGTCTAAAGAAACAATCTTTGTTTCCATATAAGACTATAACAAAAAAAAAATATACAAGAAATACCCTTTCTACTGGAATACATTCAACTGAAAAATAACAATGAAGAATGAACAATTATGAAAAACATAATTAAAACAATTGACAAAGCTGCAAAACCAGAACTTTAATTTGTTTTTTTTTTAACTTTTCGTTCGAGGAGAAATTCTCAGCCCGTTTTAAAGTTCATTTCACGCTGAAAGTAACACAATATAATAGTAACAGCCTGTGAATGTCCCACTGCTGTGCTAAGGCCTCTTCTCCTCTTTTGAGAAGAAGGTTTGGAGCTTATTCCACCACGCTGCTCCAATCCGGGTTGGTGGAATACACATGACACAGAATTTCAGTGAAATTTGACACATGCAGGTTTCCTCACGATGTTTTCCTTCACCGTATAATATATTGTTTTAATAATTAAATTAATCTTTCATCTTAAATCTTAATAGTCTCAGTTTTGTCAACTTTTCCAACGTTGCAGTATGATTACATTAACTTTAATATTTACAACTTCATTTAAATCAAAATATTTTTAGATTACCCCTAATATGTAAGTACAAATTAAAATGATTTTTTCAGTATATAAAAATCTAAATAAATATATAAAGTTTATATATTTACAGTATATAAGCTTCCTCGACTGCCTCGTTGGTCTAGTGGCTTGATATAAGGCCGTAGACCCGGTGGTCCTGGGTTCAATTCCCAGGTCGGGCCAATAAATAGTTATTGGGTTTTTCTGTCAGAAAATTCTCAGTAGCACCCCGGAGTCTGGAAGGTGGAAGTGTGTACACTCCCGTGCCTCGGAAAGCACGTTAAGCCGTTGGTCCTGCGCCTGAACTCTTTCCGGTCGTGTCGGATTACCGTCCCATCGGATTATGAGAGCTAAGGAAAAGAGAGTGCACCTGTGTTTGCGCACACACTTGTGCACTATAATATCTCCTGCGCAGTTGGCTAATCTCTCTTGAGATTGACCGCCGTGGCCGAAATCGGTCCTTATTATTATTATTTTATAAACTTCACCTTGCTATAAACTAAATATAAAAAGGGTTTCTGGAATACACTGAGATTTAAATAAATTATAATCGTTAAAATTTTCATTATAAAATGAACTTTTTAAGTATACTGTTTGCGTTACGTATTTAAGTGGATACGATATGAAAAATTGTAAAGTAAGCAACAAAGTGCTAGCTTACACTTCAGTTCTTCAATTTCTAAAACAAATTTCCCAAAAGTAACAAGAAAAAATATGTATCTTTCGTTTCGAAATTTTCAAATAAATAAACGTATGACAATAATGTAATTTTTTTTTTGTGATATTATATAAAGGTTTTAATTTAGTAAACTTTATTTATTATAAATTAATAATCTAAAAAGTAAATACATTAAAACCTTAAATAAATAGGTTTAGTTTATTTTTAATGTTTTTTCGTTTTTTTTTAGTTTTTAATATATATTATGGGCCAACATTCAGTAATTTATGTGTTAGATGGGAAATGGTTGCACATAAATAACCTTAAAATGTTAATTTTTGACATGTATTAAGAAATAATCGTTCTTACTCGACTTATATATTTTATTATAGTATTTTAACAACGTATTACAAAATAGATGAATAATCAGATACACTGATAACACACTGGTTTTTATTGCTGCAATCATTGATTTGACAATCGCAGAAAACACAGCATTCTTTACCTTAAAACTCCCCGAAACAAACCTTTATTCGAGTCAGGTAATTTGATTTATGTATTTTGAAACTCATATGTGTAAAAGCATGAATCAAAGAGTCACCATGAATTTAAGAGTTCAATAGATATTAATTCCGAAGAAAATATCCGTCTTGTTTGACTTTGTAATGCTCGCGAGAAAGACAACGCCCACGATATATCTATCAAAAATTAAATTAATCTGGCGAGGGAATCTTTTAGGTCGCATGGGCGTTGACTGTGTAAAAATAAACCTGTATCCGCTGTAGTGAGCAGGCAAAAACGATCCGCGACATTTACATCGGGTGCACTTTCTATTTATGAAGCCACAGGCGGCCACTTCGTCAATCTAACTCGCTCCAGTTATGAGTACTGTGGCCACGCAGTCATAATATATAGTCATACAAACAATAATATGGTAACGCATTTTCAGGCACTTAAATATACAAAGTAACTTATGTTAACTAACAGTTTATTAACTTTATTATTTGATCGTATGCAAAAACAATGGAATACATTTGTAAATTGCAACCGTATTAGAAGATTTATCTTTCCAAAGAAAACTATATCAAAAATTAATTACCTACATACAGAATTACATACAACATATATAAAAGTAATATCATTATGTGTTCAAAAAAATCTTTGATATATTTGTCTACTAAACAATCTACGTATTTGAAATACGGTCAGTATTTCACATTATAACATTTATAAAACATAAATAATACATTAAAATAATATGTCTGTTCTAAGCGTAATAATTACTTACTTTAAATAGACAAGTATTTCTCATTTCTTAAATATAGGAATATTAATAATAAAATAACCTTTGTAATTTTTATAATCAAAGTTGAGATTACTTGGTATCATTATTGAAGCTAAAAATAATCAAGGATTACCTTAATAATATAACCACAAAAAAATCTTGAATATCTATTTCTGACGCCCGTTTTGTTAGTAGTAATATTAATATAAATTATCAAGTCAAAATAAATGAAATGAGTTCAAACTCAAAGAGTGGTCACAAGCTCAAGTTGTGACCACTCTTCAAACCGGAACAGAACTGTACTAAGTACTAATAATAATAATAATTTTTTATTGAAATACTTTTTGTACATCCATTCATAGGTACCCTGGCACCCTAAACTAGGAAAACCCATGTCTTAGGGCCCAGTGCCATCCCATACAGTGATTACAGCTTACAATAAATTTCGATGTTGACTTTACAAAAAAAGGGAAGTTAAAAAATAAATAAATATCTTATAAAATTAGTAATAGAATAAAAATCAAAGTGGAAAAAAAAACAAACTGAAACATTATAATAATAGTAATTTGCTTAATAACATAAAATACATGCGGTGTAGGTGGTTGTGGCTGTGGTGGTGGTGAGTGAGTATGTGTGTGTGTGTGTGTGTGTGTGTTTGTGTGTATTTTATGATAGTTATTGTACGGACTTTGGTATTTTGACTTGTGTTGTGTTTATTTTTTAACTAGTGAAGAAGACTTTCCGTTTTTTCGTAATTTAATTCTTTTAGATTATTTATAACGGCTTTTTTCAAAAGATACTTATTTAATCTGGTAATATTTATTTTATTTTGCTGCTTAAGCGTTTATATAACAGTGGCCCAAGATACATATATTGCCTATGGGCATATTTAGTTTTAGTACTTGGAATAGCTATAATTGGGCGTCTTCGTTGTACTGGGTGTGCCGACAACTTGTAAGATTTATGGTAGCGAACAATAGTATTTTGTTTAGAATATGTGACACAAAGCCCTATTACAATGTACTTTACGTTTACTAGTGGCCAAGAGGATATTCACCTTCCGTCTTCCGTCTCCATCAACAGATCTGCTCGATATTACCAAATAATTTTATTATTAAAGGATTAACATATAACTATGTAAAGTGTTAAATCGATATGACATTTAGAAGTAGTTTATAATCAACTTCATTATAAAGATGATTCACTTACACGCTGACTTTGTTGCATACAAGTCAAGGTAAGCTAATAAATCTTGTTAAGCTGTTGTATCGACTTTAATGAAAACTTAATTAAGCGTTCATTATGCTATTATGCGTCGGATTTATCCTCAAGATATGTGAGAAATAAACACCCACGGAAATTGTTAGCATCCGTACATATTATACATATAAAATTTAAAATATATTATTTTAAAATTTGAACATACATAAACGGTATAATTACAAAATTTTCATGGTATGTTAACGAGAAACCTAAGTTGATTTTGCAATTAAGGTATTTTTTAAAGATATTATTTCTATTATCTTTTTTTGTAATCACGGGCCCCACCCTCCTTACCGAATGGGAACGAAGACCCAGCGGGAATACATCGTACCGAACGCCTAACGCAATTTTCTTTACGCGTTTCTTTAAACATCTTTTAATCTGTCGGATCAGTTCATTGGATTGAATTTATAAAGTTCAAATGTCAACTTTAATAAAATAATAACACTGCAATCTATTTTGTGAAACTTGCTGATACTATATTTCTTTATTATAATTATTATATTTATATACTCGTCTGTCTAGTGGCTAGATAAAAGGACGCAGACCCTGATATCCGGGGCATTCCCAGATTTGACCAGTAAAAGTGATTGGGTGTTTCTTTTATTTAAAGCATAAATTCGCCTATATAAATATATTATACGAAATGAGTGCTTACAGAATAAAACCGCTCACACGTATAGTAAGTTGCAGGCGAGTTTGTATATATTTTTATAAATATGTATATATTTACTTAACTTTGCCATTATGTTTTATATTGACTGCGGTTAGCCTTCATGAATGTCTGTTTAGCTTTAAAGGTGGCTGGTGATGCCTAAGGCATTCCGCCTTTTGTTCCGACTGTGTTGTTCGATAATATATTTTAAATATAATGATAGGTTCTTTATAAATATTCTTTGTCTTTATTAGTAACGAGCTTCTCATATCATATTACTATTTTTTTGTTCGTTTTATTATGATTGGATGTATTCTCGTTGCCATGGTTACACTGATAATTTACTAACCAAATGTTACTCATAAATTGAAAGGACAGGTGAGTCAATGTAACAGTCGCAAAATAACGTCTACGTTTCCACAGTTGGCGGCGCATTGACGCTATGAGTAGTGGTAGGTGTTACAGTGCTAGTATATAGTTTTCGATGATTTCTAACCGTCGAGTGACTCATTTGATTACCTAAATAAAAAAATACAGTATCATATGTAATAATAATGTTTTAAGCCTCATATTTGTAGATATATAGCGTTTATTCATTACTAGTAAAATTTATTTTATTTATGATATATAATATACATACAGTATTATATAAAATTTATCTTTAAGACTCGTCTACGTGAACACATATTGTCAGGTTCCTAAGCCCCTTGTTCTCATGACATCTATGATGCACTATTATTTATATGTTTTTACTATGGTGATCATAGATTGATATTTATTTTGTAGACACTGTGCGTATGTATGTATATGTTTATTTATTCTATAGTTTTATATATAAGTACGATTTCTGGTTGACCTAAAGGTTGACTATCAGACATTGCCTCCAGGCATTAAGTCCGCCTTTTGTCCCATGTATTCTGTGGTGATCAGTAAAGTTTATAAATAAAATAAATAAATATTATGCTTTTAACTTTTGACTACATATTGATTTCCCCTCTTAAGATCTAATTTCAAATGACACAGTTCAAATTGATTTAAAAATACTGTTAGATAAGACTGTTTGATTCTGAACGTAATTTGAATTATAAAACATGTTTCCCACTGGTGGTTCGCTATGTATTTATATAATAATAAACTTTATTACCGTATTCTTCAATTATACACTGATATATATCAACGTACCAACTCTTTATTAGTAGTATTTTATTTATAAACTTTGTCGATTATCTTCGAAATACGAACGTCAATCAAATAGTTTTTTCGTTCGATCAATCTTTTAACGCAACTGACAAACATTTTATTTTACATGATGGATAATTGACCTCGTAAAAAACAGGAACTAGATATTTCAGTCCAAATTTTCCGATATTCATAAATCTGTACATATATTTTGTTCGTTTTTAATAATTAAAGTTTTTTATTTATCTTAACTATATTAATAACATAAATGCGTATGTTTGTTATTCTTTCATAACTCAACTAATCATCTTGTAATCTATACATGTACATAAAATCAAGTGTCTGTCTCTTTTACTGCCTCTTTTAAAGTTTATATGGCTTTCTGTGATTTACCAAAACAATAAGTTTTTTAATTGTTGTCTCTTTGTTTGTCCAGGCTTATCTTGGAAACAGCTAACAATTACAAATATAAATATCAGAATTATTATAAGAATTATTTTAAGGTTTCGTTTAGTATTTGTTTCATTAAAATCGGTTGAGTTTATCAAGTTATTCAAAAAATATTTATTTTATTGTTATCTATACATATATACATATATAATAATGACTTATTCTGACTGATTCATCAACGCAGAGCCCAAACCACAGGGGTAAGAAACTTGAAATTTTGTTAGTTGATAGATTTTATGAAGTAAGTGGGTACTTACAAAGAAAGGATTTTTGAAAATTCCATCCCTAAAGGAGTAAAATTTCATATACAAGCTTCTGGTTAGAAATAAATAAAAATTGAATATACGTTGTCAGATTTATAGAAAAGGATATATGGTACCTAACACATTACAAACAAATGCAGGCGAAGGCACAGGCGGAATATAGTATTGTAATAATACTCTTATCGATCTTAAGGAAAAACGTAAATATATCTATATATATTGAACCATACTAATTTGAAATAAGATAAAACCGAATTTGTGCTCTTATTTTTCGGACCGTATTTGAAGCGCTTACCGGTAATCTATTACATTATTGATCGAAGTGAAAACTACAAATTACTATAATAAGTCAAGTTCAATCTCTAAAAATGTATGTAAAAATTATTGAATAGTCAAAAATGGTGTCATCATAAATGGGTTAAAATATTTTCTTTATACTAGAAACGTTTAAGTATTATATTATACAGTAAATTTAATTTAAAATAATTTTACAAACATTAAAAGAGTAATAACTTTTATTTAAGAAACGCATTGGAACTTGAGTATTTTGTTTGAAAGTAGATCGCTATAGAGGCTCGTAACAGATTATAAATTATTTGTTATTAATATATCTGCTAGGTTTAAAACAAAAATAATTATATTCCAAAGGCATATTGAATTTCATATTACAAAGCAAAGGTATTATATAGGTAGGTCTATTGCAAGTACCAGTCTTCACATTAATTAGCTGTTATGTAAATGTTACATTTTACTTTGTAAACTTTTTGTGAAGAAAATAAATAAATATATTATTATTATTATTATTAAAAACCACAGTCAAATTTATAATATTTTTATAAACCGTAGAAATCGTTCGATCTGCACCTGACCTATCTACGGTCGTGTCGTCGTTATTGTCGTCCTGTCGGATTATGAGAGCAAAGGAATAGAGAACTGACCCGTGTTTGCGTACAAACATTTCCGCTATATCTCCGACGCAGTTGATTTGTTAAGCTTAACGCCGAAATCGATCAATAGGAAATCGTCATTATATCAACGTATTGATATTATATATATTGCCGTACGAATTCAGTTTGTTAAGCCCTCGCACATAAGTAATTGTTTTCAATACAGAGAAAAAAAACATTAAAAGAATTAAATAGTGAAATTCCTTTTAGACTCAACGTTATTGTAGAGTATTTACAATACGAAAATGATACTGCAGTTATATTACAAAATTTAATAAAATACTTTCGCATATAATGCAACGGACAGTAGATATCAACTACCTAGTTACAATAGGTAAAATATTATAAAGAACACAATAGTCACAACTATTTATTTTTCCTCAGAAAATAGTGTGACAGCTGATCCAAATATTTACGACTTTTTGAATGACGTCACTGGCGCTATTTTTGAGTATTTAAAATTGTTGTCATTATGAAACGTAAGGATTCCTTTCTATGTTATATGTATTTATTGGTTATGCAAAAGCAGTACTTTGTATTGTTGTGTTCCGGTTTGAAGGGTGAGTGAGCCAGTGTAATTACATTCACAAGGCACATAACATCTTCGTTCCCAAGGTTGGTGGTGCATTGGCGATGTAAGTGATGGTTAACATTTCTTACAATGCCATTGTTTATGGGCGTTGATGACCACCTATCATCAGGTGGCCCATATGCTCGTCCGCCTTCCTAAACAATTAAAAAAGCAGTGCTAGTAAAATTGGTGCGGTGTTCTAGTATTAAGGTCCACTATCTTAAATTAGTTTTTTTAATTCAACAAAAAATTGATAAATTCAAATTATAACCGAGAATATTTACAAAAGTTCACACATATACTAAATTGCGTTAGAATTGAAAGCTTTTCTTGAGCTCTATTTTCAAACTAAAATGAAGAGCAATTATAATAGTTTCCTGTTTTTGCAGAATTGAAAAATAATGGCCGCGGGCGACGTCACTCGCCGCGCCTCTATCACCGCGCCCTCCATGCACCGACGGCCATCGGCGCGAAGAGGATCGCTTATCAAGAACTCCCAATCTCCTGCAGCGTCACAAGTATCACAATTCAATATATTTTTTAAGCTCAACTTTTGAATACCATTATTTCTTATGGGGCACATGTCCGAGTAATTAGTCAGTACCTCTAGACTTTAGCATGTATAAGAATATTTTAAAGGCGATAAATTTGAGGACTCATGCAACACAAACATCAAAAATCTTTAAGTATCGACCATCATCCACTTTCTGTTTTGTAAAAATAAGTCTACAAAACAAACAGCGAATGATCATTTTCCCTTTTCTTATAAATAAAGTTTAAAAAAAAAATCAAGATTCATATCTCATATTCACATATTGTTATTTATAATTAAAACAGATGTAATACCCATCGAAAGAAACTACTAAATCAAAATAGATAAATCCTGAATCAAAAGATGTTTTAGAGGAATATTTAGTATGTAATATTATTATATTGTGGATGCGATTCTCAATTTCACCCATTTTTAATTTAGACTATTGACGTGTCAAGCATAAATTGCATGTTCTTGTGGTAATTTGTCGTGAGGGTGACAAAAATTTAATGGCCTCGGAAAATGTGTCTGCCGTTGCTACGTAGACACGTTCGAAATATGATAATATGGATTCTGGTCCAATTATTAAATATTCCATCGCTAGCCTCCTTTCCCTTTGGGGAGAAGGTCATACATGGGGCATATTTTCATTCCACACATGCAGGTTCCTCACAATGTTTTCTTTAATTGCTGAGCCCGAGACGAATTCTATTCTATGGTGTTTGTCAGGGTTTGAACTTGCAATTTTCAGTTAGTATTGACGTTACTAACCACTGGGCCATATCAGTTCCAAAAAAAATTAATTCATTTAAATTGAACCTTAGTCATTCAAAAAGAATACACATATATATAACCAGACGATTTTTATTTAAATCATTTTCGTTACGTAAAAGTGATAAAAAATATTTTTGGTATGTACTATTAAAAGGTGACATTTAAACATAATATGCCAAAATAGATTTCATTATTAAAATAAATACAAAGGCATAAAATGTGTTTCATATAAATGCTTATCAAAGCATTCAAAAAGGAACGAAAAAATATAGTCAAATGTGATATTTTCACATAGTACGAGTTTCCAAGAAGTTGTTATGAATAGAAAAAGAATAATTGAATGCTTACAATAGCAAAGCGCGCTATGCAACAGGGAAGATGATCTAAATTGCCATTTCTTGTTTCCTTCGTCGCTTCATCAGCATTCTTTATCTATTTATGCAAACTCTGACGTAACACGTTGAGCGAACAGCTAACTAACTCATCGTATATTTTCATTCGATACTAAGAATACTTACTTTTGGCTAGTATATTTGTGGAACTTAAAAACATCTGGTTATATTTATTTTGATTTCTACAGTAATGGTTTGCGCCGTTAAGTTTCCGTGTAAATATTGATTGGCCGTTAAAGCTTTTACGATTGATTTTAATTCATTTTTTTTATTTATGTATATATTGGTTGTCCACATTATATATCGCTGATCAGAAAGTTAAAATATAAATTGTTTTTCAATCGTGGTTACCGGTTTGTTAAGCTTAACAAACTGTCATTCACCACGTTGACCATATACTGTTTTGTTATTGACCATAAAAGCACGATTTTATTTATTTGGAACTCGTTCAATCTTTTGACGAATTGTAACAAAAGATCTTTTATTTTTTGTCCAAACGAATATACTCGCATGTTTATTTTTAGAAATAATCACAAAGGTACATTTCATTATAAATAAATATTTTATTTTTATTATAATGAACTCAAGTCGAATGTGAGTAGTGTAGAATAAGCCCCGAACAGTCAGTTCACTATACGTAATATCAAATTGAAACGTTCCTGTTCGATCGATCACGTATTGAATTGCTCGTGGTTATATGAATTTATATCTATATCCTGTTTTTTTAGGAGGTGCCATGGGATATCATCGATCGTTGTGCCTTGCCGATAGTGCTATGTCACGCGCTGGCCGTCGTACTCTCCGCTTTGCTGAACGCGCTGCATGTGAGCCAGATCTCCGTGTTCACGTTGTTCCTGTGGTTCGCTATCTCCGTTACCGGCTCGCTCTGGTTCTACCACAACCTTCAGGTATTTACCTTGTTTCTTTTTGTCAAAATATTTACTACTCAATATAAAAAACATACGTGAATAACAGATTCTTCTTGCATACTCATCGAATGAAAACTGAGGCATAAGGTGCCTGAATGGACAAATTTCTTAATGATGGTAACTATCATTAGCGATACGTTTGGCACAATTCCCATGTTAATTCACGTGATAGCCCCGGCCAGCAAAAACATCAAAGCAATAACTGGCCATGCCTAGGATGAATCACTTTACCCATAATCTCGAATGAATCATTGAAAATTTCAATAAAGGGTTCATAAGTAGTGATTGTTTCACAAATTGTGTTTAGCGAAAAGTACTTTTAATTGATTTTATAGGTCAAATTAAACATGCTAGTGATCACACAGTGGTCGAAATTCGCCCATAATTTATTTAAATTTTAAGTTTGAATGGTCGAAATCTCTATAAAATCACAGACTTCGCCATGGCGTTTTTTCTTTTTTTTTTGAATAGGTAGGCAAATGATCCTCCTCGTGGTAAGTGGTCACCAACGCCCATATATATTGGCATTGTAAGAAATGTTAACTATAGCTTACATCGCCAATGCGCCGCCAACCTTGGGAACTAAGATGTTATATCTTTGTGCCTGTAATTACACACTGGCTCACTCACCCTTCAGACTGGAACACAACAATAAGAAGAAACAGGAGTAGGAACAGCTATAGCTGCAGGCAATCATGTCTTAGTTTTAGGAGCTAAAATAACTAATGTATTAATCTTTTTTATATAATAATTATTTCTTATATAATTTTAATAAAATATCATCTTCCATAATTAACTATTCAAGAAATTAATATTCAAATGAATCATTCGATTTGATAAAGCAGTTCATATTCCAGCATTATAAGATCTACTAACAATCTGATAATAAATAATTTAACAATAAGAAACCGAACCTAAGCCTCAATCTAAAAACCTAACGTTGGGCGCGCTAAATTTTAATCAAGTCAACCGCTATATGAACGGTATTTATGTATTTACTCAAGTTACGCTTCGCCCAACGATTTTATTTTTTTGTCTGATCAATGCCCTAGATTCATGAGGACATTGGTGTGACGACTGGTACCGAATTATTTTTTAGCTTTTTGTACATTATCTACATCATTATTATCTTTATACACAATAAAACCGTTTAACTTAAAAAAAATTACTTAATTTTTTTATTTTCAAGTTTTTAGTTTTTAATTTTGTTACTGTTCCACTTGCCCTTTCATTTGATACCCATTACCCATATCGAATCAAATATGAAATTTGAAATATTGAAACAAATATGAAATCTGGTATTTTGTGCCACCGGCCATCTTAGATTTGAAATTTGCGATAGCGTAAAGTATTCTACTAGTCAAGCCCTTTCTTACTCCCCCTTCATCACTTGATACTCATTAGATGATGACGATGGTGACGACGCCTCAGTGCTTTTTGCTTGAATATGTATCCGCCATTTTTAACCTTTTTCAACTTTTAACACGAATTTACGACTTTTACTTTTACAAATTAGTTTTATGAAGTTAAATACTACGTTAATGTTCACAGCAAAGCCATGTATTATTGTTATAATTGTATTTTTAGGCTTTGTTGATACACCTATATACTATTCACGTATTAATTGTCACCGAGTTAACTAACTTTGCTCACACGCAGCCTCGAGGCGGACTGTTATGAAATATATAAGATGAGATCATAAAAATACACACGATACGTATGCAATATTAGTTTTATGCAAAAACTACACAAGAAAGCACTGGAAACACGAAATTGTTAACATAATTTTTGATTTTGACAACTGCGTTTAACAGTGCGCGGGCGGTTACTACACATAAACTTTAAATAAATAGTTAAAGAGATGGCAAAATAAATATTTTATAACGCACAAAGATCTATGAGACAAATTATAGGATAAATCATAAGGAAAATAATTACGGTATATTACAATCTACATGTAATATTCATGTAATTTTCTCAGTTTGACCACAGACTATATAACAAAAGGATGGATGCGTAGACAGAGAAAGCTATCCCCGTCTCTGTCTACAGATGGATGTGTATAAATATGCGTAATTGCGTAATTGCATATTTGTGTGTTAAATGATGGTAGTGTGTGTAATGTTATATTTTATTAATTTAAGATATTTCTAATACATATTATACAAAAATATTACTTTCTGCACTCCTCCGCCTCCAACTAAACTTTAACTGTGCAAAATTTCATTCCTCTCCGTCCACGCAATTGTCGTAAAAAGGGATACAAAGATTTTGCTTTACGTATTTATATAAGAGTTGAATTATGTAGCATTTGCAGAAAACTATACTTAATAAATAAAATTCTAATCTAATTCTACTTCGGTACTAAAAACAATAAAAACAAAAGTAATAGAAAGTATATTTCGAACGACAAACAAACATTATTTAACAGAGAAACACTTATTCTTGGCCATCCCCTCTGGAGCGTATAAAAAAGTGCCCCCGATTCGCCCACAAACGCAATCGCATCCACCTACATAGGGTTTCATTTTAAGTAAAAGAGATTTTGCTTGATATAAAATCAATTCATTTCTCTATTAGACTTTGGAAGAAAATATAAATAAAATTCATAATTATGTCAAAAGTTTAATCTAACTTGGAATATTTCAAAAAGTCAATTATTTTCGTATGAGTTGTTGAAAGTAATAAATTTACCCAATAAGTCTAAAATTAGATGCCTTTAAACACAGGTAACTAACTGATAACATCAAAAGTATATATTTTATGATTTTTACATTGTATGATTTTTTATTGCCTTAGAATATAATAATAAAATAATGTATTTATTTATTTATTTTATTTTAATGGAAACAAACAGTACATAATAAATTTTATGAATATCAAATATTGGAAAATCATTACCAAAATAGTTTCCAATGATTAATAACTAACACATAACAGGCGTAGATGCATAGTAATTATATTATTATTATAGCATATATTAGTAACAATAAATAAAAAATACTGACGAAATGAAATAAAACCTCAAAGTAATCCACTATATTTAAATATTATCGAGTTTTTTTTTTTATAAAAAAGAGCGCTTAGACCCACTAGTAGTTAAAAATTCAATTTTTCATTAATCAATTCACAACGGAATTTCGTTTTTAACGCTTAACGAGTTTTAATAATGTTTAGCAATATACTGCTATAACGGGCCACTATCTTTAGACTTCCTGAGATTTTCTTTATTAAATACTTTAAATAATTAATTTTAATTTAAACTTTACTTCAAGGAATGGGCTGTTTCAATGAGCGGATTCATTGTTCGGCAAGAGAATCAAATTTGCGATTTAAAACTAAAATTAGGTAGTTCACTATATTACATATATTAAATATTTACATAACTCATCTACAAGTATTATAAAGTGTTAGCAATAAGTAAAATGAGATAAGAGTAGAAAATAATATGTTCGAAACATGAAAATTTATTTATGCATTCCGTGAAGTTTTCAATAATGATAATGGTCAAATTTTAATCTCTTAGTGAACGCTGGTTGTATTGAATTGGACAAATATTAGTAAGATGATACTACACGATTCATCTATAACTATATATATAGGTGTAACAAAATTCGTGTCCGACTCGTGAAGTGGTAATTAGGTATCGTGTGTCGGTTCTATTTATGTAATAATTTATAAAAAACTAAGCAAAAAAATTACTTAAAAAAATATATTAATTGTGTTTAACGACACTGTTCGTGGTAAAAACGTGGACTACTGAGGCCATGACCTCGTGTCTTAGTAATTTAAAAAAAAAACCGGTAATGATAATTAAAAAAAAAAAATTTTTGGATCACTTCTTCAGTTCAGGTCAGGTTCAGGAAGTTACATATGAAATTGATGTTTTGTACGAGAGGAATATAAAGTCAATTTTTTTTTTGTAAAATATTTTTAATTAATCAAAGTATACACCGTTGTTATCTATGCACTTTTGCCATCTCATAGGTAGTTCATTGATCCCTTTACTAAAAGAACCATGGGGGCGAGGATCAATAAACTCTTTGAAGGCGGTTTGGAGTTGAATTTTTTTCCTTGTAAGAAGTTGTCCAAATTCCGGAAAAAAATGGTAATCTGTTGGAGCAAGGTCCGGGGAGTACGGTGGATGTCGCAGACATTCCAATTGTAGCTCATCTAACTTCGTGGTTGTTTGTTGTGCAGTGTGTGGTCTTGCTTTGTCGTGAAGCAGCAGTGGCCTAGAGCGATTGACCAATCTCGGTTGTTTAGCAGCTAGTTCTTCCTTCATGGTCTGCAGTTGTCCGTAATCGTTTGACCAGATTTTAGAAAGCTGTAGTGAACGACACCGGCGCTAGTCCACCAAACACTCACAAGTAAGTTTTTCTGAGTAAATTTTCGTTTAGGGCAGGATTTGGTGGGTCTCCAGAGTTCAGCCATTGCAACGAGTGCTTCTGATTATCGTACAGTATCCACTTTACATCACAAGTAATGATTCGATTTAAAATTCCTTTCATTATTGTGTCGGTTGAGCAAAGTAACACAGCAGTCGACGCGTGTTTGCAAGTTAAATTCACTCAATTCATGAGGTACCCATCGTTCAAGTTTTTTTACTTTCCCGATTTGCTTCAAGTGGATTAATACAGTTTTATCACTTACCCCGAAGCCTGCAGCTATCTCTGAAGTGCTTTGTGATGGATCCGCTTCCACAATAGCCTTTAATTCTTCATTTTCCACTTTGGTCTCCGGCTCCCCACGGGGTTGGTTCTGAAGGTCGAAATTTCCAGAACGAAAACGTTGAAACCAAAAACGTACCGTGCTTTCTTTTGCGATACCATCGCCGTACACATCATTAATCCTTCGAGCTGTTTCTGCAGCACTGGTGCCATGGTAGAACTCGTACTCGTAAATATACCGATATTTCATGTTTTCCATTGTGCGGTAATAAGCGACGCCAAAGAAAGAAATAATGAGGACAAAACAAATGAATGACTGTTTTCAAAACTCAAATGTACCAGCTAAATGAATTTATAAATTTGAATTTGGAATTCTTAACCAAAGAGGAGATATTTCACATCAAAGTGGTCAGTACGACAAAACGCTAATTTCATATGTAAGGACCTAATATATATACAACAATTACTGACTGACTTAAATGTTTGAATTTTTTTAATGGCAATTCTGATACGAACAAAGCCGATAATTTGACGCTAGTGTTTTATAAACAATGACATCATAAGAACCATAAAATCCCTACCTTGCATTATAAATAAGGGGTATAGTATTAAATCTAAATTATATATTTCGAGCTTGTTATTTAATTAAGAAGAAAGTAACTTCAAAGGATATTTCTCGCTTTAAATAATTTATATAAATGTCTGTAATATGTTAAGAAAATGTATGCAACCCATTGCTAATATAGAATAGGTATATTAGGATAACTCATAAAATTTCCTTTGTATATTATTTATGGAACACAACCTCTCGGTATTTTTAAAGCAATTTGAAATTACGCTGCTATGAAACATTTGGAGCGTGGCCATAGTGGGGTTGTAGTGGGCGACAAGCAACACACTATTATACTGTTCGCATTATGTCACACGGAACAGAGATGGTCTAGTGGTAAACACGTTCAATCAAGGCTAACTAAGGACTAATAAGTATATTTGCTTAAAATTGTGCTTAAAAGTCAAATTGTGCTCGGCGGTGACGGAAAATATCATGAGAAATAAAATATACGTCGGATAAAAAATTTGACATATATCCACCAACCCACCGTAGAAAAACATGATGGATTAATCTTCATACCTTCTCCTCAAGAGTAGTAGAGACTCCTACCAAGCAGTCGGACGTACACTGTTACTTTACTCTTTACTTTATTATGGCACTGAATCTAGTACATGTGCCATAGCTATATATATAGCTTATTATTACTCAAAATACCGTTAATATATAAATATTTATTATTTCAAACGGTAAAACAAACAGTTATTGTGTTTTGTTATCGATATGTACATAAGCCCGTTTTTATATCTTCGATTGTTATTCGTATTTATTTTGATCATAACAAAAAAAAAAAACATTTACCCATAATATAATATCTTATGATATTCAATCGCTAAACAAGACAAACAAAGAAACATGTTAGTATTTTATTTGGAACGTTATTAATGATTTTCTTATATTTCATGAAAAGAAGTAAAATGACACACAATATTAATAGCTAGTCCAACGGCGCCAATTTAAATATGATCCTTGAATTTTTCGACATTCAACCAACCCACTCACTATAGAGATTCAGTGAATCACGTCTGCGTAGGTTGTGTTATACAAAGCAATAAAAGATAACTTGATAAAATAATACTTATTTAGCAAAATGTAGGTATACTGAACTTAAACTATGAAGGGTAGTTCGGTTAAATGAAATGGATCAGAAAACCAATATCAAGATAGCTATGAATTGATAAAAGCCATAAGGAGACGTTTACTGCCTGCAATAAAAACAAGTTGGAAATTGTAATGTGGGAATAAAATTATTCGAAAAGCGTAGGCGTAGAGTGCATTGGGTTAACAACAACGATGCCAACAACGTACGCATGAAATGTTCCTACAAAATAAGACAAATTTTCTTTGACAATGGCATAATTTGCACATTAATTAGTCTATTAATGATACAATCCAACATAATATAACTAAAGGAAATACTCAACATTTGTACTGATAGCACGCAAATAGGTTTATAATCAAACACGATATATCTAGCTAAAACATGGTTACATCATAGACCAGGGATCCACGAGTTAACTTTTATCATACTAATAATATAAAGAGATAAGTTTGTACTATCGTAATACTAATACAAAAATAGATTAACTTTAAACTTTACGACAGACAAATTTATTACTTTAATGAAGTACATAAAATAGAAAATGTTAATTAAAATTGCAGCTATTTTTGCTTGTTATCGGCCATATTTACAAACCATGCTTAGTGGCTGTTTATTTAAACTCTGATTTCGCTCTTTCTATTATTATTAATTTGACATCATTTGACATAAAAGAAAACACATTATTGCTTAAATAACCATCGACTTAAAAAGTTCTGAGTTTTGAACTAGCAATAAATTTAAATATTAAAATATTGATACTAAAAAGTGGTCGTTTATTTATGACATTGTAATGTTGACTATGTATTTTATTTTTCTCGGTAGCGCAGTTTCTACATTCCGAATATGTGGTACATAGTAGTAGTAGTAAAAGCCTGTGAAGGAGAGGGGCTCCTTGTTTGAGGAGAAGGTTTTAGAGCTTATTTTACCACGCCGCTTCAATGCGGGTTAGTGGAATACACATGTGGCAGAATTACGGCGAAATTAGACACATGTAGGTTTCCTCACGATGTTTTCCTTCACTGTCAAGAATGAGAAGAATTATAAACACAAACTAAGCACATGAAAATTCAGTGCTTGCCTGGGTTAGAACCCACGATCATCGGTTAAGATTCACGCGTTGTTACCACATGCTTAAATAAAAGATAGAATGAATAAATTAGTACAGCGAATAGAATTACTATTATAACTTGGGGGTGTGTATGAGCTCACTAACAATAGCTCCAGTATCAGGTGCATAACTACGATCTACAAACGTAGCCACGATTTAGTCTGTATGCACTTTAAAGTTAATATTCCCTTTGAATATAGCAATCTATTTCGATGGTAGAGCTTCGTAGCAATCTATCTGAATAGGATACAGTTATCAGTTATTCTATCACTTAACGTTAATTCTTTTTGTGTTATTATTTATTTAATATTTGTAAACCGAAATGGCTCAGTGCTGAGAACATGTGAATCTTAACCGAATATTGTGGGTTTAAAATCATCACTAAAATCTCATTCATATAATTTCTGTTCGTAATTCATCTCAGTGGTGAAAAACATTGTAAAGAAACCTGCATGTATCGAATAAAGAATTTGCTTAAAAAGAGCCTTAACCGAGCAGTGGAAAATTTATAGGCTGCTTAAACATAATATTTGTACAATAATATTAAATCTAACTATGAAGTTAAATAACTGTACTGACGCTTATTCTGTGGAGATTTGCCTTTGAATTCTTCAGAATCATTTAATCAAAGTTGGCATTGTACTTGTAATAATTACTTTTCTTTTGTTTTCAACGTTGCTGAAATGTAAACAACGAAAAAAATATGTTATAACGTATCATCAAGTGATTTGATATTCTTTATGTTGGTTTGGTCGAAAAATAGCTTTAGGGTTTGATTGAAAATATAACCAACCAATTTTCCTACTATGTATTTTGTATAAAATTATATTAAACTTACTAAATTAAGTTTTTCTTATAAACGGTGAAACGACATCAATATTCTTCCAGTACTTCAAGTATATTAATAAGTATATATGCCAACATGCACTATATAGTATTTAAAATATACTAAAACAATGTATTTCAAAGCAGCAGCAATATACTTTTACGAAATAACAATATGAATTCGTTTTATTAAATAAATATTAAATATGCACAAACGTAACATAATACTTTAAACATTATTTACCAACAATAACCTCTTCCGTTAGCTCTGACACATAGAGAATTTTCCATTACCAGTCTATAAACAATTTTATGGTCCCATCAAGGAGGTAAATCCATCATAAGCGATGGGAAGTCTGTAGGTATAATACGTAAATGAGCAGGTATACATTTTCTTAATACATAATTTATACATACTGTTTCATGAGTAGGTATAATTCATTCTTCTAAACTCATTCTTCCATTGTAACTTTTTAAATTATCTTTGTTATATGTTTTATAGAGTTAATGTTGGTATATAAATGTTTTTTTATTTTATTTAACGTTAAAGATATTATAAAACAAATAACTTCTCAGATGATAACACATCTTAGGAATGAAACGACCGCCTCCAGGTCTTTACAAATAGAAATAAGAATAATTGCTCTGTAATAACAATTGTTGATAAAAAAAGGAAAAATCTCGCTATGTTTCTTTCGCCGGTCTTCTCAGCTCTGTGGAGTTTCTGGTGGTATTTTTCGACAACCAATAAGTAATTAGAATGCTTCTATATTGAATAAAGCTTTTGATTTGATTTGTGCAGTTTTTCTGTGTGCGTCATACTAACTATACCGTAATAAGACACATCTTAGATCATGGTCTTAAAAAAACATGGCCAACCTGTCGCCAACCATGATGTTGGTCATGTTTTGGTCAGCGCATTATTGTTGTAAGAAATGATTAACACTTCTCTAAAAGCCACTATCTTCATTCGGTTATTGGTGGATCAATTTGCTCGTCTGCATTTCTAAACAAACATTTTTAACTAAAACATTCTCATTATTTATTGTCGTAGTAGTCGTGTAGTGTATTTTAATGATGTCTATGATCATTTAATAAACTTAAGTGATTATTTCAACAAAGAAGCTAACGTAAATTAAGTATAATCAACAGAATTACAAAGAATATTCGTGGGAGTTTTCAGTTTATTTTAATTTCGAACTCATTTCAACTTCAACTTCTTTAACGAATGATTGTTAAGTCACGTACACAATTTAACAATTGAGGTTAGTTAAATATGGTAATTAGTTACTTATACATAACACATTACACAATTAACATATGTCTTATAAATTTAAAATTAGCTACTGTACAAATCATGGTCGCGTGGAATGATGGATGATAGCTCCCGTTGAATCGCAATTCAGATCTTCGGTCGAAAAATTAACAATCTCTTGTGTCACCTGCTGAGACGTTCACGAAAAGGTTTTATTTTTACGAATAATTAATACGTTTAATAAATAAAAAAGACATTGTTAAAATCGTTTATTTTTTTTAAACGAATAAAAATAAATAATTTCATATTTCTTTTCGTATATGCGACATACGAAAAGAAATACGACATTATTCGAGTCTATTTCTAGATGAAAAGTTTGATAAAAAAAACCATATAGCAGTATAATCACGTAATATAGTAACTAAATGCTTTGAATGTTCTTAATGTTTTTCAAATAACCCGTTTTCGTTCAAAACGTGTATTTAAATACATTTAATACTCTATGGACTTGTAAGAAGAGGTACTTGCAGCCTATCTCTGTTGAGATCTGAACTGGAAAATATTGTACTAAGAGAATTAACGGCCCGAACGCGTCTTGACTTGAATACTATTGAAACAAGTATTATATTGTACCTACTACCTCGTTGGTCTAGTGGCTAGATATAAGGTCGCAGACCCGGTGGTCCTGGGTTCAACTCCCAGATCGGGCCAATATAAAGTTATTGGGTTTTTCTGTCAGAAAATTCTCAGTAACAGCCCGGAGTCTGGAAGTTGGAAGTGTGTACACTCGTGCTACGAAAAGCACGTAAAGCCGTTGGTCCTGCGCCTGAACTCTTTCCGGTCGTGTCGGATTGCCGTCCCATCGGATTATGAGAGCTAGGGAAGAGAGAGTGCACCTGTGTCAGCGCACACACTTGTACACTATAATATCTCCTGCGCAGTTGGCTAATCTCCATTGATATTGGCCGCCGTGGCTGAGATCGGTCTGGAGGACATTAAATTAATTATTAAATAGTGTACATACGTAGTGTTTTCAACATAAAATCTGCTTCAAAATGTTTTTTGAAAACATTACCTATTTCTCTATACCAACGTCTTATAGCCCATATTTTATATTACAACGTTAAAATTAACGAAATAATATCGTATCGTTAACCAGCAATTTTAAGCGCTTGAATCAATACATAAAGCATGAAAAAATAATTTTAAATCTTAGAAAATATTCCTTTGAATTTGTACTTATATAAAAATATTTATTGATAAAGTTATTAACATTATAGCCGCTACCACATACTACATACCAAATTCAGTGAATCGTAATCTTACATTTAGTTAAACTTCAAGTTAACATCTGTTCGAATTCTTTTCAGAATGGGATTTGGATTCTATTGGGAAATACCGGCAAGAAACTTGGTAGTTTTATACAAATGAAAATACATAAAAATTATATTAACTTTATATGTACCGTGATCGAAATTTGTCCTTTTTTGTTTTGTTTATATCGATATGGAATTGTTGCGTAATGTAAATTTAGCTTTTCTTTTAAATAAAAACAATGAATACCTAACTACGTGTTTTTCAGATGCCTCTGGGAGAGTCCTCATAATAAAATAAATAAAATATAAAATAAATAAAATATAAACATATTGATATATTTTAACCGAACGATCTAATATAAATTAAGTAAATAAAAATAAATAATAATAAAGTGTTTAAGGAATTTATTCAAAGCATTGGCTCATTTTAAGGTAATATTGTCGAAGATTATCTTGATCTATCTAACTTATTTCATCCACGACGGAGATTCTTGACGAAGGCTATTTAATTATGCAGATACGAGATCTCTTAGTACACAAATCTCTATTCGCTCTCGTAATCCTATGGGAGCGCAGTCCGACACGACAGGAGAGGACAGGCACATGATCAATCTTTTTCACGTGCTTTACAATGCATGAATGTGTATCTACTGCAAACTTCTCTGATCTTACTTAGAATTACTTGATAGAATAATCCAGTAATTTATTTCTCGGCCAGCGACTTTCCATTTTCGAGACCTGTAAAGTATATAAAGTATATATATATTGCCTTATAAAGTAGGCACTACATCACTCCCATAGAAGCTTAGATTCATTATATGTTAGACCAATAACAATTTAAGCTAGGTGGAATTATTTAATTTCTTTATAACAATTTCCAACTTAAGCTATAAATGAACATATATTTGTTAAATAAAATTATATTAATATATCATAAGATTGTTTTCATTACCGAAATATGAATGTACGAGTGTTGTCCCGTCATTTCAGATTGAAAAATATATTTAATACCCTCAAATAAACTCTGATATCTCCACTGGGGCCTCAGAGGGAACGATATGTGTAGATTGCCAACAAAAGGAATATTACGATGAATCAGCTCGTATAGCGATTGTAAAATACGTCCTACTTATATAATTAATTC
The DNA here is from genome assembly GCA_905220585.2 of Nymphalis polychloros. NCBI lineage: Eukaryota > Metazoa > Arthropoda > Insecta > Lepidoptera > Nymphalidae > Nymphalis > Nymphalis polychloros. The sequence goes on along the minus strand of HG992253.1, from coordinate 10,575,749 downwards.
TGAATAGGAATATCACACCTCTTTTTTTTAAAATAAAATTCATCATTTGTATTTTAACTTTTTTATATCAACAGAAATGAATGTTAATATTTTTTTTTGTTAATGATTTGTACGCTACTTCCTGGCCTAAAAAAAAATATAGAATTTTTCTTTTTATGTTCTTCAATATGTTTTATAGGTACGGGACGGGCAGACAGTATTTACAATTCTCGGTCTCAATTTCACTTCCGACTTATCTAGTGTGTGTTTGTGTGTACGGTAAATTATTTTTATGCCCCATCCATGGTATGACACGCTTGGAAAAAGTTTCTGGGACAGGTGTATATGGCAAGGGAAGTAATGTTATTTTTTTTAAAGTTACTAAATAGCACATCTTTAATAAATAAGAATATTTTAATGAATAAGAATATTTGTACGTTTGTCCTTTATGCGTCCCTCAACGATTCGTCCGATTATGATGAAATTTTAGTTAGGCAGTAGTTGGCGGGCGTAGGCTAGTTTAGGCCCAGGCCTAATAATAATATAATAATAAATGTTCTATGTACACTTTACGTTAGGATTATTCTACCCGTGGGAAGCTGGTTCGTGTATAAAATTTTGCTTTAATAAATAGAAATGGGTTTTATTACTTTTTAATTAATTAATAGTGCATTTATATTGAATTTTATTATTGTCAATTCAGTCAAATACGTATGCAATTCAATGTGTAGGAAGCATTTGCTTGGTGCTGCCAACCTCGGCATAGTCACTTGCGTCATCCACTCTATTCGAAAGTCCAATTTAAAAATAGGTTAACGGTCGTTTTCACAAAATAGTCTCTCCCAAATATATATCTTAAACCTTTATTTTCTAATATATAAGCGTGTAATGTGCTCAAATCCACTTTCTAACTTAAAGTAATAAGTGAGAAATTACTTTTATATTTCCCTTGCTAAAAATAAAACTAGGCAAGTACGAGTCTAGCTCGTGCCTGAAGGGTTCCGTAAAACTCTTGAGACTTAAATTTTATTGCTATATTTATTTGTGAAGTTAAAGCTACTGTTGATATACGCATTCTTTATAGAGGCAGGCCGTGGTACTGTAAATATGTTAAGCACATAGCACGCATAATAGACTATGTGCCATAAATCACGGAAACTATAATGTTATGTCCCTATATTATATTGGTCGAGTCGACCAGAACACATATTGATGTGTTCTGGTTTGAAGGGTGTAACAGCAATACACTTAAGTATTACAATACTTACATACAATTGACTGAGTATTGCTTTTGGCGGTAGAATGTATGTTACGTAGGCACTTGCACAAAACCCTATCATCGAGTACAATAAACCAACTGTTTAGCTACAGTTCTATAAAAATAGTCCTAAGATAAATAAAATATATAATAATAACAGCCTGTGAATGTCCCACTGCTGAGCTAAGGCCTCTTCTCCTTTTTTGAGGAGAAAGTTTGAGGCTTATTCTAATTCTATATAAAAATTCTAAGACGATTGATGTAAAATAATGGTATAGTTCTACAGTTATTGTAGAAAACTATTAGTGATTTACGTTAATATAAGACAAGTCAAGAACCCAAAAGGATTTCCCATTGGCAAAATCTCTGAAGTCTCGACTTTTTTAAAATATCAGAGGCTTTGGGCGTCCTAATAGCCCAACCCCTCTTTTTCAACCTTTGCCATTTTCCTTTTTAACCTTTACCCCTAGAGCGAGGAGTTATTTCCGTGTAAACAAATTAGGGCTAAAAGACATATTCAGGGAGATTTCTGTGTTCGTAGCAAATTTCAACTATTTTCGTGTTCGTTAGGAGAAAATATGTTCGGTAAAAATCGGTTCGGTATGGCAAGAACGATCCTATAAGCGTTTTATTCATCGGTCGGACGAATGTATTGTAATATGCCAACATAAATATCACTGAATCTATGTTTGAAAGTTTCGTATTTTTATTTCAGGTTGATGACATTTCTTTTGAATAGAATAGACAAAACTTACTATGTAATAGTAACTTACTTCTATCGTTTTTAGAAAACCTAAAATAAAACTTCCACGTTCCTAATTTAAAAAAAATACATTTTATTAAATTTCGATAAACACTGATGTACTTACTGCTTAATATTTATAATATAATATTTATATTTATAAACGGAAGCCTAAACACCAATTACCGTGTTTGAAAATAGAACAATCGAAAGTTTGCAACCGGCTACTAAAGTCAACGCACAAACCCTAGAAATAAAAGGCGAAATAACAATACTATATAATATTTTTTAATTAAATCTCTTTTAGGGTAGGCTTTTTTAGGGCTTCTAACATCCAGTTGGAATAGGAATCTCGGATCTTTTTTTAACGTATCATAAACTACTTACCTTTAGTTTTATAGTTATATAGTTTTAATAGACTTATCTAGGTAAGTCAAGTAGCTGCGACTAACTAAATCAGATTACAATAATCTATATGATAATATAATTTTTTGCACAAATAAGAACATTAGTGATATAGCAATAATAATAATTATGCAAATAGTATTTTTCTATTTGTGCGTGACTGTGACTTGTGATAGGACGGTGGAATTAAGAATTAACGATTAGGCAACCCCAAAATACTTACCTTGAACGTCATCACGTCACGCATGGCTAGAAGTACTTACAATTGCTGAATAAAACATTCACTCAGCAGTTATTATAACGGACATCAATCAACCTGTCACCGTCTATTTTCTACGAAACTTTTATTTCGTCGCTCGTCCTATGAATTCCATTCTCTGAATATCAATACTAATAATAATACCATTGTATAGTTTCGTGTGAAATTTCTTAAAGTAACTTGTAGTGGATATAAATAATTGATTAATATATAAAATATTGGATTCTATTAGGTATTTTTAGAACAAATCGTCCAGTCTATACACTGGGTCAAAGTAAACAGGCGCGGATTATATGCCGGGACACACCGCTGAGTTGATAAGAGCTACATAAGCTTAAATTAATCATCTCTTGCTTGACAGTGAAAGTCATGTACTTCAGAGGTTAAATACTTATCTGTGCCAAGTCAAAACGAAGCTAAATGATTTAACCAGTCAGAGGTACATCTTCACGTGGGAACTCGGCTGTCAAGCTGGCTAATTTGACGAATTATTCAGGTGAAACTTAAACCGAATTAAAAATACGTAATTAATATTTGAGAAAAAATACTAATTATTGAGCTTTATTTATGTTCAATTTAATCTTGTAAAATTTTCAAGTGCTTTTACAAAAACCCATAGAATAATAACGCTTAGAAGGATAGTGTCATACAAAGTTTCGCTCATTATTAGAATTAATGTGTGTGTAAGTGTCACGTACATTACAACACAAGTATACAAGGAGTATAGACCCAAGCGAATTGAAGTCATTCAAATTGTTACTAGTCTCAAATATGTAATGTACGTGACACTTACACACACATTAATTCTAATAATGAGCGAAACTTTGTATGACACTATCCTTCTAAGCGTTATTATTCTATGGTTAAAACTATAAATGAGCAAGCGTACCAATATATTTTTTTTATTCTATCAAACTCAGAGTAAACAAAATTATTCGAGTCACTGAAAATTTTATTTAAAATAAATATTGGAAGCACCTCTTCGTAAACGGTGGTAGGGTTTTGTGCCAGCCCGTCTGGGTAGGTACCGCCCACTCATCAGATATTCTACCGCTTAGCAACAATACTTAGCATGGTGGCGTACCGGTTTGAAGGATGAGCGAGCCTCTGTAACTACAGGAACATAGGAGATAACATCTTCGTTCCTTCGGTTGGTAGCGCATTAGCGATGTAAGGAATGGTTTATATTTCTTATATCGACATAGTTTATGGACAATGGTGATCACTTAACTTAAGGTGGCCCATTTGCCCGTCTGTCTACCTATATAAAAAGACGCTTGCAGTATTTCCCTTGTATTGGGGGCATAAATTACTAAGCTACTCGCAGAGATCACTCTGGAGCATGCAGCATAAAAAATTCGAATGATATATTCTAATTGGTAGTATTCTTGGAATGAAATCTACCTCTCTTCGAGCATATCCTTAAATAAATCTGTGGGAACTGAATACAAATGATAATAATGGAATATGTTTTTGTTATACAAACTTCACTAACATAGTGATGTCCGTTTAAAAAAAGTATTACTTGCACCTCCCGGACATATTGATATTAAGACATTGTGTGTTTAGCATTTTGTTATTTGCACTCAGAAGTATGTGTATGAAGTTTTTTAGCGAATATGTACGAACGTTCTAACTCTTCAAAACAAAAATAAACAAATTGCCAAACATTTGGGTGGAGTTTCTAAATTTTTTTAAATATATGTATATTAATTCAATCAAGAAAAACAAATAGTAAATTTCAAGCGGATCGGACTATTTTTTTACTCCCGCCTCCGGGACTCACGTACCGAACGAAACGCGGTAGCGTAGCTACCACTTTACGCCGATTTTAAGTGAGAGAGTGGTATTTCCGGCCGGGCATGCCGACCCATTCCGCTGCAACCCGAAGGTAGGCAGCGTGGCACTATAAAAACCTACCTATTACATTACATAGAGGTATAGTGCGTCTTTAACAAATCCCTAGGGCCTTGAAAAATCGCAAAACGGACAACCATCAATGACGTCTGCCTGCATACGGGTCGCATACCCGGCGATGAGCCGATGACCGAATTCTTCTTCCACAACTCCCGCAGTGTACTGCTGCATAGTACCGTGCACTCACTTTATCATCGTCGTTTTAAAATATTTGTCGAGTATATTATTGTAAAGTTTCATTAAAATCCATTTTATAGTTTTTGCGTGAAAGAGTAACAAACGTCCATATACAAACTTTCGCGTTTATTATATTAGTAGGAAGTAGGATTATTGTATGCCCTGTACTGAATACACATACACTGTACTGTATGGGCGAATAGATGGATTGGTGAATGTTTATATCTCATATTGATTAAAAAATTCACAGGATAAAATCCTTATTTTACCAGTACGAAGTATTTTTATTAAAATATTAAAGTGTATTTGATTATTTAATATGTTTTTTATTGATAGTAGAGGGGAAGAACGATAGTAATACTACTTTTTCTATTGACAAAAAACTACCCACAAAAGTAACAGTCACTATTTTGTTATATTATATTTAATATCCAAGTCAGTTTTTCTGACACATGGCGTTTTTTTTTGTTACGCCTAATAAGTAAAACTCCATAGTAAATAGCTGATTCGCAATAATAAAAAGTTTATATATTTCTTGCAATGTTTACGTTGGACCGGTTGATTTCCACAATTCAAATTTGCTGATCTATCTCAAAGTCAAACTGCCGCGCCACACACTCGATTTGTCGCGACCGTTCACATACAGTCGGAATATTTAGTTAACAATAATATTATTTCTTTATTGAGATATATAATAATATAAATATCTTTTGATATATTTGATATATTTTTATATTCGCTAATTCGTATAATTTGCTGCACTTGGTGGTAGGGCTTCGTGCAAGCTCGCCAGATATACCGCAAAACAGCAGTAGTTGCTATTGTTGTGTTCCGGTTTGAAGGGTGAGTGAGCCAGTGTAATTACAGGCACAAGGGACATAACATCTTAGTTCCCAAGGTTGGTGGCGCATTGGTGATGTAGGCGATAGTTTACATCTCTCACAATGTCAATGTCATATGCTAAAAATACTTTTGGACAAACTCGGATTCTTTTCGAATTTTATATGAATGCATGTTTTTAATAAAATGTGTGGTTTCAAAAATGTTTATCTAATAATAAAAATGTGGCACTCATTTTAATGAGTTAGAACTCATTTAGAATGTACGCTTGTCGCATTTTATCGTCAAAGTGTTTCACAAAAACAAGCTGATATAATCATTTACGCGCGATGAAATTTATACGCTATGTCATTACCGTCATGACGGTAAATATACGTCGCCTGTTTTCGAAGCTGAAATTATAAAGATATATGCTTTGCTATATTTGTTATAATCTTGGTCATTTTGTTTACCTGACAACGCTTTATGTATGCCTGTCTGAGGTGGCTGATTCTTCAACAGTAACTGTAAATGTTCCACTGCTAGATTAAGGCCTCATCTTCTTTAAACAGAAGCGTTTCGAGCATTCGGGATACACATATGAAAGGTTTATCACCCAACACATACAAGCTTCCTCACTATATTTGATTCAACCGCCAAGCTCGAGATGAATTATAAACACAAATTAAGCAAGAAAATTTAGTTGTGCTCACCCTGGTTTTAGTTGGCGTTCTATTGATAAGATTATTGTGCTGCCACTAACCACACATACAATACGAACATAACACCATAGATCCCGTAGTTGGTTACACTCGGATAGTTGAAGTACTCTGTGCAATACCAGTCCCTAAAGAAAATAAAGAGAATAAAAAGTTAAACATCACAAATTGATGAATAGGAAAGAGTATTGTGTTCGACATTGCCAATTAAATCTGGGTTTGAATTTTAGCTGCCTGACGTCATATCGTCGTTATTCACTATTAGTATTTGATTGATTGACACTGTTACAGGAACTATCCACAGTTTAAAATGCTTAAAAAATAAAGCACCTCTATTGCGAGTTCCCATTGTGAGTTTTTCATTTTGATCGATGTTCCCGTTTTTTCTACAATTATGACCATTGTCGTGTAATCGAAATATTGTTCTTTCTGTTGTAGGTGACAGCAGCAGGGAAAGCAGTGCTGGTAACGGGGTGTGATAATGTTTTAGGAAATGCCCTGGCCAGGAGGTTGGATGACCTAGGATACCACGTTTTTGCGGGCTTTCAGAGTAAAGCTGGTAACATTGACGCGGATATGTTGAAAGAAGATTGTTCAGGAAGATTACATACTCTCCAACTGGATATCACGTCGGAAACACAGGTCATTTGAAATATAATAAGAGGTTAAGCAACGAAAATAAAAATATTTAATAATATAAGATACTTAAGATTTATGTGTAATAATTTCAACGAATAAGCTTTAAAGCTTCCATAATTTATATACAATAACATTTAAATTAACGAGATTATTAACAAAGTCTAATAAAGGCCGATATTATACCGTGTACCGCTCGCAGCCAACACCAATTTAACCTTGTACTCACAATTAATAAAAATGGAAAATAACTATGCTTTCAGCTTTAAGCCCGTCGACCACGCAGACTTGTCTTTAATTTTTAATGTTTTGTCAAAATTTATAAATTCATCCGGACGTCCTTTGTCTTAATTAGGATTTTTATTTGATTGTTGTTGTTAGAAAATATTTAATTTATATTTTTAATTTAAATATCGTTGACTATATTGAAGGCATTGAGAGTAACAAATAATTATTTATATGACACATTTATTGGCACGTCTTGGGTGTCAGAAAACGAGTGGGTCATTTAACGTGACGGCATACGGCCTGGAGCGCAATGCCCTCTACTCCATTTTTTATGCTTGGCGAATACTATACAGGTACTTCTCTGTATGAGTGTGTGCAGTGTGTTTGCACATATTGACGAACCCATTTTTTATATACCATATTTTTATTTATTTTACTCCATACTTATTTATTGGTATCTACTGTCTACTATCTATTTATTTACTGGTTCTTTAATTATAAATTCTTTCAAAAACGATTAATTTCTAGTCTGATCTGTCACATCTGTCGGGCATCTCTTGACGTCGAAATGACGTTATTTAATGTTAACTAAAATAACTAATTTAAATATGTTAACGAAATAACGAATTACAAAATAAATCTGTAATAAATCTTCAACCTAATTTTAAGCGACCTCACTCGTTATTTGTGTATAACTATTACGTAACTTTGGTTTCCAGATACTCTCGGCGTCGTTGTATATTGTTGATCATCTGCCAGAGGGCGCTCAAGGATTGTGGGCCATCGTCAATTGCGAGTCATGGTGTGCACTCGGTGAACTGGAATGGGTGCCGTTCTCGGTAGTACGAAGAGCAATGGATGTCAACCTTTTAGGTAATTACTCTACACAAATAGACCGTACTGCTCCGCTCTGCTGTTAGATGGCTGTAAGAGTACAAGTTGCTTCTTGTATCACATAGATGGCGGTACGATAGTGAATATTTTTTTAGCAAACAGCTTTTTCCATACATTCATTGCTACATATTAGAATTCGGAAATTACAAAGCATATAAAAATAAGCTAGTTATAACAATTAAGTGGAACTATTTTTTTTCCTTGCACGATAATGGATAAAATATTACATAATCATAAGTTTTAAAATATTATCAAATAATTATTTTCAGTGCTATATTTTAAGTATTTATACATAAACATAACCATACATGAGTTGATAGGTAATGATAAAGTTTATTAATATTTAGTATATTACAATAAATTAACAATATTTACTAGTTATATGTATGTATGTAAATGATATATAAACTTCAGCGACAACGTTTGTTATTTGGACGAAAAATGCCTCGTTTAGTGAATAGCCGTTATGTCACAATATACATGACAGATCACGAACATTTTTATTAGTTGAACCAAATGCTTTTCTAAAATATCTAATACCCATCTATCCTCATCTTCCATCATCGCTTGGTTCGTCAATTTTTTTTTTAATTTATGTACTATTTAGGTGCTGATCAAAATGTCATCATTGTCATTTTCACGACATAGCTAATAATACTCTATGCATTTTTTGTTTCATTCAGTCGTTCCATCTATATAGATAAACAGGTGTTTAATCATAAAAACTATGGAATTAAAATTTGAATATCAAACATTCGTTGTTATATAAACATAAGCTAGTAAAAGCCAATTTAATAGAAATTTAGCGTTTAATTAGAAAATATATATTTATTAATATATATTTTGTATATAATGAGATATTTTCTATAATCATAAAATTTTGACAGTTATAGTAGACTATAACACTACCGTTTGCATGATTAATAAAAAAACTATATTCACTTTGAATCTGCTGTGTAACACACGATATTGTCGAACAAAATAAATTTAAAACTTTGTATCCGACTGACTACCAATGTACAAAACAAACACGATACCAGCTCCACTTAAAGTCTCGTATTTCATGAACATTGTTTCATTAAGCCTTTGCGTCCGTGATTTCATTCATGGCATGGAATGAAAAGTATAAAATATGTTGAGATGACTTTCCTTTAAAATTACGTACTTAATTAAATATGACCGAGTTTGCAAGTGTTTAATTTGTATATACATATAAAGATATGAAAAGGAAGACGTTTGGTGCACGTATGAACTAGAAATAGTGTTACGTGAAGACGTCAACCCGGAACCAATAGCTCTTAATGGAGTTCCTCTCGAAGTTGTTCAGGATTATGTATACCTTGGGCAAACATTGCAGTTGTTTCGAAACAACTTTGAGACGGAGGCACGTAGACGAATACAGCTGGGCTGGGAAGCGTATAGGAAACTTGTTCAAGTTTTTTTGTCGCGACTATATACATTGCGGTATGAGGTAATGACGTACGGAGCCGAGACGTGGAAACTGACAGTGCGTTTAGTTTACAATTTTAAGATCGCTCAGCGAGCTATGGAGAGTGCTATGCTCGGAGTCTCTCTAAAGGATAGAATCCCAAATGTGGTGATCCGGCAGAGAACCAAAGTTATCGACATAACCCAAAGAATGAGTAAGCTGAAGTGACAATGGGCTGGACATATATGTCCCAGAGCCGACAACCGTTGGAGTAGACGTGTTCTGGTGTGGAGACCACGCCTTGGCAAATGTAGTGTAGGACGCCCTCCGGCTAGGTAGAATGACGATATACGCAGAGTGACTAGCAGTGGATGGATATTGAGCACAGATCGAGCTCAGTGGCGTATCATTGGAGAAGCCTGTGTCTAACGGTGAACGACGAAAGGTTGATGATGATGATGATGATGATGAATATTCCAACACCGGCGTAAAGCAGCGAGGTCAATAAAAACATCAAAAAGTTTTATGCACGATGTATTTTGACCAGTCAGAAATTCGTAACGTGTGGTTTCGAGGATACAGTTTATAGTAAAAAAGGAAGGCAGGTGGCAACTTGTACCACAAATCTGAATACGTATACTGTGTGATTTAGCCGATTATCATTTAATTTAACTATTTTAAATAATCGAACGGCTCGGAGAGGCGAAATTTAGGTCATACATCATCATCATTAAGGTCGATATACAAGTATTCATTCAATAAATTAGGTAGTGATTTGTAATTTAGAACAATAATACTGTCTTTATTTTCGTTACAAAGTTATAATATGTATTCTTTTAAAATAAACAAATTGTATATTCATTAAAATATGAAAAGGGTATTTATTTCGTCGAATGCAGTTGAATTATTTACATTTAATAATGAGCTTCAAGTGAATAATAATTAAATTCTGTTATGAAATATAATACAATTATTTATACCAAAAACAGAAAATGGTTACAACATGCAAATTAATCTTTATTAGGGAAGGCAGGTTCAAATTCAATTACTTCACAATATATGTTTTTAGTTATAATAGATTTACATAAAGGAGACAGATGTCCAACCCTTAATGGACTGTTAATGTCCTTACATTAACGGTATTAACAAAATGATTCATTTTATACATTTAATGGAAATGTGAAACTTTGACATAAAATTTACCTTTGAAAATATTAAATAGCATAAACTAAACATTAAAAGTTTATACCCAGCCAGCTTAATTGGACATATCTTTACAGGACCAGCTCGACTAGTTCAAGTGATGTTGCCGCTGGTTCGACGGGCGAAAGGTCGCGTTGTATTGGCTTCGTCTATCCTGACCCATGTTGCGGCTCCAGTACGAGGTGTTCACGCCGCGTCCCTCGCGGCGCTCGACGCACTTGCCGCTTGTCTACGTCGGGAACTTAAGCCGCGTGGCGTCGACGTCGTAAGTCATGATGCTAATTATATTTTATACAATCTTCAGACTAGAATAATTGAACACAATTATAAAGGTACTTCAAGTACCCCGATAAGGGATCGCAACATTAAAATCATTCGTTTAGGGTCATTTTCAGGGTAAGAGGCTCCACGAGACATTGTTGTTTTCGCAAAGCTTACTGGAATCACACAGACAAAAGTTTTTTAATTAAAGACAACATATTTGGTAGATAGTTTTTGTTACGGGCAGTTTCGCGTTTTATTATTCAAGTTGTCGAGTAAATATGATTCTTTTTTTTGCTTCTTTTTTAAAGCAAATATTAGAACTGATTTGAATTGCATTGTTCAAAAAGCAATTCAATATAATGTCAATAGAAAAATATCTTATAACTACCATATTACTAACTAAAGTAAAATAGTAAGAGCTGGTAGAGTTTTGTGCAAACTCACCTGGATAGGTACCATACACTCATCAGATTTTCTACTGCTAAACAGCAATACTAAATTAAAAGTGTAATGTTGAAAATTAAGTATACATAAAATAAACTTTAAATCATAGAAACATTGAATAATAAGATCTATTTAGTATACATATTAAATTTACAAAAAAATATTTAAAATATAATTTTATAAAATGAACACAACGTTCATTGGATTCTGTGGCGTCGTTACACGACCTAGCGTTATTATCTCTAAATTACGAGGCTTAGTTACTACAGAGTAAGCCGTTAATATTTTCTGCAGCATCACGCCGCCCGTCGCCGCCGTGTTGTACACAATAACGTCTTCTAATAATTTAGAATGAGTAAAGTTAATGTGTAAAAAAATAACGCTTTATATTGAAAAAAAAGTTAAAAATAAATTAGTTCATAACAGCATAACACAAAATCTCTAACGAAGTAACTAGTTATTTTTAATTATTGTCAGCGCATTCGAAATTCAAAACAAAAAAAAGTGTATTATACATTCTCATTATATTATATTCTGGACTAATTACTATTCAAAAGAAGAATTATTATTCTAGAATAGAATTATTAAACCTGTAAATAATAAATTGGAAATATTCAAACAAAAATACACAAGTTTCAATATATAAACTATGTAAAAACAGAAGTTTATTTAAAACGAGTCTAGTGGTTGAAATTAAACAGTCACCTCATAATCCTAAAGTTATTAAGGTCTTGATTGTCTTAGAAACTAGTTAATCCAAACCGCATAATAACTAGCATTCGCAGTCGTAGTAATCTTGATTATAAACACGTCATTAAAAGGCCGTATCAAAAGCTGTGGTTGACTGGGAGACGTAACAGGTCTGAAAGTACTTGAACTTCTAAGAATATGAACGTGCATTGAATTTATGAAATCATTAATTTAGTTGCTCTTAATTATACATAACTGTAAAATACTAACTATAATATAAATGTATATTTTACGACTAATCAAACAAGAACCTTGGGCTCCTATTATATTTACCTTTAAAGTAAAAACTTTTTTTAAATTTATTTATGAAATTTATGTACTTTTGTGTTTATATCTTGTGTTCGGAACAAAATGTGAGATAATCTGCATGTGTCCAACCAACACGCATTGGAGAGGCATAGTAGAACAAGCTTCTTCTCAAGAAGATATACACTCTTATTCGGGTAGCTAAAGAAACAGATATTTTCTCTTGTGCTTTGAGTGATTTCATAAGGACAGCATTGCTTATAATTTGTTATAGTAGATAAGTAGATATAATATTAAGCTCTTGAAATTAATCAGATAACTAGTATTAGGTATATCCTGTAATGATAGTTGTAATGTGAAATAAATAAATAAAAAGATTGTTCCTTGCCCAGCGGTGGGACATTAGAGTACTGTTAATTGAAAACTTTAAAAAGTCTTATGCTACAATATTTTATTTTTATTATGCGCCGTTGAATGATCCTATGTATACGTAATTGTACATAAGAGCCTTTCAATAAGTACAGATTGTGCCATATTAATGTAACACTTTTACCATTTTCTACCTGTTCTATCATACATAATTTCGTTATATTATGTAAGTGTCTTTCTAGATTGCTTGCGAAGGCGAAACCAAAACGTAGGGCATCAACGCTGTTACTTCTAAGACTCAATTAGCGTGGATAATTCGATTCGTGAAGTTTTAGAAACATACTTGTTGAGAAAACCTCTCTAAACTTGTTTGCGCTGTTCAAAGAGCTCGGAACTCTCTGATCGACTCACTTTCAGCATCGATTAATCTTCATTTTATAAAAATCTACTCTTTGTTCAAATAACTTCAAATAAATGTTAAAAATCTATACAGTTAGTGTTACTAACATTACACGTTAGTAGTTCTTAAAATTATTCTCACCTCGTATATCGTATATTTCGTATATTTTATATATCGTATATTTTAACTAACTACAAAAAAGAGTAGGTTTTTAATTGAATTGAATAGCTTTTATATGTTTGTCCCAGAACTTTGTCATTTATAACCGATTTAGAAATTTGTTTTTTATTTCTTACCGTATTACATATATTTATTAGGATGATCAGATTTTTGTCATCCATCAAGTTTTGATGATATATAGAAATTAACGGGCCTTAAATTTTATAGGCATACATATAGCTATTTTCAGAAATTTTTAATATTTTCATAAACAAATCCAGCATTTGCATTCAGAATGTCCAGCTGTGAACAAGATCACAGCTGGCCATCGAAGTCGGTTTTTATTTTTTTACTTTATATAATAAAACAAAAATATTATAATATATTAGTAATATATTTAATGTAATAATTCAAATTAAAGTCATATGAGATAAACTCTGTCTAGAAATAAAAATATCTTTATTTTAATATTTAAACTATTCGTACCGTTAAGGGACGAAAAAGGTTTATGTAAAAGAAATAAGAATATCAAACTTTCGAAGTGTGATGTAAAAAATATGAGGAAAAAAATCACATTAGCGAAGATCCTTCTAAGAGGCGTATTAATAATAAATTCGACGTAATTTTTCTTATATCACCAATAGCGGATTATTTTAAATAAACAATGGGTTTGCTCCTTTTATACAAGTAAATAATAAATTCGTGTCAGGTGGTTGTTGCCGCTGGCGAATATACGACGGGCAGCGCGTGGCTCTCAGAGGAAAAACTTCTGGAACAAGCTCGCGATATGTGGAAGAGGCTTAGCGACGAACAAAAGGGTGCCTACGGAGAAGACTATTTCGAACAAGCACTCCGCAGCTTAGAGAAATATACTAAAAGCCCTGTAAGTACAAGATATTACTACATCATTTTAACAACTATGTAACCATTTCTAATCGCTATATATATATATTCCTTTATTTTTTCTATTTGTAAAAAAAAAAACGTAATAAATAATTTATTTACGATCTGAAATTACTCGAGCGCTACTAGAGTTAACTAAATCCAATTAAGTTTGCGTATATCGGTCGCCTTTTGTGAATACATGCAAAACTAAAATAAATTAAAAAGCCTTCTGTTCTCATATTTTGATTACAATGAAACAAAAGCGAAAAGAGAAATGTTTCATGTCTGCAGGCACAGCTCGTTTTGTCGCGTTGTAAGGGTCATTGAACTTTATATGTCACATTATTCACATGCCTTTGAAAAGGGTATTAATTAAAACCATAGAATTATATTAAACCCATTAAAGTTATATCCTACAAGGATTTAGACATTTTAGGAGTAACGTACTGTAAAATTTAAGGGCTCAAGCCGCTTACGAAAAGCTTACCATACCTACTATTTTATATTTGTTTTTGCTAAGTTTATCAGGATTAAGTAAATGTATTATTACATAATGAATAGCGAGTCGAGTACGCCCTTCAATGAACACTACTGCTTCTTATTATACCAACTTCACATTTAGATATGTCTTTTCGATTCATTCGCCTTTGGTACACTTTTGATGTCAGCGATACGGCCAAGTTGTTAGGGTTCTTGCCTATCTTTGCGCTGATTTTTTTTAATATTATAATTGCTGCTTTTTCGATGCTTGTCGTCTTCTGAAGTTTTATTTGAATTTCCGCGTTGGTTTTAAGCAATTATGCATTGTTTAGTCATACTTGTGGTATAAATATAAAATTGATATATTCAATCTGAAAATGCAAATGTAAAATGAAGTCGGTTAAAACACGTAAAAAAGCGTTGTTAATTCTATTTTATATCATAATCGTAACATGCAAATATCTATAAGTTGCTATTTATAATTATACTATTATATAAGACTGAAATGCGCTAAGTTAGGATCTACCGATCCGATTTAAAAATATCTCATTGTATTGTATATATGCTTTATTAAGATAAGCAATGACTATGTAACATCACGCTACGGCTCATGGGGGCGGAGCAGTAACGTTGAACGTGGGTGAAGCAGCACGAGGCAGCTATATCAACCGATTTAAAAAAAGGTGTACGTTCTCAAATCGTTTTTTGTTATGTCTCTTACCTCAGAATTTTGTCTATATAATGAAATTTGAAAAAAAAATAAAATTTATTGTTTGTTACTGTGTACTTCATGTATTTATATAGGGTTTTCCATTAAGGGCGCTTGATCTTTGAAATGCAAAAAAAAATACATGTAGGAGAGATATTTGCGATTTTTTTTTTTATTTGGAAGGTCTATCGACCCCATTATGTATGGAATATGACATCATTCAAATGACCGCCACGGCTTCGGTTGGTGGCGCGCACACGAAAGGTCCAATTTTCGATGACTCTGGCGCACAAATCGGGCTGTATTTGATCGATGGCGTGGCGTATGTTGACTTTGAGGGCATCGGTGGTTTGCGGCTTGTTGGCATAGACCTGCGACTTAAGAAAACCCCACAAGAAAAAGTCCAGCGGGGTCAAATCGCACGATCTCGGTGGCCAGTTCACGTCGCCTCCGCGCGAGATGACCATGTCCAGAAATTGCTCGTGCAGAACTTCCATCGTAGCGTGTGCTGTGTGGCACGTAGCGCCGTCCTGTTGAAACCACATGTTGTCCAGATCCATATTCTCGATTTCAGGCCAAAAGAAGTTGGTTATCATCGACCGGTATCGCTCACCATTGACGGTGACGGCCACACCATTATCGTTTTGGAAAAAATACGGACCAATCACGCCTCCGGCCCAAAATCCGCACCAAACAGTCACTTTCTGCGGGTGCATTGCCACTTGGTGAACCTCGTGTGGATTGGTCTCATCCCAAATACGGCAATTTTGCTTGTTGACATAGCCATTCATCAAAAAATGCGCCTCGTCGCTGAAGATGATTTTTTTGCCAAAATCGGCGTCAACTTCCAACTGCTCTAATGCCCAGTCAGCGAACACACGGCGCTGTCTATGGTCATTAACCTTGAGCTCTTGGGTCAGCTGGATCTTGTACGGGTGCAGGCTCAAGTCACAACGCAAAATTCGCCAAGTTGTCGTCTGCGAAAGGCCGAGTTCCTGTGCGCGACGCGGAATTGACTGCCGCGGGTTTTCGAGGACACTGTCGCGCACAGCGGCGATATTCTCGGCAGATCTCGCGTTACGTTGACGCACGGGAACCGGCTGATTGTTAACTGACCCGGTTGACTCGAATTTGTCCACCAATCGACGGATAGTCGACTCGGCAGGACGATCATCGCGACCGTAAAACGGGCAAAGTGCGCGGAACGTTGCTCGAACTGAAGACCCATTTTCATAAAACAATTTTATGATTTGCACGTGCTGCTCGACACTGTAACCTGCCATGGTGGTTTGGGAGGACGGAATGAATATAACACACTGCATTTGACAGTTGTCACTCAAACAACATGGCCGCAATCAGCTGTCAAAGTTCAAGCGTCCCTATTGGAAAACCCCATAGTATGTCACTATTTTTTTTAAATCTAATTCTTATTATAGGATCCACAAGGAATTGAGAGAACTCCTCAAATATTTTATAGGTATAAATATAGCGATTTTGGTATAGATATTTATCAACAAGCCAAGCATTTGCATTTCGAAAGTATAAATTTAATGATGAAGACAAACCACAAATGGTCACCGAAGTCAGTTCTTGATAATTTACTTATTTGTAATATTATATGACACGAAGATGCAATATAAGGTACTTATCGTTCAAAAGATCATCCAGTAACATGAGATTGGACAGACAGGCACTATTGTTACATAAGAAGGTCTCAAAAAGACTATATATTTATTGTGAAGCTATTTCAATTGGCAATTGTAGATTTTGAATTGTTGGCAACTAATTATATTTATCGTTGTGATTATTTAAATATGAAATGATATATTGACTTATTTTTAAAATTATGTACAATTCTAGACAGCTAATCCCATCACGATTCCTTAGTCAAACATAATATGTCGTCTGTTGTGTTATCAATTTAAATAACCGAAAAAATCAAAAACCAAATAACACCATCCGGAAATTATTATCGGGAAGTTTCAACGAATATTTGAATAATTATTAAATAATAAGAATATTTTGATTAAAATACGATAGATAATTATGCCACTTATAATTTGTTTATGTAACAATATATCTTCTCTTTATTACTGTGCCTGATAAAAAAATATAGATCTACTGCTTAATAAATATAGCCTATGTGTAAAGTTCTTTAACGTGCATAATTTAATTTTACTATTATAACTTTAATATCGCTTTTACTAAATATTTGACCTCCCAATATTTCAGTCTCAACGTAAAAAGAGAAAGGTATCCATTAGTAATATAAACGATTGTAGTATGCACTTCGTTTATCGGACGTTTTAAATCTCTTGATGCATCGCTACAAACACGACTCGTTTCAGGCGATATTGCTAATCCGTGTAGCGTAGTATGGCGAATACGCCATGCTCATATCGTTTACATAACAAGGCCATACATCCATTATCAGAGAAATGCAATAGGGAACGGCGATCAATTACATTTTAATATAACATTTTTAGTATCACAACAAATTATTCATAATTATCGACACAAAATTTCTTATTCTTTAATATTGTAGATGATTTTACGTTGTTCGTGAAAAGATTAATTATTTATTAATTTTCAGGATGCTGACCTGACTGCGGTGACTCGCGCGTTAAGCGACGGTGTGACCCGGACCTTCCCGCTCGCCCGCTACACCCCTGTGTCCCCACGCGAGAAGCTCAAGTCTTTGTTAGCCGAACATATGCCTCGCTCGTTGTATGAAGGCCTCTACACAGATTAAAAACCTTATCTACCATCAGACAACTTTTATTAAAACGTAAATTGAATGCTCTTTAAACACTAAATTTTATTAAACGATGGTATGACTAGTTTTTTAACTTTACATTTATGTAAAAATTTCTAGTATATACCAAATTACTGTCATAAATTTTAAGCTAAAATTGTGTTTTGAACAAGTTTTCCCTTATGCTAAATGAGGCCAGCTCGCCGTTGAAGCTTGCATGAATTATGTACGCTTTTAAGGTCGAGTAAGTTTGCTGATCATTTATGCGAGCATCTAACACTTGAACACGTATGCAGTATCTGTTTTACGTGACGTCATTTGTAAATTAGGGTTTTTTTTATTACATATATTTAATATTAGTTTTCTGAATACGTACTCTAACAATGTAATAAATATTTGCCATAATTGAATTGTTACCTAAGGTTAATGGAGAGTTCCGTTAGAAATAGCCTCATTACATGCAATTATTAAACTTATTATATTTATATCAATACTGACAATGCTTGTGTATTATTTTATATTAACTTTCAAACGTAAATATGTACATGTTTTTATTCCTATGTTGGTTTTGCTTAGCAGTTGAATAAAACACTTGATTATGCGTTTAAGGCTTGAATGCAAACCAATGTAACGTAAGCATTCAAAAAGGAACGAATGCAGTTTTATTTTTATTTCATTTCAATCGGTGCATTGATTTTCTGAAAATGAAATCAATCAAATAAAAGTAATATCCAGTAAAATAATTAATTCATATTTTTTTATACGTTGTTATTATTTCATGTATTCATGGTATTATTTTTTTTATATTCTAAATATCAGACTTTGAACGAAATATGAATAGCAATTTTTCACTAGCCAGTTACTAGATTTGAGATGTCAGACACACGTGTTCGTGAGCTATGGTCGCTTTTATGATTGATCTTGCCTTTTAACATGCAAATGTACTACATTAAACTTTATTTATATATTTATCAGTGTATTGCAATTTATTATTATTCTTATTTTTATTTAGAATAATTTTATAAGAAAGTATAAAAAAAAACATATAAATAATTATTCATAAGTAATAGTAATGCATATTGTTTAGTTTTGTTAGTAATTTAAGGTAGATAAATTGTTGTGTTTTAGTAGATTTATCTATTCTAGCTTTTTGAAATACAAAACCAATGCAATCGTGAAAATAGCAACAAATATGTCGTAATAAATCTCTTCGCTGAACGTGATAGAGTATGCATTTAGTATCACATCGCGCAAATATTTTGTAAAACGTTATCGATTGTTCAATGAATAAAACCGCAATCATTACATTGATTGGAAACCATTAATATTAAACAAATTATCACAATGAATAATTTCTATACAATTTGAGCTTATTTTACTTTTTAGTGCATTTACGAGAAATAATACGACAAATTTACTTTCGCCTAAGTAGGTTTTTGTAAAGCATGTTTGTTAATAATAAAATAATTGGACAAATTAAAACGCCTCTTTTTTTAACAATGTTTTAACAAACTTATAAACTATTGTAAATAAAAGGAATCACACTCTCATCGCTCATCGTCATTAAAAATAATAATAATAAAAATATCCTGGGACATTATTCACAAAACACCATCTGATCCCAAACTAAGCAGAGCTCGTACTATGGAAACCAGACAACTGATATACTACATATATTACTTTTCTTTTGTAAATACATACATATTTAGATAATAATACCCAGACTCAGGACAAACAGACATGTTCATGCATACAAATGTCTATCCTAGATGGGAATCGAACCCACGACCTGCGTCGCGAAAGGCAAGTATTTACCAACCACGCCAACCGGTTCGTCAGTATTATAATTTATACATAGTTATGACGGTGACCTTGTTGTAGTTAACAAAGTTTATGTTCAAGTCTACAGATTCATCTGCATAATGTCAACCTTTGTATGTGCAGATACAAAACTAAAAAAAAAAAAAAGCAAAGGATATTTTAAAACATCTTCAAAAATTGTAATAATAACAATATATGATGACATAACATACTGCAGACAATATGCAGTATATTAAGTTAATTATATTTCACGACTGTTCTGTTGCTTTACTTAGAAAGTTTCGAGCCAGTTAGGATATTGCATGACCTTGAGAATACCGAATGCAGTATTATTCTACTGGCGCCAATGCTTACGTTGAATGGGAATACTACATATTGCTTACATATGTATTATTACTTCCTATTATCCTAATTTTGTTATCATTTTGATTATAAATAATATATATCATATGTAATCCTGTTATTCTTTCAAAATACATAAAATAAATTAAGGTTTCGTTTCATAACAGAATCCGATAAATCAAATACATTTCTAATCAAGTAGGTAATTGTCTCTTTTTAGAAAGGATATTTATTAAAAACAGTCAAAAATATATTTTCAATAACTCAGAATTATAAACGGAGGTATTAATTTCAAAGTTTAAAATACTCCAAGTTTCGTAATTCTATATTCGAGAGTACGAAGTCTGCTGGTGACTTTTTGATCTTAAAGGAACTTGAACGATAAAATAGAATACCAAATTTAAATGAAATGTCTGAAGCAAGATTTAATTACAAGTATCTCAAATTCATATCTATTTATATTCATTAAAACCTATTTATATAAGTTAAAATGAGCTAGGTATCTCTTAGAGAATTTAACTACCTCGATTTTGTTAGTAGCCGAGATAGCCCAGTGGTAAGAACGCGTGAATCTTAACTGATGATCGTGGTTTCAAACCCGGGAAAGCACCACTGAATTGTGCTTTATTTCTGATTATAATTCATCTCGTGCTTGACGGTGATGGAAAACATCGTGAGGAAATCTGCATGTGTCAAATTTCACTGAAATTCTGTCACATGAGTATTCCACCAACCCGCATTGGAGAAGCGTGGTGGAATAAGCTCCAAACCTTCTCCTCTAAAGAGAAGAGGCCTTAGCCCAGCAGTGGGACATTCACAGGCTGTTACTGTTACTGTTTTTGTTTTAACAAAATAACCTATCATATAAATAAAAAATAAAAAAAATATTATATACTAATTAATTCCATCAAACTGTGTCGTTATCGTGACCGAGATACGAGTAAAATAACAGGGTAATTTACATTCATCTGAAAAGCCTGTAGAATAAAAATAAATCACCAAAAAAATGATTGAAGTATGTTTTCACAAGAATATACTGAAAACATAATTTAAAACTATATGTTTCGGATACATCATTTCAATTACGTATGTTATGGTTATATTTGAGCACATTAAGGTCACATTATATTTTGTAATCATCATAACTCATGCCTACGGATTGACGGAACGGACGGAAAAATCAAAACGCACCGACTATTATCATTTAAGAATACGAAATTATATTTGTAAAGAAATAAATATAAGCATAAAATGTTATTAGTGAACCACGAAGCAGACCAAATTACCTACATTGACAACACTATAAAACGCCGCTGGCAGCCACCTGGGACCGGATAGGCTACCTTTAACCTCGACCTGAAAACCTTGCGGGAAAGGTCACACTGCAGTAAGCTATACGCGGGAATGTCACAACATAACCACAGCGGTTTAATCAAAATATTTCAAATGTGCAAGTAGAAACTTTGAGTAGTTTAGTGTCAAACTATCATAACATTCTACTTACAATGGAACTTAAGCTGCTGTGTTACCTGAAACTGAATCGTTCAATAACCGACATCGCTGTCATTTCAAAATATTTGTTCGACATTGGATCGCTCAGGTGGCTTAAATATTGAACATTTGTACAAAATAGTTCGGATAAGTGTAAAATCTAATAAAAGTTATTATATAGTTTTATGCTATTTTTATCTGTACCTATGTATGCGTAATATTATGTACATATGTATGTGTAAATTTTTGTTAAACTAAATTCATCAGACTACAACTGTCAACAAAGTTATAGTAGGAATTTAGTAAAGGTGGTGATCGAGATTTAAATGAAATTCTAAAATTTATTATATATATAGCACAACTAAGTAATTAATATGTAGTAACTAACATTTTTTTCATTAATAAACCGGTATAAATATTTTAAGATATATTTTTGGTAAAATGAGCAATAATCTCAAACCTGCTTCTAGCTTTCCGTTAGTCTTCTAGTTCCGTTAGATAGATATATTTTTCATACTATTTAATAAAATTAATCTCCAAAAAGTTCACTCATTAATTATGAGCTCGACAGAAACAAGAAAAACTGTCTTTATAAATTATAAGCCTTCAACGGTGGAATTTGATAGATCTTTTGAGTATAAAGTTCATTTCAATCAAATAAGAATAACATAATCGATTCTATAAAAGAAGACGTTTGTAATTTGGACCAGTAGTTTTATGTGATATTAAGCTCGTGAAAAACAAACGTGGGCGGACGAGGTCGTGGGTGTATGATATATTAGCGCAATATTCAAGATCGCATGATATTGATCGTATAAAAATATTTGTTTGTATATATATATCATAGTTATAAAAAACACCACAGTAAACGCCTATTTTGCACAGAGCCGGTGTGGGTAGCTCGCTACTAAACAAAATATTACTTAAATAACATTAAATTAGAGAAATGTGTTAACATATGCAAATTCATTTATTATATAATTTAGCTCAGATATTATTAATGTAACATTACAACGCACGACATGTTAATAGTGACCACAACATTCTCAGAAATTGGGCTCATTAATAATATCATCTCTTTCTCATAATCTCATGTTATAATAATTTCTAATCTGGTTTTTATTTTATTTGTCATTGTTTAATCTCCAGCCTTCGTTTGTCTAACGTTTAAATACTTTATAAAAATCCTATTGGTAGATTTTATTTGACAAATAATTGTAATTAAATGGATTGTAAATTATACCATACACTAATTTTCAAATCTAGATATTACATTAAGTAATTCGTGTAACTAGCCATAGTGTTCTAACTAATTAAATAGAGAGCATTTTAATATACACGAAGAGTTTATTTGAACCGTTGATTGCTGAACACGTGCAAATATAAAAACAAGAATAGTAACATAGAGGATGTACACTGAAGCGATAAGTTCGTTGTAGCTTATTCATATCATAGATTATTTTAGTAAATAATTAAAATACAACTTAAACAAAAACATTAGAGTTTCTACATATAATATAACGGTAAAATTTTCATATCTGTACAGTAAAGATATACATATTTCTATGTAGAACGCGCTGATTTTTTTTAAACGTTTGGGTTTTTCTGCTTGTAAACGCTTCGTAGCGCTTTACATAAAAACAAATTCCACCCATGCATATATTTATTTTCCTTGGATATTCGAATCACATATTTTTTTGTTTTATCGCAATCGTACTGCAGAGCAATTAAAAAAGTTATGTTAGTTTTTGATAATGTGTCTTATCACCTTTCATTAAGGTCAGCACTGAATTGACTAAAATATACTTATAGATCACCGTCGGAGCGTCACGGTAGCATGCGCAAGCGATCCCGTGGCGCTCTCGTTAAGACGGGAAGGGTACTGCTGGGTTTTTAGTGGGTATTCCGATGACCGGGCCACACTCGGTGCCTTGGACATATGCGAGCCCCACATACCCCCCCCCCCCCAAAATGGTCGGTCTATGGGTAGATAGGTGGATATGTGGATGGGTGTACAGGTGGATAAGTGTAGGTTCTTAAAGTGTAAAAGTAGCAAAATGGTTTTATTTCAGTTTTTATACATATATATTTATATGTATTTTCGAATACTTATTTTTTATTAAAAAGTATATACTTTTTACGTATTCAAGCTGTATTTAATAGACAAAGATATTATAGATTGATTATTATTGACTTAACGTGTCAATAACACGGCCCATTGAACCGCAACAGCAAAATGAAAGGAATGTTTATATTGTAAAAAAATGTGCGATACTTTTATATTTTGAAATTGTTTAAAGAAAGAACCCGATTAGTGTTAATAAAGGAATTAATGCAAAAAGAAAATGTATCTCTCTTTTTACACAAAAATATTATTCGAATTAATCGTCTACTTAATTGTTTCACGAGCTTGTACTTTACCTTTACCCTTTAGTTGATGAAGCTTATTGAATTTTAAATTGCCAATTCGTTCGTTAAAAACAAACATGCTTTTGTTATTTTGGTATATATTACTACTTTTCTATACAGCTGATGATGCGACTATACGATGCATTTTATTATCTTTACTAAAAGTATTTACGTACAAAGTAAATACGTACAATTTCTTTTTATGTAAAAAATAGTTCGGGATGAATAAATAAAGAAAACAAAACATGTGCAGAATTAATTTCACAGTTAATTGTGTATTACGTATTTCCCAATCGTTTTGATTGCTAACAATACTGCATCAATAGTCTATCATAAATGCAGCAGAGCTATAGAAGATTTAAAAAATTGAAACTTGGAACAAAGTCAAGGCAATTGGCATTACACAAATGAAATGCTTACTAACTACGGCGAGATATTGAAAAACTTTAGCAATCCAAATATAGGCCTACTTCATGAACATTTTTAATTGAATCTACTTATGATTGCAAAATAAAAACGAAAATATACAAATAAGACACAATATTTAAATTCAGATCATATATGCGAATCGACGAATCGAAATAACATAGCATGAAGCTCCCATGATAAAAATAACGATCTATTATAATCGTGATGTTATACTTTCGGATGATCGGTTGAACAGTTAAGACGTGAAGGCGTAGCATACAAACCAACAAACTTACTTTTGTAATTATAATATTAATAAGCTTCACTTCAAAAGGTAACATACTAGTTTTATCATATCACATTTTCAGTTTAAAAGTATTGGTTGAATGCTTATATAAAATGTAATTCCAACTGAGAGATTGTTCCTCCCTCCTAATTGTTAGAACGGAGCCTCTCGTTTATGATTACAATGAAACTATTTTTAGTGATAATGCTGCTGATAACGAGAGACCGTGTGATTTACTATTTACCTCGAATTCGTCGTTAACCATTAATAGTCAGGGCACTCGACATGTAAAATATGAATATAAATAATTCTGAAAATATAAATCAAGTATTTATATGCCAAATTGAACACATATCAAAATTATATTTGAAATTTTAGTTAGAAATTTAAAAATACCTTGACCATGAACTTGTTCATGAGTTAATCATTACTTTTATTTAATCCGTACATTATTTATTTTACTCCAATTAACAAAAACAATGGATTGGATAAATTAATAATAATAGTTCTCCATACCGATTACGGCCACGGCGGCCAATCTCAAGAGAGATTAGCCAACTGCACAGGAGAAATTAAAGTGCACAAGTGTGTGCGCAAACACAGGGGCACTCTCTGTTTACTAGCTCTCATAATTCAACGGGACGGCGATCCGACACGACCGGAAAGATTTCAGGCGCAGGACCAACGGCTTAACGTGCTTTCCGAGGCACGCGAGTTTACCTCCAATTTCCAGACTCCGGGCTGCTACTGAGAATTTTCTGACAGAAAAACCCAATAACTAGTTATTGACCCGACCTGGTAATTGAGCCCAAGACCGCCGGGTCTGCGGCTACTAGCCACTAGACCAACGAGGCAGTCAATTGCTGCTTTATTGATTGCCAAATTAAATTTGTATTTAGTTTGGCAATTAAAATGCATAACGTTAATTTTTCTCTTCAGATTTTAATCGCTTTAAAAGACAATATTTACCAAACAATAGTAGTAATCCCCGTGACTAAATGTTTTGATTATAGTGAAGTTGTATGCATTAGCTTAATTGCATGGCAGGATAATGCAACTACTCTTTCGTACTAAAGCAAGCCCCGAACTAATTACTAGACTAGAAATTTCATAAACTAGATCTTACGATGCGGTGAAAGTTAGCTGTATTAATGACATACCATGATTCTTCATTAGGCTTACGACAATATTAATTAAGGCCTAATTAGGTTAGTATAAATTTAAAATCATGACATGAAATTAATTAATGTTTATGTTTTGCGTTCATTATGTCTAGATATTTGTAACAGACACCATTAGAATTTAATAACGATGTGACTGATAAGTTAGTAAGTATAGGTATAGCTCATTGGTGGCTAAGTTAGAAGGTTGCAGATCCCGACATCTGGGGTTCGAATCCTGGGCCAATCAAATATATTGCGTTTTCCTGTAATGTAGTTATCAGAATCTAAAGATAAATTGATAACGTCGAAATAAAAAACATCAAATAACTGAAACGCCTGCAACTGAAATTTTAATCATAGTGTCCGTAAGTTACGTTACTCGTCTATTTTGCTTGCAAGTGTAAAACAAGTTCATAACAACTAAGATCTTTCAACGAGAAACTATGCTTCCACGTATCTTCATTTCTGAGAAATATTTTAAGCATAATTTAACGTTTTCTTGTGCTTTGTTTTTAAATAGAGTTTTTTTTTGTATGGTGTATATATAATATGTGAATGTGGTATATCAAAAATGTAAAGCCACTCTAGTGTTACAATTCCCTGTCTATATCAATTACAATAGAAATAAAAATAATTAATGATCCAACTAGATATTTAGGTTTCTCTTAGCGTTGATCTTGTAAGGATCGTGTTTTTTAACGGAATCCGACTTACAAATGCCATTTTGCAATTTGCTTTTTAAACCTCTCCATAATTTATGTCAAAATTGGAAGTGTTTACATTCCCGTCCCACGAAGGTTCCTTAAGATTCCGCCTGAGAGTATTCAGTAAAGCGCTCATACTGCGCAGCACTATTTTACTGAACAATATTAAGAGCACACGGTAATAGCATTTCATGAGATTATTTAGATACATAGTAGGTATTCATATTATATTGTAATTTAACAATATTAGTAAAATACATAGATAGTCACCCGGACTTAGAATTACATATCTACTTGAACCTGTTGTGTATTTGATGATATATTTAAATTTTTATTTAACTTTCCTCCGTTGGCATAGTTTTTGATGTAGTTTTGCTTCTTTCCCTGTTTCACGCAAAAACTACTAATCCCATTGATAGGGATCCCACTGATCCCATTGAAGGGATAGGGATAGATACTTTCGTATTATTTTAGTTTATAGTTTCAAGTTTGCTTTATGTCGTCGCAGGTTTTTTTGAGATTTAACTTAATATACTGACGTAGTCGAAGAGACAATTGAAAAGATTATCGGTCCATGCCCTTTCGAAGCGAACCCTGTCAAAACTGGAACAGATACAAAGCAAAAAACTATAAAAAAAAATATAGTATAGGTAGGTGGACGAGCATATGGGCCAACTGATGGTAATTGCTCACCAACGCCCATATACAGTAGGATTGTATTTCTTAAAAAAAACATCGCCAATGCGCCACCAACCTTGGGAACTAAGATGTTATGTCCTTTGTGCCTGTAATTACTGGCTCACTCATCCTTTAAACCAGAATACAACAATACCGAGTACTGCTGTTTTGCGATAGAATATCTGATGAGTGGGTGGTAACTATCCAGAGGAGCTTGCACAAAGCTCTACCGCTCACCGAGTAAATATAGAGATAATAGAGAATATTTTATTAAATTACGTTTACTGAACGTAATTATGATTGACCGTAATTTTTATTAAATGATATTCGTGGCAGGTTCCGATTGTTATATTTTTCTCTTTTTTGACTTCCATTTTAATATTGTGTCATATCATTGGACACTTTCATACGGCGGTCCACTATATCGTCATATTTATAACTGATTTTACTTATTTACATTACAAAAAACATCGTCCAAATATATTATGTATATTTTTGCCAAGCATTACTATACCCATATAGGTAGGTTACTCAAAGAATTACGCGGACATAATACTCGACCTATCTTCATAATAGTAATATAATATAAGGCATAATCTAACATAGCTAGCAACCTTGCGATATTGCCGCATTTATAACATTAGCGTCACTGCTAACCCCATTCAAAGTTAAAAGTCAAAGTCAATAATCTTTATTCAATCTAGAAGCGTTGCATTTGCTTTTTGATTGTCAAAAATTTACTACTGGTTCGGAAATGAACACATCAGACCTGACAAGAACCGGCGAAACAAACTCAGTTGGATATTGAACGTATTTTACACCGAGAACTCTTCAAGAAGTCGCGGACAGGCCTATATACTATATATTTGCCCTGACGATTATGATACCAAGAAGGAATGGTGCGTAGAATTTTATATCCAAACATGACATGTCGTTTACAACTTTTAAGTTGTAGGTTAACTTTGTGGTAGGGCTTTGTGTAACCCCGTCTGGGTAGGTACCACCCACTCCATCCATACACACATATTTTGCCAAGCAGCAGTACTTAGTATTGGTGTGACCAGGTTTGAAAGTTGAGTAAACCAATGTAACTATAGGCACAAGGGACAAAACATCTAAGTTCCCAAGGTTGACCATTAATATGTTCAGTATATATATTTTGTATTTAATATGATAAATAGATATATATTTATTAATTTTAGATTATATAGCAAATGTAGGTTTTCTATCTTAGAGAGAGTGTAGAGACGTATTGATAACGCGAATGTACTGAATAAAAACAAAAGTCCATAGACAATATAAAGGCAACTTTCTAGTTTTATAATTTCCCAACAAAACCGGGCAATAGCATGGGCGTAGCCAGGTAGGGGCAGGGGTGGTCACGGCCCTCCAAGTTATCCGGTCTTCTATTCTATACAATAAAATAAAATCAAGTAAAAATCAACAAAAAGAATAAAAGAGAATGTTTACATCATTTTAATAGAAATAAAATTGTAAAAAATATATATCAATATATTTCTTTTACACGATTTTGAAGCTCCCTGAATCAAATTATGGTTTCGACAATGGGAAATGGTTGCAGATAGGTACCTATTCATTATATGATTATGAAAGAACATTAAAAAAATTAATATCGATAAGAAAATTCACGTTCAAATTGAAGTCCGTTCATCGATATAAAGTGTTACTTCATAATTAATTTCAATGGCCATAAATAGCTATCCCGGGAAATGTGTATTACAGTTCGTGCCGTATATAACTGTCGTTTACTCTGACCTGGAGCGTCCTTGGCCTTGAATAATGTAAAAGTTTATTCCACAGAGTGCTCTTAATAAGACGTTTTAGCTTCATAAAACTGCATACGAGTGCATTGGGATTTAGTAATAAAAGCATAATAATTATTTATGGAGTATTTTTTCATGATAGGTATGATTTATAATAAAAAATTATATGGCGTTCAATTAATGTAAAACCATAATATCTAATTTATAATGTTTAAGTATTTTATTTTATATTCAAAAATAGAGTTATCTGTATATAAATGCTACATATAAGGGGTTTTCCAATAGGGACGCTTGAACTTTGACAGCTGATTGCGGCCATGTTGTTTGAGTGACAGCTGTCAAATGCAGTGTGTTATATTCATTCCGTCCTCCCAAGCCACCATGGCAGGTTACAGTGTCGAGTAGCACGTGCAAATCATAAAATTGTTTTATGAAAATGGGTCTTCAGTTCGAGCAACGTTCCGCGCACTTCGCCCGTTTTACGGTCGCGATGATCGTCCTGCCGAGTCGACTATCCGTCGATTGGTGGACAAATTCGAGTCAACCGGGTCAGTTAACAATCAGCCGGTTCCCGTGCGTCAACGTAACGCGAGATCTGCCGAGAATATCGCCGCTGTGCGCGACAGTGTCCTCGAAAACCCGCGGCAGTCAATTCCGCGTCGCGCACAGGAACTCGGCCTTTCGCAGACGACAACTTGGCGAATTTTGCGTTGTGACTTGAGCCTGCACCCGTACAAGATCCAGCTGACCCAAGAGCTCAAGGTTAATGACCATAGACAGCGCCGTGTGTTCGCTGACTGGGCATTAGAGCAGTTGGAAGTTGACGCCGATTTTGGCAAAAAAATCATCTTCAGCGACGAGGCGCATTTTTGGATGAATGGCTATGTCAACAAGCAAAATTGCCGTATTTGGGACGAGACCAATCCACACGAGGTTCACCAAGTGGCAATGCACCCGCAGAAAGTGACTGTTTGGTGCGGATTTTGGGCCGGAGGCGTGATTGGTCCGTATTTTTTCGAAAACGATAATGGTGTGGCCGTCACCGTCAATGTTGAGCGATACCGGTCGATGATAACCAACTTCTTTTGGCCTGAAATCGAGAATATGGATCTGGACAACATGTGGTTTCAACAGGATGGCGCTACGTGCCACACAGCACACGCTACGATGGAAGTTCTGCACGATCAAGCGCCCTTAATGGAAAACCCTATATTTTGACTTGGCTGGTTAACAGATAGCGCACACGATAAACTAAAGAGACTTTCAATTTTGTGTCATTTAGATATGGTTGCCGCTACTAATACATTTGGTAATAGGTAATATTAATATTGACAAACGCGCTGAAGCCGCCTTTGTACATAATGCGTAAATCACCAACTTCTTCCATCGACCCTTTCGAAATGTCATTCTTCTCTTGTCAGATCTTCAATTATGGGTTGGACTTGCAGTTAATGCTAATTCAGTTTTATAAGTAAGATAAAAAACCAAAATTTGGCACATTTTGACAAGACTATGTTTTTTTTTGTTGCATAGGTAGGCGGGCGTGCATATGGGCCACCTAATGTTAAGTGGTCACCAACGCCAATATACATTGGCATTGTAAGAGATGTTAACCATCGCTTACATCGCCAATGCTCCACCAACCTTGGGAATTAAGATGTTATGTCCCTTGTGCCTGTAATTACACTGGCTCACTCACCCTTCAAACCGGAACACAACAATACAAAGTACTGTTGTTTTGCGGTAGAATATCTGATGAGTGGGTGGTACCTACCCAAACGAGCTTGAACAAAGCTCTACCACCGAGTGAAATTGGAAATTATTGTCCGGAGTATTAAAATGGGATTTATGTTCGTAATATAAATTCCATTTCAATACTCCGACAATAACTATAGGGTAGCACCTATTTTAGGGTTTTATTCTCAATGCAGACGGATAAGACGGGATGACAAATATATATACCTAATCATTTAAAAATATATAAATATTGATGGATCTTTTATATCCCAATTGTTTTCTCTTGACTCTACATCCATTATCTAACTTATATACATACTAAAATGGTAGTTTTCATATTCATTTCATAAAAAAATATTTATTACATATTAGGGGAAAGTTGGCAAATGCATCAAAAAATTGAAGAAAGTATATGTGATGTCCTATCTTTACTAATTTTATTTTTAACTAGCTGTGCCAGGCGGCTTTACCCGCGTATAATTAATAAAAATATAATAAATAAAAATAAGCCTAGAGCCTTCTTCGAAAAAAGGACTATCCAAAACAAAAAAAAAATTTCAATTCGAACCAGTAGTTCCTGAGATTAGCCGGATCAAACAAACAAACTCTTCAGCTTTATATATTAAAATAGATAAAATTACCACATTATCAGTAAGTAGACACATCATTCAAGAGTACATCCTGATACTGATGACAGGGGGGCGCCACAATTGGTTTGTGTTCTGTATTGTACTATAAATCATTCAATTTGTTATTATTAAGGGCAAAAATATATTTCTCAATGATGTAGTAATAGTTTCATCATACACATATATACGTACATATCAGCCTGCCGCCTCCAGATTAAAAAAACAATAAATTATAAATAAATATGAGCACTATGGTGGAATTAGCCCAAACTTTCGTTCCACACAGATTCGGTCTTTATCCAAATGCAGGATATTCGCGTGCTGTTTTAGTATTTAAGGATATAATTAATAAAAGTTCATCAAATTGTAAATGCAATCAATTAGTAGTAGATATAACGAACTGTTGCGACTTATGT
This sequence comes from Nymphalis polychloros, assembly GCA_905220585.2. NCBI lineage: Eukaryota > Metazoa > Arthropoda > Insecta > Lepidoptera > Nymphalidae > Nymphalis > Nymphalis polychloros. The sequence continues at coordinate 10,543,755 of HG992253.1, read as the reverse complement.
ACATACAAATACCAAAATTAGGCAAGACATAGTCAGTGAGAGGTGAGCTTGAAATGCATTCTAGAAGCACTAAGGGTAGACAGGGGTGGAGAGAATATTGATCCTCGCCCGTCGCGCCACCATTTGACCGAACATGACCCCCAATATTACGTAGGCATTATACCTGACATCAATAAATTATTTATTAATCTGGCTCTTGTCGTTATACCTATAATCTATATAAATACAGTTTTTTAATGTACGATAACTCACCTACCTACTTTTTCAATAATAAATAATATTTTAAAAAACTATTTTTAAAACATTACCTATACCTATGTATGCGATTTATTCAATCGTGTAAATATAAACACTACAAATACTTTCTGAAATTTTAATAATCTGTTCTCCAAAATATACACATGTTGTTGTATACTTTTATACGGTTTTCAATTGTTAGCAAGTTAAGACTTATTTTTTTTATTTGTGAGTCTGTTTCTTTTTTTTTATTACATTGAATACCTTACAAAATATTAATGCTTTATAAAACATCCTAGTACCGGAAAAGATTCGTGCTTCCTGTGCAAGGATGCATAAAAAAGTGCATTTTTTTATGAACATATCTCTTGTGTGCAGTTTTCATATCGATTTTCTAAAAGCTAAATGAAATATTCTAAGACAATTTCATTTGAATGAGATTTTTGCTTTCAAAGTTACCGCACCGTTTTTTTCCCTGAATGTATTCAGAAAATACCTGTAAAACATGAATGTAGGTTTTATTAAATACTTTAAAAGGAACTGTAAAACGACGGACGCTATAGCAAAAATAGTGTATGAATAATTTGAGCAAGTTTATGTCAGCCCATAGAGACCTCAGATGTGTACAATTTCGTAATCGTTAAATTACACAGAACAAAGTTATTTGCGCTACCTATTAATATTTATTTACAATTTTAATTCAGATTTTTAAGATAGGTAGCTAATGAAAGTTACTAGAAGCTCACTTATAAAAGCAAGTTAGTTTTTATAACCAATTATTAACGAACTTATACAATGTAATAATTGTGTAATCAGCATTGCAGCGTGGTTTTATAGTCTCCAGAACTTCTCCTCCAAAAAGGAGAGGATGCCCTAGCCCAGCAGTGGGACATTTACATTTACTGTTACTTGATCGTGCAATGTGTCAGAGTTTTATGTAAAATAGTATTTGCCCAGTGCCCAATTTGATAATAATCATGATAACAATTTTCAATTTTAGCTTCCAAAAATAAGAAAAAAAAAAGATAATCCCTTGACAAAAAGAGTTAAAAAGAGTACTGCTTTTGTCTTTCTCTATTAAAATATAGATAAGATGACCACAGAAGCCGACTCTATGAGGATGCATAGGCTAATGCGACATTAATTTATATATAATTCATGTTACTATTGACGACGGACCTTACTTTAACTATAAGCCATTGCCCTGCGGCTTATTTTTACGAAATTCTTCTATTACATTCGTAGGTACTTGCTACTTATTTAAGCGCTCGTACTCAGCCGAACTGATAAATAACTGGCAATTACATGAAAAATTAAAATTAACTGATTTTTTTTTTTTAATTTTTTATACCTCTAATATAAGTTTTAAGTAGTTTTAAGTATGCTTATTTGTGTTGTCATTTGTATATATTTTTAAATATAAAATGTTACGGTTTCAATTACATTATTTATTCAAAATAATCATGTCGAGCATACCTCGGTACATAAAGCAAAATTATTGGATGGTTCTCAATATTAAATATAAATTTAGATAATGATGATCAATATTGTGAAAACTTACGGCTTATTTAATACTACAAAAGAAATCCATTATTATATTAGTGGTAACGTTGTAAAAGTATAATAGATTATTACACGCAGGCTCTGAAACTGAAACTCAGTTGCGAATCCACATTCAGTAAGCCGCTAGCGAGAACGACAGTCGTCTCGCCGGTACTAACGCGATTGACGTATTTATAAATAACAGTTATACTCTCAATCTTAAACAAATATAAAAATAGAATACCAGTTTCTATTCACAGTGCTACAATTTTATTGTATTTATAAAAAGGATTGTTTACATTTATTGACGTACCCTTCGCGTGTTTTCCCGTATGGCAATTATTATCGTCTAAACGTCAGTTTTAAAATAATTTTAATATATTCAATATTCATTATTCCTTCATTTTTCAGTAACGCAAACTGCGAAGTAAAACTATATTATGTATTAACGTTTCGCTATTGGAAGTAAATTAAACAAAACATCCTTCAAAAAGTATTCTTCTTCAAAAAGCCATGGAAGACGACATTAATAAGCCTTATAAAATATGTGACATGAATCGCGAAAAGAAAAAAGGCATTGTGGCGTCATCTTTAGAAGATTTGGTAGCTAAAATACCTGAAAAATTAGGTTTACCAGCAGAAAATCTCACTGTTGTTCTAGAGTGTGATGGTACTGAAGTTGATGATGAGGAATATTTTTCGACGTTGGATCCAGATACTTCTTTAATGATTTTACATGGAAATGAAAAATGGGCACCAAATATGCCAAAATGCCAGGTATCTCTTGATCAGACTGACGATGTCACACTGGGGGACAAAGCACAAGTCGCTAATTTAGTGGGCCGCTTACAGCACAACTTGTGTCACATTTCACTGCTTGGAGGCCAAGACCTTGAACTTTTATCAGATATGGACCCAGACAGTCTTGCTGATATTGTAACTGACAGGGACAACAGGATAATACTTGAACACATTAAGGAGGCTTCTGGAAGGTAAATTAATCAACTTTGAAAAACAATGTCCTATTTATCTCTTGTAAAGCTACATGTCAAAATTAGTTATTACATTTTTAATGTTTGCTGTACAGTTAAGTATATAAAAAAGGCCTTATTAAAGTAATTAATTTTTAATTTCACAGAATATTATTAGAAAAACGTCAAGCACAGGATGCTATGGAACTTTTGAAACTGTATCATCAAAGTGTTTCTAATGGCACAGAAGATGTTTCACCGCAAAGCCAAGAAAGAGTGTAGGAAGAAGAGTGTAGTTATACAGGAATATCTACAGCGACCCAATAACTTAACCCTTAACTATTTATTTTTAGAGATGGCACATCTCAAAAGTTTACAAAACAAATGAAAGTGGTATTTAATTACATTTAAATACATTTTGAAATCATTTACTGCAATAGATTTCAATTGATTTCTAAGTATAAAGATAAACATACATTCATAGTAATAGTAAATGAATGAGGCCTTCTTTAAGGATTTAGATTTATTAATTATTTCAATAGAAGTGAATAATTCTCTAATTCTGTGAAATACAAATTAATTAAATTTGGCTAGGTTTTTGAGTGAATCTACATCTACATTGTCATAAAGTCCTTAAGCTAAGCAGAAACATGATGAAAGTAGTTATTAGCCTACATGTAAGGACCTAATCTTATGAATATGAGCTGAAATTGAGTAAATCGTACTAATATTCTAAAATTTGTATTTAGACTACCACTAGGTAACTGCACTTGTAGTAGTTGTTAATTTCTTTTTTTAAACTTCTTTCTTATAAAGATATCATTTGACTTAAAAGAAAGACTTTGAAGGTCGTAATTTGAAGCTTATGCTAATGATTATTATAAATTAGAAGTTGGAAAACATTAAATAAGATGTTAAAAATAGTTAAATATTGGTTGAAAATTTTTGGTAAAATTTAATTTATAGTATGGCAGACTATCTTACAAATATATATAATTCATAATTGTAAAATTTGTATGGGTATACTAAGGAATTTTAATATGTAACCATTTCATATAAGAATTGATATAACTAGAAATATAAATAAATTATGAGACAATAGGTATGCTAGAACTAATAAGCATTGCTATTTATTAGTATAATTTTAAATTTATTTTACTCATTTGTAAACTTTTGAGAGACAAATTGCTACAAGGTTGATAATGAACATCAATTTAAAAGACTGATAGTTGGTAAATTTATTTTTTTTATATAGTTTTACCCCTAGAATAAGTAATTAATTTACTTAATTCCAAATTTGCTCAAACAATTTACAAGTATTAAAATAAGTTTACCTAATTTTAATTCCACTGCCGTGAAAAAAAACGAATCAACCTCCCAATGCTCATGTAGTGAGGAATAGGAATTGCAATTCAGTGATGATACACGTAAAAATTATATTTATTTTTATTGCATTATACAAAATATGATAACAGAGTTTCTTTTGCTTTGTCATCTTTTATATAAATTAACCTTTAAATAAATTACTAGAGATTTGGTCATTTCTATTATATTCAATGAAAACAATGCACTTTAAATAAATATGGCACTTCAAAAAGAATCTCTTATGTGTCTTTATTAAGCAATTCTATAAATGTTTTCATATGTCCATTTTAAAGCACAGAAAATCTACTCATTAAATTAGATGCTTATTTTAAGAAGAATGGATAGAATGCTTTTTGATTTGTGGTATGTGTGTATAATTTGTGAAATTAAATTTGTAATTACTTTATGAGAAATAATAATGATTGTAAATTTATAAGATTTTTCAAAGTTATACTAAAGTTAAACATCAAATACATAGTACCATAATATTTCTCAAAAAGGTATCAAATAAGTTAAGTGACATTGATAGTATGTCCTATTTATTGTATATTGTCTGTAATCACTTTTCTACAACAAATTATCAATATAATTTGGTGCAACTAGTAATAGATGAGATGCATAAAGGCTGTAATGAATGTAGATCCAGGAATGACCTACCAAGAACTCTGTAACCAATTCCAAGCTTGAGCCTAATCATGGAATTGATGGTTTACGTTGTTCCATTAATTCTTGTGTTATTGTGCACAAATAAAGCATTTAGCTAAAATAACACTTTGTTTTTTTTTATCTGATACCCACTAATCGTTTACAGATGTTTCTTCCAATATTTATAAATAGGTAGTTTAAATAAAACCAAATTATCAGATGTTTATGCCTTTCGCACCACAGGTTGTGTGTTCGATTCCCACCCACAACAGACATTTGTGTGCATGAACGTCTGTTTGTCCTAAGTCTGTGTGTAATTATCTATATAAGTATTTACAAAAGAATAGAATATGTAGTATATCAGTTGTCTGGTTTCCATAGTACAAGCTCTGCTTAGTTTGGAATCAGATGGCCGTGTGTGTATAATGTCCCAGGTAATTATTATTAAATTACTGACAATTGAATAATGCAATATCAGAGAAATAAAAGTAGGTATTTTCTGTAGTTTGGCTAAGTGTTTATGTCATATATTCATAAATTAATAAAACAAGATATATTAGTTATTTAATTTAATTAATTACAAACATTATACAGTTGAGATGTCATTTACATATGTTAGAATCAATTCAGCAAAAATTCTATGCTCCAAAACATCATAATTAATGTAAATATAGTGTTCAATTAGGAAAATTAAAAAATTCAAACAATATATGCTTAATGTAACACACCATGAAGCCTGTGCAAAATGCTTCATGAGAAAGCTTTAAAGGACTGTGCATGAACTTTTCTCTCGGAAAGGATTAACCTTTTGACTCGAAAAGCCTACTAACAAACAATCTTCTTGTTCATGTTCATTTATATACCGTACTATATCAGCCACAGCAACCGACACTGGTATGCGTTTTATAGAAGCTTCTCTTCTTAGCTGTTCTGTTACAGCACGCTGTTGTTGCAAGGTCGATACCATCATATCCATAACGGCAGTGTCTGATAGGCCTATGTTGAAAGCTAAACCAACAACGTAGTTTGTACAAAATAGGGCGTAGCCTCCGACGTTGATTTGTGATCTGAAATGAATATAAGTAAACTAATACATAGTTTCTTTAATAAGACGCAGTATATATTTTTGTTTACCTACAATTAACGAAGAATTTGAAGCAATACAATTACAATAACTTTGATAATTATTATCACAAAATCACAATTAATCACACAATTGAAATAAGAAATCGAATTTGACATAAGTTCTGTGCTGCCATTTGCCAAGTGCCAGCTGGTAAACTCGAAAAATCCTAAAACTTTTTAAATAAAAAACATGATATGTTTTTCTAACCAAATATGATAATGCTATAAATTATTTGGGGCAACCTGAATAGATAATGTTGATATATTTTTTAAAATAATTATCAAAAAGTTATTCACTTGATCATTTGGTTTTAACATCATGAATGTATCGATTTGACACTGTTTAAATTTCAATAGTACATTTTCTTAAGTACATACAATAAATCTATCTAAGTTACACTAATTTATCACTATTTTAAAGAAATTTCGGAGAAATTCTCAGGTCACCTGGCAACAACGTTGTATAGCCAAAGCCAATAGACAATTAGCAATAAAATTAGACATTAGTTTACTTCATACTTGTCCAAATTTTTCTATATTTATGCGGTAATATAATAAAGGTTCGATTACTGGTACTAACGTTACAGTGTATATTTTTGCTCGTATTTCTGTCGACATATCATTTTTATAAACTTTATATATGTTTCCAGAGAAAAAAGTAGCCAAAAGTTTAAAAAATGGAAGGCGATGGAGCTGAAAATTCGAAATCTTTTTCGGGTATTCCTGAAGCTGTTTTTGTAGTACGTTTTATTTCATTTTCAATTAAAATTAATAAATAAATTAATAAAAGATATAATTTCTGTAATGTCATTATAATACTATACAAAACGAATATAATAAGTGGGTATACAGCATTTTTAGGTTAAAATACACCTGCTACTATTAATGAACATTATTGTGTTTTTTTCAAATCGGGGAGTGTTATTAAACCCTAATCATACACTTCTATGCATAAATAATTGGTTGGTTTCAAATATATCTACAATACTTAATGCCTATTTTTTAACAAAATTATTCTTCTTATAGGACAATGTCGACGAATTCATGAATTTACCCGAAAACTCGGGTGGGGTTGACAAGGTTTTAAGGCAGTTGGATGAGCAGCATGGAAAATATAAGTTTATGGAGTATACATTAAACACAAAAAGAAGACGTTTGCGACAACAAATACCAGACCTTGCGAGATCATTGGACGTTATTGAGAAATTAAAGACACAAGAAGAGGATCTCGATACACAATTTCTTCTTAGTGACCAAGTTTTTTTAAAGGTATTGGATATGAAATCATTAACTTGAAAATCATTAGGTACAGCATCAGTCATTTCAAAACAGCATTTTTTCTTTAAATAAGCCTTAGGTAGGTAGCCTTAGGTAGGTGTAGGGGTTAGGGGTAAGGGGTTACCCCTTACTGTTTCTCTACACATTATATTCTAATAAATGTGTGTAATTATGTTTTCACAGGCAAATATTATGCCAACAAAGACTGTATACCTGTGGCTGGGAGCTAATGTTATGTTAGAATATTCTTTGGAAGATGCTGAGAAACTGTTGACAACAAACATGGCCACAGCAAAGAAAAATCTATCCTGTGTTGAACATGATTTAGATTTTTTGAGGTAAGAAATATGAATTTAATTACTGATATTCCTATCCCAATTTATTATACCTTTATAAAATGAAACATAGTGTTAAGAAATATTGAGACAAAATAATTAAATTTAATAGGAAAATGTTGTAGTAAATTTGATATATTATTATTGCCACTCATATATTGACAGCCAGGATTAAGTCCAGAGTCAAAACCAGACAGAAAAAAATTGATAAAAAAATTCACATACCTGATCAATAATTTGGATTTATTAACTGTAGCTGTGTGTGGTGGACTCTTTCTTCTACTTGACTAGGGCCATTGGTAGTCAAAGCGCAACAAAGATAAGCAAACCTTAGATGATGATAATAATATCCTACACTAAGTGATTTCAACCTCAGTGGCCTATTATAGTGCACAAACATAGGTGCACTCTCTATTCCCTTACTCATAAACCTTATGGGACTGCGAATCTTTTGACAGAATACTCACTAATTATTTATTGGCCCCACCTGGTATTTGAACCCAGAGCCTTGGGATTTGCGGCCTTATATCGAGCTACAAGACCAATGAGGCAGTCAACACTATAATATAGGGTTTTCCAATAGGGACGCTTGAACTTTGACAGCTGATTGCGGCCATGTTGTTTGAGTGACAGCTGTCAAATGCAGTGTGTTATATTCATTCCGTCCTCCCAAACCACCATGGCAGGTTACAGTGTCGAGCAGCACGTGCAAATCATAAAATTGTTTTATGAAAATGGGTCTTCAGTTCGAGCAACGTTCCGCGCACTTCGCCCGTTTTACGGTCGCGATGATCGTCCTGCCGAGTCGACTATCCGTCGATTGGTGGACTAATTCGAGTCAACCGGGTCAGTTAACAATCAGCCGGTTCCCGTGCGTCAACGTAACGCGAGATCTGCCGAGAATATCGCCGCTGTGCGCGACAGTGTCCTCGAAAACCCGCGGCAGTCAATTCCGCGTCGCGCACAGGAACTCGGCCTTTCGCAGACGACAACTTGGCGAATTTTGCGTTGTGACTTGAGCCTGCACCCGTACAAGATCCAGCTGACCCAAGAGCTCAAGGTTAATGACCATAGACAGCGCCGTGTGTTCGCTGACTGGGCATTAGAGCAGTTGGAAGTTGACGCCGATTTTGGCAAAAAAATCATCTTCAGCGACGAGGCGCATTTTTGGATGAATGGCTATGTCAACAAGCAAAATTGCCGTATTTGGGACGAGACCAATCCACAGGAGGTTCACCAAGTGGCAATGCACCCGCAGAAAGTGACTGTTTGGTGCGGATTTTGGGCCGGAGGCGTGATTGGTCCGTATTTTTTCGAAAACGATAATGGTGTGGCCGTCACCGTCAATGGTGAGCGATACCGGTCGATGATAACCAACTTCTTTTGGCCTGAAATCGAGAATATGGATCTGGACAACATGTGGTTTCAACAGGACGGCGCTACGTGTCACACAGCACACGCTACGATGGAAGTTCTGCACGAGCAATTTCTGGACATGGTCATCTCGCGCGGAGGCGACGTGAACTGGCCACCGAGATCGTGCGATTTGACCCCGCTGGACTTTTTCTTGTGGGGTTTTCTTAAGTCGCAGGTCTATGCCAATAAGCCGCAAACCACCGATGCCCTCAAAGTCAACATACGCCACGCCATCGATCAAATACAGCCCGATTTGTGCGCCAGAGTCATCGAAAATTGGACCTTTCGTGTGCGCGCCACCAACCGAAGCCGTGGCGGTCATTTGAATGATGTCATATTCCATACATAATGGGGTCGATAGACCTTCCAAATAAAAAAAAATTTCGCAAATATCTCTCCTACATGTATTTTTTTTTGCATTTCAAAGATCAAGCGCCCTTAATGGAAAACCCTATACAACACTAATCAACTTAACTCCATAGTTAACACACACCAATCCCTACGGTGGGGTTAAGGTCCCTCTTTTATTGTAACCTGTCAGCGCTTTGGCCTATGACAGGGTCATTACACACTTACCGTCCTCTTTCCCCCTGTCGACTCTGTGCTAAGCCGAGCTTCGGCCTCACAGGAGGCATTAGGACATATTCATAGCCCTTATGTAGGTTCTCATCATCCAACTGAGTAACTTAAAGACTAGGCCAACAGGAATCTACTCTAATTTAACTTTCAAAGTTCCAAAGACAGCTTTACTGACATTTAAAATTATACTTTTTTAGGAATGCATAATGAATACTGCCTAGTTGGTCTAGTGACTAGATATAAGGCCGCAGACACGGTGGTCCTGGGTTCAATTCCCAGGTCGGGCCAATAAATAGTTATTGGGTTTTTCTGTCGGAAAATTCTCAGCAGCAGCCCGGAGTCTGGAAGTTGGAACAGTGTACATTCCTGTGCCTCAGAAAACACGTTAAGCCATTGGTCCTGCGCCTGAACTTTTTCCGGTCGTGTCGGATTGCCGGTCCATCAGATTATGAGAGCTAAGGAAAAGAGAGTACACCTGTGTTTGCGCACACACTTGTGCACTATAATATCTCCTGTGCAGTTGGCTAATCTCTCTTGATATTGGCCACCGTGGCCGAAATCGGTCTGTAGGAGTATTATTATTATTATTATAATGAATACAATAAATTATTTAAGATCATTAAATAATGATATCTCATCAATTCAACATCAACCTTATTTATTTTTCTTTACTTTTCCTGTGATTGGAATAGGCTATATAATATTATGTATTTGTGATTTCCCAAAAAAGTCCTTGAAAATGATGTTGTCTTAATAATGAGCTTAAAGTTTTGTTTATATAGGTATATAAATTTATTTTTGTACAGAGATCAATGGACAACAACAGAAGTAAACATGGCTCGAGTATATAACTGGGATGTTAAGAAACGTCAAGCAGCAAAAGCCTCTAGTTAATGTGTTTATCAATAACCACTCCATACTTATTTATGTATTGAACAAAAGCTTGGCCTCAATTTGCATTTTAATTTCTATTGCCTTCTGGTTCTTCTTTTATTTAATTGATGATAAAAGTATTTGTTATTAACTAAAATTTAGGAATAATGTACTGCTTATATATTCTAAAAATTATAGTAATTTAAAAAAAAAACTATGTTAAAATATTGTTTGTCAAATCTTAAATGTATTAAGATTCCAATTATTCTAATTCTGAAAGTCTATTTGGATATATTTGTTGTTGTGCATGTTATTTTAATGTATGTAAAGTCACTTAAATCTTGATTTCTACTATGCCTAGATTTCTAGTGATTAAAATGTATATAATAAGCAGTACTAAAATGTATACAATAAGTGGTATCAAAACTAAGCACAGAAACGAAAATGTTGTTTGTAATATTATCTTGGTTTACACACAAATATGCTTAACAGTACTACAAGCAGACCAAAATAGACTTTGTGAAATGGAAAAACTGTAACTTGGTAATAATTGTATGTTATTAATACACTTGATATTTTAACATTAAAATTTTATTATTATGTAATAGTTTTTTTTGATGAGGTATAAGAAAACACCAGTTGCTTAAAAAAATGTTTTATATATAATCTTTTAATAAATTATGATTATTGAATAGAAAAGCTAAATTGGTTTTTATTTATATAAACTTAACATGTCCATTAAAATTATTGTTTATTTTTAAATACAAATATATAATTAGCAGTCCTAGTCCCAGTGTATTTCAATTTTTATGATTATATAATATAATAACAATATATCTGTATCATCTTGTAATAAAGATTCTGAGCCGGTTTTCAATTGATCGAAAATTGTTTTGGCTGTATAATAAAATACCTTTGTCTTGACTTTAAATGGAACAACAAAAATAGATACTGACAGTGACAACTGACACGTATCGAAGTATTGATGATACTTTCAGGCTTCAGCTCCAAATAATTTTATAAAAGTTAAAGTATATGGAACATTAAGTAGAGAAGTACGTGTATTATTATAAATAATAATAGTAAAATAATAAAGTATATAAATATTATCTATAATAATGGAAATTTAATAAATGTTTCAGTTATGACTATATAAAACATCTATAATACATAAGAACTATAGATTGAAATAACAAAACTATAAAACCATGTACACATATTTTATTTATCCATTTGCATTTTGCAGCAATGGCACCTTCAACAGATTGGGATGAAATAAAGCGTTTAGCTGCTGATTTTCAAAAAGCTCAATTAAGTACTACAGCACAACGGTAAGTTAAAAATTATTTATAATGAAAGCTATTGTTAATTACATAAAACAATTCATAATATTTTTCAATCTTTCTTTCAGCTTATCGGAGAGAAACTGTATTGAAATTGTATCAAAGTTAATAGAACTCAAATTGATTGATGTAATTTTTACAACAGATGGTAAAGAATATTTAACACCACAACAACTTATTAAAGAAATTAGAGATGAATTGTATGTGCGTGGAGGACGCGTTAACACTGTTGACTTGGCGAAAGAGCTGAACGTTGATCTTAATCAAATAAATGTTAACATTGCTGAAATTATTAAAGGGAAGGAAGTCCAATTGGTTTCAGGGTATTTAATAGCTCATTACTATTTAGAAAAAATTGCAAAAGAGATAAATGAAAAGTTGCAATTACAAGGACAAATAACTGTAGGAGATTTAACATTACAATATGACTTACCAGCAGATTTGTTACAACATGGTGTTTTGGAAAGATATATCGGTAAAATTATTAGTGCAAAACAAGATCCATCTGATCTGAGAATTTTTTACACCGAAGAATTTATCATGAGAACAAAAGCAAAAATACGTGGAGCTTTGATGGGCTTACTTAAACCTACACCTATAAGTTTAATCATCAGCCATTGTAACATAGCAGAGCGATTGTTTATGTACCTCTTTGATCAGATAAATGCTCCTGGAGTCCTGACTGGAAGACAATCGGGAGCTCAGTATGTACCATCATGCTATACAAAATCTCAAAATGAGTGGGTCATCAATTTCTATAAACAGAATAATTACTTAGAATATGATGCATTAACTCGCTTAGGTATATCAGACCCTAAAGGTTATGTGAGAAGAGTTTTGTCTAACGAAGATATGGAGTTCTTAAGTAGTTGTGTTATTGGTTCACAAATAAAACAACAACTAGAGACAGCTTTAGAGGAATGTATGTCTTCAAAGACCTACTTAGATGTTGTGTCACTTTTGCCATCAGTTCTATCAGATGAAGATATTGATAATGTGCTAGAACCACTGCTTAAGAAAAACGCAAGATCAACCATTTTGTTTGATAAAACAGGTAATACTATAACATTATAATATAATGGCTGTTTCTTTTTGAACCGGTGGTATGTTTTTTTTAATTTTATTTTATTGTATAGGTAGGCGAACGAGCATATGGGCCACCTGATGGTATGTGGTCACCAACGCCCATAGACAATGGCATTGTAAGAAATGTTAACCACCGCTTATATCACCAATGTGCCACCAACCTTGGGAACTAAGATGTTATGTCCCTTGTGCCTGTAATTACACTGGCTCACTCACCCTTCCAACCAGAACACAACAATACAAAGTACTGCTGTTTTGCGGTAGAATATCTGATGAGTGGGTGGTACCTACCCAGACGAGCTTGCACAGAGCTCTACCACCAAGTAAAAGTAGGTAGTTTCTAGTATGACTATCAATAAGTAAGTGTAATGCTTCAATGTTGAATAACGTATTTAGATTTTGATATGTATTTGGTTTTTAACTTTTATAATAATCAAATTACATTTTGATTTTATTTTTAAATTTCAGTGTTCAGCAATTATTTCATTGAAAATCTGAAACAACTTTGTATGCCAATTGTTCAGAAAAATGCTGAGTCTGTTGTAAAATCTGGCAAGTACCAGCAGTTCTATCTTGAAAAACAACTTCTTAGATCTGATAGCCATCAACAGGGTCATGTAGACCATAAAGCTGAAAGACGCGAGGAACGCAGAAAGAAGGCTAGTTCTGGAAAAGGTGGTGGGGGCACACAGGGTAGGGAAACAAAAACTAAAGCAGTAAAGAAACATCAGAGATCTAAACATGCTGCTCATGACTCAGATTCTGATGATACTTCAAATGCAACAAAAAAAATTCAAAGTGAATTAGAAATTGTTAGTGTCGAAGACGTTGAGAATTTTATAAAACAGCAATTGGAAAATGAAGGCCTTGATGATTTGTTGACACAAATAGCTGAATATCTTCAAGGGTAAGACTCATATTGTTGATTTACTTTTTTGTTTAAAATTGTTTTGTCAATAGATTATGACATTAATTATTTTCTTTTGTACTTTAAGACATCTAAATCAAACTGCTCTGACATTCGCTAAAGAACTTGCCGAAAAATTACTCCAAGATGCCAATCAAAATAGAAAACAAACTCATTCTTCTGCCCAAGATCGTATTAATGTTCTTGTAAATGACATCAAACTGTATGAGAAAGGCTTAAAACTATTTCCAAGTGATCAACAGCCGCAACTAATAAAATACTTACTAAAATCATTTGGGGGTGATATTCTATCAGAATTTTGCAAGTATGCAGCAAACCAGTGTAATCTTTCTGTACAAGTGGACATTTTGTCAGTGGAACAAAGGAACAAAATAATAAATGATTTATCTGAAGAGTACATGAAACCACTAAAAGCTCTAAATGTAACTTTATCAGACCAAAGTATGGAACCGTTTTACCAAGCTGTGGATATTTGTTTATCTGAATGTGGAATGATATTGAAAAAAATTGATAAGAAGAAGGACAAGTATGTGTCTGAAATGATTTAAAAAAAAAAAAACTAGTTATATTTCCCTATAATTCATAACAAAAACTTTCTTTCAGGCTTCTCGTTCAAAACCACAGAGAGAAACTTATTTATGAGTTAGAGAGTTGTGAAGAACCAGCTTTAGTTTTACATTTAGTTGTACTTGCCCTGTTTACAATACTAAATCAAAATATGTTGCATGCATCTGGAAGGCAGGTTCCCATTATTATAACATATTTAAAATCACAACTAAAAGAAGAACATTTTGAAAAACTTCAAAAGTACTATGGTAAGATTGATTTCATTTTTGTTCATTATAAATTATAAGTAGTACTCGGATTTAATTTACAACAAGATAATGAGAGGAAATAATATGGTCATAATTTATTTGTTGCTTTATCAAAACCCTTTTGTTACTAGAATATAATGTTATAAATTGTTATATGTAATAAGTAAATAACTAAAAAAAAAACAACGGGTTGCACTCCGGGAGCCGGCAGAAGTGAAAACTTGAATATTAACGTTGTGCATTTTTGATATTTTGGAATGATTAGGGAAAAATTTTGCTCGAATTACTTTAATTATCAGTATAAAAGTACTATCGTTTATGTGATAACATACAATATTCATTTATTGCGCTATCGTACACAAATATGACAATTTATATTACATTAAAAATTTAACTTCTTAACTTAATTTTCAATCGGGGTCACGTGACCTGACGCGAGTTTAACATTTTTTACCCATCATAAAACGCTGCTAAAAAAGTTTTCACTTAAAAAATATTAAAATTATATTTTATATTTCAAAAAAATATTAAAGTAATTATATTATATTTCAAAAAAATATTTAAGTAATTATTTTTCAGAATTGGTGACTAAGTATTTGACAGCTCAAGATGATGAAAAAGGAAATGTTGAAGAAAAATTAAAAGAAGATATGTCATTCTTGAAGAATCTTGTTATTGAAGTTAAGAAGTACTAAAAAATTTCTAAATTAAGAAAATGATATTTTATATAATATGGTGTATTTATATATTGTTATATTAAAGGACAAATAAAATCTTTAAAAAAAACATAAATAATTTGACCATCAATATTATCAACCAATATAAGAATTAAATTTCATTGCTCGTTTTGCCTAATTACGGATTAAATTTTAAAAAACTTTCAAAAAATTATATCAATATAGCGCATAAAAGGTTATGGATGGGTACATAAAAATTGATTTGTGTTTAAACATATTACTACTTTGTTTTTAAAGTTCCTCTTAAACACAGCTATATTTAAATATTTTTTTAAATAATTGAAGGAATTACTAATCAGTACATGACGGAATGTTACCTTAACATATTTTTTAGTCTATTATTATTCTAAGTCTTTATGGCATTTATATTTAAATAAATAAGTTTCTCATTATATGGAATCATTAATTAATTATCTCAAAGTGGTCCAAGACTTAAGAGTAATAGCAAGCTACAACTTTGCCGTTAAAGAGCACAAAGTGCATAACCACTACCAAAGAGAATTAAATTAACACAACTATAAAGCGCTGCAGTCAGAAGTTGCTCGCGGGCAGAAAAACGTGGTTGTGGCAAACATCTTAATTTATATTCAATATAAAATAATTAATAATTGAGTGAAGCAATGGAATTTTATGTACCTACTTACAGTTTTCAATAATTTAATTAATGAAATGGTGTCAAAGTGGTGGTGGAAGCTAAGGGTGAAAAGTGGTCATAAATTGATAGAGTTGTAAAAATATTGTTGAAATAATATAATATTCTGTTAAACTCTGTTTATTTTGAATTTATTTTATTGAAGGATTTAAAATGCTGGATAGCATGGATATTAAAAAAGCTTTTTGCACGTTGACATCTGACGTTGACATTGACAAATAGGAAATTATGATAGATCTAGTAGACATTTCGTTTTCTGTCATTTGTCAAACGGTAAAGTGTAAACTGTAGGCCGTGATACCAAAGATCATTCAAACTTCAAAGTTTTACGAATTTCGAAACACAGAAAGTCGTGTCGTAACTTTGCTTGCCGCTATATAAATTTTGGTGATAGAAATATTTGTAGTTGAAATGTATTATTAAACGGAACATGTTGGGATTTTTTACAATAAGAAGTACATCTTCTTTAATGGTTTTGCATTAAAGTAGTTTAAATTTTTATTCGCTCAACTTATTGTACGATTTCATAAAATTTTTATTTCATGCTGTCAGGAAGGCCATGTGCTTTAATTGTAACAGAAAATACAAATTATTTTCATTTAAAATATATTTAATTAAAAATGGAATCGTTGCCTATGGAAAATAGAAATTTATTATTGAAAAATAATGAGGTCATTGCGAAACCTGAAAGAAATGGCCAGGTTTTGAATGGAGAATCATCAAGAGAACCGCCTGATGGGGGTATTAGAGCTTATATGATAATTGTGGGCTCATTTTTAACTAATGGGCTTGTTTTTGGTGTTATCAATTCATATAGTGTTATTTATACTGTTCTTCAAAAGAGACTAGAGGATGAAAAAGTGCCTAACTCTGAAAGTAGAGCTGGTAAGTATCAAATGACCAGTCACTAATTTTATTGTTTGTAGCTTTGATATAACTTGTCCAATTACTTTACAAATATTCGTATGAATTATTTCACTAGGCTCTTTAAACATTTAATTTTTTAATAATTTTGATTTATGATGATAAATTTATAAGTAGGTGAAATTCCAATGAAAGTATCATTGGAAAAACATATATTAGTTTATGCTTAATTATAATTTCCTTACAAAATTAAGATAATTAACATAGATATTTATTTTGGATACATACAAATCAAATTTAATGTAACATATATATATATATATATATATATATATATATATATATATATGTTACATTATATATAATTTAGATTAACAAATACATATATGTTGTCCAAAATTGTTATATGGAATTTCTGAAGTTTTGAATGTGATGAAATATAGAATACTATTACACATTAAATTTTGATGCAATAGTATAGTTCCTGTAAAATCGTATATTTTCTACATTAATAGTCAATTTACTAGTTAATGATATTCACTGTACATAGTGTATTGGAATGAAGACCTGCCTATGTGTGTATAATATGCTATGACATTGATTTTTTGTCTATTATTAATGGTTTAGTAACTAGGATTTTAAAATCCATGTAAAAGGCAGGCAGGCAGTAAGCCTTCATATTTTTTATAAATACAGTAGTTCTAGCTATAGCTGTCTGGTATCAAATAGAGTACAATCGGTTCACTTAATATCAATCCATAGACATAGCAAGAACAAATATCAGGTATAATTATTGCTCCAACAACTGTATGGGCAAAAAACTTGGCTAGGTTGCCTGTAAAAGTGTGTGTGTTTTTTTTTATAAATTTAATATATAGCACTCCTGCCTGGGTAAGTCTGTCCACTTGGGACATGATAAAGTGAGTAGTTGAATTAAAAGTGTAATGTAATCTCTTATAAAAAGTATTACATTTATTGATCGTAAAAACATTAAACAATGTTCTACATAAGCAATATATTGCTACATATATTTAGGACATTTATAATTTATATTGGATATTTATAATCCAATTTATGTAGGTGCATTGTTTTTTATATAAGAAAAATGGTAAAAATATTCATTTAATAATGCAAAATTAGATAAAAGTAATTACTGTCTGTTATTTTTATTAATTTAAAAGGCATCCACTTAAATGCAATGTTAGGTATAATTATTTGTTGTTTGTTATAAATTGTCACTTGATAAACTGGCGCCAGTCACGGCGCGCACGTGCCTTTTTCGTTGCCGATAAACGCGTCAAAACGGTCATCAAGCAGTCCACTTGATTGTATCAATTTCATTATTCAGGCGCAAAACCATTGTCATTTGTAATACGAGTAGGTAATAGGTATATTACATATTTGACGCACTATACCTATGTATAAAAACGTGTGTATAATCAGAAATGTATGACGAATTTTTACATGATTAACGAGCAAAAACGTTATAAACTTTGCGTTTTACTTTCGTAAATCGAATCTTTTCCTGTAGAAGGCAACCTTATGTGTGATCCACGTGGAGGGAAATCTAAAAACCTGAAAATGTAGATCTTAATATTCTCTAGATTTTTTGGGTTGTCGGAAAATCTGTTAATTTGTAGCTATTTTTATATTTCGTATGAAGTTGAACTTGCATAAATATATAGTTTATAGTTGGTAGATATATCATAAATCATAATATTGGTACAAATAACAATCGATGCAAATACGTAGGTACTATTTATCAATGAGTTATTAGTTATATTTTGCAGTACTTCTTTAAACAATTTACTGTAAACGTACAATTTTTCTAGTAGGTATGCTATTGTCTTTTATTTAGAAATTGAATGGGATGCCCGTCAAGTTTATAAGTTACTTATATCAATTTAGTATTGTAAAAAAGACAGATTTAGAAATCTATTTCAAATATTCAACCGGGTCTCTATCGATCATTATTATTTGATGTTACAAAGAAGAATTTATCTCGTGGTCGAAGTGGTGACCTGATTAGATTACGGGACATTGTGTTCCACTTATCAACTTTAACTCTTTAATCTTGAACTTTTTGAACTGCATTACTTATATATTTATTGAAATACATTAGAAAACTATTTTATCTCTAAGATAAGGCCAGATATTTCGGTAAAATATTGAATAACATGATTTGAAATTAGGATTTCCGTAACGAACGTATAAACTTCGCAAACGATGTTAAAGTCCGCTTACGATTACAATTTAAAGGCACGTTTTAAAAAGGAAACACTTTGTCTTAGCCTTATTATAACAATGTAATAAGCTTTTCCTCTGACTTATCAGTACCGGTTAGATAACTACCAATTTAAGAAGATTCTAATAAATCTTTGACTGAATAAATACTAAATCTTTATATCTTGTTTATAAATGGCTATATCTATCTATTATATTTATATGTTATATTATTATAAATATAAAATCTGTTGTCCCGACTGACTATCAATAATATTGATTCAATATCCACATTAGAAAGCTGAAATTTGATTAGGTATATCGTATAACGCTAAATTTTACCTTGAGGAAACCGGGACATGAATTGTAATACAAAGTTTTCATGTTAGTAATCAAATTAGTAGGGATGGGCCGAAATTCGTTTTACATTCGGTTTAACCGAATTTCGGCAGCTTGAACCGAACTTCGACATTTGGCCGAAATACGGTCTAAATGCCGAACATTCGGTGTAACAAGAAAGTAAAATAAAACACCTACTTGCACTATTTTGACTTAAATTAATGGATATCACTATCAATTGTAACTGTAAAATAAAAGTAGGCCTTTATATATTCATGGTCATTTATTTTAGTAGGAACAAGTAAACCTTAACTTCCAATGTGATAAAAAATAAATTATCTTCTTCTCTGATATATAATATAACATATTATTAATAATACTAGAACCGAAGTTCGGCCGAATTTTTTATTTTCACCGAATGTTCGGCCGAATTTCGTATTCGGTGCAATCCACATTCGGCCCACCTCTACAAATTAGTCATTTCAATCAACGATTTTATAATGGCCTAGATACCCTAATTTTATTAATTAGTATCGATATGCCGACATTAATTAACAACGATAAAATAATATGTTATCATACTAATTTATGAAGTACTTAAGTTTTTTTTTTTCGAAATAAAAATGAACACATTATTTGAGACTACTGTGAACGACTACCAAATTACCTATCTTAATATTCATAATAAACAGAGACTTTAAATTAAATTTCGATGGATTCTATTTCATTATTGGTAAGATACGATATTCGATAACAGTTTGGAGATTTCTGCAACAAAATTTAACATGACTATTTCTTATGCCCAATAATTTTAGAGTTAAAAAAATACGAAAGAAATTGTCAAAAAACGTTACCGGTATTTTTGACGTGTGGTGATATAACAGTATGAAGTTATGAACATAATTAATGAATGTTTTAATTTATTTAATACAACGTATTATTAATAGCTACCATTACATACACTATAACTATATGATTGCACCTACAACAATAATTTTGCACCAAAATTTTTGGTGCAAAATTATTTCGGTTGCTTTCGAAACGCCGCGAGAACTAAATTAGATACAAGAAAACTTTAGACGTGAGATTTGTTGATTTTTAAAATGACTAGATAAAATCACGTCTATCTATCTTTTATAAATAAGACGCAATAATAACTTTAATTAAAAATAAGGGAAACTAGTTTAATTTATAAAAATAAATAAGGTATATTACATCATCTCAATGAATTTTATATACATAACGATATTCATCTACTGGTAAATAATATTACAAGTCCCGATTGGATTCGTCGACTCTCCATCATTGGATCATTGAGTGAGACCCTCAAGGTTACGGACGTGAGAATTGCACAAAGGAACTAATAATTTGCACTGAAACTAGATGATCGAGATCCTCTTAAAACTAATTTGGAGAAAACATGGCTTTAAAATATCAAAAAAAAAATATATTTATAATTAGAATAAATAACTCTTTTTTTTCTTTATTTTCCTTAATTTTTATTGTAATCAGAACATATAATTTAAATAGTATTTAACACATAAAATAATCATTTATATTATATTTAAAAAAAAAACGCTTCTTTATTTAATTATGGCAAGCGAGTAGACATCGGATCATGCAATAACAACAAAAATTACATTACAGCACAAAAGAGTTTCTAGTTTCTCTTGCACAATTTGTAAGCTTGGATATACATTATTTTATTTACGCGCCATTTTTCACGATCGTTCGATAGTTTGAAAATATAAATGTGACTAATAATTAAATTAAATACAAAATTTTAAAATATTTTACTGAAAGATTTATAATGGAAGCATTTTTAAGCTCTTCAAAACAATACGATATTATGCAAATATGTACATAATATTCATTTTTAAAATGCTATTGTAACAGCAATAATTACTTGGAATGGTTTAATATCAATCAAGAAGTCTAAACACAAATGCAATTAAGATTTTAACTGGCGCTATATATCATAATATAGCAAATAAATACAACAATACAAGTAATACTACATTGTCTATACCATAGGTATGTGGGTGCATGCATGCCTGGCCTAAAGTTTGCTATCTTTAAAGTATTAAAACTTTGTAAAATGTTCTTATATACAGAAAATGCTTAAAATAATAAAGGCAAATTTTATTAAGGATCTCTATTGTGTTACAAATCTCTTGGAGTTTGAATGTTAAGCAGGATGTCTTTAATTCGTCTATTTACTTTTTGATAAGTGAGGAATATAACTGACATTAATTTTTCGATGACTTCTTATGATTTACGAACGTTGTTAACATAAGCCATACAAGTAGGTATTTGAAATTCCATCGAGACTTACCGTAGTTTTACATTATCCGTAAGAAGTGAAATAAATCTAGACGCTATAAAAATAGTTGTTTAGTTAAAAATCTAGAACAATAATAAAATATACATATAATTATTTTTAAATAAAAAAGTTATATTGATTTTATAAATCTTTTATTCCAGCTTTGGTTGGCGCGTTGACAATGGGAACGACATTTCTGCTATCTCCGCTATCAGGCGTATTGACTGGACTCCTTGGACTACGATGTACTGCTGTATTGGGAGGGAGTATTGCGGTTCTTGGCTTACTTATATCTTCTTTCTTAGTAGATTACGTAGACGTGTTATGCTTCACTTACGGTGTTATGTATGGATTAGGAGCATCACTCGCATATACACCGTCATTGGCTATACTTGGCCATTATTTCAAACGGCATTTAGGTTTGGTTAATGGTATTGTTACAATTGGAAGTTCGATTTTTACTGTAATTATGCCACCTTTGATGGAGTTCATGATTAAAAATTACGGTTTACATGGTTTGTTTAGATTATTAGCAGTTATTACCGTCGGTGTTGCACTTTGTGGATTATTGTTCAAACCAATATCTGTTGTAGTGATAGAGAAGCCTCCGAGAGAAGATGGTTTTAATGCACTTGTAAAAACTATTATTAATGTACAAATTTGGAAGAACAAAAAGTATAGATTATGGGCTCTGTCTATGCCTGTAGCTTTATTTGGATATTTCGTTCCATATGTTCACATAAAGAAGTTTATTGAGATTACATTTAATAATGTTCACGACAACTTGCCGCTCCAATGTATAGCTGTTACTTCGGGAATTGGAAGGTTGGTCTTCGGTTTTCTAGCTGATAAGAAGTGGGTTAATAGAATAATGCTGCAACAAATATCATTTTATGTAATTGGTGGCCTTACAATTGTATTGCCGTTCGTGAAAAATTTTCCTCTATTAGTTGTCGTATCATTGGGTATGGGAATTTTCGATGGTGCATTTATAGCGTTAATTGGTCCAATTGCTATACAATTTTGTGGTAGTGCGTATGCCGCACAAAGCATAGGCTGTATGCTAGGATTAGCTGCGTTTCCTTTGTCGATGGGTCCACCTATTGCAGGACTTATCTTTAGTATTTATCAATCGTATACGTTGCCATTTATTTTAGCAGGAATATCACCACTTGTCGGTGCTACCATAATGTTTGCTATACATTTTCAAAAATGAAAAAGTGTAATTTAATCGAAGAAGCATTTTATTTTTTAAATAAATAACAGCAATTAATTTATGACCTTTAATATTTAATTAAACTTCCCTTTTGCAATACGTACTTTGATGTGACTTCCTCTATGTCATATTGATTTTGTTGTTCACTTGGTGAAGACCTAACGTTCATGAATTGAAATCAAAACGAATCTCTTATTTTAAGCCTTTTAGGCAAAAGAAAACCTCGCAAGAAATATAAGTTCAAATTGATTTATTTAGTTAATGAATTATTATTTAGGTGTATGTAATTTGGACTTTTGAATGAATCCAGATTTATCATTTTTTATTCTACACTTGGATTTTTTTTTCATGTTGACTGACATGTTTTTTGTTTTTCCATGTTATGATGCGTTCTTGACAGATTTGTGATCGAATAGACAATGTGCCTTGAAGTGGCAAAGAATTGACGACAAAAATAATATTATTGTGTATCTACCCAATTAACGAATATCTTTAAAAACTATCCGCCTTATTCATAAACTTTATTTAACTGGTGATTAGTTAAACAATATTTTGTCTTCTTCTTTCGTATGTCAAATCAATAATGACAGAAAGAGACAAATCAGTGTTAAGCTAACCAGTAACTAAGCAACGTTTATAAATAAGGCCGTATATCTTTATTTCACCTTAAATTAAATGTTGTAAGTTGAATTTAAACTGAAAAAACAATATTTTGCTCTATATGAAACGTAATCTAAAAATATCAGTTTTTTTTAATATCATATATCAGTATTCTTTTAATCTGTTTTTGAAGCCGCTGTGTAATACAGCTGTGGAAACTAATAAGTCTCTAATAAGTCGTATATAGGTATTTGTACTTTTATTATTTAACCTTAATTTAACGTAACCAACGTAACATTAGCTTACAAAGCCAAATGTCGACATTACCACAGAACAGTAGGGCGTTCACTGCGTCCAGCGTTTTCGTAAAATTACGCGCGAAATTAGAAAATGTAAAATTTAAATTGATTGAATAAAAAATTTGTGTTTTGTCGGCTTATTAGTACTATAGAAACCAATTGAGAAACTTTTCAAAAATGGGTATAAAACATCGCCCATAATGTCTAAAAACTCCTTCCTAATACGAACGACCGAATACATGGTGGGTGTGGTTGTTCGTATTTAAGGAATTTTTGGTCTTAACAATTGTGCACAAAATATTTTTATATTTTATTTTATAATGAAATCAAGTGACACTAGGCATAAATATTGTGTTATGGTAATCTGTGAAACGATTATCACAGTGAACCCATAATGAGTACATATATTGCACTTCAAAGTTTTTTTTTGATTCACCCTCATAGTTCTTATGACGTAGCTAACTAATTATAATATATTATCTAACTTACGTGATAGAACATATATGTTGATGTTTAATGATGATTTATAATGTTCTTTATATTGTTTATGAATAGTATATAAAGATTATATAAGGATAAATATAAATTGCTAAAAAAATATGTTATGCAGTTACGTAATTTATTGTTCTTAATGTGTGTAATTGTTCACAACTAAATGCTCGTTCCTTGTTATATACTCAAAACATAAATAAAATTATATTGTAGATTCGCTAAAAATATTTGTAATACATATAGATTATTTGCAAAACCTATATTTTATATTGTAAATGTATAACTTTGTATTCAAATATTAATTTTTAATAATGTTAAAAATATTCTAATAAGTTATATATAATTTCTATAATAATAAATATTCCGGTATTTATTATTAATAAATGTTGAAGTGTAGAGGAAATCGATAAATGTTATAATAAGCAAATAAACGCTATAATTATTTTATTTTAAACTTTGAAATAAGTAGATAATGAAGAGAAATTAGATTGTTATTTATGGTGCTATGTTTTTCGCATTTCAATACAAACTTAAAATATTCGAAACTATTTCACGCATTTATTTTGTATTATTCTTTAATTCATTTCCGTAACCTAGATAGAGTTACCTTTAATAGTTCCTATTTTCGAATATGATGGTGTTTTTTTTTTAAGTTTTTCTTTATAGAATATGTCGCAGTAACATATCAAATAAATAGGTACTTTAAAACTTTATATAGAAAATGTTAATTATATTTAAACTAATAAGTTATTATATAATAAAAGTTATGTGGGTAACTTATTTTGAGGCTAAAAAAACTGTTTTATGTTGTAGAGTGACCTTATAAGTTAAAGTAAGTTTATAATTTTCTTATTGTTAGAACTATGATCTATTGCTGAATCGTAACATTAAGCATTGATTCGCATAGTTAAGCTGACGGTTGTTCTTAAAATAAGTTAACCGATTTACACTTCATCCGCAATTACGTGAATGTGAGGGTTTGTGTTTGGCATTATACTTGCTGCATTTGACACGAAATGTATTCACTTTTATCTAGTTGTATATGTATAATGTATGTATATATATATTGTATTGGACGCAAAGCGCACTGTCATAACATGTAAAGTGTCATTGATTTCATATTTGAAAATAGAAATACGAAAAATAAATGTTTATTATTTTTGACACTTTATTATCTGTAACCAATTGTCAATTTATATTAATCATAGGTAAATAAAATATATTTTAATCTATTTTTCTATTTCATAAAATAATAAAATATCTAACCACCACGAGTAAGGTTTTTAAAAATGTTAAAAAAAAATAGCAAATTAACTGTCAATAATTGTAAATGTTGTTCGTTTTTGAAAATAAATGTTTTAAATTTGCAAATGTAATACTGTGATTGAATGTGTTGATGTGTTGAACTTATTTTATAACAATACTATAAAAAAGGCAAATCTTAAAATTATCGTTTTATTTATTTCAGTATACTTAATTCGTGATAAGTAATTCTAAGTATTTGGTTGTTGTTCATAGAAAATAAATTTGCGTCAGCTATTTCATTTGATAACATAACAATGAAATAATAACTACACATGTATGGCGTAAGTCGTGAATTTGCTAAATATCTGTAATAAAATTATGAATATACAGTATTTGTAATATGAATCGACAACATGATGTGAATGGTAAGGTATTGCTTAATACAATGTTGAATTAATATTTTTAAGATAGGTACGATTAGATTTGGAAAGCAAATCAATTAATAGGGGGAGGACTGATAAGTGAGGTGAGGGTGGGAAGCTTTCACATAAAATATTCGGTTAAATTCCGATGTGTTTTTGCTTTTAATAATTTTTTTAATAAATTAATAATGCTTGAACATATAAAATATCAACATTACAAATATTATAGATATTATATATACTATTTTATTGACATTTTTTAACATCTTACGGTACATCTTCATACGCCTATTCGGTGTGTAAACGATAAAGAAATTTAACTAAACTTAATAACATCACATATATTATTCTTCTACTGTAATATGAAACTATGAAGGTGGAATTAAATAGATGAATTATTAATTTTGAAATTAAAGATTAATTATTATTTTGCTGTCAACAATTTTTTTTTTAATTATTGGCATTATTAAAATATATCATTCATGATTCAGGTGAAATATTCTACGAGTATTCTTCATAAATCTCTGAAGTAATGGTAGTAGGAATTGTCTGAATCCAATTCTTTGAGCCGGAAGTCGTTCATTGTGACGATTGTTAGCAGAATAATTCTGCCCCGTGCTGCCGAATGAGTAGACTCTTATCTCTAATTCTTCATTTGATACAGAATTTGTTTTTTGCGTCGCCCATCGAAGAGGTTTTGATAACCTAAAATGATAAAACTAATAACATAAAGTTTCTTCTGAATTATAGGCATCGGGTCGATGTCCAATCATGTTGAATTTTATTTTCCTTTTTATTTATTTAATAATGAAGGTGCAAATAGGCCACTCGATAAGTGGTTTTCGATCATATATATGTCCTGGCACAGTTAGAAATACTAGCCAGTCTTCAATTTTAATGCGTGACTATATTTACATTGGCTTGCTCATCCTTGAAAACGTAATTTGGACTTACAGTATCGCTATTTTACAGTAGAATAACCGTCAAGAAAAAAAAACCCTTTGAAGATATAAATTGATATTATAATTTAAAAAAAATATTGAGGTCTGTGCAACAAGTTTTAGTTGGGACAGATCGTCGTGGACGAAATCGGTCAGGACTTCATCGTCATTACATGAATATCTTACTTATGAATAATAAAAAGTCCTAAAGAACTAATATTAATTATTACTCTGAAAAATAATCCATATCTTCTATAACATCCGGTAGTTCCCTTCTATCTACGTCAGGAATCACGTAGCATAGTAGTAATAATCCAATGGCTAGTCCGGTTTCTATTACAATCAGTACAACATCTTCAAAAGCGTTAAAGGATACTATGAGGTAGCAAATTATGCTACCCAATTGTCCACTGGAATGACAGCATCCGAGTAAAGTGCAACGTATGTTTATCGCAAACAAACGCGGTGTAATGTTTAGGATTAGTCCATGTATTAACACACCAGTCCCTAAAGATACAGATGTGACAACCTCAGATACTGTATGCTGGAAATAAAAGTATTCGTTAAATCGCTTTCTGATTGCAGTTTTGTAGTTCTTGTACATTTGAACTATTATTAATGATAAGAGCCTCGTTGGTCTAGTGGCTAGATATTAGGCCGCAGACCCGGTGGTCCTGGGTTCAATTCCCAGGTCGGGCCAATAAATAGTTATTGGGTTTTTCTGTCAGAAAATTCTCAGTAGCAGCCCGGAGTCTGGAAGTTGGAAGTGTGTACACTCCCGTGCCTCGAAAAGCACGTTAAGCCGTTGGTCCTGCGCCTGAACTCTTTCCGGTCGTGTCGGATTGCCGTCCGGATCGGATTATGAGAGCTAAGGAAAAGAGAGTGCACCTGTGTTTGCGCACACACTTGTGCACTATAATATCTCCTCCGCAGTTGGCTAATCTCTCTTGAGATTGGCCGCCGTGGCGGAAATCGGTCTGGAGGACCTTAATGATAAGTGAGAAAATAAATTTAATATACAACCTCATATGGAGGTGTGTTATTGTCATTATAAGTTTCTAGTATTATTTCCCTATCAATTCACTACATACTTATTTATTATATCAAAGGTATCCGGCATCGGTCCCTCAGACATAGGCCTTTAAAATTAACTATTGAGATATTTTGATATGAAAGCGTAGACAACTTACTAATTTTTATTGATTTGACATATTCCTTGTGGAGTTTTATGTTTAGTATATAACTAGTCAATGATAATATAGTGAAAAATGACAGTTGATTGTGAATTTTAACAAAAGCGCCTATTAAAGATGAAATGCAAAATATTGTATTTAAATATTTTCTATCAACTTACATTCACTTTACACCATTCCATGAAAATAAGTGATATGTTGCATGCACCTAGAAATCCTATGTTTAAAACAAGTAAAGATTTTAACTTCATTCTTTTGTATAAAAATGAATTAATTAAACTCAATAAAGCTAAAATCGTAAGCAGTTTTAACAATGTATATTGTTCATGCTTAGAATATATTCGAATATATAATGAGCTCCATAAAAAATAGTACGAACTCCAAAATAATAGAATTGACAAGGATAATACTCTTATATTATGTTTGGTAATAACGCCCAGGCATGTCTGGTTTTCATCTAAGCAATCATAGGCCTGAAATAGAAGTACCAATATAGTTGTAACATAGGTAGTTTAAAACTTTACTAAAAATATAAGTACCTAATTTAGAATTGGATTATTAAAATTCATAAAAAATATATTAAATATTATAAATTAGCTTATTCTTTGGAAATTTTACTTTTCAAAGATTAAGTTTTTATTACTCTAATAAACTGTTTACCTAAAGTACCAACAAATCCACGCTTTTTAATTAAAAAACAACTTATAACGCAAAATAAAGTTAACACAAATTTATATTATTAATTTTGATTATATAAATCAATCTCGAGTCACCTATAATTAACATATTAATCTTGTTATACGAACGCAATACCCTTCACGCCTACATCAGTTATATGTTTATAAAATACATAATTATAATATACAAACAGTTGATTGCCAGGCGACAGTGATAATGGTTAGTGCTATACTCTTTGTTACAAAAGAGTCGAAGAGTACAAAGGTTAGGGACCCTAACTGAACTTATCACCGGTTGTTGCGTTAATTATAGACAACAGAAAGTTATTACGACTTACAGACGTACTCTGTGATTGACTGGTCTTATTTTGAAGTTGCTGCAAACATTGATTCCATTTATTTTTGCAGCCTTTTGTAATATTTTTTCAGCTTGAGGAATTTTTCTGTTATAGAGGAGCCATTGAGGTGATTCTGGAGTACGCCTAATTACGAAACGGGAATTATGGAATAAAATACAGAAGAGATGAGAATATAAAATACAAACAAAAGAAAATGATTTAGTTACATACACGTGTTGTTTATAATTTAAATAAAAATATTAAATATAGAAAAGAAAGTTATCGTTAAAATCAAAACGATATGATGTGACTATTTCAGTAAGATGTACAGTGGTGCGATTTCAAAACAGTAGACTAGTCAACTGTAGTCAACGGTGTTTCGCCCCCGACGTTTATTTTTATTATTCCCTGTGTATAACGTTAAGAAGGAAGGAAGTTTGATTTATTGTATATAATATAAATACAATTGTAAAGATCGTCTGTGCTGGTAGGAACCACCCGTCACTTATTCTACTTCTAAAACTAGAATAGAATAAAATAATTTAGAATTATTGCGTTCTGGTTGGAAGAGTGAGTGTAAGTTCAGACAGAAGGTGGCGTATTGGCGATTGGTTAGTATTTCTTAAGGAGCCAATGTCATAATGGCGATACGAACACTCACCGTCAGGCTCTTTTGTCAGTCAGTAATAAAGCAAATAACAATTCATACAATATATTATTATATGTATAGTGTATAATTCAAAATATTAATAAGTAATTATCTGTATTTACAAATTATAGGTATCTCGGAGTATTAGACAATTGTCTTGATTAAACGAGTTAATGTGGAGAGCAGGAAATTCCTTTCTTTTTTGAATTCTCTAAAGACCGGAAATGTTTATTCAGTGTTAGTCTGATTCAGCAATTCTTAATTTTATTTTTAATTGAAACTTGGGTTCGGTTTGGTATTCGGGCTCTACACTATTAAAATACGAGCTGATTACGCTTGATATTATGAAGTACATATTTTACTTAAATTGAATTATTAAATATATATTATAATACTTTAAACTACATTAGGAAGTTTTCAGCGCGACCTTAATCTTAAACCCCAAGATATATAGTATATTTGTTTGTACTTAAAACATGCCAATTCGTTCAAAGCTTACAATCAAATTCTTAGTGCGCCTCTACATTGCTAAATGCTCTCATCATATTTCAAGTCCGCGGTCCAGGTTATTACATCAAGAAGTCTCTTAAGTCAATATAAGGTAAAGTTTTCATAATAAGGTACACGATATTAATAAAAAATAAAAATAATATGAAAATTAATTTAATTATAATTTCATGAAATTATCCACGTATATATAAAATTAACAAACCTAAGGCATCAGTAAATTAAACTTACAACCTCTGACGAAGAAAACAGCTGCGTAAATGTGCTAAATGGACGTACTTAATCATTTTCCGTGACGTCTTATTTCTTGCGAACATCACGATATCAAAATCATTCAAAATATTGTTCACTGTATTTATGTTTCTAGTATCTTCGATATTCTAGCTACTAGTGTATTTTGTACATTAATATTTATATGAAGCAAAGCTATACGTGTGATAATATTACCGGTTGACGTAGTGGTTATTACAACTGGTTTCTGCGCCACAGGACGCTTATGAGATTCTCGATAATGAATAAAAGATTTAAATCTTACACGACAATAATCATACAGGATGCCTACAATTCAGTTCAGCTGCCGCCTTCTGGATTTTGAATGCCTATGTACCTACTGTTGTCGACGAAAGTTATGGTAGCATACCGTAACGGTCGCATGGCTGAGATCAGTTGAAGACAGCTTAAATGGACTCTGTATGCTCAGTGTAAACGAAAAACTTATAAACGATATGGCTTTCATGGAAGACGATATAAAGCGTTTTGCTGAAGGTCTTCGAAAATTACTTATAAAATAGACAAACACTTAATTTAATTAAACAATTTAAAATAAATAAAAATGTTTATTTCAAAAAGTAAAGGAGGTCAGTGTCGATGAGCTGGTAGGCCGAATGCGCAGTGCTCTAGAGGAGGTGTGCGATGCGGATATGCCGAGGACCCGGAGCAGGGAACCGCGCCGTCAGATATACTGGTGGTCACCCGAAAATGCAATTTCGGGCGACGTGTACCCGGGTGCGGATGGTCTACGTCTGCAGAGCTGCAGCTGACGATACGTCACGTTAAAGAGCGAGCGAGGGAGGAGCTGCTGGTGTCCCTACATAAAGACCTCACTTTTCCTCACTCGGGCGAGCACGTTATTTCACAGGTGGCTCCTCGCTCCGTGATTGAAGAAATTGTGGCTCCACCACAAGTCACGGAGCGAGAGTTGGAGATGGCGCTCGATCGATTGAGGGCCAGAACCACATCCCATCATGTCCGGACGGGGTTTTAGGGCTTGTTCTGCGCGATGCCTTGGAATACCTAGGTATAGGCCCTAGGCTTCGAGAACTGTTTGACCAGTGTCTTTCCAGCGGGCAGTTAGCGAAGCCGAGGAAGGAGGGCATGTTGGTCCTACTGCCGAGGGAGGGGCGTTCTTTGGACTCTCCTTCCAATTTCTCAATTGTGCTGCAGACTTAGATGGGCAAACTCTTCGAGAAGATTGTCGCTGCCCGTATTGTTCAGCACCTCAAAGAGATGGAGCCGGGTATGTCAGGGGTTCTTTACGGGTTAAGGGTGGATTGATGAACCATCGATGCCCTGGACGCCGCAAAGACCCGGACCACAGAAGCGGTGGCCCGAAGAGAGGTCTTGGTGGTATCGCTGGACGTAACACACGCCTTCAACAGTCTTACTTTCGAGACTATAAGGGAAGTACTCCGATACCACGGGGTGCCTTTCTATCTTAGAAGGCTGTGGGGCATACTGGGTGGTCCTCTGGAAGAAGGGCGATGGGCGACGTGTCCGGCATCGGATAGGCTGTGGCGTTCCACAGGAGTCTGTTCTCGGCCCAATCCTGTAGAACTTCGGTTTTGACTGGTTTCAGCGAGCACCCGTCCTTCCCGGGATTTATATGTAATGCGGAGGAATTCTACCGTGGCACCAGTGCTGCAGAAACAGCTCGAAGGATTAATGATGTGTACGGCGCTGGTGTCGCAAAAGAAAGCACGGTACGTTTTTGGTTTCAACGTTTTCGTTCTGGAAATTTCGACCTTCAGAACCAACCTCGTGGATGGCCGGACACCAAAGTGGAAAATGAAGAATTAAAGGCAAGCGTTGTGGAAGCGGATCCATCACAAAGCACTTCAGAGATAGCTGCAGGCTTCGGGGTAAGTGATAATACTGTATTAATCCACTTGAAGCAAATCGGGAAAGTAAAAAAACTTGAACGATGGGTACCTCATGAATTGAGTGAATCGAACTTGCAAACACGCGTCGACTGCTGTGTTACTTTGCTCAACCGACACAATAATGAAGGGTTTTTAAATCGAATCATTACTTGTGATGAAAAGTGGATACTGTACGATAATGGGAAGCGCTCGTCGCAATGGCTGAACCCTGGAGACCCAGCCAAATCCTGCCCTAAACGAAAATTGACTCAGAAACTTTTTCTGAGTCAATTTTCGTTTAGGGCAGGATTACAGGATACTTGTGAGTGTTTGGTGCACTAGCGCCGGTGTCGTTCACTACAGCTTTCTAAAATCTGGCCAAACGATTACGGCAGATATCTATTGTCAGCAACTGCCAACCATGAAGGAAGAACTAGCTGCTAAACAACCGAGATTGGTCAATCGCTCTAGGCCACTGCTGCTTCACGACAACGCAAGACCACACACTGCACAACAAACAACCACTAAGTTAGATGAGCTACAATTGGAATGTCTGCGACATCCACCGTACTCCCCGGACCTTGCTCCAACAGATTACCATTTTTTCCGGAATTTAGACAGCTTCTTACAAGGAAAAAATTCAACTCCGATGCGGCAGTCCAAACCGCCTTCAAAGAGTTTATTGATTCTCGCCCCATGGTTTTAGTAAAGGGATCAATGAACTACCTATGAGATGCCAAAAGTGCATAGATAACAACGGTGCATACTTTGATTAATTAAATATATTTTACAAAAAAATATTGACTCTATACTCCTCCTGTACAAAACGCCAATTTCATATGTAAGGAAGTAATAGTTATATTTTATAATGAAATACTTTGTCCACTAATAATTTAACCTTAAAAATGTGTTTACCTTAGAAGGAACAGTAGTAATACGTCGAAGATACAAGCAATGAAGTTATAGGTTTCTAGATTAGGTGCGGTGTTCGCTAAGGGCACTAAGCATACGCTGGCAAGAAGTCTTGGGGTTGACACGATCGCGTTTAAAGATGTTCGCCAAGCGCTGCTAGCTACTTCAGTTACTGAAAATGTTTTATTATTGTATTTAATGAGGTAAGTATGAACAAATTCGATGTTTTTTTACAAGCTCTAGCATCTGTTACTTTGATTTCAGTTCTACTACACCGATTTAGCTAAAATTTCCATACACAAGTGTTATACAATACAATCACGTATATATAATGAATTTTATTTAAGTACATTGATTAAAAACATTCGAAAAACGTTTTAACTAAATAGGTAACTTTATCTCATTATATCTCCGGCTTTGTATTCAAAATATGAATAAGTAACAAATTTTTCATTTCCCATGGCTAGGCAAAGGCTTCATCCCTTCTCCAGGAGAAGGTTTGAAGCTTATTCACCACACTCTTCTAAAGCAGATTGAATAAACATATGTCAGAGTTTAATCTGACATATGCAGGATTCCTCAAATAAGGCGCACGAAAAATGGCGGTGCTTGCACAGGTTTGAACCTCCAATTTCCGATTAAGATTCACTTGTTCTAGACACTTGGGCCATCTCGGCTCGAAAATGTACTTCAAATCAATAATATTTATTTATAATAATCATATTTTAAATTCACTCGCATTTGACCAAATACGTGTTATAAAGATAAACAAATATAGTATAAGAGTACGTCAGAGATAAACATGACGTCAAATTTTTATATTTTCGAACAAATATTTTGCGATGACATGAATCTTTGAAATTATTTACTCTAGATTTGAATTTTTTTCCCGCATATTATCAACGGAAAAGTGTACGAAGATGATTTGTTAATTTTTAAGTGCTTGAAAAAAGAACTTGAACAAAACAAAATATTGTATTAGATAATCACGTATAATATCTAATTGTATTTGAACACTTAAGTTACCGCTTGTTTTCTTAAATATAACCGGTTTATATACTGCACAAACTTTAGACTAAGATCGAGAAAAATACGACGGAAAATATTATTCTAAGCTCGATTTGTAAGTAGTTGACCTTGAAGGGGGTGCCGTCTGCTACCTGCTAGTACTTTTCAAATATGTTACATATCAATTCATCGTCATATATAAAGTAATACCTACTTGAAAATGATAATTTATCAATTATTTTTGTAACGTTAATGCGATTATTTTTAAATTCATTTCGAACATAATATAGCTTTTGTTAGTAGTGATTAAGTTATTTATACATACTTAATACAAGGCCCGTATAAATATTTGCACTCGCAAAAAGTGATTTCAAGAAAATCAACAGATTAAACCAGCTTTCTGTATCGCAAAATGTTAAAATGAGTCGGAAACCGAAGTCAGCGAAGACATCTATTGAAATAGCTCGTTTTCTTCCAAAACTGAAAAAGTAATACATTTTTATTCATTTGATTAATTTCTGCAACCTCATTTAATAAGTATATTAAAAATTTATATAACATCAACTGATATACTATATGTTATTTTTCAACAGATAAAATCATTAAGTCGCTAATCTTATCAACAATTAGTATAATATATGATATATACTTATATATATATAAATGTTGTGTATGTTTGTAAAAATATTTGATGTTTTGTGAGAAAATGTAATAATCATAGTATTGGTAAACGAAACAAATCCAAATTTATTGTCTATTCCTGTTTCTTGAGTCAGTACGTAAGTCTCGGCTAGCGTCTGTCTTTTTCAACGCAATAAACTCAAAAACTACTGAACAGATTTTCTGTTGGTTTTCACCAACGGACGGAGTGATTTATAGCGAAGGTTTGGGTGTGTAATTTGTGTGTTGTAATTCTAAATGGATTTGTGTAAATTGGCTGAAATATGACAATGATCGTTGGAGATATCGGTAAAAAATATACCAATAGAGATGTATGTATTATGGTATAAACGTTTCATGAAGACCTTAATTCTACCCGTGCGAAGCCGGAACGAGTAGCTAGTATTTAATAAATGAATTCGAGTTTGAGTGCAAAAAAATATCGAAATATTTTATTTTCGGTTTTAAAACTAATTCGATGTTTTTAAATAATTTTGTTTAAACTCTATGTTCACTAAATTCAAAAATAATATCCTGGGACATTATTCACATAAGGCCATCTGATCCCACACTAAGCAGAGCTCGTACTATGGAACCTCTTTTTATTTACGCTGGGAAAA
This sequence comes from Nymphalis polychloros, assembly GCA_905220585.2. Taxonomy (NCBI): domain Eukaryota; kingdom Metazoa; phylum Arthropoda; class Insecta; order Lepidoptera; family Nymphalidae; genus Nymphalis; species Nymphalis polychloros. The sequence goes on along the minus strand of HG992253.1, from coordinate 10,508,162 downwards.
CTCGTTACGCGTTTCTCCACTAAAAACCTAGTGGTACCCTTCCCGTCTTAACGGGAGCGCCACGGGATCGCTTGCGCATGCTATCGTGACGCTCCGATGGCCGGCTCGCCTATGCGGGCCTCCATTCACTAGGGAGGAATCCCAGGGTATAGGGAACCACCCTAGTCCCGGCGGCGCCTATTGTGGCGGGGGGAGAAGGTGCGCAAAGCGCCGCTTTCTTCTCCCCAGTCTTCTGCGGCGGAGCGGATCTGCAGCGGCATCCTCCTCCTGCTCCCGCTCCGCGGCCTCCTTCTCACACACTTTCACAGAAGGAGACCATCTCCGACTAGCACCCCTCGCTTCCGAGCATCGCGTTGATGATGCTCGGCAGGGAGAGGTCTCCGCCTACAACCGCCGCCAGGGAATGCCTCTGGGGCCCCCACGCGGCACACTCCGTCAGGGTGTGATGCGCCGTGTCAAATGGCGCACCACACTCGTGGCAGGAGGGTGACACCTCCCGCCGCGCTATCTCGTGCAGGTACTTACCGAAGCATCCGTGTCGGGTAAGTACCTGCGTTAATCTGAACGAGAGCGTGCCTCGTTTCCTTCTGACCCAGCGACTCAAGTGGGGACGTACTGCCTCCACTGTCGCCAGGCCTGCCGTGGGGGACCCGAGGTCCTCCTCCCATCGGGTGATCAGGGCTTGCTGGGCTAGAGCCCTGATCCGCCGACCCTGGACGGTCGCCGCGTTCCCTCGCCTCGGCCCGGAAGCGGTACACCTCCGCGAGCACTTCCGCCTGGAGGTCCCAGGGCGGATCGCCCGCGAGAAGGGTCGCCGCTGTCCACGACACCGTACGATAATCCCTAATCGCCCTCACCGCTATATGACCGTCTGCGGTTTTCGCAGGAGGGCCCGGTTTGAAGCGGTGAGTGCGTCCACCCAAATCGGGGCACCGTACAATGCCATCGACCTCACTACGCCGGCATAGAGGCGCCGGCATAGCGATCCCGGTCCTCCTACGTTTGGTAGAAGGCGGCCTAAGGCGGCGGCGGCATTGACGAGCTTCGGGCCGAGTTGCACGAAATGCTGCCCGAAGCTCCAACGCCCGTCCAGGATCAGGCCCAGGTACTTCATCTGGGCCCGCATCTCGATCACCGTCCCGTTGACGGTGATACTCGCCCCTCGTGAGGGGCCCCTCCGTGGACCGTGGAAGAGGAGGGCCTCCGTTTTGGATATGGAGACCCTCAAGCCCAGCATCTCCATCCGGTCCACGGTCAGGGTTGTTCCGACTTTGGCCAGGCGCGTACTATGGAACCTAGACAACTAATAAACTGCTAAAAAAAGTATGTAAATATATAATTATATTATTTTATAAATAATAACTTTAACCTGACTCCTATGAATAAGTTTGAGAATAATTATAATCTACGAGAATATTATATTGAATTAAAAAAAATAAACATTAACGACTTAGAAACCCAATATACTTGTATAACGCTTATAACGTACAAGCGTATTCTTGAAGTCAAAACTTGAACGATATTATGGACGTAACAACAAGATATTGAAAACATAAAATGAATTTTAAAATTTCGTTTTATCATTGCGTCACTATTAATGATTTGCATCATAAAAAAAACATCTTCATTTTTAATCAGCACGATTAAATATTTGTTAAAAATATAGTGATAGAAACTTTATCATTTTTGTCATATCACAAATTAATTTAGATATGGTTATACAATTATCTCGATTATTTAGAAAACCCTAGAATCTTGACCTAATTGTAAATATCTTTAGAGATAGGTATAAGAGAGTATTATATTTTTAGTTACAATAACCGATGTAAACCCCTCGAAATAAGCTCCATAAAAATCATCCGGTACTTTCTAATGCTTCTCAGTGGCGGATTTATCAGCAGGCTGAGTAGGCTTCAACCTAAGGCGGCAAATTTGGGGACCAAATATTTTTATTTTTGCTACGTCATACATATCAAAAAGATTTTTCACTCTTACTTATCATTGTACATTTAACGGTGCAGCAAACATCCATATTCAAGAGCAGAGGTTCCCAGACTTTCTGCAGCTACATTTCTACTGTATTCCCAATTAAAGTGATTCCATCCAATTTGTTACAAGTAACAGTCGCTGACCTTTTTTTTTTTTCGTCAGCGTAAAAACGGTGCGGCAAACCCTTTACAGCCTATACCTTGAAAATGTGTAAATCCGCCACTGATGCTCCTACATATAGTATACCAGCAGTAGCCTTTAAATGTAGGTGGCAGACGAGCATATGGGCCACCCGATGGTATATGGTCACCAACTATTACAAAGTTAACTTTGACAGAACCGCAACTGCATTGTTGACTGTTGTGTTAGTGGAATAAAATAAATTCGATTGCGATAAAGTAATAATTTGTCTGTAAGATTGGCGCTTGTGTATACACATGTTGCAGTATGTCTTTTTTTCGCGATGTTTTTCTTTATCTAAAGATTTCGTTTCTTTATTTTAAGATTTCTTTTATTTGAAGAAATAAGTGTTATTACATAAATAAAAAAAATTATCATATATCTAAAAGTGACATGACATTTTTTTAAAGAGGATACGTGTTTTAGACTTCGGCGGGCAATTTGGAGGTCAAGAACCGGCGACTAGTTCGTTATAGTTTAGTCAATTCAATTAATTGCTTAGTCGATTTTAGTTTAATATGTAATTTTATTTAAAAATCATTTTTTACTAATAATCGAAAACATACATATGTATATATTATATTACTATGTGTCTATAACGCCGTTTTTCCTATTAACTCTACTAGAATACTATATACATAGTAGGTATTAATTATCTTACTTATCTGACACAAGTCCGAATATTATACAGCCAAATATAAGACCCAATCTGCATATAATTGTTGTTGACAACACTTTCGTCTTTTGGTCGCAAAAAATGAGCCACTGCTTAAAAGAATAGAGGTCAATTTATATAAATATAGATTCATACCGATGTCAAACTGTCGTTCGGGACAAGATAAGTTTTAAATAATGGCTTAAATAAAGATGATTGTATTTATCGTTTGAATAAACTTTACTCAATAGCCAACATATAATTTTAGCTCATAATGTTATTATTGACAGGTATGACATTATTGACAGGCCATACATGTCCCACGGCTGGACAGAGGCCCTCGTACTTGGAAGGTTGGGGCTTATTCCAAGAAATACGTCACAAGACTGTGTTACTTAATAAACTAATAATTATTTACTGATAATAAAAAATCAACTCAGAATACTGAAAAATTTGATTTGTCGGTTGTCAATTAATTTTTTTGATTGATTCAATCATTTGCGTAATGGCTTTTAGTTGAGCCAGCAATCATAAAATGTAAATAATATTAACCGTCTTTTTTATCCATATTAACCACATAAATTTAACATTCCATTTATTGCACTTGTTTTCCTTCGTATCGTTCAAAACAGTGAAAGTACATAAACTTGAATTCGAAATCACATCTGGTAGGTCGCAATATATGTCCTTCGATGGTTCTAGTAGTAAAATATCCTCATATTCATTTAACATTGAAGGCAACATTAGCGTTGCAGAAGCAAATGTGACAAACCATTGCCAGCGACCAATATGACCCAAAACGTCCGTTGTAACGTCTTCGTGAATTGTTCCAATTCTAAAATATAAGAGTATGTCATTCGTATGCAAATAATAATGGAGTGTATTATTTATAATTCTTTTTTTTTCTTGTCATTGTAGCAAAGAAAACGTTTTATTTACATTGACATTGATGAAAAAACACGTACAAGCTACAAAATTTATAAATGTCATCAACTAAGCCGACTGGATTTTTTCTCTGTCATTGATAACATGTTACTTGCTCTAGTTAATAAAACTATAAATATTTATATACATATAATAATATAATACTAATAACCTTAAAGAACAATAATATAAAAGTATAAATGTTCTAGAGTTATGTACTCGTAAGGGCAGATTTAGTTAAAATGACGGTAGGTACGATAACTTAATCTTTTTACATACAGTATTAATTATATTACAATACATTCAGACATATATTACGATATTATATAAAATGTTGTCTCATGAAACTAATTGCTTCCGATCCAGTAAACATTTTTTGAATCTTGTTTCTTGTCGAGGAAGGTTAATACATAATATATCGACTATGTATATTTTATCTTATAGCTGGACATGTTAGTGTTAGTATTCAATAATATTTTCATTATTTATTTATTATTTAGTACAGGAAGGGCCTCGAACTATTCTCATTGAATAAGATTTGTGTGATATAATATTAGACGGTATCAATTCATTTCATATCTTGTTTATTTAAACGTCTATGTACCCACAGTTATCTAAACCGTCAACCGGAAACTTGCTACTCAATGCTTATGCTAAGTTAATATTTTTAATCATTTTCAAAAGTCATAGGGATTTGTGCATGTCCGTACCCACTTATAACATATGCTATCGCCTAACAGCAATAGTAGTATTGTTGGGTACCGGCTTGAAGGGTGAGTAAGCCAGTTTACTTGCAGATACTACTTGGGAGCATCTTATGTATTTAATTAGTTCCTAAGGTTAATGACGGTTGAGCGATGTAACAGATGATTAATATTTCCTACAGCACCAATTTATATGGATAGTGGTGACTACTTGCACTCGGTGGTAGAGCATTGTGCAAGCTCGTCTGGATAGGTACCACCCACTCATCAGATATTCTACCGCAAAACAGCAGAACTTTCTATTGTTGTGTTCCGGTTTGAAGGGTGAGTGAGCCAGTGTAATTACAGGCACAAGGGACATAAAATCTTAGTTCCCAAGGTTGGTGGCTCATTGGCGATGTAGGAGATGGTTAACATCTCTTACAATGCCAATATCTATGCGCGTTGGTGACCACATACCATCAGTTGGCCCATATGCTCGTCTGCCTACATATACAATAATAAAAAAAAACTTATTTTAACCAAACGAAAAAACATGAAAGAAATATTTTGTGATACACACACGTTCTGTGATATTAAAAGTACCTGCAGTTTTGTCTTTCATTTTTTAGTTACTTTATTCCACAATATAAAAATAAATATAAATATAAGACGAGTTTAATGCTATGAGCAATCTCGACGAACTGTCTTCCGGTATTGTGTTTGTAGTAAGATTTCGGAGCCTTATTTTGGCTTCTATTTTTATTAGTGGGCACAGTTTGTTTTATACATTTTTTTGCAAATATATAATAATAATCAAACCAATAGCTACTCATTTTTATTAATGAGCTCTATTATAAATTAAATAAATTACGGACCTAATAAGGAAAATAATAAGGTAGGTCTTGGAAGGATAATAAAGCAATGTTTGGTAATTAATGTACAACACCAAATATACGATGGCGAAATATCGAACGGCGATAACCTATTGTGCCGAATGTGTCCTTAAAAAAATAAAAAATAACAGTGTATGTCGTATATCACGTTTTGCCATTTAATGACTAAGTTTAAGTCGATTTATTTTGGAATGGCCGCATAAGTCATGTAACTTACAAGTCTATGTCTATGTCTTCAACGTTTAATAAAAACGTGATGGTCTTTTTTTCGTAACAACAATATAACATTTTCATAACGATCACAAAAGTATTTTCTTTTCTCATAAAATATTTGAAATATTTTTTTGTAAAATTTGCGTTTTCCCTGAACTACACATATGCAGATAAAATTTAAAAAAATCCTTATCTCAATACTAAAATTGATCAAAATCATTACAGCCGTTTGCGAGGTATACGAAATCAATTTATATTAAGACAAATTTTTGTCATTTAATACTTATAGAATTTCTTATTTAATATTAGTAGTATGCAGCGGCAGTATTTTTTGTGACCTTGCTTGTGACAGTGACCTCGCGTTTTAAGGAGACGTTTTGAAGCTTGGTAGCTATACACACGTTACGGAATGTTATTCAATAGTTTTCGTTTGGAATTCAGTCCACGATTTTTGGTTCGGTTCACGTATGCTAACATTATTCACATTCCGGGTAACTCACTAATAAACCGAGAACTTTGTATTAAAGATTTTAATACTTTAACTCTTTCCAATTATTATAATTATTCGTCAAGTAAACACGGTTATTTGTTAAACATCACGCTAAAACTAAAAAAATACAGATTCATTAAAAAGAGTTATAATAGAGTTACGATAAAAAATGATAAACACTCATATCGTGTTGGGCAGAACCCTATCAGCATGACTTATAAGAAGGTATCAGAATTCATTTCGTGTCACACTTCGTCATAACAGGTACGAAGACCATTACAAAAAGAAGTCAATAATTTAAATAAAATCTGTAAGTAATACGTACATTTCTAACCAAGAATAATTTTAAAAATATATTTAATAAACAAAAAAATTCAATACGTTTTATTTTCATTACTTTCAGTGTTATGACTTGTAAACTGTCTTTAATGAGATTTTTTCATCATGTTATGAATTATGTAATTAAACAAAGCAAGACCATTGCATAAAGGAACTATTTTTATATGTTTGATGTTAACTACAATTATTTTTTTATATTACATCTCGAAATATTTAAAATGATAGAGCTTCTGAAGCTTTTTAATTTGCACGGTAAAGGCTTGGTGTCGGTTAGGATAAGAAGGTAGAGCGTGGCACTAAGTGTGCAAGTTAACGCAGCGCCGGCGCTCGTTCAATGGAAAGGTATGAGTTAATGGAGATAAGGCAGTGCAAGTTTTTTCGCTCGGTTGCGGTAACCGACCGCCACGGTGTCGGCGCCACGACGGCGACGATAACCGTCCATTCGCTCGTCCGCCGGCACACACGCCTGGCGTCCGCACCACGCCGCGCGCATACTCTTTACATATCAATGGTGTTTGTGCATCTTTACAGGAAAACACGTTAACACATCCGGGGACTTCGAATAATTACATCATGGACAAGGAACACGCATTAGAAGACATGATGGGGAAACTGGGTAAGTGATCTGATTGTTTAAAACATATGGTCGGTATATTTCTTATATTATTCGGAAAATCCTCATAAATTACTACTACTTATATAAAAAAATCCATTTAACATGTGTACGAAATTACTGACCTGTTTCTTGGTCAAGCAAGTCTTGCGGTCGGAATACCAATTGCACGTGTCGCAAGCTTCGTATGGTGACGAGTATTCAAGTAAGCGCCAAAGAGCTTTCATTTTTAAATGAACTTTACTTTGTACGGTTACTTCACTTATTTGAGTTTCCCAAAGCAATACCTTAATTTATGCCTATCTTATTGTTTTTAACAAGTAGGCAAAATAACATTAATTTTAAAAATGTGATCGTGTTAGAAATTTTAGAATTCGGTAAACCATAATTTTAATAAAAACAAAAATTGTAATCCCCGGGATAGTATCGGGGACCTTTAGTTTACAATATTGTTAATAAGCGAGCTGAGTATGAGTTCGTTTATTTAAACTTTTTATATGGCTGGGTAATAAACGACAATTCTTACAAGATTTTGAATATCATATTAAAATTAATTATTAGATACTATTCCAAAGAACATGTTTAAAATATAAAATAACTCTTTTTAAAGTATCATATTAATGTTCTGTAAAATTTTAAGTCATAACGACAATATACGATGACATAATTGGACATATTTTTTTGAATGATGTCTTCAACACCTTTCATTAATAATTATTGAAACTATTCAGTATATTCATTTTGTAATGGAAATTTCGTATAATTGGTAACCTTGAGCACTCGTGTACAGACCATGAATATAAATTACGAACACATATATATAAAATATGGAAGTCGTAAAGTATCGTAAATAATTTAATTTATTCTCGTCCACAATAATATCTCAAGAGATTGTGCGTGACCATTATAAAATATAAACACAATATTAACCTATAAATTAAAATGTTATTACGTATTTATTTAATCGAACTATGCTTTTTGTGTCAGGACTTGACTTAAGACGCATAGTTTTATAGTTCAATGACCTGTTTGTAAATACAAAACAAAAGGAGTAAATTTCTTGATTTCGAATTAATTTCTCGGTGATTTTAAGCGTTATTTTGGAAAACTTAAAAGTTATTTTGAAGATATCGGTATCGAAATGATATATATTGAATTGTTATTTATTTCATCTTCATATTACTTTCTCTATTTTAGTTGAATTTCATTTTGACGCCATCGCTGAATGCCTTTCAGATAATTTTTGCTCATATTTTTATTTTTCACTTTCTTTTCTATTAGAAAAAAGGTAACAATGATTTAAAGTAGGTATTAAATAAATTGTCACTTTCTAAATTGAATCACGTTTATAATTTTTTCTAAACTTATTGTAAATTTAAATCCACGTTTAATACAACTATAAGATTGGCACAGAGTATGGCAAAGATATAGATAAATCATAAAATATTGATAAAGAGTTACATTTTTATAAATATATATAATAATTACTACATTGTTTTATATGCGCATAAATGTGTCGCATTGTTTCTTCAGACATAAGTAATATCAAATATCAACTTCGTGGTTTTCTCAAGGGCTTATAATATTTATAGCATTATGATAGTAAGTAAATAACTACAGTCCATTACAGTGTCCATCACACGATTTGGAGTTTATTCCACCAGGCTGCTCCAATGCACTTCAGTGGTTTCATTTGTATCATTTCATCTGATAAATTCCTCACGATGTCTTTCTTTACCGCCATTTATAGAATTACAAAAATAAATAAGCATATAACTACCGGTTTATATTCACGTATTCTAACCACTGGGCCATCGAATGTTGCCGACACAATGATGATATAATTATAATAGTACAAATAAATTAGACGCATATTGTAAATGATTCGTTGTTTAATTTTTAATTCAACTTGATTGTAATCAAACAGCTTGTTTACTCGTTGTATATATGCATCAATTACGCGAAACATAAAATAAAGTTAATTCTAAAAATACATCGTTCAAACGAAGTTTGAGTAGTTTTACGTCATTACTAGGGTTGCCATTTTTTTACCTACAAATTTTTGTTAATATATTAATTTAAAAAAAATCTCGGTATATGCCGTTTATAACCGAACCATATAAAAACATATTTGTACATGCGTAACGTACGAATTTCGTAGTTATTGTTTCTTATTCAAAATCAACACATAATTTTTTCAAGAATCTTCTTACGAGTACTTATGACCGTCATTTTACAAGATTATATTGAGAAGAAACTCAGTTGTTACTCTTTTCCAACAGTTAAATTACACAGGGAATTAAATACAATTGATAAATCCTACATGGAAATCAACGAATGCTATTTATATATATAATCTGTAATAATTTATCGAATATTGTGCCTGAATAATAGCTTAGTTTTGTAATCTAAATTTAAATTGATTGTTGTTTGGTACAGCTTTGCGGAACTTTATTATAGTAGCGAACTTGCCCATAAGAATAAAATTAAAGAATAGGAAAACGGATAAACGGTAATGATCACGCTTCGATTCGATTGCGATAAAGTGACAAATTGTTAGTAGAATTTTCCGCCTGGTTTCTATTACATTTTACACTTGAATGATGACCGAATAATGTAATTCGGTGTTGTTCGAGTTGTAATCATAATTGAAAATAGTCATAAATTCAATTTTTATTTGATTATGTAATGCAAAAAATGTTACATTCAAGCAGCATGTTCCGTTCTGTCATGTTCCGTAAGGATATTTAAAATTACGACGTACGGACGTCCCGGGATTTACGCCCGTGTGGCAATACTAATCATTACCCCAATCGTATTACTTGGCCAGTGGCCTCTACTGATGATAAAGTGTTTGTTTAAGTTATTTATATAGATTTTCTTAAGACATAGTTTTTGAAACTGACGTTTTCATGTTAAGGCTAAAGCAATTTATTTTATCTTAACACTTAATATAATTAAATGACCGTGACTACATTTTCCTGCTGTTGTGTTTAAGAATAGCAAATACAATAAAAAAACATAAAAAATAAAACGTTATGATTTATATCATCTTGAAAAAGTATTGAATAAGGAGGTTATATAGCTAATCACTTTGATGCTTTTTTTATGTAACAAGGTAAATGTTTGAATTACGATGAGGCTTATTTTATTAAAACATTATAATAAATATATCCTTCAATATAAAAATGTTGGACTATAATTAGTTATTCATATATACATACATATAAATAACAGTAAATAGCGCATCATGTTTACTTGGTGGTAGAGCTTTGTGCAAGCTCGTCTGGGTAAGTACCACCCATTAATCAGATATTCTACCGCAAAACAGCAGTACTTGGTTTTGTTGTGTTCCGGTTTGAAGGGTGAGTGAGCCAGTGGGCGTTGGTGACCACTTACCATCAGGTGGCACATATGCTCGTCCGCCTACTTATGCTATAAAAAATATATGTTTAGATACAGCGTCATAGTGGATCAATCTGGCTAAGATAAAAGTATTCAAAGTTCCCTCACGATATGTACATACTATATTTTTATCATGTCTACATTTTAAAACCTAAATGATCATATAATTTGTAAATTAACCACGGCGGCCAATCTCAAGGGAGATTAGCCAACTGCGCAGGAGATATTATAGTGCACAAGTGTGTACGCAAATACAGGTGCGCTCTCTATGCCCTAGCTCTCATAATCCGATGGGTCGGTAACCGTGCCTTTGCCTATAATTTTTGTTAATATTGGCGCGTGCGCATTTAACAGTGATTGTTGCGCTTCAAAAAGGTAACGGAATTAATATTATACAAATATATTTTAATCCTTTTTTTCGAATGGACCTGTTGCTGTTGGCCCAAATGGCCTCGACAGCGTCACCGGACGGGAGGCGAATCTTTAAGATACTCAGCCGGATGATAGGAGCCCACTTAAGGGCTCAGAATACGCGTATCCTAAGGGCGCCTCCTGTGAGGCCGAACCTCGGCTTAGGACACCGTCGGCTTCTGGAAGGAGGACACTGTGTGCACGGACCCCGTCATACGCCTAAACGCCGCGCCGACGGGTTATTTTAATCTATGTGTGTAACCTTTATATGTTGGAAAATCGAACACGGACAACGCGCAACGTTTTTTATTAGAATACTAATATGGTCTGAACACTTGAACCTGTTGAATTGTAAATTAAAAAAAAGATATTCATAATAAAATAAAATTAATGTAAGAGTTGAACTGTGAATGAAGATTTATACGATATTGCTGGGATTTTTTTTTTTTTTTTTAATTCTTGTCATATGACACTTTCACGACATTGATGGATATTTAAAGATCAAAATTAAATCATGAAATAACATGGATAACAAAATATAATTTGTCTTAAGGCAAAAAAAAGACATGTAATCGTACATGTATTCGCAGTCGAAACTCGTAACGATTAAAATTAAACAATTAAAATATATATATACGACAAAAGTAAAACAGTAGATAAACTAGAAACCTATATAAAATGCTAATTAACATTATGCACGAAGATAATGTAATTAAAATATAACCAATTATTTTATTTAAAATTTATATAATTCATTAACTTATAAAAAAAACGGTAAACTGTTTATACATATAATATAACAATCATTAAATGTATAATATAACGCATGTAGTTATGTTCATATAATTATGATAAATTCTGTTTGATACGTGAATACAATACAAAAATACTGTGAAATCACGTTGGTTATGCATTTTTGCGTAGATTTGTGTATTTTTTTGATTTAAAGGTGGTAAAAAAAATGATAACTGTGCCACCTGTAGTAAGTGGTCGCTACTACTAACGGCGATAACTCACAACCTTATATCACCGCTAATCTAGAGAAATAACGTGTCATATCTCTTGTCGTTAGCATAGTAATATTCGTAATAGTTCCGGTTTGAAGAGAAGAACCGGAAACCAACAATACTAAGTATTGCTTTTTGGCGGTAAAATTAGTTTATTATTCTATTAAAACATTTGAACTGACACTAGCCTGACGCAATCAGAAAAATATTGACTATTATGTAAAATAGGAACTGGATTAGGTAAAACTAAATAAACAAGTTCTTCTATTAATAAATGTTCGCTCAATAAATAGACCAGATTGATCCGACCGAAGAAAAACTCTGCGGTTTTTGCTCAGATCTCCGCTAAACTCCCATAGCGCGTAAATTAGAAGCGTTGATATAAAAATAAAGACTAACAAACTATTGTGCGAAGGTTTATTGTTTTTAATAAATGCGTTATAACCTTCTTTGTCCGATGATCTATAATAATTAATAAGATACATGTAAAACCTATGATTAAAAATGATTAATTAAAATATTGATATTATATCATTTTATTTGCTCATTATGTACAATATTTTAATTAGTGAGTTATCATAATATTATTATTGTTCCGGTTTATCTAAAGTTTTTATCGAGGAATGACACATCACCAATTTCGATTCGTATAATTATGGCGTTCTATGATGATGGGAACCGTATTCCTGAGCGATACTCGGCGATAAATAAGTTTATCTGGAACATATAATGATATTCCACTGTTAAAAAACCCAACAAATAAACTTAGAGCAAAAAAATAATAAAAACAGAGTTCACTATTAAAATTATTATAATGATAATCTATATCAACGCTTCTAATTTACGCGCCATGGGAGTATAAGCGGCGGAGTTAGCATGACTGCATAAGAGCGTCATGGGCCAATAGGTATTTCACATAAATAATTGAATATAAAATATTATATATGTAGGTATGGTCAAGCATTTCGATTTAATTCCCATGACATTGACTTCAAATTATATAACTTGTCAGATACAACAGATAAACCTAAGCGAAGTGATAACCTTGTGGCGGTTCAATGATACATATAATGATAATGATACGGCTTACATTTGAATTAATTTTATTAGTATCAAGTTTTTTTTTCTAAATCTCCTATTCAAGAAACAGCAATTTCGACGCAAATAAATTATAATTTAAAGGGATTCATAGAACACGTATATCTTAAACGAAGGTCGCGGGTTGTAATCGAGCAAACACCTTTCAGGTTTCTTGGTCTTAATTGATATTTATCTCCTGCGTGTTTCGGTTATTATTGTGTATCCTCTAACCCGCATTGAAACGAAATCGTAGATAGTTCCAAGCCTCTCTAGAAAAGCGGAGCTTACCCAGCAATGAGATATTTCTGGGTTGTTACTGTTACGAAAGAGAAGGCCTTTGAGGCCAGGATTGACATCTAAAGTTTTATTACAATATACGTTTCATATTTAAATAGTAAAAAATCAATATTAGACATTTATTTCAAAACGGTTTCATAAATAAACACAGTACCGATAGTTTTATTAACGCGTATAAAGTTTATGTTTGATAATTTTATCATTACGTGAAAAAATAAATTTAAATAATTAGGCCGAATTGCGTTTGTAATAAAGAACATTATCAGTTGTTGATAATGAATTATAGTTCACTTATCACGTTATCGGACGAAGCAACTTTATTATTACATTGCATATTGTAATTTAGATCGATAGCATGTAAAATATTATGTATTTGTAGATTTACAATTGAGTCTCATTTGTTTATCTAACTGTTTTATATAAATGCCTATTATAATAGAAGTAAATTATAATAATAATCATAAAGCATTATAGAATATCTTTTTCGTCACGTAATTCTTAAAAAATATTTAACATTCGAAATACAAATAAATGTTTAATGTGAGCCGTACTCATTCGCACTCTGTCCTTTTAATATTTGTTTTGTAATACCTAAGAATAGCTTATACAGCTGGTTACACGTTCTCGATTACAGTATGAAGTGAAGTTTGAACTATTTGAATATATATTATATAGTTAGGTTTATATATTATAACACTATTTGTCTCACACAAGTGAGGTTAAGTGAAGAGAGAGTTGCAAAGCGTAATAATCAAAGATAAGTTAGTATTTTATTAGAAAATACAAATTGCAATTTACGGTATTCATAAACAGTATTAAGAATGTAAAGATTGTGAAGGACATTGAGATGACGTTAGCTAATGTTCTTGTCACAAAATTGCAGCATTCGCAAATACGTGTAAGTATTAAGTGGTTGATTGTAGTCAAGTAGCCGTACATCCGTCTATCATTAGTTCTTGTTTTGTGGAAAGACTTATTTACGGCTACCATGTTCATCATACATTGCTATCTATAAATACCCACTTTCATTTTTTTGTAACAACAATGAAAAAAAAATGTACTTTAATTTTATTCTCATTCAAATTAATAAAACAATTATTAGCGAATCGATTTCCATAATAAATTATTTTTTTAAATCATTTGTTTTCTTACTTACCCGATACATAATTAGTAATAACTATGATTTAAATAAATTACATTTGCTGACTTTGTCCTTGAATTATAGTACTTACTGTTTTTATGTGCTATTTAAAAAGTATCGTTAAAAATGTCTACTGTTGAATCACAGATAATATTAAATTAATTTTGTAATAAGTTGAATTAATTTGATTAATATAAATTTGATCAAATTAAATGATACTTTTTAATTTTAATTGTTTTATCATTTTATGATAAAACAACGCGAAGATATCACCATGTCGAGGTAAATTTTTTTGCATACATGTCAAAACGTGTGTAAGGTATTAATACTAATTATAATGATCTAATTAATATTATGAACAAGATTTTAATTCGAGATAATTTTCAATTAAGTATATCATATAAAAAGATCGATTAATTCGTTTAATATATGTTATAGTGAGTGATATTTTAGATAAGTACGTATCTACTCAATATTATTAATTAATAACTTACTGCCTTATTCATAAACTTTATTTAACTGGTGATTAGTTAAACAATATTTTGTCTTCTTCTTTCGTATGTCAAATCAATAATGACAGAAAGAGACGAATCAGTGTTTAGCTAAACAGTAACTAAGCAACGTTTATAAATAAGGCCATTAATGTATATCAGTTTGGTAATATTAAACATAAACAGTTAATCCGACAAGAATATTGGCATGTAAGATGTAGAGTCAGCGTTTCTTTTGACATTCTCAAGTACTCTATATTCTTATAAAGTGAGTTTTTCCAGCCAACAATAAAAGTAGGTAGTAGGTAGTGGTTATATGCGTTCTTCCTATATATATGAATATTATTAATAGTACATAATCTGACACATCGTGTTATGGTTGATGGCACAATGACGTTGAAAAAAGATTTGAATATTATTCACTTATATTGTCCGTATGTATTGTAATTTCTACTATATGAAAACTTCATCTAACTATTACTATATCTTAAAACATATTTAGGATTGTGTGACAATGTACGTTCTGTAGCTATATTCGTGTAATAGCTGTAATTTTAGGACATTGTCGTAATAGAAAAGACTTAAGAGTCCATACAAGTTCTTAAATTTAATTAAGGTCAGCATTAAATCTATGGATATTCGTTATTATTAATATTAAGGTTTCTAAATAAGTATTGTGTCATACGTTAAATTTTATATAGTAAGTATATGTAAGATTTTTATCGTAGAGTTGGCGCTGTGAAGTAGAACTAGTGTAATACGCATTACGCGTCAACAAATTTTGGTAGTGAAAATACGAATACTAAACATATTCAGCAAACGTCCAACATATTATATATTACGCCAAGTTGCTTATGATATAGAAATAACTTAAATATTAATTTATTATATCTCAGTTATTTGTTTATAATACAACATCTTTAAATAGATAAAACTTATTTACTAAAGCTTAACCAATACAGTTAGGTAACAACTAACGATTCAAGTCGGTACAATAAAAGGTAAACAATGATTGTGTCATCTTATCGCAAAATTAGACGAAATTTATACAATAAACAATAAACTACTTCAATCTCTTATTTAATTATAACAATATATATATTTTATGACTAAATTATATTATATAAATATAAATTAGTATAAAATATTAGCTATAGTAAAATGTTTTGATGTTTGCTTGTGTGAAATAATTAAGTTTAAAAGTGAAGGGCTTAATTATGTTACATTGCGGTAATGCGGCAAATTAGCGAAGCATTATTAAAACATCAGATTAAAGAGTGTTGAAATCCTTGGCCTAGTTATTTTCAATTGAATTTCAAGATATGATAATCAATAATACCTTCGCGAATGAAAAAGTAAAACGGTACAGACTATACAAAAAAAAAAATGTCAATCAAATTGTTTTTTTTAAAAGCATAGGTACGCGGACGAGCATTTGGAAAGTGGTCACCAACGCCCATAGATATTGGCATTATAAGAGACGTTAACCTTCGCTTACATTATCAATGCACCACCAACCTTGGAAACTATGATTTTATATCCCTTGTGCTTGTAATTACACTGGCTCACTCACCCTTCAAACCGGAACACAACAGTATTAAGTACTGCTGTTTTGCGGTAGAATATCTGATGAGTGGGTCGTACGTACCCAGACCAGCTTGCACAAAGCTCTACCACCAAAATGATTATCGTAATAATTAAGTGTTTCGTCTTTTCTTAAAACAAGTCAATATCAGTTGATTACATTATTAATTGTCATTTTTGATAACGTTAAGGTTGCTTAAAAATATAATAATTGTGTCTTCTATACAAAAATGACTTAAAATTCTTATCTGACTACTGTTTCCGTATTTACTTTGGCTTATTCAAACAACATTATTTTATGTTTTATTTACAAGTACATTCAGTCCACACATTCGCTCGCGTCTAATTGGTGGGTATTAGATATATTTTTTCTTCTGTAGATATATACCCCTGACAACTTGTACGCAGGATTTTACGATGATATTATGTAGATTAGACGTGAAAACGTAATTAGCAAAGTAACTTATAATTGTAAGAATAAATACAAAATGTCTAAAACGAAGGGAATTTTAGTTTAGAGTTAAATATGTACTCAATATTAAAACTTGGTATAAAATATAACAATAATCAGGTTAAAATATTGCTGTAATTACTATTACTCAAAGTGAAAAGTAAAACATAATTGGGCAGTCGCGATAGACAGCCTCGCTATTATTCTGTGTTACAGTTGGCAAGCGTATTTCGACCTCGATGCGTTTGCAGCGCATAAGATAGTAAAATACAATTTGTGTTTTTATTTTATTCGATCAAAGAAAATATCTATAATATGAAATTGAACGAAAATTTGTTCAATAATAGAACGGATTAACATAATTAAAACGATTCGAACGACTTCGAATTGAATACTGCATTAATTATCACATTAATAATTGAAACATTCACCTGCTAACAGCTAGATAAATAAAGTATAGTTTTGTTGTGTGTTGATGAAATTAGTTTGAAATAAATACAAATGTATTACTTAGTAATATAGTTTACGTATTAAACATACATATATTTGATACATAATAAAAAATATATATATTAATGTGTATTTTTTTCCTTTCCAGGAGATTTTGGTCGATATCAAGGATTTCAATTCTTTCTCCATATCCTGGCAGCGATGACAGCTGGGTTACATATGCTATCTTTGGTAACTGTTGCTGCTATACCAGAACATAGGTATTTATAGATATAATCATAATATTATTTATTACATTGGAAATTAAATACACTTAATAAAATTTTATATACTTCTTGAAATAGGTTACTTTGAAAAAAATCGGGTTCGAGGCGTAGATTGAGATACTTTTTATATGTTTTACACAAAAAAGACATTTTCATAAATAAAATAAAAAAACACAACGCTTGTCTTCTTATCAATTTATTATAACCGATTATTCCAACGTCAAAAGCCGAGATAAATAAATCTAAAAAGTAGGTTTCATGTTATATTTGCACATGAAAACTGACCGATGGGTCAGGAATATCATTTTCCATATCAGCTAGAATTCCATGTTTCATTAAACACATAATATATTCCGCATGACATAGCACGCGATTTAATTAAGACTTTTTTTGTTGATGTCTTAAGTTACACATATTCATGACGACATTTTGTAGCATTAATACATGTTTGACTTTTAATATACAAATTTCTGTAACACAAAGGAGTATAATACAGATTAAATAGAATACGGATAAAACAGAATAAAAAACTCTACACCGAAAATACCATTTAAGTAGGTCAAACAACATCTAAATGCAGAGAATTATTTTTCATCCAAACTAATCCAACTGCGGCAGCCGGACTTATCAATGGATCATACACATATTTAACCAGATCAACGAACTATTAAATAAGTTAATAAAATTATGGTATATTTTTTTAAAATAAATGTGCGTTCAATATTGTAATAAATCGATTACAAATCAAAAGAAATAACAAATACATGTTATCTAAATAATAATACCTTATAGTACTGTTTGTTTTTTGTTTAAATATAGTTAAAATTAGCATTTTGTTAATTAGGTTAATATGATCGTCTCTGACATGAATAACATACTTTCAAATGAACTGCAAAATTCTGGATCTACGCCAAATACCCACATATTTTAAAAGCCGAGATTATGCTGAAGCAAAAGGAAAATAAAGGCAAAGTTAAAATAGGCAACAAGTTCCTTTTATTTAAATCGACCTATTTACTTAAAAATATCGTTTATTCTTTATAATCCACAATAATTTTATTTGTTTTTTTATCGTACAAATATTTTATAATTATTATAAGTACTCTATATTATAAATACGTATATGAATATGTATCGATATATTTTTATGCTACATTATACGAAACGGTTTCCGGATATATGGGTGTTTTCATGCTTTCTTTTTTTTCTTCAAAATCTATCTTTTTTTGAATGAGGAATGCATGTGCATGTTTAAAACATATAGACTCGGGTACTTATAATGTTTGCGTCAATATTATACAAAAAATAAGTTTTTACATTGGAGTTTATAATTAAACACCTGAATCATTTCACATCATTCATTGAAGACATTGAAAAAAAAATTGGTCAGTTCTTATTAATGCTAAGGTTGTGTAGTATGTCACAATGTTATGGACATTATTAAGTATCAGTACGACGCCATGAATGTAATATCTTCGCAAAGAGTTGGTTATTTTGAAAAAACAGGCAAAATATTTTTTTTAATATTTCGCTATTACGTACGTGGACTATAGTTTCTATGTTTGCGACTTTTGCAGTTCTTCCAAAAAACTATTTTACTCAGCATTATAAAAGTGTTTGTTAACAACTTAAATTAATTACATCATAATTTATAACCGACGCGACGGTAATATATAGACGACGTATATATTTAAATTTTCCGTTGGCATAGTGATGTTCAGGAATAATGTTATTTTAGTATTTTAGTTTTTCTATTTCGTAAAATAAAAATTTAAGATTAAGTGTTACTTAATTTTGTAATATATAGAAATAATAATAATTGCAAAAATTAATGAATTTTTCCCTATTTTATTTATACGCTCTTATTGTATAGCAACATACGAAGAAAATATTTAATATTATATTAGTTATATATTATTTTTAATATAAAATTTAACATTGATGATTTGCTTAACTAATCATATTGTTTATTATATTGAATTTTATTATTACAATTGTACAGTATGCTTTTTCGGGTCTCAGGTTTTGGTTCTTATTAAGCCAGTGACTTTTTTGGTGCTGATGGTAAATCGAAAGTGAGTACATTTTTTCTAAACTATAAATATTCCGGATAAGGCTTCAAATATCTGCTTTATATTATATAAGTTTTTTTTATTTTATTTTAAGTCTTTCAATAAATATATTCATTTCAAAACTTCTATCACACTTCTGATCCAATCATATCATAAAACTATTAATTTTAACTGCATGTTCATTTAAATCAAAGGGTTACTTCTTACTTTCTTTCTTTCCTTATATTATCTATTGCATGTTAGTGTTAACAACGTTTTGACATTTGTTTAACAGGGATGAACTATTTTATCAACTCTTTTTTACAATGATAAAAAATCAATTTTGTTGTCATTTATTCATTATAATATTTATGTTATTAAACTGACTGAAAACAGTTTAACACAAGCTGTTTTTGTTATTCATGTACACGTAACTCAAAGTTGAACATTTATTAGATAAGAAATATTAAAGCATTTTTAATATAAAATAGAGCTTATGTAGTAGATATGTTTTCATTTGCACTGTGCCTATTTGTGTTTGTTTTATCTACGAATTTGATTAAATAATGCAATTCGCTTTTATTTTCCAGGTGCGCCATAAAAGGAGTAGATAGTACAAATTATACGGAACCTTGGAATTCTTCATTAGTTCTTGATGCAATACCTTTAAACGATCATGGAAAATTGGATTCTTGTAAAATGTATGGCCCAAATAAATCATTAGAAGACTGTGAATCTTGGGTTTACGATACTCAATATTATACATCATCACGTGGCATTGAATGGGATTTCGTTTGCAGTCGACGGTGGATGGGAGCCGCAGCCCAAACCGCCTACATGTTTGGCGTTGTTGTAGGGTCAATAGTTCTCGGAAAGCTTTGCGATGCATTTGGAAGAAAAACTGTTTTTGTTTGGGCTGGCATTACGCAACTACTTTTTGGAATGTCAGTTGCGTTTGCGAATGATTACTATACATTTGTTACAATAAGATTCTTATACGGGATCGTTGGATCTGGATCTTATATAGCAGGATTTGTTCTAACAATGGAACTAGTAGGACCGAGTCGGCGTACAATTTGCGGTGTAACTTTTCAAATAATGTTTGCCGTTGGAATTATGCTTTTAGCTGGTTGGGGATATCTTATCGATAATAGGTTTTATTTACAAATTTTATACGCATTACACGCTATTATATTACTACCTCATTGGTTCTTAATGGATGAATCCCCGAGATGGCTTTGGGCTCAAGGTCGGGCTCGTGAATCTGTGGCGATAATAGAAAAAGCATTGAAAATGAATGGATCTACTGAAGAAATTGATACACCTGCATTGGTATCACAATGTAAGGTAACCTGCGCAAAATATTCTGACGAAAGTCCAGCTGGAACTTTCAATCTTTTTAAAACTCCAAATATGTTGAAGAAAACTCTTATTATATGTGGATGCTGGTTTGCTAATTCTGTAGTATATTATGGCCTTTCACTCAATACTGGCAAACTAAATGGCAATCCTTATTTTATAACATTTCTTTTGGGTATCGTAGAGATGCCTAGTTACATTATAATTATGTATTATTTAGACCGCATAGGTCATAGAGCTCTTATTAGCACAATGATGTTGTTGGGCGGTATATCTTGTTTAGTTGTCGCTGCGCTACCTCATGGGTCTACTTCAGCTACAGGCATAGTGATGATTGGTAAACTATTCATATCTGGATCATATTCTATCATATATAAGTATTCGGCAGAATTATTTCCTACCGTGGTTCGCAGCTCTGGTGTTGGCCTTGGTAGTATGTGCGCTAGTGTTTCTGGTGCTTTAACACCATTGATCAGTTTGCTCGATACTCTCAATCCAAAAATACCTACTATTATCTTTGGATTTTTGGCTTTGTTGTCTGGATTTTCTACGTTTTTCCTACCAGAGACAATAGGTCGTAATCTACCCCAATCGATTGAGGACGGTGAGAAATTTGGGCTAGGGGATACATGCTTTACAAATTGTAGTGGAAGGCGGATGAGTAATGCTTCTGAAGATATCCCTGAAACTATGATCCCGTTAGATGTAACGGATAAAAAATCATGATATGTTTAATGAAATAAATATAATCTATTGACAGATATATCAAGTATCTACGTACATAAATATATTTAAAATCAAATTCTTAATATGATTAATGTTATTTTACTATAGTTCATTACAAGTCAAGCCTGCGCCGGTTAGGAATGTTTAATTTCCGGGAAGAACCGATTAAAAACTTAATAATTACCGTTTTCCATAGCACAACATGCAAGCATTATAAAATCATAATTGTGTAGTAAAATATTAAAAGAACAACTGATTGATCTTATTACGACGTAATAACATAATACGAATATTTCGTCGTGAGCGCTGCTTCTGGATACAGTAATAAGACCACAAACTTATTAAGACTATTTCTTGCCGCATTGTATGACAGCCTTAATTGCCGATTTTTTAAATTTATTTTTCGAGTTATACACATAAAATATTTTATTAATTTAGGTAATTTAGTATAAGTTTTCCAAGGAATCTTTGACATGGTACGTATATAATAAGACATTACAATTATGTTTAATTTAGATGATTAATTAATTTCAACAAAGCACATAATATTTTCTCGTAGTGTTTGAAGTTATCTAGTCATTTCTTTTCGGACTGGAGGATAGGTACATTTAATTTAGCAATGTAAGAATGCAAAGATTTATATTTTATTGTATTAAGTTGTGTATTTTGAATGTTATTTACGCTGTTAGATCGTAGAATGTTCTTCTTAATTTGTTTTAAATTTAGGTGTCTATTGTTTTATTCTAATGCTTGCTCTCGAAAATAAATAAAGGTGCGATGCTTTGTTCCGGTGCAAATAACTCTCATATCGTGTACCATGTATCATCAAAAAGTTTATTTAAGACCAATGGAAGTGTGTTTTTAGTAGACAACCGTTTCTTTCATATAGCCAATAACATGTACAATTAATAATTATATATGTTTCAAAACATCATTTTAAAGATCATACTGAAAAGTTGAACAAAGTTATATTTGTGACCTATTGTAGAGCCTCGAAAGACATTCAGATTGAATTTCAACTTGAGACTTTTCAATTTAGAGGAGAATTATCATAATAATTATCATAGAAACCATAAGATATAAAGCAAAACAAAGTTATTTACTAAACTTCATATTTCTATAGTAAAGTTAATACAAACATTTTATTATATACTGATGCGGAGAGCATTGTAGGCATTTCTATTTTTACCCAATTAATTTTAAAAGAAAAGACAGCGTAGAAAACTTTAATAATTTTTAAATGTAGTATTATAATTTAAATATTTTCAAATCAATCGAATTTCAATTTAGTCATCTGTAACAACATCACGTTAAAAGCTAATAATGGTCTGTATTTTTTAATACTACCCAATAATTTTATAATACTGTTAACTAAGTTTCCTTGTGTTTTACTTCATACCTTCGACAAAAATCATCACAATTATTGTTATATATAAAGTGGAAACGATCTTTATTTATATTTTTTGTTAACAAAATATCCCTGGTCAAAATACTATTTGTAATTTAATATTTACATCAAATGTTTTCAATTTAAAATTATCATATAATTATAAAGTATCCCCTATACCCGACTGTAATGGTAAAAGTAAATTGAAACTAATCTTAGATTTACATTTACTGCGTTTTGTCTCTGCTATATTATAAACAGTTCTTGATGAGTTCTTGATTCTTTATCAATAAAACAACACACTACTTACAACTACTTACATATATCAGGGGTTAATTCCTCTAATCTATAACGTGTGCAATACGTTCCCGATTCAATTCCAACCTAATTTTGACTATTCTATATTTATTCTGATTGTAACCGAACCGATATGATTGTTAACATAACCGTTATATCAAACCAAAACTTAACTTATATGCCAATAGTCGATAATTAAATTAAAAAATAGGAAGACGCTTAAACGCCAACGGTTACGCTTCAATTCGATTTCGATAAAGTGACAATGTTTTAGTAGAATTGGTCCCCAGTTTGTCTTTTACTCCCAAAGTTCCGATAGTAACAACTTAGCCGATTTTCAAAAAGCCATTTTTTCACGAATCCATTTTGAATACCATATTTTACCATTGATATTGGATCTATACTAAAATTATAAATCTCGTGTTACTAGGTGCTAATTATATATTAACGAAAAATTACTATCTATTATTGGGTATAGTATATAAATAAATTATTATTGATCATAACATGATCATAAAGCATTCATATCAATTAAATTGAACCTGTAATAAATAAATATTTAATTTCTCATAGTTTTTACCTAGTCGCTAGTTTGTGGATGTTAAACTGAAACAATAATATAATTTACTAACAGCAATTAATATAGTCAACCAAGGTTGCTTTTAATTAACATATATATGATATATTTACAGGATATTAAACCAAAATACTTATAAACTGCCATAATATAGGTTTTGAAGCATCTTTTACAAGGTCATCTATGTCGTAATTGCTAGTCTATATAAATTTTACTCTTATTTGTGTGTATTTTTTAACACATAAGTAATAAAGTGATGCTAATGTTACAGCAAAACTTTATATATTATTTGTTTGTCTCTGTTATACATATATACGTAATATATTGCCAATGCTATTGCGAAACTATATAATTAATTTTACCTTCATTGCGTCTATCAAAGATTTGTAAATCCCAGTAGCTCAATATTCTTCCAGTTTTTAGTAAAGTAAGCTTTGGAATAAATTTCATGTTAACTGTAATAAAAAATATTCTTTTTTTATTAAAAGAATATTAATAATTAAGTAAAAATTTAAATTTATATTAATATTAGAATGCTATGTTTGTATTTTTTTAAAACGACAGTGCTTTTTTGTTTTTTTTTTTTATAATAAAGAATATTAGCAGGTAAAATAGTTTTTTTTTTAAAGATAATCCTAATTGAATGCCTAATGAGGTTTTTTAAGTTTAATTAAAATAAAATGAAATTAAGTAATGACGGTACTAGATTCAAATATTACATACTTGTTCAGGTAAGTTTTTTTTTAGTGAAACTACAATTAAATTTGCAATAACTAATCAATTCAAAAACCTCTTCCTAAATAAAAAAAATACAATGCTTATATAAAAAAATGTTTACCTACATATTTACATTTTTATACTTAATTTAAGGCTTAATAAATTATAAAAAGTACCAGGAAAAGAATTAAAGTGACGTATTCAATTTCCAGGTGCTGGATAGAGGGAGTTGACACCAGTCAAATGGCCGCTGCTTGGAATTCCTCAGAAATATTAGCAGCAATTCCTAAAACACCTTCTGGTGGCCTGGACAATTGCCTGATGTTTACTGAACATAACGAAACTGCCACATGTGAAAAATGGGTATTCGATTCAAGATATAGAACATCGTCTCGTGCGATTGAATGGAATCTTGTTTGTAATCGTAGATGGCGTGGTGCTCTAGCTCAAACGGTGTATATGTTAGGAGTATTCACTGGAGCTGTATTTCTCGGAGGTTTAGCTGACAAAATCGGAAGAAAAACGGTATTTTGTTGGTCGGGTGCTCTCCAATTAATTCTAGGAGTAATTGTAGCCTTTGTCCCTGAATATTGGTCATTTTTAGTTGTTACATTTTTCTATGCAATTTTTGGGTCTGCTGGTGCATACATACCAGCGTTTGTATTAACCATGGAGCTTGTCGGATCAAGTAAGAGAACTGCTTGTGGGGTTTCATTTCAATGTGCTTTTGCGTTTGGTATAATGTTAGTAGCTGGTTGGGGCGCACTTATCGATAACAGACAAATTCTCCAAGTTGTTTATGGTTTGCACGGTCTTCTTCTTATACCGCACATATGGATAATGGATGAATCACCGCGATGGTTGTGGGCGCAAGGCAGACCCAAGGAAGCTGTTGATATTGTTCAAAAAGCGTTAAAGTTTAACAAATCTGATGAAGTATTAGATAGAGCTCTTCTTGTATCAAAAGGAAAAATAGAGTCATCTAACGTAAGCGACGAACCATCAGCTGGCACTTTAGATCTTTTCAGGACTCCTAATCTACGCATGAAAACTCTAAATATCTGTCTATGTTATTTCGCTAACTCTTTAGTTTATTATGGACTAACATTAAGCACTGGTAAACTAGAAGGTAATCCTTATCTCATTACTGCTGTGTTCGGTCTAGTAGAATTCCCAAGCTACGCTGCTGTCATATATTTCCTCGACATTTGGGGCCGTAGACTGCTTATGACCTCGATGATGATAATCGGCGGTAGTGCGTGTATTACTGCCGCTTTTATTCCCACTGGTTCTATTTTATCAACTGTTATAGTTATAGCGGGCAAATTGTTTATTGCTGGATCGTTTGCTATAGTTTACAACTACTCTGCGGAATTGTTCCCTACGGTAGTACGTAACTCTGCAATAGGCTTAGGTTCTATGTGTGCCAGATTATCTGGGGCAATGACACCTTTAATTACTTTACTAGATTCCTTTGACCCTAAAATACCCGCCGTAATATTCGGATTAGTAGCACTTGTTTCCGGATTTTTATGCTGTTTCTTACCCGAGACTATGAATCAACCAATGCCGCAGTCTATAGCGGATGGTGAAAACTTTGGGAAAGGTGATACTTGTTTTACGAGTTGTTTAGGAAAAAGAGAAAACATTGATCCTTACACCATTGATGATAAAGCGGCTGAGTCTATGGTTTCTTTGGAAGAAATTAATAAAAAAGTATAAGTGTTAGAATACTTCTAATTTACTTTATTTATTAAAGAAAGAAAAGTTTTGTGTAGATATATAAAAAATAAAAATATATCCGTCCAATTACCAATGCTTCATACTGCCAAATGAGCAGAAGCACTTTAGTAAAATTTAAGTGTTAACGATGGAGTAAATGAATAAAAAAGACAGCGATGCACAATTATTGTTAATACATATAGTAAGATATATAGTATATACAACTACGTATATAGTTTTTATAAACACCTCATCGAAAAGTATTGAACTTATACATATAGGATCGAATAAAATTGGGACCATGCTTGAAAGAATAAAACAATATTTCAAGCTGTTTGTAATTTTGTAAATCATCTCAAAGCTTTAATAAGAAGGCTTTGAGTCCAATACAAAAATAAAGAAGTTATGAAATTAATTAATATTAAGATTGTGTGAAACTAATCAGCACCGATAGCTCGTAGATAGTTACCAAATATCGAATTATATTATACAAAAAGTGTAATTAATATGTAACGTACATATATAAATACCATGAAGGAATGGCATTTGTGATATTTTTCTTTGTATGTCCGCATTAAGAAAATTAGCATATATATTCTAAAACGTATGACGTAATGGAATAGGTACATATTTAAATAGCAATACCCTAGTTACTAATCGTGCGCGATTGCCTGTATATTGTTACCAAAGTTAGTCACCGTTTTGAGAGATATTTGGCGATGAATTAATAATTTATTGTTTAATTAGAGGCTAAAACATATTGAATATTAGGCTTAACGAAATTACGAGTTCCTAATTCGTGCAAAACTAATTGTAAACCAAATTGTACTAGAATTTATAAGAGAAAAAGTCGGTTATGTAAATGTTCCTTTAATTTGTTAAAATACAAACACTGATGTTAAAACATCGTGTTAAATACAAATCGTGTGCCAAATTATTAGAAATAGTTATACATTTGTTGTACGGTAGACACGCATTTTGTGGTTTTAAAGATAATGTTGTATGTTTTATGCTTGAATATAAATAATATAATATTTGGAAAAATGTACGACGTATCCAGTTTCTGTGTTTGAAACTATCCTCGTGGCCAACTTCATCACGGTTAAAAACGGCGTTGAAGCAGGAAAACAGGACGACCAAACAAAAATAAGTACGAAATTAATTTCATATAATATTATATTATATATTAAAGATTTTGATTGTTATCCACGTATATATACCTACCTACATATATGAATATATTGTTGTGTTTATTATTATTTTAATTCTAATCACCAATAAAGATTATCATTAACATTTATCACTAAATTCATTTCCAATCCCTAAAAGTAGTAAACCAATCAATAAAAATTATTTTTTTAAATTAAATTTAAAGAACAATAGATTACATACTTAACACTACTTGTTTTAATTTTTTTATTCTTGACTATTTAGTTACTTACGGTTATTTATTTTAAAGATAGATGATTAAGACTTTAACCACAAAATATTTTACATATTTATATAACCTACCTTTATGTGTTATCTTGCAAGTTTTTGGGAGTATTTTAAACTTACGTTTAACGAAAATACATACATAATAGGGGGACTCAACGACAACGAACGCTTCGGAATACCCACTTAAAACCAGGGATGCTGTTTCGTCGAATATCGTTCAGCAGTTGAGATAAGGCCAATATGTACGGTTGTAGAATACACCGTAATTTATAAAAAATATATAAGAATAGTTGTGTATATCTTGTTTGTCTTCACAAAATTTTATTATTATATTATTTATAATTAATTAATGATATTATTGCATTCACAATAGAAAATTATCATTTTTTTTATACACATAGGTAAAGGAAAACAAATGAAACAACAATAAATAAAAACTCTTTTTAATATTTACATCAAACAATAAACATAGACATCACAGTGAGATTAAAACGACGATTGAGATACACTAGTGTAGGTAGGTACGTTGAATATTAAGGATAAAAAATTCTATTAATTTATTGAAATATCAACAATTTCACGAACAAGGTTATAAATAGTTAATAGTAGAAAGTTTTAAAACGTTACGCTTACATTGTAATGCGTAATAAATCATTAGAAGCATTTTTAAATAGCAAAATTAGGGAAAACATGAAACACTAATATTCCTAGGTAAGCTAGACAGTAGCTCAACAGATCAGAATAGAACTGACATTAGATACAACGCTAAGCAGCCAGTGGCTTTAACCAGATTTATTGTATTTTAATGTGAATAATAAATTACAAGTAATAATTGTACATTTTCTTAATTGCTAACTTCTATAAATATGAATTAATACAAAGCACTTTTTTTTTTAAATACTTATTTAAGTTGCCTCAATTATTTAATAGTGATCGATTTTAAAAGTAGACAATAGACAAAATACTTTTGTATACAATTTGAGTACAAATTTTATACATTAATTACTTGTTTTACAAATTAGACATTGTCAAGAATAAATAATGAAACAAAACGACAACTATATATAATGAATACTATTGAAATCGGTTTGGTAAAAAATAGATTTGTTAGGTTCTTCTCCATACATTAAACTTGATTGCTGCACATACATAATTTAGGATTTCTTTAAAATTTGAAATAACTAACACATCCCTGTTAATATTTCACTAGGATTAATAATTGTAAATGTTGATTACAATTTCTTTGGTTAAAAGCCTTAAAATATTATTTATTACTTTGAAAAAAGTAAAATTTACGTTTGCTGTGATCGACATGAAATCTAAAAAAGCAATACAAATGCCGTTTACATGCACATCCAAAAATATGAATCTATCAACTTTTATAAATTTTGCCAGTTCGTTGTGATGTAATCGCAACAGTATATTATTATCTAATATCTAGCACTAATTAATTTTAGTTTCCGAACAAAAGCCCCGGTTAAGACAGGTTGAACAAGAAAGAAAGTACACTTTTCCTACTTCTTACTTGATGTAACAAATACAAAAAAATAGTTTTACAAAGAAGATACGAGTGATTTTTAACAAGCTTTTACTCAATTTCATACGTAATAGTAATAGCAGGCGTGCGTATAAAATCTTGTCCAACCTATTGAGCTGTAGTTATGCACAAACTTTTGGCAAGAGTTAAAAAAACACTTTCATAGTGATTATCCGCCTTATTTGTGTTGCACCTTAGCAGTTGGACTTTGTTGATATCCCTTAGTTTCAAAATATAAAATGCAAGACACCGTATCAACTAGTGAGAGAAATGACATAATTACTTATGTGATATTACATAGACGTTAAGACAGAAAATTAAAAAAAAAAACTTTACGTAACTTAAGATTCAAAACAATGGATAATTTATACTTGCAATATAATATTACGGCCGTGCAAATTATGGCTAACACAGCTAACACCTCAATAATAGTAGGTACGTCTTATTAGTAACATTTTTTATACATTTTTTTTTATTTAATTATCATATAGGCATATTTTATTATCAATTTGGATGGTACACACGAAATATAAGAACCTATATAATTTTAAACTTATCTTATGCCTAAATTGCAATTTTCGTAATTTTTGTGTTCATGTGACATAAAATATTTATTGAAACATTACCAAAACCATACCTATTAAATCGAAATTATTGCATTTAAGAAAAAAAAAAAAAGATACTTAGGTACTCAAAAAATAAATTGCATCTGAAGCTGAACCTATGTTCCAGTTCACGTCACTCGAGGCTCCTAATTTACTTAGTGAATATGTTTGTAATAAATAATGGTTACATTTAAAAAAAAAAAAAAAATACAATTTTTTTAGCTTCATATCCACCAAAGGAAAACATTGTGTTGTTTAATTAGTGCCAAAGTTTATATTAACATATTGGTCAAGAAGAATTAATAATATGTTGTAAAATATATTTCATTTCAGAACGGTCGCGAAAGTTGTAAACACAGAAATCAATAAATATTACAGTGTTAATATTTATTGATTTCTGTTTTTTGCTTTTTAGCAACTGGTCTAAAAAACACTTTTCCAGCATTGGACCTTGTCAACATTTTAGTCTGGCAAATTGCTTCGGCATTCATACTAATCAAATTACAATCATGAGATTACGTTTTAAAATAACTCTAATCTTATTGCTTATTCAAATAAAAAGACAAATATTATTTACCCAAAAGAGTTACAAGGTTTTGGTAAATTTAACTTATTCTGTCTAACTATTCGCTTGTATTTATTACAAGCTTATAAAGCAATGTTTTATTTTTGCTTTAATACCATCACAATGTTAATTAATTCATATTCGTAAAAATCTTGCCTAATAGTTTTGATTGAATATACTAATATGTTTTACAAATATTAACTGCTTTATTTTGAATCTTTGACTGTACATCTGTACATGTAAATCTTCGACAGTACTGTGATTGTACATAAAAATAAAACTTAGTAAAATACAGAAATAAATTAAGTTACGAGACCTTGATTAATTAAAAACATTGTTTTAATATAAATTCAATGAATATATTAAAAAAAAACTTTGAGGCGCTTGATAACAATTCTTTTACAAATAATAAATAATACCTATTCTCAAATTGAGAAAAAAACTAGTCCGTTAACTTATAAGCCATTACTATATCTCATACTTTATCTTTAGAATAATAAGCCATTTCAGTTAGTCAATAAAGTCAATAAAAAAAAACAAAAGGGGAAAAACACAATGTTGAACAACAAATATAAGCATTATTAAATTGATGCATCAAAATAATCATCATAAAGTGTTTTTAAATATTGAAAAATTATAAAATTATTATATCGACCATATGATGCTTGAGCATATTTTATTATGAAAATGAAAGAATATAATAACCTGCTTGAATTTTTAGCTTTGTTTGATATGTGAGTTTAAACTATGTTATAATTTTGTTTACTAAATTTATTTTACTGTTAATAATATTTAGGAAGCAATACAACATTCATTGACACTACAGAGTTCAATATAATTTCAAAAATATTTTTGATCTTTTTTAAGAATTATCATAAACATCTTTATAATTATTTTGTTATAACACATGACAAATAAAATACAAAGTATGTACCCTGTACGTTTTTTGAAATCTTTAAAGAAAATTTGTCATATTATATCACATGAGTAACTTTTAATACTTTATCTGTGTAGTGACAATAAATGTTGTTTTTAATTACATGATTTGCCATCATACAATAAATAATAAACTATGAATTTTCTATATTCTATTATACAAACACAAGCAATATAAATATTAAAAAATAGCACCAATTTATATTTTTACATTTTTCTTGCCATAATGAAAAAAAAAACTTATAAGCAGTTACTTTATAAGCGTAACCTTAGTGAAAAAAATTGTTCGTTCAACAAACACCTATGTTTTGATAAAACTACAAATGAGTTTAGCAATTGTCTTTGGCATCACTAGTCAAAAAAATTGACATGTGATAGAATAAAAATATTAACATCTACTTTAAAAATAAATTTCCTAAAATGTATTAACACGGTGAACTAATATTCAGGGCAACGAGTATGTGGAATTGGGACACCGACTTGACTTGGAGCATTGGTATCAGTAGGTAAAGCAGTATGTACCACAATAGCAGGTTGAGTGGGAGTTGGTGCATGTAACTCATGGCTTTCCCCTGGTGCGAGGCTGGCTATAGCAGCCAATAAATCCGGATTCAGTAGTGGCTCACCTTCTTCACGTGGCTCCCATCCAATAGGTGGACTTGCAGGAGGCGAAATCAAAAACTGTTTGACAGGAGCGGGTGGTCGCAGGTTTTTTAAAGAAATTGGTGTCACTGGCTGTGCAAAATAACAGTTAATGCATGAATTATAAAATTTATACTGATGAAGACGAACACGAGCGGTAGCCGCTGCAAGCGGGCTATCATAATTAACACGTAAGCGCTTAAAACTCCTTAACCACTGAAACGTAATATTATCCGCAAATGTACGAAAAAGATCTTCTAATTCATTCTTTAATTTGTCGTCGGTGAAAACGTTACTATGAATATTTGTTACGATCACAGATTTAGGTAAGTCATCCAAATCATTTATTTCATTTAGAGAATCGCTTTCGTGGTCTATATCTGCAATATTAGGATGGATATTAGGCATTCCATCTTCGGGGTTTATATATACATTGTCTTCATGAAATGTTTCTTCATCTTCTTTATTAGCCATTATTTTTTACCAAGCTTAGATCTGTAGTAGCATAGAATTTTTGATATTGAATTATAAATTATTGATCACAACACCGAAGCTTCAAACCCACTCTATTTTCATAAAACAATACCTAATCGATTAAATGTAAGATGTCACAGGTTTGACATTTGTCAATTTTGAAGGATTCATTTAAAATGTTTTTAAGACAAAAGTACTTGAATGTGTTTTTTAAATTATAACATATTTGTATTATTTAGTCCTATATACATAATTATATTTCAATATTTAGAATTGATACAGAAAGCCTATTATAACCCATCTCATTCAATAATAATTCATTTATAAATGTCACCTGTTGGTTTTCTAGCGTCTTCATTAGCGTAGCAATACATTATACGACCAATAAAAATAAATACATTGTATTTTATTAACATGCATAACCTATTACCTAATTTTAAGTAGGTATTAATTTGATTAATCTGTGTCGTGAACATGCTGTCATATTGTGATGCCGATCTGTCACTCTTTGATTATAGTTTGCAAGTAAATAACGCTAATGCTGATATAAATACTTTTCAAATCTGTGGACAAATTAATTTCGATCAACAAAATTGATCTTAGATTCATCGTGCATACGGACTATGAAAATGGCAGGGTTAGAGTCATTAGTTGTTGAAGAGGTTAAACCCGCCGAGAAGCCAGTTGATAGAGAAAAGGTAAATCTAACGTAATATAAGTTGACAAGTATATGTTTTAATTTGAAAAAGTGTATTATTATCTTTATTTACTTTTAGACATGCCCATTGTTGCTGCGAGTATTTTGTTCTACTGGAAGACATAATTCATCAGGTGATTATGCGAGAGGAAATGTTCCTCAAAATGAGCTGCAAATATACACATGGATGGATGCATCATTGCGTGAACTGACAGGTCTTGTTAAAGAAGTTAATCCCGAAACTCGACGTAAAGGCACATATTTTGATTTTGCGATAGTATATCCAGATATGAGATCACCAACGTATCGTATGCGTGAAATTGGTGTTACGTGTTCTGGTCAAAGAGGTGATGATGACAACAAAACACTAGCACACGTTAAATTCCAAATTGGTAATTACCTCGATATTTCAATTACTCCGCCTAATAGAATGCCACCTCCAATGCGAAGAGCTCAGCCATACATGAATAATCGCCCTTATTGAATATTTAAGTAAGATATTTGTACCTATATTGTTAGGAAAATTTTCAAAAGTGAAAATAAATAAACAAAATTTTACAACACTTTTTTTATTTAATATTTATGCTAAGATTTTATATCAGTTGTAGCATGCCTATACTTTTCTCTCTGCCCCGCCATTGATCAAAATATAAACTATGTATTTAAAACCTTACCTTTAGTAGCAAATATTGCCAAATTTAGTATATTATGGGTTTGGCAGCTTAGAATATTTTTTGTGTTAGTACCCTAAAACATTATTGGATTAAATGTTGAAGTAAATTAACTATTACAATGATTAATAGAGATTGGGAAATATATATATTCAGAAACCATTTTTATAACAATGTTAAAAATGTTGCCGAATTGTTAGATATTTATCAAACCATATAATATCACATACTTGGAGGATGCTTTAAAAATCTACATAAATATATACAAATAAAACTTAATAATTAATATGAAATAAAAGAAGAAAAGAATATTATTTTACATTTTATTTGTCAAATCAGGCTAAATTAAAACCATTTTAACAAAATATTATGGTTCTATATAACACTAAGTGACAAGACAATTATGTCTTAAAAATTAGAGCTCCTAAAATAAATATATTTTATATACTTATAAGTCTAGTGATTACTCGCTGATCTGAATGGCCTCTTTGATTTTTTACCCATTGCTGCGAGGTCGATAGTTATACCATTCGGTAAAACTGCTTTATTTTCTTGGTAGTCAATGAAGCCTTTTTGTTCTTTATCTTCTCGGGCCTTATCACAAGCAATACCTGTCTCATAGTTGTATTCTCGTTTCAAACCATCAGGATCAACATATCCATATTTACCACGGGTAATACAGTCTATGCCTATAACTTCCTCCTTGAATGAACCATCGTCGTTCTCAAATCCCCATGTAATACTACCATCTTCATTTTCTTCTCGATATTTGCGTATAATTTGGGCTACCGGCTTTTTCTCTCTAGAATTGGAAGAAGTGTATCTTTGTGCAGGCACATTCTTTGCAGGTGCACGAATAGGCTCTTGTGGTCGGGAATATTGTCTCACGGGTTGAATGTAATCATCTTCTTCATCTACGAAAGGTTTTGGTTCAGGCCTAAACGCAGGCCGCTGTGGTCTGCTCGATAATGGTTGAAGTCTGGCTGGTTGTGGTCTCCCAGTGGGTTCATTTCTGACGGGGCTAAATGATTGCGGTAATAAGGGGCGGTATTGTGTAGGTCTAACTGGCTCTGGTTTTGGTGCTGATGGTGTAGTTTGTTGGAACGGAGATGAATTAAAAATAGCTGGTGGTTTTGGTTGAGATGTAGTTGTTATGTCGTAAAAGTCGTTTTGCGGTTCTGCTGTGGAGAACGCGTTCGGTACATAAGCAGTTGGTGTGTTGATTTCTATTTCATCTTCAGGTTCTTCTGTTACTGGTTTAGATTGCTCCTCAAGAGACTGAAGACTCGGGCGGGGTGCTGCATCTACTGATTTAAATGATGGCCTGGCGAGTCCAGGCCTCCTTATTCTTGCTACTCCACTTGGAACTGGAGCGGCCTGTAGTCTTCCTTGTCTAAACCCACCTTGTCTACCTCCTATAATTGCACCGGGAATTTGAATCCGGGGTGGTGTAGGCGAATCATATTGAGCATAAGCTGTGACTGCACACAGCATACATATCTGAAACAATAATATAATGATGTTATGAGTTAATTTTGATTTTCTCTATCGACTTGGCAATGTAAAATATTAGAAATAAATAATTATTAATTTGTACAGTGGAATTCGTACTACGCAATTAATCGACATAGCAGCATACTTTCGACTGTAATAGGCCTTGCCTATATCACGAACGTTGCTATACTTATTGACATCGAGTCGTTTGACGTGTTTTGTTTGACTTCGTGTGCCACTTTATATTTTTATTAAAGTTCGATAGCAAAAATACCTTTCGTTTTAATATTAGACATACATATTACGCCGTTTCAATATTTTGCAACTGTGTAGATTATAATAAAAATATCAATACAACGCGTTCAAAATATGTAAGAAAAATTCCTTTTAATTTCTGGGCGTAAATGGGCAAAATTTTACTAAAGTAATAAGATTTTTTTTGCTTATAATACAATCACTAGTGAACCAGCCGATCTAATTTCGCGTATTGCAAAACCCTATACATAATTAGTAAAAGCCTTTATTGTATAAGTAGTATTTATGTTAAAAAATATTGTAACGTCACAAAACTGTTAAGCTTATGACAAGAAGGAAGATTTTTTTTTTAAATAAAGACGCAAATAGTTTTAATGGTTTCCGTAAACATAAGTTGATAAACTTTATAAATTTTACCTGATACTATCACTATCTACATCAGAGATATTCAACATTTATCTCAGAGTAAATATTCGCAATTAATAGGAACTATTTAGGATTTGCGTTACTGAACATATTATAATATGTAAATGTATGTCGTATTTTATGTGGTGTGGCCATTGTTTGATGGTTGGCTAAGAGCGGGAGAGATTTATAAGTATAATGAAGTGCTACAAATTGAAATCACATGTGTTTGCTAACACACGTGCAGGTCTCAATCTAACAATCTGATGGGACGGAACACTGACACAGTAACTTTATCTGATGTCCGAGGCACGGGAGTGGAACCCTACAAACTTCCTTACTGCGAGAATTTATTAACAAGAAACTCAATAACTATTTATTTACCCGACCCGTGACTTAAATCAAGAATCTAGAATCTTGCAATCTTGCGATCGATGTCATAAGCTAGACACTAGACTACCGAGGCAGTAATAAATAATTAAATAAATTATAATATATCAAGAAATAAAATTTTCTTAATTATTATTTGTTATGATCGTAAGAACTGCCCCAGCCACTAACATAAAATAATTTATTTTAATAAAATTTGATAAAGCTCACTGTAACGTAATATCACTGTTTGTAAAACCGGTTAAAAAACAATTAGATTACATAAAACGTAACGTTAAAGTGTTTAAAACAATCAAATGTCTAGGTACTACTAATAATGTAGAGCACTGCGTCACATAAACGGGAAATAAAAATTCGGGTACTTGCATCCGTTATTCCGTAACTATGTACATACATACATATAATTAAAGTTCACTTAAGTGTTTGCGCAACGAGGGATAAGTTGTTAAGTCAACACGTAAGGTTTAGCATATAGAAACCCGGAACTAATTTTATCGCAATTATTATTTAATTATGTTTGGTTTTATTTCCTGCCAAATCAAATTATGATATCTACTTTGTAATAGATATATGAATAAATTGATAATGGTGATAATTCCATCCTGAGTTTCATTTAGATTACATATATACATGATTAATATAGTATTTTTTATATGCGTCGTTCAGAGATCGAGCGTTAGTTCGTTTTGTTCAAATCGAGAATTTATCTTATATATCATTAAAAGCCGATTACTCTATATCAAACAGTTTAACGTCAATATATCTAGTCAATATTGGGCGCTTATACAGAAAATCTATTCGTAAACAATAATATATAAAATAAAAAATAATGACTAATTAGAATTCTAGAATAATAAAATAATGCTTATTTATATTCACTTAAAGTGGTAACGTAATTATGTGCTGATATATAAACCGCAACATATTTATGTGGTCTATATGAACTATTGCGAGAACAAACAAATATTATATCATTATCAGTGTAAATTTAAACGTTTAAGACATTATAATAGAGAATAATAGCCTAACTTACTGTCTATGAAAATTTGTCTTTATATAGGCCAGACCCTCTCTCTATGATAGATTCCATCAATGTTAATAGAGTATTATTATATCGATTATAGTAGTAACGTAATGAGTTTACCTTAAACATAGCGTTTTACTGACGGCTTCTAAAGTTGAATTCGTTTTTTGTACACATTTTGACAGACATAATATTCATAAGATATGAAGTTAAATTCCTTAGTGGCAGCTTAGAGGTGAGGCCTGGAGCCTCGATCTGAAAGTAGTAAGGACGCCCGGGCCACTCATTCTTCCGCCAGTCAAGGTGACAACGTTCTCGTGAGTTAAGAAAATAATTTACTACTAGTAATCAGGTCCTAGAAGGCTGAATTTTGTTTAATATATAATACAATTTTTAAAACATCCTGGAAAGGTATTTAAAATATTTTAAACTTTATTTCAGATAAACGTTATTATAGGAATTTTTACGTAAAATATTTTCTGTTTAAATCTATAGCTATAAATCGTATAATATGCCGAGAAAAAAATGTAAGGGTTACAAAGGTCAAAGGTAAAAATATAAATGACTTTACCTTCTCAATCCAAATACATACAAGTCAAGGCTAATTGCTTATGTAAGTTCTACATTTTATGCGCTAATACGTAGATTGCAATGCTAGATTTAAATATATAATTAGATAAAATAAAATGCAACCTCAAAGTTCGCAGGTAATCTTATCTTGTATGACCTACATCGTGTTACTTAATGACTTATTTAATATAAAAAAAAAAAGAAAAGTGAAACAATTCATATTAATATTAGTTATTTATATGTAATTCTTATAATTTCATTTTTATGCTAATAAATACATAATTTTGTATGTTCACATATAAGTAAGCATTTAAACAATGAAATGTTGTAAACAGTTTCTGCCCATGACATTTTTAATATGTTTTCTGATTTCGCAAGTTGCAATTACAATATTTTATTTTCTACCACTATTTTTTATTGCGCCAATATTTCAAAATTAAAATTCTAACCAGTTTCCATTTAGAATTGTTATTGCTTAATGGAATATAAAAAAAATATGACAAAAGTAATTATCTACTATATAAAAAAACAACATATTTTACGATTAATGTTTAATAATAATTCATTGGCTTATCCTTTATTTATTTGGGGTCTGCGCTGTGTCCGAAATCACGACGGATAGCTCGTAATAAACATACAATTTGACATTTTAATAAGATTTATCAATGTAACTGAATTCATAATAGTATTTCAAATCAAATATCAATTATTTAAGAATACATGATATGTAGATATTATAGAAAATTCAAATAAGAGCGACTAAATGTAATACAATAATGCAATATACAATTTAAAGTAATTTCATGTAATTAAATTAATTAAATAAATTATTAAAAAATAATCTTTTCTTTTAATTAAAATTGTAATAACACACTTAAGTGTACATATAAACGTAAAAAATGTTTATATACATAAGTGTAAGTTGATAGTCTACTATTTACTAGTCAACATTCATAATATTTTCTATTATATAACGAGTTAACATGCTGTATTCACATAAAGTGCATGCACTGTAGCAGTGGTAATTCATTAATGTACATATATTATAAAATTATTTTATGTACATATATTATACTACATGTAGTCCAAGTAGGGTTTAATAAAGTTGACTTTATTAATATATTATTTATTTTATTTATTTTACAGAAATATCTTTCCGACGAATATTGAGTTGCTTAAAAAATACAAGATTTTAACGTATTTTTAAAATGTTTATTGAATTGAATTATTTTAAAACGTTGTAAGCATACTCGTACCAAGTACTAAAACTATTTTTGTCACCGATTCAAAAAGTGAAATGGAAAGACATTGACGTAATAAAGTAATGATAACGAGTTGCTGTGATATAAGAATGTTGTTTTTCTAGAAACATTTATTATAGAATAAATCGTTTGATTATTTATATTTCATACAAATTAAATGTCAAAGGACTTTTGTTTAAGGCTTACAACTTACAAGAGCTTATAAATTCCAAGTATAATAAACACAAAGACGGTACGTAAGTGATCGAGAATTGTAAAATGATAATGTTTATTAATAAGAATTTATTATTAATATTGACCTACGTTCCGGGTATTTTATGATGTCAATTGAAACGACCATATAGTATATAAGTGAAACCGCGCGTTGATGTCTTTTGTAAGCAAGTTTGATGACGTTATTTTTAAATTCAAAAATGTACATTCATTAAATTTTAAAAGTAAAAAAAGACTTACAATAAGTGCTAACAGACAGTCCAAGTAAATTTACCTTGAAACTCATTTTCATTTCGGGGTTTGTAAATACAAGAATTCATTCTAAAAAAAAAATATATCTGTAACGATTTTAATTGTTATTAATCGATTGAATTTATTAGAAATATTTTATTTTTTAATTTTAAAATCTTTGGGCCTTGTAAAGTAGTCTGCAAATTTATTTAAATCGAGTTACCAAAAATCAAAAATTTATAATAAATTAGATAGGTAAAAGTTGCGTTTGAAATTCAATGGAGATTCAATAAATAATTAAGAGAAGCATTAATATTTGTTTGTTCTTTAAACAATACACGAACAGTTCTTTGTTATTTGAGCTGTCAAGGTAATCATGGGCCTAGCATATATGATACTTACACAAGCACCAAGTACATAAGGGCTTATGTTACAGGCTTAAGCTTTGGTTCCGCTTCAAATGAACTTATGTGTAACATTTGATATCGTATTGCAATCTAGATTATGTATAGTTATTAAAAATGTTGATGTTTTTAAATATGAGAAAAAATCTTTGTCACGGTAATAGTAAGTGTAAAGAAAAATTTTGGGGTGTATATATTATATTTGCTTAATATTTTCATTACATATTATGCTATAAGAAATAATATAAATATTTTTTCTACATTTACAACCTAAATTCGTTGTACGTATTTAATTAGATTTTTCTAACAGTTCAGAACAATGTTATGTTTAACAAAACTATACGAAATGCATTATTTCGTTATAAGTATTTATTATTTACTGAAACCGATACAAATGTTCTTCATAATTATTGTTTCTTCATATGAAGTATATTAAGCACATATATGTAATTTTTTGCATTATAGATTGTTGTTAAAATTTATATCGCATTCGATTGTTTGTTAATTTCATTCAGCACCGATATTAAAGTCAATTACCTTTAGCTCTGCAATTTCATAAGATGTATAACATACAAAATTTAGAACGTGATATTAGACAAGCTTGCATCCAATCATATTTCTACATCTGAACAATTTCTTCAAACACCGTATCAATTTGAATTATAGGAGGTAAACGAAATTTATAATAACGAATTGCGTATGTAGGTTTATTGCACTTGTACTTATAGGATTAGTAATGTTATCATTGCGATATTTTGTTTTCTATTAGACATAATTATGAAATTTTAAACTGGTATGACCAGTCAAATTTAAAATATTACGTTTATCAGTGAATGGCATAATTTAAATGCGTTGGAATAGAACGCGTATCAGCTCTCTTATCTACTTCTAGTCAAGCCTGTTGGAGTAAGAGTAGGCAAGTGTAACGCAACCAGTGGAGCATTTGTCCATATTGCATGTTTTACGTAATTGAGTCATTAATATGACAGGTTGAATGTTAAATTTTGTTCGCATTCTAACAATTAGTTCCGCTTTAGAAATTAAGAAGGGCAACATTGTATGCGAAAGGCTAAGAGTTGATTTACTACCGCCCTCTCAGTTCTCGATAGATTCAAGGTTGCCATGCGAAATCGATACCTACTAAGTACGCTAGCTATACAATATCGACCTAATTGAAGTTTGAAAATTGTAATCATACAAATAAATATGTAATAAAATTATTTTATAATCATTTGTTTATAATTTATAGTTTTAAAAAAAATAACATTATAAGATTAAAAAAATATTTGTTAAGTTATTGACATAAATAATTATTTAATAAGCTAGAAATGATGATAGGATGAACTAGCAGATTGGCCTTGTATGCACTGACACTCACCAGTAATGTCCGCATGATGTCCTGTGGCACGACACTATCACGTCGCGAACGATCAACAAATAAAGGAAACACCACCCGCGCAAGCTATATGAGGTCGCCCACTCTCGCCCTGCGCCCGACGCGACCACCATACCTTATTGCAAGGTAACCAACTAAGAACGAACACTGCGGCTAATGTTATGCCAATAAAAAGCATTACTATATAATTTGGTTGCACTAAACGCGAAGATACCGCTAAACGAGCTAATTAATTTCAACGACGTTTTGATATTCTTATATTCTTTTGTGTATATTTTTATTGCTTAATCTAATTCGATATCCTGTCTAAATATTTATTGAACACGCTTAAATTGTATGTCACCTTAAATAATATAATTTATACACAGTTTTAGACTAATATAGAAAATGATGGATCAGTTTGTAACCTTCTAAACAAAACCTTTTAGCTTTTGAACTTTATTACTAACTATGATAGCATTTATTGTTTCGTACCCTTCAGTTTACTATTACGAATCAAGTTCCAACGTAACACATCCGATTCGTCTCGTCACAATGTTGGGCATTGTTCGTTTCCAATTTGTAATTCAATCGAAGTGCTTACAGCATGCGATATGTCAGGTGTGGCAATAGCTCGTGGATCGTAACTATTTATGTTTGTTCATATTTTAAACAAGCTTAAATCAGTGGCTTCGCTTGTATTGACACAAATATTTTAAAATTTTATATAATATAGAAATAGTTTTTCCAGGACAACTAATAGTTCTTTTGTTTTCGAAAACGTAGTTGCATTTTTTTACAACTTTTATCCTTGTCGAATTTCATTGTAACAGCCTGTGAATGTCCCACTGCTGGGCTAAGGCCTCTTCTCCTCTTTTGAGAAGAAGGTTTTGGAGCTTATTCCACCACGCTGCTCCAATGCGGATTGGTGGAATTCACTGAAATTCTGTCACAACCGAATTTCATAGTAAACAGTATATTGTATGTGCTTTTGATATTGAATAATGGATGGTTAAATTTGTAATAGTAATAATAAATTCTACACCTTTACATTATTTCCATAAAAGTGTACGAAACTTAATGCGTCTAATAATTATCTTAATAAACATTGTTTTCTTGTGTATAAGTGTTTTTTTTTAGGAAAACTTCTATAAAGCACAAACAAAAAAAGCCAAACCTTATCTTAATACAAAATTTGAGTCAAATCGTTAGAGACGTTTCCGAGATAAACAAAATAAATTTATACGTAAATATATATTATACAAAAACTGTTGATATAAATAATTTGTATTTAACGTCGGAATGCTTGATAATCGGAAATAAATAATTTCAAATAAATAATAATAAATTACATATATCAATGTTAATAACTTAACAACTTTTTAAATATTATTTATGCAAGTAATATTGTTTAATTTACGTATGAAACAAATGTTAATTGTTAACTGTTTTCCATTACGGCTATGGTAATACAACGACGGCTATGCTAAATTATGTAACTGTCTTCTATTCAGGCTACTAGTTTTTGGAAATACAAGAATATGAGGTTATTAGCTTTCACTGAATGCGCTGCGACTGCGGCAGGATAATGTAAGTGTAGTTTGTTACATCAGTGACGCGTGAGCAGCAGTTTAATCACGCAAGCGCACCGGAAAGTATATCGGCAGCATCACAACATAAGTGAGAGTTATATAGCCATAACAGTATATATCCTTACGTTACTGGTTTGTAGTGTCAATAATATTTTTAAGGCCTACGTAAGGTATTTTAAGTTGTCGTGAGTTTTATTTTGTAAATGCTATATATTAAAGTATTATTACGTGTACGGTGCAATGATTTTGAATATATTATTAAATATTCCCAGTACTACTGACTTATCCGCCAGGACGGTAATAGGAGAGCCCCGTTATTTGTCCCGTATCGCCTTTTTCAATAGCGTTTCTGATTCGACACGAAGCATACTCTATTTGTAACAATGGAACTTGTTTCGGGGTCATATACGTAGTGCCTGAGTATTACTGTTTAATGCATTTATGTCAGGAGTTGACAGAGGTCAATGACCCTACACATTACACATTTTGACAGTTGTATTGATTAGAAAAATTATAACGTCCATACGAAAATTGCATTTTCATCTGTCACATATTATAGCAATGTCAAATTGCAATGTATGTATATTAATAAATGATTATATGAGCCAAGATGACCCAGTAATAGAGTATGTAAATCTGTACCGCAGGTGCGGGCTTAAACTCAGGCAAGCACCACTGAATTTCGTCGATCGTACGCTTAATTTGTGTTTATTATTAATCAAGTGCTTAAAGAAAAACATCTAAAGAAAACCTACATTTGTCGGATGAAAATCAGTAGCGGAACAAGTATATACACAAATCTGACGATTCACTAATCAGAATCTTAATGTTGTTTTTTAATAAGTATTACGAATTTACTACTTCATTAAAATTTACAATTTTACGCTGATTTTGTTATAAATTAAGCTATTACGTTAAATTTAAGTATAAATTACTACTAATTTGCGATTTACTATATCTTTATATTGTAAATCGCAAATTAGTAAATTACAAATAAAAATTACAGTTATATTTATGTTTCGGGGTATGTTGATGCGCAAGTTACACAGATATTGTTTCGCGTGTTCTGCCTT
Organism: Nymphalis polychloros; assembly: GCA_905220585.2. Taxonomy (NCBI): domain Eukaryota; kingdom Metazoa; phylum Arthropoda; class Insecta; order Lepidoptera; family Nymphalidae; genus Nymphalis; species Nymphalis polychloros. Next base: position 10,463,909 of record HG992253.1, on the reverse strand, counting down.
CTGCATATTAATAGGTAAGCGGTATTAATACTAAAACGTTAGTTCAGAATTAAGTTTGTAAATTATAATATAATTATAAAAGATCTTATTAACTAGACTAACGAAACTAAAACGTTACATATAACTGATAATTAATTTTAAGGTATGTTTAAAATGTTAAGGCATTATTTTAATGCCTTAACATTGAATTATTTTAAAATAACTACTGGAATATATTATTTTACTTATTCACTGTATTACTGCTAGAACTGTTCGTCCTAAATAAGGCAATTTAGAACTAGACAACGATATTAGTATCCGAATCACGTATCTTGTGACGACGCGCATCGGCCGCCACCGTTACCGACATTTAGTAATTGTCTTTACAGGGAATGCGCCCGCGCTGGCCGCCCCAGACGAAGTCAATGTCCCGCATAATTAGCGTTCAATACCACATCAGCAATGTAGATTTACAACATGACCTGGATTTTAACGTCGTTAAGTCACCTACGTCATTATATGTTTGTTTGATAAGTATGGGGAATCTTCAGAAATGTATTAAGTTGATAAATCAATAAATTCAATACATTTTACTTTAATCCACACAACTCCACTATTATATTATTATTATATAGATATAGAAATCACTAGGAGAAGACTTATAATATTTCAGTATATCCAACGTTTTTAGTTATATTTTCGTGAGTAAGAATTTATTGGATTTCGCCGCACCCGGATCTAAATAGGCCAACATAAAATTGGTCATGAGAAAAATATCATTCTCTTAAATCTACTCCGACCTACTTGAATGTCTTTCCGTGTGTTTTATTGACTGCAAACGATACCTTCACAGAAATATGCGTTCTTTTAAAAGTGATAGTAAATCTGTGTATTTAAAAAATAAATACTTATTATCAACTAACCGATGAACGATAAGTATAAATTTAACAAAACCATTTTTGTCATAACAAAAATATTTATGCGGCGACGACACGAAAAATATACATAACACATAAACTTTATCTTTATTAACAAACCGAAAACAAATACTTAAGCGAGTAAACGAGTATTTCCAAATAATCTATTCAACTAGGTACCTGTTGAAATATGTTAAAACTATAAAAGTACAAAAAACTGTCTTTAACCTTTTCTCGATATCCTTAATGCATGTTTATAAAAACGACTTCGTAAATAATGCATTATTTTAGAGCAAATTTGAATACCATACAAAAGGTTATAGTAAGTCAACCTTAAAAGATAGAAATGCTATCGCGGTCTTTTTTTAGAATTTTTCAAGAAGAACAATTCCGTCATACATGATTATTGTGTTACTTTACCGTTTACGCAGCGCACGCAACGGAAGGAATGAATTTTTCCCCTTTTTTTCAATATTTTTATTCAGAATGATATTTCATGCTTCTTACTTTAAAATCACAGACTTCCATACAACATCCTTTACCTATAATTACGCGCGATCGAAGCCGCGGGCAATAGCAAGAAAACGTATAGTATCGAAAAATAAGAGAAATGTGTATTACATATATTGTTATATTTTTATTAATCCGTAATATGAACAGTTTTTTTTATTAAGCCACTACCCTAACAAACTATATGACAAACCCCCCCCCCCCTGTAACCAGGGAGTACCGGATGTCTCCGACACACCTGCATTCGCTGCATGTAACTCAATGGCGCGGCTGTGTCGGTGCGCTGTGTCGTGTTACACACATGCGTGGGCACGTTTAATCGGCGGAGTCCAGCATAAGCTGCACTCTATTTAATATGATTGATCATATAGATCAGAGTTCAATTTACATTGATAGTGTAAAATCTCTGAAACTGACATTTTTAACGTTGTTTTGTTCCTATAAACTTACAATCATCATAATTTTATAGACTATCAATTATAGGTAGCTAATGTTTCAGCCAATACAACTGAACAGTTATGTTATAGCATTTTAAGCGAATAAATGTTCGGCATGATTCTTTAAATTGCCATAATTTTTTTTATTTTAAGGGAACCACAATACATTAATGAAAACCGCAACCAAATCAGTTAAGCCGTTTCTAAGATTAGCGCCCACAGACAAACAGACAAAAATTCTAAAAAACATTGTTTTGGTTTCTAATGAATTTATAAAGGCCCCCGATAATAGTTTTACTCGTATATCATCCCTGAACAGACAGCGATAAGCTACATTATTATTATATTATGTATAGAATAGATATCCTTATGTAAAGGTGTAAGTACATCATTATTGGGCCTTTCAATCACCATTTTTGCAATGAAGTAATAATGTTTACAAGATATATCGTATACTAGATCACAATGAAAATAATAATTTTCGATTTACGAAAAAGTAATGATTAGGAATATGTTAAATCTTTAAAAAGTAATCAATTGTCTATGATTTCACGCCAATATTTCACAAGATTGTTTTTACAGTTCACCACAAGACAATTTTTTATATTATAGGTAGGCGGACGGGCAAATGGGCCATCTGATTATTATTAACTATTCCTTACATCGTCAATGCGCAACCAACCTAATGGACGAAGATGTTATGTCCCTTGTGTCTGTAGTAACACTGGATCCCTTCAAACCGAAACGCAACAATAGTAACTATTGCTGTTTGGCTACACAATATGTGATGAGTGGGTGGTACCCAGACAGGCTTGCACAACTTACACGTTTTAATTTACTACTAGATACATCTGGGCAAGAATGCAGTTCGTAAATACTACATACAAACATTATATTTTTACTTTTTACTTTTTTAAGTAATGAATTTAGAATAATTACAGAATTTTAATTTATTTATATGTGATACGAAATTCTCTTTAATAACTAGAAAAATCTTATACTATTACAAAAGATGGCTTGAGTCATAATAGTCATGTTAATCGTCAATTATTATGCATTGGGTAGTGTTATAATAAGCAATAATAAATTAAACAATAATTTGATTTCTAAAAATATATTTATCCATTTTACTAAGGTACGTGTGGTTATTTTATAATTTACAAAATTAACTTTTTTTAAATATCGCTAATAAAAATGTCATACTATAGTTTTTTTATAACGATTGCAAAAATATGATTCGCTTAGGAATATGTGTTAAGTTCAATAACATTGTTTAGTCACAAATTTTAAACAGAAAATTGATAATTTTGAATTTTCCATAAAAAACAATAAATAATCTTAAACAACTAGAATGTAAATTCATCATGGTTTTTATATAACTAAGTCTAACTAAATGATTTTATCGATTAACTACAATGGCGGTGTCTCTGTTGTTAACAATCTCTAAAAATTTGACAGGACTTAAATATTTTTACCTTTGTCTGTTGCGTGGAATTTAAAAGGACAGCGAAACTTTTGACCCTGTCTTTTTCTTTTAAAATAATTTCGCATTCGGTTGGTCTTTTTAAATCTAACAGTTATGCTATCTTGGATACCACTGCATTCTATACAACGATAATTATTAAAACTTATATATTTTTTAAATATTGAATGTAAGTACAGAAGCCCAAACTCTAATAGGCAAGCAAAGTACAAACACAAGTATTTAGTATCTAAAACTCGGTAAAAAATTATAACAATTTCATTGGGTCGAAGTTTTAAATTTGTACATAAAATTTTATGTATAAATATAAAATGTTTTAGCATTAACAAAACTCGTTCATGTCACTTACGACTATCACAACTAGATGGCGTTACTTGTCATATTATTGTAAACATTGAAGCAATAACTCACTCTTACAGTGCAACGATTCGATACTGCATTGATGTAATCAATTATTGAGTTGTGTGTGAAGCTTGTCTTTGCACGTGCTACTGTGGTTTTTAGCTTTGATGTTAGGCTTATTATAGTCAAAGTATTACACTGTCTTAATCCGTAATTCTAAAATCGTATTAAAATAATATCTTAAATAAGAAACTTAATCAATTACATTTTAATTAAAATATACTTAACATTACTGACAGATTCATTAATATTTTACTTTTATCTGGTAACTATTATAGCAAATACCTAACGTTTGTATGTATATAACACTTACAATTATTTTATTTACAAATATACATAATTTTAATATAAGACAATATTTATTGTACATTTCGGGATACAAAAATTATTAATTTAAATGAACTGGTTCTTGCTAATAGATATTTTCATTTATTCGAAAATTACAGAATTTTTTGTACTATTTATATAGTTTATTGCATAATATTTGCATACTACAACATAATTGTCTTATACTATTTTGATTGATTTTCATACTGGCATTTACAATTTGTGCCTTTAAATTACTATATAATCATTAAAGTAAACTTATATTAATAATGTCGTACTTTAATACGAAAAAATGAAGACTTTATAGATAACAAGGAATCGACTTAAACACGGATAAATATTACTATCACTTTTTAACTATTTGTAATGATCACATAAGCTTTCAGCGTTTTTTAATATCAACTACTGCCCTCTATCGTCAGTGACTGTAAACGTTCCATTGCACGAAGAATTAGCTGACCTGTAATTTTATATTTAAAATATATTAAACACAATTTATTACAGTAATATCATATTTAAAAAAAATCCTTTTAAGGTATATAGCTGGAGAAAACAATACGTTATACCTTTTTTATATATTACATATTATTCTATACAGGAGTTATTTTAAAGGTAGTTATACCTTTTAGGTTCCTTAGAAATAATGGTGTCTGGTAGCAAAAGTACAACAGCACCACCTGCGCCGCTAAGCGCTGCTATTGTCACCATTGGTAAGTGTTCATTCAATTTGGCCTGTGTAACAAAATAATATTTTACCCACATACAATAATATAAAAGATTTCATTATATCAAAAACGATTCGATTTCGTCATTTTTCTATTTTCTTATCGTATCAATAAAATGTCTAAATGTAGAATAATTTAATCTGATGCTTACTAGTAGATTTCATAACAAATAGTACCTAGTTATAGTAAATATGTAGTAACTGACTAATTTTCCAGAGCAATATTTAAATTTATCACGTACTAAATTTGAAAGCAATTTATTTTAAATAAATATAAAAATGATCTAAATAATAAAATCATTTGTAAAACTTACCAATTCCCACAAATATGGAATGCAGATAAGTGCTAAGCCTGATGAGATTTGACTCGCTCCCACTCCCAGATTCCTTATTATTGTGGGATATAGTTCTGCTGTGAAAATTGGTAGCATAATATTTGTCGCTGCGATTGCAAACTTTCCGACCATGAGACAAGATATTATGATCCAATTATCTTCAAAGGATATAGAAAACAGTTCACTCGCTACACAAGCAAGTCCACACACCACCATAGAGATGAAAATGGGTATGCGCCTGCCAGCTTTAAATAGTATAGGTATACTTGTGGCAATTGCGGGTATTTCGACAGCAGCGAGTATTATTGAAGTTATGTGCAAATTACCCAAGTTGAATTTACCGATATTTAATAAAAGGCCGTAATATGCGATCGTCATAGAGAACCACATAATAAATAGGCAAAAAGTTCTCTTCATTAAATATCCTTTAAAGAGCATAAGAACACTCGGTTCTTCTGTCCTGATTTCAGATTTGTTTAATATTAGTAATTTGTCCAAATCAGCTATATTGTCTTTCTTATTGAATTTTGATGCCTTTTCTAATATGAGTTTGGCTTCTTGGGTTCTACCCACGCTAAGTAACCATCTCGGAGATTCTGGTAAAACGAACCTGAAATAAAATACTTTTAATTATAAAATTTGATAGAAAAATCACAATTATTTATTTATATATAGTAAATAAGTTGTATAAAATAATCTACTATTAGGATACAAGAAGCTGGGGAGCAAAATTTCTATATGATTCGCTCATTTGGCAGATTTTATTTGTAGTTATTGTATAGAAACATTAAGGTCTGTGTTATGGTGACGGTGAGATATCAAATGACAGCACTATGGGGATTCAATGTATTTCCTCATGTCTACCTGAGGTACGCCCAAAGTTAATGAAGAAGAATACAGAAAAAATTGAAGAGATAGCAACTTACGTTGCCTTAAAAGCTAGGCTCTTTGAGCTAGATTAGTCCTTAGGGATCATTAGAAGTATAGACCAGTTCTGTATTTCCGCCAGACTTGATATTTTATCATCATGTATCGCAAATAATACTATTTACTTTAGGAATATATTACATAAAACTTAATTTATTAATATTATATATTTTATTACCATAAAAGAAGTAGGAAACATCCTGGCACGGATAAAGCTAGTTGTAAATCTCTCCAATTAGGTAAAACCATTGACAGCAACGATACGATTATATAGGCTAATGGCAGTGGGAAGAAATTGCAGACTCCAGCAATCGTCACCCATGCACCGCCTACCAGTTCAACAGAGAGCACAAAGGCCGCGTAAACCACAGAAACAGAAACGAGGCCCATTATGAGTCTCACCAATACATATTGTAAGTACGACTGCATCAGTAGGGATAGGATTGCTAATAAACTTTGAGCTAACATCATCCCGATGAGTATCCTCTTACGGCCGAATCTGAAATGAAAAACAAAATATTTTGTTATTGTGCTATGTTACAACGGTTTCATTTAAATTATTATAATGATTTACACTGCACTTCGTCTGATTTTCTTGATTGCGCAACTCTAACATACAATTATCTATTATTACACTATAGCTCGTGAGTTTCTTGTAAGAAGTAGTTTTCGAGAAAAAAATTATAATAATTTTATTATCATTTTTTATAATTATCATTATAAAAAAATAATTTCATTTGCTAAATACAGGTATCCTGAATCAATTTTCTGTTTCTTTTAAATTAAGTGCCGTTCCAAGAATAGTCATATTAAAATGATGTTTAATTATTATTTTAGATTTTGTTTGTAGATGAACTTACTTATCTGATATCCATCCTCCCAAAACTCCTCCAATCCCAACTCCAATTAGAAACACAACTTCTGCTAAATTAGTGAGTGTGGCTCTATCGCAGACGAGATCCCATTCTGATATTATTGTATCCCCCACTTCTGATCGATCGTAGTCCCACTCATTGCATCTCAGGAATGAGTCTAAGAGTGGAGCAGTATTGTTCATAATACTTTCTGCAGTAATCCCAGCAGGTAGCACACGTACAGAACATGCATCGACCGGTTGACTGTAGTTAATCCAATACTCTAATGGTAAGCTCGATAAGTTTTCAGGTCTTCGACACCAAAAGTTGGTTGCTTTTGCCTAAAATAAAAAAATAGGATATTTTTAATCAGACGCAAACACACTTTTTTATTTAAAAACTTTAGTAATGTAATTATAGTATATAAAAAAAATATGTATTAGAATAAAAAAAAAATATATAGATACGTAAAAAGAAACTTACGGTAAACGTAGGTAGATAAATGTGGAATGTACAAGGAAAAGAGAATAGTGATAGAAGAAACGTCATCAGTAACTGCCAGCGACCATAATCCCCAATTATTGAGGACACCACGTCCTTCTGACCGATGTCATCGTTGGAATCATGGTTCTTCTCTTTACTTATTCCTTGGCTAGGAATAACTGTAAAATAAGAAAAAAAAATATTATTATCTAGAAACATATATTTAAACTACAAAATATCATCGTTGATATTAACAATTGTGATAATAGAACATCTATAATGAGACCTTTGTTAATCTAAAGATTTTATCATCTTGACTAATGGTAACAGCCTATTAACGTCACACCGGTGAACCAAGGTGTCTTCCTCTTTGGATAAAGTTCCGAAAAGCCCATACCGCTTTTTTCTTTGAAATTTCGTTTAATTATGTATTTTGACTCGCTGGTCACGAATATCATAGTTAGAATGGGCGCAAATTTTAATTTCAAGGTTAAAACTCGAAAAAATTGCCAGTGTTAACTGATATTTAAGAGGTTTTTCTGTGTTATTTTAATAAATATTAATCTTGGAAAAATAATGACAGAAAATTTCAGCGACACTAGCCCGGATGTCAACTAGCAATCTTCAATTAAGATTCACGTGTTCTAACCACTAGACCATCTCGGTTTATATCGACATCTTGACTAATGGACATTGGTAATGTAAAAACACATTTAGAACATAATAATAAAAAAGAAAATGTTTTGCCTTCTCAGGTCTGAGGTGCATATTTCCGAAACGATGGTAGATTTTTGACAGTAAATATAGTATCAATCATGTATATACTAGAGCAAAGAAAGTAAGAGCTATTAAGACGTATATATGTCCCCACTAACATTGAAACGAAAATACATAAAACATAAAGTTATTTATATTAGCAATGTCACGAACTCGTTTAACAAAGTAGATTTATCAATTGTCAACAGTATCATCATAGTAATGTCACGAATTCAAAAAATAAGTCGAGATTTAATAACTTGCGTGAACTGTAATACCTCATAACACTAATTTGAAATAACAATTAATTTAAAAAGAAATTCTTGAGGTTAAAAGGGCCAGTCGTGCCAGGTTCCCAGGTCGTGCCAATAAGAATATTGTGTTTGTATACAGTATACCCTAGAGACTGCCTTTTTGGTCTAGTGGCTAGATATAAGGCCGCTGACCCGGTGGTCGTGGGTTCAATTCTCAGGTCGGGCCAATAAAAAGTTATTGGGATTTTCTGTCAGAAAATTCTCAGTAGCAGCCCGGAGTTTGGAAGGTGGAAGTGTGTACACTTCCGTGCCTCGGAAAGCACGTTAAGCCGTTGGTCCTGCGCCTGAACTCTTTCTGGTCGCGTCGGATTGCCGTCCCATTGGATTATGAGAGCTATGGAAGAGAGAGTGCACCTGTGTTTGCGCACACACGTGTAAACTATAATATATCCTGCGCAGTTGGCTAATCTCTCTTGAGATTGGTCACCATGGCCGAAATCGGTCTGGAGGACATTATGTTACCCTAGAGATGAGTGCCTTGAAAAGCGCGTAAAGTTTAGTTTTGGACTATTTAACCTCACGCGCCTTTCTATGAGATAGGACACCGTAAAATTTTGACGATTTTATCGTTTTAAATGTCTTAGAAATTCTTGCAACTCTTATTACGACGTTTCCTTTGTGAAGCATGACTGTAAATCATATTAAACAAAATCCTCGGTGAAGCTTTGATTTCAACCCGTGACCTTTGGTCAAGATTCACGTGTTTTATCCACTGAGTTATGTCGTTTCTCGATAATATTGATTTTGACATTGATTTTGTTGTAATTAATCGTCAAAAGGTTATTATTGCAATGACCTTACAATATGTATTGTTTTTCTTAAATAGTAATAACATCATAAGTCTACAAAGTATGAAATTTTATCTTCTTAATTAAATTTCCGGGTTTTAATTACTGGTAATATATACAATAAAATGTGTATGTTTTATAAATAAATCTACAACACATTATAATTATATTTTACATTTTAATTTTATATAGTTACAATTATTATAAATATAACAATAAGTTTACGCTTTTTTAACAATTTATTTTTTTAATAATGGATAGGGAAATGTTGTCTTTACATTAAAATATTTATTGTAGTATTGATTCACCCAAAAACCATTTTATAATTATAAAGTTATTTATATCTTTGCATATTTCGGATGTTATTTATAAAGTAATTAGCATTTTTTTAAATAATATTTAAGGTCATATTAATTTGTTAATAAATATTTAGATATATATCTGCTATTCTATTGTTCAATATGGATACCTTCTGGATTCTTCAGTGTCACTATCTATTTATAGTAACGCCTAATTAAGTGTACTTTATATAAAGTGCAATAAGAGCTCTCAATTACTATTGTATCAAGTCATACAATTATAACGAATCAGATCTAATCAATCGAAAGCGCTCGCGGATCTCAATGCATTTGTTACGCCACACGCCAACTGAATAGTTCACGCGAACACATATTAACGAAGAGTGCGTGTGATGCCTTGGCAATGATCTACAATATACCTAATGTTCACGGACTGCGACCGACTTTGTCGTACTTCATCAGCATTTTAGGTGTACATCATATAGTTAGTGAACAATTCTAACAATTGTGATATTTTTAATCGTAACCGAGTAAGCTGAATGTAACAATAAGAAAAATATACCTTATATTAAATCTACTATTATCAGTTTTACTGCTCAATATTTAAATTAATAAAGTAACAGCCTGTGAATGTCCCACTGCTGGGCTAAGGCCTCTTCTCCTCTTTTGAGTAGAAGTTTTTGGAGTTTATTCCACCACGCTGCTCTAATGCGGATTGGTGGTTCTTATTTAAATTAATAGTGACCTTTAAATTATGCCTATCGGTTGTTTAGCAACTTCCTTAGGGATGCTATTCACATTTGTTTTAATCTCTTGAGATTGAATTGGCAACGATTTAACCATAACCTACTTATCTATACAATATATATAATAGAATACAATGTTCACACAATTTTCAAAGACATTAAGTTGCATCAATGTGTGCAAAGACGCCTAAGAGATAAAAATCTCACAATCTCATAGTTCGGTTAATTAAATCCAACACGACCGGTGAGGAATGACGCCTACGTGTTTCTTTATGTCCATCTCTTTGTTTAATGACAAATAGTTGAGTGTGCGTCAAAAAGAGAACTATGTAAAATTCGGTAATACACTCAAATATAGGGTTTTCCAATAGAGACGCTTGAACTTTGACAGCTGATTGCGGCCATGTTGTTTGAGTGACAGCTGTCAAATGCAGTGTGTTATATTCATTCCGTCCTCCCAAACCACCATGGCAGGTTACAGTGTCGAGCAGCACGTGCAAATCATAAAATTGTTTTATGAAAATGGGTCTTCAGTTCGAGCAACGTTCCGCGCACTTCGCCCGTTTTACGGTCGCGATGATCGTCCTGCCGAGTCGACTATCCGTCGATTGGTGGACAAATTCGAGTCAACCGGGTCAGTTAACAATCAGCCGGTTCCCGTGCGTCAACGTAACGCGAGATCTGCCGAGAATATCGCCGCTGTGCGCGACAGTGTCCTCGAAAACCCGCGGCAGTCAATTCCGCGTCGCGCACAGGAACTCGGCCTTTCGCAGACGACAACTTGGCGAATTTTGCGTTGTGACTTGAGCCTGCACCCGTACAAGATCCAGCTGACCCAAGAGCTCAAGGTTAATGACCATAGACAGCGCCGTGTGTTCGCTGACTGGGCATTAGAGCAGTTGGAAGTTGACGCCGATTTTGGCAAAAAAATCATCTTCAGCGACGAGGCGCATTTTTGGATGAATGGCTATGTCAACAAGCAAAATTGCCGTATTTGGGACGAGACCAATCCACACGAGGTTCACCAAGTGGCAATGCACCCGCAGAAAGTGACTGTTTGGTGCGGATTTTGGGCCGGAGGCGTGATTGGTCCGTATTTTTTCGAAAACGATAATGGTGTGGCCGTCACCGTCAATGGTGAGCGATACCGGTCGATGATAACCAACTTCTTTTGGCCTGAAATCGAGAATATGGATCTGGACAACATGTGGTTTCAACAGGACGGCGCTACGTGCCACACAGCACACGCTACGATGGAAGTTCTGCACGATCAAGCGCCCTTAATGGAAAACCCTATAGTATATTTATAGTAGCCATATGTTTCTTCTTTACAAATTTTTTTTTTTGGTTAATTGTAAACGTTTGCTATGGTTAAAAAATGATATTAAAATTATTTTGTAGATGTTGATATGATTTAGTGGATGAATGGCTGGGTTAACGAGTGAGCAGATGAAAGGGTGGATAATAAGATAAGTTTATGATTAAGTAAATTGTTGGGTGGATGAGTGGATAAGCACCATTAGCAAACAAAACATTTATCGAACCACATAGGCATGTGGTTAGATATATGTTTTGTTTATATGGTGGATGGGTGGGAATTTGTAGTCAAATTGCATAAGCCATGCATAGATTAGATAAGATGATCACGTATAAATATCAGAATTATGTATAAAGTTGAATTGATAGATTATTCTCTTGTAGATCTGAGATGGCTGCATATGACGAGGTCCTGGGCTCAGTCCCCAGATGTCAAAGTTACGTAATTTAGTTAATATGTATTACGACACAGTTCAAAATAGCCGTAAATATTTACTAACAAAAAATAAGAAATGGGTGAACGAATAAAAAAATCTTAAGTATTTGTTCTAAAACAAAAGCATCGTCATATGAAGTGAGAACTGCGCGAGAAATTAAAATCACGCGAGTATTATAATAATATAAACAACATTAATTTTTCTTAGTCTTATTTCTTTACCGAGGCTATTTTATTATTCTGATCTAGATTTTATATTTTTATCTTTTGTTTAACATTAAACGATTGCCTCTTGACCTATACAAGAATAAGGACATGCATGATTATAACGCAATGTCAGACATATATAATTATATGACTTTGCAACACATTATATTGTATAATCAATTATTGATATTGGAATTATACATGTTTGAAATGTATCAACAAAACATGGATTATAGTTTTTCCGGAAACTTCTAGATAAATTCCTTAATATAAAAAAATATGTAATTAGTATTAAGAATTATAATTTCAACGCAATAACAACTACGTAAAAACCGATTTGTTTACAAGGAAGAAAACAGTTAATTCTAGAGGATCATATAGAAGGCGTCACGTCATGAAACATTATTCTTCATCCTACGGACAGCGGGGTGCATTTGGGGCCAAGGTTAGGAAGCATATCGTTTACGTTATAAGCCGTGTTAAGAGTAATTTCTTAAAAATGGGTCTAAGAATTGAAAAAAAATATATAAAAAAAAATCGTAATAACTGATTTGCACGACTACAGAAAGAAAACACAAACAATGATTGAACATAAAAAAAAAACAGTATAGAATAATGTTACGGTAACTACAGGTATCTTTGCCGCTATGGTATAAGTTTTATTTGACAATGACCTGCTTTCTATAAGTTTGATATCAACACTAGATATTGTGAAAAAATTGCTTAACACAAACCAAATTTAATGGTTATCTGTGTGAAATAGTTTGAATGCTACCCGACAGTTAAATATCACGGACATCGTTTTAATGAAGTAAAAACATTTAATTTGTATTTGATATACGCTGATGAATTTCCTATTAAAAAGTTAACAAAAACAATTACAATCTGTGAGCGTTCCGCTTCGTTCATCGTCAGTATACAAGTGTCATAACCTAACTGATGACCCGTTAAATTGGCTTTTACGGTGTCTACGCAGGCCGGAGATGTGTTAACAGGAATGGTCATTATATTACAGTGGTAATACTACACCTTTGAGTCATCTTTACATCGTAATAGTGGCCGTTTGATTCATATGAATTGTTGTTATTTTTTTTGATTAAATTATGATCTTTACTGTTATATTTTATTTATAGTCTCTTAATATATTTTTGAATTGAAATTTTATTTAACTGCAGTAACAGCCTGTAATTGTTCCACTAGCTAAGACCTCCTTTTAAAAAGAAGATTTGAGTTAATTTTTTATTCAACTTGCAATGCAGGTTTTTATTCGACACATGCTAGTTCATATCACTATTAACGAGCAAATTAATCAAATGAAAATTCTGAGGCGATTGAACCCGGTTAAGATTCACGTCTAATCTTGTGCCAAGATGGCTATTCATATTTATAAACATTTGAATTTTATAAAGTTAGTGTTCACTTGTTTCCCAATACACTAAACTACTCGGATATATATTTTTAATGAAATTAATTATGACTTTCTTTACGGTCTATTCTGGGTAAGAATAAGATAATGAATAATCGGATGGCTGTTTATGAATATACATCCCAGAGTACTCGAATTCGAACCACTCACGAAAGATTAACGTTGCTTTGCTTAACAATAGCGGATGTAAATAATTTAGTACTTAAAAAATTAGAAGGTCTTGTCAGAAGCCTAACACGCGGCCTTCGAGTTGAACCAATGTAGCTAGCTCTCTATGATTAAATTATAAAATCATTAAAAAATATAATATTTTACTTTTAAGTTCCTTTTATTAAAATAACTTATTAAATTTCAAAGTCCACAAAAAATAACTACATTCTGTAAATTATAATATCTTAAGATCGGATGAACTTAAATACAATATTTCAATTGTGTTAATCTAAGTAGCCGATGACCGTGATGGTGTACGTAAATAATATTAAGCGTGACTTTAGGTTCCTAGGCTTATGGAGTAATTCTTATATTAAGTGGATGATAGTTGCGTGTGAGGCGGGCGTCAGCGCTGGGGGACGTCTCCGGAAGCGAATGTGCTCAATGGAATTGATTCCCACTCGGTCACTGTGCTGGTTACTCACAAATAACATGCATACTACATATTATTATAAAGCTTACAATATCTGATATATGTTCATTGCATTATTAAGACACACAATACAAATTAAAATATACTTTATATACGGAGGCTTTTGGGAGCATTTTTGAATAATTATTTTACAAGATAAAATGAAATAAAATTTTAAGTTACTGTCGATTCGGGGAAGAACCCACCAAATAGACTACGACTACGACTAGTTACTCGTTTTTGACAATCAACGTATATAGTTAATAAACATAATATTATTCAACGTAAGTTCAGAATTTGTAACTAACATTATTTTTTTAAATTGCCATTCGTAAACTAAACAGAGGCATTTTTGTCGAAGATAGAAGGCAAATTGTCACATAGTTAAATATAAAATATAAATAACATAAAAGTTTGTACCAAATACGGCGTCACTTAGAAAACGTTGTTTAATTAAAAACCGACTTATTTCTTTCTGTAAACATTGATTTGATATGCGAAGAAGAAGAAGACATATCATGTTTAACTTAGCGTCCTTAAAACAACATTTATAGTGAAAGTTTAAAGGTTAGTTATTTAACAATTGTCAGTGTCATTACTTGTAAGACCAAAGTCAAGGGTAAGGTTAATGTACCCTTGACATTTGTATTATATATGGTGGTTTAAAGATAGTGAATTCATATACTTCATTTTGTAGACTTTTCAAGTTTCATTTTCCTCAAGTTATTTAATTTTTATATACGCAACAATCGTTTTGTGACTTTGATATGAGATTGCCGTAAAGATCAAAGTCGATAAGATGCTGCTTCTCATGATAAGACAACTTTTATTTTCCTTAAGTGCATCATTACTCGTGGGAATGTAGTTAAGTTTTTTCTTTTATAATATATTTTAAAAGTCTTTTTTATAAAGTAAAAAATTAGAGACCTATTATCCGATTCATATGGAGCATTTTCATTATGAAAGGTTATAGTATCTGAACGAAAATATACAATATATGTTACATATAAATATATTAGCTGTATCTCATACAGCTTTTTATGTAAACATAGTTGAAGAGTGAATTCTCTGAGGCTTATCTTCATACATCGAATGTTAGATTTTTGAAATTATTATTAATTGTAACTTAGGTATTATAATAGCTACTACCTAATAATTTTAATAAGAAAACAGAGGATGAATAAACGATAATTGTTTAATCTCTATAATAAGTAACATATTAATATTACGCGCCTTACAATAATTGTCCTTGGCTCTTTTTAATTTGGACTAGTAAGACTTTTGTTTTAAATGAATAATAGAATATTTATATAGACTCATGAAAAAATATGTCACATGTACGTTAGAATGTGCGTTACTTGGTGGTAGAGCTTTGTGCAAGCTCGTCTGGGTAGGTACCACCCACTCATCAGATATTCTACCGCAAAACAGCAGTACTTGGTATTCCAGTTTGAAGGGTGAGTGAGCCAGTGTAATTACAGGCTCAAAGGACATAACATCTCAGTTCCCAAGGTTGGTGGCGCATTGGCGATGTAAGCGATGGTTACCATCTTTTACAATGTTTGCCATCTTGCAATACTTACCATCAGCGTCCGCCTACCTATGCTATAAAAAAAAGAATATATAAACACAGAACAGAGATAGCTTGTGTAAGATCGTATTAAAAATTGTCAATATACAATTACATTAAAATAAAATCCTCGTATAAGACTTGTATGTCCGATCGAAGTCGGTAAGGATGCAACATAGAGATAAAAAGTATGAGCACGATTTGCTGCGGTTATAAAATAATTACAGTTACTAAGCGCAATAATTCTGTTTAAGACCTTAAGTTATGAATTAGTGTTTCGAAATATATCAAGTCGATATTTAAATAAAAACAGTTGATTATGCTATTTTGTTGTTGACAATGTGAAGTGCTTCAATTTATTTTATTTTGATTATAACTTTGATTAACAGAAGTTTCACAGAGTAACATATCAAAATTGTTATTATTATTTTTCAGAATCTTATATCAAAAATTCAATAAAGTGTCAGTCTTTAAATAATAACCTCCTATTTTGAATATAGCTTGGAGTTAATTCCAGCAAGCTATTTCTACTTCGAGTTTGGTGATCACATGTAGCTGTGTTACAAATGAAATAATAATGAATATGAAAAAACAGAATATATTGTTAGCAGTGAGAGTTGGCAAAAGCAAATGAAGTTAAGAGCGAAAGAAGTAACGTTGTTACGAAAAAAATTTTGGAATATTATTGATTTGGAACTAGATAACACAAAAAAGAACAGAAATTAAAGGAGTACTCATAAAGTAATGTTTGGTGTGAATAAAGAGTAAATGTTTAATTAGCATCGTAAGCTGAAATATTGACTTGATTGACAACTGTGAGTAAGTCTGATTTATTTCTGGCAAGGATAACAACAAAGTTATGGATTTTCTGTTGATAAGGCCAGTTAGTTAGTTAATTATTAAATAATGTGGATGTTAGGCAGGTATTACAATATAATTTGGACCATTCGATTGATAAAATCCAACCCCTATTTTTTATTTTTGTAGTCTTTTTTAACAAATTTAAATAAGACAAAACGGGTGGTACACCCATAGAAAAAAATAATCGGTCCTTTGAATTTAATTTTTGGCATTTATATGCCAGAGTTCTGAGGTAACAAACTTACAAAAAATACAACCGAACTTAAATTTTTTTAGTCGGTGTAAAATTGGTTTGTTAGTTATAGTGTAGAGAAGAATTTGAAATCGTAAGTTAATGTGAGCATCAACATATTCGGAAATGTATCAGGCATTGGAAACAGAAACTGTTTGAGTCATACAATGTTTTATCTTATCACAACCAACTATCTTGAAGATAATAGAGTGTATTTTTATAAGCTTTTAACTATTAATAGCTTAATAAGGAAAACTAGACATTAATTATGTTTAAGCAAACTATATAATAAGAGTCCTATTGTTATTACGCTCATGAAATTATTACTATTCGAGTGTAAACATTAAGCATACACACACACACACACACACACACACGCACACACATAATATGCCAGATTAACTTCTTATAGCAATAAATTACGTACGAAATAGAAATAATAAACATTAATTAAATAGGCAACACTTTAATAATTTATTAAACAAATTGGAATTAAATGCGTATCACCCGTTCGGATATTACATTTTAATAAGAACCGGCAACGAACTTAGCAGTTAATTTAATTAATAACATACGCAACAATATTCTGTTTAAGATGGTGCTAAATGGTTCATATTAAAATATATCGAATAATAATAATAATTATTCTCTGCTGAGTCTGAGTCTTAATCTATACTACTATATAAATCTATTGGTTCTGTCTGTACATATTTTTTTTCACCTAATTTTGTGATAAATAGTCGTTTTATGATGCAGTTACACATTATACTATTTCTTTCATTTTTGTCTATCAGTCTGTCAGTCTGTCTGTCTGTCTGTCTGTCTGTCTGTATGTCTTCTTATAACTCAAGAACGGCTTGACCAATCTTGATGAAAATTGGTACACACAAAGAACATGTGATGGCGCAAATGATAGGCATGATGGCGCGCATATATCCATATATAGGGAAATGATATATAAGATCGGTAAATCCTACGGTATCTAATGAAAATTAATTTCAAATCATTAATTACGTATTTCTTTACCAGTAGCCATATGTGTGTGCCATATACGCGGGTGAAGTAGCGGGGCACAGCTAGTTTGAATATAAGTTTTAACATATTTTTGGAAATGTAAATTTTATATTAAAATCGAAACTTTTTTGAAAAATGTGTAATATGTAAAATATATGATAATAATTTTAATGTTGACTGACCGTGACTTAAAAATTATTAAGCATAATTTAACCGATTTAATTTTGTACTTCTTTTGTCTTTTCTTAAGCATTGTTACATGTACATTATTATATTACATACGTTATAATACCAGCATACACATTATTTACATTGTGAACTGTTAAAATAACTACTATTCCTGCTGTACGGTCATATATTGACCGTGAAGAATGGTGGCACGTATGCTATCAGCATTTTCCCGTTGATTTGCGATAACCTTCTTTGAGCGAAATCTGAACCAGCTTTTCTGTCACCAGTGAAGGAAATAAGACGGGGTATTGCTTTTTTAATTGTTATTATATGTTATTCGTTTTCTTTTTTTTATCTTAGTAAATTAATTTAAAATAAAACAAAAATATATATTCAAATATTAACGAATACTACGGCAACGTATTTACTTATTGCCTGTAATAGCAAATAAGAAAAGCAATAAAGAAAAATGCAAATAAATAAGCAATGTTAATGGATTAAAAAAAAACAACAACAATAATACTATTCGCTTTTTATGGATTGAGATATTATTAAATAATGCCTAAAAGATTCTATACTTGTCTCTTGCAAATCCAGAATTGGAGTTAACTATATTTAATGGAAGTTTTGAATATAATTATAATTAAAAATAATAATTCATAATGTATGTTTTAAAATGAATTAAATTTACTACAGTATTGTAGTATCAACAACACTAAAAATTGTATAGGTACGTGCCACAAAATTGATCTCTATCAGTCGGTTATGTGGTTAGTTGAAGGGACATACAAACACGGTATTTTTGTTCGTAAAAAAGCCGGATTTTAGGCTTCAATCAATCCGTTTAAGGCTCAGATTACGCACTTCCTAAAGTGACAGGTGAACTAAAATAAAATTTTATTATAATATGATCACTTAACAAGACTTGAAAGAAATAAAATCGAATCAGATTTGAAGAAACTAGTTCGCCAGTATTCTTCTTATATTCGAAATGTTATTACATCTCATAATTACCCATTGATAAGACATTTTGCAAAATGGCGATAAAGGATTGCAAATATGTTAAGGAATAGCGGAAAAAATGTTATCGCGTGAATCAAAATCGTTTATTAATCGATCATTCGTGATCAAAAACTTACTTAATTGATTGAGTTGAGTAATTTTCGACTCAGTTATTTGTAGTTATATTACGTTATAGGCTTGACCTCATGTAAACAACTCCATAAGGTCATATTGAATAAAAGATATGTACTTTAAAAGGGATTTCTGAAATTGTAATAAATTTAAGCACCAACATAATGTTTTTGAAAAGTCAAGGCTGTTGCCTGTTTGTTCATGGTTCATGTTTTTATATTGAGGTTTTATTGTTTTATAGTTGTTCTAAAAAAATCAACGGTTTGTTTTTTTCGCTATTTATATATTTTGTATTAAAGTGGTACTTTATGCAAAATACATATTGAAATATGTTGCATGATTTATAAAATATTATTTATCGTATTTATAAAGTATCATTAACCAGTTCTTCAGATGTGAACATGTGACACAAGTGAGCTAAGAGGCGGAAGAATCAACTACTGGTTCTTGTGCTACGCGCATCAATCAATTCCATTAGCGCCGCCAGTGCTCGTATCCAACGTACTGAATTGAAATTTAACGTACTGAAACAGATCCACCACCAAAAAATTTTATTCCCAACAAGAGTTAGCGTCAGTTAATTCAGCCGTAAAAGGCTTTGTAAGCTTTTTTTCTTTCATTGCTATAAGCTGCGCTGACCCAACTGTTACAATACTAATGATAAAAATAAATCATCATTGGAAATTGTTAATCTACATAGCTAAAACTAAAATGCCTAGTTTGGAGAATACGTGACTTTTAATTTCAAAATAATCAATAGAATAATTCACTTTAATCTTAATAATCGATTAGTGCCCGATTGTGAAGACAATCATTGCGAGAAAATCTGGATCACATACTCGATAATTTCGACGTGAGATCGATTCCCTAACGTGATTACGTTAAAGTTGAGGTTTGTTTTTCAAGTTTCCATTGAAGATTTAGCGTGTCTTGTGTTGAGCTGCCTCAACTCGCTGCCTCATTAGCAAAAGGAGACAGGATCGACCGTGCGGCTTTCATATCGCTAGTCAGCCCGAATACCGTAGAACTATAGACGCTTAAATAAGTAGTTATAAAAGAGATTATTTCATTATATTTTTGCAAATATAAGCCAGACATGATAAGATTTTATTAAGTAATTGTATAACCCGTCTAGAAATGAAATGACATTGGATTTATTTCTGTCTATATATTCAGATTACGTATTTGTTTTATTGTCCTTATAAATATTACAAAATTTTCCAAATAGATTAATCCTTCCACTTGTTTCAACAACACTATTTGTGGATATTTAAATTAATTTTTATTTATAAAATTATCCGGAAATCGTTACGAAAATAAGTCAAATTTATTTATATACTTTATCAATATGTTTATGTGGTGTCATGATATCGTATAAACTTATTGGAGTTTGACTAAAATTCCATAAATAGATACATTTATTAGGAAGTAATTATTAACTAGTTTTAAGACATTTGGCATGCCGGTAGTGGCGAGATTTAAAGGACGTCGAGTCTTTATTTAGATGTAACCTAGACTTCGATGGAATGGCCTCTGTGGTTAAAAGGTGAAAATCATACACGTCTAACAATATATTTTTTTAAATACCTTTATAGGCCATTGGCATCAAGTTAACGGAATATCTAGGGCATAAACGTATTCACAGTATCGAAGCTTAAGTAAATATAAAATGTTCTTTTTGCTATGTTTGCATATTAAAGTTGATATGATTATTTATTTAGACTTACGTATTATAGTCTAATACTAATAAATAAAAATGTCTGTCTGTTTGTTACCCCATCAGGAATAAGCGCTGAATCGATCGTAATAAATTTTGATAGGTATATTTTTATATATATGTAAGCTATATAATATATACATATAACCTTTTGACGTGAAACATCTATTGGCGCGCCTTGGGTGTAAGCCCACCTGTATGCCGTAATGGCAAATGCCATTATTTTTTTCAAGTCAAATGATTTTTGCTCTTTGTTGCCTCATATTATTATTTAATTAATTTTATTTCATATTCTTTATTAATTGGTTCTATTGAACTTTAAATATATTTTAATACATGATTTGATTAAAAGTACTTAGTTCGTAATACATTATAATAACAAGTATTTATATTAAATACTGTGCATACGCAATTAAACCGAAACTCATTCAGCAATAATAATTATACTATCTTATCGTTATGGGTTAGTGAGCGATGAACTAACATTATGTTAGCGCTTTTTAAGATAATCCTATTGTAAATCTCTGAACGCTGTCTGTACGTGCCATTATGTGTAATATTTATATGATGTATTATGATAAACTATGAGTGTTGCAGTGTGAATACTAGTACACACACTTTATTTTATTTTACTTTAAATCAGCTCCACCTATTTTATCAGTACCTTGGTGGTTATTGTGCAACGTGCAAGTCTAGGTTGGTACCACCCACCATGTATTTAACAGCCAAACAGCGGCGCCGTGAAGGGCGAATGAGCCAATGAACCTAACCTCTTAGACCGCTTGGCTAGCAAGGCATTGTCGGTATAAACAGTGACAGTGTCTTTACGCGAAGGTGACCACATTCTACAGTCGCCGTCAATGCGCCACCAACCTTGGTACCTAAAATGTTATGTCTCTTGTGCTTGTAGTAACACTGGCACACATATCCTTTAAACTGGAACACAACAATACTAAGAAGCGCTTTTTATGTATTTAAACAAAAAAACATATAAAGTCGTCAATCACCAACTTTAGGCATGTAACGTTTAAATTATACATTTTTATATATTTTAATGTTTTCAGTATCGTATAAAACACACACATATATTATACGCATTGTATTTTATATATATATAATATACAATGCATTATATTTATATATATTATATAATATACATAGCAGAGTTTTAATAAAATCGATAACTTATATATCAGTATCGACAGCCTTTTTTAAGTAAAGTATTTTTCATTAGTGGCGTATTATTATTTTGTGCTTACAGTAACAGCCTGTGAATGTTCCACTGCTGGGCTAAGAACTCTTCTCTTCTTTTTGAGGAGAAGGTTTGGAGCTTATTCCACCACGCTACTCCAATGCGGGTTGATGGCATACACATGTGACAGAATTTCAGTGAAATTTGACACATGCAGGTTTCCTCAGAATGTTTTCCTTCGCCGTTAAGCACGAGATGAATTTAAGCACTTGAAATTCAATAGTGCTTGCTCTGGTTTGATCCCACGATCATCGGTTAAGATTCACGCGTTCTTACCCCTGGGCCATCTCGGCTTTTGTGTTTATTCTTTAATTATTGTCTCTATTGTCGTCATTCAGTCTACCAGTATATAGGCATTTGTTATATTTGTTTGTTCATTAGATTTATTATCTATTTAAGTAAATTCAACCTTTGACCTGATCAGATCTGGCACGCAATGTTATTAAACAATTCCATTGAAGATGTCATGAATGACCGACAATATATATAAACATTATTTTTCTAAATGAAAACATATTCGTATGCGGCCACAGAAAATGTATTACTAAATAAGTACTAATAAAACGGGACAAGCGGATATTGCATTTGCCTGCGAAACACTAATAGTTATTAATAGCTGGTATGATGCAAATTTTATATAGAAGGTCTTGCGTAAAATAATATAACCGATATAAGAATAATCAAAGATATGATTCCATCCGACGGTATGGCATGGTATGGCGTCAAAAACGTTACTTCAAATGTTGTATATAAGTTACACTTAAATTCGACTTCGAATTTATTTTTGTTATCCCGTAAATGTCAAAACACAATTTTTTTTTATCAAAATCGGTCAATCCGCTTAGGAGTTCAGTGAAATACACACAAATACATATAATATTATCGTAAAGTATTAATTGATTATATTATGCATGTAAAGGATACTTTTAAGCCGATAAACGCAGTACTTATTATGTTATTATATCGTACTGTTTTCAAAACATTACCATTTGATACGCCCTTCGGAAGTCGTCGGATATACTCGTAACTTCCGACATGTGATATATACCCTGTATTTTGACCCCGTGCAACCAGTTATACTTGTTATTACTGACCATTTTAATAAAAATCACGTACAAATAGGTGTAACTAGTTCAAAAAACATCCTGTGTGATTATTATTTATCTATTATTATATATTTTATAATATTTCGAGGTAAGGTTTTTTTTTTATTTTCTTTTATTTTATAGATAGGCGGACGAGCATGAGGGCCACCTGATGGTAAATGGTCGCCAACGCCCATAGACAATGGCACTGTAAGAAATGTTAACCATCGCCTACATCGCCAATGCGCCACCAACCTTGGGAACTAAGATGTTATGTCCCTTGTTCCTGTAATTACACTGGCTCACTCACCCTTCAAACCGGAACACAAGAATACAAAGTACTGCTATTTTGCGGTAGAATATCTGATGAGTGGGTGGTACCTACCCAGACGAGCTTGCACAAAACTCTACCACCCAGTAACGTATTTTTTTTAATATTAACAATTAGTATATTAAAAAGTTATGAAATATGTTACAAGTGTCATTATGGAGATGAAATGTTAAATAATCGTTGTTTGAAATAAAAAAAAAACAAGATGAAGTTTTGATTTTTTATTACACTTTTCTTTTGCGTAGCGTCTTCGCGTATTTGCATTATTTACGAATATATCAAATAACGCGTATGGAAAACAATTCCGTACACTCTAATCTATTCATCGTCGGTTTAGTTACACATAAAAGGAGTCAATAGGGTAAATATTTGTTATTATACTACATACAAACATTTGGTCCATTCAATGTCGATATGCTCCTGCTTAATTTTTGTTAAAGAGTAAATACTTATTTAAACAAGATAAAAAAAATCTTTAGTTATATATGTATCACAGAGTTTTATTCTTTAGTAAAAAATATATAATTGAAATTAACAAAACATTTAATTTTGCATTATTATTTTATATATAAGAATAAAACGATTTGAATGCTCAACAGATTATGCAAATGCGATTTTTCGAGGCTAGCAACGCAATACAAGGCAAGTAAGTTACACATCGATTAAATATTGATATATTTTAAAATCCCATCCAACATAAAAAAGATATAAATGTATTTTACAATATCAACATAAAAAATATTTTAGTCTTAAATGTGACGGATAATCTATTATAATGTGTATGAAATTAAGACGGTTATGTATATTTATATATCTATTTATAGTATTATTGTAAGGTCAGTAGCATCGATGACTATCTAAAATTCTAAATGTTATAAGACTGAATTATTTTAAGTAAATTTTGGTTAGCACTGATAGTAATACTCTTCAATGATTTTTAGTAAAACCCTTGAAATTACGTTAAGCTCGAAAACATTCACTTATTAATAGATTAAATACATACAAATATGCTTTGTATCTAAACACCATGATTTTTACATATATGCAAATGCATTTTTTTGGTAGAAAAGCTAGGTAACTAATGAGTTTCTTGCATGTTCTTCTTCGTAGGATAACCAGAGAACTTCTCGATTAACATTCTGAAACAATCGTCAAACGATTCCAAAGTTTTAGTAAGAACCTTCTTGGATCAATTACATTTTTATGTTATTATGCAAATTAAAAAAATGTATAAATACGAAAGAATGCAAATTTCAATTTGCCACTCCGGTTGTCCTGGGTCGCTCGATGCCGCAATCAGAGCATTGCAAACATCGGCGCTAGTCTAACAATAGTCTACTTTTTTAATTCTAAACATGAACGTTTTTATTGCTATTTTTCAACCCGTCTATGTCTCTGTATAGAAATATAAATTACTAGTTACGGAGTCCATATCTTTGTACTCGTGCACATTAGTTTTTAGTTTCACTTGTATTTTCAGATAAAAACTACCTTTTATTTTTTAAACCAGTGTAAACACTAACAATCCGAGGTTCATTAATATTCAGCCAGATATTCTAACCATTTTATAAATCGTTTTGGCTGACAATCTTCTTTATCGAACAACCTATCGTTATAGTCTGATGTTAAAAAAAAGTAACAGTTTAATGGCATAAAAAATATCATCAGCCTTCCATTATTAAAATATACTGGTAGCCCAGTCGTGTCATATCCCTCACGCCCTCACTTCTCTTTGAGGCGAAGGTTTGGAGCTTATTCCACCACACTACTCCAATTCGGCTTGGGGAATAGACATGTGGCGGGATCTCAGTGCAATTAAGCTTATGCAGGTTTCCTCGTGATGTGTTTTTTCGTCGAAAAGCACAAGATGAATTATAAACAGTACTTAAGCACATGAAAATTCAGGGGACCTGGTATTGATCCCGCTATTATAAATGTTACAGTCATATTAACTGAAAAAATAGCCTTGTCGGATTATTATTTACATCATACAGCTGTCTCTCAAATCCCGGTCAGCCAATACACACTAGTGTCAACACAAGTGCACTCTCTATTTCCTCAATCTAATGCAATGAGATGGCGAACCCGCCACAACCGGAAATGGTTAATTTTATTAAACTACTTAAGTATATATATTCAGCCTTAGTGTAATAGATGATTTCATTGTTTCGACGATTTAAGAATAAGTGATGAAAAATTTTTTTTTACGCGAATTGAATTATTTAACTAGATTTTACTACTATAAACGTACAACATAGGCTGATTATCCTTAATCTTAAAAGGAAGGAAGGAAATTTTTTACCCATTTAAAGTCGGTGTCGGTCGTATTGAAGATGTTTTTAGCATCGTCTTCGTGAACACGTACGACTCACTATTGAAATTATTAAGTGCGGAAATAATAAATAAAGAACGGGAGCACCGTTTTGTAAATACTAAACGGTTTCCGTTTTTTCTTAAAACTTGTGGTAACTCTTTGGATTGTTGTATATTTTGATTGTTGATTGTATATTTTTAATATTAGCTTTTGCGTAACGTGAGAACTAGTAAATGGAACGAGTTTTCTTAATTGTCATGTAATCGCATAATACGACTTTCTCGGTATTATTATTATTATTATTAAAGAACAATAGCCCATGCGCATGCTATTTACACGTCCAATTAAGCGTAAAGCTTGTGTTAGGAGTGCGGATGACAGTAGTCCAAGGGGTAAGAATCGAACTTGCGACTTTTACGCTTCAATGTGTATGAACGGTTATTTCAGATATGGTCTGTCTGTGTTTGCTACAACGCGTTATAGGCAATTTTATAAGAAACATAACACGAATTTTGCGATGTGAATACTTTAAAATTACGACGCGTTGTGAGATATTTTTTCTTAAAGAGAATTTTCTTCCAATGTGCCTAGCTTTTATAGTTTAACTTTTGCTTAGCGGTATCAAAATAACATCGAGAGTAAAACGTGCATCTGTCAGATTAAATTCTGTTACACGTATGGCCAACCTGCAGTGGAGTAACGTGGTTGAATAAGTTTCATCCTTTCAACTTAAGATGCGGCATTTGCCCTGCCCTGTACCTTACTGTGACTTTACTTGACTTTGCCTATTATGGTGCCTTTCCTATTTTACATTTTTTCAATAAAAAAACGTATATTTGAAAATACGACATTTGTAAATGTAAGAAAATGAACCTGCTTTTGTTAAACGCATAATTATCACCACAGAATAAAAAGTAATGTTTTTTTAATAATTATGACATGATGAGTGTACCCAACGTTGGATGCGAAATAATCAGACGAATCTCAGTATTTGAGACATTTTTGTTGGGAGATGAAATAATATAAACGACTACATCTGCTAAAAAAATATCGCCTTTGTTAGCATGGGGTATTTCACATTCGTGTTTCTGTAACAGTTTAGCAAATTATTCAAGTAGCTATGTATTGTAATGGCTTATCTATTCATGCGTTGGTCACACGTTTGTCTGAAAAGCACGTAGGGAGCGCTGACTATTGTTGTTAATTAATTAACACGACAACAATGAAATAAGTTACCTATTGCTTATTATCGCTTTATTTGACTACGTGTGAACCTTATGTAATGTAATAATACCTGTTTAGTAACAAGCATTATTTAAATATGTAATTACTAAATTCGAATTAGGAAAGGGCCATACGCTCTCAAAGTTTTTTAAGAGATTAGAGAGATAATTTTGTGTTAAGCGCATCTATCAATACTCTGTCGTTGTCGGCTAAACCAGTGGTATTAGTGTTGATATATGTCAACCAATGTCCCATATTGTGGCGGGAACGTAACAAACAAGCAAGTGCATAAAATAATGCATCATACAAGCCCATGTGAATCTGCGAAATAGTTTATCTTGCACTGTTATTAAGTACATTACAATATCCCAAATAAATTGGAAAAACCGCAAGCGATTGATGAAGACATTAAATTATAATTTGATGTGCTTCTGATCTATTCCGGCTACGGCACTCTTAACAAACTAGCCATGTGGTCAGCGGTTATTATAATGAAACAAGTGAGTGCAAAAACACAGGCACACAAACACATACACCACGACCAGAGAGACTTTAATCGTTTACAATAATAAATATTTAGAAGATGTTTTTTTTTTTCTTTTATATGTTATTACAATTGTTTTATATCTTGAAGTTCAAATAAACAGCCTATCATTAATATTGTTATTTATATATTTTTAACACTCAATAAAATACGTATGTTTATAAAACATCACAATATTTAAATTTTAATTTCTATTAGTTATCTTGTTTTTATTGACTCTAAATTTATATAGTTGCAAAAATTTACTCTAACGTTGATACAGACTGTATATTAACAAAATAGGTTTTTTTGAATCTCGTCTGTCTGTGTTTCAATATAAAGGTATAATTACTGCAGGTATATTAATAACCCATTATTAGTTTTCTTGAATATTAAATAAGTTTTTTGATTTATAAAGATAAAATGACAAATGAATAGAATGATTGCATTGAAATAAGACAAAATCTAAATTTATATACAACGATACGAAGTCAGAAATGGTTTAAATTAAAAATGTGACGTATATAAGGTAGTGTAGGGGTTCATTACGTTTATATATATATACATATGTATATATCGTGTTACTAAATAGTTAAACTGGAAATAAAGCAATTTGAATTTTTAAAAAGAAGGTTTAAAAAAAAAAATCTTTTTAATTTTGATCTAAAAAATATATGTAGATGCTCCGAGATGGATCAGTGGATCAACCGAAGATCGTGGGTTCAAATCCGGTGAAGCAGTACTTAGTTTTCATGTATTTTCATTTAAAAATTAATCATCCTGTGATCGATGGTAAAAGGAACTATCGCAAGCCTATATGTGTCAGGAGCACCGTGAGGACCTTATTTCAAATAAGGTCCATGACGTCTTTTTTAAATTTAGAAGGGGCCCTTTCTCAGCACCTGGATAATTACTTATATATCTAAGTCCACAATCATTTGCAAAAAAAAATTTCTTTTAATATTTAAAAAAAAAACTTAAGTTATTATTTAATATACATAAGCAAATGTTTTATATTTAATTTATTTCATTACTTTTTTATTTAATACTCTAGATTAAATCCAAAAAGTAATGAATTGAATACGTACAAGCAGAGGTGGTATTCTACTACGTTGTTTCTTGAGTTTAATATTTTTCAGTCAAGATTTAATTTACTTTCGTTATTTGATTTTTTTTTGAATATGTTATATATAAATATTGTATTTATTATTTAAATATGCCTATTGTATCCAGCTTACGTCACCTATCGCTAATACATAGTCAATAGCTACCGTGCTAACATTAATATTATACATAAGTGTAACGTGCGATTTATAAAAAAAAAGTGTTACTAGCTGAACCCGCGTCTTTGCCTACGTGGAATTTAGCTTTAAACAAAGGAAATCTAACATTTTCACTTGTTACTTTGTAATGTTACTTTTTCCACTGTCCATATAACATTTTCAGAAATGAAAACTACAAATTACTATTATAGTACCAGCATGTGAATGTCCCACTGCTGGACTAAGGCCTCCTCTACTTTTTTGAGAAGAAGATATGGAGCTTATTCCACCACGCTGCTCCAATGTGGGTTGGTAGAATACTCATATGGCTGAATTTTAGTGAATTTAGACACATTCAAGTTTCCTCACGATGTTTTAACCGATATCAGCGCTTTCGGCAGACTTTTTGCGCTTAATATAAGGTGAGTATTTTAATATTAACACCGTTATTTATTTATAAAATTGTTAATGAAATAATACTATATATACTTTAATGTAAAGCAACTATATATTGAAGTTTAATTTGGTTTCCGACTTAATTTAATCGTTAAACATAATTTTGAGGAACTCCTAACAATTAAATTTCACGATTAAATAACTCCGAAACGTAGTTCAGATTGTTCAAACAGATTAATAAATAAATAACATTTTAAATTATGTGAATCTTCATACTTATTTACTAAAAAAATTGTTTTCTTTTTCTTATCGATCTGTTAATTACACAATAATATAAATAATGTAATTATAAATTGTAATTAAAAAGAGTTAATTTAATGCATTTATGTTCATATTCTTGGATATACAAGTTATATTCATATACACCGAGACTAGACGGATTAAAATAAATATTATTTTAAATATAATTATCATTATTATAAAATATGTTTCGTAAAGACAAATTTCGAGACACATTTATTATTTTTCGTATGAAGGATGTGGGTTTTCTTTACAATATAAATAATGAGGTTTTCAAGAAGAAGAATTATTATTAACACACGACCGTAAATAAACGGTTACCAATAAGATTTTGTTAACAATTCAATTGACTGAAAAATAATGTAAACAAAAAACCGGGCGTCTTATACGTCAATAGTTTTTTTTTAACGTGCAGGTTTCTTTTGTCGCTTTTGTTTATTGTGTGTAACAAATATGGAGTCAGTTTTTAGTAGTGGATAGATTATAAGACTTCAGATCATAAATTCGTATGTTTAAGTCCAGAGTCAGGCCAATGAAAAGATATAGCGTTTCGCTTTTGGGAATTTTTTAGTAGGAAGTTTGTAATGTTGTGCGTAAGGCCCAAGCCTAAGGATTGTCCTCGCTTGGTAAATCAAGTTATTGATGATATTTTCCTAAGATTGTGATTTTACTGGATATTTTTGAATAAATATTAATAGGTACGTTTGCAAACCAGAATATCGGAATTGCGATTCAATGGGAAAATGTATTTCTTATGGGCTGTAAAAAAGGTAACTTGATGGTAATTGGTCACTACACTACAAGGAATGTTATGGCTCTTGTGCCGATAATTCTACTGGCTCACCTACCCTTCAAACCGGAACACAATACTTCAAACATTGCTGTTTTGCAGTAGTTTTCTTGTATTGTATTTTACAAGTATCTTGTTTAAAATTGTGCTGGTATTGTGGTGTTTAAGGAATCATTACACTATTAATTAAATTATATATTGTATTTAATTAGTGCAAGCAATTGTTGGTGAACGTAAGTAAATAAAATAAAAATAATATTGCTAGCATTCTTGCTACCATTTCACGCGGTCTTGAGTTATACAGAAGCAATTTTTAATTATAATCTATATAACCATCATTACGCCTCAGCATTTCCAAAGAGGGTTGGCGTCAGACAACCGGCCGGCTATAAAAAACTAGCCAAAACTTTACAACAACATGGATTTTATTGGATAACTAAGGAGATGACGAGTGACAGAAAGAAAGAAAATAGATGTTGTGTCGACCTCACGTAATGGGTTAAGGGCAGGAAGAAGAAGAAAAATATAAATCATCATATTTATTCATAACCATTAAGTGTACTTTTAGAGGTAAATGAAAATGCGCGAATAAATTTAAAACGCAATTTTTTTAAATGCACTAAATTATTTAATGGATCGTATTCAAGATTATAGCAGTATAATCAAATCAATCAATATAAAATATTAATTTATTCAAGCTGGTTCTTAAGAACGGGTTTGAATCATAAATTCATTAAATAATATTGACTAAACGTAAATCTGTCTACGGCTCAGAATGTAAATTTCACCGAGCATAACTGGCTAACTCAGTGGGTACTATTTATGAGAGATTATATTATTACATGTCTTAATTATAATAATAAGTGTCATAGGTATAGTCATAGGTCATGGGTAGCCTATTTATTTATCAATACCCCTGACAACGTGTAGGCAAAATTTCAGGATTATCAGCCGAGTAGTTAAGACGTGAAAGGAAACACGAACGAAACATACAAACCCACTTTTGCATTTATATTATGAGTAAGGAGTTCGTATATCGAAACCAACGACGATAAATTTTTATTCTTTTTTTTAAATCGTATAAATGAATCCAGTTTCCTTTATATTTTATTGTAAACAGACAGATACCGTCTCATACTAACCGGTCATTCACGCTTTTAGAAATTGGCAATGTCAGAATTATTAACTGATCCCAGCACCACCGTTATTCAAGGAAACTAAAATATTCTTTTAAATATTTGTTGGTACACTGACATGCTGACCCTTCAAATCGGAACCTAACGATACTTAGTAGTTTAGCGGTGTAATTCCTGAGAAGAGGGTGGACCTACCTCGACTGACTTTACAAATAGTAAATTATCCGGGTAATATTTATCAAATATCATTTAAATAATCATGAGAATTTCTTATTAATTAATTATATAATTTAAACATAAAAATGTGTTCTTAAATGTGTCACAAAACTACAGTCATGTTTATATATTAAATATTATGACTTAGGAGCTATAAAAAGGTCGTAACTTTAACTGCAATGTGTATTGCAAAATACATTTTAATATTAAAACATTACTTAACGTTTGAATTGATTGAAATTGAACTGTATTCATTCGGCTAGAGGTTTCTTTAGCTGGTTGCGACCTTCTTAGTAAAAAAAAGCAGTAATGTTTCAGTTTTGTAACATATAAAATTACTTAGTCTGGTCACATCGAGGACAAACTTAGTTTCTTATTATTGTATAAAAGAAATTACTAACCAAAACAATGTAATTGAAGTAGTACTTCTTATATTACGACATTAGTTGATCAAAGATAATGTTTTCTTACTGAAGAAATGTCTGTGTCACTTAAAGATAATAACAATAAATTCCTTTTCTCCAATAAATAATACACATTAAGATTTATTGCGTTATTGTAAAATTATTTATAATTTAAATACATGGTTCTTGTTTGATTACATGTTTTGAGTATCGTATATTAGGTAACATTTAAAAATATTTTATTGAAAAGATGCAAATTGTTTGCGAATAAATGCCAAAATTAACAGAAGCATTATTCATTATTAAAATTATTTATGTAATACTCATGTATAAATATGTAAATATATACTTACTTTTGAAGAGTCCCATTTTAAAACACTTTCTCATTATGTCTGGGAAGGTATTTAATTTATTTACTTCTCCCATTTATAATTTGCACAAAAATTTTTATTTAATTAATTAAGGGCATTTCACGATATGTTTATTTAAAGTCCGTGTGTAGCACCGGGTCGCTACGAACTATTGCATGCGACTGAAGGAGCCGGCGCTGCGCAGGCGCAAGTGAAACCGGGCTTGTGGCCTCGCTCATTGCCACTCTACATGGAAATAACATCCATGGATTATCCAATTAGAATTGGATTTTGTCACTATCTATGAAAACAAACACGAATAGATATTTAAGTCTGTTGACAATTGATGGTGAAACATACATTTTAATGTTATAAGTTTATTATCATCAATCAATACTTAGGAAGTAATCATCGCCGAGATAGCACACACGGAAGTGAAGAAAAAATTGAACGTTTTCCGTATTTATTTTGTTGTAAAAAGTGAAACAGAAATACTTTTTAATTGTCCATTACAATTGTCTGGGAATTATTGTTTTCAACAGATATTACAATTAAGGAAATTTATACTTTTTTTTAATTCTTGTATTTTTTTTAAAGTTGTAAAAACAAGTTTGTCTATGGAATATAAAACTGTACATTTATCTACATGTGAAGATGATAAAAACTGTATTAGAAGCGAGAAAATAGCCTTGCGAATGCTATCTGTTAAGAAAGATAATACATATTTCTTTTACCAATATCATCTCAATCCTTATTTAAATCAGATTAAGTGTCTTATAAAAACTTAGGTTCTTAGTAAATAAAGATAATTAAAAGATTAGATAATAGTTAACAAGGATGGCGTGTGAAATATAATTTCAAATGAAGACTAGTTAATGATAAATTTAGTTCATTCTTATTATATGATGAGTATGATGATATATCTAACTATATATTATTTATACAAGAATGTGTTTGTTGGTGTTTCTTTCTTTCTCAAAGCAAGGCACCGACGTGATTCCTTTGCATGTAAATAGTTTACGCTTGGAGAGTTACGTTATTTTCATCTGCAGAAATTTAATAGTTATTTTGGCACTACTAGTAACAAAGAGTAATAATGATTATTTAAATGATGTCTTTTAATTATTTTTATGTTATTTATTACTTATATTTATAAGTTTCAAGATTATGATTTGCCAACTGTGGAGGACATATTATATTGCACAAGTCTGTAGGTGCACTCTTTAAGTCTGATAAGACGGCAATCTGACACAACTAAAGGTCAGACGCAAGACTAAACGACTTTATGTTTCGAAGCACGATAACACGTGTAACACTGCCAACTTCTTAACTTCGAGTTGCTACTGAGGAATACGTATCTCGACGCATAAATATTATGAATTTGATTGGCCTGATCAGGGATTTTAACCCTAGACTTCGCCGACCTGTTACCGCAGACAAACAATACATAAGATAAACAAAATTATGAATAGTAAAAAAAATATAGTATTTCTAAGAAGAAATAAGAATATTATTTTTTTCATAAGTTCATACCGATTTTTACTTTTTAATAATAATAAGGGTAATTAATGACATTTTATTTAATATTATTTTGCCTATCAACAAATTTAACTTATGTTTAAAAAAACATCAGCATTATTAAGATACAACAATATATCTTAATAATCATAGATGATAAATAAACGTGGATCAGTATTTGTTTCTAGGAAATATAAATTCAATTAAAT
Source organism: Nymphalis polychloros (assembly GCA_905220585.2). Taxonomy (NCBI): domain Eukaryota; kingdom Metazoa; phylum Arthropoda; class Insecta; order Lepidoptera; family Nymphalidae; genus Nymphalis; species Nymphalis polychloros. The sequence goes on along the minus strand of HG992253.1, from coordinate 10,429,611 downwards.
ATATTTATTAATATTTTTCATTCGAGATAAGGTGTATCTAATTTAGATTCTTGACGTTTTTTTCGATTGAAACTAAATTCATAAGCGATGGAAGTTTATATATTCCTTAACATGACGATTCAAAAGTTCTTATAAGAACTTACTTAATAGACTTTAGGCTTAGATCATTTTGTTAAATTTGTTTTCATTATTTGACACTTTTTTCTTTTGCACTCTTTTCTTGTACAGTCTATTATTTAAAGTAACGCAGGTTACTTAACTGTAACTGTTCTTTTTAAGTTAACAAACAAAGAAAAATTATTTATTGAGAGTCTTTGGAAACTCATCCAAATAAATCAATATATTTAGTTAACTATTTATTTACCGCACGAGGCTTAGTTCACATGTGAGAGAGAAGTGTTAGGTATTTTTTTGTACGTTAGAAGTACAAAATAATGTATGCAAAAATATAAAATGTACATCCCGTAAAAACGTAACTATTTTTGCATAGTTATTAAATTATATTAATATAATGTTATGTACAGATAGTATTATGTAATGTTTTGTTTTATATATATATATTTTTAAAGAAGTGACCTTATAAAAATTATTTCTTTGATTAAAAATGAAAGTTCTGTTTTATATTTAAGGTCAAAATAACAGCCTGTAAATATCCCATTGCACTACAGCCTCCGCTCCTCTTGAAAAGAAGCTTTAAAGCTTATTTTATTAATCAAATTTAATTAATTGTGTATATTTTCCTTCTTCCCTAGTCGCGATATGTACTATGAGCATCCATGAAAGTGTTCTTGATTGCTCTTGCTTGCTCTGATTTGAACAAGCAATCTTCGCTTAAGGTTTACGTTTCTTGCCATTAGAAAAATAAGTAAAATTTTAAAATATTTTTTTTCTACATGTACATTCAATATTCAAAATATGCAGATATTTTATGCAATATGATTTACAACATCAAATCCACCGTTACGCTTAGTTGGTAGCCTTGATTGTTATTTCATTATTCGATATAAACTTAAAACATTGTTCCTATATTATTTTTCATTTAAATTATTATAATATTTGTTTTTATATAAAAAAGAAATATTGTAATTAAAAGCATTGGGTGAAACCTTGGTTTACACGTGCAAAGTCGGGACGGGTTATAAAATATTTTTTTCATACTTTCATTTCCTAAGTGAATGGTTATTTTAAATTTGTAAAAATAAAGATACTTTCACATGATTTATTTATATAAATGTTTTTGTTCGAGTACTATTTATTATAATGAAACTTTGTCACTTCTCATATACCTATCGGTTTCTTATAAGCATGTTTGATTGAATCGCCATTTCACAACAAAAAAATCCTTGTCCATGTGTTGTGTGGATAATAGTTACTCTTTTTCAAATAATATATTAATATATATCTTATTATATTAAATGAGCAATTGTATTACATACTAATACATGCGGCGGTGTCGTATGCTCAAATTTGTCGGACTAGAGAGTATTGCCACCGACGCCTAGTAGTACGAAAGTTTTGAGAAGGAGCGCTTTGTAATTCGACATATTACATAGTTACTATGACGCGAAAAATTTACAACATGTTTAAATATACATTGATGAAAGATTGATGACGCTTTACCGCTAAATAATGTGTTTTTTATGTACTGTTATGGGCATATTATAGGATTGCCTGGTTATACAGGGGCCGGATTACCGATAGTCAATAAAATAAATTTCGTATGTATTGGAAATAGCTGTAATGATTTGGCTCTTATATCCCGTAAGGGGTGGACACAGGCTGAAGTAGTGACCATTAAATGACGACGTCATATGTCTGTGTTATTCTCTCTACATCGACCTTGTTTAGATAAGAGGTTATGAAAGTATTATTAATTAAAAAAAGTATTAATTAGTAAAAAAATATTAAATAATAAAAAAGTAAGCATAAACTTCGATTAAAATAATAATAAACTATTCAAAGAAATTTTTTATTAAAAAATATATTAAAAAAGTAGTTCCTTTTTTCTGATTTTTAAGATTTTTTGTTTCTTTTGTAGAAATAATTCACTAATACTTACGTACACTGCACCAAAATAGAATTCCAAAAATGGTTGCTTATTTGATAGCTTAATTTTAAATGCCCTTCAAAAATCAGTTATGTATTCGATAAAAATTGTAAAAGTACGTATGAAAATAATTTTAACATTCACTAGGAAATCAGTATAAAAAATCACGCTTGTGACGTTATTTGCTAACCATGTCTATTTTTATTAGTAAAATCAAGGTTGTATCCGGAATATTTTTTTAATAAATATAATAATAAGCTTCCTTGAAGTATGTTTAATAATATTTTAATAAAATATTAGAAATATATAATAATAAGCGCGTATGTAATAATAACGACAAATCAATATACATATAAGCGAAAAACCACTCATCACGAGATCTCCCTAAGCTGTCCGCCCGATCGACTTGAAATTTGTCACAGTTACTCCTTCCCCGATGTATCGGATTTTCGCAAAATCTGTTCTTAGTGAACGAACAGATTTTACGAAAATCCGATATCCAAAATATATTTTTCTTGTGATCTACGTGCGAAGCCGAGACGATTACCTAGTATATAATAAATGTATTTAAGATGCACAATAAAGCCGTCTAACTTATCGCTAAGTAGCAATATTTATTATTTAAATTAAATACATCATTTATAATGCAATAGCGATTTTTAAATAATAATAATATTTATGACACTTAAATTCAGAATTTAAAAATTAATATTCACTATAATATAAATATTGTAAAAAAATCGATCATTTGAAATATTTTTTAAAAAGGTTTGTTTATTTCTTTCTTTATTACGAATATGACTAATATATTCCTTAATTGTTGTAAATTATGATTACCTAATGTGCGTAGTACAATATTCTATTTTTAAGAAGTAGTTAACACATTGCACAAAAAATCAATTAATTAATTACATTAAATAAGTATAAAATGTTTTACTCATCAATTTCTTTAGCACTTTTAAATATTAACTCGTGAAGTGTGGCAAATCCTGTGGAAAAGGTAAGAACGTTTTTAATTTAAACTATATTTATATACTTGTAAAATATTATACATTAATGTTATAGATACTCGCTAGGGCTTTGTTAGTATCATTCCCTAATTACTTATTCTGCACCTAAACAAGTCTTTTTAGAGTTCCTGTCTAAAGGCAAAGGGACATAACTTCTTATTTTCTAGTTAATTTAAGAAAAAAAACAATCTATACATAACCAAATGCTAGTTAAAGACCTTTCCTAGGGAATGCTTAACACTTGTTCAATATGGGTTGATAGCACGTGTAAATTTTGATCATATACGGTTGAATGTTTTTCTTAACTTTGTCCGAAAAATAAACAAAAAGTGCTTGAAAACATAAACTAATTTTCATAATGCTGTTTTAAATTTGAATCAGCAATATGTGGTGAAGGTTCTCGTGTTCTAATAACTCGGCTCTTACATCCAAATTGATGTAGAGAAGGCATTAAATAATGCCATCTCTATGTAAAATATTTTATAGCAAACTATTCTTTACGTCAATCGTAGAATGACTTAAGTTTGCTATTTTTTTATTTCAGATGTTTCGTCTTACAATATTATTCGCCGCGTCAACATTGATCTTCTGTTATAATGTGGAAGAGAAAACCGACAGTAATAGAGAAGTCAGACAGACGAGCTTGAACCCAGAGCCAGATCTTAATTCATTATTAGTCGATAGTTTTGGTAACATTGGTTCTATAATAACATTTTTGAAATCGCAAGTCAGAGATATTGTCATAGATATTTTTATCGAAGTGGTTAAATTCTTAAGAGTAATTTTACATGACTACAAAGTAAAGTTATTCAAACGATTGGGAAAGTATACCCTTTCTGATGTGTTCCACTTCATATTTGATGGAGTTTTCGAGTTCGTTGGTGAAACTGATGATTCGAGCGGTGACGCTTCCATGGAAAATGCATCGCCCGAACCAACAATGTATGATCCGAATTACGTTTTTCCAGAACCTTACTACCTTGAAAAACTCATACGAGCGGAGAAAAAATAATCTATAAATATAAGATTATATAATATTTGTAATATATAGTTTTATTGTGTAAGAGTGAATGTAGACAAGTGATAAAATAAATATGTTTGGTAAAATGACTGCTATTTTTTTTTCTATTAACAATTCGAATTTACTAGTACTATTTTTTATATTTGATATTAAAGAAATTTATTTAAAAAATACACAAGTATTTATTATACATACAGCCAAGAATAATATATCTTCTTTGTAGGAATATGTTTCTTAAAATACAACCTGTATGAAACATTGTTTCATAATAATATGTAAATAAATACAAGTGAAACCTAAAAAAAATATGCAATTTCAAGGGCACTAAAATTATTTTCATAATAAAATCCTTAGCAGCATATTATCCTTCCTGTTTAAATATAGACTACTTATCAAAAGGCAACGTAGGACTAAAATAAAGAATCCAAGCAAATGAACAATTTAAATCTGCATGAACTGTCTTTAGTATAACTATTAAAGATTGTCTTCTTGGTTTTCTATTCATAAATCTTAATGTTAATGGATATAAAAAAAATCTACTACGCGTAAAAGCCAATTTTATAGACGATTTGTTTTATTCCTTAGTTTATTTGAGAGCAAAATAATTACAAATGACTTTGCTTTTAAAATTGATAAGGCACATCATATCTTATATCTTTAAACGAGCAATTCTTGTATATATATATATTTCTATATATATATATATTTCTATATATATATATATATATATATATATATATATATATATATATATATATATATATATATAATGAATCTGAATCTCGGAAACGGATCCAACAATTTTCATAAAATTTAGCATGCAGGGGGTTTCGGGGGCGATAGGTCGATCTAGCTAGGATTCATTTTTAGGAAATGTCGTTTTATCCGTGTTTTCAATAATAATCAACTTTATCGATAATCAACTTAAACATAAACTGAACATTATGACTGTTCCTGACACCTATTGGCGAGTAATAATACTATATTTTTTTAATTTGGGAGAAACTGCTTTAACGACACTACAACAATAAAACTATTCCAGTAGATGGCGTTGTTACGCAACACCAGACAATAAGTGTTCTCTCATCAGTATGTAATTCGTATTAAATATAATTTCAAAAAAAAGCCAAACGCCTCAGTTGCTAAATTAAAAAAAAATACAGGTACGCTTGTGTGCTAAAGGTTATGAGGCGATCGCCGCATGGCTATTCCTTCTTTTTTTGATATATAAAAAAAGACACAAAAAGAATCAACCCGCTGAGTTTCTTTCAGAGCTGGGTGATTTTTTTCCGAACCGTTGGAAGTTTCTTGTCTGACAATCAATAAGAAAGTGTAATACTTCAATATTGAATAAAGTAATTTGGATTTGAATATTAGTTATAACGAGTATTTATATATATGTATATAGTTGGGATACAGAATGTTATTACTAATCGACTTATAATAATATTAGGTCCTTACATATGAAATTGGCGTTTTGTACGGGAGGAATATAAAGTTAATTTTTTTTTTGTAAAATATATTTAATTAATCATAGTATGCACCGTTGTTATCTATACACTTTTGCCATCTCGTAGGTAGTTCATTGATCCCTTTACTAAAAAAACCATGGGGCGAGAATCAATTAACTCTTTGAAGGAGGTTTGGACTGCCGCATCGGAGTTAAATTTTTTTCCTTGTAAGAAGTTGTCCAAATTCCGGAATAAATGGTAATCTGTTGGAGCAAGGTCCGGGGAGTACTGTCGCAGGTATTATAATTGTAGCTCATCTAACTTAGTGGTTGTTTGTTGTGCAGTGCGTGGTCTTGCATTGTCGTGAAGCAGCAGTGGCCTAGAGCGATTGACAAATCTCGGTTGTTTAGCAGTTAGTTCTTCCTTCATGGTTTGCTGACAATAGATATCTGCCGTAATCGTTTGGCCAGATTTTAGAAAGCTGTCGTGAACGACACCGGAGCTAGTCCACCAAACACTCTTAAGTAACTTTTTCTGAGTCAATTTTCGTTTAGGGCAGGATTTGGCTGGGTCTCCAGGGTTCAGCCATTGCGACGAGGGCTTCCGATTATCGTACAGTATCCACTTTTCATCACTAGTAATGATTCGATTTAAAATCTCTTTATTATTGTGTCGGTTGAGCAAAGTAACACAGCAGTCGACGCGTGTTTGCAAGTTCGATTCACTCAATTCATGAGGTATACATCGTTCAAGCTTAATACAGTTTTATCACTTACCCCGAAGCCTGCAGCTATCTCTGAAGTACTTTGTGATGGGCTTTCACAATAGCCTTTAATTCTTCATTTTCCACTTTGGTCTCCGGCTGTCCACGGGGTTGGTTTTGAAGGTCGAAATTTCAGAAACGAAAACGTTGTAACCAAAAACGATCCATGCTTTCTTTTGCGACACCAGCGCCGTACACATCATTAATCCTTCGAGCTGTTTCTGCAGCACTGGTGCCACGGTAGAACTCGTACGTAAATATACCGATATTGCATGTTTTCCATTGTGCGGTAATAAGCGACGCCAAAGAAAAAAATAATGATGAAAAAACAAATGAACAAATGAGAAAAGATGAATAATAATAATGTCCTTCAGACCGATATCGGTCACGGCGGCCAATATCAAGAGAGATTAGCTAACTGCGCAGGAGATATTATAGTGCACAAGTGTGTGCGCAAACACAGGTGCACTCACTATTCCCTAGCTCTCATAATCCGATGGGACGGTAATCCGATACGACCGGAAAGAGTTCAGGCTTAGGACCAACGGCTTTACGTGCTTTCCGAGGCACGGGAGTGTACACACACTTCTAACTTCCAGACTCCGGGCTGCTACTGAGAATTTTCTGACAGAAAACCCCTATATCTATTTATTGGCTCGACCTGGGAATTGAACCCAGGACCACCAGGTCTGCGGCCTTATATCTAGCCACCAGACCAACGAGTCATTCAAAGTATATAGTTATACTATCGAGTTGATATAATACAGAAGATCGTGGCTGGAGAGATCACTCGTTTGATTTATTTCGGTTAGTTCCTTTTTAATAATGTATTGTGATTATGAGTAATGTGATGTGGGCTACTTGTCATATGTGTGTATGCTTAAAGTTCAGTGCTGCGATAAAAGGATTACACACATATGACGTGGTACATAAAAAAAATTAAGCTATAATTTATTCAGATAGCAATTTAATATATAACTTGTGAGCTATAGACAATAGAGGCTATACGTGGTATATTGGCTTTACCAATGGACGGAGTTGCATTATCCTCCTTTGTTGCGTTTACACCATGAGATTTTTATTTATACATATATAATGATTTACATAATATGTTGCATATTATATATTATTCCTGTAAAAACTCATTTTTCGTTTAAATATATCGCATCGCATTTTGAAATCATTTATTTCAGATATAGGTATTGATTTATTTTATATATTTTCGGTAATACATCATAAAAATATATCATAGTTTCTATTAAAAATCTCTTCAGACATTAACTTTTTTCCGTTAAGAAAACGAAATTATACCAAATGCAATGTTAGTCCAAGCGTATTAACTAGTAATAGTGGCAATCATTAGAAATAATAATTATTAATTACTATCAAAATTAACATTCTTTTATAATGCTATTAACTTGTCTCATATTAAAAACAAAACAAAAATAACAACTTGATTCGATATTACATTTTAACAAAATTTGCAGTTAAAATTTCAATACTAAAAACAGTGATATGCAACTTTGCTATTAATAAAATTAAGGAGCAAGAACGTTACTGGTATTGCAAAATAAAGCATCATTTAAATCAATAAACAAATGGTTGTCTGTAATTTTACGTGTGCGTGCGTGTGTGTGTGTGTGTGTGTGTGTGTATTTGTGTGAGACGCCGCGGGGCAAAGCTAGTTGATTTATAAGACGTTATGACGTCAAAAAGTATATTACAAGTATTTGTTGCATGTTTACCCGAGTAAGTTAAATACTGAATACCTTATTTTGAAATTGAATAGAGTAAATAATAAATACCATAATTTGATTAAATAGAATAACTGCTTAGCATCAGTACATACTATCTATGACTATAAGTATAACAGTTGTATATTAACATAAATGAAATCAACATAATATTATGACGTCAATGGGTTTTACAATGTTCAACTTTATAGGGAGAAAGTGAGGATATCTAATATTTAAGTTACTTTAATTTCGACAGAATTATAACTTAATTCTATGTTATTTATTTATATTTTAAGAACGTTTCGTTTGTCTAACCGAGGAGCAACGCAACGATACTAAGTACATATTACTGTTTAGCGGTAGAACATATGATGAGTGTGTGGTATCTACTCAGACGGACTTTTAAAGTATCTATATTTATAGTTTAGTTTAATTATCGGTCAGAGAACAATCACGGGTATATATATCATATGTATTTCGTCTCTCGTAGCTCGTCTGGGTAGGTACCACCCGCTCATCAGATATTGTACCGCAAAACAGCAGTACTTAGTACTGTTGTGTTCCGGTTCCGGTTCCAGTGTCAAGGGTGAGTGAGCCAGTGTAATTACAGGCACAAGGGATATAACATCTTAGTTCCCAAGGTGGGTGGCGCATTGGTAATGTAAGCGATGGTTAACATTGCTTACATTGCCAATGTCTATGGGCGTTGGTGACCACTTACTATCAGGTGGCCCATATGCTCGTCCGCCAACCTACGCAGTAAAAAAAAAATGAAAAAAGAAGTCAATATTGAAGTTAATATTTTTATATTGCTTTGTTTGCTTTTTCGGATTCACGCAAATAAGCTCTCACTCATAGTCAAAGAACGGACAAGAGTTATGGACAGTAAATATGTACCGTATTTTTAGATAAAACTTATTATGTCAATGTTTTCGAAGAGTAAATGGTCGATCCTATACCATTTCGACGGTGTCAAAACATACTTTAAAATAAATCTACTGCAGCACGGCATCACATATCTTTTATATACGTTTCTTAATACCGTATCCTTATCAAATATATATGTAAATCAATACATGTGTTTAAAAATGTACAATTCAGCAGTTTCACAAATTAAGTACGTTTTATAAAAAGTAGTCCTCCTGCGAAGGAAAGGTCTCTCCTCGTTAGAAGAAGTATATAATGCTCTCGCCCGTTATGTCCTGAAAGTATATTAATGTGAAATAAGCTCTGTAATGTGGTTTGATAGATATTTAAGTGGTAGTATTGTCATCGGTAATCTTAAAAGATAGAATATAATTTTAGAGTTCTTACAGTAACAAACCTGTACCGCTTATTTATTATTATAAATCTTAGATTAAATCATTATTTGCTAATGCTAATTATTATGTACTGACAATATATAAGTAATACAAAAAAGTAACGTGACTAATATTATCAATGCCGTCGAGTGACCGTTCATAATTTTATTACCTTCAAATCAACCAATTTTAGTTTATTTAATTAGTTGTCCTCGTTTTTAAATTGTACCAAATAAATAATAATATCAACATTATAGTGCAACGGGCGTTTAGCGATGTCAAAGACACTGGTTTGATCCTTTAGGCTTTGTTCCCACGTGGTATACTTAAGTGTTTTTTTTCTTTATTGAAAAGTGAAGATATTATATTGCACTAAATGAAAGGGCTAATAATTAAGCCACGGTAATCATTCGATAAACTTTATTTTCAAATTCGAATGATTCGTTTGTTTACGGGGTTACTCGTGCTTTGTTAGTCATTTCATGACCACTGAAAATGCAAATGTAGGGCTAAATAAATAAGCTAATATAAGAATATAGTTTAAAAAAATTTTTTAATAGGAATTTTAAAATAATTTCGTTATTTAGTATATAAGATGTTGTCCCCAATACACAAAGGTGTGTGCAAAATTTGAGTGCAATAGCTTGCGTGACAGTGGATTCGAAAATCAGTTTCAATAATTTCCATATACATACATACTAATACGTGTGGTTAAATAAAAGCTTATAAAAACATAATATAATCGCGGTTGAAACCCGATTATGTTGTACGATATACATAACGGATAGAAGACACATATTGTATGTGTACAATATGTGTTGTATAAGATACAACATCTTCCAAATTGCACAACTTTACGTGGAAAAACAAATTAAGAATAAGGCGTTAGTGTTATTCCTCAAAAAAGATCATATACATAAAATATACATTTAAAGTATATTTTTGCAATAAAACCAAAACACAACCTTGGCAGTGCAGCAATGAATGACTAAAAATTAATTCATTTGACAAATTACAACTTTAAATGGCCCCAGATTTAATAGGCCAGCATTTGCATTCAATTGCTAGTGCGATATCGACGTCCACGGTTTGCAATTCAGGGTCTCAAGACGATGAATTATTTATCTGAAAATTATATCTTTATTAGGAAAATTACATGGCCATGGTTACAATGTTTCCGCTACCCGTTTAAAATTATAAAATGTCGAGAGTCAAAATCTTTATTCAAAACAGAAGCATTCCACTTACCTACTTATTGATTGTCAAAAATCTACTACCGGTTCGGACAGAAACACCTAAGACATCAGAGAAGAGTCAGCGAAAAACTCAGACGAACCGTTTTTTGTTGTTATTGCTTACATTATATAAATTTATTTGATTTGGTCTGGATCGGATCGCAAACGATTCGCTTAAAAAGTCATTACTTTTATAATGTACTTTTTTTATTTTACAATTTAATATTTTTAAATGTTGGCTAGGATCCTGTTGTATTATGTTGTGTTTGCGTTAGGCGAAGGTAAAGGCACTCATAATACGAGGCGAGAGTGTTATGTCGCAGAAGGAGCCTCTGAAAGTGCCTCTGCTGATCCGTTCCGCCAAAGAAAACCGGGAGGACACGTCGGCGCTATGTGCACTATCTCACCCGAGTGCCCGTAGTGCGATCCCGTGCCGCCCCTCCCGAAGAGACGATGAGGGTACGCTGGTTTCTTAATGGATATCCGGCGCCTTCAGCCCCGGCGAGACCCACATACCCCCCAGGGTATGAGGTGGGCCTCATGAGGGGGAAACCCGTAAATGCGGTTATCCAGCGAAATAAAAAAAAAAAACTCGTAATACTCAGTACGAGTATCCATAAATATTTTAAACATAAAGATATCTCTGTACTATATTACTGTGTAATTGGATAACATTCTTAACTATCTTATGCTATGTTTATGTAAAATAAATATAATCATGCATAAATATGTTCTAAGCGATATGTACTCAAAATAGAAGCCAATGTTCAAACATTATGTATTTAATTGTGTGTCATAAACCAATAATTTATCTATATTATATTGTTATAGACTGGTTTAATAGACGATATTATCCTTAGTAAATATCAAGTTATTATGATTACTAGGTATTTTTAAACAGATACGATCTTAACTTCGTAATAGAGAACACGTGAGGTAGATTATACATAGATTCGTGGGTAACATGTGTGTACTATATAAAGATGCACTGTTAAGAGGATTGTGTTGAATAGTAATACAATATGTCTATTCACATTCCAACCTCACGTGTGGATTGCTTAATTTACGTATTTCGTTCCTTGACACGCCCTGACATTGATTTTACGCAGATTTTGCCGTCTCATGACTAATGCGTAAACTTTAAACTGATGCAAAACAACTTTAGTTTTATTTAAACGCCTCGTTAGGCAAATATTTCAAATACCCATTCGACGACGTCGTATATCTTCCGGAAAAGATTTCTAACTATAAAACCTGTTCTGTTGTTGAATGAATATATTACAAAATTCGGAGATAGTAGGAGAGTAGTCTCTTATATCGTATCTTAAATTTAAGGAAATGTCAATTGTAATGGTATCATTTTGTTAATTGTTTAAAAGTCTAACTAAATAGATTTTATCACATCGTAATTTTTCATAAAGTTTTTACGACTATATTGTATATATATAAATATATGTTAAAATTCAATACAAAATATTCTTGGTAGTCATTATACTCTTATTTTTTGTTATATTATATCGTTTAATTATTATGTGCCACAATTCTTAAGCCTGCATCGCTTTTAAAATCAAACGCTATTCGTGAATTCTTACAAATATTTTAACTAATCATTATTACCTACCAACTGAGATAACTAGATTAGAACATGTGAATCCAAACAGAATATTACGGAATCAAAACCGGGCAAATCACCACTGAAATTTCACATAGATACGTCATTTGTTTTTATAATTCACCTCGTGCTTGGCGGTCAAGGAAAATGTCACGAGAAACCTGATGTGGATAAAAATGTGCCACATGTGAATCCACCAAATAGAGAGGCGTGGCGAAATAAACAAATTCTTCAAAGGGAATCCTTAGCACAGTACTGGAAGTTTAAATTATGTTTTACAATTATTAAGACAAATTTAGTTTATAGCGTAGTTAATAATTAATCTAAAATTCAGATTCTAAGTCCAAGCAATGTATTTTTAAGTGAATGTGAATGGACATATACACGGATATAAAAGTTTAAATGACAAAATGTTTTTAGAACTTAAATAGTAAATATAATTTTAAATGTGGAATAATGATATAAACTATCTGATTCATTAATATGAATTGTTTTTTTACGAACATTAAACGGCTTAGAATTTAAATTGCTTATTTTTTTAGGTAGACGAGCACAAAATTTTCGGTAAACACTGGCCCTTAAAGAATTAAATCAATGTTAACTTTATTCAAGGAGGTTACATTTTAAAATATTTATATTTCGATTAATTCTTAAGCTACTATCGGTATAAATCTAAATCCGGAAAGACCCGGAAACCAAATAATTAATTCAAATTACTTTATTCAACATCGAAGTATTACACTTTCTTATTGATAGTCAATCTAGAAACTACCACCGATTCGGAAAAGAAACACCCAGCCCTGAAAAGAACCGGCGAAAGAAACTCAGCGGGTTGTTTTTTTTTTTGTCTTTTTTTTATTGTATGGTGTACTGTTTACAATTTAAAAAAAAAATTAAACAGCCATGCGGCGATCGTGTCATTCCCAAGGTGTGCTATCATCCATAAAATCATTAATTGTATAATAACCTTTAGCACACAAGCGTTCCTTTACAATGTTTTTAAATTTAGCCACTGAGGCATTTTGAATGCAATAGTCGAAATCCAGTGAGGACAGGCACCAATTCGATTACAATAATAAATCTAAATTAAAAATAAATAGGAATCAGACAGAGTTATTTTCTCATTTATAATATTAGTATAGATAGATATAGTAATACCAAATATCCTGAATGAAAATCAATGAATACTAACTCTAAGTTTTTTACCATTTAAATAATCTTGAATTGTGTAATTCATCTTGTCTATAATAAATATAAATTGCTTTGTATTTAAATGATTTATTTATATAATCGTTAAAAATATTAGCTTAGCAAATGTTAAAGTGCTTGCGGGATTTTGTTATAGAATCGAATACCTTGCCCCAGGATGTATTTGCTTTACGGATTCCAAAAGTGAGAACAAAATATATCTTTTTAAATTTAATATTCTTTAGAACATCATCATAAGAAAGGGCTATAAAAGGCTAAAAGGCTATATGTGACCGACATGGGACGCCCAGCAGGCGTGAAACATCGAAATTTATAGTTATTATAAGAAAAACTATAAAATATGGAGTAAAAGAAATAAAAACATAGTTTAATTAATAAAATAAATATTATATATTTATTATTATTATAATTATATATATCAGTAAAACATATAGTTTAAGTGCCACACTAAGCGAGTAGATAGCGCCGGCGAATAGAGCGACATGTCGCCATTTGCCGCTACGGCATACGAATCATACCCATCAAGCGTCAATAGATGTTTCACGACAAAATCAAATTATAATAATACAACAAACAGTTTTTTTTAAATATACAATATTGATGAAATTGTTAATTTAATTAGTAATTATTTATTTATCCTTAACAGAAAGGCGTGTTACCGGACCAGCAAGGGCGTATAATTACGAAATAGAGGTCAATTTAATTACTTGATAAAAAACTTCACTTGGAAATATCTATTGTGTTCAAGTGCCGATTTATTAAATATCCGCTTATATAAAAAAACTCACTCTACAATATTATAATAAAATGTCGTTGAACGTACACGCGCTTTGGATTTCGAATGCTTAAGCATGCTTCGAGCAAGCATCGAATGCTTATCATTTTTAAATTTAGAAAACTTTAAATAATTAAGTAATATTTAGTGTATGTACGTATCAACAGATATCGCGTAATTCGCCTGCCTTTTTTTAAATAAAAATGACATTTCACTATTTTTGTTAAGGAACCTTTTTAAGCGATTGCAAAATACTTATCTAACAATAGATTATATCTGTTTCTAGTAGATGTACATCGTGTACAAGTAATAAACTAAAACAAAGTACAATCACTTCAAGGCATTGACTAAAAGACGCATGTTTATGACCTCAGAATACAGTGCCTTGCGAAACTGTACGCTTGTTATAATACTTAATTTCGATTCGACGCTATTTAATTGTCGACAATTTGAAGTTTGGTATTAAAATAATTAGAGATTGTTTTCTTGCTTATTGAGTTATAGCTAGTGCTTAAGAAAATAAAATATAATATATAAGATAATAATCTTATAGTACCACAAATACACAGACATGAAAAAGCTAATCCAGGATCTAGTTAGAATTTTTTTATTTAATGACCAGAGAATACGTCACATTTGAAAAATCAAAGGCTCTAAAAGAGTGATGAAATCATAGATCAGCACCTATCCATCCTCGAAGGACGATAAAGACATAGTATCTCGTCTACTCATCTAAACGAGTGAACGACTGATTTTCGCGTAGATATAGTGTTTGCTTAAATTTATTTAATTTTATAATAAAAATTGACACGAAGTGACAAGACGACCATGTAATAATAATAATAGTAATAATATATTCTGGGATATTATTCACGCAAGGCCATCTGATCCCGAACGAAGCTCAGCTCGTACTATGGAAACCAAATAACTGATATACTACAGATATTTTTTTTATTGTGTAAATAAATATTTAGATAGATAATTACACCTAGACTCAGGACAAACAGACATGTTCATGCACACAAATGTCTGTCCTGTGTGGGAATCGAACCCACGACAATACCACGTCAATCGGCTCGTCATATACCTACTAGCATTAAAATTAAGCATTTTTAATAATGGCTTCTCGGCCGATTTCTTTCGCGGCGGCCTTTATCAACGGAGACTAGTCAACTGCGCAGGACGTATTATGCACAATGTAATCTCAAACAGAAGTGCACTTTCTATTTACTCACTAGTACAATGCGGACGGAAATCCGACGAACAGACTAATTATTCTGTGATTATTGTTGGTGTAAATGCCAGTGAAGGGAAATAAATTAGTAAAATGTTAATGGCATCTTTAATGCAAAGATGGAAAATAAACATAATTTACATTTTTCATATTTAATTAAAAACTTTCAACAACTGTTTGTGATATGACTGACTCGTTCTGAAATACCTTTTATTTTTATTAATTGACGGCTTATATTAAAAAAAAACAAACGTCACTAGTATTCTGAATTCGATTTAAAATAAAATGATTTTAGTTTAAACTGGTTTCAATATATGGAATGTCTCTAAGAAAAAAAAAAGGTTTCAATTCAGATTTATTATCATTATATTTCCATACAAGAAATTTCGGTTAGAATTCAGTTATTTAAAAAATAAAAACAAACGACATCCAACATTGACATTTATACTCGAAATGTTTCATCGCATGGCAGATGAATCTTTTTTTTTATAGTATAGTAAGGCGGACGAGCTTTTGGGCCACCTGATGATAAGTGGTCACCAACGCCCAATAGACATTGGCATTGTACATTTCTTTAAAAAAAAACATCGCCAATGCGCCACCGACCTTGGGAATTGAGATGTTATGTCCCTTGTGCCTGTATTTACACTGAATCACTCATCTTCAAACCGGAACACAACAATACCAATTACTGTTGTTTTGCGGTAGAATATCTCATTAGTGAGTGGTACCTACTCAGACGAGCTTGCACAAAGGTCTACCACCAAGTATCTTTTCTTAAGAAAAAGATTGGAGCTAATTCTATCATGCTGTTACAATTGGAAAATACAATATTATTATGGTAGTAATTTCATTCGACATGTACATGTTTCCTCGTTTCCGAAGATGAATTATACACACAAATTAAATACATGAACATGCAGTAATGTTCGGCGGGATATCAACCCCCGATATATGGTAGTAGTGTAATGTCCACTGGACAACATTGGACTTTATCCGGTATAAAGTCCAACGTGGTCCAGTGGAAAAAATGGAGGTTCCTATTTGAGATTTCAAAGTTACCCCACCCCTAGTTCAGGGGGGTGGGGGTGGAGGTGAGTACTTTGGTATCATTGGATGGCCCTCTTTGTACTGTGCAATTTAATATCAGCAAATATTACTGTGAACCTTATATATAGTTTCGAAGATATCTAAGGTGCTTATAGTTATTGGGACACCCGGTCATATAAGCTCATGTTATAAGTAAGAAGAAAATTAAATGTTTTGCAAAAATATTACTGTTTCGTTATATAATATTATGGATTATAATTGATTTTATTTAAGCAAGTAATAACACAGTTTTATAACATAACGCTACCTTCAAAATGCTTAAGGAATTGTCAAATGTTTTTTATAACCAGTCACTTTAATACAGCCTTCCTATCAAATGTAAGTTCATTTGTAAAATACATACATATTTATTTATCTCCGGAAGCATATTTGTCATGACAGCTATGATATATTTAAAATGCGTCTGGCAATAACAACAATTCGAGTCTATGAAATAACATTTTTTATTCATGTTACAACTTAATATGAATATTTTAATAATACAAAAGTCGATCATACGATTCAGAGATACGATTAAACGTTTGCAAAAAAATAGAATCAGAAATATATATAAGCTCATCTAGGTACTCATTTATTCTACCGCTTACAGCACTTTTCACTATTGTTGAGTTCCGGTTTGAAGGGTGAGCCAGTGTAAAATTACAGGCACATGGGACATAATTTCATAGTTCTCAAGGTCGACGCATTGCGATATGAGCAATATATTTCTAGCCTAGTTCATCAACCTATCATAATATTTAAAAAAAAACAATCTATGTATAAAACAACCACAAATGCCTGTTGTATGAAGTTTGCGATGTTGTTTGACCTTTACGGCATCGTTGCTCGGCCCTCCAACGGTCATAGTGTAAAGCTATATAGCCATCCCTTTCTCAATAAACAAAATAATAACGCAAAAATAGAACATATTTGTTTATTTACAATTACTATTTTCATTCGGTCATGAAAATCTAAGAAAGCTTTTTTCACTGAAATGAATATACTTTTAAAGATGCATTTTTATTCTTCGGTTAATTAAAACATATTTTTTACATATATTTAAATTTTAGTAGCTTTTTCTTATTATTTTTTTTATAATAATAAAGAGAGAGAGAGAGCGAGAGAGTAGGTCGATTATTATATTTGTCATAGGTACAAAATGTCATTTATAATATTGACGTCAAATTCAAAACTTAATGTAGGTATCGAATATATAAAGGTGAATGTACCAATAAAAAAAAACCTTCCAGTTTATTAGTAATCCTTTAAGTAAATCGCCTATAAATAAATAAATGAGGAAACACGCTAAGCTTTTGTGATCTACATATTTAGGGCAACATGAGTGTAGGACGCGGAAATAAACTCATTATATATCCGTAATATAAGTAATTCCGCCTTTTTGTTTGACATATGTTACGACTCATAATGCGTACGTGGTCGCTAATTTATATGTATTCTATAAATAATAGCTTATTATTATACATAATATGTCAAATTTTATAACAAATGTTAAAAGGTCGTTTAAGTTAAATTGTGTATTTTATTGCCCTTAATTTTTTTTATGGAAAACCAAGTCCCCTTGATCCCGAATGACTAGCACCGCCAATGGACATTCACAACATAGGGCGACTTGCATCAGCGTATTTAGAAATAGATTTAACAATGATTTTTTCATTTCGGAAAAACCGCCAGCGACATATATTTCCAGGTAAAACCGAGATGGCCTAGTGATTAGAACGCGTGAATCTTAACCGATGATCGTGGGTCCAAACCTGAGCAAGAACCACTGAATTTTCATATGCTTAGTGTTTATAATTCATCTCGTGATTGATGGTGAAGGAAACATCGTTAGAAAATCTATGTGTCTAATTTTACTGAAATTGTGCCACATATGTGGTGGAATAAGCTTCTAACCTTCTTCTCAGAAAAGGAGAGAATAGATGCCTAAGCTCAGAAGTGGGACATTCTTTAGACGTAGAAAATTGAATTTTTAAATTATTTATTAGTTATCACCTGCCTTCCTTGGAAATTCTTCAGCACTATTCGTATTGAGCCACTTTGTGTTCAAAAGTTATAAATTAGTGTCAATTTGTTCAACAATAATTCAATTTAACAAAGTCATAAAGGATAATTTTATATAAAAATCATCACACGTAAATTAATAATCTAATAAATTTATATCCAGTTTTAAGCATAACATTTGTTGTTACGGAAAAAAATGGATAAAAACATTTCCATTAATAAAACTTTCCATACCGTTGTTTATTTTTTACATAATCATAACAAATCATTGTAAAAACCATGACGTAGTTACTTTTCAAATAAATACCAATATGCGCTTAACAAAATGTCCTCAATCGACTTACAAGCAACGGCTATATATTTACATTAAATTATATAAACACAAAAAAAATAAATACATAAGTTCCGATATGTATGTTCGTTCGTTCGTTCGTTAAAAATTAAAAGCAGGTAACACTATAATACTGATAGAGCGATCCACTTTGAGCCAATTAGTGACGAGTTAATGAGTTCATAGTCAATCGGCTGTAGGAAGCATTCAATAGGAATTTTGTTTCTGTTTCAACATAAGTCTCTTTTGAAAATGGAATAATTGATTAAATTGATATATTGATCTGATAATCGCAATGTATTCGATTTAAATTCTGGGTAGGATTAATGCAAACAAACTCATCTTCACATTTATGATATTAGTAAAGATAGAAATCACAGAGCCGTTTCGATATAAGATTGGGTTTTTCTGTTTAGAAATTATATGTAGTTGCTCGGTTAAAGTTAGCAGTATCCTGTGCCTCGGTGAGCAAATAAAGCTTTTCGTCCTTCGTCTAAAATTATCGCCTCATCGGATTATCGGATTATAAGGGAGACTTCATTAAAAAAAACCGCCCCGACCGAAATTAGTCTAAAAACATAATTATGATATTAAATTACTAAATTACAATAAAAATATTGATATCATACATATAACGTAATATACGTGTATATCATATAGAATTGTACAAGCAGTCACTCGTAGGTCAGTCACCTCTGTAAAATATTGTATTGATTATATTGCATTTTTTTTCAAGCAGTGTAAACCTTCCTATATGTTTTACATATCTCATCTCAACTAGTATACTGTAAATTATTACAAATTTAAGGTAATTCATTTCGATAACAAAGGAATAATCTTTCCTCAGCATTTAAAAATTATGTTTAGTTTTTTATAAGAAACCCTATAAAATGTAACTGACTAAAATAATATTATTATGAATGAACGGTATTGTGAGAGTTCAATGTCCGCATGTATGTCACACACGAGTCTTAAATAATAAGTAAATTTACTTAGATTACGTTCTATTTTGAACGCATCTATGTTTTAATGTCGATAATTTTGTTTATTTTACTAATCACAATATCCTAGGAAAAATATACGCTTGTTTATATGTTTGTGTATAAGAAGCCTTGGTGAATAAGTCGCGAATTAAGACGTCATATGAAAATGACATATTTTTTTTTCATCATTAAGAAATAATATCCTTACCATAATATGCCATTTTGAGGCCAAGCCGTAATTTCACATATTTACCGAAATCTTAAATGTTAAAAATGAATGTATTAACATTTAAGGTAAATAAATTATAAATTTATTATTCCTAAGTCTTATTAACTATTTTTAATTTTTATTTGTATTTATTTTTAAGGCTTTAATGTAAATAAATGATTTTTTAGTCTTATATGATATTTCATATTCATGTTTTAATTAGATTATGAGACGAATTTTAATGAACCTTAAATTAACCTTAAGTAAACTTGTATATCCGTGTTTTTGTTTTGTTACGCTCCGTTACTTGCGAAATTAAATTGTTATATACATTATTATTTATTTATATTTATATATTTAGAAAAGCCGAGATGGCCCAGTGGTTAGAACACGTGAATCTTAGCCGTAGATGATCGTAGGTTCAAACTTGGACAAGCACTATTGAATTTTCATATAATTAAATTCATTACTGTTAAATTAAAAAAAAAAATATTTTTATATTAAAATATAGTTTGTATTTATAATTCAGCTCGTGCTTGACGGTGAAGGAAAACATCGTGGCACTTTTTCACAGTTCACTAAAATTCTGCCACATGTGTCCATTCCACCAAACCGCATTGGAGCAGCGTGGTGGAAGAAGCTCCAAACTTTCTCCTTAAAAAGAAAAGAAAAGGAGGCCTTAGCCTAGGTGTTGGACATTCTCGGGCTGGTACTGTATACGATTTCATAATATCGTTGATCTTTTAAAATTTTTAAATATTGGTCCGTAGATTTTAATAAGTAAATGATTGCGAAATTTTGCAAAAATATAACATCGATAAATCAAGGGCAAAAATTAAGTCTTCCATTATACAAATTTGTGTAAGACTTACAGAACGTAACAAATGTTTATTATACCCGTCCAGGCTAAGAAACATGATTCAAACAACAAGAATATTTCATAATTTCAACCCATTTCTGTTAGAGCCGAATAATATATTAATTTATACAAAACGGAGGTGTCCTCCGACGAGATTTCGTAAATGTATTTGAACAACTTCTTTAAGTGGTAATTAATAGCTAGACCCCTTATCTTGCTGCATTTGCGTTATGAAAGGGTAAGCGATAAATTGGTATAAGTGTGCATTCGCAATATGTAGTATTACAAATATTTTCACATCTGTGTGTCACTTCGGCGACATTTTTTACGGTTTTATATTTCATTCTAGCCATTGATTATTTTAATTACTACAATATTTCTTTTGACTTAAAGTCAATATTGAAGACTTTATCTAATTTCAATATATGTATTTGATATTTTTTTTATTATTTTTTATAGATTCTGCTTATATAACATATTTTTCTACATAATAAACTAATAAAATACACACAAATAAAGCAATCTCAATGTGGATGCGATAAATTAAAGAAGACTAGTAATGATAAGCAAATAGTTATAAGTTCAAATTCAAAACAAGTATACGTAATATTAAAAGTATTTGTTCAATGTCTATTTTGTAAACAATTTCTATAATATCATATAATGTGATTTGCTGTATGTTATTATTTATGAATACTAATGATGCCTAACCCATAGTCAATTTTGAAAAATTGGAGAAAATTTATATTTGTCTGTTTCAAACACTTTGTTTTTGTCTATTTTTATTTAATAGCAACAAAACAAATAAAAATCGAAATTATCTGAAAAAAAGTAGAAGAAAAAAATACTGAACTGATTTTATCTTTGCCTATTTATATACAAATAGTAGAATATATTAATTTATAATATAACAATTCGTAATTGAAACACTCTTTAGACGTTATTAATTTGTGGTTTTACCATATCCACAGACTATAACTATTAGTATGCAATTGACTACTCTCTGAGTATTACCTTGACATTAGAATAATAAAACATTCATCGATATATTTTTATTGTTAAAAAAAATTTGCTTAACATAAATTATTAATATTTTCCAGAGTTAAAATCGGTGATCTGGTAAACAAGAAGTTTTAAAAATTGTTTAGTTAAATTTTATTATTTGGTTCTTCTTTGGTTATGCACTTAGCATGTCATGACTGTCCATTTGTCCGCCGTCACATGAATAACATCGAGCGAAAAAAAAAGAAAATGAGAACCACGAATGTACTTATTAATAACATTCTCAAAAAATTTAAACAGGTTTATTGAAAAATATGTACATAATATATCGTTTCTGTTTATGAATTGTTTACGAAAATGAAATATTCCAGAGATTCTGGTACTTATGAAAAGATAATACTAACTTTATGTATAATGAAATAGAATTCAAAGTCAAACCGGATGAGGTCCTTTTACCGATGTTAGGGTTTTGTGCAGATCCGTCAGTTTGGGTACAACCCACTTATTATGAATAATTTGTATAGCTGTGTTACGACTTGCAAGGTCAATGAGCCTTTTATCTCGTTAAGGGAGAAAGAAATATTAACGTGTTGCAATATCAGTGTCCAGGGTGAAGGCAACCGCTTATTACCTGCGGGCCTGTGGGCCTGATATGCCTGTATAAAATAAAATAACCTGTCCATGTATACAGGAGTTCAATGACGTCATATCACGTGTAATTGACATAGGTCGGCCAAAACATTGGCTGGCTATTTTGCGGGCCGTGACAATATTTCTTTATTTTGAAGCTAAGATGTGTTACATGTCTGGCTTAATTTTTTTACGCGTATTATGTATTCATGACTTCTTTTGTTTCATTTAACTTCATTCATATTTACAATATTTTTTTTATGAATACTATATTATTCACTTGGTGGTAGAGCTACGTGCAAGCTCACCTGGGTAGGTATCACCCACTCATCAGATACTCTACCACAAAATAACAGTACTTGGTATTGTTGTGTTCCGGTTTGAAGCGTGAGTGAGCCAGTGTAATTACAGGCACAAGGGACATAACATTTTAGTTCTCAAGGTTGGTGGTGCATTGGCGATGTAAGCGATGGTTAACATCTCTTACAATGCCAGTGTCTATGGTCGTTGGTGACCACTTACTATCAGGTGGCCCATATGCTCGTCCGCCTTCCTATGATATATATATTTGTAACAAAAAACTGATAATAAAATGACAGCTTATATGTTAACATAAGTTATAAAAACAAAAAATATGTATATGCATGCAAAATTCTAACTATGCGTTGTAATTGGTTACAAGAGTGATAAATTGTGCTTAATTATTAACATGTTACATACAATATCAATTATAACGTATAGAGCACGCGGAATCAATATTAACTTTACTTCCTACCGACAATCCTTGCGGGTCCAAAGGAATGTTAATATTTTGATTTTTATTCATGTTTTTTCGATATTAACATTAACTTAATTTAAATAAATACAAAACTGATCTTGAAAAACTTAATTTATACAATTTTTGATTTCGTTTGAGTGAATGAATGAGTTTTGTATTGATAATTAAAATATATTTTAAGTGTTACAATATTGTATATATATATTCTTGTGACTTTAAATATAATATTGTTTTCTTTTGTTTGGTTGTAGTTAGATGGGTTTCTTTAAAAGAAAGAAATATATACTGTACTGGAGACGAGGAATGAGGTCGATTTTCACTAAATTTGAGATGGAAGTCGATGAAATGCGACCCACAATTGCGGGAATAGTAATTTTTTCCTGTGCTATTTTTCATATTAACATCGTACTCGACGGTGAATACATCGCATTGAAACCAGGAAGAAATATGACGTTTTATTACAAGATAAAATACATTTGTATATCGGGTTGTAAACGGGTTGCTCTTACTTTTTAAAAATAAAAAATGTTATTACCCATCCATTAATTAAAATATATTTCGATTGATTTTTAATTAATAATAAATGCAAAGAAAATCATTATGTACTAACGCTTTTCTTAAATCTGACTCTTCTCTTAAGTCTTTGCCGCGTTATCAACTGTCAGTAATTGTCAAACCGAAAAAAAACGATAAAATTTATAATTTTAAGATAAATAATGAATAAGAAATAAAATTTCAGAAAAACGCAAATAAAGCTTTATTTATATATTCCTAAACACTCAACAGGAAAGATATAAAAAAATGTTAATATATGTGTGTGTATATAGATAAGCGGCATCTCAAAATCATTAAAGAAAAAATGTTTTTTATTTATTTATATTCAATCATATAATTTAATCATAGAAATTAATATAAACAATGGCTGTTATTAAATGATTAAACACATTCTGAGAAAACATTTCATTTTTTTTAATGTTGTTATGGAAAATAATGAAAAACACCTAAAATATATATAAAAATATTTCATTATCTGATAAAGTATTTATCTCATTACTTTATATAAAAAAATATTTAAATTTTGTATCGTTATAAGGCATACGTATAAATTCGGCTCGTGACCAAAAATAATCTTAAAAAAAATATAAAGTTTTGGTCAAAATATTCTATTACATGGATCTTGTTTATGGGAAAACTGGTTGCGTCGTTTTAAACAACTTAAACTTAGACTCGATTCTTGATTATTTCTTTTTTGTTCATATTTTATTTAAAAGTTGTTCAGACATACTTTTTACCATTATTATGCACATTGTCACTGTACATCTACCAAAAAATACATAACCATTTTATTTTATAAGTTAAAACATCGTTGCTGATAACATTTGTAACAATTTCAAATTTAAACGTAATATTATTTATAACTTTTCTCAGCTTACAAGAAAAAAAAAGGTTCATTAAATATAAATGTGCTTATTTTGAAGAACAAAACATTCCATTTACTTCTATTCGTATAATATCGATTTACTATACTTTATTATTATTCCTAATTTTTGACGTACCGATAACCGTAGCGGATATTACTATTGACATGTCGCTTAGTTTTAAAGTTTAAATTTAAAATGATAATGAAATTCAAACGTACTTGAGGCCTTTCTTTCATCGCGCAGCAGTGGCGGACTGTTGTTTGGTTTCTGCAACAACTCCTGCAACTCAGGTAGGGCGTTCATATTGTCAACACTTTAAAAATCCTGTCCTGTCTCGTATAAACAACTTTCGTTTTTAGTATACACCTAAACAACACAGGGTAGCATGAAAGCAGTACCAAGCACAGAACAGGCCGCGTCGTCTCTTCGGAAGCGCATGGCTTCCAACTGAACTTCGATAAGAGGGTAAACTCCTTTAGTACTGTTGACTTAACCTGACAGAAATGGGTGACAGTTGACACGAGGATATCAACAGAGGGCCGCGCGGCGACTGAGCTAGCTGACTGCGGTCAAGGGTACTCACTGCGTGAGGTATCACGCAACGTTTGTAGCCTAAGCAAGACCGACACTGCTGCCTTCATTTTGAACATGACCAACTGTAATTGTTCTCATCAAGGTTCAACTTCTGTAGACCTCATTTAAAGGAAGATAATCAAAACATTGTTTAAATGGTTATGGGATCCCTTAGCGGAAACAAGTTTGTTCGTAATACCTACGATTAAATAGTAGTGTCTAGTCAATTATTGTAATGTGTTTATTGATCAATTTGTAAGCGAAACCATTATTTAAGACTTGTTATTGCTAACATATATAACCACACATAGTGGGCAAATGGTATATTTAATGCTACACAGTTTTTTTCTTACTTCTTTTTTGGTACTAAATATTAAAATATAAAATAATATAATTATGATGATAAAATGAAAATTGTGGTAATTATTCTTAACACTCGTATTTTTATTTTTATCATTTTAGATAATAATACGTTTATGTTTTTGAAACCTTTTCTATAAGTGTAATTAACACACGATTGAAAAAAACACAATACTTAATTAATTTAAACGCCATCATGGGCCTCACGCTAAGCAAAACTTTGAAGGAAAATAATGTGCTTAGTTAATCTATGCTATAAGATGTTAAATATGTTTAAATTTTTGTGAGCTAAAATGACGTGCTTGAATGGCAAGTTTCTTTGGATTTTTTTTTCAATTAATAGTTTTGTTCACTTTTGAATGGGATTTAAGTTGTATTCCATGTGTCTTGAAGTTAGCTCACTCGCAATTCCAAGTACAAAACATCAAATTAAAGTTGATTTATGCTTAGTGGCAGAATAATTTATACGTGGGTGTAGTAGATATTTGAATATTTGGATCGTAATATATTAGATTTTTGACAAATCAAGGTTCTATTTGGTTTGATTGGATTTTTATTTGATTTACCGTGTGTGTTGCGGTATTTACTATTTATATATTGTATTTAAGTTTTCGAAATTACGTCGCTGCTATTCTAGTCTTATTGGAAAATAGATAATAGTTATAATGAAAATGTATTCATGAATGTCAATATTTTAAGTTTTTAAGCAGATAATTATTATCTGCTTAAAAACAAAACTGACTTCATAAAAAAATTGTCCTTTGTATTTTCACTCTCAGGTGTCATATTTTTTAATTAATGTTTTAATAAGTTAACTTAATTCAAATATTAAATAAATCCGTTCAATTATCATTTTTCTATTAAAAATATTTTGGATTATTTTGATGGAACTTAAATTATTTTTGCTACTAGCAAAACCCGGGGCTTCGCCAGCATGGAATTCAGCTTGAGACGGAAATCCTTAAAAATCTGCCATTTAAACGTGCATAACCCTATTTGAATTATACTTATAAGATATTTTATATAAAAGCCGTTATAGCCCAGTGTTTAGAACGCGTGAATCTTAATCGATGATCGTGGGTGTTTAAGTAAAATTGTGTATTTTATTAATACAATTGATCATTATAGAACACATGGAACTGTTGAACATGGTCTTGGAAAGGCACGGCTAAGAAAAACCTCTACCAGAGAAGATATGCTAATCGTTCGTGTTAAATTAAAGATTAAAAATGAAGTTTTTTCGCCTGATGACCCGAGAAACATCTCGTCAAGACTGATACGCCGAAGATTAGTGGAAGCTAAATTGTTTGGAAGAATCTCTCGAAAGGTACCTCTTCTTACCAAGCAACACCGAGAGAAGCGATTATTATTCGCTAAAAAATATGTTAATTGGACGGTACGACAATGGAAAAATGTGTTATTTTCAGATGGAACAAAAATAAATATGGTAAATTCCGATGGAAAGCGCTATGTTAGACGTCCCGTAAACAATGCTTTTAATTATAAATATATAGGGTTTTCCATTAAGGGCGCTTGCTCGTGCAGAACTTCCATCGTAGCGTGTGCTGTGTAGCACGTAGCGCCGTCCTGTTGAAACCACATGTTGTCCAGATCCATATTCTCGATTTCAGGCCAAAAGAAGTTGGTTATCATCGACCGGTATCGCTCACCATTGACGGTGACGGCCACACCATTATCGTTTTCGAAAAAATACGGACCAATCACGCCTCCGGCCCAAAATCCGCACCAAACAGTCACTTTCTGCGGGTGCATTGCCACTTGGTGAACCTCGTGTGGATTGGTCTCGTCCCAAATACGGCAATTTTGCTTGTTGACATAGCCATTCATCCAAAAATGCGCCTCGTCGCTGAAGATGATTTTTTTGCCAAAATCGGCGTCAACTTCCAACTGCTCTAATGCCCAGTCAGCGAACACACGGCGCTGTCTATGGTCATTAACCTTGAGCTCTTGGGTCAGCTGGATCTTGTACGGGTGCAGGCTCAAGTCACAACGCAAAATTCGCCAAGTTGTCGTCTGCGAAAGGCCGAGTTCCTGTGCGCGACGCGGAATTGACTGCCGCGGGTTTTCGAGGACACTGTCGCGCACAGCGGCGATATTCTCGGCAGATCTCGCGTTACGTTGACGCACGGGAACCGGCTGATTGTTAACTGACCCGGTTGACTCGAATTTGTCCACCAATCGACGGATAGTCGACTCGGCAGGACGATCATCGCGACCGTAAAACGGGCGAAGTGCGCGGAACGTTGCTCGAACTGAAGACCCATTTTCATAAAACAATTTTATGATTTGCACGTGCTGCTCGACACTGTAACCTGCCATGGTGGTTTGGGAGGACGGAATGAATATAACACACTGCATTTGACAGCTGTCACTCAAACAACATGGCCGCAATCAGCTGTCAAAGTTCAAGCGTCCCTATTGGAAAACCCTATACAAGGAGTATACTCAAGCACGGTGGCGATGATAAGTTTGGGGTTGTTTTTCCGGATGTGGAGTTGGACCCGTTCGGAAGATTGAAGGTACAATGGATCAATGGCAATATAAAAATATCTTAGAGCACACAATGATAAACCCGATAGAAAATCTCTGGTATATTGTTAAAAATCTGCCTCAAACAAATGTAACACTAGTCAAAACGAACTATATGAAGCATTTGTTGAAGTATGGAATTCAATTCCCCTAGAAAAATGTATGACATTGATTGAATCAATGTCACGTCGTTGCAGTGCTGTTATTGAAAATAAGGGATACACCACTTAATATTAATTATAACTATTGGTAGGCTGTGGATAGTAGCTATTTCGTAAATAATAATACTAATTACTAATACTTTTATAATAAAGATTGTTTTTATAGTTTTTTGTAGTTGTTTCTAATTAGTTGACCATTATTGTTCATAACTTAAAACTGATTTAAATGTTTGTCCGTAATGTAATATTGAAACTGCACTTGTGTAATGGGATTTATATTGTTTTTCTAATAAATAATATATTGTTGTCCTATTTATTGTTTTATTTCAAAATAAAAACGATTGCGGTGAAGTATCTTACATAATGTCAAGGACCGTTGGTAGTGTTTCTAATTACCACCATGTGTCAAAAAATAACAATGAAATTGTAGAATTATCGCGCTTAGGCTGTTTAATAAAATTAACAAAGCATTTTATCAAAATGACAAGTGTGAAGTGACTGTCATAAAATTGTTGTTTTCAACTTATTGTTATATAGTTATTTATTGGATACGTCTACGGTATACGCACATCAGAATTCGGAATTTTATTTCACTTTTTCATTCTTTATCGCAGTTTATTATTACTTGTAATGTTAATAATATATGTAGATTTATTTCAGTAAGTGTATTCCTACTCAATTGGTCGTAAATAATATATGTATATATTGTGTGGTAAGTAATTTTAGTTCTATTTTTTTAATTTTATAAAAAACTAAAAGGAATAAAGATATTTCACCAGAACCTCCAGACCCTGAAGAAAAGATTTATCCTGCGGATTCCATTATTTTAAATTCTAAAATTAATAATATAAATTTAAGGACGTCCCATTGAAAATGAAACAAGAAGATCTGAATGAAGACCTTTTTCTAATAATTCTTTTAAAAAACTATAATCGACCCCACTTCTGTTAATCCTTCATCTCAAACCCTATTTTGTTCATTCTGACTAATAATTTAACAAATAATTTAATATGTCTGATGATGAAATGAATAAGGGTAGTTTATGTTTCGCGTGAGGATTCAGATCATTCTGCGGGCACTACAATTCGAGCTATTAAATTTGGTCAATTTTTATAAAATTTCTTCCATTATAAGCGATGGTGTTAAAAATATTGGCAGAAATCGTATTAGTATTGAATTTGCATCTGCTTCAGCTGTCAACACTTTTTTATTAAATCCAATAATTTCGTCAAATAAGTACAAGACCATTATACCGACATATAATATTACTAGAATGGGATTAGTAAAAGGAGTTCCAGTGGACTGGACCATGGAAGAGTTTATCAAATCGGCTGTTCTTCTTAGTAACTGTGGGGAGATTCTAAAAGCTCGTCGTCTTAACTGGAAGCATATTGTGGATGGACAAACAACATGGATTGCAACACAATCTGTCGTTTTAACATTTAGAGGTCAGTTTTTAACAAACAAAATTTTCTCGTTTTGTACTTCTCTACCAATAGAAACATATAATTTACCGACCATCCAATGCCTCAACTGTTGATATGGCCATATCAAGTCTCAATGCCGTTCTAGCACCAGATGTTTTAAATGCTCTCAATCACACTCCGCCGATAGCTGTGTCATTAAAAGAGAGGCTGCATCCTGTCTGTATTGTGCAGGAAAGCATTTCGCAATCGACAAAGATTGTCCTGAACAATCTAGACAAAGGTCTATTAAATTAGTTATGTCACAAGACAATATCTCCTTTTTAGAAGCATCATCGTAATGCCCTTCATCACAAAAATCGTATGTAGAAAACAAAAAAATTCCTCAAGCTATCCTATATATATATAAATGTTCAGTCTTCCCACAATCCCTCTTCATCGTGATCGTATATTAAAACAACTTTTAAAAATCCTCGTCCCCGTACTCATTTCTCTCCAGGTTATGATAAAAGTCTTATTATATATAACTGATATTCCACTCATTCCATGGTTCAGTCGTTATCGTGGGGCGGATCGTAAAGTCACGTCTATTTTATATGTCGGCTTCGGTTGGGTTATTAAAGACAACTCAATTTGTGAATGCGGCTTAGATGAAGGTTCAATTGATCATATGTTATTTAATTGTCGTTAGCTTCAAGATTACTTGTATTAATATCTTCCCTCTAACATGCAATTTACATTTAGTTATAATATTGTTTTAGATATCTACTGTAGTATTACATAGTTACTACATTCATCATCATTAACACTTCAAAATTTGAAACCGAATAATCTCATACCAAATGTGTCATCTCTCCTATACGTGACATTGGCAGAATATTTCGCGCTCAAATAGCGTAGAGATACACGCCAGAGAATAAAAAAAAAACAAAAAAAATTTGGCAAATATGTCGAATATCGACAGGTACACGGTCGTATACACAGGTCTTGTAACTTCTATATGGGGTACGTTGACATAATGACGCTGTTAAGTTCAATTTACGGCTGCCAGAGGTATGACAATTCGCGTAATAATTATCCCGAACACTTTTTCAAATCCAAACAAAACAGTTAAATAACAAAATAAAAATAACAAAAAATCCGCAAAACTCAACAAAACGATATAACAATGATTAAATAACACAATACTTGCAAGAGAAAAATATCAGCTTCGATAGCAGCGACGTAGTACCTCAAGCAGTTGGTATTGCGAATTAGCAGTTGTAACACACTCGCACCTCATCTCTCACCACTGAAATTGGACTCAGTTGCAAGACCTGTATACGACCGTGGACAGGTAAAATTAAGACAGATTTGTCAAATGTTGTTTATGGTTTTTTGACGTATGTCAAGTTTTATTAAATGCGTTTACATATGACAAATACAGTGGTGGTCGTATAATTAGAAACACTACCAACGGTTCTTGACATTATGTAAGATACTTCACCGCAATCGTTTTTATTTTGAAATTAAACAATAAATAGGACAATAATATGTTTAACGATTTATCATCTATTAGAAAAACAATATAAATCCCATTACTCAAGTGCAGTTTCAATATTACATTACGGACAAACATTTAAATCAATTTTAAGGTATGACCAATAATGGTCAACTAATTAGAAACAACGACAAAAAATATAAAAAACAATATTTTTTGAAGTATTAGTAATTAGTATTGTTATTTACGAAATAGTTACTATCCACAGCCTACCAATAGTTATAATTAATATTTAGTGGCGTATCCCTTATTTTCAATAACAGCACTGCAACGACGTGGCATTGATTTCCTTGGCACTTTCTAAGGCATTTCCTGCCTCGCATAATCACTCTGTGGAACCAGCTTTCGCCGGCGACTTTTCTGAACCGATATGACATAAAAACCTTCAAGAAGAGATCGTATTATTTTGCTGGCCAGTCTAAAACGGATATACGCTGTTCGCTAAGGAAACATTTGACGCTTTTGGCCGTGTGTTTAGGGTCATTGTCATGCTGAAAGATCCAGGTTATAGGCAAATGATCGTCCGAGTAGGGAATCATTGGGTGCTCTAAGACATTTTTGTATTGCCATTGATCCATTGTACCTTCAATCTTCCGAACGGGTCCAATGTTACCTCCACCGTGCTTGAATATACTCCTTGTGTATTTATAATTAAAAGCATTGTTTAGAGGGCGTCTAACATAGCGCTTTCCATCGGAATTTACCATATTTATTTTTGTTTCATCTGAAAATAATACATTTTTCCATTCTCGTACCGTCCAATTAACATACTTTTTAGCGAATAATAATCGCTTCTCTCGGTGTTGCTTGGTAAGAAGCGGTACCTTTCGAGAGATTCTTCAAAACAATATAGCCTACCTTAGCATCTTCGGCGTATCAGTCTTGGCGATATGTTTCTCGGGTCATTAGGCGAAAAAACTTCATTTTTATTCTGGTTGGAGCCTTTACTTGGGTCTTTTTTAGCAACACCGACGATTAGCGTATCTTCTCTGGGTGAGGATTTTCTTGGCCGAGCCTCTCTAAGAACATTTTCAACAGTTCCATGTGTTTTATAAAGATCAATTGCATTAAAAACATTCTTAACAGAACAATTTAAATGCTCAACTATTCTTCTGTACGCCCACTTATGATCTATATGTAAATTAACAATGATTTGCCTAGTTGACGCGTCACTACATTTATTTTTGGACATTTTGAACAAAATAAAATTCAGATTAAATTTTGAATTGCCGCCAAAATAATAGAAAAAGAAATGTTATTCTCCAATTTCAAAAAAAGAACGAGCTATGGATGATTTCTTTTTTAATTTTTCTAATTAGGCGTCCAAGCGGCCAGTAACAGAAAATAAACTCCTACATGTGTAAGACTCATTTTGTAATTAAAAGTAAGATATGTTTTATATTTTATGCATTTAATGAGTTTTTTATTTGAGTGGCTATATTATTGCATGATTATTAATTATTAAATCTGTATATTTTGTACGAACATTTGTATGTTGAAGTTATATAGGGTTTTCCATTAAGGGCGCTTGATCTTTGATCTGAACAAATAATAATAATAATAATATGTAAATATAAGTCGTTTTCAAAAGAAGTTTGAAAGCTTTTGTGTTATCAAGACTTTTTGGAATAAAACTGCTTAACAAAATTCGCTGACAACTCGATCACTAGGAACAAAATAACATTAAAAAATATACTTACCTGCTAAAAGCGGAGACAATTGAGTTAAGAAGGTTAGGTAATATATTATGAACTTCATGATGTTCCAACAATATTCACTTTACGCTTGTCCGTGCTGAAATCTCGCTTTATATATGGATTGATTTAACACATTACGAAGATCATAAAATAATAATTAACTGAATTTATTATTTGATTGTTACATTTTTAGCATTCCGTATTTTTTTCTACGGCCTGTATAACTGAGGTAATATACATACTTTCTTTATTCATTAGAAGTGTTTCTAATTATATGACCACCACTGTATGTCAAGATTTCACCTGTTGATATTTGACATATTTGTCAATTTTATTAAACAGCCTAAGCACGATAATTCTACAATTTTGTCATTTTTTTACATATATGTCGGATTGTCGGCTTTATAAACAGGGCCCAGGACGCTTACCTGGATGCTAAATGACTACTATCGCCAATGAACATCCACAACATAGGGCGACTTGCAGCAGCGTTTTTAGACATCGATTTAGACATATAGACGTAAAACGAGAATCTTAACCGATGATCGTTGGTTCAAATCTGGGCAAGCACCTCTGAATTTTTATGTGTTTATAATTCATCTTGTGCTTGACTGTGAAGGAAAACATCGTTAGAAAATCTGCATGTGTCTAATTTTACTAAAATCAGATTAGAATGTGTAAATCTTAACCTTAATTGAGGTTAGAACGTGCCTTCACGGTAGCATGCGTAAGCGATCCCGTGGCGCTTCCGTTAAGACGGGAAGGGTACCGCTGGGTTTTTAGTGGGTATTCCGATGACCGGGGCACAGTCGGTGCCCTGGACATATGGCGAGCCCCACATACCCCCCACTGTTCCCGTGTGGGGAAACGCGTAATGCGTTTTCCCAGCGTCAACAGCCCAGGTTAGAGCGCGTGAATTTTAGCCGATGGTCGTGGGTCCAAACCTGGGTAAGTTTTTACCACTGAATTTTAGTGTACTTAATTTGTGTTTATAATGCATCTCATGCTTGACGGTGAAGAAAAACATTGAGAGAAAAACTTTATAATCCACCAACCCGCACACGTGGTGGAATAAGGTTCACAAACCCTTACCTCAAAAAAGGAAAGAAGGCCTTAACCCTGCAGCGGGACATTCACAGGTTGTTACTTATAAAATATTTAAGTTATTATTAGGTAGCATCGCTTATATAAGAAAATGGAATTTCTTGAGAGAAGAGTCGAATATATGTTTATTTAAGCCCTGGGTTTGTATCTATGACATCGATATCTACAGCCATAAAGCAAGCCACAAAACTAACGAGGCAGTCGAAAATAAACAAAACAAATTATAACAAATATGTAGGAATCATAATAATATAAATTATCTCCTTTATATTTTCCATGATTATAAAATATCTGTCATGCATGATAATTATAACTATTAGGTAATTGTGTGTATTATTGAATTACGCGGTATGTATTGATTGCAACATCGTAATCGATTCAGCGTCCAGACGATTCGCGGTTATTTGTAGTCACTTAATGACTTGTTGTTCACTTCAAGAGCATTGAGTAAACTATTTTAAGATACTTAGCACCTACGTCGTTATTATTATAAGTATTTCCGACGTCTATGTTGTTGAGAGTTTTTGAATAAAGGAGAATAGGAAGTTGTTCAAAACGTAACAACTAGGAAATGATTCATTTCATCATGTTGAAAGTTTGAAAAAGCCGAGATGGCCTAGTGGTTATAACGCGTGAATGTTAACCGATGATCGTGGTTTCAAACCCCGGCAAGCACGACTGAATTTTCATGTGCTTAATTTGTTTATAATTTATTCGCATTCGCATTGGAGCAGCGTGGTGGAATGAGGTTCAAGCCTTCTCCTCAAAAAGGGAGAGGAGGTACAGCTGGGCCTAGCAATAGCACATTTATAGGCTGTTACTTTTTTTTACTTTACTTTTTTAAGTTTGAGTAAATTTAAATGATCAGAAATTATTTTTATCGGAAAAAGAACCGAAGTTACCGACATAGCTTGCGAAATTAGCAGACTGAAGTAGCAGGTTGGACACCTGGTCAGGTGAACCGATGACCTGAACAAGGTGATGGGACGTGTCTGGATGCGGTAGGCGGAGAACTGGAAGCTTTGGCACATTTTGGTAGAGGCCTATGTCTAGAAGTGGCTTACGATTGGTTGATATTTGATTGTACGACTGTCTAAGGAAAACTTCGTGAGGAAACCTGCACGTGTCGCCTGAGAATCTGCTAGATGTGTAATGACTTAAAAAACAAGGGGATTCTATGTTCGACGTATAGATATTTTTATCTATATTTTAATCACCGATAAGGGTTATAGGCCTCTGGGTAGACCCATCTTTTTATCGTATGAATTTTAAGGACATCGTTTTGCTAATAAGTAACGCAATAACCGACTTAGATTTGTTTAAACTGTGTTTTTTTAATAGGGATTATTGTAATATAACGGAATTTTATTACATTATCAATTTACACTTCCTTGTAATAATTCAATTCAAATTATTTGGCACACAGTTATTACATTAACATACGTCGATAAAAAAATAAAAAATATATGTTTAAAAATATGCTAATGATATGTACCTAGCATTCATAATAAAATACAGTAACTAAATATAAAAAATAATAAGCAACTTCCCTGTACATACAGCACACAATAGTTAAACAATAACCATGAGTCAATTGTGACTCGCTGGACATGGGATTTTTTTAAGATTGATCATTTTATCTAAGAATAAATTTTTTTGTTACAGGAAAAGAGTCTGTGCAAATCTCTACTTTCATGGATGTACTTATTTGATATAATGCATATTTTGTTATATACTAGCTACCCCTCCAGTATTTCACGAGCAGAATTATGATCTACGTAAAATGTTTATATCGTAATACATATGTATATGATGATATGTTATATAATAAACATGGTTTACGCAGTAAAGCTTCCAGTCGGAATGATTTTTTCCGACATCTTCAACATTTATCTTCATATTTCAGCAAATTAGCAAAAAACCGTAATGAATAATACAAATACAGGTGTTATGAATGTATCAGAATCGGAAAGTAATACGACACGCTCTACTATGCCCACTAGAGCGTATCGATTACGTACCTTACGCGTGTGTAACGATTTTAGTAACGGTAGCCTCCGCATATGATCTCCGTATAATCCGCGTGTCATTACCGTGCGGTTTCCGTAGTCGTATATGCAGTAGTTCACCTGTTTTCGTGTGAATCAGATGTGCGAGGAAAAGCGAATGATTACTTTTGTTGAGAAAATTATTAAGATACGATGGCTATTAGAAAATTGTCAACGAGGGAATTGGCAATATCTTTGCCAATTGCTATTGCCAATATAATTGCATTGTTATTGTTTTAGACGAAGAAGAAAGAGAATATAGTACTATCAAATGATCGCGACATTACTGGGTTTACGGTCATCATACGCGCTTATAACCGGTATGCTCACCGTTTCGTCGCCTGCGCAAACCGGTTTGGCAACGTCGCGTGCTGTGCACGGAGCGTATCGGCACCGGCAAAATATTCTCACCGACAAATGCTGACGATCAGAGCACGTGACGGTGCTGATCGGTGACGGGACGGTCTAATGGGCATAGTTTAATACTTTCCAGTGCTAAGAATATTTTTTGTCGGTCATAGTATGAAACCTTGTAGTGGGCAGAGCCTTCCTCGTAAATCACTTCGTCTATTGGTGAAAACCACATGAAAATCTGTTCGATAGTTTTTGAATATACGGGGAGGCTCCCCGCTGCGTCTGTCTGTCTGTGCGTCTTGTTTTATTATATGTAGTGACAATAGTCAACGCACCTCAAGTCAATTTTATATTTTTCGGTCACTTCAATCGAATAACTGTCACCAAATATTAAAATAAAGAAAACAACTGCGAAGCCAAGTTACGGTGTAATGCGTTTTAAGTTAGAAATATTCGTAATTGATTAATTAACAAATATTTCCATAAATCCGTCTTTGACATTATGATAATAAATATTTAAACTATTGAATTCTTTGCTAAGTTAAATAAAGCCGCTACCGTTAAAAATATAATAATGAAACTTGTCGAGATCATTTTCCTTATCATAGTTCGAGTCAGTTAATCTCATAAATATATGCTTATTTCGTTCGTCGAGATGTGGATTTTTATTTTATTGCATTACTTTTCTTTATGAATGAATGTTCCAAGCCCTTTGAAATGTCTAGTCAAATTATAGAAGTAAACAATGTATTA
This sequence comes from Nymphalis polychloros, assembly GCA_905220585.2. NCBI lineage: Eukaryota > Metazoa > Arthropoda > Insecta > Lepidoptera > Nymphalidae > Nymphalis > Nymphalis polychloros. The sequence continues at coordinate 10,392,330 of HG992253.1, read as the reverse complement.
TCTTTCTTGTAAGTTTTATCACATTGCGTATAACAGAAATAATACAAGGTCATGTTTATTTTAAAATATTAAACAGGATACAGTTAATTTTCATCAATCAATAAAATATTGAGCAATTAATTAATAACGATTGTTTGTTTGAATTATTGGACCGCAAATGTAATACTTTAAAATGCTGTTCTATAAGTAAATGTACAACATTTTAAGTTTTGACAAAAGAAGGGGAATGAAACCATTCGAAAGGTACAGTACGGCTATTCTGTAGGAAGTAGCTGCATTACTCGCCCGTGAAATGGTGATAACCGACTTATGGTGATATACTATTTAGAAGCGTGTATTCTTGTTATGTTATGATTATTATTGTCAATATCGCAAATCACTTTCTATCATTCCACGAACGTTTTCTTCGAGCTGTTTTTTAAAGAATAGCCCCACTGCGCCGTAGATACGTTCAAATATTAGGCGAATTTCGACCATAGACGATAGTTGCACGTTATATTTAACATTTAAACTGGTAGTTTCGGAATGTGGATAAAACAACTTTCGGTTATATTTCGTTATGGGCGATATCTAAATATAATACGAGCTGATTAGTATTATATTGTATTTGACTTTTGAATTTTATAATTGTTTTACAGTCAACGTGGAAAATAACAAACATTATATAACTAACATTATTCGATATGTTAGAAACGTGCGAGGTTAATATATCGCATATTACGCTGGGCTTATGTACAGTAATATGCTTATTAATATACCTAGTATTTTATTTTTATTCAAATACAAATGATTCAGACTTACATGTATCATTTAAACAAAATTAAAGCAACGATGGCGTGTATCATTTAAACAATGTTTTTGTAACGATGGCGTGACTTTTTTTAAGATTTCATTTAATATTCTTATAAACTTGATAACAAATGAGTGAACGAAATGGAGGTTACATTAATAGGGTTTCAAAACATAATCGACAGCACTAAGCAGTAGTTTGAGAAAATAATAAAAAAATACCAAATACAAATATAATAACTTCAGCTAAAGTTTTCTACGGTATTGATTTTTTACTTATAAGTAGTAATTTTTACTTTCACGAGAATTTCACGAATAGCAAGTGATAATTTACTTTTTTAAAGTTGTACATTTACGATTACCATATAATTACGATTATTTGAAAGATTATTTTAATTTATTATAATACTGAGAAATCGTTGACATTAAATATTTAAGCTGTAATCATAAAATCGACTCATTGTATGTGGGGTTTCCCCTAACTTAAAAAAACGACTTTAAAAAATTCCCCGGGTAAATCAAAGGCAGTTGTAGCAAAAAAAAAAAATTAAATTACGAAGTTCTAGTTTTACCTGTAACTTTATAATGTAAACTTTTGTATAGTATACATTATAGGGCATACATATATACAAAGGGCAAGTATCAGAGATATAGCTTCGATTAGATTTAAGTCAGTCGGAAAGTTCTATTGCTTAATCTACCTGTTGTCAATATTACTTTATTAGAAGGTAGACGAGCAAATAGGTTTCATAATAAAAATGATAGAATACCTTCATTTGAAGATTAATAACAAAATCTTCAACCAAGTTTTATAGAATGTGTGTGGCTTAGAGCGATTGACCAGTCTCGGTTGTTTAGCAGCTAGTTCTTCCTTCATGGTCAGTTGTTGACGATAGATATCTGCCGTAATCGTTTGGCCAGATTTTAGAAAGCTGTAGTGAACGACGCCGGCGCTAGTCCACCAAACACTCAAAAGTAACTTTTTCTGAGTCAATTTTCATTTAGGGCAGGATTTGGCTGGGTCTCCAGGATTCAGCTATTGCGACGAGCGCTTCCGATTATCATACAGTATCCACTTTTCATCACAAGTAATGATTCGATTTAAAATCTCTTCATTATTGTGTTGGTCGAGCAAAGTAACACAGCAGTCGACGCGTGTTTGCAAGTTCAATTCACTCAATTCATGAGTCCATCCATGTATGTATCATTGTATCCATCGTTCAAGCTTTTTTACTTTCCTTCAAGTGGATTAATACAGTTTTATCACTTACCCCGAAGCCTGTAGCTATCTCTGAAGTACTTTGTGATGGATCCACAATAGCCTTTAATTCTTCATTTTTCACTTTGGTCTCCGGCCGCCCACGGGGTTGGTTTTGAAGGTCGAAATTTCCAGAACGAAAACGTTGCAACCAAAAACGTACCATGCTTTCTTTTGCGACACCAGCACTGTATCCATCATTAATCCTTCGAGTTGTGTCTGCAGCACTGGGGCCACGCTAGAACTCGTACTCGTAAATATACCGATATTGCGTGTTTTCCATTGTGCGGTAATAAGCGACGTCAAAGAAAAAAATAATGAGGAAAAATCAAATGAATGACTGTTTTCAAAACTCAAATGTACCAGCTAAATGAATTTATGAATTTGAATTTGGAATTCTTAACTAAAGAGGAGATATTTCAGATCAAAGTGGTCAGTACGACAAAACGTTAATTTCATATGTAAGGATCTAATACATACGTAGAAGAATATAGCATATATTTGGCTTGCCCGCTTAAAAACTGGTGTAGTTGATATTTAAAATAAATAGATAAAGCATTTGTTTAACTACACGACTATTTATTAAATACAAGTTCCTATGAGTAGGTATACCTAATGATCGTAGCAGTGTTAAATTAAATAATATAAATGTTGGTAGAGACGTGGTATGAATAATAATCTAAAGCTCACCACCCACTCATCATATATTCTACCGCAAAACAGCAGTACTTGGTATTGTTGTGTTCCGGTTTGAGGGGTGAGTGAGCCAGTGAAATTACAGCCACAAGGGACATAAGCGATGGTTAACATCTCTTACAATGCCAATTTCTATGGGCGTTGGTGACTACTTACCCTCAGGCCTGACTGCCTCGTTGGTCTAGTGGGTAGATATTAGGCTGCAGACCCGGTGGTCCTGTGTTCAATTCCCAGGTCGGGCCAATAAATAGTTATTGGGTTTTTCTGTCAGAAAATTCTCAGTAGCAGCCCGGAGTCTGGAAGGTGGAAGTGTGTCCACTCCCGTGCCTCGGAAAGCACGTTAAGCCTTTGCTCCTGCGCATGAACTCTTTTCAGTCGTGTCGGATTGCCGTCCCATCGAATTATGAGAGCTAAGCAAAAGAGAGTGCACCTGTGTTTGCGCACATACTTGTGCACTATAATATCTCCTGCGCAGTTGGCTAGTCTCTCTTGAGATTGGCCGAAGTCGCCGAAATCGGTCTGGAGGACCTTACCCTCAGGCATATAGGCCGCTCGTCCGCCTACCTATGGTATAAAAAAAAGATATATATAAGGAAAGACCCGAAGCTATTTTTTATTTTTTGATTTCGCAAAATGCATTTACGCTTTTCCCCTACAAGAAGTGGGGCGGTATGTCAAGCTCGCCGATGCTGAAGGCGCCAGAATACCCACTAAAAAACCAGCGTACCTTCCTCGTCTCTTCGGGGAAAGACCCGAAGCTAACTTATATAATAAAAATACAATATAATTCCTAAATAAGGATAAGGTACTGCAAAATTAACGACATAAATAAGAAAATAAAAAAAATACATTATAAAACAATACAATATAAATTCTACTCTGTGAATTTAATAAATATTGTTTTTTTAATATTAGATATAAAAAAATAACAAAATGAAAATAAATAATAATAGATCATTTAAAAGACAAAAATAAAACATATTAAAAAAATACTAACTTATAATCTCATAATACATGTAATAAAAAATATATCAGAGTATAGGTAAACATACACAATATATCATATTGCAAAATATTTTTGAACTTGACTTGAATATATTTTTAATGAGACTCGGACTTGGGCAAAATTTAATCAGATTAATGATTAACGATTACGATTAAAATGTTTAATTATTAATCTCGTTTACAGTATCGAAAGTAATCAAAAAAGTAAAGTGAGTGAGTGAGTCAAGTATATGCGGCAGGGCATCCCCGCACTCCCTTTTCAGAATCAATCAAAATTAATCTGTAATCGTAATTAATAACAACAAATTTTAATTCGTTCGTCGTTAATCATTATTTTTTATTAAATTTTGCTCGAGTTTTGGTATCAAAGTGAAATTTAATATTATTCGAAGAAGATCATAATATTCTACATTGGTTAACGTTTGTTCTATCAAATGCAACCTGCATTTGATGAACCAACGTCCTCACAGGATACTAGCCCGGGTTGAAGCCACACTATTTGCTCAAGATGCACGAGTTCTAATCACTGAGCCCTATTGGCTCTGTACGTTTATTCTCGCTAAAAACATTATAAATCAATGAAAACTTATAATTCGAAAATATAACTGGAAAGATATATTTCCATTCAGGCACTTGTCAATTAAGATATGTTAAGTCGTATGACTAATTTTCTTCGGAATAAAATGCACGTTTTAATATTTTTATCTATGTAATTGTAACGGTTTGCGGAAGGAAAACCAAGTCTTGCGGTTACAAAATGTACTTATTGTTTTACCTACAATAGAAAAAGACAACGTTTAAAGAATATTGAGATACTTATATAACACTGAAGTGGTAGAGTGGTTGAGATTTTAATATAGGTATTTATTTGAAATAGGTGAGCAGACTGACAATTGGGCAAGTACAATTGTATGCCGGTGTGTCTTTTTTACTAATTCTATTTACCCTAACTCACTTATCCTTTAAACTGGTGTACAACAATACTAATATTACAGCGGGCGGTAGAATACTTATGTGATGAATTAATGGCACGTACCGATAGGGTTGCACAAACTTTAAAACCAAACATAAGAGACAGAGAGATATATATAATTAAAGGTTACTTTATAATTAAGGTAATTTAATAATGAAAGGTAACTAAGGTTGGATGGTTGAAGACGAATTTGACAAATAAATGTTAGTTCTCCCTCTTGATAACTAAAAAAACTCTTCCAGTTAAATGGGATGCGATAACTACAAAATATTAAACGAGTTCCATTACATGAACTATCACTTGGCTGTTAATTCCAAAATATGAGATTGTAGTCCAGCTATTATAAAGTTTAAGTAATGTGTATAATAGTGTAGACTGTCGACCATAACTACACATAACATACGTTATCATATCTTTATGACTAGTGTCTCTTCAGCCTCACCAGTTCAACAGTATTTGGGTCGCAATGTGAAACTCATAGGACTGTCCCCTTGGGCTCTTGTCAGATCTAATACAAGCTTCACACTTAACAGGAGGAGAAATAGTCTTTCATAAATTTTACTTTTTCATATCTTTTATCTAACATAGATTAGCTATGCTTTCTATTTTAATTATTACGTATAGTTTTAGTGTAGCTTTCATTAGACGACTATCGTAATTCATTCATATACTCGGTGGTAGAGCTTTGTGCAAGCTCGTTTGGGTAGGTACCACCCACTCATTAGATATTCTACCGCAAAACAGCTGTACTTTGTATTGTTGTGTTCCGGTTTGAAGGGTGAGTGAGCCAGTGTAATTACAGGCACAAGGGACATAACATCTTAGTTCCCAAGGTTGGTGGCGCATTGCCAATGTAGGTGATGGTTAACATTTCTTACAATGCCATTGTCTATGGGCGTTGGTGACCACTTACCATCAGGTGGCCCATATGCTCGTCCGCCACATTTTGGCAATCATAGGTAGTTTTAATTAAAAAAGTAAAGTATATGTATAGCTATATTGGAAGGTGTATTGTAGTTACTAACCGCCTTATTCATAAACTTTATTTAACTGGTGATTAGTTAAACAATATTTTGTCTTCTTCTTTCGTATGTCAAATCAATAATGACAGAAAGAGACAAATCAGTGTTTAGCTAATCAGTAAATAAGCAACGTTTATAAATAAGGCCGTAAGAGTTTAATTTGTTTAAGTACATAAACTGTCCATGGAGCTAAATTTGTTCTTTGGCTTGATTTTTAAAATGTTTGCTAAGCTCTGGTAATTTCATAATAAGTCAAAGGCTTATTTATAAAATAACAGAATAAAATATATATATATATATATATAATTTATTTATAGAATAACATAATTGTTGAAAACCCATGGGAGCCAACGCCAAACGTGATCGCAACAACGTTAATTGCCGCCCCGAATAGGACTCGACTATCTTGTAGGCGTACAATTTAACCTACTAATTAAACGAAAGTCCAAAGAACCTTTCATCGTTAAGGCAGGCCAGCAGGCCCGGACTTAGAGATCCTAGGTCTTAGGCGTTTTGACATCTGAGGCCCGAAGTGGTTTAAGTAAAATTATACCTATTAGTTTTGGCTAGGTGGGTCCAGGAGGATAACACCCTGTATCCCGATACCTCTGAAAGGTCTATGAAGACACTTCAATCGTGGAGCGGCTCTTATATAAACCATATCGCTCACTTAGTAATCTAAAAAAATATATTAACATAAATAAAACATTTTTCACATAGCATGGGTACCGGTAATGTTTGTTTAATTTCATTTCACGCATGTTGTTCCATAAGAATTATAAATAGTAAAAATAAAATAAACTATACACAGAACTGAATTTATAGAACGCGAGACTACTTTTGTAATTTGAATTTAACAATTCTTCGTTACCAATCAAACTTGAAATATGATGGAAAAAGTTGAATAAATACTTAAAATGATTTTAATAAGTGCACGAATTGGAACTGTTGCGTGTTGCAACAATTAAAGAACAGCAAAGACATAATTACATCGTTTTTATCGATAAATTAATTAATGAAGTGAACAAAATCATTTGATGATTTATTGATGATTTATAGAGATAATTTGTGTGACTATTTAAAGATTTTAAAAACGTATTTGTGAAACTTTAATCTAATACCTACTGATGAAACTAGTTTCTAACAAACTATTCTACTATCTTTAAAAATATGACGAATTCAAATAATTTACTTATTTATTTTTAGTACATTAAACATAACAAAACCAATTATATCGATATCTAGCAATTTTGTTACACTGTATTCCAGTTATTAACCCCCGCTCTTGGAGCATCACGCAGACTATTTTTATACTATCTTTCCAAAGGTAAATGTGCGTAAGTCTGAAATAGAACTGACCTGACTTACTGTCTGACCTGATAATTATGTTAATGAGCATGCCATATGTAGTATATTATAGTATTATATTTTATTGTAATCTAAATGCTCCTAGAACTTGCCATTTTTTATTATTTCTAATCATAAGCATAAAAAACACAAACAGTATGTATTGTTTTAGTACAATACATACTGCTGCTGCTGCTGCGTAAGCCGAGATGGCCCAGTGGTAAGAACGCGTGAATCTTAACCGATGATCGTGGGTTCAAACCCGGGCAAGCACCACTGAATTTCATGTGCTTAATTTGTGATTATAATTCATCAAATAAATAAATAAATAAATAAATCTCGTGCTTGACGGTGAAGGAAAACATCGTGAGGAAACCTGCATGTGTCAAATTTCACTGAATTTCTGTCACATGTCTATTCCACCAATCCGCATTGGAGGAGCGTGGTGGAATAAGCTCCAAAACCTTCTTCTCAAAAGAGGAGAAGAGGCCTTAGCCCAGCAGTGGGACATTCACAGGCTGTTACTTTTACTGCTGCTTGTGTTACATTGTAATGCCGTGTATAGTGATAGTGATCATACTATCCTATGAAAATTCGGCTTTTAGATTAAATAAATAACTCAGACACATACACGTTATAAAGCTTTCCATTTTGCAAGAAGTGTTTGACTTGTAGATTGTAACGAAGACTTTGTGCAAGCCACTTGACACAGGCGATGATTTATGCACCACAAAAATAACTAATCGCAAAGAATAACCAAATCTTTGGAAAATCGCACAAAAACAGCAAGTAGGTGAGATCGAATCCGTTATAACAAAAAGCAAAAGTGAGAACAGAAGTCGTCGGCGATTTTTAATAGTAATAATAACACCATAAAAATCTGGTGGAAATAGTAACCGCAAACTATTAAATATTTTTTTTACTTTCATGGCGCTCCGGTGTTACTGGTGTCCATGGGCGGTGGTAGTCATTTTCCGTCAGGTAAACTTCCTGCTTTTTGCCTGTTTCCACATAATAAAAAAACTTTTACCAGCCCAATTCGGTTTTGAGCAAAAAAATTTTTTTGTGACCATTCCAGCTCGGTCGCATAAATATGAGACTATTAATTATTTTGTTATTAAAGGAATATTTAATAAAAACAAACAAATTGTGATAATAAAAGTTTATGCATTTGACATATTTCCTTTTTTTGCTTCTCTCTTTGCCATTTTCTTTTTTAATAGCATTTGCTTTTTCTCTTCGGTTGTCTTCTTCAAACCCTTCATCTTTCGGGTTTGTAATCTGTTTATATCCTGTTTACCCATATGAATACGGCCCAGTTTCGTTCCAAACGCATCTGTAGACAGATTCTTCTTAGCCACTGGCTTGACTTCTTTAGGTATTCTGCAAGCTTCCTTGTACAAATCAGCAGAAGCTAACTTGGTCCTACGAAGCTTAAAATCTACCGAAGGACCTGTAAACAAAAAAATATATATAATTATTGTATTTTGTACCAAACTCAAACAGAAACCTTTTTTTAAAGTTATTGTAGTCAGTGACACTGATATATACTTTATATACCAGACCAAAACGTGTCGGACGAAATTAATCAATATTTCAGTCCAAATAATTGTAAGCATAAATCACAATGAAATTATGACTGATTAGGTTATAACATCAATACATATTTATTTTAATTAAATATGATTGTAGAAGTACCACCTAAGATTAGGTAGATAATACTTTTCGACATGTATCCAGTTTTGGTATCAATTATTTATTTGGTCAATAAAGTTTTTAAATAAATAAATAAATATATATTATTTATACAAAGTCATATCATATATACCCTGCATTTTATCTATCATGAAATTATGAACTTAAATAGTATGATAATAAAATAGAATTTACTTCTTTTATCAAACTGTATAATATTATATACAGTCTGATAATATCAGACATTGATATGCATTTATGTAAATGTATATACATATAACAATCAATAATTACCTATTTCTTCTAATTCGATTCTTGGAGTTCTTTGACCACTTTTTTTCAAATGGATTCTGTAAGAACGTAAATAAATTGTGCCATCATCAGTCGCTGTAAAGCTAATCACATGTTCTAAGCCTTGAAGCCTCACAGAATCAACCTGAAAATGGAAAAAGTAATTTTGATTAGCACCACATTACATATGAACGGTGCAACATATGGATTTGTGGAATTCCCCATATGTACCACCCATTAATCTCATATTCTATTGCCAAACTGGCGTACTTAGTATTTTTGCATTCCCATTTAAAGCTTGAATAATGCAATGTCCATACAGTTAATATTTCTTACAATGCTAATGTCTATAGACAGTGGAGACAGCCTGCCATTTGTCAAACAGCTAAGTTTAAATATTTTTGTTTAAATTTTATGGATAATTTCATACTTGAATTACCATACAAATATTCATTATCATTCATTTGTGCATTCTGTGTGGTATGAATAACAACCTTCTGGTTAAGAATAGAAGCACACTATGAAGTGTGCTTCTATCTATACTACTATATAAATCTATTAGTTCTGTCTGTAGTTTTTTTTTACACCTAATTTTGTGATAAATAATCGTTTTATGATGCAGTGATTCACATTATACTATTTTTTTCATTTTGGTCTGTCTGTCTGTATGTCTTCTTATAACTCAAGAACAGCTTGACCAATGATGAAAATTGGTACACACAAAGAACATGTGATGGCGCAAATGATAGGCCATATAGCCATATATAGGGAAATGATATATAAGATCGGTAAACCTTTTATGTAATCTTATGAAAATTAATTTCAAATCGTTAATTACGTATTTCTTTACCAGTAGCCATATGTGTGTGCCATATACGCGGGTGAAGACTGCTTGTTTATTAATAAAACTAAAAATTGTTAGTTATCCAATTCCAACCACCGCAATGGTTGTTAAGGCTAAGTACTTTGAATCATATTGAGATTTTACATGCAATTTTGGAATAGACAAACAGTTATAACTTAGAAACAGATTGTTTTCAAAGAAAATAGGGCTGATCTATTGTCTTAACAGAGATTAATGTTCTACATGAAAATCTCTTTCCTATTCTCTCTTATAGTATATTACTATTGAGATGCACATTTTCTTTAAATTTTTGTTATTTATCTATTACCCATTACAAATATTTTAATTTTATGTACAACTCGGAAACTAGTACATTATAACAATAGGTTTACACATATCCGTTTCCATGTATCTGAATTAACAAAATATTGCTGTAACTGTAAATTTAGTATTGGGAGTAATCAACGTTTTTGATCATATCAACAAATGTTAAAATTGGTCTCAAATATTGTTGTATTTTATAATATAATAATATCCTGGGACATTATTCACACAAGGCCATCTGATCCCAAACTAAGCACAGCTCGTACTATGGAAACCAGACAACTGATATACTACATGATATACCACTTTTCTTTTGAAAATAGATAATTACACACAGACTCAGGACACACAGGCATATTCATGTACACAAATGTCTGTCCTGGGTGGGAATCGTTTTGGACCTAAGTTTGATTAAGCTTCTATACATATACAATAACCGTTTCAGTCCATGTTTTAGGTTAGGTGGGTACATAACATCTGATAGGAACATCAGCATTTAGCACATTATCAATTTATAAGGACATAACAAATTAACCACCAATTTTAAAGTTGTTTATAATCAAGTAGGTCACTGGCCAAAGTCTAGGATATCCTTTTCATTGCAGTATTGTTTCACATGCACAAAAAATGGTATCACGTCCAAGGGAGTGTTAGATAAAAAATTATTGATCTGATTATTAATGAAAAAATATTTTAATTACCTTTTCTCTATAGAAGAAATCGGTGAAAAGGGACTTTAATCTTTTCAGGTCTTGATTCAGGTCCCAGACAGGTCCGTTGAAAATAAGGCAAGGTTTTATACCGGCTAACACTTTCATATTATGAAAATCTGACATGGCCTTAAAGTTATCTGCTCCAAGTTCTATCATATCTAATATGCCATAGTTAAAGGTCCTTCCCAGTATTATATTATGAGGTCTCTTTTTGCTGTGGGAACTGACTCCGAATAAAGATGCATCTTTTTTGTAGCATAATCTGTAACACCAAACGAGATCTATATTATAGTTAATTATAATATTTATCTTATTGATAACCTATTAATACGATAATTCAAAGGATCTGTTTTATGGAAGTGCATGTATTGACACTACCTAAATTCAACAAAATATACTTAATTCAAGTAAGCACGACAATTTTAAATATTTAGGTACACCAGTTTTGATTGCATTTTACGTTATCAAAATATAAAACAACAATGCTTAGCATTGTCGCTAACACATTAAAATATTAGGCTGTTGCTTAGCATTGGATGCTATTGCACTGATAGTAAACCAGCCAAATGTTATGTGCATAATGTCTATTTTTTTTTGTGTCTAACACATTATATATAATTGGAACAAAATGTAATAGTTAAATAATTCATGTGTAATGTTGTACTTACTTTTCAATAAGTGCCGCGTCTTCAAAAGGAACAAAATCATTCTTTCTACTTAAGTATGCTGCATCTGGTTTCTTTAAATCATAAATGTCTTTCAAAACTTTTCTAGCTCTTTCGGATGGATTACGAGCTTGAAGAAAAATGCTTTGCTTAGGACCTTCAATTGGTTTCGGTTCTCTGGACAGTAATACTTTTTTACCTTTACGGGTTGTAGGTTTTCTGTAATTAAAATAGAATCAATTAATACTTATGAAATTAATTTACTTACTTTTAACAATCAAACTTTATATTAATTACTTTATTCTTTGTATAACACCCATTTTATTTGTTTTATTGTAATAGAAACACGTGCTATATGTGCTGCGCTACAATTAGAAGTTGGCATTGACAACTGACATTGACATTTGTCAATCGACAATATTTTTTGTGGAAAGGCACACATCTTACAGCCATACAGACAAATAATTATTTTTTGATAATCCATTTTCTTTCAAAATATGTTCCAAAAATAATGTAATTAAACTTTAAGATTGATCGTCAAAATGTCTTAATTTAGACCCTATAATTTTTGTACGAAAATTAAATCTAACAAATTATCAAAAGTCGTAGAACAAAAGTTATTGCTTATGGTGTTAGCTATTTAGTCCTGCGAGGTTGTTACAAATAACCCTGTATATAATGCTCCAGACCGATTTCGGCCACGGCGGCCAATCTCAAGGGAGATGTTATAACTGCGCAGGAGATATTATAGTGCACAAGTGTGTGTGCAAACACAAGTGCACTCTCAATTCGATACGACCCGAAAGTGTTTTACGGAAGACTACACACTTCCAACTTTCAGACTCCGGGCTGCTACTGAGAATTTTCGACAGAAAATCTCAATAAATTTTATTGGCTCGACCTGGGATTTGAACCCAGGACCACCGTGTCTGCGGCCTTACATGTCACTTGCGCCCACAAAACGGCACATATACCAAAAAAACAATGAAAATGTAACAATGTGGTTATACAGACTTAACATACAGGCACTTATAGCTAAGCGCTTTTTTTGTTTTTGTTTGTGATTCCCGAAAAAATCAATTAATTGACATTGAGTTATAACTCGATGTTAATTGACCCTTTTTAAACTCTCAGGAAGTCGCAGAACTAACATAATGTTTATTTTTTGGAATTAACATACATCAATGTAGTAGGTATGAGAGAGATAATATATAGGCCGGGTACTTTCCGAGCGCACATTGCCCAAAATGTGAATATAACATAGTTATTTAAAAATTTTATACATTAAAATGTGGCATTCGATCTAATTTTAAGTCGCTCTTAACGATAAAAATATGGAACGTTTTCAACGATCCGTGACTACAAGGCCTATTCATAATAATGTAACAGGTATAAGTTAAACTAATTTTATCTGGCTTCCAATGTTAACACCAAATACATGCTGTTTATACTATATATGATCATACGATTCATTCCAAAAGAATGCAATACATCTCAAAGATTAGGCAAGATTTTTATTATTATAGATAGAATGTTGTTTGAGGTGGTAGGACTTTCAATAGCGTATTTTAATGTGTTTTCTTTTGGCTAACTGATGCATAATGTACTTACCAATAGCATAAATATATTATTCTATTTTTAATTAAATTTTAACGGAGATGACATTATGTATGGATATCTTAAAAGTTTTGGGGGGAGCTGTTGAGTTGGGGTTTGCTACTATCAGTATAGTTCTAGAATAAAAATTGTTTTTTTAATTTGACATAAAAAAAAATCCGGCTAGTGAACTGGATTATACGATTATTGTTAACAATATTGTAATAAATAAAAAATACCTAATGAATAATGCTTAATAGCACTATCGATTTTAACTAGTTGTTCCCGCGATTTCGCGTATAAGTTACAAAAATCACTAAGAGCTTAGAGCAGACTTATAATATTACAGTATATTATTATACAATATTTTTACTTTTTTTTTTCGTAGGATATCAGTATTTATTTGTTTTCACCGTACTCCGGGTACGGTGAAAACAAATAAATAGATCTAGATAGGGCAACATACAATTGGCCATGAGACAAAAAGCATTCCCTTAAATCTATTCCAACATACTTGAATGTCTTTCCCTGTGCTTTATTTATTGTGACTGCAAAAAGTAACGTCACAAGAAATTGTGTCCTTTGAAAACTGAAAAGAAATAAGTACCGACGAAGTATAAATTAAAACAAAAACAATGAGAAAAAAAACACATGCGGTGACAAAACGAAATACGGACCTAAACTATAAACTTTAACTTATAAAATTATTTACAAACTGAAGACAAAAACTTAAGGATGAGTATTTTCAAACACCCTACTCTACCTTTTCAAGTCAAATTATAAAAAATACTGTAAAAGTTAAAACTATAAAAAAGCTGTCTATTATAATTAATGAAATACTTGTAAAAACGTAGGTAAGTTAAAAAAGTAAAGTCGTTTCTTAGATTAGCGCGCACAACATACAGATAAACAGACATACAAACAAAAAATCTAACAATCATTGTTTTGACTTCTATTGCGTCGATAAAGGCCCCCGATAATAGTTTTACTCAATATCTTCCATAATTATACATTTTTATTATATGTAAAAAAAAAGAAAATTTTATTTAAAATTAAAATTATTGTTTAATTAAATTAAATTTAATATGATACGATAAGATATCGCAAAAACATATACAAAAGCCAGTTTGCTGAACGCAAACGTTCCGTAAGTACTCAAGTCCTATAATCCTGTCTGGGTCACCATGAGTGACGTTCTGACCTCGGGAAGGCGGGCTGCCTCCTGAAAATTCCGTCCTGTTGTCGTGATGTCTTATCAACATAGTATAACATTTCCATCCTGAGAAGGCCATGTGCTCGCAGAAGCCACTGATGCTCCATAGTATTGGGTCGAGAATAGACCCATGAGGAACGCCACAGTCTACCCGATGGCGAACAAGTCGAGCATCGCCCCCCTTCCCAGAGGACCACCTGGTCCCGGAATTATGCCCCCAACAGCCTTTTGAGATAGGAAGGCACTTTGTGATATCGGAAGGCGTTCGCTACGTCCAGCGATACCGCCAGGACCACGTCCCCTCGGGTCACCGCCTCTTTGGTCAGGGTCTTCAGGGCGTCCAGAGCGTCAATGATTGATCGACCCGCCCTAAAAAACCCTCAAAGCTACATGCATATCATCACCTATTATCCTCCTGGACATCTCACATTTTCACCTCGCGGGATCAAACAAACAAACTCTTCATCTTATTCATATCATATAAGTATAGACTACAGAAGCATTGATATAATGTTTTAGTTGCCTGATGGGGCAAAAGTGCCCCAGACAGCAGTTTACTGTGAGCCTGCATCATGCGCCCTTCAGAAGGTTGCGTCCCTGGCATCCGTCTGTCATAGACTATGACATGTGGATGTTTTTTTTTATAGGAAGGCGGAAGAGCATATGGGCCACCTGATGGTAAGTGGTCACCAACGCCCATAGGCATTGGCATTGTAACAGAACGCTTACATCGCCAATGCGCCACCAGCCTTAGGAACTAAGATGTTATGTCCCTTGTACCTGTAATTGGCTGGCTCACTCACCCTTCAAACTGGAACATAACAATAGCAAGTACTGCTGATCCGCGGTAGAATATCTGATGAGTGGGTGGGTGCAGACGAGCTTGCACAAGTACCACCATGTAATATAACATTGTAATTTTAACACGCTTAAGTGATATTTCTAGTTAATCCTTGATTACCTTGCTTACCAACATTATCGACAGCATGTAGTCGTCATGATGTCGAGCTAATATAATCACAATTGGATGTATACAATCCCATTAGTGTTGCTCTATAACTATAATTACTGCGTTGTAATTGGATTACGTTGTCGCGTGTCAGTTAACATTATAAGATTTACGGATAAATCAAGTGTAATAATATTATTGTTTGTTCATATTCATGGGCACTTTATGTAAATTAATGTGACTATTTGGTGGTGGTGGACTTATTATTAATACATAGCTAATAAAACTAATCAAATGAAATAGTAATGTTTTAGCCTCGAATGTTTTTTTTAAATCAGATTTAAAGTTGATGAAATTCGGTTTCACATAAAAAAGTTAATCGATTTAATTAAGACTCAATATTTAAAAAAAAAAAAATGAAACACGACATGATAAAATCATATCACAATATTTTTTCGACTATATTCTTTATATTATATTTTTAAAATGATTACAGAAATAGAACCGACACACGATACCTAATAACCACTTCACGGGTCTTACACGAATTTTGTTACATATATGTATATATATGACAGAATAACTGACTGACTGACCTATCAACGCACAGCCCAAACAAATGGGTAGCGCATGAAAATTTACTTATGATTTCTCTTTACACAGTAGATTAGCACTAATAAAGTTTAAATGAAAATCCTTCATTTTCGAAGAAAGAGCTACTAAATTGGTCATTAGCAATACTCAATTATGACGCGAGCGAAGCCACGGGTAAAACGCTAGTATAAATATAAACCTTATTCGGATGCTAATTATTTGTAAATAGCAATATTTAACTGAATTATGTTTAATTGTAATTAGTTGAAGAACGACTTTCCAGTGCTTCTCGGTTTTTTTTTTAATGTAAGAGGGGGCAAACTGTCTGGAGGTTCACCTAATGCAAAGTGACTACCACCGCCCATGGACACCTGCAACATTCGAGAGCTTGCAGATTCGTTGCCGGCCTTTAAGGAAAGAGTATGCTCTTCTTCTGAAGCGTTCTATGTCATATCGGTTCATAAAAGTTGCCGGCAAAAGCTGGTTCCACAGAGTGGTTGTGCGAGGCAGAAAATGCCTTAGAAATTGAGTTGTGGATTTCCAGACATCGAAGTGGTGAGGATGAAATTTTGAATTCTGTCGCGGTCAGCGGCCGGTACAAAACCAAACAATTCCTCAGAACATTCCCCATGATACAAGCGATATCAGAAGCAGAGTGACCCGACATCTCTACGCAAATGCAAAGTATAAAGCCGATCGGTGATAACCTAATCGCCGACAATTGGAACTGCTCTACTTTGCTCTACGTTAAACGTAAGGAGGTGGTACTGGGGAGCTCCCGCCCAGAGATGAGAGCAGTACTTCATGTGGGGCCGTATTTGCGTCTTATAAAATTTTAGGCGATGAGCCGACGTGAAGTTCTGTCTCGCCATGTTGAGCACACCAAACTTTTTAGAGGCCAATTTGGTTTTACCGTCTAATTGACCGCGGAACTGAACAACGTTCAATATCTCGACGCCAAGTATTCCGATATTAGTCGTGGGTGAGTGCGTGAAGTATTCTCAAAATGAGGATATATGACAAAAAGGTGAAACGCAAACTTGAGTCTTATTGAGGTTGAATTGGACCAAGTTTAGTCGGCCCCAGTACGAGACTTTGGTTAATAAAGACTCGACTTCAGACACAAGTTTGTTCTGATAATCGTCAACGTGTTCGCGGCGGTTTTTATCTTATTTTAATGTAAAATCAATTTTAAATTATGCACAAGTACTAAAAGAGGAAAACACTTCTAAGAGCTGTAGTAGGCATATTTTTTATTTTATATCGTCTTTGCATACTGTTAGATTCTAGGTTTTTTCGAAGGACATGCAAGGCATTTTCATCATTCATGTATCGAGAGCATCGGTTTGAGCCAAGATATGGAAAAATTTCAGCTGAGTGGATTCGGTTCTTACCCTGTACTGGCGTCTCTATCCAACTTACGACAGTTTTAGTGGAAGGAGACTAGGCCGTCTTCGCTTACTCGGTACTCCTTTAAGATAGTCTATGGAGAAGTACCAAGAGCTACCGGTTAGGACTGACGCCAATTTAAGCACTACGTTCCTTTCTCTCGATTTGTTCAACAGTTATTTTTGTCATTGATATATTTTTTATATATTTCGTTACGTCACGTTACGTAATAATTTTATCAATCATATGTATAAATATTAAAAATGTTATTAAAATGTAGTACTTGTCTGACGAATAAAGTTTATATGACGCTATTTTGAAGCTTAGAATGATTAATGTTTCGATAAATTATAACGCGTAGGGAAGAGTATGACGGTAGTGAATGATATATTACACCAAACGTATCCCGCCTTTGACCCTAGTTTAATGATTAAATAACAATGTTAATTTAATAATATAATACCGCATTATTCATATTTATAATGTGCACAATAATATATTTATATAATATATAATAAAAGGCAACGATATGTCTATCAAGTTTAAATTCGGTGGAGATTGACATTTTGTAATATAAAGGCCCATCGAGTAGATTTTGATTTTAAGGGGGGCGCTACATTCTTTCTATTTTTAACTTCATTCAATAGTATATTTTTGAGAATTTTCTGACAGAAAACCCCAATAACTATTTATTGGCCCAACCTGGGAATTGAACCCAGGACCACCAGGTCTGCGCCCTTATATCTAGCCACTAGACCAACGAGGCAGTTGGTCTAGTGGCTAGATATAAGGGCACATAAATTTATATTTCATAATTATTTAAAAAATTAACGTGTGAAGTTTTGGTAGTTGGTATAAGGTTCTACTGTAATATTAGTATATTTAATCTAGCAGTTATTCGTAAATTAATTTATATTATTTTATTAATCTAAGATATAGAAAACGTTTCCTTTGTCATATTCCATTTCAGAATCGATTTCTATAAAATGCAATTGATCTGTTTGGTATTCTTTATTTTAAACAATGACTAAATAAATAGTTGAAAAAAAAAAAAGATTTTAAAGTGTGAAAATCTTTAGTCATATTCAATTCATATTGGAGACAAATATTAACAAATTTAATAGCATACGGGACCCTAAGTTTGTGTATGCATAAATAAAACATGATTAATTAATATATTATTTACAATAATAACAGAATATTTATGAAGTGTATTCAGATAAATCCTTATACAAGGCAAAGTATTTGTGATAGTTGAACAGTTGTGAGTTGAATAGCAACGCCCTACGGTCACTATGAGTGCTATCGTTTGCACACTACTCTTTTTTATTCAAATATCGTTGATTTATGCAACATGTAAGTTTTTAATTTTTTTTATTATTCTTTATATTTATAAATCATTGATTATATATTTAAATATGTAATAATGTTTGAGAATCTTGGAGTTCGTTAAATATATAATGTTTAGGTTTTGTTCTATTATGTACAGTTGAATAAAAAAATATTATGTAGATGTTTTAGTCAGAATTCCAAAACGGTCAAAACTACGATTAGCCTACAAAATGGGTTTAAAACACAATGAGTTTCAAAGGAAAGATTGACTGAGGACATACGGTTGATAGTTTTTATTTTTTTATGCCTGTCAATGATAAAGTTAACAAGAACCGTATTGTATTGTATTGTATTGTAAAAGATATTTAAAAATAAACTATCTGGTGAACAGAGTAAACAGAGACTAGTCATTTTTTGTGCGGTTGTCAATTACGTTTTAATTTAATTTTAATATTCAATTATTAATTTTAAATTTCAAAATTTAATATTTCAACAATAATTTTTTTTTTTTGTTAATATTACAATAACAAAAAAGATATATAAATATATAATAATTTTATATTTACTATTGATTGCCTCGTTGGTCTCGCGGCAAGATGTAAGGCCGCAGACCCGGAGGTCCTGGGCTTAAATCCCAGGTCCGGCCAATAAAAAGTTATGAGAGTTAGAGAATAGAGAGTGCACCTGTGTTTGCGAACACACTATAATATGTCTTGCGCAGTTGCCTAATCTCTCTGGCAGAAATCGGTCTGGAGGACTATTATTATTATTAATTTTATTTCACGTTATAAATACACATTTTTATCTGTTATTGTTTTTGTAATAAAATAGTTTGTCTTTGTGTTATTTCCGAGATAGCGAGACCAGCAACCAGAGTTGTGATTGAATTCAGCCAGAGCTGGCTTCCTTTGTTACATATATGGGAAATTAAATTTTTTATTATCTTTTTGGTTTCGGCAATAAAAAAAACCTATTTCTTTAACAGAAAACTGACATAATATATTCTAAGTCAATCGTGTTAGAAAGTAATTTAATTAAAATAGTTACGAATGTAACATGTTTAAGCTCAATATGTAACTTTTCAGACATTTAATTATATGTTGTTTTAGATCCTTTAAATCAATATAAATGTTGGAAATGGGATTCTGCTTGTCTGACGGCGCATGCGCAGGCCGTTACACCAATTTTAACAGCAGGTATTCCTGCAATAGCAACAGAGCGATTAGACCCTATGTTCATTGACTCAGTTCATGTTGAAGATCGAGAAGGACTCCAGTTTGATATGCTAAATGTGTATATCGAAGGATTCAAAAGAGCAACTATCGATAAAGTCAGGTCGGTTTTAATTTTTTGTGATCACCCATGTATTCGACCATAATCAAATCAGACAATAATGTCTGATAATAACTTTTTTATACAAGTTCGTCCGTTTCTAATGTAGGTAAACTATATGCCTAATTTGTAGGTAATCCGCCATATAATATTAGTTACAGCCGACTGATTAGTCGTCTGTTACATATATTACATATATTTAAAAATATAATATAATTTTAAATAAATGTATAAATACATACATTTTTCGATTTTTTCTTTGTCTACAATTACATTACATTAGCTGAGGAGTCTTTATTTTTATTTATTTATATATTATTAATAATACTTGTTTGTAAAATGTTAAGCAAATCATACTAAAAAATCAATGTAAATTTTATATTAAATGTACAAAATCTATTCAAAATATAAAAAAATACATAAATAGTAATTACAATACGATGTTATAAGAATAAAAAAATAATCGTAAAAGCCTTGACTTTTATTAAATTTTATTGTATCTAGTTAAATAAAAACAATTTATTATTTTTTTAGTGTGGACATGAATTCACGTATAATGCGGATAGTCTTCCATGCAGATTTATCAATAAGGAGTTCGTATATTACTAGTGGATATTTATTTTCTTTGCCTTTTTTTGGACACGGCGACTTTGCAATGAAATACGGTAAGTTAAACAAATGTGACATTAAAACTTCTGATTAACAATGTTAATCTATAACTAAATTCATGCACCATGCTGCAATCCTCGATGGAACTTGATAAAATTAAAAGCAATGATCATTTTACAGATGATGTCCTAACTGACATGATCATACCCTTCGAAATAACAAAGGATACACACGGCAAGAATATTATGAACCTCAAGGGATATCAGTACTGGTATGATGTGAGGGGCGGTGGTCAATTTCATTTGGGTGATCTATACGACAAGGACACAATCGCAAGTAAGATTTTAAACAACATATTTCTAGAAGGAAGGTGTGTAAAATAGTCAGTCCATTTCAACTTGTGGATGTTATAAGAGCATATTAAACGTACTATTGCTGTGGTTGTCATAAAAGCATATAAATTATGCCAAGCACCTGTACCAGATAAACATTAGCAGGAAGTTAGGTAGACAGGCGTTAATTGCTAGTTGTAAAATTTTCCCAAATTTTATTCGATTGCATTATTCGTATTTAAAACTGCACCGAAACCAAATAAATGGGATAAAATCTAGCGAATGATGATGTCATTAATTTTAACTTTTAATAAAAATCGCAAAGGATCTTCCACTTTTTGGTGCATTTTGTTTCATATATATATTTTTTCTTTTTATTGTCGATGATTTGTTGTGATTTTTTGTTCAGGTTCGCGTCCTAAATGGAACCGGAGTTGGTGTCACGTGTTTCTAATACTTTTGTTTTTCTTTTAATATGTTTGTCTGGACTTCGGCTGGAGTCTTTCGGTTAAAGTGACGAGCTGGTTGGCGTGGTTGGTAGATACTTTTCTTTCGCGCTACAGGTCGTGGATTCAATTCCCACCCAGGACAGACATTTATGTGCATGAACATGTTTGTTTGTATATATAAGTATGTATTTACAAAAGAAAAGTAGTAAATGTAGTATATCAGTGTCTGGTTTCCATAGTACGAGCTCTGCTTAGTTTAGGATCGGATAGTCTTCTTTGAATGATGTCTCAGGATATTATTAGTATAAAAAGTCAATGCGTTCTATTATGTAATATATATCTCAGGATCACAAAAATTTTAGTACATATTTTTTAAGTCGTATAAAAATAACATGAATTTATTTTTTTCAGGTGAGAGAATGCATGCGCTTGTTAATCACAAATGGAAGACTATTTCGGTGTTGTATGGGAGATTTATGTTTGATAAGATTAACGATAAAATTTTCAATGCAATTCGAACATACATACTCTCGCAGTCATTGGAGAACATTGTTTTGTATTAAATATTGTAATTCTAAACAATAATAACTATATAATTTAATAATAATAAAGATATTAGGAATATAAATACTATAATATCTTATTTACTAATTAAGCAATTCTTCATTTAGATTCATCAATTTTAAGAAGTGAATTTAAACATCGTGGTGAAACCTGCATGTGTCTTATTTCACTGAAATTCTGGCACATGTATATTCCACTATCCCGCATTGAAGCAGCAAGTTTATTTTACAACAGTGATTTTTTTTTCGAAATTTCTACAATAAATAAACATGCGTCATATTATCGCTATAAAGTTACAATTATAAGAATTTGACGTGATTTACTATCGCGTGTATTCTAAATTGTAATTTCGACCATGTCCTCAATACTCGTTGTACAACAAACGTACGTTATAAGTATTTAATTTCAATATATTTAATTAGGTTTTTAATTGATATCATCCTTTTCTAAGTAATGTAAGTACTTAGACAAAGATGATTTCAGTCAGTTAATTAACAAAATGGTATTGTTATTACATGGCTGTTTTTTATGTAACAACTTGCTCCCCTTCCAAGCTTCACACACGCAACATAAGGGTCCATAGAACGTTTATAATGAACAACAAATATGCAAGATAACCTTATTGTTTTTAGGCCAGGACACATCGCAGGCGTAAAGTGAAAAATCCACCTTCGAGAAAAAAGTTTTGGGACGTATATTTATTTATAAAATTATTTTTACATCTTCTTATACGATATTTTTAATTTTATTTATAGGTTTATTGAAAATTAATTGTATATTAAAGATTTTTAAAATATCAAATATGACCGAAACCAATATAGAAGTTTAAGTTGATTTAATTGTTTATTGGAACGAAGTTCTTTTACGCGGCTTACAGTATAGTGAAATGGGAACAAATGTCGCATAACGAATTAGCGTTATCCGTCTCTTTCTGTTTTATTACTGTCTCTTTCTATTTTATACGGATGTGTAAACGAAATTAGTTAAAAAATGATAAAAGCGTATTCATATTTTAAAAAAACACACACTTTAAAGAAATAGTCTTGAATTTATCTTTAATAAATAAATATTTTTAAGAAATAATTATACAAAAATTAACGTTAACTTTTAAGAACACATAATTGTAAAATGCTACAAAAGGCGATGCATTGGATGTTTGGATTCACATTCAGTACTGCGTGAGCGCTTCTGGAGGTAGGAAATATGCCGAATTTTTGCCAAACCACACCAAACGATAGAGCGTGAACTGTATGGTCCATTTACCTATTTAAAAGTATTTTTTTAAAATTAAGTCAATTATTATTGTTATTATTTAAACTACCTGCCCGGCCCGACTTTGTGCGGGTAAAATAATGATTTTATTCCGTGATTAAAAAAATCAATAAGAGAAACATTCGCCAAACGATCTATTTGCCCATAGAGTAAGATTCTAAGTGACTACCTCGTCGGTCTAGTGGTTAGATATAAGGCTGCAGACCCCGAGGTCCTGGGTTCAAATCCCAGGTCAGACAAATAAAAAGTTATTGGGTATTTCTGTCAAAAATTCTCAGTAGCAGCCCGGAGTCTGTGTAAGTGGTGGCTCATCTAATATTCGCCCCATATTATGAGATAGACCTCTTGAAAAAGATAATTTACTTTTTAATTACACACAGCCAATCATATAGATTGGCACTATAAAAAAATATTAACCACCCCCTCCATCGCCAATGCGCCACCAACCTTGGGAACTATATTGTTATGTTCTTTGTGCCTGTAGTAACTGTACTGGCTCATTCACTCTTCAAACCGGAACACAACAATTTTTCATTGTACACCATGGCATTTTTCTAGCTCTTTGCGTTATTATACCAGTCTTAACTTCTAAACGAAAGTTCCAATTACAATAATTGCTTTTTTTTTTTTTTTTAAATAAAATAATGCCTGTGCTAGTCATTGATAATTAGATTTCTGCAGGTGAAAGAATTTTTAAAATCGGCTTAGCAATTTTTTAGTTTATTCGTTACAAATAAACATACATTTTAAAATACTGTCAATGTAAAAAAAAAAAACATAATATAATAAAAATGCAATATTATAAGCCAATGGTTGAGTTTGACTTTATTTAAAATACATATTGGAAAACGTAATAGAACTTTAACTTTTTTTTTATCTGTTAATCCGTATTCGTGTATTTATATAACTTTTATATAAATAGAATAATGATTACAACTTTTTGAAGCAAATTTAAAAACTTTGATACCTGGAGTACTTCTATTTAATTAATAAAATCATCTACCGTAACAACACAAAATATGCATATTCAAACAATATGTTTGAAGGTAAAGGCAAGATTAGTCCGTATATATAAATGCGCGAATAATCTGTCTGTCTACCTGCTATGAGGCGTAAAGTCTGAATATTAACGATGATTTATTATGCACCTTGCTGGCAGAAAAATAGGGTGATTAAAAGTTTGAATAGAAAAATCGTAATATTAGTTTGGAGTTTTAACAAAAAATGGATAGAATGCAACTTTCGAACAAAGTGTGTAAGATGGTCTTCTGGTCAAAAATGAGAATAAGTTAACAAGAAGAACCTAATGAACGTTTTCCTCGGCCTATCTAATTTGTTTTGTAAGGTATTATAAACCAATTTGTTGTATAGATGAATACTGACAAATTTAAGATAAAATCCTATTTATAAAAAAAATCTTTTTTATTTTATAATTAGGCGGAAGGGCAAGTGGGCCACTTGATGTGTAAGCGGTCGCCACCATCTTTAGACATTGAGGATCTAATGGATATTAACCATCCTTACATCGCCAATGCGCCACCCACCGAAAAAGGGAACGAAAATGTTATATCCCTTGTGCGTGTACTCGTAGTTACACTGGCTCAGTTCCCCTTTAAAACGGAACGCAACAATACTAAGTACTGCTGTGTAGCGGTAGAATATCTGAAGAGTGGGTGGTACCTACCCAGATGGGCTTGTAAAAAGCCCTACCACCTAGTAATCGTCATTATTAAGGAGTAGGGGAGAACATTTACATCGTATAAATCTACAGCACTTTTTAAATTAAATGTTGCATAATAGGGTGCAGTAGTAGTCAGCTATGCTTTACTAGCATTAAGTATAACTCGAAATTTCTTCATGGGTGGATGTGATTGTCGTTTTTAATACATAGTCTTAGTTTAAGGATCGAAATAGAGGAGTCACTTTTAATCCCTAGTTAAAAAAACCTAATCAAAGTTCAGTAAAGATCAGATTTACACGATTACAAATTGGCGGAAATATTTCAAGACTGAGGTGGTAATTATTGATTCTGAGAATTATTTGGACTTTCAGGAGATATATGTAAATGATACTTTACTGTATTGTGCTGTCATCTGAGTTACTGAATTTCGTAAAGAGTTAAAAACAAAAGAATGTGAGCCATTGTAACAGCATCTATTACTCAGTTGTAGCTAACTGTTTTGTAATGTCGTATCTTGTGATTACCGTCATTGATACAAACGACAATAAATAGCTTGTAACTTGAGAGTTGGTCTTCTTATTCAGCTGATTTTTGAGGAAGAAACATAGTGAGTAGAATTTCTGTATGTTTTTATTAAAGTTTAATTATATTTAAATTTAATTAAAATATACTTTTTATCGATTACTTCTTTTTAATCCTGAAATTCCTTTATCTTTATTTGATATTAAGTATTGAAATAGGTATCTATTTTTAATAATAATTTAATCATTTCCAAAATAAGTTTTTAAGCTGAAGAAGTTTTTAATTTCATTTATATTTAGATGAAGTAGCTTCTATTGTAAAAGAGATCATAGCTATTATGTCACTGATAAATTTTATGAGCATTAACGATTGTTATAGTAAGTTCTTTGTCGTAAATGAATAAAAGATAATTTCGAAAAATGATATATTTGTAAAAGTTGTTTTAATATTTGTTTCGTGGACTTGACTTTATAAAATTAATAAATAGTTACTGGATACGAGTATAGCGTGGATATTATATAAGCTAGTAATAACATATACAATTAATGTAGTTTTTTGTGTATATTATGAAAATGATATAAAATGAATTAAATTTACATTAAAAAAAACTTGTATATAAATATGATTTTACAAAGGCTTGGAATACATTACCCATTGAATATAATAAGGAGTAGTACCGTCTGCAAAAATGATTGGAACAACAAAATATTTGACGGCGTTTGTAGCGTTATATATGCTATCGCACATTTCAGCTTCACGTGAGTTATTTACCATTTTTACTATTATATTTGATATGTTAATGTTCGTGTCCTCAAATATAATGAAATGCTTAACGTAATAATAAAAGCTAACATTATTCTAGTTTTTCAATGTAGTTGGTAAAAAAAAAACACAGCACTGGCATGAACTCTCTCCGTTCGTGTTGGATTGCCATCCCATCGGATTATGAGGGACAAAATAAACAGAGTATCTGTGTAAATAGATTATTTTTTTAGATAACCACAACGAAAAATGTACACTACAGGACTCAAAATGTTTAAGAGAGAAAAGTTTTATCGCTCTCGACACATTCGTTAATGGTATTCCTGAGTTAGGTATAGAAAGAATGGATAAAATGTTTATAGATAAGATTGACATAAAATCAGACAGCGTTACAAACGAAATGAGGAATGTCGAAATATCGGGCTTGAAGAATGCGACAGTAACTGATGTCAGGTATTTAAACAAATTTATATATTACTACCTCGGGTCAATTTAATGACTTATCACGAGATATAAGCAAATAGGCCTATGACATGAACGTCTTGTGGAAATCTATTGAAAAGGCTATTGAATTATGTAACTATAAATTAGCACAATATTATACCACACATTCACTCGGTGGTAGGGCTTTGTGCAAGCTCGTCTGGGTAGGTCCCACCCACTCACCATATATTCGCAAAACAGGAGTACTTTGTATTGTTGTGTTCCGGTTTGAAGGCTGAGTGAGCCAGTGCATTTACAGGCACAAGGGATATTACATTTTAGTTCCCAAGGTTAGTGGCGCATTGGCGATGTAAGCGATGGTTAACATTTCTTACAATGCCATTGTCTATGGGCGTTGGTGACCACTTACCATCAAGTGGCCTAAACGCTCGTCCGCCTACCTATACAATAAAAAAAAAAACATATTCATTGGATTAGAAGTACTTGTATATTTATATTTTGTGGCCGAAATAAACAAACGAAACTTATTCATCACTCAAGTAATATTTAACGATTCGTAATTTATGTTTATTATAACATGTTTACATTTTATTTTTCTATTCATTACGTATTAATTTCAAATTTATTATTTACGTACACGAACAAAAAAAAGATTGTGTTACTTTAAATTAATTTAAAAAAAAATAATAGGATATTTTATGTTCACATACACCATACGTCAACATAGAATGTCTTATTTTTATGCAATGCTTACAACCAAACAATACATTTTGCTTAAAATCATGATCAGCCATGAAACTTCAGCATTCCTTTTAACTTTATATTTTTCTAAACATTTAGTTTTATTTCAATGATTTTTATTAAATGCATATTTACATATTAATCTCGGAAGTATTTCATGGTATAATTATTTTAAATAATTTACTGTTGATTTTTTTTTCAGCTTCGACGAATTTTTAAAAGTAGTGAGTCTTTCATTTGAGACAACTTTTAATGTGAAGTCTGATTATACACTGGATGGGCTTTTATTCCGACAACCTATTATTGGAGCGGGTGAAGTGAATTTGGTCATAAGTAGGTACTTTTTACGTATTTAAGTCAAAACGAAAACATAACTTTCATTTCATACTTAATTATTTTAGTCCTCAAATAATTAGTAAGTTATAAAGGCGGCCTTAATGCCATCCAAATATTCTATGTCAGTCAACCTTTGGGTTAACTAGATAATACACGATGGCGGCAAATACTTACAAAAGAAACAAATTTATAGAAGGAAACAGTAGTTGTTCTAAAGTAAATTAATTAGGTAATTATTTATATTTAACAGCTAATATGTCTGTCTGCTTAAAACGGCTGATAAGTATTAGTAAACCATACCGTGACGAAAGTAATGAAGTCAAGCCGAACCTTATGATACAAAAAAACAAAACAAAAAAAAAAAAAACGCTTAATTTATACAATTAATAGACTTTAGAAGCTACAAAAATACTTTATCTTTAACACTTCTTTCGAATGCCAGCGTGCCCATAACGTTTTTAATTCAAAATACGTGTCCAGGACACGTATTTTGAATTAAAAACGTATTATTTAATTATTAACCTCATCTAAAAATCACTATCAAAGTAGACTTTATACAAGTGTTTTTGAATTAATCGGGAAATACTAAGTACTAATTGGTTTTTGCAATCAATTTATGAACTATATATGTATAATTTATTCCACTCATATATCTTGTATGAAAAAGAATACTTCTTATATGATTTTTTTTTCTTCTATATAATCGTGCTTAGAATAATATGCCTATTATTTAAATGTTTTTTTTTTTTTTAATTAAATTTAAGTGTCCGCAAGTTTACAATATAGAGTCGAGTAGTTTTTAATTGTGCACAAAATCCCTTACTAATTATTATGTTTAACGTTAAACGAAAATCAGTACAAAATCCAATAAGAAAATTGTTTGTTCCAGAAAAAGTTCGAGTTGATTTGGTTTTCTTGTATGATATAATAAAACAAGAAAATGGTAAACATAAGCTGGAATTCCAGGACTATCGTTATGGATCGATAGTTAATGGTGGCATAGTATACGATTATAAAAATATGTATAATGGAAATAAACAAATGAGTAAGTTTATCAATTAATATCATCTATAAAAATCGTATTTATAAATATACTAGCTGCCCGTCCCGACTTCGTGCGGGTAAAATAAGGATTTATTCCCAGGATTTTATTAAGGATATATATTCTGTATTATTCTTAAGGAAAAATATTGTGAAAGGTAAGTTAAATAACAAAAATGTGTGTGTACTTATGTACATGCGTTAGACCTCTTATAATAAAAAAAAAAAACAAATAACGGGCCAACTTTTTCAAGAAGGTCTATATCATCGTACAATGGTCCCACATTGTACGATGAGCGTAAGCACATAGAAACCGTAGACAGAACCTAAAAATATAACACAAAATGTGTGATCAGAGGACCCCCGGGAGGAACGAAGTTCTTTGCGATATTTTTTTTATCTTAAAATGTGTTTTAAAATTTTTTAATGATTATATTTTTGTATATTTGTCAAATTTCCGTGCCACGAAAGGCACGTAAAGCCGTTGGTTCTGCCTCTTACCTGTACTTTTACCGTTCGAGTCGGTTTACCGTCCTATCGGATTGTGAGAGTGCACCTGTGTTTACGCACACACTTTTGCACTATAATACGTCCTGCGTAGAAATGGTCTCCTTCTGCGAGAGTGTCATGTCGCAAAAGAAGGCCGCGGAGCGGTAGCGCGAGGAAAAAGCCTCCGCTGATTCGATCCGTCGAAGAAGACCGGGGAGAAGGCGTAGGCGCTATGCGCAGCTTAACAGCCACCTATGGACTATGGGGGTTCCCTATATCCGGGAACCCTCGGGCGTCACGGTAGCATACGCAAGCGATCCCTTGGTGCCCCCCGATCAGACGGAGAGGATACCGCTGGTTTTTTAGTGGGTATTCCGGCACCTTCAGTGCCGGTGAGCCTCACATACTATAGCCCCTCTTCATGTGGGGGAAACGCGTAAATGCATTTTTCCAGCGAAAAAAAAGGAGGATATTGTTCTTACTTTTTTATCACACCAAAAAGGGTTGCCCTTTTTAATCAACTCTTCCTTTCACATGTGTATATTTTATGTTATTTTTATTATGTTTTCAATGCAAAAATGTAAAGTCAGAATTAAAATTGATAAATTTCATTTAATACTTTAGGAAAATACTAATTTATTCAAAATTAAATATAAGATAGCGAATTATAAGTTAAAAAGAGAGTTCAAATTATATTTACATTTGTATAGAATTGAGGTTATCTCATTGGCCGCACACAATCCTTATTGTCAAATCTGAAAATTAGCACACTTACAAATACATACACATACAACCGCTAGAATAGAGAGAATCAGTAAGAAAGAAACCGCTTGGAGGACAACGTTTTTTTGTTACATGACAATTTCTGCCAGGTCACTCTACTTTGCAGTAGTAAAAGAACTTTGTTCCAATAAATGAAAAAATATATATGTATAGAGCATGTTGTATTTTACTTAATGCATTATTATTATATGCCCTGTACCGAACACACATACACTGTACTGTACGGGCGAATGTTTATATCTTATTGATCCTAATATAAATGTTTTAACAAAAAAAAACTAGCGCTGAGAAGACAATTTTATCGAGTCGTTCAAATATCTTGAACTTACTATAAACTCGTTTTAGTAAAAATCATTGTTTAGTTAAAACGTCCTAATTTAGACAAATATAGCGATAAGGATAATAAAAAAAATAAAAATTACATTAAAACCTTAAATAAATACAAATAAAAATTAAAAATATTTACTATACAAATCGTGACCGCGTGGAATGGTGGCAAGAATGCTAGTAGCATTTTTCCTTTGAATCGCAATTCCGATTCTCTGGGCGAAAAATGAACCAGCCCTCCTGTCACCAGTAGAAGCAATAAGACGGGGTGTAATATTTTGGATGAAATTTTTTGCACTATTACTCCAAGGTCCAAGCGTTTCAACTGCAAACGGAACAAAAATATAATTTTGAATAAGAGAAGAATATTTGATACGTTTGTTCGTTTCAGCTTTTTCCGCGGCAGCACCGGCTTTTAACATTGTTTCTCTGATATGAGACGGGGCTAGTGTGTCAACACATGTTGCGTCCCACACAAGGGCCCGTCCCCGTTCTCAAGGAACCAATGTCAGTCCATCAGGTCTCTTGCCATCATCACGACTAATTCCATGAGGCTCAATAAGAGCAGGAACGTCAATGGTGGCAAGAGCCCTTTTAATGGTATCATTAAGAGAACTGTGGCGGAAAAGCCTCCCTGAACTCCGTGGACAAGAAAGACCGTGTAATCCGAAAGAGTCGACCTCTTTTCCACACGGGCACCTGTGCTCAATGCACAACTGTGTTCCCAGACGGACCTATTGCTATGCGAAAACATTCATTGTCTAAAAGCGTCCCAAGATTTTTAGGCATGTAACCAGTGACCTGATTCTTTAGTTGATAAAGCTAGAAGCCGTGCACGGTTATTGGCACTTGTTAAATTTTGATTCAAACTTTGTTGTGTAACATGAACTAGTGGCGAATCCCAAAGTTTTTGTTTGATAACTTCCTTAGGGAGATCGTCATTAGGACATTTTACCTTCCAGTTTTCTATTGCCTCTGTAACATTTATGATTAAAAAATGATTAAAAAAATATATAAAAAAATATAAAAAAAAAATTAAAAAATGATTATTGATTAAAAAATGCACGAGATTAAATCCTTATTTTACCCGTACGAAGTCGGGACGGGCAGCTAGTATATATATATATATATATATATTAATATTAAGAGTATTTCACTCTTAATATTAATAATAATAATTACAGCACTCCAAATTTATAATAATACAAACAATAATAATGGCCGAAAATTTTCCGAGAACTGTGTAAGAAATGAGATATAGCATATTGCAAGGGAGACAGGAAACTCCGTGCTTACATGGTGAGAAGTGACACCAATAGACCCCTGACGGGGATAACTGATCAAGTGTTAATTGATCCAGTTATCGACCGAGGTTGAAAATGTTAGAATTACTAATATCACTATTAAAAAATAGGGGTTGATGGTAGAAGGTTGAAAATTTAGAGTTGTATGTATTTTTTAATGCCACATAATAAAATAATAAAAATTTGTCCAAAAAATGAAAAAAAACTTTTTTTGGGTTGAGCCACCTTTATTACTTAGGGGTATGAAAAGTAGTTATAAATTTATTATCAGATCTACAGAATGAATATACATATAAAATTGTGTGACACGAGATTTTTATATATATAGAGATATATATATATATATTTATTTATTTATTTTTACAATTGTTAGAATTGAAAAGAATAATTTATATTTTTACAATTGTTGGTCATACATAAATGCTTTTTGCTGCAGTGCCTACATGCACTTTTAATCCTTATTAATTTATTAGATAGCGAACGAAATTTGTTTGTTGGTTTGTTTCTGACAACTTGACGTTTCAACTACTCAACCGATCATGAAATTTCATATACATATTGTAAAGGGTACAGAAATGGACATAGGGTACATCTGAACACCCCCACCCTCCTCGCACATGGGTGAAACCGCGTTGTATACTTCACCGCTGGTATATACCCCACAGCAGCAGAATAGACCAGCGGTGGTACATTTACTGTCTGTCAATTTAAACAAATTATTTGTTCCAGGTGATAGATTCCATGCTTTCCTCAATAAAAATTGGATCGTAATAACGAACACTTTTGGTAGAAATTTGTACAACGCCATCATTGACAGGATTTACAAGGCCATTAAAACGTATATAGGATCAAAGAATATAGAAGATATGCTCTTATTTTGAAATCAATTTATATATATTTTAATTTCTTTTTGATTTTATTTTTTGTATCTAATCACTTTTGTAATGTGTGCATGATGTTCATAATTTGTTGATTATATCGGTTACAATTTTCATTCTAAATACAAGAAAGAGTAGGCAAGAATTATAGTACACAAGTGTGTGTGTGGAAATACAAATAAAATCATATTAAATGAATTTATTCAAATAAGATTTTTGTTTTTTATTTTATTTTATAGTATAGGTAGGCGGACGAGCTATACGCTCGTATAGGCCACCTGATGCTAAGTGGCCCGTAGACATTGGCATTGTACATTTCTTTTTTTTTTAAAAGACGTCGCCATTGCGCCACTTACCTTGGGAACTAAGATGCTATGTTCCTTGTGTCTGTAATTACACTGGCTCACTCACCCTTCAAACCGGAACACAACAATACCAAGTACTGCTGTTTTGCGGAAGAATATCTGCGGTGGTACCTACCCAGACGGGCTTGCGCAAACTTCTACCACCAAGTAGATTAACAATAATATTTACTTTGCCACCGTTTCGGAAAGAAGGCTCTACCTGATCAGCCCTGCGTTGGAACCCGAGATACTATTACGTACAACGAGAATTAGTTCAGGAGTAAAACCAACGGTTTTATGTGCTTCCTGCAGAACAAAAGAGTGTAAATACTCACCTTCCTCACTGCTTACTCGCCACATCTAAGCTCCGGGCTGCTACTGAAAATTTCTGGACGAGGAACCAATTAGCTTATATTGGCCGGACCTGCTTATTGGCGCGATATTATTTTCAAGATATATGATGAAACCATCTTAATTCTAAGCAATAGAATAATATTTGTTATAAGCAATAAATTAGTATTTATAATAAAACTGTCATTCTTCTTTTCACAATCATTAAATTGATATATAGTTCTCGTAAAATAAGTTTGGTTTTCATACCGTAACGTGAAAAAAGATTTCTTCCTATTGCATCAAGTATTCCATATAAATTAAAAAAGATTGAAATATGTGCTGGGACACATAGTAGTAGTAAGTTAAATTTTATTATAATTTTTTTTTATTTAATTTAATTTTTAAACTGGTTTAAAAAAATAAAAAATTGTTTATATCTGTAAAATGCCATCTATTAGCTAATTCGGAACTTAAATAATACAGACCGCCTCTCACCACGCGATATATCGTCTACCCCCTCCACGCGGCCGTAACGCTTTTTCGTGACAGAAAAATCCTAGTACCCCCCGTCTATATAGAAGTTTCACTAAAAAAAATCACCATAAAAAATCTAGGGTTTGGTCATTGGTGTTTCTTATCCTTTTTCATACGTATGAAGAAAAAGTGCACTAAAATAATATTAGATAACATATATTTGTTATAAAAACAGTATTATCTTTACAAATAATATGTAAAACATAGAGTTTATAAATATATACTTTAGTTATATATCTATTAATCATAAAAAAACTGCGTAGAAGAGTGTAGACATCGCAGAAACTATTCATAAACAACTCGGAAGACATTTTCAAGACACTCGATTGGACTAGATATGTAATTAATTAAGCGGCGAGTGCATCACAAGCCCCCCATAATTAAAATAAAATTATAAAATAAATAAAAATAATATCAAAATCATCATAAAATAATAGTTAATAATTTAGTTTTGATATTTATAGATTATTATTTTTACTTTTAATAATATATATTTCTTAGATGTAGGGTTTAATAAGGTTTGCATTAAATTGATCAGTTTTATCCTTATTTATAGTTTAATTAGATTGCTACTGCTTTACCCATCGGCATTTGTAGCATGTTCACGTGTAAATCAAGCCAAAGATATAGTTTTCCTAATAAATGGACTGATATCATAAATACGATACATTGTGTGTGTTGTCAATATACTTCTTTACGCTTTATCACGGCTAAAATATGATATAATTAACAAGTTTGGTCTTTTTATCCCGTTTAACTGGATTTTCGATTATGAGGCGAGTGAAGCCACGGGGGAAGTGCTAGTTTATAATAACCTTATTATATATTTTTCATTCAGTAAAAATAATTACTGTTTGAATATCTACAAGGTAAATAAGCGAATAATATTTCAAATCACGTCGGAATGACTTTTATGCTGTAATTTTCCATTGTTAGCTTTACATAAGCAGAGTAACATACATTAATATATTATATATGTACGAAATATAAGAAACTTAAAGCCAAGGACAAATGTATAACTAGAACACAAAACATTAAAAATAAGTTAATCTTTTCAATTCAATAATTAAAATTGATACTTTGAAAACAAATTCAATATCTATTTTTTATTTTATTTATTATTTGAATGGATAAATTTTTAAAGCCTTTTAATTAATGATTAAAGCCAAGATGGCCCAGTGGCTAGAACGCGTGAATCTTAACTGATGATCGTGAGTTCAAACCTGGGCAGCCACCACTGAATTTTCATGTGCTTAATTTGTATTTATTATTCATCTCGTGCTTGACGGTGAAGGAAACCATCGTGAGGAAACCTCCATGTGTCAAATTTCACTCAAATTCTGCCACATGTGTATTCCATCAACCCGCATTGGAGCAGCGTGGTGGAATAAGCTCCAAAAAACCTTCTCCTCAAAAAAAGGAGAAGAGGCCTTAGCTCAGCAGTGGGACATTCACAGGCTGTTACTACGAATTGACTAATTAGAAGGGAGATTGTGAATTACTGCCCATAGACTTTGGCAACCTTCCTATGGAAACTTTGATGTACTTTTTCCATCTGATTATACTGTTTAATTCCTTCAGTCCACGGGAGAGTCGAGGGCGGTCCACGTTGACGTGACAATAAATGGGGGTTCACAATTCGTAAGCGGGGTCAACGAAAATTTATTTGCTTTCGATAGTGAAGAACTAAAATGTTGGCTTGACTTCACCTATCAATGTAGGCAGATAATATTTGAAGAAGCTCAGCGACTGTTACTTGTAAAAAGTTGGATGGAATTACTTTTTGATTGGCGAACTTAACTTTTTTGACATTCACTCATAGCACAATCAATTATTTAATTTACCAATCAATTCTCACTTTTTTTTTCTATAACTTATAATTCGTGGTTGGAACTCAGCCGCAACGCAAATTTCCATAGTTAGATCTAATATTCACATTTTTTGTCGAGTTTTGGGAATATGGTAGAAATGTAGTTTTCCACCAGAACCAGCTAAATTTTGAAAGTGGTCTATGAGAAGAAAACTCTGGGTACCTCTGGTTTAAATGAAACATTTCCTCTTCTTCATTTCATCTGAGAAGAAAATGTAATGAAAATCATTATGTTTCAGAATAATTAAATATTTGCAATAAAACTCTTAATCTATAAAAATATTTAAAAAAGTCATAGATTTATTTATTAATTTATTTCATAATTCATAAATAATTTGTTTCAGTTTTCCATAAATCTTTGTGCTAAAATTGTTAATAATAAAAAAGTACAAGTGTATTTTCTAATATAAACTAAAAACTCAGAAGCATAAAAAGACTAGATAGAGGCTTGAGACAAACTTACAACAATCCACAAAATATATCATTTCTTTACCGGTAAGGCTTTGTATAAGAATGTCTGGGTCGGTACCACGCACTAACCACATACTCTACCAGTGAGTGAGCCAGGTACAAGGGGCATAACATCGTAATTCCCAATGCTCGGAGGCGCATTGGCGATGTCAGGAGTGGTTTAAATTACGGCTCCAATGTTAATGGGCATCTGTCTCCCTATTTTATATAAAAACTCAACAAATAATTGGAATACCTACATTTGATATGCTTTATTTACTAGGAATGCTTTTGACTTTCAGACGCGTTGTTTCCTACCCACCTGACGTGTTCAATTGGTATATGTGCTTAGCAAAAAAATACTTAGTTGTCTGCTATGATACTAACAGGTTGAAACGGGGTGGCTCTATTCTGTTTCCTAAGGTTTCCTAATAAATATCCCAGTATTATTATAAACTAAAATCGCCGAAAGCGACATTTTCAAGATGTTGTTTAAGATTATTAAACCTTTTACAAACCTAGTAGATTG
Organism: Nymphalis polychloros; assembly: GCA_905220585.2. Classification (NCBI taxonomy): domain Eukaryota; kingdom Metazoa; phylum Arthropoda; class Insecta; order Lepidoptera; family Nymphalidae; genus Nymphalis; species Nymphalis polychloros. The sequence continues at coordinate 10,355,709 of HG992253.1, read as the reverse complement.
CGACAGTAAATATTTTATATGCATATTAAATGATTAATTGGTACAGTAACTTTATATTTTTACTATTAAAGTGAAGGGATAATTTTATTAAGAAAAGATTTACATATAAATAAAATAATTTCATAGTGTCCAGTATCAAAAGTATAACCAATTGTCAATATTTAATTAATGATGCCGAAAAATGTTATTTTGTGAGTAAGTAATTAATTAATAAGAATATTCGTTATTATACACGATGACTTTGCTGTAATAAAACATTGTTTAAGCTTCGTGGAACGTTTATTTATTTATTTAGGATTACCAACATGACAATACAATAACAGTTACAAATTAAAAGTTTACAAGTTAGTGGGTCTAAGGGTAAGAGTTGCCATACTTATAGGTGACGAGAATACTAGCGCAATTGACACTGTTTCCATAACATGAGAAGTCAATATGACGCTTCACGCCCCACGTTTTCCTCACATCCATTCCATTTCCAGGAAATCAGGAACCGTCACAACTATTTCGTGCCTTTGTTACTTGGAAAATTAATTGTCTAGGTCAAATTATGAACTGATATTAGCAAATTGAGGATTTTTTATTAACAAATATGAAATAATATTGATGCTATATCATAACATAATGTTTGTACCTGAACGTATGTGATGCAATGTCTGCTTATATAATAAACTTTGTCCTTCATAATATCATCTATCTGCGCGAATGCATTGAATACTTTGAGTATGATCACTGAAATCAAAATCGTCCAGGAGGACAACATTTTTACTGGCTGTTTATATTACCTCAGTTATACAGGCCGTAGAAAAAAATACGGAATGCTAAAAATGTAACAATCAAATAATAAATTCAGTTAATTATTATTTTATGATCTTCGTAATGTGTTAAATCAATCCATATATAAAGCGAGATTTCAGCACGGACAAGCGTAAAGTGAATATTGTTGGAACATCATGAAGTTCATAATATATTACCTAACCTTCTTAACTCAATTGTCTCCGCTTTTAGCAGGTAAGTATATATATTTTTTAATGTTATTTTGTTCCTAGAGATCGAGTTGTCAGCGAATTTTGTTAAGCAGTTTTATTCCAAAAAGTCTTGATAACACAAAAGCTTTCAAACTTCTTTTGAAAACGACTTATATTTACATATTATTATTATTATTTTTTGTTAGGGCCACCTGTTAATTTTAAATGCCTCATATGGGATACAGCTTGTTCGAATGGGAAGGCGCTGGCTGTATCGAATTTGATTGCTACGGCTGTTCCCCAGCTAGGTACAAAAGGTTTATCCACGATATTTATAGACTCTGTGCTTATCAATGAAGATGGATTCAGGTATGCCATGACAAATATGTACGTGGAAGGGATGAAGGATGTGATTGATAGCGTCAGGTCAGTATCTAAGGTTTTAATTGTTTTTATTGCGAATTAAAATGTGTTTTGTGTGTATTAATGTAGATTACACTATTACAAAAATAGTGTTTGAGTCCCCCTAATAATTCTTGTATTTTGTAATAAAATCTTACTAGAGACGATTGAATTGAATTATTTATCTTCTAATATTATACAGTCGCTATAATTTGATTGAATTTAATTTAAAATCCTACTTGTCATAAGGGTGCGAATGTAGGCTATTTATGAAATATTGAGTTGTAATTACCTTTGTTTACTTTGCAGCATTGATACAACTTCAAAGGTCGTTCGATTATTATTTCACACTAATTTTAAGGTTACGGCTTCATATAAAACCGATGGACAGTTGTTTTCAATGCATATCTATGGAGAAGGAATCTCTACAACGAGATTAAGTAAGTTGTGTTCAATGTTTATTATCCATTCGATTTATTAAACAACTAATAAATTAAATAAGCTAGCATACAAATTTAATTAGCTAAAGTTCGTTGCTGTTTTTATATTTTTTAAGCTCTATGGTTTACTTTGTATTATATATAATATTTTTTTTCTGTATTGGCTGTGGAAATGGTGATTTAATCTAATTATGTTGATTAAGTTTTTCTTAAATGACTGTTAATATTCCTATTTTTTATAAATAAGTAGAGTTAAGCAGTGTAATCATCATTATTTGAACGGATTGGATTTAATTGTGTGAATTAGTTTTGTCATTTAAATTTTATCGTTTACAGCTAACGTTCTTATTGATATGGCGATACCATTTGATATCGTAAAAGACGCTCAAGGAAGAGATTTTATTGACCTGAAGAATTACCAGTACATATACGACGTGGTAGGTGGTGCTCAATTTTATTTGGACAATCTCTACAATGAAGACGAACAACTAAGTGAGTTTATCTAGATATTAATATTTTAAAATCTATATAAGTAGGTATTTATTTATTTATGTAAAACTTTTTTGCCCACCACATTGTGTAGTTTGACAAAAGGCGGACTTAATGCCTAAAGGCATTCTCTACCAGTCAACCTTTAAGCTAAGCGGAAATTCGTGAAGGCGGTAATTGATTATGAAAAATATAGATACTTACAAATATAACGACAAAAAATAAAATAAAATACAGAGCTATTATATATATGTGAATAATACATACATACATACACACATACATACATACATATATATACATACATCCATACACACACACATACATACAAATATACATATAAATAATAATGCATTATAGATGTCAGAGATGAAGAGAACTAGGAGTTTTCTGACAAGATATGCTCACGGAGACGAGTCTTGAAAGTAAGTTTAGGGGTGGCTTTCCTTATATGCTCAGGTAATTTGTTCCATAATCGGACAGCTTGAACGGAGTAAGAATTAGAAACGAAACCAGAAGTATGAATAGGAACAGAAAGAAGGTAAGAATCGTTAGAGCGTAGCTGACGATTGTGATTATCACGCAAAAATTTGAACCTGTCTTTCAGATAATTAGGAGAGAGAGGGTCAAAGAGAATAGAGAAAAGAGAAGACAGTAATCGGAAGTCTCTACGTTGTCGAATAGTAAACCATTTTAATTTGTCACGATACTGAGAAATATGATCGAACTTACGAAGACAGAAGATGAAGCGCAAAGAGTTATTTAAGAGACGGTCAAGTTTATTCCGATGAATTTCGTTAAGGTCGGAATAACATACGTCTGCATAATCGATTATGGGAAAGACCAAAGCGTGCACAAGTAATATCTTAGTCTTGATGGGAAGGAAATTTCGAAGTCGATTGAGGCACCTTAGCGTGGCTGTGACTGAGCGGCTGATTTCGGATATATGCACAGACCAGCTTAATGTGGAATCAATATGAAGACCGAGGTCTTTTACATGATGGCGGTAAGGAATAACGATGTCATTGAACAGAACGGGAGGCAAAGATGTTAAACCCAGATTAGTGACAAAGCGTGAGCTACCAATGACGATCGCCTGACATTTAGATGTATTGACCTTTATTCCAAATTTTTGAGACCAAGTATTTACACTAGCCAGATTGTTATTTATAGTTGCAACAGCATCACTTATATCATCCAGCCCGGTTTGACAATAAAGCTGCAAGTCGTCGGCGTAAAAATGATAAGAGCAGTATATTATATATCTAGTTTTCTCGCCTTAACTGTTATGAAATTTCTTATCGAAATTGCTTTAACACATTCCCTGCAGCAATGTGTTACAAGATATAAACTGCCCGTACCTAGAAAGCGGTACGGTTTCTATTTTCCCATACCTGCTCTTGTTTTCAAATAAATCACTGGAATTAATTTTTTGAACCAAACAATTGGTTACATTCTTGTGTATACAAAGCTACAATCGCACGGAGATCTGTGAGATATTTAACAGTACAGGTATATTTCAAAATCGGTGATTTTACGGGAAACTGCTTTTCATAGCGAATAGACAGAATGCAAGGAGATGGTCCGGTGGTAAGAACGCGTACATCAATCGATGATTGTGGGTTCAATCCCGAGCAAGCACCACTGAATTTCATGTACTTTATTTGAAATTATAATTCATCTCGTGTTTGACGGTGAAGGAAAACATCGTGAGGAAACCTGCATGTGTCGAATTTCACTGAAGTTCTGTCACATTTGTATTCCACCAACCCGCAACTCGCGTGGTGGAATAGGCTCCAAACCTTGTTCTCAAAAAGGTTGAGAGGCCTTAGCCCAGCAGTGGGACATTCACAGGCTGTTACTGAATACTGAAATGAATCGGTTATACTTGTAAAATAGGTAACAACTCTTTAGTTTTAAATATTATTTATTATAATCACGCATCAACAAAAATAATAATTACTTTCCTTTACAACAAAAATAATAGTTACAAATTGTACTTCTTCTTTAATTACTTTCTTTTACATTTCATTTTAATTAATAAAAACTACCTTTTAACATTTGTAGATGAAATTTTAATAAACTTAAATGTTCTTGTTGTTTTATATTTACGGGAAGCTAGAAATTCCACGTCCTCACCGGGCACAAAACTAAGACAACCAACTGCCGTGCAGTCAGAAAGTCAAATACGACTAAATACTCCCGTAACACAGGGATTGTGTTAATCCTTATTATATATATCAACACTGACAGCCGCGTTGTCGAATGCAGATGTAAGCTCTGCATCTGTTATAATAAACTTTGCGTAGTTCTCTCTTGAGATAAGCCACCGTGGTCATCGGTCCGGTGGACGTCAGCTACATATCAACACGATTATGATTGTTTATGTATATGATGTTTATGTATATATACTCAAAAATAAACGATTGATTCGATCTGTTTTTTCAACGCACTGTTATTTAAGTTTTAAAGTAAAGTTAAAACTCATTTATGTCCTCTTGCTGGTCAAAAGTTTATCATAGGAGAAGGTAACAAGGTTTTGAAGATTTTGAAGAACAAAAACAAGTATAAGTATTCGTTTAAGAAAAATATGTGTAAAATATAGTAAAAAAAATATTTTAATTTTTTTAGGTAAGACAATGCATGAAGCTCTTAATCAAAACTGGAAATATCTAACCATAAAGTATGGAAAATATTTCTTCGACAAAATGAACGACAAAGTCTTCAATTCACTCCGAAGTTATATTCTTTCAAAACCCTTGGATACCATTATTTCATATTAAATAAATAAACAAAAGAGAATATTTGAGCAAATCCGACAATATTGTAAACAGTTAAATAAATTAAATGGATTGAAAAATTACGTTTTTTATTTTATTTGTTTTTATATCAATTGAGCAAAATAAAACAAACTCGTTGAATTTCTTTCGTCGGTTCTACTAAGGTCTTTGTTTTTCCGAACCGTTGGCGGATGTTTGACTACAGTGTTGTGCGAATCTTGAATAAATATTTTGAATTTGAATTCAAAGGGTCACTGGATGTTAACGTAACATCTCCCTTGCGTATCATATTTACTCAATAGATGTCCAGTTGGAATCTGATATATTATCACTCTTGCTGCTGCTGTTATAACGCTGACTCATTTACTATACTTTGCGAGAAAATAACTGACAAGCTAGATTCACAGATAACTGCTTTATTTTATATAAATATTACATTTATTTCTAACATCTCCAATCTTCTGTTCAATCCACTTTCACTTCTGTTATTGCATTTTAACAATAATTAGGAAGATGAGCTTCTTTTTTATGAGCTCAAAAAATCATATTGAAAATATAAAAAATACTAGTGAATATTTGTTTACGATATCTCCAAAAATGAATTTTTAAAGTTACGAGTTCTTAAATTCTTTTCTGGATCGACCAATCGACGCCTGACGTCACGTCGCTCAACGTCGCTCGCTGGCCCATACAATTTCGCTAGTATTTTCGCGTTATTCTTGTTTTTTTTATATTTCGGTTAATATAATATATTTTTTTCATATATTAATTAAGCAGTACCATTTCATACTAATTCAACAAATAGAACCCAGGAAAAATACTTTTTCCATATATATTTTCAAGAATAACAAGTAGATATTGTCGTGATGAGCATTGTAATGTCAGTACCTTAGTAGTAAAATTTGTTGTATTTATAAGTTTTTAGTTTGAGGATCAAATATTTAATTTTTACAGGCTAGTTATTGATATTCGTGTAATATAAACATAATTCAGAATGTTCGTAATAACGGACTTGATACGTTGAAGACCGTTAGAGTTCTGATAAGAGTTTGTATCGATGAAAAATACATTTCAATGTAAATCTTAAGTTTATTGTCAATCTTGAAGATGATTTGGGAAAAACACTGTATCGCCAATGGTATCGTATGGTAAAAGATCCTTAATGAGTGTGGCCAATTGAAATTGATTTGTACCATATTATATTTCTTTGAAAGTCAAATACGAAGTCTAATATAGTACCTACGTATGATACAAATGAAATTATATAATTCTTCATTCAAATAAGGGTACTTTTGATCGCCATGTTACAGTATCGAATTAAAGCTACCACCGATGATCTTCTAGTTTATCTGACCAATGGGCTGAAGCAGTTGAGTCCCAGAGGCCTCTTGAATTCAACTACAACAAAATTAGCAGTTAGTCTGGATATCGAAAGGGCTTCCCAGGAAATAATGCAACTATGCAATGCAACTGACTTAAAATTCGTCAATTCAGGTGTTCGTTTAAATTAGCAACATTCAATATTGGCAGACGACAGTACTGTAGACCCCTTATACACCGGCTGCGCTAATATTTGTTGGGAACACGTCGATGAGTATAAGCTCGTGTCTGAAGTCGAGTGTTTATTAACCAAAGTCTCGGCTTGAAGCCAACCAAACTTGATACAACTCAACCCCAATACCTTTTGACACATCCCCTCATTTTGAGAATACCGTCTCGCTGCCGTATCCAGTATCGGGACGTGGAGTTCCACGGTCAATTGGAAGGTGAAGCCAAATTAGCTCTAAATGCACAAAACAGACAGACAGTACTTTACGTCAGCTCATCGCCTAAAATTCTACAAGTTGAAAATTCAGCCCCGTATGGAGTTCTGCTCTCATCTCTGGGCGAGAGAGATGTTGGATCACTCTGCATCTTCTATCGCATCTTTTATCGGGAATGCTCTGAGGAACTATCACGAATAATCCCAGCGATCAAAAGTACCCTTATAAGCCTATTTGCATGAAGAACTATATGATTTCATTTGTATCATACGTACTATATTAGACTTCGTATTTGACTTTCAAAGAAATATAATATGATACAAATCAATTTCAATAGGCCACACTCATTAAGGATCTTTTCAATATACTATTGGCGATACGGCATTTTTCGCAAATCATCTTCAAGACTAACAATAAACTTAAGATTTACGTGGAAATGTATTTTTCATCGATACGAACTCTTATCACAACACTAACACTCTTCAACGTATCAAGGCCGTTATTTAATTTAATTTTTTGCTTAGTATCTTAAAAATTATTACATAAATAGAACCAACACACGATACCTAATAACCACTTCACGGGTCGGACAAGGTTTTTGTTACACACTGTATGTTGAATTAGTATGCAATGGTACTGTTTATAAATATGTTGGGAAAAAATTTTTTTTTATCCGAAATATGAAAAAAATCAAGAATAACGCGAAAATACTGCGCGAAAATTGTATGGGCAAGCGAGCGACGTTGAGCGACGTGACGTCACAACCTTAACTCGGACGGAGCAAGAATTATTCGAGAGCGCCTAAATTAATTTATTTATAAAAAAAAATATACATGCTATAAACAAAATTTTTTCACAGATGTTTTTATAATCACCTAAAGATTAATTTAGTAGAAAAAAAAAGTTATTCTTTTAAATTAACATCTTCTAATTGTGATTGGTAGTAAGTATAATGTTGCTAACGTATTTAAAATAATAATGTTGCTAACGCAGCGTAGGAGTTATTGACCACAATTGTATGACCAAACACAAATTTTATTCTCTATTTCCTCGTTCTAATAGTACGATGAGACGGCAATCCAACACAACTAGACAGAGATATCGCTCAGAACCAGTGCTTTTTAATTACTAGAATATCTCAAAATAAACCTTTTGGCCCTGGCAACTTCGAATGATGATATGCAGTCGAACAGGTTAGCCACTTGACTAATAAGGCTATTATTGATAAGTCAAAGTAATTACAATCTTTAAGTATCGTACATACATTAAAAATACCGGATTTCTCTTAAGTTGATAAACAAAAACAAAAATCTTTTAATGTATATTAAGTATTAACTTGATACTGAATAAATTAAAATCATGTTGTTAAATAATAAAGAACCTGCTTAAACATTGAACTGGTTTTATAAAAATTTGCAATGATACTATCTTAAAAATACAAGAAATGTAAAAGTATTTATATGGTATATTTTTATGGTAAAATGTTTAATGATTCTTTAGATTTTTATTAGTTATTAATTTTTTTAAATTATTTTTAAGTACTATGAATAAATAATGTTCACTTACATAATTGTAATGTTTTTTTTTTTTTTTTTTTATTGTATAGCTTAGCGGACGAGCGTATGGGCCACCTGATGGTAAGTGGTCACCAACGCCCATAGACAATGGCATTGTAAGAAATGTTAACCATCACTTACATTGCCAATGCGCCACCAACCTTGGGAACTAAGATGTTATGTCCCTTGTGCCTGTAATTACACTGGCTCACTCACCCTTCAAACCGGAACACAACAATACAAAGTACTGCTGTTTTGCGGTAGAATATCTGATGAGTGGGTGGTACCTACCCAGACGAGCTTGCACAAAGCTCTACCACCAAGTGCTATATTAATTAAGGCGAGCAGAACGAATTTCATCCTAATGTCACAAAAAAGGAAGTGTTGTATATCACACGAACATATTTACATAAAAATATGACGTTTAATAATTATTATTAAAACGTTGAAACTGGAAATAACACGGCAAATTTCTTCAATGTAGGAATAGGTGCTTACAGTGTATTTGCAATAATATTTTAGTTATTATATAACATACTAATTGTTTACATAAAAGATTTGAATAAATATATAAAAATGGTATTTTCAACTTTAGCAATTATAAAATAATAATTTATTAAAATATTAATAAGGCACATTACTCAGTATAATTATATCATATTATCTACTATTGAAATGTAAATTCTTAGCGTATGATTTTGTAAAATATATAATATTGATAATGTATATAGTTTAATTAATGGAATGAAAAGTAGAATCTACATTTTGAACCGAAAATTTACTTGGTGATAAGGTTTTGTGCAAAGTTGTCTTGATTATGATACCTACACAGGTTACCTTATATTTGGCTAATCAATTTAACTTCTTTATGATAAACGCAAGTTACTGTTTTAATATTGTAATTTACAATATAATATCTAACTCTTCTAAAATTTTTGTTTGCTCTCGTAAAAGCTAGCCAAGTCAAAACTTGAGTTTGCTTCAATTTATTTTATTTTTTTGCAGGACAAACGCATTTACGCGTTAAACCCATATAAAGTGGGCGGTATGTGGGACTCGCCGGCGCCGAAGGCACCGGAATATCCAATGAAACACCAGCGATTCCCCCACGGTCTCTTCCTATGCGGGCCTCCAACCCTAGTTGGGTCCCCGGAATACAGAGAACTAGAACCAGCGACGCTTTTGGGGGGAGTAGGTGCGCATAGCACCGACGCCTTCTCTCCGATCTTCTTCGGCGGATCGATCCAGCAGAGGCACTTTTTTCACTTGGTGGTAGAGCTTTGTGCAAGCTCGTCTGGGTAGGTACCACCCACTCATCAGATATTCTACCGCAAAATTTCAATGTCAGCGAAGTTGTTATCGGAACTTTGGAAGTAAAATTAAAGTGCATATAAGTAGTTAAGTGGAATAGTCTTGTATATATATATATATATTAATAAGGAGCTGTTTGTACTGCATGATTAGATTTGGCGGCAAGTTACGGCGACCGTACGTCGAAATCAGTTTTTTTAATGTAATTATTGCTTGTTTTATTTATTTATAAATATTTTTTATTTTTATAAAATAAGAATGTTGTTGCATCTGTAATGCCAGTTTTGACAAATATCTGCGTGATGTCATTAAAAGATTTATACACGGTCGTATACACAGGTCTTGCAACTTCAGTATGGGGTACGTTGACATACTGATGCTGTTAAGTTCAATTTACGGCCGCCAGAGGCATGACAATTCGCGTAATAATTATCGGTATTGCGAATTAGCAGTTGTTACACACTCGCACCTCATCTCTCACCACTGAAATTGGACTCAGTTGCAAGACCTGTGTATACGACTGTGGTTTTATATCATTAAAAATGTCAAATAAAAAATTGTTACAGCCGGCTTTATCGTTTTTTTTAAATTAATTGAGTACATATTTTCACAGTAAATCCTTAATATGGGACCATAAGTTCGCTCGCTGGCGATGATAAAAACCGTATCATTTGGTTTAGTCTATTGGTTTTTGGTTATTCCATTCCATATTTCTAGTGGTACTTTGAAGTTATTAAGACATACCAATAATATCGGATTACGAAACTGGGACTATAGTACACATTTTTGATGATAAATGATTCTAAAAGTATACCTTGACTGCATTTTTTAATACTTATTACAATTATTTGTTAATTTTAATTGGTACCTTTATGTACCATAAATGCAGTTTTCTTTTAATGTCGAAGAAAGAAAAGAATCATAAGCTCCTCCAGACCGATTTCGGTCACGGCGGCCAATCACAAGAGAGACTGCGCCAACTGCGCAGGAGATATTATAGTGCACAAGTGTGTGCGCAAACATAGGTGCACTCTTTTTTCCTTAGCTCTCAAAATCCGATGGGACGGTAATCCGACACGACCGGAAAGAGTTCAGGCGCAGAACCAACGGCTTAACGTGCTTTCCGAGGCACGGGAGTGTACACACTTCCAACTTCCAAACTCCGGGCTGCTACTGAGATTTTTCTGACAGATAAACCTAATAACTATTGGGCCGACCTGGGAATTGAACCGAGGGCCACCGGGTCTGTGGACTTATATCTAGCCACTAGACCAACGGGGTAGTCTAAGAAAAGAATCATACTAATATTGTGAAGGAATAGGTAATATTTTTATAAAAAAAACTGTACTTCTCTTTCATTCAGTATTTACGCAGTTTATTAATTCTATGCAATATTTGTCATGTTTTTATCAAATATTATTTTTGAAAACAATAACAATAGGTAATCATTTGTTTGCGTGATTTTCATGATATGTAATAGTATAAATGTAATTAGTACATTCCGCCCTTTCTAAGCAAGCATATACATATATTTTTACATGGCAAATTAATGTTGCAGATTACACATCACACAAAAGTAACACAATAACTCATTAAACTATATGTAAAATTAAATAATACCAATCAATATGTTTCATTATTTTTATACTAAAAGGTATCTGCTTAAAACTTCATCCGTTAGTGATGAAAATTTGTATGTTTGTATGTTGCTAGGTAGCTATTTATTTATAAATAAAAAAAATAAATATATATATATATATATACAAAATAATATAAACTGTGGTAGCAAATTGAAAGATTTTGTGTCTATTCAGTTTGTTCTAGTTGACATACAGAATAAAAACAATAGAATATATTATAATGTTAGTTTGTACAGATGTTTAGAAAATATGTTACAACTACAATTATATTCAAAATACGTATTTGGAATATAGTTTGAATAGATTATAATTTAAATAATGACAAACTAGCTATTAGGGGACAGGAAATTAATTACAAAAAACTCGTCAAGTCAATATTCTATCAGAAAGATATTTAAGCCGCTTCTTTGCATGTATATTTAAGTTTTTATCAAGGCAAATAAACAGGAGGCCAAATCTATTAACATCATTATCACATTATCGGAATCGAATTGAAACATAATCGCGTTGACGTTTAGCTTTTTCAATATTCTACTAATACAACGATCCAATTGCGATTCGATTAGTCCTTAATGGAACGTCAAAAGTTAACAATTAAGTTTGATTTTGGCATGGTTTTTTGGCTTTTGTATATGGTAACATCATACCGATTCAGTTTAAAGAGGAATAGTCGAAGCTGGATCGGAATCAAATCGAGAACGTTAATAAACGTTTTACATTAGTGGAATTGGCCTCCTGAATATATAAAACAATAATTCATCGATATGACGATTAATAGAGAAAAAGATAGCCGTGGTTTGAAGTAGCGTTTTCGTCAGTCTTTGTTCATTATCAATAAATTTAGGTTCAGGCACCTAACCTTAAAATATGCAAATTTAATATGAATTAATTAATTCCTTGATAATTAATGATTTTGTAAATCCTTAAAGATATCTTAAAACTGCAATAAAACTTTGGCACTTTTTTTTTTAAAGAGAATATTGTGATAACGAGAACAGGAAAAGATACGTCGTGTTTATTACAGCTTGCGAGCTCAATTTTAAAATTTAATTTGTGTTATACCAAAGCGAACTAAAAACTATACCAAAAAGATAGACTTAGACTAACTGCTTTATTATTGTTCAAAAAATCTTGAAAATTATATGTAGTGAAATAAATACGGAATTCTGCCAAAATAAATTTAGGCGTGACTTGTTCTTTATGTTATACCAAAATATGTATATAAGGCAAACTTGAAATTAAATAACGCAGAGTACCTATAGATACTGGCTGGTCAATCATGGGTTTTTTGATATATTTTGCAATTGTTGGAATTCAATTAACAAGTACCTTAGTAACAGGTGAGAATTTTTGATTTATTGAATTTTTCTTTAGTCCTGTTACATAAATATATAAAACTTTAATAATATATTAAATGATGAACATTATTAACATATTTTAAAATGTATTTATAATATATTCCGTTGTGTTCGTTCTAACAGGATCAATACCGTTTCGATGTTTTCTTCAGAACCATAGTTTTTTGGACATTTTCGGTAAAAATACTGATCTTTCTTCACCTGGTGTTCGATTTAATACTCTCAAGGTGTCAGCAATTACTTTGGACAAGGATAGTTGGTTTTTTGATACATCAAATTTAGAGTATCAAGGATTGGACGACGCTGTTTTAGATGACTTCGGGTATGTAAATTATTATCCATCGATCAGTATTAGGGTAGGATGGGAAAAGCTCAAAACTTGTTCTTTAGTAGGACAAAGGGCTTTTTAGTAATAATATGAAATTTACTATCTATTATTAAGTTATCTATTCATTATAAATAAAAAAAAGTACAAAGTGTTTAACTTAACGATTTATATAAGGATCCTTTTTTTAATTTCATTTACCATTTAATATATTCCCAAATAACATTTTAAGTTAATTTATTGTATAAACAAAAGCGTCTGATTTGTTCTTTATATTAAATTTACAAGTGACTGTAGATTTTTTGTTTTCAATTACAGATTTAATTTAAACACTAACGTTGCGCAAGTTACATTCCACGCAGACGTACTGGCCTCACATCTTTATAACACAAGTGGTATATTATTTGGTCTACCCATTCTCGGGGAAGGTACCTGTGTTATAAACCTCAGTAAGTATTAAAAAGAAAACTCAAGTTTTGTTTTATTTTATTTAACACTTCATTGGAAAACACAAAACACGTACAAAAGGCGGGCTTGATGTTAAGATAATTCTCTGCCAGTAACCTTCATGAAGTGCAGGAAGAAACGTATGTAGGTGTGAAAAAGTAAATTGAGTGTAAGGAAAAAAAAGTCATACTCTTACACACATATCACACATAAATACATACATACAAATAATTTATTTATATCTTGGAGATTTACAATGAAGATAAAAATAGTTGTTCAACTTGACGTTTAAAGGCGTCGCTTTAAGGAGCTTTTCTTATGATTGAGTTTTATAATTAGAATATGTGTTTAACCGATTCAATCTGTGTACACGTCTGAGTTTTCATTTGTTTTATATTTGTTAGCAATGCTTGCGTTTTATGGTGAAGAAATATAACGCGAGGATATAAGTATATTTAAAAAAATATATTGGTTTTTTAATATTTTTTTGATACTGTCAAATTCAACTAATTGTATTTTTTATATTTCAGTCCCCTTTTTATTATTATTACATATTTTGTTCGATTGTATATTGTATTTGTGTGTGTAAATTATTTGAGTATTAGTTTAATAGTTGTTATATCGTTTTCACGTATTTTTGATTAGCCTGAAGCCTGGCTGGTAGAGAATGCCTTTAGGCATGAAGTTCGCCATTTATACTAACTACTATAATTTAGACAAGATTTTTTCTCTTAAAAACAGAATATTGTATACTTACTTAACATATAAGCTTTGGTGCTGCAATAAGGTTTTCCTTTGAATAAGCTTTTTGAATGAAATACTGTGCGTTAATTTTTTTGGATTTATAATGTTATTTGCATTGCAGAGAATATTCAATTCGGTTTTATAATACCGTTTGAGATTAATGAAGTAAATGGCAAAAAGTTTATAGAACTCAAAGGATTTGATTACATGTATGATGTAAGGGATAATGCTGAATTTACTCTGACGAATCTTTATTATGGAAATAAAGAATTAAGTAAGTAAAGTAACAACCTGTGAATGCCCCACTGCTGAGCTAAGGCCTCTTCTCCTTTTTTTATGGGGAGAAGGTTTAGAGTTTATTCCACCACACTGCTCCAATGCGGGTTGGTGGAATTCATATGTGGCAGAATTTGAGTGAAATTTGCCACATGCAGGTTTCCTCACGATGTTTTCCTTCACCGTCAAGCACGAGATGAATTATAAACACAAATTAAGCACATGAAAATTCCGTGCCTGCCCGGGTTTGAACCCACGATCATCGGTTAAGGTTCACGCGTTCGAGCCACTGGGCCATCTCGGTCATTCAGTAAGTGTTTTTTTAATATTATTTGTTTTTTGGGTAATCTAAGACTCGGCAATTGGCTCTTAAATCACTTATCAGACTGTAGATTTTTTGTTTTCAATTACATATTTAATTTAAACATTAACTAACTAACTAACAGGTATTTTACCGCCAAACATCAATTCCTCGTATTTTTGTTTAGACATACATTAAATTGTGGTAACTACTGTCATCTAGTGACATATATACCCCTTACATATATATTGTAGTCTATGGAGTTATCTAAAGTTTGAGAAGATAGCTTAGGGGTCAGGTTTTTTATTTAATTTAATATTGCCTATATAGACTGACAAATAGAATCCGGAATCCTCATTTATATAAACGACTTGCCCTATCTTTTAAATAATAAACATAAGATAGTATTGTTTGCTGATGACACTTCCTTAATTTTTAAAATTAAAAGACTCTTACAGCTCTCTCTGAAATAGTACATTAGTTTAGTGTTAATAATTTACTGTTAAACAGTAAAAAGACAAAATGTATTAAATTCACTATTCCCAATGTGAAATTTGTAAAAACGAATGTACTTTTAAATGGGGAACCTTTAGATTCTGTAGAAGCAACAGAATTTCTTGGTATCTCAATAGATTGTAAGCTTCAATGGGGCCTTCATGTTAATAAATTGGCAAATAGACACAGCTCTGCAGCTTTCGCGGTAAACAAAAATTAGAATGTTGACTGATGTTGATACGGCTCGCCTAGTGTATTTCAGCTATTTCCACAGTATAATGTCTTATGGCATTCCACTCTGGGGTAATGCAGCCGACATAAATACGATTTTTATACTGCAGAAGAGAGCTATTAAAAGATTCATTAAGATGTAATTTGATAATGTTATGTATGTACGCAAAAACATAAAAGATTTTGCCAGAAATTGTGACGTACATACTGTTAACACCAGGAACAAGTATAAACTTACAACCACTATTACTAGATTACACAGGGTTAGTAAGTCTTTTATGGGACAATGTATACGCTTCTTCAACCGGATCCCAGAAAGCGTTCAAAAATATTCAATTGTGAAATTTAAAAGAATTGTTAAGTAACGCTTATGCGCTAAAGGATATTACGCAATCAATGACTTCTTAGATGATTGCACACCTTGGGAATGAAACGATGGCATCCAGGCTATTTCAAATAAATAAGAATATTATAATGTAAATCAATTATAATTGTAAAGAATAAGCTTAAAAAAAACCCCGCTGAGTTTCTTTCGCCGGTTCTTCTCAGGTCTGAGGTGTTTATTTCCGAACCGGTGGTAGATTTATGACAATCAATAAGCAAGTGTAACGCTTCTGTATTGAATAAAGAAATTTTGAATAGGCCCTATGATGGTATGTGGTCCCGCCGCTGATAGTCATTTGCACTTTAAGGCATTTATATGCCTAGTATCACCAATGCGTCACCAACATTGGGAACTAAGGTGTTATGTCTCTTAAGCCTGTAGTTGCACTGGATCATTCACCCTTCAAACCGGAATACAACAATACCAAGTACTGCTGTTTTGCTGTAGAATATCTGATGAGTGGAGCTCTACCACCAAGTAATGGTATTCTAAGTTTTACAAACAAAAATTTATTATTATTGTGTTAAAATATATTCATGTTTTATCTTCAGGTGACTCAATGCAGAGCCTTATGAATAAGAATTGGCGATATCTAACGGTGAATTTCGGAAAGGTTTTTATGGACGCGGTCGCCGGCAGCATTTATAATACGCTTAGGAACTACATGCTATCGATACCATTAAAGGATTACGATGAATGTTAAAAAAAGATTTTTAATCTTGATGCAAGAATGAACAATTACTTAGTCCATTAAAATTGGCTATCAACCTCAGAATAAGAAATATAATAAGATGAATTTTCTCAATAGTCTCGTAAAATTCCCAAAAAGTCAAAAAGTCTTCCCATTTATAGTGATAAAAAATAAGTATTCAAACTTACACATTTTAAAGATAAAATACTTAATTATTTTTCTACTTAAAATCTACTTTCAATATATAAGTATTACATTTAATGATATTTTAATTACACAAAGTAAGTAAGTATTATTAAATAAATATATTAAAAATATGTTAAATATTATAAAATATTTATTAATGAAATAAAACAAATTGTTCAAAATCCAATGTAGTATTCGCAGATATTGAATTATCAACAAATTATAATTATTAAAGTTTATTTTAACTTAATAATAATAGTTTGTTTATGATTATCATAATATTATCATGATTTTGTCAATTGTAAATAAATTTTTTACCAGCTTCGTGCTCTTATTATACGAGTATTAATAATAGTTTTATTTCCTGTTTTAAGTTTTTATCACTTATTAAATGCCACGGTGACATTTATTTATTCCGTTCTCAAAACTCGATACAATAAATAAGTTAATACATATATTTTCGTATTTATGGAAATACGTGATATCTTAATTAGATAAAATAGAAATATTATATATTTAAATAATAACTTTTTGGTTTAAAAAAGAAGTCATCATATCATATCAATTTAAAATCAAATAATATAACCCGTGTCTGTCAAATTTAATCTTGGTATATTTAATCAGTGTTTATAATAATTAATTATCGATGGTGAAAAAAATCTGACACTTGCATGTGTTGAAAGAAAAGCATCAGCCACCTGTGTATTCATTAACCTGTATTGGAGCAGAGCATTAGAGGTAGCTCGAAATATTTCCCTTTTGTAATGAAATAACGTTCTGTAGATAAAAGTATCAACTGTATTTAAGACGAACTTCTTAGCATTCCATCATTTCACCATGCGGTTCATCGTGGGGCAGGCGAGAACCTTCGAGCAATTCGGGACTGGCGACCCAAGTTTTGGGTTATGGAGGTTCATTATTACAATAAAAACCTTTTCGAAGAAAAAAATGCAATTAGGAACAATCCAATATATAAGCTAACCACAAGGTTAGCTTATGTATTGGATGATGATGGTAAATAAAATACGAATAATAATAATGATTAGACTAGAGCGCAGGAGATATTAAAGTGCACAAGTGAGTGTGCAAATATAGGTGCAATTTCTCTTCCCTAGCTCTCATAATCCGATGGAACAGCAATCCGACACGACCGGAAAGAGTTCAAACACACTTCCAACTTCTAGACTGCTATTGAGAATTTTCTGTCAGAAAAACTCAATATCTATTTATTGGCCCGACCTGGGAATTGAACCCGGAATCACTGGGTCTGCCGTCTTCTATCTAGCCAATAGATCAACGAGGCAGATGAAGGTAAGCAGCACAAATAATTGATGCATGAACTACGATTCTTACGAATTAACTTTCTCATGAAAATTGGTTTTACTCTAATTCTTATCACTAGATAAAAGCATAAGTCCAAAACATTAAAAAAATGTCCTTTTATTTTGGATATAATAAAAAAAATGTATTTTAAAATAGTTGTGACTACAACTAATATATAAGTGAATACTTATTTTATAAATCACATACAAACACAACAACAGCACGCTTATTCGATCACAATTCATAACTAGCTTGTTTACCGTAACTAATAAAATATAAAATAAACAAAAAAAACAAAACATAGTATTGTATTTATAGATGTAACACGAGGATCGTAGAAACGCATAGGCGGCATTAATAGCAGAATCGCTGACATTGCTCTAATTGAGAATTCTTCAACATAATGATTTTCCACACTCTTGATTCCAAAATCGAAAAAGTAGTGTTTAGTTTTAAACATTCAATTAAAACTATATTTTATTTTAACATAAAATTAAGTTTAAGTAAATTTGCATTTATTTCAATTTATCGGAGGACGGAGGCGCTGTGGTTCCATAAACTGCTGAGGAGAAGGGAATCGCCCGACTAGCACGTCCGCGTTGGTGAGTCAAGCGTACAGGTGGCAAGGTACATGAAATACCTAGGCCTCACCCTAGGCTTGGGGCTTCGAAAAATACTTCGAGCGACTAGCCCTCCGGATCGAGAAGGTAGCGGGTGATATGCACAGACTGCTGCAAAATCTTGAGGGACCGAGGGAGGAAGTTCGCTGTCTTTATGCCAGTGTCGTGCGATCGATGGCCCTCTACGGGGCACTCATTTGGTCTCACAGTTTGTTGTACATTCTGGCGGATATGGACGCGAGGATCTATTACAGACCCGCATCGTCCGTCAGAACAGTAAAAGCGCGCCCTCTTCGAGTGCGCTCCAGGCGTTGAAGCAGCTGGAACACAGGAGGGCTCTTGCGAAGTGGCGCAACCGTCTCTGCCAATAACGGTACGCGTGCAAACACGTCGTCTTAGCGATCCTGCCAGCCTGGATGAGACGAACGCGACCAATCACCTTCCCACTTAAGCATGTAATGACCGGTCACGGCTGTTGTCAAAATTTACATGACTATTTATAAATACTATGGGGTCATCTATAAAGTACGTTACACTAATTTAGTGATTTTTGAATCTTCCTGCCCCTTTTCACACAATGTCAAACTTTGTCGACCCTTCCTTATGTGTGACTTTATGGATGACCCCTATCAACTACAGATAAGATATACATGTACGATTTGCAAAGCACATTTTTGTCTCTTTTCGTATGTATTTCATTAATTCGACGGGTGCAAAGTGAAAAGAGTTATCTACAAAAATGCTCCTTTGCAGCAGAGCGAAAAGATTGAAAATATGTGATAATTTCTTAACGAATTGGATTTTTTTTTTGTAAACTTAATCATGACTTGTTTATACTCTTAGGTGTATTTAAACTAAATCATAATACGTAATTAATTATTATTTTGCGAGATTTTGCAGTTGTTCTTATCTACATTGTACTATAAATAATTTCTACTGAGTCAACTGCCAGTTGTCGTATACACAAGGGAATCCAAATTTCATATATAAATATTATTTGCTTTAATGCACAGTAATACTTATTTAGTGAAACATTTAATTTTAGGGGAAGCTAGCATCTAAATAATTTTAATGAAAATTATATGTATTACACAACATAATAATATAGATTTACTTTTTATACTTCGTATTTTTATAAGTAAAGTACTACGATCAATGAAGTCAAATGAAACAATATATAACTTTAATTGAACCTTTTTTTTTTGGAATAAAATCAATTTGAATTATTTAAACTTCTGCGTGAACAAAATCGTAAAAAAATAACTTTATTTTAATTAAATTGCACATTTTTGACTTACATGCATAATCAATCGAAAAATATCGAAAAGTACTATGGTGATTTATACTCATCACGAGTACCTCCACCTGAGTGGAGACACAGTGCGGATGACCCACGAGCTAGACTGACACGCCTAGCTAGAGCTAGTCAGACGAGCTTCCCGACATCAACTCGGGCGAGATTAGTATTGCTCTCGAACAACTTGGAAACAACAAGGCTCCAGAAGATGACGGAATGAGCTCAGAACTTCTGAAAGCAGGAGGAACACCAGTTTTGAGAGAGCTGGTTAACATCTTCAATTCCGTCCTCCATGACCGTCCTCCGAAGACATGGAGCAAAGGTGTGGTGGTGTTGTTGTTGTTTTTCATGAAGGGTGATAAAGCTCTTCTGAATAACTACCGCCCCATTTCACTTCTAAGCCATGTTTACAAGCTGTTTTCGAGGGTAATCACGAACCGTCTTGCCCAAAGATTCGATGACTTCCAACTCGTTGAGCAGGCTGGGTTTCGAAAAGGCTTCAGTACCATAGACCACATACACACACTTAGGCAAATAATACAGAAGACCGAGGAATATAATCAGCCTCTATGGCTAGCGTTTGTGGACTACGAAAAAGCCCTCGATACTATCGAGACCTGGGCTGTTCTGGAATCCATGCAGAGATGCCTACTTAACTGTCGGTATGTCCAGGTGTTGAAGTGTTTGTACGAAGCCGCAACCATGACCATTCAAGTTCAATATCAGAGCACAAGACCAATCCAATTGCAACTTTCTACTAATGCATTGAAGGACCTCTTCAAGACGCTCGATTGGAACGGACGCGGCATCAACACTTGACACATTTGCAATTTGCCGACGACATTCTCATCATGGCGGAGACTCTGCTGGATTTGGAAGAGATGCTAAACAGCCTGAGCGATTCTTCAAGACAAGTAGGTGTCGGGATGAACATTGAATAGACCAAAATGATGGTCCATCAACATGTAATTCCCGAGACCAGTGGTCGTAAATGGCTATCTACTCAAAGTTGTGCAGGAGTATTCCTGCACAACGACCGACACGACCGAGGAGCCGACACGTGCTAGAGTGGAGACGACGCTTAGGCAAACGTAGTGTAGGACACCCTGTGGCGAGGTGGATCGTAGATTTAACGTGTGTAACGTACAGGATAGATGCGGGCTGCCTAAAATCGGGATGGTTGGCATTCTATAGGAAAGGCTTTCGTTCAGCAGCGAACGGAAAAAGGTTAAAAAATAACAGAAATAAACAATATACTTGGTTTCTTCATAATGATGAAATTTAATAGATCATGTTCTAAAGGACGATGTTTATCGGTAGCCGGCGAAACGCGTGTCAACTGCCTGATGACTTTTTGTGTAAGCGCGGGGATGCCCCGCGGCCCCGCGTTAATGCGACCATCGTTACTTGGTCGCGTCTACTTCGTCGTGTTTAAAAGTACCTACGTAGCTGACTTTTTTTACGTGCGGAAAATGACGAAAAAAAGTGATGCCAAAAAGAATACGTTAGGTTATAAAGAATTATTTCATGAAACCGTTAATGCAAAAATCAAAAATCATGGTTTTGTAGTTAGCTTTATTTACTTTGCACCCGTCGAATTATTATTATAGCTTAATTTGAATTCAGGCACTTTAAATGTCAAATAAAGTATAAATAATATTCATTATTTTTGTAAATCTTTAAAAATGTTTACGGCATAAAAAGGTTAATAGCATGTAGGTCGATGGCCTCTTATTGGTTTTAGATTCTTTATATACTTATTGCCAACATGATATACATTAAA
The DNA here is from genome assembly GCA_905220585.2 of Nymphalis polychloros. Classification (NCBI taxonomy): domain Eukaryota; kingdom Metazoa; phylum Arthropoda; class Insecta; order Lepidoptera; family Nymphalidae; genus Nymphalis; species Nymphalis polychloros. The sequence goes on along the minus strand of HG992253.1, from coordinate 10,333,898 downwards.
ACAATTGCAGTATACAAATTAGTAAAAGTTACCATAGTTATAATGAAAAAAAAATTAAAAAAGCCATAAAAAATTTAAAATTAATAAAAAAAACTGTAATGCGGCCATCGCGGTTGAAATCGGTCAGGAGGAAATTAATAGATGTGAATATTTTATGTTATTTTTATTATGTTTTCAATGCAAAAATGTAAAGTAAGAATTAAAATTGATAAATTTCATTTAATAATTTAGGAAAATAGTAATTTATTCAAAATTAAATATAAAATAGCGAATTAGGCGATGTAACCGATGGTTAACATTTCTTACAATGCCAATGTCTATAGGCGTTGGTGACCATTTATCATCAGGTGGCCCATATGTTAGTCCGCCTAACTATTCTATAAAGAAAACTATTCTATAAAATGTGCAAAGTTAGATTTGCACATGTGAATGTTCAAAGGGGATGTACTCATTTTAATGAGGGCATTTTAATGGAAGGTTTATTCTTAATATCAAAATCAGAAGTGGGCAATCGTTTTTAGCGATAACCACATTATGATGAAAAGTCATATCTGACAAACTCCTTTGTATTGCTAGTGTATCTAGCTTAAAGTGCTTGATGCGGTCATTAAACTCGGTAATTAATATTATTCTTAATTAAGTGACATTGTTCATTATAGTTTATTTAAGTCAATGGATATTAATGGTCAATTCTAATTAATAATTTGCTTAATGACCTTTTAATTTAGTTAATATTGTTAATCAGAGATAATCGACATAACAGTTACAGATTTTATTTTTTGTTTCTATTCTTTATTTGATTTTTAATAACTATTAACATCATTTTATAGTGTGTATTTGAAAATGGCTTAAGAATAAATTTTAAATAAAAACAATTTGATAATTTTCTACAAGCAATAATTGAATAAGATTTGTAAAATGTACGGAATTCATCGTAAACAGATTAAGATGTACAATAACCGTCCGAATGGATCTGGTTTTTTTCGAAAAGATGTATAAAAGGCAAACTCGACATAAAACAACTCACAATACTCACAGATACAGGTCGTTCATTATGGCTCTTTTGATATATTTTGCGATCATTGCAATCCAATTTACAAGTACCTTAGTTACAGGTGAGAGATTTTTATTAAAATTGTTATTTTGATCTTGTTAATAGAAGTTTTAAGATATATCAGATGTTTCTAAGATACCTATTTTCTTAATACATACTTATACTTTTTTATTGATACGTATATAGTTGTATTATTGTTTAAATTTCAAACAAAATTCAATTACTAGTTGGTTTTTCATTATTGCAACTGCTTAATTTATATTTTCTATTGTAAATAAAAACACAACATAGTAACTATCATTGTAATGATTGGCGTGGTTGGTAGATACTACTATTATACTTTCGTGCTTCAGGTCGTGGGTTCGATTCCCACCCATGACAAATATTTGTGAGCATGAATATCTGTGTGTGTATGTGCATTATTATTTTTAGTAGAAAATTAAGTATTTAAAATTATTGTTAAAAATATGACTGTATTTTTTACAGGATCGATACCGTTGAAATGTTTTCTTCAAAACCGTAGTTTTTTGAACGTATTCAGTGAAAATGCGAATGTTACATCTAATGCGCGCTTTAATACTCTGAAGGAGGATGCAATTACTTTGGACAAGGATGGTTGGTACCTTGATGCGACAAATTTAGAGTATCAAGGACTAGACGACGCAATTGTAGAAGACTTTGGGTAGGTAAAATCTATACATTATTTTTATTAATATGTCTTAATGATTCATTGTAGTTCAAATTGGACAACGAAATAAAGGATAGAAACAGTCTTATTTTAAAAATGTTAAAGTCCAGTGTGTTTTGTCATATTCAAAAAAATATGCTTTTACTCCTAAGATATTAATTTAGATTATTATAAATTTATTTAGATAATATTTGTTCATTTCATTATAATAGACAACTATGTTCTAAATTTAATAGTAAATATTAATACATGTATAATTATATACTTTCACTTCTTTGCGGTAGTTCGTGGGGGTTATCATGAAAATAGTTTAGATAAAACTTTAGATCATACAATTATTTACAAAAGTTGTTTATGCCTCACATATGTACATTATTGAGCCTCACTGCCTACCAGATTGAAGAAAAATCAATGTTATTTTTTCCAAATATCTCTCATTACTGAAAGGCTATATATACGTAACATGGGATATAATATTGTTCACACGAAACAATAGCTAATCAGCTATTGATGATTTCTTTTTCAAAATTTGTTAAAATTGAAATTTGGATTTTCCGGTTACCTTAACTACATATTAAAAATTAATTGTGTGATTATATTCCAGATTTAATTTAATCTCTAACGTTGCGAAAGTAACTCTCCGTACGGATATAGTGATCACACACCCCTACAAGACGAGTGGATCATTATTTTCAATACCAATTGCTGGTGAAGGTTCCTTTTATGCAAACCTGAGTAAGTTTTAAAGTGTTTTTTTTTATATAAATTATTGTCTTTTCAAAGATGTATTCAGATCTGAGTTGGCTCAGTATAAAATATATATAACAGAAGGTGAACGAACATCGAAGGGAATGTAAGGGAATAAATATTGGGCGTTATATTTCTATTTTATTTATTGACTCTTGTCTTATTCATATTTCAGAAAATATGCAAATTGGTTTGATAATTCCGTTTGATGTTAAAGAAGTGAATGGTAAAAAAAATATAGAATTGAAGGGATTTGATTACTGGTATGATGTAAGAGAAAAGGCTGAATTCAATTTCTCGAATCTTTACTATGGAAATAAGGAATTAAGTAAGTTTACTATTTTATTATAATTTGAAAATATTATTCGTTTTTCCTATCGATATTATTAATATTTTCTGGTGGTAGGATTTTGAGTTAGCTCTTCCATCTACGTATCTACTTATCTAATGTAAGGTCCTCCAGACCGATCTCGGCCAATTTCAAGAGCGATTAGCCAACTGCGCAGGAGATATTATAGTGCACAATACACAGGTGCACTCTCTTTTCCTTAGCTCTTATAATCCGATGGGACGGCAATCCGACATGACCGGAAAGAGTTCAGGCGCAGGTATAACGGTTTAACGTGCTTTCCGAGGCACGGGAATGTACACCCTTCCAACTTCCAGACTCCGGGCTGCTACTGAGAATTTTCTGATAGAAAAACCCAATAACTATTTATTGGCCTGACCTGGGAATCGAACCCAGGATAACCGGGTCTGCGGCCTTATATCTAGCCACTAGACCAACGTCATACATTAGATGACTATCTCATCTAATGTATGACTAGTATGATGAAATGGTTGATGAGTTTTATAGTAGGAATAGACTGTGATGACTACTAACCATCTGATGACCCATTTGCCAATCTGCCTACCTAATTTAAACTTAAAAATTTAATTGTCTAATTTTAAATTTATTTTTTTTTTTGTTTCAGGTGACTCTATGCATCTTCTTATAAATCAGAATTGGAAATTTTTATCGGTGCAATATGGAAAGATTTTTGTAGACCCGATCGCCGATAGTATTTATAAAAAGTTTAGAAACTACATGCAGTCGATGCCTTTGATAGATTACAATACTTGTTAGGTTAAATAAATTATTCATTAAAAATAAACAATAATTAAAGTTGTTAAGTTTATTAAAACGATTGCAATCATAAAATTTGAAATTGTATAAAATGTATACTATCGTAAATTACAAAATCCGTTTTATTATCTAAGTTTGACACGTTTCCTTTTTATTTTATGGAAATTGTAAAAAAATATATATTTGAATATATTATACATATTCGTAAATATTTTCCCATTTAAATTTTATACCATGAAAAACAACTGATGATATCTTTCATTAAATTTTAAAAGTCTATCAATTACAAGTATTCTTAAATTATGTTGCAGGCTTTTTTAAGTGATATCTAAATCTCAATAAATTCACCTGTAATTTGTTATTGGAAATAAGTTAACCGTTTTTGTTTTTTTTTAATAAATTAAGATAACGTATTTTTATACACTTCAAATTATTATATCGACAAAATCTATTATTTTCCAATCAAAAGGAGTTGCAATCTCTGATTATTATTACTCTTTAATGTAAATTGTTGGAGGAAATTAACGCAATCGTCAATCCATTGCGTTTGTTATGTTGTTTTTCCGAAAGACAGCCTGGATGATATTTTAGCGGGTGTAGAGGAAATTCCCGGTTAGTGTGATTTATGGTGGTAGACTTGAGAAAAGTGATGTTTAATTACTTCATATATGTGGTACGCATCTCGCTTTTTGGTAAATATTATTTTTGATCGTATTATGCATAATAAATTCATCTGGAAACAGTGATATACTTTACGTGTATGTATATATATATAAGGTCCTCCAGACCGATTTCGGCCACGGCGGCCAATCTCAAGAGAAATTAGCCAACTGCGCAGGAGATATTATAGTGCACAAGTGTGTGCGCAAACACAGGTGCACTCTCTTTCCCTTAGCTCTCATAATCCGATGGGACGGCAATCCGACACGACCGGAAAGAGTTCAGGCGCAGGACCAACGGCTTAACGTGCTTTCCGAGGCACGGGAGAGCTCACTTTCCACCTTCCAGACTCCGGGCTGCTACTGAGAATTTTCTGACAGAAAAACCCAATAACTATTTATTGGCCCGACCTGGGAATTGAACCTAGGACCACTGGGTCTGCAGCCAAATATCTAGCCACTAGACCAACGAGGCAGTCACGTGTAATACAATTGCAACGAATATTCATACATAATTCAACTTAATATACATTATATGAGTTTTTAAGAGGTTTATTCTTATTTAAATCGAGAAATTTAATAGTATAGAACATATAGATGTGTGTAAATGAACGGCTAATAAATAATACACGATATCTCATTTTAGGCAAAACATTATAATATTATATTATTAATGAGCAAGTACTAAGTTCTCTTTTCACAGAATTTAGAATGCGAATATTGATAGGTAAACCTGTCACCTAACTTTATAAAAGTTGCAACATATAACCGAAGGAGGTAACATAAACAACCAAATGGAATTCAAATTATTCCAGTGAACGTCTTATGTATCATTTAATTTTACTTTCGAAGCCTTGAAAATAACTTCGCAAATGTTCCAGACGCCAATTTTTCGTCAACCCATAATGAAAATAATAATTTATTGTTCAAGATCTTGACCAATATCGTGTCAATGCAATGTCCAAGTTTATCCAGAATGGACTCACGCTGCCGTACGCACTTGCGAGCAAAATATACTTTTATTACGGAAAGAGCTGTTAATATGTCATCCACTTTTTTGTGATTCGTCGCTAAATGGCGTGCAGCACAACATTGTTCAGATTTATAGACGAGTATTTTATGACTGTTTTTTATTTTGTATTTAACCTTAAGACAATTACCTCCCGGAAAGTTTACTCAAACCCAATGTATGTAATATATAGTATGTATAGTAAATTCGACTAAAGTTGATGATACACGTATTTGCGTAAGAAATATTAAAATGTACACTGATGGGCTCATAAGCTGAATCAAAGTTCAGGATTACTTTCGAATTAATATTTTTGATAAGTATGCAAACTATTTAGATTAAACTAAAGGAAAATGTCGAGACTGCCCATTAATCATAAAGAAAAAAACAAAATTTAAAAATAGAACTGCTGTAAAAGGTAAAATTATAGCCGGGAAAATAAAAGAACAATGGCAGGTCTCCATACTAAAAAATGTCTGGGATTGAATCGCAGCATCCCGTTATGAAAAAAATGTCAGAAGATTCGGCGTTAGTTCCAGATTCTATAAATGGAACTATTTTTATTTGGAAAAGTCGGAAAAAAAAAGATATTATGGTTTTACTTTTTTGAGGTTATGAATTGCGTATTTATAAATAGTCCATTTTAGTAATCACTTATACTTCTTCCACATAAAATCCAATGGAAACAGATAGATATAGAGAGAGATAAAACGTTATGATAGTATTAGAATAAGAGCATTTACAGAAAAAGAACAGAACTTTTAAAGGTCAAAAGATTATAATCTACGGTGTGGGTGTCATTTGGTATGTTTCAGAAATACTCGGTGTTTACTCGGTGGTAGAGCTTTGTGCAAGCTCGTCTGGGTAGGTACCACCCACTCATCAGATATTCTACCGCAAAACAGCAGTACTTAGTATTGTTGTGTTCCGGTTTGAAGGGTGAGTGAGCCAGTGTAATTACAGGCACAAGGGACATAACATCTTGGTTCCCAAGGTTGGTGGCGCATTGGCGATGTAAGCGATGGTTAACATTTCTTACAATGCCATTGTTTATGGGCGTTGGTGACCACTTACCATCAGGTGGCCCATATGCTCGTCCGCCTACCTATACAATAAAAAAAAAAAAATAGAGGCTCTTTTATTCAAAAAATATTATAGCTTGTCGAATCGAAAGTCTGTCACGTTTGCACGGAAACTATTAATTAAATTAAGGTTATGATAATGCAAGGATAAATAAAAATTATTTCGTTAAACATTATTTTTATTACTCATCAGGATTTTCAACAATAATTTCGTCAAGAAAACCTGCTGGTGCTGTTATGTAATCTTGATGTCTGGCCCATCCCAGATACCATACTAAGGTCATAGTGTGGGCACAAAAGCCTATAGTGCGCCGACCAACTAGGTAACTACAACAATATTCGACTATGCACATAATATTGTTTCCGTGATATGTGACGAGACTTTATTTTACCTCTTATTAGGGTCTTTGGTCCGCTACCTCCTAATCTAATCTAATCTTATATTATATCTAATATTATAATGATTTTGCATAATGACTTCACCCCTATTCACTTCGATTCTGTATCCGCCTTGGACACGCACATGCTCGCCATAATATGAACGAGCTTGTCTTATTTGGTACGTCCCTAAGGGTAATAGAATTAAATCATTATATTCTAATGTTGGAAAGCAGGACAAATTATTATGGTCTGCACATATATTTTCAAAATGTGCTGTTCGTCTATTCATATTTAGGGCCTCTACCATATTTGGTAGATTATTTTCTAATTCCATTCTTTCTTTTATTAACTCAAGTATTTGAGTTGCATAAACATTGTTCTCGTACCGAACACCAAACCTATTTAACAACGCTGCAGCTATTTGAAAGTTTTGCATCATGTGTGGTAGAGACCGATGAAAATATTCTTGTCCTAATAGTTTAAAATATCTTTTAAAATGACCATTGACGGCCTCTACCCCCCACCTACAAATAGTCACACAGCGGCTACGGTTTGCTTGAGCTGTTGTTAGTTGGTGTACTCCTTCTAACAATGTTTCTGGTAAATATGGTTTATAGCCACATGCCTAATAAATAGCTAATACTATCTCTAAATCCTCTATCCAATAGTTTGGGTAGAAGATTTAGAGACATCATCCTTTTGAAAATAATATCTTGAAGCAGAACCATCACAGAACAAATTATTCATAATTACAGAATCTGATGTAGTTGCTTTGTATGGCCCAAAGCAACCTAGAATATAACCATCACAAGCGACAATTATAAATGGTTTTAAAAGATTTATATATTTGTGCAGTGAATATGTTTGTTTTTGAAATGTGTAATTGAAACTTTTATGTACATAAATATAGGTTCCATCACATATAACAATTACATTGGTTCCATTTCCATACAATCCATTTGGGATTAATAAACCGTGTTGTCGTAATTCTTCCTTTGATAAATGATTAATCCCAAGGTTCATGGGCACAAAATCTTGGAGAAATATATCCCTTACTTTGTCCATCAACACTTCTTATGTTCGTCGTGGAACATTCATCAAAGTAGAGATTCTTTCATCAGAGTCGCCTGTTCTCAGTTTTAGCAGAAATGCTGCAAGACCTAATGTGCCTCTGCGAATTCTCTTATTTGTGGAACTTCATCTACTAATAAATTGAAGTTTCTTTTTGTTCGCCCTATCCAATACTCAAATACTCTGTCATCTATTTCTTCTATATTTTCAAAGTCAACTGCTGGATTAAATGCATTAACAAAAGAAAAACCATGTTGAATATGTGCAATAGTAAATGTTGCATAACTGTTTTGGGAGTCAAATAACATATCCCACATGTTTGCTATCAAGTGGTAATTACAAACCCGAGCTTCCTTGGGCAGATAATATTTATGATTATTTAGGATTATTGATCTTAATTTATCTGAAATTTCATGCAATGTTTTGCTTCCACAGCTTGGAAATACACAGTGATGATTAGTGTTGGCTGCTCTTCTGTAATCTGGCAATGTCACTTCATTTATTGATTGTGTTAGATTATCTTGCTCTGATAGTGATACTTGTGACTCCAACACTTGGGACACCTCTAACACTTGGGGTTCCTCAAGTACTGGTGAAACGAGAGCACTAGTTTGAGATCTTGCAGCATCAGTAGTAGCTCTGCGTTGAGCTTCTCTTTTTAAACGCAGCCAGCAAGTATGGCACACATGATCATTTTCTTCAACCTGAAATTAAATTACATACGCTTTATTTATTGTCATGTTTATTACTATAAATAAATCAATTTATTTACTAAAGAACCTATACGTTAAACTTCACCTTGTTAGTTTGTTCACTTAAGAACAGCCAGGTCCTGTGTTATAATCCTGTATTAATCTAAATATATTTAGAAAATGTATTATCCACTTACAGGTATTCATTTAAACTAATATGCATACCTGTCATGACAGACAAACATGAGTGTGGCCTTGGTGACTTGATCCAGCTTGTTGTGCTGCATTTCCAGAAACTTGTTGCTGTAAATTCTGGTTTATTGAGAACATTGCTAGATCTCTGCATGCTTCACATAGATGGTCTTCTTCTACGATCTCTCAAAAACATATATTTTATGTAGGTACTGCCTTAGTTTACTTTTTGCGGTCTTATATATCTTCTCTTATATCATCATACATTTGACGAACCGGTTGGCGTGGTTGGTAGATACCTGCCTTTCGCGCCGCAGGTCGTGGGTTCGATTCCCACCCAGGACAGATATTTGTGTGCATGAACATATCTGTTTGTCCTGAGTCTGGGTGTAATTATCTATATAAGTATGTATTTACAAGAGAAAAGTAGTATATTTAGTATATCAGTTGTCTGGTTTCCATAGTACAAGCTCTGCTTAGTTTGGAATCAGATGGCCGTGTGTGAATAATGTCCCAGGATATTATTATTATTATTATTATTATTATTATTATTATTATTATCAAATATAGAATAGATACTTACGATTTGTGGGTATAACCAGCTGCAAAGTAAGCCGGCAACTCTCGGGTCAAGTGTTATGACTTGGTATCGGCGCAGTGTGTTGACGCATATATAACAGTTTACACATAAAATGCATGGAGGGGTTCTGTAGCATAGTCCCCCATTGTTACAAGCTCGGCAACAACGAAAACAGAAATCCAATTCACTCGGCAGACTCGGAATCGAGAAAGAATTAGTACAATAGTCACAAGAGAGAATACAATCGGAGTCCAGAAAGAATTAAGCAGAATAGTCACAAGAGAGAATACAATCGGAGTCCAGAAATAATTAAGCAGAATAGTCACAAGAGAGAATACAATCGGGGTCCAGAATGAATTAGCACAGTAGTTACAAGAGAGAATATCATTCAAGTCCAAGTCGGTTACAATTAACTGAAAAATCGAAAGAACACACCAATCGGTGTAATCAGTGTTAATGTCAATTCAAAATTCAAAAAGTAAAGCTGACTGTATTTATCACGACCGATCCGATTTTGTTTAATATCGATACAATATCGTAATGAGTCTTAGCTTTTTTTTTCACTAAGTGGAAACCTTCACAAGGGTAGGAGTAAGGGTAAGGTAAGGTTTATGTGGGATTTTTACCCAATAACACCACTGCTTACTTACTTTACTCGGTGGTAGAGCTTTGTGCAAGCTCGTCTGGGTAGGTACCACCCACTCATCAGATATTCTACCGCAAAACAGCAGTACTTTCTATTGTTGTGTTCCGGTTTGAAGAGTGAGTGAGCCAGTGTAATTACAGGCACAAGGGATATAACATCTTAGTTCCCATGGTTGGTGGCGCATTGGCAATGTAAGCGATGGTTAACATTTCTTATATTGCCATTGTCTATGGGCGTTGGTGACCACTTACCATCAGGTGGCCCATATGCTCGTCCGCCTACCGATACAATAAAAAAAAAAAAAAACTGCGATGGCCATCCTCGGCACGGATCGGAGAGGCTGCGGGATCGTGTTGATAAAACGCATCCCCTCCCGTGCTGTGCTCCGCTCGTAGCTCGGCAGAGCTCTCTTCAGCGGCGAAGATAATCTCGCCCCTCGCACTCCTCGGGGGGCGAAGATAATCTCGTCCCTCCCGCACTCCTCGCTAGTGCGTACGGCAGCGCGAGGCCATCCCAGCTGCCATCATCCTCAGGGCCGCTTAAAATAGGACTCGTGACGCCCCCACCTCGTGCATCCACGGCCCCAGGGCTACGCCATATATTTTAAGAATTTGATACGGGTAGTTTCGCTTTAAAGATAGACATAGAAGATCAACATTTGGCCACCAGTTTCATTAAAGATAAAAAACAGCGCATTTTAATCAAAAAATAAGCAACTAGTCCATATCAATGTTTCGTTTAATTGAATCGATGCAGATAACTACTTATAATAATACTTGTACTCTCATTCCTATTTGTTTGGTTGACATTTTGTTGGTAATTCGTATCGGTATATCAGTTGATATACTTTTAATAAACATAAATAACTTCGGCTCTAACAAAAATGGGGAAATATTTAATAAATCTTAAAAAATATACTATTTTTTTTGGTATGAAATCTAAGGACGCCAAAAAAAAGTCCTGACATAGATCTGCCATTGTTCTTTATGCATTGTCAAATTCGTGTGTTATTAGAGTAAAGTTTGAAATTTATTCTTATTGTTTTTGTTTTTCATTTGCGATTTAAATTATTGTTACCAATAGTATCGATTATTAGTCTTTTAAACTCAACAAAAGTTTCGTAACCATAAATATGGATACTTCGTCCGAACAAGCCGCTTAAATTGTGGCATTGGTGCGGAATCAACGAACGACTGCTAGAAATTTAAATTTAAGCCAGTCCACGTTTTTTAGAGTATACCAAAGGTTTGTAGAGACAGGTTCTTACAAAAGGAGAGCCGGTACCAGCAGAACTCCAGCAACCACCCGTCGTGACGACCGATTTATTGTTTCAACTTCCCTACAAAATCGTTTCCTCACGTCAGTAAACATCAAAAAAGAGCCAAGTGAAGTACGTGGAGTAAACGTGAGTGCACGAACAATAAGAAGGAGGCTTAAGGAAGCGGCAATAACGCTTTTTAGACTAGAAAATGGTCCAAAGCTGTATGCAGATTACAGACAAGATCGTTTAAGATTTTCGCGTGAATATCTTAATTGGACTGAAGAGCATTGGGCCTGCATATTGTTTACCGATGAGTGTAGGACATGTTTAATTGCTGCAGACAGTCGCAGAAGAGTCTATCGTCGACGTGGGGAGAGATGTGCTCAAAGTTGCATTGAGGAGCATGTTTCTTTTGGAGGCGGTTCGTGTGTGGTGTGAGGTGGCATTTCGATGATCGGGCTAACGGAACTTGTGATCATCAACATGGTTCGTCAAAGCTAGAAGAGCTGTTTTGACAGCAGAACGCTATATAACAAAGGTTTTAGAAGCTCACGTGGTACCTTACATGGGATTAATAGGCGAAAATTTCGAACGCAAGATAATGCCCGACCCCACGCCGCTGCACAAATTCGACAATATTACGAAGAGGTTGGAATACGTACCATGAATTTGCGAGCACGCAGCCCGGATTTTAATCCCATTGAGCATGTTTGGGACAGTTAAAAAGCTGTATATGCGAGAAATCATGTGCCCACAACAGTGGCAGCACTAAGAAAAGCGATTTCACAAGAATGGAACAATATTCTGTAAGACAGTTTAATAACACTAATCAGCTCTATGCGGAACCGATTAGAATCTGTAATAAGGGCACGTGGAGGCAATACACCTTATTAAAAGAAAAAAAATGTGCTTCAACTTTTTTTTAAATTGTAAAAATCAATTTTTCAATAAACCAAACAAAACCAATTTTTGTTACATTTATCGTTTTTGTTCAAAAAAATTGAATGGTCCTTTCCAGTGTACAAACATACACTTAAGGATATGATCCTACGCTGTTATGAGGTTAACGAACCAAACTATAGGTTTCAATTTAAATTTGTATAAAAAGTTTGAATACTTGGTTAAAATGTTTATTTCAAAGGCGTCTTGAACATTAATGCAGTTTATAAGGTCGTCAGTGTATTTTTTGTGATTAGCATTTAGTACATGATGTATTCAAATTGTATGAAATTTAATCATTTTATTTTATTAAAAAAATTATTGTATTTTATAGCATCATATCATTCTGCATATATGAATAATAATAAATATATAAATATCATGGTAACGTCCGTTTGTCGCATAATAATATAATATTTGAAATTGGTTTGCATTCAATTCTTTATAGCTTTTTGCCAATAGAAGGAAGATAAACAAACATTAAATTTACATATTCGAAGCGATTTGTTAAAAACTACTAGGTATATGATGCACTATGAACAGTTATTGGTTAATTTATATTTATTTATAGTATAATACTGTTCCTCTCTACGATATACTTATTTCCAATTAATTTTCAACTCAACAACAGCAGTACTTTGTATTGTTGTGTTCTAGTTTGAAGGGTGAGTGAGCCAATGTAATTATAGGCACAAGGGAAATAATATATATGTTCCCAAGGCTGGTGGCGCATTGGCGATGTAAGCGATGGTTAACATTTCTTACAATGTCAATGTCTATGGGCGTTGGTGACCACTTACCATTAGATGGCAAACATGCTCGTCCGCCTACCTATAAAATAAAATAAATGAAAAATTTTGCTGCCAATGTTCAACAATTTTGGCGACATTAAAAACGATTTTATTTCACGAATACATAATGAATAACCACAGATTATTCAAGTTCTCGACCAATGATATCACGCAGAGTGAATGTCAACATTTTGTTCATTTGTCTTGTCATGTTAAAAGCCGAGGTGGGCCAGAGGTAAGAATGCGTGAATCTTAACCGATGATCGTGGGTTCAAACCCGGGCAAGCACCACTGAATTTCTTGTGCTTAATATGTGATTATAATTCATCTCGTGCTTAACGGTGAAGGAAAACATTGTGAGGAAACCTGCATGTGTCTAATTTCACCGCAATTCTGCCACACGTGTATTCCACCAACCCACATTGGCGCAGCGTGGTGGAATAAGCTCCAAACCTTCTCCTCAAAAAATGAGAAGAGGCGGTAGCCAAGTGGGACATTCACAGGCAGTTACTGTTCCTGTTATTGGAATTTACCTCTAACCGCATGTGAAATGTGATGAGAAAATCCCTGCTTTTACATGTTGTTTCAATTTTATAAAATTGATTTACAAAGACAGAATGTTACATTTCTAGCAATAAATCTTTTTAGATATTAGATTATAATATAAGAAGTCGTGATTTAAGTTTAGCATTTTGACAAGCTACTCGTATATAAAGTAACAGCCTTAATCATAAACGTTGCTCAGCGACAATTTACTTAAACGCTGATTTGAATTCGTTCTTTATATCATTATCGATTTAATATTCGAAGGAGCTTAGAAGGAGTGTAAGCCCAAGCGAATTGAAGTCATTCAAATTGTGACTAGTCTCAATACATTTGACGTCACGTCAGTTGTCACGATAAAGTGTCATAGTAAACATCTCGCGCAATTTATTAAAAAATGACTTACTGTGTAATAAAAGGGTGTCACAACACTCCACATAAAAAAAATTAGGATAAGAAAATCACATTTCACACGTAAGTACTATTTGGCAATTTATAATTTTAGCTAAAATATATTCATCAAAACATAAAAAGAATTTGTAAACAAAAGACGCCATTACAATAAAAATGTTTACCAGTTATGGAAAATATATTTACCACGATTGCTTAATATTTTAAATAATAAAAATAAATAAATATTTAAAATTATTATTTTAACTTAAATAAGTTACGTATAAAACATTAATACTGTTCAACTAATTATAATTTTTTTTCTTTATGATTATACATACAATAAAAGCAATACTAAATAATATTACTAAATAAATTTTAAAAAAGAGATCATTATTATATTAAAAGCTAAAATGAAATAAATAATATTGCAATATATAATTGTAATACTTATTGATTAATTGTAATCTTTTTTAGCTTTCCTTCGAATTCAATTGCTGCTGCTCGATGGATAGATAAAATACAACTTAATCGAAGAGAATAATATTAATATTCAGCGAAAACTTTTCAGCGTTGTATAATAAATTTTAATGAAAAAATAATAATGTCCAATATTATTGTCTGACAAATTGTCACATCTGAATACAACCTACATAATAATTCAAAATAATTAAATGCTAAAATTGTAATTTGTATTGTATTTATGTGATTTTGTTTTAAAGGTTACTTGTGTGTGTACTAAGCTTGTAAGCATTTTCTTATTTTGTTATTGATTAATATTAAAATCCAAATTTATATTGTTTCTTCTTACATATCCCGTCCTTATTCCATACAAATCTACTATTTATCACAATTTACTGTCAGAAAACCTTTCAGCGTTGTTTAATTAATTTTAATGAAAAAATAATAATGTCCAATATTATTGTCTGACAAATTGTCACATCTGAATACAACCTACGTAATAATTCAAATTAATTAAATGCAAAAAAATATATTTATTAATTCAAGTTCAAACAATATCAATTTCCTCACTTTATGGGGAAAATGTGTATTCACTTGCAACATAATTCGGTCGTATGTGTCGGTGTATGTAACGTACGTGACACTTATACACACATTAATTCTAGTGACTTCAATTTTGAGCGAAATTTTGTATGACACTATCCTTCTAAGCGTTATTATTCTATGCATACACAGTTGCAATTTCGGCGGCATATCCGACACGGTCGGAACGTGTTCTGGAACAGAACTTTACATGGTTTCCGAGGAAAGGGAGTGTGTAGCTACTGAGAGTTTTTTGATAGAAAACCCCAATAATTTTTATCGGCCCGTCCTAGGGATTGCACCCAGGACCTCGAAACCAGCGGCCTTATATCTAGCTACAGGAGAGAAGAGGTAGTTAATTTAACAATAACAATGAAACCCTCGGATAATTTATAACACTGAATGTTATATAAAAACTTTATGAATTATTTATGTATGAAGATTAGTAAATTATATCTGCACGTATAAAAAGCAAGTGAGTGAATATATATGTTATTATGTACTTTGATACATAGAGAAGTAAGTCATGTATACTACACAATTTATTGTTTTATTAGTGGCCATTCAGACCTCTTTTACGTTGGCAAATGGTACGTTATTTTTATATTTTTGTTATTTATTCCTGTTTTTATGTATGTTATTTTCTATATTTTATGTGCGTATAATGTAAGTAAGGGCCTCCAGACCGATTTCGGCCACGGCGGCCAATCTCAAGAGAGATTAGCCAACTGCGCAGGAGATATTATAGTGCACAAGTGTGTGCTCATAATCCGATGGGACGGCAATCCGACACGACCGGAAAGAGTTCAGGCGCAGGACCAACGGCTTAACGTGCTTTCCGAGGCACGGGAGTGTACACACTTCCACCTTCCAGACTCCGGGCTGCTACTGAGAATTTTCTGACAGAAAAACCCAATAACTATTTATTGGCCCGACCTGGGAATTGAACCCAGGACCACCGGGTCTGCAGCCTAATATCTAGTCACTAGACCAACGAGGAGACCTATACAATAAAAAAACTTATCGATTTTTTTATAAGTATAGTTTTTGTCGGACTTACGTTTTTAGTTATGAGCGTAGAATAGAAGGCGTGCAATATATTACATACAATTATACATATATGTTCTTACAGACCAGAAACTACTTTAAAAAAAGAATACACAAATAACTATAAATACTAACAAAAACCAATTAAATAAACTTTTAGCTGGTGGTACAGCTCTCTGCAAGCCCTAGGTAGTTACCACCAACTTATAACATGTTCTATCACCAAGCAGCAATACTTAGTCTTATTTGTGTTCTGGTTCACACTTCAGGTGAGTGGCCCAGTTTAACTAGAGGCACAATGGACATAACATCTTATTAACCTTAAGGTTTAGTTAATATTTCTTGCAGTGCCAATGTCTATAGGCAATGGTGACCACTTATCATCAGGTGGCCCATTAGCTTAACCTATTTTAAATTTTAAAAAAAGTGTTAAATGTAGTAAAGACAGTTTCAAATATTATATTTGTATATTATGAGCATAAATAAAGCATGATGATATACGTCAAATCTGGCATCTTTACCTAAGCATACCCTATACTGGTTTCCATTGAATATTTTTTATATGTGGAAGTAGGCGAAATTTTAGTCATATTGGTAGATTTTATAGTAAATTGTGGTATCCAAAAAGTGTTTCAAGCTGGCAGCTTTGTTAATTGTCAAAATATTGTACTTTTTCATCCCATATGGTCAATTGTGTTCGTAGCGTCGTCGCATAGAAATCGGAATTTCTTACAGATAATAAAAGTGTAGATAAGTGATTTACATTAAATTGTATTTGATATATTGTTATTGAGGTGTATCGAAATGATTCAATCTTATTAAACTCTCATTTCTTGAGTTATTATAAAAGGTAATGTTGCTTGAGCTTAGGTAAAGTTACCTCACTAGCACGAATGGCAACTTTACCTGTGACTAGGGCTGTCAAATTTTGCACGAGTAGTATTCTGGATTTCAGTCATCCAGAACAGTAACTTTAAATACAATATATATATAGTTTTTTTTTATGAAATATTTTGATGTTAAAGAACTACATATGTACCTAGGTAACTTATTTGCTTGATTACCTTTCAGATATATTCAAGATGCCTAAAAAAGTAAAAAATAAATAAATAATGTTTTATTATTTTTTTGACAACCCTGCCGACATTGTTTCTATGAAAATTTTGAAATTCTTGGGTCAACTTTACCTATGTATTGGCAGTGCTTATTTAAACAAACAACAGCTTCAAAAATAAATACGTCGCTTTTATAGCGCCAGGACGATCGGTAAATTTATGTCGCGTGTTCTCTGGGGCACACAATCTATGCAAACTGTAGGCTAGGTAAAGATGCCAAAATTGTGTCAATTTTACCCCGCTCATACTTTTAGTTATTATAGCGTTTCTATGTGAGATTTAGTAGAATTCAATGGTTCAATTAAAAGAGAAACACCTATTTGTAAAAAAATCATCAATAAAAACTAAAACAACAAGCTCCATGTTGAAGTCAATTGCATAAAAGTAAAAAAAGATGGTAATGGTAACACTTGACGTACTACGTACTATGTAGTAATTAGTACATTGTTATTCAAGGTTATACCATATTTGTTGTAATATGGTATAACCTTGAAAAGCTTAACCTTAAAGTAATAAAAAATATGTTTTGAATAATTTACATATAAATATGATTAAAGGCATATTAAGTAGGCAAGTAGTAACTAAAACTTAAGTCAATTTTAAGTTAATAATGTTTAATAAGCGTTCACACGTATTTGATAATATAGTTCTTAGTTCAAAAAACAAACTTAGTCAAACTCAATCAAACTAAAACGTATCTAAATCATGCCTGTCCAAGCGTGTAAGATTTTGGCCATGATTATTAACCTAACCAAAAACTAGTTACTTGCAAGCTTATAAAATTTATTGTATGTATTGACTTAAAATTAAGTTCAAATTTATTTTTTCTGTTTTAATATTAATAAAACACACCATCCAAAAAAAATCTAAAATTATAATTCAGATACTGAGTTATAATTTATACGTATACAGTAATTAATATTTCATAATATAATATCATGTATATATATCGTATGTATATGTTATGTGTATAAAATTATATCATAAGAAACAAAGTTTGGTAAAATATTTCTTCTACATTAAGCGCGCCACCTATTATTATAAGTAGAAAGATTCAGGAACGCAAAGCACGCGAATAGTTTTATTAAACGACTCGCATGCCATCTGTTTGACACGATGGCGTAACTATTTTAGAACCTAACCATTGCTTGTGTAGATAAAAGTTTTAATAGTTTAACTACATATATTTATTGTAATGTAATATTGTATTGTAATAAGGAAGTTCATAAATTTATTCAACATTATATATGATATAAAATAGTATAAGTTAGCCAGTAGTTGTATGATTGATTGGAAATAAATTTCCTTGTAAAATAAAATAATACTAACATATTGACACATTTTTCTTTTCAGTTCCATTAAAATGTTTCTTCCAAAAACATCCATTTCTAAATTTATTTACCAAGTCTTCTGTTCATGACTCTATGAATGATTCTTACAAAATAAGCTCTCTACAACTCGATCCTGTCAAGGTGGATTTCTTACAATTAGACCAAGATGGGCTGCAACTTGATACCAAGGACTTGGAATACACAGGACTGAATGATGCAATTGTGGATGAATTTGGGTTAGTTTACGTAATACTTAATATTTCCTAATTTTGCGCAAAATACTATAATGAAAATGGTTGTTATCTCTTTACATCTTCGAGATACATTAGACCGTAGAAGAAGTATCCTACTTTAGTTAAAATGTGAAACTTAAAACCAAAATTAACATATTATCTGGTTTCACTTACATTCTTTTTTGAAGAATGCTCGTTATATAATGGGAACTTCAAAATAATGAGCAAATGATTTTGGGACGGAGTGTCTAAGCCACGTTGCGAACAAATAATTATTTATGATAATAGCAATTATAATTGTTTAGGGGTGATTTCGAATATTTATGTTAATAAAAGAAACTGTTACCTACAATGCACTACTCTACATTCTTTCTTAATAAAATTAAATATAAATAAATTGTATTTACCAATCACAAGGAAGTCAAAGAAAGCACTTTTTGCATGACTATTAAATATATTTGTAACCGTTCTCGTTTTCTTTTAGTTAATTGTAGTCAAAGTCATTATTGTAAACCACAATATGGCTGACGTTGAGAAAAATAAATGCATATACAAAAAAAAAATAATAAGTAACACATTTTTACACCAAGCAACACTTATATTAAACTTTTATTTTAACAGTCTCAATTTGAAATCAAATGTATCACGACTAAATTTTCACTTCGACCTTTCGGGAAAAGGCCATTACAAGATCACGGGAACTTTGTTTTCATTGCCAATCAGTGGAGAAGGAACAATAGTTCTGAATTTTAGTAAGTATATTTACTTATGTCTTATGCTTACCTTATTTGACTTTCTATTTTGTTAGTTTAAATAAAATTGATGTATATTTTACTGAAATATATTGAAACTACAATTCGATTAGAAGTCCACCTATAAAAGAGATTTCAAATTGATCTAATATAATCAAATAGACACCTATTGCGGCATAACCGAAATTTAACAAGTGTGAACCAGGTGACATAATTATATAATTATTTAAATAAAGAATTTTATTTATATTTTTTAGAAAACCTCAAAGTTGATATGAGTATGCCGTTTAATATAATATTAGACAATAATGGAGACCAGTTGATTGACCTTAAGGAATTTTATGTTGGGCATGTTATATCAGACGATGCTCAATTCAGTTTTTCTAACCTATACAATGGAAATAAGGAGAAAAGTAAGTACCATCAACGTATGGCACTGTTCGGTCCATTTGGATAGTCTTAATTAACTCATCAAGATAGGTGGCGCATTGGCAATGTAAGCGACGGTTAACATCTCTTACAATGCCAATGTCTGTGGGCGTTGGTGACCACTTACCATCAGGTGGCCCATATGCTTGTCCTATGCCTACTTATGCTATAAAAAAAGCTTTTCTACCATCAAACGTCAAGTGCTTGTTATCACTGTGATCCGGTTTTAACATTGAGCCAGTATAATTATAGGCAAGATTTATCAACTTAGACTCCATAGTTGAGTATAATATAATAAGAATAAATATTTCTTAACTCGTGTCTATGAGTGATGTGACCATTCACCATTGATCGAACCAATGGCTCGTCTATCTACCTTAGAAACAGGCACATTATCAGTGGAAATATCCATTTACAAACTTATAACACGCAATAAAATCTTCTTGTATGTGCTTATGTCATAATAAAAATACAATCGAATTAAAAAAGGTTATTAAGTTAAGGCCTTTTACAACAAGGGCAGTCTTCATAAAGGTTCATTCCTATTAAATGTAGAGTACCCAAATACTATATCAAAGGGTATTCGCTGATAGTGCCCTTTTTCATTGATAATAAATAACACCTGCGACTTATTTAACAATGGAATAGGCGAAATTTACTTACATCCATTTAAGAATTGATTTTTTTTGGTACAAAATAATATAAGAATATCTTTTATTTGTTCAAAATAACAACTTATTATTTTTTAAATGAATAAAAGAAGAGAAAGATTTTCAAGAATTACGTATTTGTTACTACTTAAATATTCTTAATATTCAGAAACGGTATCTAGTTATACATAACGCTGGACTATATTGACTATCATCTTTATACGAAACTTACTAGGCATTGGTATTTCTCTATATTTTGTAAATATGAATATTATAAAATATAATTTTAATGATAATTTAAAAATTGCAGGTGACGTCATGCATAATCTTATTAATGAGAATTGGAGATCTTTCACTCATCAATTTGGAAACCCTTACATGGATAGAATTTTTACCCACGCGTATAATGTTATTAGAAAACAATTACTCTTGATACCTTTAAGGAATTTTGGTACATGTTAGTAACGATGCTACGAAATAACATGGTGATCAAATCTTTATCATATTATTGTATAATTACGTAATAAACAGCTTATGTTACATTTAGAAAAATCATATATTTGTAATTTGTTTTGTTTTATTATTTACGTATCAATAATGTTGTCAGGTTTGTTTAACATAAAAAAATTGTATTACTAAGGATATATAATGCAAACAACATTTGTTTACATTTTTCTTGAAGGCTAAAGCAGTTAATATTTTTTTGCGTCAAATACGTTTCACTGAAACGTTACACAGCTACGTTGTAAATTTGACCTCATTATCTAAATCCTTAGTTCCCAAAGTGGTCCAGGTGGACCGCTGGAGGTCCACGGGAGAATCGACGGGGGTCTACGTTGGCGTGACAAAAAAATGGGGGTTCACAATTCATAAGCGGTTCACGAAAATTCGTTTGTTTTTGATAGTGAAGAACTAAAATGTTGAATTGACTTCACCTATCAATGTAGGCCGATAATACTTTAACCTCACCTCAACCTCTGTAATTTGTCCACGGTCCACCAAGTCCTAGGATGTTGCAGATGAAAAAAAAACAGCTCTATTACTTGTAAAAAATTGGATGGAATCACTTTTTTGATTGGACTTTATTGACGTCCACTCACAATCCACAGCACAATCAATTCTCACTTTCTTTTTCGATAACTATTAATTCGTAGTTGGAACTCAGTCGCAACGCAAATGTCGATAATTAGAACTAATCTTCACATTTTTGTCGAGTTTTGGGAATATGGTAGAAATATAGCTGCAGGGGGTCCACCGGAACCAGCTAAATTTTGAAAGTGGTCTATGGGAAAAAGGCGTCTGTGATCCTCTGATTTAAATTTTAATATAATAATTGTTTTTGGGTTTTGGTAATTAATAACAATAAAGTTATCTGTTTAAAAACTAAAAAATATATTTAATTTTCTTAAATTTAGTATACATATTTCGTAAAAAACGTATTCCACTGTTAAAATAATACAAAAATTAGGACTTGTTACTACATTATATAAATGACGATTTAAAATCACTTATTAAATTCTTCTCGAATAATATATATTATCTCTATTTTTATTTAAACTTTAGCCACCTTTTGATTTATTTTGTAACATGTAATTAATTGATAAAATGCATTGTTCTAACTACATTATTTTAATTATGATAATGTGTTTCTCTAATAGAGACAATTCCCGAATTGACAGATAAAATTAAAGACACCTTATCTCCTTCGTTAAGTTTATTAAAAAAAGTATATCAAAGTACGTTGTATCACACGAACCCAAATACTTGGAAATGTAGCAAGTTTCTTTTAAATGCAGGTTAACAGATTATATGCAAAATATATTCGTATTTAAATGTTCATAAATAATTCAATTCCAAGACAATAAAATTTGCTTAGCCTAGACTTTAGCTTGATCGAAAAAGTTTAACGTAATTTAAATAATCGTGATTGTTTTGTTATTTGATTTTTTATTTTGTTTACTAAAATATACTATTTATATATATATATATATATATATATATATATATATATATATATATATATATATAAATACATTTTATACATTTATATATATATATATATATATATATATATAAATACACTGGCCGCCAAAAAAATCGACCCACCCGTATTTTTTTACTTACAAAGTTGTTATCTTAACTATGCGACGACCTAGGTGGATTGTTTTACTTATGGGACATACATTTAACATTTTATTACCCACTTGATATTGATTTGGAGGAGTTGTAAGTGTTATTGAGGATATTTGGAATATTTTTAAAGTATTGATAAGAAAACGTTACTTTGTGCACAAAGTGCATGGTTAGTTTATTACCAGTTCTTAACGCGGAATCATCTCGGTTCGATGTTTATTATTGATTAAGTGTATGAAACTTTGTTGAAACAATAATTTTAATAAGTTTAAACATAAAAAATGGATACTACTGAAGCAGAAGCTGCTCAAGTCGTAGCTCTTATTCATGAGGGGTTAAGTCAGCGAAATGTGGCTAGAACACTAAAATTAAGTCGTTCAGCGGTGCGAAGAGTGTACAAACGCTACTTGGAGACTGGGGAGTATCGCCGGAGACCAGGATCTGGCAGGGGGCGTGTCACGAACCCGACCGATGACCGTTTTATTGGTTTGTCGTATTTAAGAAACCGACATCTTTCGGCTGTTGACGTTCAAGGTAGACTCCGAGAAAGTCGTGGAGTGTCTGTGAGTGAAAATACTGTAAGAAGAAGACTTCGAGAGCAAAACTTAACCCCTCACAAGCCAGCAACAGGACCAAAACTCACAGCATCCCATCGACAAGCAAGACTACAATTTGCTAGGCAGCACGTCGATTGGACACTGGACCAATGGGAGACAGTATTGTTCAGTGATGAAAGCCGAATGTCTCTAGTAGGCTCTGATGGACGACGTAACGTCATGCGAAGGCCAGGAGAACGCTACTCTCAGTGTTGCATTCGAGAAACAGTCCGATTTGGTGGAGGCTCTACAATGTTTTGGGGAGGTATTTCTTTGACGGGACGCACAGAGCTGGTTTTTTTCCGTAATCGTGCTGTTAATGCTGAAACTTACATAACGGACATTCTGGAGCCTCATGTGATGCCTTACGCTGGATATATTGGGGATAATTTCCAACTTATGCACGACAACGCACGACCTCACGTCGCTCGAATTGTTAAAGACTATCTCAGGGAAGTCGAAATTCCAGTTATGCAGTGGCCAGCCAATAGTCCGGACTTAAACCCGATAGAGCACCTCTGGGACCACCTAAAACGTACGGTTCGAGCACGAAATCCAATTCCAGAAACCCTGAATCAACTGGAAGCTGCCCTAACTGAAGAATGGCAACGGACCCCACAGGCAGGCATTAAAAAGCTAATCAGGACACTTAATAGGCGTATGCAGGCAGTGGTTAGGTCAAGAGGAGGAAATACTCCCTATTAAAGTAAGATTTAGGCACCCAAATTTAAAAACAAACGGCATAATCGTTTTGTACACAAAAAAATAAAATTGCGTAAAATTTTGTGTTTTCGTGTTTGGTCACATATTTACCTAAAAACCTATTTTTTGCGCACTATTTCTGTTTTTGTACAATCCTACAATTGCATTTTTTCATTATCAATCTTAAAAATATAAATATGTGGTAGTTTAAAACCATACGATGGCTTTTTTACAAAAAATGTAGGTGGGTCGATTTTTAATAATAATAATAATAAACAGCTTTATTGCACACAGAAAATAAACAAAATACAAGAAAAAAGCTTAAGATCAAAAACACTACAAAAGTATGCAAAGGGCGGCCTTATCACTAAGTAGTGATCTCTTCCAGGCAACCCTACTGAAAGAGACTTACAAGAGAAAACATAGTGGGCTAGTGCATTAACAAATTAAAAGTAAATATACATACACACAAAATACAATAGGCAATACAACAGATAGGTGCGAGCATACTTAGCTGCAAGTAGTGAAAGGGTTAGAGGAGGTTTAATTTATTGACAGGTAATGCAATTTAACACGGGTTTTGAATAACTGAAGTGTTGGAGACTGACGGACTTGAGTTGGTAGTGCATTCCACAATCTAACCGCCTTTGCCGTGAACGAATTCATGTAGGAATGGGAGTTACAAGAAGGTACGCTTAATTTATTATCACTCTGAGAGCGAAGATTAAGGTGAAGAGTAAGGATTTTTTTGGAGGCCAGTTGTTTATGTCGCTGTTACTTTCGAATTATACTTCTATTATTATAAGTACATCATATGTTTAGATGTTCATGAAATTATATATTGATGTATGTACGTTAGAGATATAGTTGCCTTGTCGGTCTAGTGGCTTGATATAAGGCCGCAGATCACGAGGTCATGGGTTCAAGCCTCGTCGAGCCATTAAAAAGTTATTAGGTCGAAAATTCTCAGGAGCAGCCCGGAGTCTGGATGTTGGAAGTCTGTAACATCCCGTGCCTCGGAAAGCCCGTAAAGCCATTGTTCCTGCGCCTGAATTGTTCGTGTCGGGTAGCCGTCCCATCGGATTATGAAAGTGAGGGAATAGAGGTATCTGTGTTTGCGCACACACTTGTACACTATAAAATGTCCTGCGTAGTTGGTTAATCTTTTTTAAGATTGGTTGTCGATATTATTAGACATATAAATAAATAAGAATAAATTGAAATTTGTGTTGATCTAGTTGCTACCTTATAAGTTTGATCGTGGGTCAGAAAAGTTATTTTCTGTCAAGGCAATCTCGGGAGCAGTCCCGTGTTCGGATATTTTCTATATCTTATAGAAGGTGGATTACCAGGGTGGCGGCGAAAATGACGATACGTTATATAAGAAAACACTTGTAATGCTCGTTACAACGGTTACAATACCAATGCCCGATATATTTAAACTGGCGGTATTTATACAAAAACATCTTGACCTTTTTTTTTTTTTTTTTTTGACGCTGGGATAACGCATGACGCGTTTCCCCCCACGGAAACGACACAGACAAAAACATCTTGACCTAATTTAATACTAAATTTACAAACTTAAAGATAATATTAAACATTGTTTATCTTAATTATTCTAATGATTATTTACGGACAAATATTATTTAATAATACAGGATTATGTAACATTAAATATTAAAGATTAATATATTACACCGGAAGTTGATAAGCAGCAGATAACCTAGCCAGATCAGTAAAATAAGATTCTAGTAGCTTAATCCTTACATTATACATAATAAAACAAAATTATTATAGCATTGATTAATCGACATAATTTGAGAAAATATAAATAAACAATAAGCACTATTTATTAATTGCGCCGGAAGCTGACAAGCAGAAGGCGCCATTAATAAATAGAATAATATATAATAAAATGTTCCAAGTATAAACAAATATGAATCAACTATTTATTTGATTATGAAATTACTAATTAAATTGTTAAACAGAAGTTTTAATCTATACTTATAAATAATCATCAAGATGTACCCGAACTAGCCGTATATGTGGGACCGGAAGTATTAATTGATAACAATCTACACTTAATCACAAAACCGTTGCGATTATAATAACACGTTTTATATTATTATTTATTGGATAGGAAACAATACAATGAATCTTACATACTAAAGCAATTTTTAAAATGGTCTAATAACGACCCCAAAAAGGTTATTAGTCTAATCTGCGAACTTCACATATTTCAGGTATTTTTATATTCAAAATATTTATATTTTTATACTCGTTTCAAAGTTTTAATGGAGTATTAAATATATTGGACTCTTTTCTGGTATCTAATATGATATTTTTTATATTACCAAAACTTTTTTCCTTAGGGAGATCACGTTAAAATTAAAAAGTATCTAGATTTACTTTGACAAACTGCTTGCATAAAATATTAGCTCAAGTCGACATTTAACTTTCCTTTTTCCTGCGTAAACTTTAGAGTATTCCATTAACGTCCAATTAAAGGAAAATGCTTAAAATAAATGATTAAGAAGAATTTACATTTATATATCGGGCATCCTTTAATTAAGATGCGATTTTTTTTAACTCTTTCTTTTGTTTCGTTCGAATCAACTAAACTAAGTAACTAGTAATAATTATATACAAATTGTAATTAGTAATTCCGGTCTCATTACCGTTATTGTATAATCATAGAACAGGTAAATAAAAATCTCATCGCCGACTATCCTTATAATTCCACAATAAATAATATAAAAAGTATTAAGGCACCACAAATAATATTAATATATTCTAATCGAATATCTCAATATATCTACGTGAATGCTACGATGTTTGACTAGAACGACGACGATAATTACATTTATAGGATACATATACTTAATAACAAAAATAGCGTTTTATTGTATGTCGGTTTACTTTTCTACAATAGGCCCAATTGCGACCTCTGAGCGAACTAATGAGTAAAATAAAAAGGATGAAAATGAATACATATTTGCAAGTTCACAGCGCAATAGAAGATATTCGTCTCAGTGTATGTATAACTTTATTGAAAACATTCCTTTGAAATAGATTCTATAAATCAATCGAAATAAAACTTTCAATGCATCATAACAGTTTGGAAACCAGCTCGAACGTTGAGATATGCAAAGCTGTCAGCTAGTATAATATATTATTTTTGAGGAGAAATAACTTACTTTGTTTTCATTGAACAAATTTTAAAAGATACTTTATTCGAGTGGGAAATTGTTAAATTGCGAAACAGACGCGTCAAGATGGGAGACAGTTCAGGCGCACAGTTCCTCAGGGCAGTTGCTGGAATGCCATCAGGGCCGCTAGCTAGTTCACGTCTAGACTGAGTAACATTTTGCCGAATGTATATATCACTCATATGCGTGTCGGCGCTAGGTGTTGCTGGAAGATTATTGGTCCGAGAGGTAGCGTTGCATTTTAGGTAATGATTTTAAGCCGATCAATTGCCGGTTTCAATAGAACTCGAACGACTAATAAGGGAACCAAGCGTCAGCTAGCGCACTAGCGGTGGTTTTGGGTGTTGGATAGTACCAGCAACCTCGCAGGACTAGATGACTCGAAAAAAAGTTGTTGCTTATAGTGTTAGCTATCTAGTCCTGCGAGGTTGCTGGTACTTTATAAATAACCCTGTATAAGACCATCTAATATATTAAGAACTAAATCTATTAGAAGTTTACCTAAAAAAATATAATTACGTACATACAAAATTTTTAAGCATAGGAAAATTGATAAATAAAAACTATAATTTATTACACGTAATACGTATTTTGTTAGCGATTGACTTGTCTTAAGTTTAACCACAATTTCTTTATTAAAATGTAAATAAATCCACTACAAAAATGTTATTCAAAATTTGTGTGTAGTACGTATCAAATATATAGATTGTTTTAATACAAAATATATTAAGAAAATGATAATCCAATAAATTAAAAATTAAATAGGAAATAAATATTATCAGAAGATTCATAATAATTTATGCACAGAGCAAATACTTTGTAACTAAGTGTTAATTTCTTAGCGTTTGGTTTTTATAATAAAAATCAGGCAAAGGGATTGAGTTTGTTAACGGATGAACGGTAGGGATGATTGAGGAGATTTATAAAAATAATTATCTCATAAACGTTATTTGGAAACTGAAAAATAACTTAAGAAAATCTTTTGAATAGTGAAAATAAATATTTTTGGGCGTGTACATTTATTATGTGTAAAAAATATTTGAAAACATAAATAAGACAAACAATTAAAGTTGCTCAACAGATCTAGTTTTAAGCCAGATATCAGTGGTATTAATAATATTAACATTTAACAACATTGCACATGTTTCTTTTCATTATATTACCAATAGTGTAATTTCTGTGCTGGTCGTGGGATTGACTCATGTTGAGTAACTTTTTCTTCCAATTACTTTTGTTACTATAAATATATTGATTCAAATACCAATAAGGCAATAACGCATTTCATTTTATTTGTGAGAAAAAAAGATAACGAATTTTTAAATATAATAAAATAAGATATTAGATAATAAGAAAAAATAGAAAGAAAAGAAATATTACGATATTTTATGACTAGACAAATAAAAAGTTGGTTTAATAAATCGAAGATGATCCAATTATTCAATGTCATATTATACTCAGAAATAAAATAAGGTTTTTTTGTAAAGAGGTTTACTCGTAAATACACAACAAAAAAAAAATTTAAGTCGTCGTAGGCAGTGACCAGTAGGGAAGGGATACGTGTGGGTTTTGCCACACTTACCCCATATTGTAGCTACACGGGCAATTAGTGCGTTAAGATATGATGTCTGCTACATACCTATTACATAAATACAAAATAAATTGACGCCATAAGTGTCTCTAATTTGTTTTATATAAAACAGTCGAATACTCACTAAAAGTAATTTTAAAACGAGGATAATAAAATCAACAAAGCTTACTGAAGTTGATAGAAGTTGGCAAATTTATTATATAACTTTAACTAGCTACTCGTCCAGGTTTCTAGGATCTATAAAAAAACGTTTATATTGTAATATACACATATACTCGGTTAACGCAGCGCACGCCATACAGCTCGGAATAATTTTGCTGACATCTTTAACGATTATCGTCATATTTCAGCCGGTTTACACAAAACTTTAATTAATTTTAAACCACAGACAGACAGCGGTCGGGGTGATTGTATAATATGTGGATTGAATAACCAAAAAAATATTTAATTTTACAAGTATATGCTCATTAATTGACATTAATCTACTTCTATACTACAAAAAGAACTACCAAATACCTGCGGAGAACCTTATAAAATAAAAATATTCTTTATTGTATAAGAATAATTCTTATACAAGAAAGAATAGTCTACAATATCAACTACTATCATTATGATCGTTTATTATATATTATCAAGCAATAATATGAGAAGGGACTTTGATTAATTTCTTACCACTATCGGACATCAGCTGTCGGTAAATATCAAAATGAGGTAACATTCATTTATCTCGTATTTCTGTATTTGATATCACCAAATACGCTCGGGTATTATAGGATACATGTACAATTATATTATTTAAGGTTACACGTTGTGTAACAGAGATAAATATTGATATTTGATTGTATCTCCGCCAGATTTGCAATGGGTTTGTTATTTTAAAGGTTCACAACGGAACACGGTGAAGTTACCTCAATAACTATTGCTAGGAAACACATGTAAGTATTCCAGTTGGAGTTTTTGACGCAAAGGCAATATACTATTATTAAACAATATATTTAAAAGGTCTTTTTAAAAACCTTTATTACTAATTGTTGGTAATTAATACCTATATCAGAAATTGGTGTATTTACTCTTCCCGACTGTACAGGCCGTTTTCGCGTTTGGACTCTACTGCCATTTACCAGTGGTGGTGGAGACAAATGACTCTTTTTTTTTTTATTGTATAGGTTGGCGAACGAGCATGTGGGCCACCTGATGGTAAGTGGTCACCAACGCCCATAGACAATGACATTGTAAGAAATGTTAACCATCACTTACATTGCCAATGCGTCACCAACCTTGGGAACTAAGATGTTATATCCCTTGTGCCTGTAATTACACTGACTGACTCACCCTTCAAACCGGAACACAACAATACAAAGTACTGCTGTTTTGCGGTAGAATATCCGATGAGTGGGTGGTACCTACCCAGACGAGCTTGCACAAAGCTCTACCACCGAGTACGAGTACGAGTACGAGCTCTAGTCATTTGCCTATAAAAAAAACTAACTATATTTAATGTGAAGTTTTTCTTTTTTTTAAATGAAAAGAGTGAAGTATACTAAGCCGCAAATGTTTCATTTCTCAATAAATGTGTTCTTCTATATACGGAGAAATCTTGGACCTCATTATACCAAGCTCTAGCGCAAGCTCGTTTTACATGCTGATACGAGTACATACTACAGAATGTCATGCATCGGATTATGAGTTTCTTACGATCATTTGCTTTACGAGCACGAGATGAAACTGCGAACCTTCGGTCATGAACCACGTGTTCTATCTGTTGGACCATCTCGCCTTTTCAACAATCCTAACTAATATTATAAAGGCAAATTTGAGTTTGATTGTTTGTTATGCTTTCACACCTGAACCACTAAGTCGATTTTAAGAATTCTTTCAGCGATGAATAGCTGCATTATCAGCGAGTAACATATTGTCCCCGTAGTCCCACAGAAATGGGAACTACGCGGATGAAATCGCGGGTAAAACGCTAGTAATTAATAATGCTAACAGTTAAACATAATTATAAATTTAAAATTCTGATTAGCTGTTTAACAATACATTTAAATTGTTGTTAACGAGAGAGCGAGAATCAAATATTTAAAAACTGTTCGCTTATTTAATTAATAACACAATTTAAATGAAACAACGTTAGCAATTCGATTATGTTAAATCGGTAAATCGAAAATGCAACAATGAAAATTTATTAACAAACTAACCAAAAGGAAACGATGGTTATAAATTCATAAACCATTAACGACTTTAATCTTCAGTGTTGATCTTTGGAATTTAAGCGTTAAAAGCTTTAATTTGGCATTTTCCATTTTATCCCGATTACATTAAAGATTATATTGCCGTGAATTTTTATATTATTAAGAGTGTTTTATGTTTATTGTTGTGCTGATATATTTAATATCGTTAATATCCAATATATTAAAGTGATTAATAACGAATAGGAAATATTTCTACTTTATTACATTAAAGAGAAATGAAATCCACATAGCTATTGATTGCGCCTATACATACATAATATATCATAATCTCATTTTCGCATTATGAGAAAATGAGATTATAGGTCTAAGGACGAGAGTTATTTAAGAGCAGACCTATGTTGAGCAGTCAATCTTTAAAGATGACAATAGAATAGAATAGTTTGATATAAATATCAAATTTTAAAGTTGTGATGCAAGAATTATCATCGGCAAGAGAAGATTATAACCATTCATTTATAATCTCATTAAGCCCATGCTTGGTTTCCTTTGGAGCTCTTATCTTATACAGGCTGATTTGCATAAAATAATTATTAATTACGACTTATGAGGGCGTGACTTGTCTCGTATGGTTAATGAAGGACGCTTTCGGGTAAGGCACAGGAAGTAAGTTATAATATATCGCGTGATTAGAGACATATTTATAGATAATAATTTATACATTGAATACGAAAATGTTATATATGTATTTTGAATGATTATTTTTGGGGGACGTTGCTATTGATGTATATATCTGGTATATATTTCATTTTTCTTCTTTTTGTCGGCGTAATATATATAAAACGGGCGAAAGAAAAACTTCGGTTTTGTTTCAGTAATTGTTTTACTGTAAGTACATAATAGACTTTAATATCTTTTCGTCTATATTCTTGGTACCAACTGATATTTTTTTTTCATTTTCTGAGATTGAGTTTTATAAAACCGTATAAACTTTCACCACGAAATAATAAGAAAACTGTGTAATCGAAAGGTAGTAGTTTTATTCAAAAACGTGAAAGCAACGAAAGTATGTTTTTACAAATTGGGAAAATGATCCACCTGATGGTAAGTGATATAAAACACAACAAAGTGTCCACCCACTCACTACCACATATTCTATGCCCGAACAGCAATAATTTGTATAGAGACTAGCCGGTTGGCGTGGTTGGTAGACACTTGCCTTTCGCGCCGCAGGTCGTGGGTTCGATTCCCACCCAGGACAGACATTTATATGCATGAACATGTCTGTTTGTCCTGAGCCTGGGTGTAATTATCTATATATGTATGTAATTACAAAAAAAAGTAGTATATGTAGTATATCAGTTGTCTAGTTTCCATAGTACAAGCTTTGCTTAGCTTGGGATCGCCGTGTGTGAATAATGTACTAGGATATTATTATTATTTTGTTCCAATTTCCAAAGGATAATTGACATAATTGATAATTAATTCCCAAGGTTGGTGACACATTAGCGATGTCAGCGATTGTTAATATTTCTTACATTACAAACAATCTAAGATCAAAGATAAACACTTATCGCGGCACAATTGATATTGTTTTCCTTAATTAAATTAACAAAAATATCAGATACAATATTAATTTAATCAGCGTCTCCGTTACGTAATTATTTTCCGACAAAATTTTGGGTAGCTCAATTTCGAACTCTTTCAACTTTGCCCATTATTTATACGAACACCACGTGTCAAATAATTCCTCATTGGTCACTTAAATATATTATAGGCAAAAATAAATGTTTTATCCTTTGCTATGATAAGTGATACTAAATATCTATTGGCTCTTGTTGCAGGTTACATTTTTGGTTCCATAAAGGTTTTTTTTTTTTAAGTTTTTGTAGTAATACAGATGATTTTAGTTTTATGCGTTTCACCATAACTAAGCGAGTAATTAAATATATGAATTGTGAATGTCCCAATGCTTAGAATATCAGTAGCTGTTTCAGTAGTTAAAATAAATTACAAATTTGGTAAGCATTGAGTTTTTACTTAAAACCATAATAAGAAATCAAGGCAAAAACGGTTTAAAACATTTTGACAAAATAATAATACTGTAGGTTACAAAAATATGCTAAAAAGAATTTTTAATAATCTCGCAGGTGAATAATTATAACTATTGAGTGTATAAGTAACTTAAAAGTCACTGAATATTAGGACTAAAAGCGTGAATGTTATATCGTTGATTGATTTAACAAAACATCATTAACCAAATTTTAAGGAAATGTTAAACATTAAACCATTATAAGTTGAACTATTAACCAACATAAGCATATAAATTACATCTCGCATGTTATTGCTTGGCAAGCTTTCAACTCAGATCGTCTCCCTTTCGAACAACCTCGATGTGATTGTTTGATTCCAACTTTATTTTTATGTAAGCCACAAAAGGGAAGTGCGATAATTCGGGTCATTTATTTTATCTTTTAAATAACAACCATTTATCTATTTTGTAAAAATACGAGGTGCTGTGATTGAATATCATTCTTTAATTCCCTGGTTTATATTATGGCGTCACATTGAATACTTTACTTTATTACTCTACATAAATATTCCGCGTAACGTTTTTTTTTTTGATACATTACGTGATTCTGAAGCGAAGATTGCGGGTTCAAGCCCGGGCATGCTAGTTTTCATGTGCTTTACTCGAGTTCATTATACAAATCGTGCTCGACGGTAAAGGAAAAATTCTTGAAGAAATCTGCGTATGTCGGATGATTTTTTTTTTACATGAGTAATTCCATGGTATAATACGCTCCAAATCTTTTCTTCAAAAGATTCGAGATGGATCAGTCATAAGAAAACGCTTATCTCAACCGATGATCACGGGTTCCAACCCAGGCAAGCACCAACGAATTTTCATGTACTTAATTTATGTTTATAATTCATCTCGTGCTCGGCGGTGAAGGAAAACATCGCGAGGAAACCTGTATGTGTTTAATTTCACGTAAATTTCGCTACATGTGCATCCACTAAAACACATTGTAGTAACGAGGTGGAATAAACTCTAAGCCTTCCACTCAAAGGGAGAAGAGGTCTTAGCCCAGCAGTGGGATATTTTGAGGCTGTTACTGTACTTCTCCTCAAGAGGAAATGTGTTGAAAATATGAACGTAGTCCGAACTTATTATAGTTAAACCTCTTTAGTGTCACTCTCTCTACAATAAAAGAATATGTCTGTCATTTGTAACCACGCTCCGTCTTTTTATTTAATCTTTTCCTAGTCCTAACTAATCTAAAACTACAATACTAATCTAATACTAGTTTTCATTATAATGATTACTTTTACTTAATACTTACCATTAAATAAATAAAGACCAGCCAAGTTATTTAAGTTTCAGAAGTAGTTAAAATAGCTAATATAGTAGCAATTTTAAAGTATAATTTCTCTTTTATAAGTTAAGTTTAAACAAATGATCCTAAGCTTAGTAGAAAATTTTCAAATTGCAAAATTCATTATTCATATTACTTTAAGAGTCCGCCGGCGTTATTTAGAATTTGTAATTTTTATACAACTAAATCTGAAGTAAAAAGCAGGTTGAGGTTTTAAACGTGATTTCCAGTTAGTACTTGTTTTATCTTGGCACGACTTAATTCCCTGGAAGCGTAAAATGTTTCACCAACTTGCAACTTCAATTCTATTTCAGTTCTGTTACAGCAGTTGCCGTGAAAGGACGTGCGCGATGTTCTAAACTCAATCCCCTTTTCATACTAGTACGCTAAACGCTGTAAATTTTCTTTGATTAAGTTTTGAATTCAATTCATATAGTGATATTGAACGTGCTATTTCTGTAATAATATTTTTGGAAATTTGTCATAATAGGGTTAAAAAAAATTGTCGTCAGGATTTTGAGTGAATTGTGCTAAATTGCGATGACTGTTGACAGAATTGACAGATCAGGGTAAGTGGTAATACTTATTTTGATTGAATTGATTCGATTCAAAATTTTCAAATGTTTTCGATTATATTGTGCTATTATTTTTCAATCCACAAAGTTTATTGAATAATTACTACAAAGAGAGTTTAAGTATCTATTATATATTTTATCATAATCTTACAAATTGATTTAATTACAGTAACCACCTTTAAAGTAAATTAAATTATAAAAGCTGCTTATTAATTTAAATTAATTAACATGAAATTTTGGCTAAGGTTTTTAATAGCCGTACCCTTTGTCAACGCTCTTCACTTTTGTTTATACTAAAATTATACAAATGATGTACATATAAAAGGCGTGAAAAGGGTTACTGTATTTGGATGACTTATTAATTTTGAGGTTCAGCCTTTGTAAAAAGAAATCGCTACTTTGTGTTAATACAGCAAATACTGCATATGAAAAACACACTTTATTTTTCATTTTTTTTTTAAATAATTTACTCTTAAGCTTTACGTTATGAATAAGACATATTTTTTAAATCTAAATAGAACAAAATATGTGATAGTAGGGCTGGATCATTGAGTAAAAATGAAATACGTCTAAGGACGGTATAAATTCTTCAAGTTTAGGTGATACGTGACTTCATGTGTAAATACAATTTAATTCATTTATTTGCTTTAAGCATAAAATACATGTTTAGTTACGATATTTATGACATACAAATATTTTGGCATTTCATTACATTATATTAATAGACATAGTAATTCTTCATACTTATAAAATTAATTAATAAATAAATATATTTGACATTTATTGCAGGAATTATTTCACAGCGTAGAAACATTTGTCCATCAATCATCATGTAATTTCTTTATGAATCTTAAATGAGGCAGATCCTTAATATCGGAAGGCAATTTACTATAAATTTTAACAATTATGCGGTCGCAACTCTTTGAGCAGATAGCTGTTTTATCTTAATACGTCGTACGATATTAACGTATATATTATTATATGGATGTCATGATTGGATTCTGTTGGTCTCCACGATTTGAGAGGTCTCCCAGATTTAGTGTCTTATTATTTACGGATAAAAAAGATTTACTCCTAAAACGTACTGGTATATAATGTCTCACTATCGAAGTTAAAGTAGTGTCAAGAGACTATACTGTTAAACGTAGTATGTATGTAAACATTTTAATCCAAAACAATAAATGGGTAATTGAACATAATAGAAAATTAATACCTAATTTAATTTGACTTAACTCAAATTGTGTATTATAAAATATTCAAAAATACGAACGAAACGAAAATTATAAATAAAGTATTATTATTTTAAGTGATGATTTATTTATCTATTACAAAGGCATATCCAATACTTTTAATAAAATAAAATACTAAATATCAGCCAATTTTCAGCTTCGTTACTTCCACAATTCCGAATTATATTTCTCCTGTAGCCGTATAATTGGTTTAACTTTTCTTTAGCTCTTGGCACTTTAGTTGAAAGGTTCTGTAAAGTGATTTATATCCGAAATAATAAAGTAAATAAAGCCTTTGAAGAAATAACTAGACATCGATACAATAATAAACAAATAACAAGATAAAACAAATTATATTTACACCTTGAGTTATAGAATGTTCATTCAAAGACTTAATTATCATCAATAATATTTTCTCAAAGATCGATTTTCTCGAACAAATACGTTTGAAACACATTCTGTTTTCAGGGGTTTAATGATCGTACATACTTTGTTTTAGGATATTTTGTAAATAACTACTATCTGTGGATTCAATTGAGTAGGTGGTACTAGACGGGCTTGTACAAGGCCCAACCACTAAGTATATATGTCTATTTTTACTATAAATATCAAAGTCAAATTTCTTTTTAATGTGTGGTTCCTGAATTTAATATTATAACATTAATTACTTATTGTAGATTTCAAACCGAGATGGCTTAGTGCACATGATACGTGAACATAATCGAAGATCGCGGTTTGGTAATCTGAGCAAGCACTACTCAGTTTTGATGTTTAATATGATGTGTGCCTGTCATCACCAACTCATAAAACTAGTATACTTATGAAATTCTGAAATATCCACCGATCCACAAAGGAGTAGCGTGGTGGAGTAAGTTCAAAACCTTATCCATGACTGGAGGTGACTTTTTCCCGACGATTATAATTTGATTGTACCTTAATAAAATATATAATAGGAAATTTATCTTGGAGAAACTGATATTGACACGCAATATTATGACTAAATTTTTGTATTTACATTCTGTTCATTATGTAAACCAATACATCTTAATAGAAATAAGTATTTACGAAGCTTTATATTTACATTTTGTAAACAAGCCCAAGCCATTTAACGAAAGTATTATTCTGTTATCGTAAACTGATTACCATATTTAGTACTATTTGTTTTCCGTGACTCCGTCCGCTCCAAATTTATTTTTCCCGTAAATCTCGTAATTTATATGCTTTGTCCTTATTCAGGTCTGACGCTCGCTCTATGTCAAATATCAATGAGATCGGACAGCATTTATACTCATAATATTAGTTTGAAGTTTTATAGAATATAATGTATTGTAAATAGCATTACGAATTCTTAATTAATGTATTATGAAGAAAATTGACAAAAATACTTCGACAGTATCCACTTCGTAAGCGTGTCCATTAGAAAACATGTCTGCTATATTTTAAGCTACATTAATGAACTGACTCAATATGCAGGCGTATAAGGATACTAAAAATATGTTGAGTTCTTCAAATTATATCGAAGTATGCACATATGTATATGTTACAGCGTCCGGAGTCTGGAAGTTGGAAGTGTGTACACTCCCGTACCTCGGAAAGCAGGTAAAGCCGTTGGTCCTGCGCCTGAAATCTTTCC
Source organism: Nymphalis polychloros (assembly GCA_905220585.2). Lineage (NCBI taxonomy): Eukaryota > Metazoa > Arthropoda > Insecta > Lepidoptera > Nymphalidae > Nymphalis > Nymphalis polychloros. Next base: position 10,296,212 of record HG992253.1, on the reverse strand, counting down.
GGTTGTGTCGGATTGCCGTCCCATCGGATTATGAGAGCTAGGGAATAGTGAGTGCACCTGTGTTTGCGCACACACTTGTGCACTATAATATCTCCTGCGCAGTTGGCTAATCTCTTTTGAGATTGGCCGTCGTGACCGAAATCGGTCTGGAGGACATTTACAGCAAAAAACAGCCATAAATATTTTTGATTGAAATACACGTCAAAACAATTGTTGGCTAAAGACTAGCCATAAATTTGATCTTTAAGTAATACACTATCGTTCGTAATGCTCATAAGGAGATTTATGAAAAATAAACTGTTTATATTTTTAATATGATGATGTAATATTGTTCAAACGAACGCGTTTTTGTATGCAGTAACCGCCTATATTATATATTTAAATGAAACCTCGGGTAACTTCGTCAGAACCGAGTAGGATATTATTAGGTTAAGGCTATTTAAACATTTCTTTTGGATGCTGACCAAGTCTCGGTTTACTTTGAACGAACCTCCTTAGTAAGCATTGTTGAAGAAATCCACTGCAAAATACTTATTATTAAATAATTATTCATATTTATTTATAATAAGAATGTAGCAGAGCCATAAAATGTCAATATGTATAATACGAAAAGTAAAACTCAATAAGAAAAAACGTACAAGTCTGATTACGACTGATTGTTTAGCCAAATAAACTTGACTTTGTCGTCTGAGAGTTTTGATTGTTGTATAATATATACATAAGTAAATATTGTTATGTAAATTTTTATACATTGAAAATATGGTATAACATATAATTCATGTTTTCCAAATTAATTTCGAATGATATATGTATCTTTTAATCGTTCGCAAATATGGAAAGATAAGAGAAAAATAGACCTTCAATGTTATTCGAAAAAATCTTATTTGACAAAAACGATATACAATCAACATCTTTCAAATTTTGATAAAGTGAAACATACATAAGTTCTTTATTATTTTATAGTATAGACATATAGATATTGGAATTATTATAATATAATAATATCCTGGGACATTATTCACACAGGCCATCTGATCCCAAACTAAGCAGAACTTGTAGTATGGAAACCAGACAACTGATATACTTAAATAAATACTTATATAGATAATCACACTCAGACTCAGGATAAACAGACATGTTCATGCACACGAATGTCTGTCCTGGGTGGGAATCGAACCGACGACCTGCGGCGTGAAAGGCAAGTATCTAATCAACTACGCCAACCGGCTCGTCAATGGGCTATAATTTTTAATAACGAGCGATTAGATCGCGAAACTGATGTTCAGTATCTACAATCAAAATGTTTTTCGAAATAAGGAACGACGTAGTTTTATTATTTAGTGTAAAATATACTTGGAAGGATTTACTCTCCCGTACCACGGAGAGTCATTGGTCTTACGCCTGATTTCTCGTAGTACTATAAAAGTTTATTAAAAAAAGCGTATCAAAAATGTGTTAAAATAAAGTAAATGATGAAAACCAATTTGTTTTATAAGTCCATGCAAAAAATCGACTATTTTACTCCTAGGAATGCTCACCAGAATAATAAGCAGTGATGTGTTGATAGAGTCATTTCATAGAATAATGTCCTCTACATACGACCTCGTCACGGTTTTATTATACGTTTATTGTATAGGTATATTATTAATGTAATTAAACTTTACAAATATAGATAGGCTTCAGAAATAGACTGGTAGAACTCATATAAATGTTTTAATCTGTACTGTCGATAATAGGGGATTGCGTAAGCCCGACTTAATATATACTATTTAATCTTAGGTTATATTTATATTAAATCAATAATATAATGTGTTATTCAGTTTTGTTGGATCTGTTTTTCCTTTTAAGACGATTTCGTTTGATTTGGAACACTATTTACTTTTCATAAACTATAGTACCCATTATTTTGGGAGATAAATTATCTTGACAAATAAAATTGTCATCGTAACGCTCTAGATAATCACCAGGGAATTTTATTTGGGATTTGAGCAAGTTTTACGTCCTTAATCTCTCTTGAACAAGAACAATAAAAAAGTAATATTTTGGAAGAATTTCTGCACTCAGTGTTTTATTCAACAAAGTGGTTCTCAGGGTTATTTCAGAGAGTAAAATGATGGAGAGTTGGATGATTTGATTTTCTTTCCGCTTACGAGTATGGAATGCGGTTAAGGTGCGACATGGAATCATAATGTGATACAGCTATCATTTATAATATATTAAACAAAAGTACGAGGATTCATTTAAAATAATAAGATAAGTGAATAATATACCACAATAAAAAAAAAAAAAAAAAAAAAAAATATATATATATATATATATTTCTTATTCTGAATTCAAGTTGGCTTGTTAAATTATTCAATCATGTGAAAATAAAATCAGTAATTGATATCTTTTTCAAATTAAATAAAGGGTCAACTACCTTTTTTGTATTAATTATAAATAAGAATAATAATAGAAAATTCAAAGTTATTTTTTCTTTAAGAACATAACGATATGAGAAATGGAATATTTCACTGAAAATATATTTTATGCTTGAAAAATGTTCTTCTATATATTTCATCTCAGCAGTAAGAGCTCTGATTTTATATTCATACATTCACAAAACAAATAAAATAATAACGGTTGGCTTGTGGCGATTTCAAGTTTGCTAAGAAATTCTATTTTTGCATAAAAAGCAAGAAAATTGCGACCGAACTGCTATTAGGATTGAAATCATTAAACATAATACTTTACTAACGTTGTAGTTGTAGGTATAGTGGTTGTTAAGTTATACAAAGTTTCGTCTTTTTCTTCCGTACGTGAAATTACTGATGTGAGAAAGAGAAAGTATAATTAATTAGTTATCATGCCTTGAAAATTATGTATACCGTGGATTTATGTATTTAATATACTTAACGGTGAACCGTTTTATTGCTTGCCTCGAGAGTTGAACTGGTCTATACGCAAAAAACTTGAGCTCTTCATGTTAGTTTATCATAGACTAGCTGCTCCACGCGGTTAGGAGTTACTGCTGGCCCCTCTTGGGTCGTAGCATGCTATATAAGTTACAAGATTTTTTTATATATTTGGATTGATAGATCTTGAGATTAGCGCATTCAAACAAACAGTAACCTTCAGATTTACATATAAAAGTATAGATACAATTGATTACTGACGATTCCAGGTGCAAAAGTTACGATATCCATATAAAATAGATGAAATATTTTTGTATATTCCCGTAACGTAATGCGATGAACTACGAGGGGCTCGTAACCCACGGCGCCGTCCGGCTTTGAAGCCTGGATCATTCCATAAAGAAAATTTATAGCATGCGGCAACTAGACCCGTACATTCAAGTGTCCGTTCTCTGGTCTAACACGCTCTATGCTTTTTATTCGACAGTAAATTATGAATGTCAGGCGTTTATATATAATTTTTTCGATGAATTTGGATGAAACACTAACTAAACTATTACTTGAAGGTTAACAAAACATTGTATGATATTAGTGCACATAAGCATTCGTCAACCCACATTAAAATAGCGTGGCGGAATGAGCTCCAAGCCTTCTCTTTAAAAGTAGAACAACCCTTATGTCAGAGGTGACGTAACAAGCTATTACTTTACTTTCTTTTACTTAATAACGACAAGCGAATGATAAGTTAAAAAGTAATACTTGTACTTAATATTTTTATTTTTTATTATCATACAAAAAAGACAACGTGACTTGAAATATCTAAAGCAAACCTTTGACGGTTTATGAAAAAGTATCCATGTATTTCGTATCTCTAAGCTAAATATTTTTCTAGTATATGATTTACGGCCTATTATGTTTCCGTTTTGTGTAAGCTTCTATTTGAACATTATTATTCTGACAAAGAAATGCTTGTAATCTATATGAAAAATATTTTTGTTTTCGTTAGAGTACTTTTGTATTTAACACATAAAATAATATGGGCATAATATGTCTAAACATTAGTTCCAACCTGGATCCACCTTTTAAAGGTAAACATTGATTATACTACATGATTTTAGATAATAATCGTTGTAGTACAGGTTTTTAAGAAACAAAAAGGCAGACAACCGGGTAACCACAGTTTTCCTTAATCTTAACAAAACAATACAAGCAATGCTTAATTGAAAGAAATTTCTAAAATGCGTATCTAAATCCTCGTTAAGCGCGCATACCTTTTGTTTGGGGATTACTCGGTAGTACTGTACTTATATTTCCACAGACCCAGATAGTTTATTTGTTCTCAGTTATAAATAGTCCAATCCTCATTAAGTACTTATAAAATAAATAGTTATAGCGCGATGTAAAATATAATTAGCTCCATCTATTGACGAAAAGAAAAATTAAAATAATATTTGGCATAATGTAATAGCCTAAGTTTTCTAGATCGAACCTATAACATTCAAATCGCTAAGCGCTCCGTATAACGATTATTATAAATATTGAGAGTTATATTTTGTTTTACTATTTGATTTGACTCATGTTTAATGTTCCCTTGTATATGTAACGAAAACATGAAATTTACGCTTGTCCCGTTAATCATGAAGAGGAGGCACATTACTTATATTATATAGTAAAACCATATGCAAAATATCTTCTATATTCTAGTTTCATGTGTATTGGTTTAGTTAGGCATTACAAAAACAAAATTCTCCTCCTTTGCATATTGTATTATAGTCTCTGGTTTAGGAGGAACTAATCTACCAAAATATTATTAATAAAAAGCATTTTCATGCATGACACATGGTAAAATTTCATATTGTTGTGTACTGAGGGATACAATGTAATCTTATTACTGGCAGCGCATTTGGCAATATCAGCAATATCCTTTTGTGAGAAAAAAATTGAAACGTCGAGCATCGACATACTGTTTGTAAAATGTAGGAGATAATTTGCATGTATACGTTACATAATACGTATAAATTTTGTAATCAATGTAATTACTTATTAATGATCAAGTTATTATTTCCAGTTCATACAAAATATCGACATAGCCTCACAAGTTCTTATTGTTAGGTCGTATTTACTTTTCTACCATTCGACGTTTTTAATAAAAGCTTTATATTGCTTTTTAATCTGTTTTTCGAAAATAAATGACAAGCAAAATTGAGTTTTAAAACAGGAGTGCCTACGCGTCGGTAGTCTTGCAAATTACAGCGATTTAGCCGACAAGGTAAATGCCGACAATTAGGCCGAGCTGCGGCACGTCGTCGGCGGGGTCGACGCGGCCAACGAGGTTATTTAATATAGCTAGAATATTAAATTTTTATCTTAACGCTTATAATCTATAACGCATTTGTCTTTTAAGAAAGATGTCGGCAAAATCTGTTTACGTTTATAACGAAGCTTCTATTATAATTTTTTTTTTTTTGACAAAATAATTATTATTTTGTTTAAATTAGTATTGTATGGCGTTTATGTATGTATGTACTGCTTTGATTATCATTCTAAGATAAGCATTGTAAATATTGATCACAATAATCCCGAATCGGGCGTAAAATGTTCGCCGCAATTCCACTTATTAGCGCCAATGCTCTTCTTTTTTTACTAGTGTTGCCAACTTCAAAATAAGCGACAAATTGAGCTTTGTGCTAGCTCGTCTGGGTAGGTTTTTTTTTTATAGTTTGGCGGGCGAGCATGTGGGCCACCTGATGGTAAGTGGTCACCAACGGCCATAGACATTGGCAGTGTAAGAAATGTTAATCATCGCTCACATTGCCTATGGGTGGTACCTACCGACTCATCAGATATTCTACCGCAAAACAGCAGCAGCAACTTAAAAAGCAGTACTTGCTATTGTTGTGTTCCGGTTTGAAGGGCGAGTGAGCCAGTGTAATTACAGGCACAAGGGACGTAACATCTTAGTTCCCAAGGTTGGTGGCGCATTGGCGATATAAGCGATGGTTAACATTTCTTACAATGCCATTGTCTATGGGCGTTGGTGACCACTTACCAGGTGGCTCATATGTTGGCCTGCCTACCTATACAATAAAAAAAAAAAGTGTAAACGGCATGACGTTCACATATGCCGTCATACCCATTTTCTGCCGGTCTCCCTTGTGTGTGCGTGACATTATTATTACAATACAACACTTTTTATTTTTTTATTCATATTTATTTATTTATATGCTAGAAGTTTCGTCACTTTAACTTTTTTAAATGTTTAATGCATGAAAAATATTGACTATAGTTCGTAACCTTTGGATTGATAATTTATTCTAAATGAAAGTTTAATAGAATATGTGATTATAAATACTCCGATATAATCTGTTCAAAAGCTATCGATGTCAATGTTTTCAGAAAGGTAGGCATTCTCTGGAGACTTCTTATTTAGGTACTGATAATTATGTTGCTACAGAGTTTTGATAGTTTCGAGGGATAATTAACAGAGACAGGATATCTTCATGTTTGAGTCAAGTTCTTGTAATTAAATTGTCCGATACATGTTAAAGGAGTTAAACTTTGCCCTGACTCTAAATGAGATCTGTAACTGCTTTGTAGTACTTGTGGCTTATGAGGCTCTGGATGTCAGCTGCCTGGGCTAGATTTGATAAATCCTTTTTACGTTAACCCAATTATTGATTGAGTTTATAGGCTATATTGTAACATCAAGTTACGACACACGGGGGCGGAACAGTAACTTTTAATGTGAAACCGTTTGGACCAGCTTGTGTCTTATATTTGTAAGATAAGATAAGATTGTATGAAACATGATTGTAGATTTTATATGATTCTGAGTACATTTAGTTTGTTTAATGACGTTTTGACCCTGAAAAGGTTGAGAGTTAAGACAAAACTTCACGCCTTCCGTCCACTTGTTCTATTTTTAGCAGCTCTTGTTAAGGAAGATCGTCTCGATTGCTTCGTATCTGCAAAGAAAAAAAGCTGTACTTCGGGATTTTCTTTACTTTTCTCTACAGAACTTTACTTTTAATCTTTTTACAGTTTCAATTTCATGAATAATTTATTTATTAGTATACCGAGTATATTAAAACACAATAATGAATGTTTCTTTTTAAAATATAATAGTAAAATTTCAGTTTTAATTGTGATCCTATCAAGTTTAGCTTTAAATCTTTTTTATTCAAAATGTCACACAAACATCGATGTTCGATGTTATAAAAACTAACATTTATAGATCATTTCCAGGGAACAGCACGATTCCCGTAAAAACTTCAGTTCTTAAATCGTGATTTGTCACGTGTTACGCGACAAGGGAAAACCAGTTTACGACAAATTGAATGACTTGCTTATCCCCTTGTCACAGCAACTGGATCGGTTGTTTGTTAAACTTACCCGAACCAAATACCTGATCTTATTAGTAAATCTAATTTAAAAGATAAACATGTGTATATATTATTAATTAATGATTTAAATTATAAAATAATCTGTAATTACTTTGATGATAATAATGTACATTTCTGTGTTAAACAATTTTATGTAGTAAGTAGTTGCTTGGATATACTTAATTCTACACTGTCTTGGAATTCGTATACTGTCTTGGAATTGGATATTGTAATTTTCAGCAATATAATGCTCTTCCATAATAATACTATAAATATATTTTCTATAGCGCGATATGGCATCATCTGTAATTCTTAATGGTATACTAATAAAATGTAACTACTTAATTTAGAATCATGGATGAACCCGTTAATTGATATAAAATACCCCTGCATTAAGCAAACGGCTTTATTTTTTATAGTAATCCCTCGCTATAGAGAAGGAGTTGCAGCAGGAGATAATGGCGTCTCACACAGGTTTGTTAATTGTTTTGTCAAATTACTGGGTAGTAAGAGTAGTAAAAAATCGCTGTTTGGTGGTAGAATAACTGATAAAGGGGCGATACCCACCCAGATAGGCTGGCGGAAGCTACCATTAGTACTAATATCATATATATGTTTGACACAATTTTAAGAAGTAATGATATCCAAATACAAAATATAAAACGATTTAATGTATTTTTACTGTAATAAACAGCCAATCAGCTTACGAAGCCTTAGTTTTAAGAACTAGTAACAAGATTACCTTAGTCAAGACACTAGTACTAATTTAGTACACTATTAGGGAATTACCGGAATAACCATAATAACATTAAAATTAAAAACATGTATGGCTATATGTATAATTGTTGCTTAGGAAGTATTTGATCAAACATTGTTTTTTTTTTATTAGTACAACATCCACGCGCTCACAGTTTCCCGTGCCTGTGCTTTTACAATTTTTTTTTTTTTTATTACTATTTTTATGGCGTACTACGAGTGTTATATAAGTTACTAAACTATGGCAATATATTAACAGTAGAAACAGCAGCAGATCTACTTCGCCTCCGGAGCTCTTCCCTTCGGAGGACGTGACCCGTACTGATCATTTTTTTTTGCCAAACATAGTTATGTCTTCTTCTTTCGAGTGTAAATCAATGAAGACAGAAAGAGAGAAATTGGTGTTTATCTAACAGCTAATTAGCTTTATATTACTAACCTAATTAACATAAAGTTAGTAATATTTATCGACATTTTTATTAAGAATAATATAAAGAAAATCTCTCTCAGAATAACCCAGAAGATAATTTAAATCTCAATTTTACCATATAGTTATAATAAGACGTTTTTAAATATGAAATTAAAGAACCTTTTGTTGTGCAGTTGTTTGACATGATGGGAGACTTTTAACTAAACTTATTTTACATGTCTATTATTTTCTATTTGTATATCAATAGAAAATGAGATATTATAGTATAATCCCTGTAACCTTGAGTAGATCAAAATTTATTTCTAAGACAGCCGCTCCACATATAAGATTGAAGATAAATCATTTTAATGACACGTGAGACTTGATCTACTAAAACAGCGAAGTATGCAGCTGAGTTAGAACTGCTATACGCACAGAAACATTAAAGATTATTAAACCTACGGATATTATCTTTAAGGTCACTCCTAGTTTTAGAGGATCATAGTGTACTAAGTAGCCTACCTAGTTAGTTGATATACGTTGGTTGTCGTATTTGTAGGTATCAAATAAGATGTTTGAGGTCCAAGCTTGGCAGCGCAATGACGGCGTCTTGAATTAATTATTGATAACTGATGCAACATGGTTATTAATAATATATACGATATCATATTTTTATAGAAAATATGTATCTTTTCATTAATATCTACAATAAATATATTTTATTCTTTCCAATGTTTTTTTCATTAATTGGCTGTAAAAGATGGAAAAACCCAGATCATTATGTATTATTTTTTTCATTTCATCTTAAATTAATGAGAGTATCTGTTACTTATAAAAGCCGCGGTCAGAATTTATAATTTAAAAACAATGCTTATCGCATAACGTGATATGTTACGTTAACGTAAAATTGTATATGTTATGTTGAATATTTATAATATCCAGCGTGGTTTCGAATGTTCAGGTTGACTTCCATTAGTACGTCCTTACCTAATGGACCGTGACATTCTCCGTTTATATGTAAGGGTTCTTTCGACCTCATTAAATTACAAACGGTCACAATATTCATAAGAAAAAAATCTTAGAAGCTAAACTGTATTAAAAATATTTTTATTCAATATTTATTTTTAAGAATCAATCCAAACTCATGTGACAGGTATCTGTAATTCAGTAAAAGTAGTAAATATATGTAAGCCAGTCAAATTTAATCCTTTTGTAGATACATATAATAAAATAAATATCGACATAAGCTTATTTAACAAACTATACAGTTTTAAGTACATATCGTATCTCGCACTTAGTACCGATTCCAAATAGTCTTATAACACTGGATTTTAGTCGATTTCTGTTAATAATTTAAGTTCGTTTAAAATTTATAATATATTTTCGGCTGATTTTTATGTGTACTACTTTATGCGATGTCTCCGCCGATTTTATAAGCCGATATTAATGAGTCTTATAAGGGGTTTTCCAATAGGGAAGCTTGAACTTTGACAGCTGATTGCGGCCATGTTGTTTGAGTGACAGCTGTCAAATGCAGTGTGTTATATTCATTCCGTCCTCCCAAACCACCATGGCAGGTTACAGTGTCGAGCAGCACGTGCAAATCATAAAATTGTTTTATGAAAATGGGTCTTCAGTTCGAGCAACGTTCCGCGCACTTCGCCCGTTTTACGGTCGCGATGATCGTCCTGCCGAGTCGACTATCCGTCGATTGGTGGACAAATTCGAGTCAACCGGTTACAGTTAACAATCAGCCGGTTCCCGTGCGTCAACGTAACGCGAGATCTGCCGAGAATATCGCCGCTGTGCGCGACAGTGTCCTCGAAAACCCGCGGCAGTCAATTCCGCGTCGCGCACAGGAACTCGGCCTTTCGCAGACGACAACTTGGCGAATTTTGCGTTGTGACTTGAGCCTGCACCCGTACAAGATCCAGCTGACCCAAGAGCTCAAGGTTAATGACCATAGACAGCGCCGTGTGTTCGCTGACTGGGCATTAGAGCAGTTGGAAGTTGACGCCGATTTTGGCAAAAAAATCATCTTCAGCGACGAGGCGCATTTTTGGATGAATGGCTATGTCAACAAGCAAAATTGCCGTATTTGGGACGAGACCAATCCACACGAGGTTCACCAAGTGGCAATGCACCCGCAGAAAGTGACTGTTTGGTGCGGATTTTGGGCCGGAGGCGTGATTGGTCCGTATTTTTTCGAAAACGATAATGGTGTGGCCGGCACCGTCAATGGTGAGCGATACCGGTCGATGATAACCAACTTCTTTTGGCCTAAAATCGAGAATATGGATCTGGACAACATGTGGTTTCAACAGGACGGCGCTACGTGCCACACAGTACACGCTACGATGGAAGTTCTGCACGAGCAATTTCTGGACATGGTCATCTCGCGCGGAGGCGACGTGAACTGGCCACCGAGATCGTGCGATTTGACCCCGCTGGACTTTTTCTTGTGGGGTTTTCTTAAGTCGCAGGTCTATGCCAACAAGCCGCAAACCACCGATGCCCTCAAAGTCAACATACACCACGCCATCGATCAAATACAGCCCGATTTGTGCGCCAGAGTCATCGAAAATTGGACCTTCCGTGTGCGCGCCACCAACCGAAGCCGTGGCGGTCATTTGAATGATGTCATATTCCATACATAATGGGGCCGATAGACCTTCGAAATAAAAAAAAAAATTCGCAAATATCTCTCCTACATGTATTTTTTTTTGCATTTCAAAGATCAAGCGCCCTTAATGGAAAACCCTATATAAGCTATGCTTTATACGAGAATTTAAACCGACCAGCCGAAAAAAATAGTCCTAAAACTAAATTTTATAAGAAAGTTATAATAAGTACGTTTAATAAAAAATTAAAAACATTGAACTTCAATTTACCTAAACTTTAAATACTGTGGTACAACTACAAAATGGTATTAATTGTATGTATTGCAGTGTAATAAGAAAACTATACCAAAGCAAACCTACTCCTATTATTAAAAAGATAATTGATATATTTTTTCTTATAAATATAAAATCTTTTTATTAAACATCGTCGTATATTCGTCAGTAAATACAAATAATATTGTGTAAATGGTAATTTATATTTGCAGAAAGCGGTTAAAATTAATGGTACGTTATTTTAATAACATTGTAATAAAAACTTTGGACGAAACCCAAGTTCGTATAATAAAGTTACCCCATCACAATCTTTTTGTTAAATATATGTTTAATAACCAGGAGTAATGAAGCGCCTCAATTACTCCCACTGACGGCTGACCTAACCAACATGTAAAAGTGTTCCCGAAAAGGATCACTCTAGCATCAGGCAAGGGTGTCTGCGCTTACACAAGAACATCTGAAACAGTTTGTTGTTTATTAATTAAAAATAAAAACTCTGCACTGGTGGTAGAGCTTTGTGCAAGTTCATCTGGGTAGGTACCACCCACTTAATAGATATTTTACCGCAGAACAGTAGTACTTGTTACCGTTGTATTCGCTTTAAAGGGTGAGTGAGCCAGTGTAATTACAGGCACAGAGGACATAACATCTTAGTTCCCAAGGTTGGTGGCACATTGGCGATGTAAGCGATGGATAACATTTCTTACAGTAAAGTAACAGCCTGTGAATGTCCCACTGCTGGGCTAAGGCCTCTTCTCCTCTTGTGAGGAGAAGGTTTGGAGCTTATTCCACCACGCTGCTCCAATGCGGGTTTGTGGAATTCACATGTGACAGAATTTCAGTGAAATTTGACACATGCAGGTTTCCTCACGATATTTTCCTTCACCGTCTAGCACGAGATGAATTATAATTACAAATTAAGCACATGAAATTCAGTGGTGCTTGTCCGGGCTTGAACCCACAATCATCGGTTAAGATTCACGTGTTCTTACCACTGGACCATCTCGGCTATTTCTTACAGTACCAATGTCTATGGGCGTAGGTGACCATTTACCATCAGTATTTTAAAATATAGATTTTAATTGATTATATTATTGTATTTTTGTCACACTAAAAAGCACCTCAACCTCCTTTGTAACGATCTATTAAATTCTAACGCCCAACGCATCGCATTTTGTAGCATTTGGTAGGCACAGTATGAATGCTATTTCGTTATTTAAAAAGTAAAAGTGTTCCCAAGACGGGTCACTCTAGCATCAGGCAAGGGTGTCTGCGCTTACACAAGAACATCTGAAACAGTTTGTTGTCTATTAATTAAAAATAAAAACTTTGCACTGGTGGTAGAGCTTTGTGCAAGTTCGTCTGAGTAGGTACCACTATTATATATTACCTCTTATATATACATTTATTTTAAGTTAATTAATTTAAAAATAATAATTGAATGTAATTTAATTTAATTTTTGTTTATATTTACAAAATAGCTATCTTTTGTTCTATTGATTTAAATTTACATTATAATGCTATTCCCTTATATTTATATCAGAATTCAGAATAAGAGGGTACCGTACGGTGTCTTGGACAGCGGCGACGCTCCTCGCGGGCGATCCGCCTTGGGAACTCCAAGCGGAGGTGGTCGCAGAGGTGTATCGCTTCCGGGCCGAGGCGAGAGACCGCGGCGACTGTCCAGGGTCGGCAGAGGTCAAGCGAATCAGGGCTTTAGCCCAGCAAGCCCTGATAGCCCGATGGGAGGAGGCCATGGGGTCCCCCACGGCGGACCTGGCGACAGTGGATGCGATACGTCCCCACGTCTTGAGTCGCTGGGTCAAAAGAAAACGAGGCCAGCTCTCATTCAGGTTGACGCAGGTATTTATCGGACACGGGTGCTTCGGTAAGTACCTGCACGGGATAGTGAGGCGGGAGGTACCACCCTCCTGCCACGAGTGTGGTGCGCCACTGGACACGGTGCACCACACCCTGACGGAGTGTGCTGCGTGGGGGCCTCAGAGGCATTCCCAGGCGGCGATAGTCAGTGGAGATCTCTCGCCGCGGAGCGATATTAACGTCATCCTCGATAGCGAGAGGTGCTCTCTCGCAGAAGGAGTCCGCGGAGCGGCAGTGCGAGGAAAATTCCTCCGCTGATTCGATCCGTCAAAGAAGACCGGGGAGGAGGCGTAGGCTCTATGCATATCTTCTCTCCCCGCCTTAATAGCCGCCGGGGCTAAGGGGGCTCCCTGTATGCGCAAGCGATCCCGTGGCGCCCCCCGACCAGACGGAGAGGATATCGCTGGTTTTTTAGTGGGTATGCCGGCGCCTTCAGCGCCGGTGAGTCCCACATACCCCCCACTTCTCGTGGGGAAAACGCGTCAAGGCGTTTTTCCACTGAAAAAAAAAGCCGCGTAAAAGAACTTCTTTCCAAAAAATATATACTTGATTGCTTAGAAAAAGCTATTGGACAAAAAATTTTTTTTTTTAGTATACATAGTTTTACGTAAACTTCATCTGACCCTGCCTTAATCCACTGTTCTTTTAACCTCGACACGGCCAAGCTACTCTGGGACAAAAGAAAACACTGTCAGTAGAATCTTTTATAAAGTAATGAGCTTTGTGGTTCAGCGGTCTTTATAATCGACTTCAAAGAGCAAAGAGGATAATATCTTTTTATATTTATGCGTATTTGTAAAACGTATTTAGATTAACTTATAGTTTTAAAACAACATTTAGTTTACTTATTTTTTTATTTAATTATATTTTACTACTTATTTACGTTCCTGCCACCATTCCACGCGGTTGAATAATTTTACTCGGTGGTAGAGCTCTGTGCAAGCTCGTCTGGGTACCACCCACTCATCAGATATTCTACCGCAAAACAGTACTTGGTACTGTTATGTTCCGGTTTGAAGAGTGTAATTACAGACACAAGGGACATAACGTCTTAGTTCCCAAGGTTGTCGCGATGTAAGCGATGGTTAACATTTCTTACAAAGCCATTGTCTGTGGGCGTTGGTGACCACTTACCATCCAAAGAACTATAAAATAAAGAAATAAAATATTTCATGTAAATAATTCAATATTATAAATAATATTGTATATTTTATCTACTTATAAATTTTGTTGCGAGGGTGATTATTTAAACGGTGATTTGACTTCTTCTTTCAAATGTTAAAATAATGATGAGAGAAAGTTCAGTGTTTGTGTGTAGAGCTGTAAATAAAGTGTAATATAATAAACTTTTAATTAAAAGTGTAAGGTTACGTTTCATTTTTCAAACGTCGTATTACCAAGATTTTTATCCTATTTGAATGGAAAGTAATATTGGTAAAGGCTTCTTGTCATTTCGAGGTAAGTAATACGGAGTTTCGAGGATGTGTTTGAGCGCGTTGCGGGTTGCGTTACGATATTCTTGCGATATCAACGATTCATGTAATAACTGTTATTTAATAATAAATAATATTTATACATTTATTTCAGGAAGAATAACATTAACAAAATACACAAAAAAACATAAACCAATCAAGTCTTCACAAATAAGTAAATCAAAAATTATTACATAGCAGATTGTTGAGATAGTAGCAACTAAAACAATATTACCACTTAACAATATTCTGTAAAAAATGATTAAAATGTTTATTCTATTTAAAGTGAAAATTAATTTTGCATTTCATTTTTTTTAATGACTGAAGAAATAAATCAAGATCATAGAATTTATTAATATGAATTATGCACGATCTGTAAAGAAAGCTATTGCGTACATATTTAGACTTAGATTTAGGGACATCGAACAAAAATTTATTGCGTCAAAAATGTGTTTGTATGCGAGGACATCCAATAAATATGTAACTAAGTAAGAATGCAGATTCTAGATAATTATTAAATGATTTAAAAATAATGAGTGCATCTTTTTCCATAGGACGTTCTTTTAACGTCAAACCATTGAGATTTTGAGGATTAACGTGAGTATCATAATTTTTTAGTAAAATATGTTTCAATAATTTAAATTTATATATTTATATATACAGGATTATTTGTAACGAATCAACAACCTCGCAGGACTAGATAGCTGACACCATAGGCAACAACTTTTGTTCTACGTTTTTTTTATAATTTGTTATATTTTATTATCATACAGAAATAAATATTAATTTAATAACCTGCTTAAATGTTTATAAATCTACGCGCATCGCAAATATTACGTAAGCAAGCCCCAGCGAAGCACGGGGAAGGGGAAGCGCGCGCGACCGCCTTTGAACTGACCCAAGGCCGCTTAGGCCGCCCGCCGGCTCCACCAGTCGTCCGTCGGTTTTTATGTTGCGCGTACGTTGCTTGTGCCACGATCTCCGCGCCGCCACGCCGGCGCCGGCGCGGTATCAATCGATTTATTGTGCGGATTGTGGATGTTATTTTATTACCATGGCGTATCGATATTCCAATATCGAATATATAGAAATGGTGAGAATGCTTGCTAGGTGTGATGACAATGTGTCGAAAGCCTGCCGCCGATATGCAACAAGGTTTCCAAATGTACCAACACCAAGTCGTCAGACGATGTTAGCTGCCACGCAGCGACTACGCGATTATGAACAGTTCCATCATAGGATTTGGGATACTGGTCGTCCCCCGAGACACACAGTAGGTGATCAAAAAGCGATTCTGGAGTTCTTTGAGGCGAATTACGCACCGATCACAAATGACGCGGCGCGGCGATTCAATGTGTCACAATACTTCGCGTGGAGTGTCATTCACAATGAAGGCAAATATCCATTCCACCTTCATCGTGTTCAGGAACTCACTCACTTAGCGTAAATTTTCGGTATCGATAAGCGCGCGTCACAACCGTCAAGGACAACACTCGACGTCAGACAAATGCGGCGAGGTGGGTGAAGGCGGGGCGAGCTGCCCCCCGCGCGTCGGCTCTGGCCCCGATGGACATGAACTTGCGCGCATACTATAGGTATGTACATGTTAGTATTATTATTATTAGTAGGGCAAGCGCGCGCGAGCGCCGCGTCGTCCTTTCGTTTATGAATGAAACATAGACATAAAAATATCACGACAATACAACGAAAACTTGTAATATAATTTTTTTTGTCATATAGGGTTTTCCATTAAGGGCGCTTGCTCGTGCAGAACTTCCATCGTAGCGTGTGCTGTGTGGCACGTAGCGCCGTCCTGTTGAAACCACATGTTGTGCAGATCCATATTCTCGATTTCAGGCCAAAAGAAGTTGGTTATCATCGACCCGTTTCGCTCACCATTGACGGTGACGGCCACACCATTATCGTTTTCGAAAAAATACGGACCAATCACGCCTCCGGCCCAAAATCCGCACCAAACAGTCACTTTCTGCGGGTGCATTGCCACTTCGTGAACCTCGTGTGGATTGGTCTCGTCCCAAATACGGCAATTTTGCTTGTTGACATAGCCATTCATCCAAAAATGCGCCTCGTCGCTGAAGATGATTTTTTTGCCAAAATCGGCGTCAACTTCCAACTGCTCTAATGCCCAGTCAGCGAACACACGGCGCTGTCTATGGTCATTAACCTTGAGCTCTTGGGTCAGCTGGATCTTGTACGGGTGCAGGCTCAAGTCACAACGCAAAATTCGCCAAGTTGTCGTCTGCGAAAGGCCGAGTTCCTGTGCGCGACGCGGAATTGACTGCCGCGGGTTTTCGAGGACACTGTCGCGCACAGCGGCGATATTCTCGGCAGATCTCGCGTTACGTTGACGCACGGGAACCGGCTGATTGTTAACTGTAACCGGTTGACTCGAATTTGTCCACCAATCGACGGATAGTCGACTCGGCAGGACGATCATCGCGACCGTAAAACGGGCGAAGTGCGCGGAACGTTGCTCGAACTGAAGACCCATTTTCATAAAACAATTTTATGATTTGCACGTGCTGCTCGACACTGTAACCTGCCATGGTGGTTTGAGAGGACGGAATGAATATAACACACTGCATTTGACAGCTGTCACTCAAACAACATGGCCGCAATCAGCTGTCAAAGTTCAAGCGTCCCTATTGGAAAACCCCTTATATTGAGTTATGCCCGAACTCGTAGAACAAAAGTTGTTTCTTAAGATATTGGCTATCTAGTCCTGCGAGGTTGTTGATTTGTTACGCGTTACAAATAACCCTGTATATAATATAAATCAATTAAAAACATTTTTATCAGCTTAAATAATTCGAAATATCCACCCAATAAATATTAATATTTTACGACACAATATACCTTGCGAACTTTTTTACATATATTTACTATATATGAACATACGTAAACAGAAAAAATATTTTTTGTTTACTTATAACATTATATAAAAATAACTCAATATGCATGCTTTAAATTGGTCTCTTCTGGTCTGTTCGAAATTTGCAAACCGGATTGGATTCAGTCGATTCCACACGGCAAACAGTTTCACCTTTTACTGTATTGCTAGTTTTGCCTCTCTAATTCCTTCGCTTTGTTAGCATCGTAATCCCTCGAAGAGAAAATAATTTTATAGACACAGGTAATACTTTGGTAGATAGCTGTTTGAGCCGAAATGAGCCAGTGGTTGACACGTGAATTTTAACAAAAGATTGTGTTCAAATGTCGGCGCAAAAATAAATAACAATAAAGTAATAATAAATATGAGTAAAATAATTGATGGTACGACAATATAGTTGTATTTTTAAAAAAAGCTTTGTTGTTGTTTAGTCAAGAAATTGCAAATCATTCGACGATTTATAATGATTTACAAAATGACAAGGTATCGCGAAGCTTAAAATACTTCACAACAAAGAAAATTAATTCGATCCAAAGATGTCAACTCAACTAAATGATTAATGATGAACACGCCACGCTATTATTAACGAAACAATAGTGTCTTAATCTCAATTTTCTCATAAAATTTGACTACTTTGAATAGAAAGTTCCAGTTGACTGAAACAAGATAGCTGATTGATCTGCTATTTGGTACCCTGATGTTGGCATCGCTAGGAGATAGAAAGAGAGGGAGATAGAAATAAATAATCAGGCTTTATTATACAACATTCAATAGAGGCAGAAATAATTGGGCTTTCATTACATCTATTTATTTCGATATTATTATATATGTATGAGGATAGATGATTTTTTTAAATTTTAGAATAGCAATCTGGCAAACTAGTTGATGGTAAGTAAAATGGTGAAAATATTAGGATTAAAATATTTACACGTTCAAACGTTTTACACCGTCGATGTACTGTTAATTATTGAATCTAAGCTATGTTATGCCTTTTGTATTTTTGATGAGACATTTCAAATCGAAACAAGCCGTTTACAAGCCGTTTTATGTGCAAACATAAGTAATCTCCTAACTTTCCTCTACCTAATTATGTTCTCAATAGAACTATGAAAGAACTAATTTGCAACTATTGTGAAATTCCATGATTTGTTATGTAATATTGACCGTAATAATTATAAAATTTCAAGAATACACGCATCAAAATAAGTCGTTTGTCAACATATGATACACTATGATATAATAATAATGTCCTCCAGACCGATTTCGGCCATGGCGGCCAATCTCAAGAGAGAGTAGCCAACTGCGCAGGAGATATTAAAGTGCACAAGAGTGTGCGCAAACACAGTAACAGTAACAGCCTGTGAATGTCCCACTGCTGGGCTAAGGCCTCTTCTCCTCTTTTGAGAAGAAGGTTTTGCAGCTTATTCCACCACGCTGCTCCAATGCGGATTGGTGGAATACACATGTGACAGAATTTCAGTGAAATTTGACACATGCAGGTTTCCTCACGATGTTTTCCTTCACCGTCAAGCACGAGATGAATTATAATCACAAATTAAGCACATGAAATTCAGTGGTGCTTGCCCGGGTTTGAACCCATGATCATCGGTTAAGATTCACGCGTTCTTACCACTGGGCAATCTCGGCGCAAACACAGATGCACTCTATTCCCTAGGTCTCATAACCTGATGGGACGGCGATCCGACACGACCGGAAAGAGTTCAGGCGCAGGACCAACGGCTTAACGTGCTTCCCGAGGCACGGGAGTGTACACACTTCCAACTTCCAGACTCCGGGCTGCTACTGAGAATTTTCTGACAGAAAACCCCAATAACTATTTACTGGCCCGACCTGGGAATTGAACCCAGGACCATCGGGTCTGCGGCCTTGTATCTAGCCACTAGACCAACGAGGTACTCACACTGATATACAATATGATACACAATAGGATATAATTAATAGCAATTGCGAAATACAATAGCATAAAATGTTGTCATACGTAATTGCATTACAGTAGTTGTAATGAAAATACAATATATTTGAGAACTTCCAAGATTATAATCTCAGTAATATATAGTATAGTATACAGTATACTTTATAATTAAAGAATTATTAATAAGTATTTCATCTAGTTCCAAATGCTTGTCTAAATATTATACGATTTGTTCAAAAAATATAAATTAGATCGTTGTTGTATTCAATACCATTGATTAATATTTTATTTGGTGAAAAGACTGACCAAGTGAATCTATATAGGTACCACCTACTTATCATATAATAATGTCCTCCAAGCCGTTTTTGACTACGGCAGCCAATCTTAAGAGAGCTTAGCCAACTACCCAGGAGAAATTATAGTCCAGAAGTGTATGTCCTTAACTCTCATTCGAGGTGAACACAAATCCAACTTCCAGACTCTAGGCTGCTACTGAAAGATTTCGATAGAAGAATCCAAAACCTTTTTACCGGCCTGACCTGGGAATTGAACCCAGGGCCCCTCGGGGTCTGCGGCCTTATATTTAGCCACTGGACCAACTCATCATACATATATTGAAATGCACGATGGTGGGTACCTAATTGAAAACATTTACAATGTTCAAAGCAGAAACAAATGTAAATAAAATTCTGAAAATATTTCACACGCATAAACAGGCAAATAGCTTCTTAACCTTCAAAAATTAAGGTAAAGTGAGAAAAAGAAAATCCCTATGGGTATTCAATAAAAATACTCCATTTAATTTGAATTCCGTATGAGCATTCTATTCAACTTCGAAATTCAGCAGCGACAGCTTTAAAATAGGTCAGCCTATTCAATATCTGAAATGTCGGTGGGCAAAGGACTGTATCTACGTGTCTTTTTACAGTGGTCGGGATCCTTTTCTATCAACCCCGATTGTCCGTTTTGTCCTTTCTAAGAATACTTTAACAAAATAGTCAAGTAGCTAAAACGTGTTTTTCATTTGTTGAATACTAGCATGTCTATGATACCATTAATATTATTTAGAAAGTGTTCAAGTTATGTTACTTTTAGTCTGAATTATCGCCATATTCTACTAATATATTAAGGTTTGTGACGATGAATGGATCTTTTTTACTCTTTCACGCAAACACTTAACGGAAATTTGGAATAAAATAAAATTTAATAAAATTTGGAATAGACCTAACGTCTCTAACTCACACTCGCGGGCGTAGCCGAAAGCTGAAGCAACTTAACATATCATTATTTTTAATTGATTTGAATCCACCATGGGCGGTGGTAGTCACTTTCCATCAGGTGAGCCTCCTGTTGGTTTGCATAAAAAAAAATCGTATTATTAAATTATTTCAATCATGTGCCTGAAAAGATAAAATGAGTTGCTGATTGGCAAGACATTGCAAAGATTTCTTTAGAGGTGGAATTTTACCCGCTTAGAATTATTCGGATCCAGCCATAGTGACAAAACGCCGATTTTGTTAAAGTAAATATAATATCCACATATAATCTAGCGATATATATCAATCATTTGTATTTTTCTGTTCTAGTATATAAAGCTAGTGAGCCAGTGTAAACTCCAGTCTAAATAAAAAAAAAAAAGGAACGCGTGTGTGACGGTTATTATACAACTAATGATTTTATGGATGATAGCACACCTTGGGAATGACACGATCGCCGTATAGCTATTTCAATTTTTGTTTAATTAAACAGTACATGATACAATAAAAAAAGACAAAAAAAACAACCCGCTGAGTTTCTTTTGCCGGTTCTTCTGAGGGCTGGGTGTTTCTTTTCTGAATTGGTGGTAGTTTCTAGATTGACTATCAATAAGAAAGTGTAATACTTCAATATTGAATAAAGTATTTTGAATTTGTAACTACACGTATTTTTTTAAAAAAATTATCGTATAGGTAGGCGGACGAGCATATGGGCCACCTGATGGTAAGTTGTCGCCAACCCATAGACAATGACATTGTAAGAAATGTTAACCATCGCTTACATCGCCAATGCGCCATTAACCTTGGGAACTAAGATGTTATGTCCCTTGTGTCTGTAATTACACTGGCTCACTCACCCTCCAAACCGGAACACAACAATACCAAGTACTGCTGTTTTGCGGTAGAATATCTGATGAGTGGGTGGTACCTACCCTTTAATTCCATCCTTCCATCCTTTAACACATCTTTAATTCCAAGGAATGCTGGTATTGGCATCATGTGGATTTGTTATACCTTTGACACATAAAAACGAAGGAAGTAATGTAGTATATATGAATAAATAAAAAAAATAACAATAGCTTTAGCAAAATGAACTAGTTGCTTTTATAGTAGAAACATATATATGTGTCACGCGTAAATGACTCTATCACCGGGATGTACGTATCGGTGGCGATCGTGTTTATATAAAACTATAAATCGTCGGTTGTTTGTTAAAAAATCCGTGATTGCATGCAACGGAAATTTATTGAAAACTGTATGGTGAAAATTTGGTGAAAAAGTGGTAATAAGAGGAAAGCGTTGTGTTACTGAATTCATCAATGAAAAATTACCAAAGTGTAATTTATGCCGGGGTTCTCGTTATCATTAATAAATTTCAATCAACGTTAATCGTTCTATTTAAGAATTTAATTTTTTTTTAATGTAAGGGGGGCAAACTCTCTGGAGGCTCACCTGATGGAAAAAAGTGATTACCACCGTCCATGGACACCTGCAACATTGCAGGTGCGTTGCCGGCCTTTAAGCAAAGAGTAAACTCTTTTCTTAAAGTAAATTAAAAGTACATTCCACGCACAGGTAGTAAATAGATTGTACAATAATATTTGCAAAAATGAAATTCTGCTCAGTGTTTAACCTCTTCGAACTTGGGAGTTTTTATTTCAAAATATTATGTAATATAAGGTAAATTTTAAGTACCGTTTGTCAACTTCCACCATAATGGACAACAGAGAAAGACAAATACTCATGGAGCCATTTGACATTTTTTATAGCAAAATCATAATCTATCCTTATTGACAGCTATCTTATTAAAGGATTTTATGAAAATGTATACGTCTATTCTGTTCTAATGCCGAGTTTTTTGAGGTTTTTATTTATAGCAATTTAATTTCCCAATATTCACGAATATAAAACATTACAACTCATTGGTGTGAAATAAATTCGATAGCTATGCAAACCGCAAGTCCTTTGTGTTTTTGTGCAGTGCATAATACAAAAAAATACAACGTTATGAAAATCCTATAAGTTATGACATCTTAATATAATATTTTATTATCAATCCCAGGTTGTTCTTCTAACGCGCTTATAAAAATTCAAACTATATAAAATACATAATATTTAATGGTATATTTTTAAACAAGTGCATTGATATATATGATAATAATATAAGGGAAAATAAGGTCCTCCAGACCGATTTCGGTCACGGCGGCCAATCTCAAGAGAAATTAGCCAACTGCGCAAGAGATATTATAGTGCACAAGTGTGTGCGCAAACACAGATGCACTCACTATTCCCTAGCTCTCATAATCCGATGGGACGGCAGTCCGACACGACCGGAAAGAGTTCAGGCGCAGGACCAACGGCTTTTCGTGCTTTCCGAAGCACGGGAGTGTACACACTGTAGCGACATCTATCTCGCCACATACGAAAACTAAAAACTGACGTACCCTACATCGCGATATTAAAGTTATCCGAGCGATTGAACATATATACAAGAACCCGACAACAACCGTCGGGCGGTAGCCCACCAGACAAACACCCGACTGGTCGGAAAATCCTCCATTTTCAATGCTCAACACAAAACTGGTGACTCCGAGCATGCTCCGTCAGCCTTCGCAAAAACTACGTCATCGTGACGTCATCATCACTTCCTCAAGCTTTCGAGCAGCGGGTCATACAGCCAGCCAGCATCCACGACTACTACGGGTATCCTGACCACCAGGATGCAGCGGACGCGCATTCCTGGTCATCACCCACAGTCTTCTCAGCGACCTTGGCACAGCACACTGCACTTCGGCCGGTCAGCAAGCAGAGACGCACTTCTCTCCTGGTCGACGCAGCAGCCAGCCACTACGCAGCACTGCACCACTCCGACTCACTGGAGCATTTGCAGCATCACCCCGACTCACTGGGGCATCACCGCAGACAGTTCCGACTTACCGTGAACTATGCGGCATCTGGTTCCGACTCACTGGAACATTCCACTGGCCCGGCAAACATCACAAGACATATGGACGACTCAACCTGCTATCGACCTCCGGTCTCGGAGGGGAGTGATGTAGCGACATCTATCTCGCCACATACGAAAACTAAAAACTGACGTACCCTACATCGCGATATTAAAGTTATCCGAGCGATTGAACATATATACAAGAACCCGACAACAACCGTCGGGCGGTAGCCCACCAGACCAACACCCGTCTGGTCGGAGGATCCTCCCTTTTCAATGCTCAACGCCAAAACACTTCCAACTTCCAGACTCCGGGCTGCTACTGAGAATTTTCTAACAGAAAAAAATAAGGGAAAATATACGGTAAGTGGACCTCAAATGAGGCGCTAGGTTTTTTTTAGATTAGGTTAATATAAGTTATTTTTTTAACTAAATGCGAAAGTGAGTTTGTTTAGTTGTTTCTTAGGCTTTTATGTCCTAATAATTCAATTGATAATCATGAAATTTTGCATACATAACATAAGTATCAGGAGTACACACAGGCGAAGTCGTAGTGGCACACTAGTTACTTATATTGTCAAGAGGAAGCTGTGTGAGTGGAAGTGTGAAAAATCCTTAAGTTAAAAATATAATTATTATATTGGCTACTTGGTTTTGAAAATAATAATTATTTTCAAAACCTTTTACGAATTTCAACTTATGTAGTAAAATATCGAAATTTAAAAGAAGCATATGTACAATAAGAGCTTATTATATTTTGTCATAATTCAACTTATATATCCGTTTCCCTACTCATGCATACAAATATAGAGGACTTATTTACATTTGGGTCGCATATGTACTTCGCCGATTTATTCATAAGCATTAATATTCACTTTGTTGTGCTCTCCGAAGGATAAGTCTGGTATAATATTGTATCAGAAACTCAATATTGACACGTGACTATTTATTATGCATTATCGTTTCTATTATCTTTCTGATAGGAGGTTACATACGAGCACGTTATTCGTGCAATATCAAACTTTTTGTTTTATAAAAATATTATTTGTTTTTAAATTAAGAACATCATGCACAAAAGATTTGAATGTTTTTTTTTCTACAAATAAATGTTTAGAATATTCGATTTTAGAAAATTTACTTTTGAATTATTTATCTTGAACTCGAACATCATAGTGAAAAAGAAGAAACTTTATTATGATTTAATATTATTAACTACTAGCGTTTTGCCCGCGGTTTCAACCGCGTAAATCCCGTTCCCGTGAGAATACGGGAACAAAATGTAGCCTATGTTTCTAGCTGATAATGTAGTTTTCCATTGGTGAGAAGAATTTTTAAAATTGGCTTATTGGTTTTGCCGTGAAAGCGTCACAAGCAAATAAACAAACAAGCTCACGGTCGCATTTATCATATTAGTTAGTAGCATTATAATTTTCGCTCTGAATTAAAAATAATTTTACATTGTTCGTATATTTAATTAGTGTTATAGCTTTGTATGAACATTTTAATTAAAATAACAAAGCCAGTGTGTGAATAAAATTAAGAAGACGATAAAAACCTTCTTCGTAGTGACGTATCGATGATACTTTACAAATATACATATATAATTCGGATAATATATTGTGACTAGTTTTATTTGTCAAGTCCCAAATATTACTGATAAAATTATGTTTTTTTATTTGTACGTGTGTCTCGTTAGCATGTTAAGCTGTTGATTTAGTTTACGACAAACTTATGATGTCGGTCGTTAGTCTCGATTCCTCAGTATATCATGTATTGTGTATAATGTTAATCATATGCGTGTCTGGTTCAATAATGATATATTAGGATTAGGAAATCGATTACAGAATAATTCGAGAAGAAACTTTATCGTCAAATATGAAATAGTTTTTATAAAATTAAGTGATTTATTTCGCATATCTGAAGAGATTGATCCTCTGAGGGTTTTTATCCTTACAAAAATTTAAATTCAGTATTTAAATAGAATTACGTAATCTAATATATATTCAATAATATAAATATATATTATAATAATATAAATATATATTGTTTTCCTTCACCGCCGAGCACGAGATGTATTCAAACCACAAATCAAGCAAATGCAAATGCCGTGTTGCTTGTCCGGATTTGAACTAGGAATAATTAGTTTAGATTCTCGTATTTTAACCACTATGCCATCACTGCTCATATATATGTATATGGCGCATACGTAATACTGTATTCATAATTAAATTGTGTATTCAGTGTTTGTATTTGTCATTATTTGCCCTGACCCCTGTTCAGTTCACTTAACTGGGCCCTTGAATACGTTTTATTCAAATTATGCAGAGAAATTATACAGCAGAGGTAAGAGCAATTATTTAAATTTCATATTTTTAGGGTTGAAACAAGCGACATTGTAGCATTTATTAAGTTTTTCTATAAACAAATGTATGTCAGTACGAGTGTACGAGTACGGTATACGAGTTATTTGATAAAATTGAGGAACGTAGCTGTTAGTTAAATGAACGATAAATAATAATTTGATTGTATTTATAACACGATGTAATGCAATTTAAGGGGATTAATAGCTATTAATTTTGTCGCCAGTTATTCTCGGTAAAATCTACATTTTAGACTGTTGATAATTTTAATGTTAATTGCGTAAAATGTTGCTTTAGACTTTTAGACTAAAAAAGTCAATGTATCAAATTTTATTTAAACATTTCTTAAGAATAAATATAATAACACGCTACGAAACGTGGGCTAGCAGCTTATATTATAAAGCTCGAGAGTCCGTGTCTATGCAGCTTAATACGCTAATCTCATGAACTTTTCATTTGATTTCAATAGTTCTATTTGCTTTAGTTAGTCTATTTACAGAAGAATGTTATACGATTAATAACTTCACACTATGACTTTAAGGGGTGGAGTATACTACGTATATCAGTTGTCTGGTTTTCTTTTATTTTGTAAACACATACTTATATAGATTATTACACCCAGACTCAGGAAAAACAGTCGTGTTCATGCACGCAAATGTCTGTCCTTCAAAAGTAATGTAAATGTTTAACTAGAATATTAAATAGTAAATATTTCAAATAACATCAATAATAAGATCTATGTTAATGTTATAATAGGTATTCAAATTACAGCTATTTCATTTGGATCAAAATTCTAAAGTTTACATATGAAAGTCAGCTCTTCCAGGCGACTATTGTTCCTGTGACCTGAATGACACACCGCATTTAGCCTTTAAATTCAATTCTTTCAATCAAATGGTCTACGTCTGCACTTAACAACAGTTGAGTCTAATTACTAATTCTTTTGACTTCAAAATGGCAAAATGGCTTTTTTCAGTTCTGCAGTGATATTCTGTAAACAGACACTTCATTTGAGAAATATTTAAAAACGACTACCGGTGTGACGCTATCTATACTACTATATAAATCTATTGGCTCTGTCTGTACATTTTTTTTCACCTAATTTTGTGATAAATAATCGTTTTATGATGCAGTGATTCACATTATACCATTTTTTTCATTTTTGTCTGTCTGTCTGTCTGTATGTCTTCTTATAACTCAAGAACGGCTTGACCGATCTTGATGAAAATTAGTACACACAAAGAGCATGTGATGGCGCAAATGATAGGCCATTTACTATCGGTAAACCCTACGGTATCTTATGAAAATTAATTTCAAATCGTTAATTACGTATTTCTTTACCAGTAGCCATAGGTGTGTGTGTGAGTGTGTGTGGGCGCGCGGGTGTGTGGGTGTTATTATAGTATATATATATATTTATTATTATTATAGTAAAAGAATTTATTATGTTTTTATTAATTATACGCGGGTGTAGCCGCGGGGCACAGCTAGTTTTGATATAATTATTACAGTCAATGCCGTAAATTAATTTCTGACATTTCGAATTCGTTATTAAATTCAATTTTACCAATCAAATTTAGCTTAGGTACATTTGCAGTTAAACCAGTTGAGGCTATAAACTAAGATATTTGATTTCAAAATATTTTTTCAGTTTAGCCTATGCTGAATTTCACTCGGGTTAAGTCTGGTTACAAACTGTTTATATGCAAAAAACTATTCATATTGTATACGAATTGTCTACGAGGCGTAATAATTCAAAAGTGTCTCTATATAAACGTTTCTTAAATCTTAAAGCTGATGAATCATGTATTACTACTAATTACTTGAAACATAGAAACGACTTACAACGACTATAAAATTTAAGTTAAAAAAAACGTTTTTTTTATTTAATATCGTTTAATTCTTAATTTTGAATCTGGAGAATACAAAATGTTTTATTATTTTAACTATCAAAACTTAATTTTCTTATAATGCTGAATTTTCTTATTACATGTTTTATTCTATAGATATTAATTTTAATATATTAATTTTACAGACACTACTATGATATGCTTCACAATCGTACATTGAAACTTTAGGTGTTTATAGATGTTAATTTGGCACATTCGACCACATACAATTAAGGACGCTCTTATTTGTGAGCCCATTTGGGAGGTTTAATGGAACACATTTCATGAGTCGTGTGAAGGACCCTTTTATTAATTACTTTACACGACTATTTAATTGAAGATCTTTCAACGAATCTTATTATACTCATGAGTAAACTGCTTAGGTAAATAAACTGATCAATAAATGACTCAAGGCTGGGCAAAGACGTCCTCTCCTTTTGATATGAAGGTATGGCGTTGCTGATTTTTCTATAGATAGTTTAAAAATCACTAACTATAAATCTATTATAGTTTATCGTTTTAATCTTTTGTAGTTTTAGAAGCCTTTGCTTGGAAAATGCCTGTATTAACAATTTACTCTCCACTTGGTTGTAGGGCCTTGTGCAAGCCCGTCTGGGTGTTTACCACCCTCTCATCAAATAAACTACCGCCAAACAGCAATAGTAAGTATGGTTGTGTGGTGCCCACCACATGTACATTACACATACATACTTATAGACACATACAGACATACAAACATACATACTTGCAGACATACACTTAACACATTTTTACCCAACATAAGATATCGGATTGACGACACAACGGATGATCGCATATAGTCAGTCACATTTCTTATCTCCGTTGTGACGTTGCCCTTTGTCTTATATTGAGACCCCGCCTACCGGTGCAAGCGCATAAAATCATAGATCGTTATTCGTCGGTAAAGATTCGATCACCGAGGCGAAGCCCGTATCTCTTACTATCCTAACCATTACTCGCGCATTCAAATAATAATTATGTAGTTTTCGTGTTGTCTGTAATTTGTGCTTGTGTTCGTGTATATTGACTGTTAAACTCTCTTCTTCCTGTGTTGTGTTACTCTACCACGTGTGTTTAATATAAGTGTATATGGACCATTGTGTGAGTTTAATTTCTACTAATTTTCGGCCTACACTCACCGTAACATACACAACATCTACCATAGTTGTAATTCCGGTTTGAAAGGTGGGTGAACCTGTTTAACCTGTTTAACAGGCATGAGGAACATAACATCGTATTTCTCAAACGCGCTGTCGCATTGGTGATGTAAGGGATGTGGTTAATTTCTTATAATGCCAGTATCTATAGGCGGTGGCGACCACTTACCATCAAGTGGCCCACTTGCCAGTCTGGCAGACTACTCAATAAAAAATACATCGACGTATTAAACCATGTCTCAAAATATATGCAAAATATTAACATATTATGCAGAAATATTTGCGTGAATCGATAAAAAGCAAACATTCAAACAAATAAACAAAACTTCTTTATAATATTTTTGGTGTTGGAAGGAACAGGGTGTAAAGTTCCTCATCCACCATTGAAAAGGGAGGATCCTCCGACCAGACGGGTGTTTGTCTGGTGGGCTACCGCCCGACGGTTGTTGTCGGGTTCTTGTATATATATTCAATCGCTCGGATAACTTTAATATCGCGATGTAGGGTACATCAGTTTTTAGTTTTCGTATGTGGCGAGATAGATGTCGCTACATCACTCCCCTCCGAGACCGGAGGTCGATAGCAGGTTAGTCGTCCATGTCTTGTGATGTTTGCCGGGCCAGTGGAATGTTCCAGTGAGTCGGAACCAGATGCCGCATAGTTCACGGTGAGTCGGAACTGTCTGCGGTGATGCCCCAGTGAGTCGGGTTGATGCTGCAAATGCTCCAGTGAGTCGGAGTGGTGCAGTGCTGCGTAGTGGCTGGCTGCTGCGTCGACCAGGAGAGAAGTGCGTCTCTGCTTGCTGACCGGCCGAAGTGCAGTGTGCTGTGCCAAGATCGCTGAGAAGACTGTGGGTGATGACCAGGAATGCGCGTCCGCTGCATGCTGGTGGTCAGGATACCCGTAGTAGTCGTGGATGCTGGCTGGCTGTATGACTCGCTGCTCGAAAGCTTGAGGAAGTGATGATGACGTCACGATGACGTAGTTTTTGCGAAGGCTGCGCTGACGTTCATGCTCGGGGTCACCAGTTTGGTGTTGAGCATTGAAAAGGGAGGATCCTCCGACCAGACGGGTGTTTGTCTGGTGGGCTACCGCCCGACGGTTGTAGTCGGGTTCTTGTATATATATTCAATCGCTCGGATAACTTTAATATCGCGATGTAGGGTACGTCAGTTTTTAGTTTTCGTATGTGGCGAGATGGATGTCGCTACATATTATTATGATACGTCAAACACAGTGTGCATCAAAGAATCCAGTGTTGCGTAGGAAAATGTGTAGCTTGTGCTTTAGCTTATTACGTTATTACATACCGAAATGGCTTTGTGCACGAAGTATATCTAGCAAGATGCCTTGTACTTCGATGTTATTTGCCACATGTTATAGAATGATATTATAAAGCCTATGTCCTTAGTATTTCTTATCTTCAAAAATATCTATTTTAGAAATTTTTTTTGAAATAAACATGAAACACAATTTTATACAAAAATGGGGGAAAGAAAAAAAAATATATAAAATATATAAAAGGTCTAACTAATATTGCGAAAGTTTGAAGCTTACGAAACTATGAATAATGGTCAGTAAATACGGAATAACAAATTTTCTATATTAGCAAAGTTTAAAAAAAAAAATTTTAAGCAAAAAACATGTCTAAATATTTAAATCGGAAGCTAATAAAAAAGCACTGAAACCGCTAAATTTGCCATTACATCTTTTCGTGCTTAAACTCGTGTCCATTTTCGTGACATAATCGCATCGTTTGTCACGATGCTTCACAAAGGAAGCGTAGTCGCAGACTAATGGCATGTTCTGTGCTCAAATCGATGTCACTTGCTTTTAGACGAGTGGAAATATCACCGAATCATATCGCTACGTGAAAACATGAATATGACGTTTGCAAGTGATGGCTACGACATACGGTATGTCGCTAAAGTAAGTCGAGGTGACTACCTCGTTCTGACTGGCTAGATGTAAAACCTTTGATGTCCTGATTTCAAAACCCCAAGCCGGGCCGGTAAAAAGTTATTGGTCTTAGTAGTTTGATTGTATTCACTACCGTGCCTCGGAAAACACATAAAGCCGTCGGTCCTGCGCTTGATCTCTTTCCGGAAGTGCCGGATTGCCCTTCCATCGGATTAAGAGAGGGAATAAAGTGTATTTGTGTTTGAGAGCACTATAATATGTCCTGTTGTCTAATCTATTTTGACCGTCGTGGCCATAATAGGTCAGAAGGATATCATTGTTACGGTAAATCACTAGTACAATAAGAATTAAATGTTTACGAAACAACTCTGTTGAAGTTCAGATGAAACCGTGTACCGCTAAGGAATGTAGAGCTTTGTGCAAGCTCGTCTGGGTAGGTACCACCCACTCATCAGATATTCTACCGCAAAACAGCAGTACTTTATATTGTTGTGTACCGGTTTGCAGGGTGAGTGAGCCAGTGTAATTACTGGCACAAGGGACATAATATATTAGTTCCCAAGGTAGGTGGCGCATTGGCGATGTAAGTTATGGTTAACATTTCTTACAATGCCATTGTCTATGGGCGTTGGTGACCACTTACCATCAGGTGGCCTGTACGCTCGTCCGCCTACCTGCACAATAAAAAAAAATGTTAAATTGGAAAATAATCGCTGTTACGATCATTTAAAATGAAAAGCGCAAATAAAATGCAAACGATGCAATCAATACTTTAAAAAGCTTGGCTTCAACCTCTTTTCCTCTCAAGGACAAGGTTAAGGCTTAATCTTTTTCAAGGTTATTTCATCATACCACTCTAGTGCTGTTTATGGCAGAGTGCCATACGACATACAAAGATCACTTTTTGAGTACGAGATGTGTACATATTATCTAATCAAACAACACGGAAACTCTGTAATGCTTCAAACCTATAACTTTTGGTTTAGTTACCCTCATCTTTCTGACTATTATTTTCTTGTGAATTTTTTGATAGCTATTAAAAGTATCAAAACTGACAAACTCATAAGGTAACATCATAAATGACTAGTTTCTGACCGCGGCTTTATATTCCTGAGGGAGAGAGAATGAGGTTTGAGTACTCTACGTCCTTATCTATACCCGTGACAAAGTGTATGCAAAATTTCATGAGATTCGGTTGAGTAGTTAAAACATGAAAGGGTAACAAACGAACTTACTTTCGCTTTTATAATCTTAGTAAATAATATGAGATACTATTTAATAATTTAAATATAATTCTAGTATCTATATAGTAATAGTATATATATAGCAAAATACCCAGATACAAATAGTTTTCGTTTATAATAAAGGGACGACGAAGGTAAAGAAAAGTCATGTTTAATTCGTGTCAAGTCATAAATAAACATTTTTTTTAATATGTTCTTTTTTTAAATCCTACCTTTAAATCAGGAAGCTAGGCGTTGCTGACGACATTATTTGATATTAAAGTGAATTATCTGAACGATGTGATAATTACTGCTGGGTGTACGCCAACCTTGAGCTGGTAAATAACAATGACTCTAACGCCCTCGTCGAGCTGTATAAGCCGGAGCTACTGCCAAAAGACATTGCAATACACTTGCAACATGGTTGCGACCTGAGTATTAGCCTATTTGAATGGAAATGGGGCATGAAATAAAGTAAATGACTTTCTCACAACTGAAACCGTGATCTTTTCTTTCATTTGTTTAAATTGACAGCCATTTAACAAGACCATATATAGGCATGTTGACTTCCAATGAGCTGTATAAGCTTAGACTTTTAGAAATATAATATTTATATTGTAGCTGTCGTTTAAATATCAATTTAGAAAACATCTAACATTATTGTTCGATTAGTTATGTAGTTATTTAATTATATTTTATTAAGATACAATAAAATTATCAATGGCAATACAATAACATTATTTTGCATAAATAATACGAGTGTTTTCTTGCGTAAACAGGAATTCACAACTTTCTTTGAAATACTCAAACGTGTGACACCTAAGAATGTGTATTGTAAATAAAATTGACAGTATATACTAGCTTGTGTCTCTCGCTTAGCTCAACTAAATATATATTAAGAAAAAAGAACTCCTTAATTCCTAGTTAAAATCTACTCGTACATGTCGAGTCGTTAGTAACTTTACATTTATCGTATAAAGAGACAATTTAAAAATGCTTGTAGGAGCCTACTTAGAAAAAAATTAATTTTAATACGTATATTTTTTTTATTGAAATGCATTAAACGTGAAATAGGGTCAAATGGAAAATCAAATGTTTGTTTAGTATTTGAAAAAAATGTACATAACAACGTTGACAGTGCCATACAAATTTAGGCAGATATCTGGTGCCATATATCGTATAACTTGAAACGAGCTTGTCAATCTGTCATCACAACTCAACAGATAAGTCTCGACTGATAATTCAATTTGAAAATGGAACCGTTTGACAAAAGTATGTTACAATAACTGAATAATAGTTTTGTTATTCGTAAATTAACTATTTTAAAATTCAGTATCAGCATCGTTATATAATATCAAAATGCTTCAGTATTTTATTTTATTTGATGTCGTTAACACAAAAGTGATAACATCTGTCTATTTTCTAAGACTTCACGATAGCTATTTTTTATCTGTTACTGATTAATAAAAAAATTTAAAGCTTATTTGCAAAGTCATATTCTTAAATTCCTTTGGCATTTAATATTATGTTTTACACTACATCATTTGAATGAACCAAACCTTAGGTGATATCACCGATTCTAAATTACGAACTAACAAAAAAATCGTTCGCGACGAAATTAATAAAATTTTGACATTGACAATTAATAGCAATTTTTTGATGGCAAAAAAAATCTTTGAAAATGTTGATAGAAATTGAGAATGCCCCATAACTGTGATTTTATAGTAAAAAGGAACAGCGAATTTGTTGTATCACACATATTTTCTTACGATAACGGAATACAAAATCTCGAAAAAAGTTTTCTTGATAAACATAACACGCACGTACTGGTAATTCTGGTATGTCACGATGAATTACGACCAAATTTATTCCATGTATTAAAAGTTCTATTCAATATAAAATCTAAAATGTTTATTAAATAGTTTGAAATTTGAAAATATTATAAAAGTTTTTATCGAAATCGATTTCCTTGTCGCTCGTTACAATCCAGCCGACACTTGATGGATG
This sequence comes from Nymphalis polychloros, assembly GCA_905220585.2. NCBI lineage: Eukaryota > Metazoa > Arthropoda > Insecta > Lepidoptera > Nymphalidae > Nymphalis > Nymphalis polychloros. Next base: position 10,261,900 of record HG992253.1, on the reverse strand, counting down.
ACAGCTAATACGAAATAAGTGTATGATTTCGATCGTTTTGTATTTGTGTATAAATATTTACATTTTAAATTATTTATTTATTTAAATGTACATAAATTTTATAGTTTTATAATAAAATAATTATTTTCATTATTTCATTAATATTACAATTGATTCGATTGTATGTATAATTTTATCTACTATCGAACTTTATTGATTTATTTCATTGTGCCTGTTATAGCAAAACGAACTTCTTTCCAATAGGGTGTCCCATTACACATATTTTTTTTCTATTCTTAATTTAGTCAAGCTATGAGGGCAATAAACAAAATATCAGCCCTTAGAAAAAACAGTTATCTTGATTCAATAGACGGAAAACAAAATCTCACCGCTTTGTCACGTAATGTCCATTTTCTACGACCCACCATAAAATCCTAAGAGAGGCAGTGATTTAGAGTCGTGTTAGGGAGATGCTGAAGCTACACTTCAGGTTCGTTCTGTAGAAAATATATATGCTTGGTAAATTTGGAACACAGCAATGTATTCTTATTATTATGATCTAAATTATTAAACTTCATTTCTATTATTCAGTTTTCAGTTAAGTTGCGTGTTAAAATACTTTATTAGAGATTTTTTTGCATAATTTTTGATGACCATCAATATTTAATTGAAAATAAAAAGACGAAAATAAATATAGTTAACATAAAGGTCTTTTACCAAAGTAAATATATAGCAATAAAGTATATACGGGCCGTGCTTGCACAGGGAAGTATAGAGAGGCTAAGGAGAATGGGCATGACTCCATAAGAGAGCTTCAACAGCACGCGAATCCACAGCATACCAATACATTTTCACATAAAAACATGTGGGTAGTACTATGTTATCTTATGGGTACCTTTTTACCAACAAGCATGACTTCGAATTTTGAAATATAGTTTCAAAGGTAAATCACCTTCAAACTTTATTTCAAAATTAGAAGCTTATTTATTGCACATGTGTCACCATTTTATCAAACAAAACAAATAATTATGTGGGTAGAGGAAAATCTTTGTTCCATTCCATGTTCCATTTTAATTTCCTCAAAATAAAATTCATAAAAAAATGTTCCGTCCCTAACAACTCAACCAGACCATGCGAAATTATGTTTTCGTTCTGGCGCCGGACTATATACTAAGAATTCACGATATATTCATCCATAGCTCTGGGAATGTTTGAAATACGCTATCAATGCATCGCAGTAAGTTTCCAAGTTTATTTTTATTGCCTTGCTTTATAAGTAAATGTGCTCTGGATACGATCTAACAATATTGCTGTGTTAAAAGAAATCGCCATTTAGTGTTACCAGTTAAATTATTGCCCTGCTCAAATAAAACTTTTTAAGTTAAAAATTCAAATTTAGATTGGAATAAACTGGGCCTAATAATTGTTTAAGCACTATTTTTAGATTTAATTATAAAATCTCTTTCTAAATTTAATATGATTGTAATATAAATAATAGTGAAAAGGAATAATAATAACTAAATATATTAACTAACCAATATTAATATATTAATTAATTAATTATTAACTGCCTCGTTGGTCTAGTGGCTAGATATAAGGCCGCTGACCCAGTGGTCCTGGGTTCAATTCCCAGGTCGGGCCAATAAAAAAAGTTATTGGGATTTTCTGTCAGAGGATTCTCAGTAGCGGCCCGGAGTTTGGAAGGTGGAAGTCTATACACTCCCGTGCCTCGGAAAGCACGTTAAGCCGTTGGTCCTGCGCCTGAACTCTTTCCGGTCGTGTCGGATTGCCGTCCCATCGGATTATGAGAGCTAGAGAAGAGAGAGTGCACCTGTGTTAGCGTACACACTTATGCACTATAATATTTCCTGCGCAGTTGGCTAATCTCTCTTGAGATTGGCCGCCGTGGCCGAAATCGGTCTGGAGGACGGTATTTTATTTTTTATTAATATATTTGGAATATATATACTGTTTATTCTAGTATGTTTTGATAAAATAATTATAGAAGACATTATATAACAAGAACAGAACCGGGACGTTGAAAGTTATTTAACAACTTTCTGGGATGTAATGTAATTTATATCATTGTCCTGTTATCTCTTTTATACGAGTTCAGTTTTATTCTCAAAGTAATGTGTTTAATAAAATGTTAAGTAAATACGATTTCATAGCCGGAAGAAAATTCTATGATGTTTATCTTATTACTGTTACATCCTAATTCTGGGCAATTCTCGAGAAAACAGTTTGCAGCTTATTCCACCACACCTCATACAGATAATTAAGTATTATTCTTTTTAATTGTTGTCGTTAGTTTGCTATTGGATAAATTGTATGTGTTTTTATTTTAGTATGAATTAAAGATAATATTATAATTATTATGAACCGATAAATAATTTTTTTTTGGCTTTACAATTTTCTTTTTCTGGCTGCGTTGTTTCATATTTTAAAATATTACCTCCCGATTCTCACTCGACGCAAAGCTGCCCATAACACAGGCCGCGTTTCCGCCCCCCCTCGAAGGGCGAGTATCACCGTCTATGGGACGGTGATCAACGTGCAGGCCCAGATGAAGTACCTGGGCCTGATCCTGGACGGGCGATGGAGCTTCAGGCAGCACTTCGTGCAGATCGGCCCGAAGCTCGTCAACGCCGCCGCCGCCTTGGGCCGCCTCCTACCCAACGTGGGAGGACCGGGATCACTATGCCGGCGCCTCTATGCCGGCGTAGTGAGGTCGATGGCACTGTACGGTGCCCCGATTTGGGTGGACGCACTCACCGCTTCCAACCGGGCCTTTCTGCGAAAACCGCAGAGGGTCATAGCGGTGAGGGCGATAAGGGGTTATCGTACGGTATCGTGGACAGCGGCGACCCTCCTCGCGGGCGACCCGCCCTGGGAGCTCCAGGCGGAAGTGCTCGCGGAGGTGTACCGCTTCCGGACCGAGGCGAGAGACCGCGGTGACCGTCCAGGTTCGGCAGAGGTCGAGCGAATCAGGGCTTTAGCCCAGCAAGCCCTGATAGCCCGATGGGAGGAGGACCTGGGGTCCCCCACGGCGGGCCTGGCGACAGTGGATGCGATACGTCCCCACTTGAGTCGCTGGGTCAACAGAAAACGAGGCACGCTCTCGTTCAGGTTGACGCAGGTACTTACCGGGACACGGGTGCTTCGGTAAGTACCTGCACGGGATAGCGAGGCGGGAGGTATCACCCTCCTGCCACGAGTGTGGTGCGTCACTGGACACGGCGCACCACACCCTGACGGAGTGTGCTGCGTGGGGACCTCAGAGGCATTCCCTGGCGGCGATAGTCGGCGGAGATCTCTCGCTGCCGAGCGTTATTAACGCCATGCTCGATAGCGAGAGATGTTGGTTGGAAATGGTCTCCTTCTGCGAGAGTGTCATGTCGCAGAAGGAGGCCGTGGAGCGGCAGCGCGAGGAAAATGCCTCCGCTGATTCAATCCGTCAAAGAAGACCGGGGAGGAGGCGTAGGCGCTATGCGCACCTTCTCCCCCCGCCTTAATAGCCACCGGGGCTAAGGGGGCTCCCTGTATCCGGGAACCCCCTTAGAAATGGAGGGCCTCCATTTCTAAGGGGGTTCCCGCATAGGCGGGCCAACCGTCGGGGCGTCACGGTAGCATGCGCAAGCGATCCCGTGGCGCCCCCCGACTAGACGGAGAGGATACCGCTGGTTTTTTAGTGGGTATTCCGGCGCTTAGTGCCTGTGAGCCCCACATACCCCCCCACTTCATGTGGGGGAAACGCGTCAAGGCGTTTTTCCAGCGATAAAAAAGAAAAAAAAAAAAACAAAAGGCCGCGTTTCCGCGCTCTACAGCAAATTTACAAATTAGTATTACGTTTATGATATTTATGTTAAAAAAAACTTAATTTTTTTACTATGCGTCAATTAAATTATTCAGTAAAAACTTTTTAGTTAAGAGAAATTTAAAGGTGTAGTTATAATAAAATATGATTTTAGCGTTTCAAATTAGGAATCGTTTTTCACAATCTTTTGGTTTTGTTGCTTAATGACCTCTTGAAGTAAATTGACGATTTGTAGTTCGGGAAGACCAAATATTTGCCAGACCAAATTAATTTCTACGCTGGTCTTATAGGACTTACGAGCACGTTGCTATATATAGGTTAATGTACTTCTGACGTTATTCAAAGCACGGTGGAAACTCGAAGTCAAGATAATATAGTTCAGATGTGTGTGCGCAAAACACAGGTGTACGTTATATCACGGGACGGCAATGCACTACCGAAGATAAACCAAGCATCAGCTAATAATAATGAAAACTAAAATAAATGAATTATAATAATGAAACACAAAAAAGTCTTCAAGTTCGGGAATTTATTGGAAATTTCTTGACTGGATTTCAACTCAAAGTCTGACGATTTGCAGCATTATAAGGGAGCAATTATATCAGCGAGACAAATAAAAAATATTGTCTTTTAATCCATCTTGTTGCATTATTTCATTGAATAAATTAGTAAAGTATGAACACAGAGGACGAAATAATAATATGAAAATATTTAAATAATTCATTATATAACGTAGATAACCATAGTATGAGACCTCTTAATCCTTTTAAGTCTGAAATTCTCACACATGTAGCAACGAGATGAAAGTTTGTCTTATACTCTCATTTCGTCAAAGCAGGCAAAAGCATATCTAGTATTTTTATAAAATTGCAAGCTTGAAATGACGAATGTTTTTATTTCGACATAATCTCTTAATGTAATAACATAATTTCTTTATTTGTTATTAATTATTATGGGCTAACATTAATTACCACATTAACTGGAATACAAGCTCGTGGATTAATCAACTTGACTTTTAAATTAAATATAATGATTATATCAATTCAATTTTATTTCAACAATAACAATGAACTCGTTTTATTAGAGTAATTTGTTTGTTTTAAAGTTTATTCACGTGTACACCGATCAACCGAGAGCATCATTTTATCATTTATTTATTTGAATTAGGCTTTTATTAAACACTTGTAAATTCAAATAATTTAAGTAACATCTATTTCATATATGTACTAATTATTATATATAAAATAGTAATTACGTACATATTACTTATTGTTATAAAGGATAAAATAATTAAACATTTGGATGAATATAGTTGTTAGTTTGACTGTCTCACTGTCTGATGGATAATTCTCAAAAGAAGTTTGAAGGTTGGCAGCGTGAGATTTCTGTTCTGTTAATCCTGCGCTTTTTATTCTTCAGTTATGTTGGATGCCATGGATTGCCATTACATTGGACTATGAGAGTTAGGGAATATAGATAACATATGTTTGCGCATATATTAAAACTTTAAATATATAATAATAATCATTCCTTTATTGTCTAAAAAAAATTTTTTTTTAATAAGTGTTTCCGTTGTACTTGCCATACAGCAGCCATTAAGTAAAAGGCCCTCGGAAGTCTTTAGTAAAATTCAGCGATTAAGTATCAATTAAAGTGCGAAATATCATCACATTATTCCGAAATACTTTTCAATATTCTTGAAAATCTTTGTTTTATGGAAATTTTAACATACAGAACATTTTATTTGTCATCATTTAATATAATCTAAGATACTACAGCGTTACAAGTAAAAATTTTATTCCTAATATAAATGGTTCTTTAAAGTGTGATAAAGGAATAACTTAAAGCGCGAACTAAATGGTTATTTAAATTTCGAATATATAAAAGTGAAGAAAAAGAATTGTCTTTGTGCCGTATGCAGTTGAAACACCTGGTCTTTGGAGTAATAAGGCAAAAAAATCACTAAAAGATATAACACCCCGTTTTAATTGCCTCCTCTGGTAGCAGCGCGGCTCATTTTTTATTGAGATAATCGTAATAGCAATATAACGGGGAAGTGCTGCTTGCATTTTTGCCACCATTCGAAGCGGTTGGCGATTTGTGCTGTAACTATTTTCAACTTTTATTTGTATACATTTTTGTTTGTTCCTCTCATATTAAAAGTAAAAAGTAGCAGTTTGTAAATATCCCATTCCTGGACTAAGGCTTCCTCTAGCATTTCAGGCGAAGGATTGGGGGGTTTACTCCACGATGCTCCTCCATGCGGGTTAGTGGATACAATTGGCAGATTTTCAGGCCATATGTAGGTCACGATGTTTTCCTTCACCACCGAGCTCTAGACGAATTATAAACACAAATGAAGTACACGAAAATTCTCTGGTGCTTGCCAGGTTTGAATTTAGAATCGTCGATTAAATTTCACGTCTTTTAACCACTGGGCCATGACGGCTTTTTGTATATAAATGTTTTTAAATACTGGAGAAATGTTAATATTGTTATATTATGTAGAATCATGGACAAATTATGTCTATAGAATTAATCGATCTACCATGATTTCATCCAAAACGACTATTCAATATTCATAGCAGTCATTGAAGCTGATACAGACATTGACAAACGACAATGTCTGTTTATATGTAGTTCTCCAACATGGGGGATTATTGTTGAGTTTCTCTTATGTTATAAGTACAAGCTGTGTTTTCTCGCTTGTGTTTGGTTTATTTGTATTTAACTGCAATTTATTTAACCTTCTCATTTTCCAAAATAAATTTATTTTCATGATATTTTTAAATTAAATTGAATTGATTATTAATTATGAAATAAAATTTTAAAACAAATATTTTTATGAAATAGATCAAATGTGTATGCCCCACTGCTAATCTAATCTCCCCTCTAGGATTATGTTTTACAGCATATTCGACTTGTCAAAATGATGTTTTTTTATGTTATTGTATGAAATTACTTTCATCGCTCAATTATGATAATAATTGTTTTAAACCAATATGTGACAGTTTAATTTCGTAATAATTTTTAGTTTTATTGGACCAGCAGTAACTGTACTGTTCTGTAAATATTCATCTCGTGTCTCACTCGTGACGTACTGAAAACGCGCTTACGTTGAAACGCTATTTCAATGCATGTATCGTTATAATAAAAGTCAATGTCGCACCGGACTTTCTGATTTCACGATCGTTTACGACAGCGAGTTTCAATTTTGAGTTTTTGTAACAATTTCCATAAATTATTATAACATCATTCTTATAGAACTTTTTATTTATAAGATAATATAATATTTTTTCAAATATTAAATATAATATGTAAGGAAAAAATTAAACGTTGTTTACACACACACACATAAATATAATTTGATATAATAATAAAATAACATCCTCGTGCGATGGCTTTATTCATTTTAATTGTCTAAGGCTCTTAAAGAAATCTTTCATACATGTTATAATTATTACATAATGTATATGTGATCAAGCGTAACAGTGTGTTTTATGTAAAGGTACAAGGGTACAACTTATTTCGCAATGTTGGTTGATTGACGCATTGACGTAGCAACGGATGGCTTATATTTCTTACAGCGTTGTCGAGACTGATCATTTACCATCCCAACAGCCAATCAGTATTTTGATAAAAATTTTTATTTTTTATTATCTGTGTCAATGTTGATCTCAACATTTACACAGTTAATAAAATATTATAATATTGTAGTTGTTTCATTAAATATACATAATAGTATTTTAACGTGATTGTGTATTTAGATGTTTATTTTGTGAACGGTCAGTCACTATTATTTTATTTATTTAAAAGACTTTAATATCTCAATTATAATATAGTGGTTGTTACAAAAGGCGGACTAAATGTCAGAAGGCATTCTCTACCAAGTAAACTTTAAATTGGCTTCCTGTAATAACTAATTTATGTACGTGTATATCATTTAAATGTTTTAATAACTTGAAAGTAGCAATACCTTTATCAAATGTGTTCAACTTTGCATATCGAATATAATGTATACTATAAGATTACTTCTATTTTCAAAGTTCCGACAAGTAAGCTCGCTGTGTACATGTGTGCATTAACGGTGTATTGCATACGGTCGCACGCCTCGGGTTTAGTTCACTTTGCGAGGTCTAACGTTATAGCCAAGTTTACGTCGTAGCCAAATAGGACAAAATATGTATTTGACCTCAATTCCATGTCATATTTCAATTTGACTAAACAGCGTATGCAGAAGGAATTTTGATTTGGTATATATTAAATCAAATGATCCATGTAGGCTTATATTTCGAACTTGATCATCTTTAAATGTTAAGTTTTATAATAATACTATATGCGACCTTCTAGATAATCGAGGTTCATTGAACTTTATAAATTACTTTGTGATAGAATTATTCTCCCTCTTAACTGACATAATTAGATTTTTTTCTCTCTTAATTATTAGAACCTGGGCGACATGGCTCTGCTCGGCTATAATAATAAGTTAAAAAAATATTCTTTTTTTGCATAAAGTTGAGTTTATTTTCAGGAAATATATAGATAACCTCAGAAAGTAAAACCTATCGAAAAATGAATTATCCATATAAAAGAATTTTTAATTGATTATATTATAAGATAAATACATTATAATATATAGTATCAGCGTTATCTTAAATTACACTTTATTATTAGTAATTAAAAAGTTAATTAACAATTTAAAAATATGCATGAGTATAATTGTTCTGAAAATATTCTTACGCAAGATTAATTCACGACGACGATAAAAACACAGAAAAAAATATTGCTTAATGAAGTGGCCGGACCATAATTCACAGACGGCTTGCGGAAGGCCAAAAGTCTGAAAATCAAAAACCATCTTCCGGGCGCCTGATAGTCGCTGAGGAAGGTTATAATTATCTTGACCCGCATCATCTGTTACAATGGCGACCGCCCGCGGCGTCTCGAGTACAATACGAGTGTTCTTCTAAAAATGTTATTTCTCTGGCTCCTAACCATTTATTTTTTCCCATCATTTTTATTTATGACTAGCGACCCGAATTGGCTTTTCATTTGTATTTAGAATTAAATGATGCTGTGATTCACTGTGTCCACAATGCTTTATTTAAAAAGTGGTAAGTCAGTAGCTTAATAGTTGGGCAAAGGCATTAACAAGAATTTTGAGCTTTCTCCTCTTTGTTGCTTCACTGCGGTTGTGACGCATGACGTAAGAATAATATAGGTTCCTCTCGATATTTTCCTGCGCCGCCGAAAACGAGATATCAAACAATTATAATAATAATTTATCATATCATATCATATATAATAACAATATCAATCATGATTTCAGTCTTCGAGATCATTTTACAACAAATTTGTAATTTTTTGATCATATTTAACGGTTTATTGTTTTAACCTTTTTTAAGAGATCTAGCTTGAGAGACATTTGTCTATCAAGCTTGGGAATGAAGGCAGAATAATCATTATCGAAGATCAGTTGCGAAACTTAGCCACCATTGTTAATCGACATGGTAAAACTAATTTACCGATGCCGCGATGTTACACTCGTATTAGCATCTATTTTTAAAACCAGACGTGCTTAAGTGCTGAAAGTATTTTTTTTATATTAAAAAGGCCTAAGAACTTAAGATGCTATCCGTAGTAGTCAGATACAAAAAATTAACACTCCCTATAAAGAGGTCACCAAGATGCCCGTGGACTACGTAGAAGAGATGCTTAAATTTAAAATAAAAAAGGATAAATATTGATATGAATGAGGATATAATATTTATATGATAATATATGTTTTTATATATTTTTGGTATTGAGTAAAACCTTTACATACAAAATGAATATCAGAAACGTAGATATATAATACGCTACGTGGAAGATATTTAGGAGGCATTTGTTTTTTCTTTTGCCTTGGGTGCTACTATCAAAAACTACTTTAAATTTGTATTCATTAAATTCTATATAAAATAATTGTCGATATAAAAAAAAGTTATTGTATTATATAAAAATAGTGTAAGTAAAGATCTGTGAGAGGTTTCTATAAATATAAATTTTATTTGATAATAGTAAAATGACGCGTTTCGATTTCAAAGTAATATATGTGTATGCTTGAATAAAATTTCTTAAAGAATCTTTGAAAGAAGTCTTTCAAGTTTCGAAGTTACTTCCTTGTTCATTCAGACTGTCAGGTAAAAGCCAATTTTCTGCCGACGAAAGCGGAATAGAAATGTCCAAATTAAACTGCAGTGTACATTTTGGGGAATCGATTACTTTCAAAAGTCTTAGAGTAAATGTAATTACAATTCTGATGCCATTATGATTTAAATCTATCGTAAATATTTGCTATTTCAATGTTGAAATATAAAATGATTTAATAGATTTATTTTAAAATACTAACAAACAATTTGTTTTATAAATGTTATATTATAAGGATCACGTGCCTTTGTGAAATCCCGAAGGTGCGTCATAGAGTAGTAACGAATAATCATTTCGTGAGAAATTACGATAAATAGCATCAGCAAGCCTGTTAAGAATTCATTATTATACCTCGTTTTATTATTCAATTAACGATTGAACATCCATTTACTGTATTTATTTAATAGACGAGCCGGTTGGCTTGGTTGGTAGATACATGACTTTCGCGACTCAAGTCGTGAGTTCGATTCCCACCCAGGACAGACATTTGTCTACATGAACATGTTTGTAACATGGTATCTATATAAATATGTGTTTACAAAATAAATACTATATGTAGTAAGTATATCAGTTGCCTGGTTCCCATAGTATGATCTCTGCTTAGTTTGGGATGAGATGGCCTTGTGTCAATAATGTTCCAGGATATAAAAAAAAATGTTTTGTATATAGACTGAACAACGTAAATTATTGTTAAGATCGAGTATTATATATTGCAATAACTGACAAATAATAATACGATGCATATACGTTCATCAATGTTTATTATTATTATTATATTTCTTAACAGCTCGGCTCAGAGCCGGGATTTACATCGTACCCACGGACCGAAGCCAAGTGGGCAGACTTATTAAGACCTTATCACTTTAAAGCAATTCCCGTTCACCTTCTGTTGCAAGAAATTTGCGTACAATTCGACATGTATTCAGAATTACAGCTTTCTGCATATTAACAAAAAGAAAATTTGGAAGATTTAAAGCTTTTAAGGATGTATGCATTTGTTTGGGTATGACGCCGGTTGTAGAGAGAATTAAAGGGATTATTGTTACTTTCTGCAAGTGCCACATACGTGCTATTTCTTCTTTTAGTTCGGTGTATTTTGTGAGTTTTTCGTTTATGGTGCTTTGCAGATTGTGTGTGTTAGGTATGGCTATATCAATTAAAAAGGCTGTTTTTTGTGTCTTGTCGACTATTGCAATATCAGGTCTATTGTAGTGAACTGTGCGATCTGTAAGTATGGCTCTGTCGTAGTATAATTTGTGAGTAGTGTTTTCAAGTACAGTATTGGGTGTATATTTATAGTACGCTATTTTGTCAGATATTAATTTGTATTTCAGAGCAAGTTTACTTGGTGGTAGAGCTTTGTGCAAGCTCGTCTGGGTAGGTACCACCCACTCATCAGATATTCTACCGCAAAATAGCAGTACTTTGTATTGTTGTGTTCCGGTTTGAAGGGTGAGTGAGCCAGTGTAATTACAGGCACAAGGGACATAACATCTTAGTTCCCAAGGTTGGTGGCGCATTGGCAATGTAAGTGATGGTTAACATTTCTTACAATGCCATTGTCTATGGGCGTTGGCGACCACTTACCATCAGGTGGCCCATATGCTCGTCCGCCAAAGGATACAATAAAAAAAAAAAAAGAAAAAAAAAAAAAGTTCTTGGTGTACTATGTTTGCAACCTGGTCGTGTCTGTACTTGTAATCTGTTTGAGCTATTGCTCTACATGCGCCAGTTATATGCTGTATCGATTCCGAAACACTATTGCATCGTCTACATAAGTCTGTGCTTAAGTTGGTTATTTTCATTATGTATTTCTGGTAATTGCGGGTCTCTATAACTTGATCCTGTATTGCGATCATAAACCCTTCAGTCTCAGGGAAAAACTCGCCTCGACTCAGCCAAGCGTTCGACGCATTTTTGTCGACGTTAATACGGCATAGGTCTTGACGATGTCTTCCGTGCAGTGACTTCCGGGTCCATTCACTTATTTTAGCGTGCTGATCTATTTGTATTTCATTGCTTTGCGTGTTTATATCATGTAAGTTCAATGGTGTGAGTTTTTTATCGGATTGTACTATTGCAGTATGTAAATTTGATGTGTTAGATTTGGTATAGAAATATTTACGTAGGTTAGTAATTTGATTATTATGCATGTTTTGTATATCTATAATTCCTCTACCTCCCTCATTTCGAGGCAGCGTCTGCCTTTGTACACAAGCCCTTGGATGGTGCTTCCTATTTTTTGTCATAGTGGTGTTAATATTACGTTGGAGTTGTTTCAAGTCGTTTTTAGACCATTTCAGTATACCAAAAGAATATGTTAAGATAGGGATTGCAAATGTGTTGATAGCTTTAATTATGTTTTTAGAATTTAGTTGTGATTTCATTATGCTATTTAGTCTGCAGTTAAATTGCTGTTTAAGTTTCATTTTAGTTTCTTTGTCTAAAATCTGCTTAGCCTGATTGTAGCCCAAATATTTATATGTATCATTTTCTCCTAAAGGATCTATTATTTCACCGGTTTGCAGTTGATAATGCATTTGATGGTTCTGACCTGACTTTATAGCATTAATTTTACATTTATCGATGCCAAATTCCATTTTAATGTCTTGGGAGAAGCCTTCAGTTAACTTAATTAAACCTTTAAGCGCCTTTTCTGTAGAAGAAAATAATTTTAAATCGTCCATGTAAAATAAGTGGTTAATATTTAAAGATTCGTTCTTATTTGTCAAACTATTTTTGTATTGTAGTGTATATCCAGTATTTGTAGAGTTTAATAAAATAGAAAGAGGGTTCAAGGCAAGGCAGAACCATAGAGGGCTTAAAGTATCTCCTTGAAAAATACCGCGCTTTATTTTAATCTCATCCGTTTCAATAGTTTTATTTTGTAAATTGAGTGTAAGGTTAGTAGTCCATGTAGATATAGCGTGCTGTAAGAAATGTATAATTTGTGGATTAATTTTGTAAATGTGTAAAATCTTTATTAACCAGCTATGTGGTACGGAATCAAATGCTTTTTTGTAATCAATGTAAACTGTAAATAGATCACTTTTCATTTTTTGGACTTGTTTAAGGATAACTGTGTCTATGGTTAATTGTTCTTTACATCCTTGGCTATGTTTTTTGCATCCTTTTTGTTGTTCTTCTAAAATCGTATTTTGTTCTAAATGTTTGTAAATAGTGTGTGTAAGGCATGCGGTAATGATTTTGTAAATTGTTTGAAGACAAGTAATTGGTCTGTATTTAGAGGGATTTGCTGTGTCATTGAGATCTTTGGGAAGCATGTAAGTGATACCTTTTGTTATATATTGTGGCATTGAGCTTGGGTTTATAATAAAGTTATTAATATGGGTGTATAGATAGGGGTGAATATGAGTGAATTTCTTGTACCAGTAGTTATGGATTCGATCGGGACCGGGTGCTTTCCAATTATGTAATCGTTTTAATACTGTATAGAATGTCTCTATTGGAATATGTTGGAATTCCATCGGTTCAGTAGTTTCATGCTTATGAAGTTCTTCCTTGATCCATTGAGCCTTATCGTTATGTTTGATAGGAGTTTCCCATAAATTGGACCAGAATTTTCTTAGTTTGTCTTTTAGTGGCAGAGTTATATCGTGTATGTTTGAGTTGTTTGTATGATTGGTTAAATTAGTGTGTTGACTGCGGATATTTTGGTAAAATTTTCTTTCGTTATTTTTGAATTGGGCGTTTTCAGTTTTTCGAGCTGTGCAAGTTAAATACCTTTTAAGGCGGCAACTAAGAACTGACAATTTTTGTTTGAGTGTGTCTAAAAACTGTGTCAGTTGTACATTAGGTTCCTCGTGCCGTGTGTGGACTTTGTAACGTTCTAATATTAATTCTACTTCTGATTTAAGCGTACGACTATTGTTTCCATTTATTATTTGTGTTAGTTTACCTATATATTTCCTCAAATTGAGTATCCTACGTTCTAATCTTTTCTGCCAATTCGGTTTCTGGGATTTGACTTGAGGGCTTTGATTCTTATTATGATAAGGGATACTTAGTTTTGTTCCATTGAGTTTAGCTGCTGTCCATGCTGCGGAGTATATGGTTGTTTGTTGGCTTTCAAATGTAGTATTTGCGTCTATATATTTGGGTAAGATTAATGTATTGATATATGTTATTATTTTAGCAAATTTTTTCGAAGTATTTTGTTTCGGTATGTACAGTCGAGAAATTGGATCAGTAGTTCTGAAATATTCTAGAGCATGCTGAAAGGTCTCATCTATTTCTGTATTTACATATGGTTGAGTTTCGGTTGTATTATTTTCTTTTTGTACATCGTCATTTACTTGTATATTATTTAGGTCACTGCTATCATTATCTTTATTAGATTTTGGGTTTTGTTCACTATTTACATAAGTTTCTTTGTTTGTTATACCAATTTCATTATTAACCTCTTGTTTTAGTTCCTCTAATCGACTATTGGGTATCAGTTTATTATTCACTATCACTCTTCTTTGGTCAGCTATTCTTTGTTCGCTAATATGTACTAGGTGTGGGAATTTGTCAATAAATTTTTGATGTAATATTTTCCTATATGATGTTCTATTAGTGTCTAGATGTGTAACTTTGTAAAACAACCTTATTATTTCTTCGTTAATTTCGTTGCTCCAACGCATTCGTTTATTAGTCCGGTTCTGTGTGGAATGCATTTGAGTGGTTGAGTGTGGTGATATCCTTGTCGTACGGCTTGCGTGTACATCTGTATCAACTTCTTTTGCTCTAGATATGTCGACTGCTAAATTGTCTAAATATGCTTGGGCTTCAACTCGCGCTCTGTTTTTATCTTCAACTGTTAATAATTGATTTCGTTCTATTGCTCTACGTTGGTCTCCTACGCGTTGTTTGCTAACTTGCATGTCCGGGAATTGCTCTATGAATTTTGTATGTAAATCGGTTAAGTAGGAGGTGGTATCTTTTTCAAATGAGGTTAAAATATGATAAGTGCGCAGGATGAACATGTTCATTTCTCTGGTCCATTTTTTGCGCGTACGTTTATCAGCGTGAACGGGTGCAGAGTCATCGACATTCGTCGACTGCACAACGTTTTCAGCTTGTAACAATGGGGAACTATTGCGAGAATAAATAGTTGTGGAAAAATTTGGTTGGTTGTTGATATTTAGGTAAGAGGGTGTAGTAGAGGGTATTGATGAAAATAAAGATTTTGGTGAGGATGAAGGGTTTGACTGTGGGTTGTGAGAATTTTCCAGTGGTTCGGCTGTAACTTCGACATCGGAAGCCCGCCTGTTCAACTCCCGATGATCGGCTGTAACATGTTGTACGACGAGAGCCCGCCTGCTCAACACCTCGTCGCCGGTGGATCGTATACTGTAGCATCCAGCACCGGCTCCGGATGCGCCCCGGCGACCCCCGGGAAGCGACCGCAAATTATATCTATGACTTTTCTTCATCATGCTCCAAAGGGGTTGGGAATGATTAGTTGGGACAGCGTAGCCTAGGTTGTATTGGCTGTAAAGTTTCTCCCATTAATGGGGTGCTGGGTTAAGATGTTGATACCCGTTTTGTTCCTGCTATCCTTAAGCCCCCCCACCACGACAAGGTTCATTCCCTTGGGGGGGTTATTATTATTATTATTATTAATTAAAAGTATCTTTTAAAACTACATCAATGATATTATTAGCTTTATTTTGGAGCACTATAACATACGACTATGATGTATCTTGGAGCATTATAAAAACGAATTCCTGGATTTGGTTGAAAACGAAAAAAATAAAGAACTTTATTTCTCATTAACTAATGACATTCACTTACATGAGAACATTAAACATTCAATTACAATAATTGCCTAACGGCGTATTAAAGTCAAATTTATAAGGCACATTAGTAAAAAAAAATAATACAAGTACGAAGAGGGTATCTGTGAATATTTTGTATTATTGTCGATAGACTGGTCGAAAATGATTGAATGATCCTTCAGACCAATTATAATTTATTTCGACTTCTACATAAAATAATCCATGTTAATAAACTTATATAAAAATGTATTTTATCAATAAATTATTACTTATTTTATTTTTATAAGCGATATGGCAATAAGAAATATATAATATACATTATATGTCCCTATATACCTATATATTATATATAGGTAAATAGGATTATTCCTATTTTATATGTTGTTGATGCAGTATTTGAAAATCCAATGCTTGATATGAGTTACATTTGTTAGCGAGTGAACAAGTTCGCTTCAGTCGAAGACTTGTTTCTATTGACGCGTCAATAACTTGTGACGCTTCCGTTCTGATTGTTTTCAAATTCAATTAAACAGAACTGGTATAATACTAATTCATATCGTTGGCCTCATTAAATTAGGTTAATAGTTTTATGAATTAATTCATATTCTTAAAAGGTTGTGTTAAGCCATGGATGCGGGTAGAGTAAGATTGGCCATCGCAGAGATATTTAGTGATGACCTATGTCCAATAATGAACGTCTTTGGGTAGAGATTATGCGCTTTTATTAAACATAGGCAAGTCGACTGGCTAATTACTTGCCTTCAGTCATTGGCAATGTTAGAAATTTTAACTTTCTCTTAAATTGCCAATGCGCCACCTTAATAAACTATGATTTTATGCTTGTAAAGACAATATTAATAAAATAGGTTATAAGAAGAAGCATTACAGCTCATAAATGTCTTACGATAAACAGTCATTCCACTAAGCTACTTCAGTATAGATTGATATATATGCAATTTTGACTGCCTCGTTGGTTTAGTGGTTAGATATAAGGCCGCAGACCCGGTGGTCTTGGGTTCAATCCCCAGGTCGGGCCAGTAAAAAGTTATTGGGTTTTTCTGTCAGAAAATTGTCATTACACTCCCGTGCCGCCGAAAGCACGTAAAGACCTTGGTCCTGCGCTTGAACTCTTTCCGGTCGTGTCGGATTGCCGTCCTATCGGATTATGAGAGCTAGGGAATAGAGAGTGTACCTGTGTTTGTGCATACACTTTTGCACTATAATATCTCCTGCGCAGTTGGCTAACCTCTCTTGAGATTGGTCTCCGTGACAGAAATCGGTCTGGAGACATTGTAATACAATTTTGGTAAATTCATCAGACTATTCCAATCGAAGGAGTAAAGATAAATAAAACTTAGATTTACAAATTCCATAATACGATACCAGCACTGAAAATAGATGATAGTTCTTGATCAATTTGCTTTTATTTAGAAGACTATTCTATTTAACTATTTATAACCAATATAATTTTACTTCCAAAGCTCCGATTAAAACTTCGCGGACATTAAAAACTCCTCGCGAATCCATAGTGAATATCATAGATTATATTAAGGATCTCGACCAATGATATCGCGCCAATCCAATGTCAAAGTTGCTTTACTCATCCTCTTGTAGTTCGAATAAGCTATAGATTATTATGATGTTTTCTTTCACCAACGACCACATGATGAGTCCAACTGTAATGAACACAAATGTACATTAAAACGTAGCAGTGCTCGCTCGGATTTGAACCCCCAAAAAATGTAATAAATGTAAAAAAAGACATTTAATTTTTAATACTATATTAATATATTAGTTCTAATTAAGAATAATTTTTTATACTCTAGATTAATTATAGCAAACGTATCATTCTCCCCAAGAGAACCAGCATTAGCCTAATTACTTCGAATAGGATTTAAAAAAAAAACTCTAATTAATGAATTATAGATACGGGGTATTTTCATTTCATATAATGAAATTCTCAAAATTAGACACGATATCTACGGCATGTTGACGTGTTCATAATTTACTAGGAATGTTTAATTATAAATTATGCTGTCACATAAATAATTCAAATATTTTAATAACAATAACATTATTATATTGTTATACTAAAAATGCGGTAATAATAATATAAATAAACCGAGATGGCCCAGTGGCTAGAACACGTGTTTACCGAGGAATGCGAGTTCAAACCCGAGTGAGCACCTCTGAATTTTATAGTAAATTGAATTATTTTAGTCAAAGGAAGCCAATTTTGTTGCTTATAAGTTGTTATACTATTAAAAAAAAAGAATTATAAATATTATATGTTACGCTATTTATCGAGTAGCTAAACATATCGAGTAGGTTCGAGAAGTTTCTAGAAGCAAATAAAATATATTTTTTATATAAAATGACTGTAACAATAATCCGAATAAAGATAAATTAAAATTCCATATATTTTTTTAATTAACTTTATGCTATAAGTAGTAAAAAATTAATCGTAAAGTTTTACATAAGCTAAGCTCGCTCTCAGTATTACAAAATTCATGAAGTTACTTTCAAAGTGATGACTTTGAAAGCATAAATGTAGCTTATAAATAAGCTCATTATCTATTTTTACGATAATAGCCCGTCCATACTGCAACAGCTAACCCTACTCCTACAAACATTTCTATCTACTATATAAGAATTAAGTGCCTTTATATAAACCGCTAGTATTCGTCCGTGGCTTCGCCCACCTTATAGATAAAATATAAGTTATATAATAACGTTGATATATGACGTAGGTATATATTAATGTTGTTTTTGATTGATGCGTAATATGATTGTGTGTTAATATTCTTTCACATGTCTTTCTTCAATTAGACCTTACACATAATAGTGACTAGCTATATTAAACAAAAAACACGTTCTAAATTAATATATCGCTACAAAGTTTCGAAATATTGTAATTAATGTAAACTATGTTTCATATAAAATTAGACCTTTACGATACTTAATAACTCAAAACTGGTAGTTGGCAGACACATAACATTCTACTACAGTCAAATTAATTATATTTAATATTAAGGGTATGTCCAAACTTTAAACTTTTGTAAAGCTTTGTTCAAATAACGTTTGGGAGATTCTCGGAATCTGTAATTCAAGCCTTTATGAAGTGCCTTATGTACCTCAAAATATAAGTTATGATAGAAATGATATGGAGCTTCAACGTTTCTTTATATTCCTACTACTATGCATTACATACAACTAGTTTTCGTACGCAGCTTCACCTGTTTATTAGTGGAGGAGGCATATAAATATCCTTTGCTCTTTCTTACGGTTCAAGTTTCATCAAAATTAGTTCAGTGGTTCACCGTGAAAGCGTAACAGACAGAAAGAGTAACTTTCGAGTTTATAATATAATAATAGATATTTATAGCAATAATCAGTATTATTATTACTTAAATGATTTTCAATTACAACAGAAAATATTCGTGGTCTATCTTATGATAAAAATATATTTTTTTAATTAGTCAAATATTGTTGGTTTCTGTTATACAATTGTATTGTGCGTATTGATGTACATGCTGCAGTACAGTGTGGCGACAGCATTATGTGTAAGGTTGGAACGAATACAGAAATAATTTTTATAGCATGTAGATCCATAGGGATTGCCAAAAAGCCAAGGTCGTCAAGTCAGCTTTAGGTTGGGCTCTTTGCAGGGAGTTTCAAAGATTCCATTTCTTAAATTAAACACTCCATTGTACTATACTCGTACCGTTCTCGAAGACTTGAGAAGTTCCTATTTCGAGTTCCAGCTACATCGTGCGCCTATAACTCCTTTATATCCTCCACTCAGAACAGTACTCGACATGTTCTAACATCCCTGGCTTTGTAAACTTTGAACTAGTTACAGTTGATCTTATTGATGTGCATTCTGACTCACTTGGTGAGCTACGCAAAATATTCTCTAGATTGGTTTAGCGTTCACTTCAATTCAGTAATTATATATTATCATTATATAAAACAGTAGCATTTTTTATTTAGATAAATACAACTCTTTAATTTAGTTGGTTACTATTTATATTATATTGTCGTATATTGTTAGAAAGAACTATTAAAAGGAATTCGAAAGCATTTGAATTAAAGCACGAAAAGTTATAATTTGAAAATACGTTGATAAAAGTGTAGTGTATTATAACATACATCCTTGGCCTTGTCTTATTGAAAAAAGAAATAAGCATATATTTTTAAATGTTATCGTAAGAGAGAAAATTAGTAGTCATTCAGTTCCTTTTTTATACATTATATTAATTTGGTAATAACTTGATATCACTTTAGTAAAATATCTCAATCAGATCAATTCTTTAAATATGGTTCCAACATCGGGTGTTAATTTAAAAACCCTTTGCAATATAATTCGGCTCGAATTCTTGAAGATCCCAATTTCCTTTAGGAAATCGACATAGCATCTTGTCGTAATCTTAAGCATCGTTGAAGCAAAATTATATTTTTGTGCTATATTAAAAAGCTTATTACGCTAAATCGTGTTTGCTGTCATATATTTAAGAATATATATAAAACAGACAATCTTAACTGGTCGACTATACGATGTCCAGGTTAAACAATAGTATGATGTAGACTTGACGTGAGCAATATTCACACTGACTGAATTAAAGTGTATTATTTTTTTTAGCACAAATCCATATTCTCACATTACTTATTAATAAATACATCATATTATTGATTAAACCGCTAGGTATTTTTTTTAAAATCCGCATATAGAGAACAACTTTGAGAACTATAACTATCAGGCTCAGAGCAGCAGAGCTACGAGTATTCTTTAAGAAATAACTTCATTACTTACCGGTGAAATGCTGACGTTTCGTGTTATACTATTTTGATGTGTGTGTTTATGAATTTATGTCTTTTACATTGTTGACTACATTTTAATTATTGATTTAAACATGAGATAATAAACGTATAAATACGACACCACGCATTTTAGATAGCCGCATGTTTCTCTCGAGAAAATTTAAGTAAAATAAAAATAAAAAGATTGTTTGACTACAAAGGTTTTATAGGCTTAGTATTACAGTATGCCGTCTACTGAAATATCAACAACGGTATCAAACAATAAATTGTTATAAATCCAGTTGAAATAGAGATAAATGACAAGGATAATTGCAGAGCATTTTTTAAATGTCCAACGACATATTTCATGGAACAACCGTAAAATTAGATAATTTTTCACGCTAATCCTACCAACGACAAGAGTAGTGTAATCTAGAATTGATTTGATATCCTCGGCTTAATATACCATTTTCTCATATTATGTACACGGTTGAGTAATAAGAATATTAACAACCTTTTTAGATATAAAAGGACTTATGTATGCGAATATATTTGTTTATTGTGTATATAATCTTTCGCGATGTATATTATCGCCCAATTTTAAGAACATTAATCTAGTTATTCCTTATATGATATTTGTTAAGGCTTTTAAATAATTCGGTAAAAATAGTGGGATAATTTTGTTAAGCTTATTTATTTATTGCATATAATTTACAAACATTATATAAAAGAACAGGTGGTACATAAAGTATGCAAAGCTTGTACTTCAATTTACAAAAATTTTCTTTTATCGATGATTATTTGATCTTTAAGCATTTTTATAAAATCAAAATACTTTATTCAACATTGAAGCATTACACTTGCTTATTGATAGTCAAACTAGAAACTACCACCGGTTCGGAAAAGAAACACCCTGAGAACAGCCCTGAAACTCTTGCTTGTCGTTTTTTTTATGACCTGTTTCGTGTCCAAAAAAGAAATAGACATAAAGAAGCGAATACACTAATCTTTATGATTGGAAACAATTGCTTTATCTAAAGGTATCAGAGAATTTATAGTAACAACTGTGACTGAGAATTTAAAGCAATTTCCGGGCTGAATCAAATATCGGTATGGTCAATAGCGTTATTGTCGGTGCCACGTGTATTGCAAAGTTGCACGCGCAACCAATATCAACCATGGTAGAAGATTTGTTATTATTATAACATAACTTTTTATATTAATAAATTTTGTATCTACATAGATAGTTGCGTTTGCCATTTCGAATTTCCTTTTTTAAGGTTATATATTTGATCTATTATAGCTCAGTTACATATTTATACTACATGGATTTTTACATCTAACTATTTACATTACTAGCTTATTATGTATTTATTAATTATCCTAATACTGCGAGAACTATTATTACGCTAAAAGAGATCAAATAAGTAGTCGGTTTTAGCTCCTTGTATGGCCCAGTGGTAAGAACGCGTGAATCTTAACCGATGATCGTGGGTTCAAACCCGGGCAAGCACCACCGAATTTTATGTGCTTAATCTGTGATTATAATTCATCTTGTGCTTGACGGTGAAGGAAAACATCGTGAGGAAATATGCATGTGTCAAATTTCACTGAAATTCTGTCACATGTGTATTCCACCAATCCGCATTGGAGCAGCGTGGTGGAATAAGCTCCAGAAACCTTCTTCTCAAAAGAGGAGAAGAGGCCTTAGCCCAGCAGTGGGACATTCACAGGCTGTTACATTTTAGCTCTTTGAACACAGCATTATCTATGTTAGAATTATTTACGTTGTGATATTTTATTGTATTATTTATATACTTATAAGTAGTTTTGCCGTTTTCTGTTCAATTAAAAAAAAAACTACAATTTCATTACACCAGGCTTTATTTCAAATTACTCAAACTAAGTTTGTACAATCACTAGTAAACCGAGTCAATATCTCACGGTATTTGGATAGGGTATAACTATTATTTATAGGCAGATTTTACCACACGAAGAGGTTACAATTCTACACTTTTATCTATTAAATAATTTGTTTCCTATTTTTGTATTTTATTTAATAGTTAGACGGACAAGCAAATCAAACGGCCACCCGAGTGTTTCTATTAATACTAGAACCGTAAAAAATATACATTTAAATAAGCCTTACTTCGACAATGTTTCACCAACCTGGACAACTAAAATGCTATCTCCCTTCTACCTTTACTCTTGCTCACTCTATCAACCTATTCAGATGGTAAGCCCTACAACCCTATTATTTAATATTCCTTCTACTGATGAGAAGCGATGTGTATCAAGCGTGTATTTTTGCTGATCAATTTTTTTAGTAAAAAAATATTTGTATTAACAATTATTATTGTTTGTTTCAGATGACTGGAGCTGATCATCCGCATTGTATGATATCTGCAATATCTTAAAAATGACGACAAAGCCTAGCTTCAAAAAAATAATACAGATTAATTATAATAGCTTCACGCAACCAAAGATAGTGCACATAATATGATCTAAATGCCTTATTCAAAAAAACAGTGCGCTGCTGGTCGCAGGCGCCGACTATGTTCGACTCGACTAAAGGCGCATTGCTAGTAGCGCCATCTCTGTCTAACAGCTCGTGTTGGCCCAATGGAAAAGGTTGGCCGTCGACATTTCCAGCGACGGAAGACATACTGAAAGCCTTTTTCATTTTTGCCCTATCTATGGCAATTGTTTTTTGCAATTTGGTACTAATTTGTGTGTTAAACAATCGCAGGTATATAAAGTATATTGACAATCAGGTGAGATTATTAGAATTTAATTTGATTTCATGAATAATTTTTTGTATTTTTTTCATGCATTATAATCTGCACCATTTTGATTCATTTGTGCTTCTTGACTCTTTTTAGTAACAAAGTTTTATTAAAGGCTGATTGTGTACGCTTATATTCCTAGCCTGAATAAGTAACATAAATTTCTAGCCTAAGACATTATTTTAAATATCATAGTTCTCAGAATCTGCAATTTCATAGGTTTTTCAATTTTACAAAACATGCACCAGTAAATATTTGATAATACCAAATATTATTTTTATCAATAGCAGAACATTTGTTCTAGATTCAAATACGAATTATACGAAGAAAATTGGTAAACCATATCGATCGAAGTTTGTGAACTAAATATATGTATTGCCATATTTATCTACTATTTTTTTTATTAAACTTCAACATTATTTTAGATTGAGTCTATTAAACCAACCGTTTATTATTTACAGCCAAGGTATTTACTGACGTCTCTAGCGCTGAACGACTTATTTACTGGGATTCTTATTGCCCCCGTGGCTCTGCTGCCTGCCTTGTATAAGTGCTGGCCTTACGGCGAAATGTTTTGTCAGATACAGGTATACTTATAACTATATATTTTTAAGAAAATTAATTTTTGTTCTCGAAAATATAGACTTTTTTGGAAACATTTCATTTACGAAATAGAACCATTAAACCCAGTTGAAAGTAGGAGAAACAATAACGTATTTCTTAAACTTTACCTAAACGAGAGACGAGGAGAAAATGAGTAAAGTTAATTCTTGTAAAAAGTTCGCAATTGAGGAAGCGAGTTTAAAGGTAATCGGATACTCATTTTTGGTATAATTCTGTTTTGATATTACAAATATAAACAAAATATTCAAATCTACAATTTGAGTAATCATAATATTTGTTCATATATTTTAGAAATAATTTTAATTTTGTTTACATGACCTCGAAGAATTTTTAAAGTGAATTTCCTGTAACTTTAGTACCACCAAAGTATTTTATCGTTGACAGCTTTTTTAGTGACCGAGCAGAAATGTAAGAAGAGACCTTAAATAATTTCCTCTTTGAAAGTAAGCCTTTTATTTACCTCGTTAACCCGTTTTATAAGGCCACTCAACCTCTAATATCATTGTTGTTTTTGACATAACGCTGTATAGTAAAATGCTGTTGAAGAATTTTGTATTTCAGGCGCTTTTAAGGGGAGCTGTGAGCCAACAAAGTGCCGTTATTCTAGTTTGTATGGCGATAGATAGATACTTGTATCTACTTCATCCAAATACTTATCATAAACACTCCAGTAAAAAGGTAAAAACAAAGTAAACACTTTTGAAAATAAAAACCGTGTTAAATCCACCTTGGATTTTCGGCATTTGGAAATACCGAATCCAAGGTTGTATTCAAAGACGGCTTTCCTTAATAATACCTTTCAACGTTGAAATCTTTTCTTTAAGTAGCTTAAGAAGTTTTGGGTGTTAGAATTTAAATATGATTTAGATACAAATATAAAGGTAGATCTGATCTTCCAGATTAAGGTTTTGTTCTATTTTTTGCTTTGACCTAGTTATCCAATTCAGTACCAAGAAGTCATTTACCATATATCTACCATAAAATTGTTGAAAGGATGTTGAAAGAGAATTTAATTGGATTTATTAATGTATTTTTTTTAATCAATAATTCAGTATGATTGAATATAAAATTTCAATAAGATGTGAGGAATATATGAATAATGATAATAAATAGCTTATTTTTATTACAGGGTTGCGTTTTAATCATAAGCATAACTTGGATTCTGTCAGTATCTTTATTTGCCATTATGGTCCTACCACGAACTGGGTATTATTTCAATTCGACGGGCTTGATGGCATGTGACGTATTTCATAGTAGAATTGCATTCAGGTAATATTTTATATTTTAAGTTACCTTTTCAATATTTTCTTGTAACCTACCTAACAACTTAACAAATAAAATAAATTTGTCCTTAACGTTTTTTAATTGTTATAGTATAAATTAAATTTAATAATAGATAAAATATATAATAGTTAATGTGATTTGTTTTCTTTAGAATTCTAGCTTGTTGTGCATATTACTTTCCAACAACAATGGCGCTGATGTATTGCTATGGATCAGGTTTTCATGTTAGCAAAACAAGAAGTAAATGTAATCAAGATCCAAGACCGAATGGTGTTCCAGTACCTTGTAATAAAAATCACAGTGATCTAGAAACTATTGTAAGTTTATATGTTGTATTAAATGTACGAAAAGATTTTAACTCGTCGACTTTTAAATTTACTTTCTGTGTTAAAGCAAATTCAGACTCCAGTCAGGCCGCATAGCGTGAGCACATCTCGTACAATGGCTGCAATGTCTCTAGGATTTATAGTAATGGTAACTCCGGCCACTATCCAAGAAGTAGTAGCGGCGTGCACGGGTTGTAAGGTATAAATTTTCTACAAAATGGTTGTTATATTATTTTTATAAAAATATTCACATTATATTTTCTTTTAATTATAGGTACCACCATCATTAGACTTTATCGTCACATGGTTAGCTCTTAGTGACAGTTTTTGGAATCCTTTCTTGTATTGGCTATTAAATAGTCACTTTAGGAGAATAAGCAATGAGCTTATTCAGTATTATGTAAGTCTTAATAACTTAATTATTTTTATTTATAATTTTTTAATGTATTTGAATTGCCCCTATTATACAGTTTCTGTTAAATTAATACTGTTTGATGTATTTACATAAATTTTATTATTAATAATGACACTTTTTTCTAATAGCTATGCTGTCGAAGAACTAAATCATTTCAAAGTTTTGAAAAGCCGACTGGCTGTTGCGGGTCCCCAATTACCTCAGATGGACTACATTCGAAAGGAGAGTTTGAGGGACTTGGTGAGAAATATTGGGGAGAAATTTTAGAACGGACAGTATCCTCCAACTCCCTTCACGCAATACAAAAAGCATGTCACAGAGACGCTATGCGATGCACTGGATCGTTTAAAGGTTACCCAAGCGGAACCTGTAAGCATGGATCAAGATTTTTTGAGGGTTATGGACTCACTGATTATAGACAATTAGATAGATCTGCATTTCAAATCGAACCTTGCTCAAGACAATGTAGATTAAAGACATCAGATTTTTGTTTATTTAGATCTGGTCCCGGCCTTGAGTGCGGGCGTTCCCGTTCCAATCTTAGTTTGGACGAGGGAAACTTTAGCAAAATTTGTAATGGTAGGCATCCAGAATTGTGAGAGTTCCGAAATTGTCCGGTTTTCGGGCATAGAAGTAATAGCATAGGTATGTATCCTGGAATAGAACATTTTAATTCCAATATAAAGTGGAAATTCGATGAATCACCTTGTACGGATGATGACGATATGCCAAATTTAGAGCATAATTTGGATAGAATACGTAGTTTGAGTGAAGAAAAGAGTTTCAATGCTTACGGTATTAAAGAACACGATAATTTATTAGAAGTGGAAGTGAATGATGTGATCGAAGATGATTCAGATGATTTTAAAGACTTTAACGGTAGTGGTCGTGAATGTTTTGAGGAAAAAAGTGATTATGGCATTACTCATAAATTTTCCCGAAATTCTTCACTTTCTAATAGAGAACTTGATGTTATAAAAGAAAGTTCCAGAAGTTCTAGTGATACTGAAGTAACATTGACACGATGATTACCAAAAGTGACTTTTCATAAAGCAGTGAACGTTATTCACTTAGAGACTGTTCCGAAGCGAAAATGTAAAACTAAAGTAAATGTGTATTTTGTAAAGTAGTATGTTCTTTAAGTAGAAGTGTCATAGTATTTTTAAAGATGTAAGTATTTTATAAGTATGTGGACCAGTAGAATCAGGTCTATATTTTGTAAAATATTCCAGTAATGTTAATAAATAATATTGTATTTACTTTATCAATAAACATAATAATTGTATAAATTTCACATTCTCAGGTGTGTTTTATGAATATAATGTATTGTTGATTAATTATTATTACAAATTGTATTATGTGTGTTAAACTATTGAAAATAAACTGAAATATAGTAGAAGCAACAATGTGGATGTCATTGATAGTAAGTTTTGTATTTTTTGTAATACATAAGTATAAATATTAGCCAAGGAGCAGTAGTAAATAATAATATAATTATTTCTTCTTTAAGTTAATTATAAAGGTTCCTCCGAAATATGAAGTAATAATAATTAAAACAACCATAAGAACAAAATTATTAGTTAAGAAAGATAGAAATAACTGGATTAACTGATTATGCTATTTTGAATAAATCCAAATAAAGTATCTCGTCTCTATGAACATTAATTTTTTTTTTTTTTATTTATGTAAGAGTATTTTAATAAAGACTGTTTGTTCGCATATGACACGATATTCTAAGTCGCACATGTTTCTCTTAATGTGACGAAAAATAAGTATTGATGTGTAATTTAATGTTAATTTTACAAAGAAAAAGAAATAAAAATCGATAAGCAACTTTTATAGTTTTATTTTGTTAGTAAGTATAAAATAAATTAACTATAAAAATAATAACAACACAATATGACTGCCTCTAATTGAAACTATATTTGTTCGGGTACCTTAAGTATATTTATGTTTATGTTAAGATGACATCATTGTTGGTGGTTTAAAAAAACATGTACATACTGACGGACATCACAGGATTTGTTTATAATTAATTTTTTTCAATCACTATTTTTAACAAAAGAGACCTGAAATTGTATTTCTTTTATTCATTAATAAATTATCTTTCAAATGGTATGAATTTAAATCTTGTTGAATATATTTGAACGAGTGTAAAATGTTTTCTACGTGAGTGAATCAGCTCGGATCGAGTAAGCGTAAGTAGAATACATCTCATTGCTTCGCAAATGAGTTGTGCAATAAATATCAATAAATCAATTGACCCACAAAATAACGAGAGGCCATTTACTAAAACAGGCAGGTTTTGTTACAATTTTAATAAAACGAAACGAAACAAATAATTTCAATTTAATGCTAATCCTCTCTTCTGCTGCCGAAATATTTAGCAAATACACCATAAAAAAAGTTAAAAATAACATTTAATTAATTTTAATTCAGCTTGTCAAAGTTTGTGAAAATGCAAGAAATAGCATTAACTTTCAAAAAAAAGTTAGTTATACTCATAATTAAAGTATTAAGAGTCAGAGTATGGTAGTAAGATTGTTTAAAAAAAACCATAGAAAATAGAGCGTTTTACGTTCTGGCCCCTGCCTATTCAGTTTTCTATCCGCAATGCAGTACACTGGAAACTTATATTTTCTTTTTTTTTTAGTGCTTCTATAATGGCTTTCATTTAAGATCTTTGACTTTAGTAATTTAAAATATTGTAAAGTTATGGTCTATATATTATCGTATTTTTCTTTTTGTTTTTAATATATTTGCTTTAGGTATAATGTAAGGTTATGTATAATGGACTATAATGTCTCTATTTATTTTATTTATTTATCTATCTTGTTTTCTGATGAAGATCGGCCTCTATTTCCAAAAAGAAAAGGTTTGAAGTATCATAATTTCATCCGAAACAGGTGTAGATTACACAGGTAACCAAATTTATTGCTTATAGTGTTAGCTATCTAGTCCTGCGTGGTTGCTGGTATATACTTTACAAATAACCCGGTATATTTAAAATTCAGAAGTGAAACTACTTTGATAAAAACCTCGGATTGATCTTTATAAAAGTCTAACACCAAATCATTCGAAAGGACGTACTCAATTATGTACTTTTAAAAATCTAATTAACACAACGTCTTGAAATTAGTGTGCGTCTTCTTTTTTCAACGTTGTTGTAGCGATAAAGGAATCTCGTAACTATACAATCATTAACATTTAAGTCCTTCAAAAATATCACAGAAGAAAGTACAATTATTTTTTATACGTAACATTTTTATCAATGTAATATTTATAATAGACAGAAAACAATCACTTAGTAAAATTATGCTCGATGAACCTTTTCTTTATCCAACAATAACATTATATACAATACAAATCTTTATTACAAGAATATAGGGTTGAAAAATCTTATAATTTCTTTAATATACATTTATCTATACTTATATTATAAAGATAATATTGTAATGGGTAAACCCAATAACTAATAAACCTGTTCTAGAAATTCTTTCACCTACAGAAAGCTTCGTTATCAGCGAGTAAAATAGATTCTATTTTTTTTCTTCTTAATTTGTGATCTCTACGAAAATTGCAATAATGTAACGTAAGGTATCAAAATTTTCCTATAAAATACTAAGATAAATAATTGTTCGAGGATGTCAGGGCGGGCCGCTAGCTATTCATAAAATTATTCATTCTTTTACAGAAATCCTTTCACATATTTTCTTAAAAAAGGGACGAATAACATAAAATATGATAAAAGTTGATTTTAGTACATTGAGGAAAATCAAAATGTAACATTATGTGGGGGAATAGAATTTTTTTTTTACTAAGTATCATTTCTGGATTCGTAAGTTATGAGTATTTACAGGAGAACAATACCTTATCCACCCATTGTGGGATCCTAAAATTCCTTTCATGTCATATTTACTGATGTTCATACTAACGACTCATCGTTGCCTTTAATCATAACCGTGTTTTTATTTAAAATAATTTTATCAAATATTATTGTCATAATAAAATATTAAATTTCTTAGTATATTTGAAATACTGATGATTTATATGCATTTATTTTGCAGACCGCTTAAAAAAATGCTACAAATAGAAAAAAAAAATGAAAGTATAATAATTTGTGAGAAACAATACTTTACATAATAAAATAATATTAACAATCAAGTTCTAATTAATAAAATTATATGATGTATTAATTAATCACTAGAAAAATACCTAATCTAAATAAATTCAATCCAATAAAAAAATTGAAAGTTCATAATATCGATAATAATATTGGGTTGAGTGTTGGTCATTCTAGAAAAGCTCCGGGTCTGGTCGTTTGGATTCAGTTGGGGTCGCTGGTTACGTGATAAGTTCCTTTGTACTGTCGTAGGCTTGAGATTTTATGAAAGGTATCTTAAGTTTCGCTTAGTATCAAAGTCATTTGGTTCCGAGTGAAAAGTGCTTTTGGTTTTTCTTTGTGAAATTTCGTGCCTACTGTTAGGTATAAAGTTGATGTAGTGTAAAGAAGTAAATTTTTAAGGGATTACCACATATTATGTAAAGACATATTATTTCGTTTCTATTAATTCTGCTTTTCAATTTTTGTGTAACTTTAATCAATAATAATTAAAATTAATCAAAAAATCGTATTACGTAATATATAATAAACATAAACTTGATTACAAATTAAGAAGCAAAATTAATAAATTATATTAAGCTTTCTGTAAATAAAAATTTATATATTGTATTTAGTTTAGACACTAAAATATATTTTAATATTAGAGATATTAGAGATATATCTGTTTTAGTATAGTACGGGTGGATCCATCGTTGGACATGTAACTGATAATATTATAATAATAATTTAAATCTTACCGTCTAAAATAATGTAGCTGAACCCCTTATCTAACAAGCAACAAGCAGGCGAAATATAGCTTTATATCAACTAAGCTAACCAAATAATATTATAGAAAACAAACTGTTTCTTTATATCAAATACACAAGACGGGACGTAAATCATTAAGTCATCAAGTTTGTCGCTGTTTTTTCAAGTCATACTAATTTGTAACAATAATCCGTCAATTTTTCTTATTTACGTCACTGAATAGTCAGGAAATCAGAATTAATGGTGTTTCGTGAAATCTGTTTACGAGGCTTTTTTGGTTGCTTCGTTTAATGAACTTAATTTTTCATATTTATATCAACTTTATTACAAGCGTTCTTCTTAAAATTCTTCTCGAACAATTTCAATAGAAGGGAGCAAAGAACATTTCAAAACTTGGTAAAGTAGATATGATATAACATTTCTTATAAAAATTTGTTCCTTTATTTATTTGACTACATAAATATTTTTTAAATCGACGGCTTTGATTTTCAGCTAAATAATAAAAACACATTTCAAAAATCTAATTATGCTACTGTATTTCATTAAAATAGACGTCGAGATTCCTCTGAGCAGTGGCATTCCCTTGAAAAAGTGAAAAATAATATAAATTAAATTTATATCTATTTCTTTTATTACTATTTAATTTATTGATTAAATATAATTTTGGCAGGTTGAAATTACGAGAGCGTCAACGGAACGATGTCCACATGTCCACATGCACGTCACTTCCAAGTTGAATTTGAAGGCCGTCTCGACTACTGCTTATTTGACACATATTGTTGCATTGCTCAGTCTCAAAATATATATGTTGAACTGTCCACCTCAATATTACTAAACAATGTATAAAAACAACTTAGTAAAATTCACATATATATATACATAATTTTTTGACTCGCATTGACAAAAGTTGAAATTTGAATTATTGTTCAAAAATTTTTTTTGTTGCAATTTCAGTTCAGTCTGTTTCATGACGTTTCGATTTAACAATGATTTATCGACTAAAGTTTTGATTTGCGACTTGAGGAACAATATTTTGTAGTAAAATGACGAAAGGAAACTAAATAAAAAATACAGTAATATTAATAGGCTTTGCTTGTTCATAGCAAAACTCTTTATTTGAAAAAGAAAAATCAAATTAAAATATATTAATTCCAATATATAAATACTCAGAATAATGAACGAAATCGTACTTCGTATACTAAAAGCTCGCAATTTTCAATATCTTAGGCATAATAATATTATGTTATTATATGAGAGATGAAGCGCTTGGTCACAGTGAATGTATCATACGTGCTTCGAGTCTTTATGAGGCGTAATCCGGTAAGGCTGGAGAAATGTCCAGTACACATTTCAGTCATAAACTTGTAATAAAAACTGAATGACTTCTGTTGCTATAGAATAAATCTACAGATTAGTTTTCAGAGCTGTGAGTTATATTTGAAATTCGAACTATTTCAATATAGTGATATAAATTTGTCTAGGACATCAATGAAACGAATGCAAATGAAATATATTGTACTATTCGCTTTTGTATTTCCGCCGTTTGAATTGTTGCCAAACTTATTCTTAGTAAATTGTACATGTTTTCGCAAACAGTTTCCCTCACATACATTATTATAACAAAACTTCAAACAAATCTTTCACAAGTAGGTATCTGATAGTAAACTACATTCAGAAAGTTTTCCGTTATATATAAGTTTTGTTTTGTTCGCATTGTGAAATGCGAATAGTGTTTAGTATTCGGACACACATTGAAAAATTCTTACGTATTAAATTGCTCTTGTTATTAACGTTGAATTAAAAAAATAAGCATATATATAATAAATAATATAAATCTTGTCTATTTATTTTCTTTCTTTATTTGAGATAATTATCTAACCTCATAAGTATGTATTATATTATGAAAAATATATTAAGTTACTATAATGTATATTTAAGGAGTAATAATCTGTTCAAAAAAAAAATGGACCACGATCGAATCGATCAATGAAAAACAATATCATCATCGCCAGTTATTGCTAAGGTTATCAATACTGGCAGTCGGTGTTTAGCCGAAGTTCTCGCATATTTTTTGTTTTAATTTTTTTTTGTGTCCACATTCAAATTACGCACATTATCTAACTAGCTTAGTTACGTTTTAAAACGTACGATAATTTTCCAGGTATGTCGTAAAAGTTATTTTGATTAGTTAAGTCAAATTATCAAAACATTGTAGAATCGTTTTTTTATTTATTTTATTTAATCAATTATCAATACCTTAGTGACTGCCTCGTTGGTCTAGTAGCTAGATATAAGGCCGCAGACCCGGTGGTCCTGGGTTCAATTCCCAGGTCGGGCCAATAAATAGTTATTGGGTTTTTCTGTCAGAAAATTCTCAGTAGCAGCCCGGAGTCTGGAAGTTGGAAGTGTGTACACTCCCGTGCCTCGGAAAGCACGTTAAGCCGTTGGTCCTGCGCCTGAACTCTTTCTGGTCGTGTCGGATTGCCGTCCCATCGGATTATGAGAGCTAAGGAAAAGAGAGTGCACCTGTGTTTGCGCACACACTTGTGCACTATAATATCTCCTGCGCAGTTGGCTAATCTCTCTTGAGATTGGCCGCCGTGGCCGAAATCGGTCTGGAGGACCTTATCCTTATCCTTGTTACCTTAGTGACATATTTTCTCTGAAAAGCTCAGATTAGTAATTGCTTTTAATTTTCACTTTATCTAATTTTACCTATTTATACCATTCTGTGAAATATAATTATAATCAATGTTTTTAACATATTTATTTAGAATTCCAAATTAAATATTTAGTTAACTCATAGAATTTAATTTATAGAATCTGAGAGATAACCTTAATTAATTTTTTTTTTTAATTCTTACATTGCATATTTTAGCGTTTTTATTTCCATTGTTTTTTATTATTAATTATGAAATATATTACATTAAATAGAAAAAGCATAATGAAATGGGTGAAAGTCATAAAGTGAGTGTAGAGATTACGATAAATATAATACCCAAATCCATGAAAAGCAACAACGGTGTAGTAAACACGTTTCCAATTTTTTGAATACCGCTATCTTATTTGAACGAAAATATGAAACTAAATGGGATTTTTTTATGTCACTGGCAAAATGTATTTACATGTTTCCCTCACAGGAAGTGGGTATTCATTACCCACATAATATAATCATAAGAAACCAGTGGTACCTACTCCGTCTCTCTTGACACGACGCGGTCGTTTGCGCATACTACCGTGGTGCCTCGACTCAAAACGGGCACTTACCTCAATAGAATAAAAATTACAATTAAATTAATCAAAATTGGTCTAACTGTTCAAGTAATCCTCCTGCTGTTTTCGAAGTCGGTTAATATGAGCATTTCGAGCGAGCGTCAGTATTTTAATAAAACCAAACTTTACGCGTATCTGTTTCAGGTGGTGATCGTTTCAATAAAATAGTTATTCAATAAAACTTTCTACGAAGATCGTTAAATTCCAATATTAAAAACTAATACATTTATGAAATTTTTTATAGTTATCATGTTAATATAAGGTGGAAGACAAATTTAGTTTATAAAACAATATTTTTTCTTATTATTTGTTTTGTTATTTTCTTTTCATAGGATACAAGTGGTACAAAAATGTTAAGATAATAGAGCCCTTATGACATGTAAATAGAATGTCTTGATTATAGCCAAATATTACGGGTTCTAAGCTATTTGCATTTGCTTAACAGTGTTTCAGTGCATATAGAACCCTAAAACCACTCTTAAATCGTCGTATGTTATTCAGTGAATGTAAAGCTACCACAGTTTCGGACTGAAGATATATATCGGGAAGAACCGTAAGCAACTCACTTATTTTCTAAAACGAAATAACAGGGTAATATACAATACATATTATATATTATGTACAAATTGGTCTGTTAGCAAATACTAATTTCTTGCTTTATAATCTTCTTCAACGAAGTATTTAAATTTATAAATAGGCCAAGATATCTACGGTGTATTTTACGAATGCAAACGAGTAGCTTACCTCAGGATGGATTGTTTGACTTTGCAGTCAGCAACTTAGTTTAATAAGTTATCTTAACCTCTTGTGTTTATAGAATGATTTTAGCTGATTGTATCAAAATAATCTATATTATTGTCTTCATAACTCATCTCGTGGAGGAGTGTCGTTGAATAAACTCCTAACATTTTCCTTATGAACAGAGGTCTTGTCCCAGCGGGAGACATTTATGGTCTGTTACTTTACTTTTTTTTATATAAGTTTGTAAATATACTGATGCTATCGTGTTTGGAACTGGCTTTATTAAATTGTTTTAATTTATGTTATTATACTGACTACTTTGTCATAAAAAAATCCAGTAGTTACTAACCCACATTTTTGTAATATAAATTTTTGTAAGTATTTTAAAGAGCATATATTTATATATATATATATATATTTAATTATAGCATAATCTTCGCTTATTATAAAAACATAGTTTTAGCATTAAGAGGAGATATAAGGCAAAATTGTCATGTTTTATTTGATTTTGTATGGGTACCCAGTTCAAAGTTAAAATAAAATGTTGTATGTAATAAAGCGCGCTCTTAATAAATAAAAAAATAACTGAACTAACAAAGAGTTTATCTTTACAAAATCTTTCGAGTCTAGTAAATGACTTGCGAAACGTCATCGTAGTTCTGGAAACGCTTGTGTTTCATACAATTTAATGAACATATAGTAAGTATTTAATAAGCATCTCGATCAAAATATTTCGCTTGCAAGCCTTGAAGAGATTTTAGGTGAAAAAAATATTTTTACTAACTTATTCCTTTTTAATTTCACTTTGTCACAAAGGTTTCATGTTAGCAAAGATAAACAATAGATAAAACACAAAGGTTCTCAATCCGTAGCTCGCATATTTTGTATTTGACAAGAATGAAATAACTACTATTGTTTTTTATAAATAAATTATACAGGATCGTATAAATAAGTAAGTTGTCTCTGTATAATCATGTATCAGAGATACAAATTTATGTGTATTCAAGGCAATAGTAAAAGTGTTTACTGAAACTCTAAGCTGCTTAACGCCATTTACAGATACTACTGCCTACTTAGCTATATACCAACCTGACCAAACTAACTATCCATGACTATACTGCTCGTAAGATAAGCGTGCTAGCAAATTGAAACAGGATCAGGTTTTACTCTATCGCATTATTTATACAACGAAATAGGTCAGGAGATAGTGACAGAAACTTCCATGTCACTTGTTACAAGTGTAGTGACCCTTTATTGATCGAATTACATAATGAATGTAATGAAAATAATGATCTCAGAGTTGGTCGTCGGTGCGTAATCGCCGGACGATTAATCGAACTTGTCGGATAAATTACGGGTTCTAAACGATTTGTTACACAAAGTATTTTCTAGTGAGGTGATAAAAATAAGCTCAGCGATAAAGAAATATTATATTACCGAGCTCAAAGCCTGCCATATTCAATTAGAATACATTTATTTTTTTAATTTATTTAAAATATATGTTACTCGTCATACATCTTCATCATTACATACCGTTTCAACGATTCCAAATAGACGTCGTCTCGTTGCAAAAATCAATAAATCTTTCTATAAATATTTTTTATATGTATAACATTAAAACTAAAACTGACCTATAATAAGCTATAATGATTTATCTAGTTTTAAAAAGTATGTGTTTCTTAGCTTTTTTCACACACATTATAAGCAGGATATTGTATGAGTTTGAAGTAAAAACTTAGATCGTTATCTATTCCCTCGCCCTGACAACCCGTTGGCATGGCAAACCGACACAACCTAAGAGAGCTTTGACAAAAAACGTCTATAACTTTCTGAAATACGGAATCGCAACTTCGATCTGGTATTGAAAATTGCTGAACAGAAAATTACAATAATTTTTAATTGGTTTCCAGGACTACGGCGTTTGCATCCTTATAAAAACTAGTCGCTGGACCAACGTGGCGCGATCTCGTGATATTGGTGATTGTACTATTTGGCTTATATCTCACTAGCTAACCGTCCCGTTTACGCACTGGTGTGATTATGATTTTACCCATGTTATGTTTTTATAATATTCAATGAAATAATATCATTCAAAATTTTAATTTTATCATTTTCCAATAATGATGTAACGGCTCCCAAATGAATATAAATCATTTTCGTTATAGTATTATTGGTAGCATTATCACAACCATTTGGAGCGCTACACAAGAAACATTTTTAACATTAGTACCATATGCAATATTTTTTATGAGCGAATTAAATCAAACTTTTATGACAAAATCAGATTTTGATCACAAAAAATAAAATATAATTCTGTAAATGTCCCAACTCCCAATGCTGTGCAAAGAAGGGGAAAGTTTTTTTATTCAACACATTTAGATTTCCTATTTTATATGGTAGGTACATATAATATGTATTAATAGTGACAAATGTCCTATTCTGAGCAAAGGCGTCTTCTTCATTTAAGCTTGGAGCTTATTTTACGCTACTCTAATGTGAATTGACACACATACATATAACAGCCTTGGGCAGGTTTCCTTTCGATGTTTTTCTTCACCATGGAGTACGAGCTGAATTATAAACACCAATAAAGCACATAAAAAGTCTATAGTTGCGTATATTTGAGCCTGAAATCTTCGGCTTACATTCACGTGTTCTAGCCATTGAGCCACCTCGAAGTGCGTGCACTTTGGGGGCTGAGAATTTTTTTTTTTAAGGGCGTCTATAAATCCAGCAAAGTTTCAGATTTTAACCACGCGACGGCAGACGACAACATTTTTCTTTATTTCAATCAATGATATTACGCACGTAGATAGAAGATTTGAATACAGTCCGAATCGTATAAAGATCGGGGCTTATAAAGCAAAATTTGTATGTGAATTATATAAAGGATAAATATTCCAGATGTTTTAATAAAATAGCCTATCAATTATTGGCTCAGTTAAAATGGCTGATTGCCAAAACGTTTATACCCAATTTCATACTCGTACGATTCACAATATAGTCAATGTTAACACAATGAAACAATGAAATAACTTTTACGTGCATAATGTGCAATTAACTTCATAGTATTCATTTTTTTATTATATTCATATTATATTTACCAATACAAGTTCTTTTTTTCTTAATCCATGGATTTTGTTATATTCTTTAAGACTTTTCTTGTTTTATGGCTTAAGATGGGGATAGTTGTGTATATGGATACGATGTAGTGCTCTAATGCTTAACACTTGAATTAATCGAAGCAGGTTCAACAACTGCTTTTTTTGTTTATAATTCATCTCATACTAGGCGTTGAAGTAAAACATCGTGAGAAAACATACGTGTGTCGGGTATTCCGACCAATGTCTAACCCAATAGGCATTGGAGTAGCGTGGTGGAATATGCTCCGAACCTTCTAATCAAAAGAAAATGTCATTTGACAACCAGTGTAATATTTACAGGTTATTACTATAAATGAAAATAAAATATTATAAAATGTTTTTTTTTTTTAAATACAAACTCAAACATAAACTCCGAATCACAACAAACAACTGCATTTAATTATAAATAAAGTGGTTATTTGATGTTAAATGTGATACGCAAATATTGCAAAATGAAAGAAATACAAATGAAATAAAAATATACTCGTGTGGAAATGAATCTGGCGAGCTCGGCGCTTAAGTGTCAGAACAATAAATGTTTTCAAAGTGTGGATTATGAAGATTATACTTCTGATGTGAAAAAATTAAAACAAGGCTGAATTGGATGTTTTCTCTGTACACTTATTCGATAAAGTGTTACATTTCATAGTGATTTGCATTAAGGTATAATTTAATAAAATTATATGATAATAATTAAGCTTTTATTTATATTATCTTCTTCTTCCTGCCCTTATCCCACTACGTTCGACACAACATGTATTTTTCTTCCACTTCTTTCTGTCACTCGTCATCTCAGTATTTACCTTTCATACACATATCCTTTCTTACGCAATCCATCCACACTTTCTTCGGCCTCGACCCCTATATCCATCAATATTCATACTCATCATCCTTCTAGTAACATGTTTTTCATCCCTTCTCATCACATGCCCATACCACGCTAATCTGTTACCCTTCAACTTTCCATCTATTGGTGCTACTTTCAGACTTCCTCTGATAGACTCGTTTCTTATCTTGTCTACTCTAGTTACACCACACATCCCTCTTAACATTCGCATCTCTGCCACATGCATTCTTTTTACATCGTCTTCTTTTGCTGCCCAACATTCAGAACCATACATCACGACAGGTCTTATAACGGTCTTATAAATCTTCCCTTTGATCTTCAAGGGCATTCGTGGGTCACAAATGGTCCCAGAGACGTATCGCCATTTCATCCACCCTGCCTTTATCCGATTCCTTACATCCCTGTCAATGTTACCATCGTTCTGGATTAATGAACCCAGGTAACGAAAATCCGAGCTTACTGGTATATAGATGAACACCCTTTAGAGCTATTGCGGAAAAATTGGAGGGTGCCTCCATTGAAGTCGCAAAACAGACCGACACCCTCCAATCTTTCCCACCATTATTCTAGCTTGCCCTCCACCTCGGTTGCATTTTCACCAACGAGTACAATGTCGTCGGCAAACAGCATACACCAAGGTGCCTGATGTAAGCCTACAGCCACATTGAACGCGGCAGAAATGCCGACTTCGGACCGAATGCGTGTACTAGCACGGCTATACATGGCACGGATAAATAAGATAGATAAGCTGCAGGTACTTCCGAGGCACTCCCTTCTCTTTCAAAGACCACCACAAATCCTGTCGGGGTACTCGGTCGTACGCCTTCTCGAGATCAACGAAACATTTACATTTTACTAAAAAAAAAAAAACTTAATTTAATAAATACTATTATGCGTGAGGAAGTTTATTTGTTAGTTTATCTTTTTCTAAACTATTTCTTCATAATGTTATAATTGAATTAAGTAGGTGATTGATAGACAATTGTGTATATGGCTAATAAAGTGCAAGCCCAATAACATTATTGTATGTAAATAAAAGTTAAAATATTTGTTTTATAAAAATAGCCTTTTTTATTTCTATTAAACAATTGCAGTTGTATCTTCGAATTCCCATGACGAGCCCTTTTTATTCGGATACTAAATAATAAATTATTATTTTAAATTCCAACGTAAATCTAAATTAATTAATTTAAGCTATTCATTTATGATGTGGTAATATTATATAAGAATCAAAATTTGCCCTAGATTTTTGCTCGTTTTTGTAAATTTTTCACTGATATTATTTTTAGAATAAAATAATAGAGAGAAGCAACTAGTATTGCACACTTCGAACGCGTGCTAGTGTTTTATTCTAATATATAGTCGATATTCTATAGAAATACAATTTATACTTTAACATAATTAAGAATACTTGTATTGTGCGGACTGTATAATTTTATTACAAAATACGAATCAACTCAACGTTTTTGGCTGCGCTTCGACTCTTACGCCTAGGTGAAGTATTCTCAGCTATTCTTATAACTCCGGCTTGAATTATTTTTATATTTTTAAAATAAGCAAGAGATTATTATGCTACAGCGTTTTGTTATTCTGTAGTAGTACGACGTTGAGTACTCGGTTAAAGCTAAGTATTTTGACGCTTGCTTCATTGGAAACACAATCACAGTTGCTAATTTGCAGATTTTGTTTTTTATTATTTCTTAATGCAAATATTTCTCAGAAACAAGTTCGGGTGTTTCTTATTACTATAATAGCGATTTCTTTTTGGAAAATTAAAGTTGCTTTACGTGTAGACAGATTAATATGGTGGCGTATAAAATATGGATAAAAAGTTAAGTGAATATTGTGAAATCGATTTAATTTATGATATTGTTTTAAGTACAATAGCACTTGCTGACAATGTGAAGTGAAATTTAAAAAAAATTAATTACACTAGTTTATATAAGAATATTAACCAGACCTCGTGTCACCAGTAAATGGAAAAATAATATTATAAAGAGGAAAGATTTGACATTTTTTTTGTTTGTTTGTTTGTTACGATTCAGAACAAAAACTACTCGACCGATTTAAAAAAATCTTTTACCATTAGAAAGCTACATCTATTCCGAGTAATATGGGCTATATTATATTTTCAAAAATATAATATATCCGTACCTAAAATGGAACAATGTAACCCAAGGTATCAAAATGTTACCTATAAACCCATTATTTTGCGTGCACTGCGAAAACTATTGGCGATATATAAAATAGTGTTCTATATATAAATACTACTAATGATTGCTCACAAAAAAGTCCTTGATGGTATATGCTTAACTATTATAGTTAAGTCACAAGAACAGTTTTTGTTTAAACTATTAAGTTCAAATACGGGTGGAATTGAATCGTGGTGATATTGGTATCATGATATCAGACCTTAACCATTTAAATAGTTTAATAGTTAAGGTTGATTATGAACATGTAATTTCCAATTGGCTTAGAAGTTATGACGGGTATACAAAAATTCTAAGTAAGAAAAATGACATGGTGGATGGTTTGAACAAACTGTAATTGTCCTAGTTTTCGTCTATTAACAAATACTTATTTACGTATTTACGTGAAATAATAGCAGACGAAGTGACGGGCGAAGTGCCAGTATTTTTTATAAAAGTTTTTTCACTATTACTCAAAGGTACAAGTGTTTTAATTGCATATGTAACAAAGACATCATTTGGAATAAGAGATGAAACAAAAGAATCACTATTATGAGTTAATATAAACTTTACGCGACGTACAAAATATTACTTATTTTTATAGTATAGGTATGCGGATGAGCATCTGGGCCACCTGATGGTAAGAGGTCACCAACGCCCATATACATTGGCATTGTAAGAGATGTTAACCATCGCTTGTATCGCCAATGCACCACCAACCTTGGGTAAAATGTTATATCCCTTGTACCTGTAATTACACTAGCTCACTCACCCTTCAAACCGGATAACAATACCAAGTACTGCTGTTTTTCGGTAGAATATCTAATGAGTGGGTGGTACCTACCTAGACGAGCTTGCACAAAGCGCTAGCACCAAGTAAATTACTACTCATTTTTTAATGATTGAATTATTATAATAACCATTGTACATGAATCGCTTAATTAAAACTTTTTGGGCCAGTAGACGACTATAGATGTCTAACAATTACTTAGCTATTATGTCAAGCGTATTCTCTTTGAAAGTATTAAAATGATAATTATATTTTATGTACATCAAAAATCATCACTATAACCTTTGAAGAGAAAATACTCATATTAACTTAAAATAAAACCCTACAAAAATAGTAAGTATGTGTATAAAAATTGAACTTAATTCGGTGATTTTATTCAACGCTTTTTAAAATGTAGCTTAACATGTATTACATTTAAGGAATCTCAATATAATCTCGAAATAAAAAACGAAACATCTTAACTTACACGGACTGTAATATACGTCAAAATAAAATAAACTTTTTAGACTTATACGAACAGTGTAACATTATATATGTGCTCAAAGTGTTATCAGGTTTCGAGCTCATAGTTTCCAGATACGGACGAGCTGCTATAAAACTTCAACTGAAGATCATAAACGGGACTCAATAATACTTACACAAAACTAACGTTTATCGTGACTTTGTCCGTATTGTTATGAGATAATTATTTATATTTTATAAGATAGAGTACCTACTTAAGGATTAATACTGTACATAGATAAAGCACAACATACTTTTTATATTATAATTTATTTTATTATTCGGTTAAGATCCTCGTTTTTTAACTTGGACCATGTCGGCTATTTATAAACGGGCCAACCGTCACGGCATTACGGTAGTATGCGCAAGCGATCCCGTGGCGCCCCCCAACGGCACGGAGTGGAGACCGCAGATGCAAGATGGCGGATACAACATATTTATTTATCCAAGACAGTTATGTGGTTTCCATAAGATGTTTTCCTTCACTATCAAAGATGAAATGTATAATGAATACAAATTAAGCACATGAAAATACAACCTTCCTCATTTTAGAAACTCGAGCAACGAGCATTT
The DNA here is from genome assembly GCA_905220585.2 of Nymphalis polychloros. Taxonomy (NCBI): domain Eukaryota; kingdom Metazoa; phylum Arthropoda; class Insecta; order Lepidoptera; family Nymphalidae; genus Nymphalis; species Nymphalis polychloros. The sequence continues at coordinate 10,218,973 of HG992253.1, read as the reverse complement.
TTTACTTTTACGATGTATTATAATATTCAAAACAAAAAAAGATAAAGTGACCTAATTAGTTCTAAGTGATCGTTATCTATAGGTATTACTACTTAGCAAATGCACAGGTATCTAGATTCCCTACGCTACTTGGCAGGCCTTAACAATTAAAATACGCATTGAATTTCACTTTCGAAATCCTTAACAATTGCTTCAATTGTTAAGGATACTCTTACACAAATTGAAAGATATCAAACATTTACTTTTCTTACTCTGTCATGTCTAAGAGCGTTGGTGACCACTTACCATCAGGTGGTGTGTGTGCTCGTCCGCCTGCCTATCTCATCAAAAACCAAACTGCTACTGCCACGAATATTATATAAATGATGTTATCAAACATATAATTATCATGTAATTTCACCTGAAAATTATAATAGACAGTTAATTTTATGATTTTTGTTAAATATGTGTTTTCTGGAATTTCAAAGAAAATTTATATAATGACAGACAAACTATTATTTTTATATGTATATATACTGTACTTTTTACGATGTTTCTTTTATGGCAACATCCAAGGAGTATAAAAATCTGTTTAGTATTATTAGTTTCACAAATAAATGTATCGAGTTATCAACATTTACAATAATTTAATGTTAAATATATAATCAGCGCAATAAAATTCTTATTCAGCGAACCAGGAAACTCTGAAGCCTTTTCTATTTCCGAAGGATATAAGCAAGAAGGAAATTAACTTTCAACATTGCAATAACTAGGTCTGCTCCGTTCAGTTGAACGATTAATCTAAATATCTTAAGAAAATGAATGTTTCTTTGTATACCTATATCGAGACTATTATCTTCGTAAATTAAAATTTTCTATTATATTTTAACTATGGTAAAATGATTATTATTTTTGGAATGTATGGGATTCTTAGATATGATTTAAGCTTAAGATGTAGTATGAGCCTAAGATCGAGGGAATTAACACAATTTAAGCGCCCCGCAATCTGCCTTTTATTGCATCAATCATCAGATCAATTCGATAAAATATCATATTGTTGTATTGATATCCGAATAACATAATATATGTATATAAAAGTTTGCAAATTCATGCTCTAAATAATATTAGAAATAGGTTATTTTAGATGCAGGATTTTATATGTCTATATAAAATTTGCTGACTTAGTTTTATATACATATATAGGTCATCTCAGTACTTTGGTACATTTTGCTTAAAGCATATTATGTAAGCCCTAAGCCTTGCAAAGACAACAGTTATCTAGTATGACACGGTCGTATAAAAATACAGACTTTACCTACCTTACCTAGTTTACCTACATTTGTATCTACATTTTTCCATTCAATAATGATATTCATGTGAATAAATGTGTGCAAGTTAAATGGCACTCACCCTTTATCGCACGGGTTCCTTTTCCGTTACAGCATCCGAAGTCTGAATAGCTTCGTTTAGACTGCGTGAATAAATTTCGTCATGCGTTCATAATGAATCTTTAGAAAACTATATATATTATTAATACCAATATGTGATGTTATTTATATGTTTAACGAAACTAGATGAGTTTACAAATATGTATCTTAGTAAAAACATTAAATAAACGAGACGATATAACGAATAAGACGATAGCCAAAATTTATTAAGATCATTGTCAAAAAACAAAACATAGTTACCTAAAGCATGTTATTATAATAAAATATTTATTATCGTGCTACCGATCAAAAATAATTTTACCCGGGAATGAGTTCTGATTACATAAATAAGTAATATTAATTATATATTTATAAGCCGTGACAAATTCATCAAAAAGAAGTATATACGCATTGATTTCTGTTAATATTAAACTTTCATAACATTTTAAATAGCGATGCTGTTTTCGACGTCTCGAATCGTTGAAGTCAAACTCATTCTCATCAAGTCAACAATATGGCTGACTGCCAAAACAATATCATATCGGCTTATATATTTGGCACCAATGACTATTTAGCTATGCATTCCTTATGAAATTGTTAATGATTAGCGATATATAATATGCTAATGACCAAAACTGTCGTCAAATCATTAAAGTATGATAAAAAAGTAACAGCTTGTGCATGCACCCTTATTGGGTATAGCGATTAGCTTATCTTGTAAAACATGAATGCATTCATTCTTTTCTTCACTATAAAACATTCAATTAATTATAAGCATTAAACCAACACATAAAAATTCTATCCATAATAATGATTATCATTTGATGGTAGAGATTTTTGTAAGCTCGTTTGGGTTTGATACCACCCACTCCTTAATTATGAAGGTAACCACTAACCATTAGGTGGACAACTTGCTCGTCTATCTTTTTAAAATAAATTATATAAAAGAAGAGAATATTATATGCTCTCACTTCATGATCGTTAGATAAAATAATAATATCGTAGCTATTGTAAGATGTTTTCGTATTCGCAATAATTTCTATAAACAGCAACCATTGTGGGTATTCTACAAGCATCCTGGAACGTAATTGGATAAGACGAGAGTCGAGAGTAACACATCTTTGGTGCTTAGCAAGAAGTGTCTGTGTACTTCAACAACTGTAAAGTGAAGTGTTAATCGATAGAAACTATTTAAAGTGTTTTAGACTGAAGAAAAATAAATATACTTAAGATAAAATTAAAAAAGTTAGCCTTATGCATGCTTGGAATTAGTAATTCTCAAGACTACATTTTTATAATTATTGAGGCAGATTTAATTTAATCTAAAGAAAATATTTGAATATAGTAAAGTAAAGTTACTATTTCTTAGTATTTTAATTGATAGTAATTCAAATATTAAAACAAATGTATTTGTAAATTCCTAAGATAAGATCCTAAAAATGATATGGCTACAAATTGAATCCACTTTTCTATAAATTTCGGATAAATTCTGAAAAATTGTGGGTAAGTTTTCTTTCCAAGTTTGCCGTTCTTGTAAACGGTTAAAGTTTGACAATCTCCAAACTCAGATCACGGGTAAGATAGCCATTAGCTTCAGATGTTTTCGTTTCGGTTAAAATTAGTATTTTATTAACTTTTCCTCTTTTAATAAAGTCCATATTTTTAAACAAAAGGAAAAAAGTTAAAGGACAATATATGTTACGATACAATATGTGACAATAAATAAATAATCTATTTTTTTTTGTAATGTGTAATTAAAAAAAAATGGACTAAGCCAATATACACAAAACTTATACAAGAAGATCATTGTTATAGAAAAAGGTGTCATTCGCAGTTTCGCCCGTTTTAAATTTAGATTATTGACGTGATAATGATTTTTTTTTATAAAATTGTGCGGTCGGGGGACCCTCGTCAGGAACGAAGTTCAGTGCGATATTTTTTCGACTCCAACCGTCGTATTTTAAAATGTAGATTTCAATTGATTATATTATTGTATTTTGTCACACCAAAAAGCACCTCAACCTCATTTATACCTTCTAAATTCGAACGCCCACCGCATCGCGTTTTGTAGTATTTGGTAGGCACAGTATGAACGCTACTTCGTCATACGACGTGACCTTGGGCCACTGCCATTTCACTCAACTGTAAGCCGCGTAAAAGAACTTCGTTCCCGTAATGCATAATAATAATAGTAATTTTAATAATTCCGTACATAACTTATTTCGTTTCCTCTTTTGAAATTATAATTTCAAAGGTGTTAAACGATGTTACAACGAACGTATGCATAGATATTTATAGCTTGCAGTGGGATATAAATTTTACAATAACGAAATTAAGTATGAGCTCGGATACAGACTTCGCCTGGTGTAACCACCAAGATCTAATACTCATATTATATGTAAGCCTTGATGGCTTAGTCAAGATAACATGTAAATATTAACCGAAGATGTGAATTCGAAACCGAATAAGCACAACTGCTCTGGACGCCATTGAATTATTCTGCACCTACTGGTATATGTCTATCCTCACATTAGAGCAGAAGGGTAGAATGAATTCCAAACATTCTGCTTAAAAGTGAACGAAGCCTGTGTCCACCAGGGAGAGGTTTACGAGTTTCCAATATAGGTATAGCGCGGCTAAACTTGATATTTAACTCAAGATTTATTTAATTAGAAGTTAATATTTTCAAGTTGTTTATTTTGAATTCATAACAGAATCTTTTAAATACAAATACTATTAATATAATATAATACAAGTTGCTTATCGCTTAAGTTACCCCATTTAAATTGAATAGTTTAAAGGAAACGGAGCCAGCATGCGGTTACCTCTTGTCGAACTTAATTTGGATTAAATGAAATAACAGATGTTTCGTTCTCGAAATTTAATTAATTATAATTTTATACGTTAATATAATTTAATGGCATTGCTGTTCATATTTGAAGAGTATGATAAAAATATACATAAGACTAAATTTGTTTAGTGAAGATTTTATAATTTGATGTTACTTTGTCATTAATATTTATTTTTAATGCGAAAAATCTTTATTACGGAATTACTTTCATTAAAGCATTAAATATATACAAATTAAAATTAAAAATAGTTATTGTATAAATCCGCGTGGAACGGTGGCAAGAATGCTAGCACTTTTGAACCCAACCCTTTTAAATCGTAAAAAAATATATTTAATTGCTTGTTCCTACAATAAACACAAATTCTTGTATTGATAAGAAATAACGTGAGTAGAAACATTACCTATTCCTTAATAATATGCCTCCGATCATCACAACTATGTTGCAACGTTGCCTTGAGAAAGGCCAGCATATTGCCTACCATAATGGCCAATAGGACAACATCACACTGACTCATATATTATATTCTTTATTGCACTAAAATATGTTACAATGATGGTACAGTAATATATGTACAGGCAAAGGTGGACTTATCTCTAAAAGAGATTTCATCCAGTCAACCTATGGAGGTGAGTGACAGGGTGATGTAGCGGGCAAAATAGTGCACTGTAGTATAATAATTAAAATATATAGAAAATATGAAAATATAAATACTTACATAAATAAAATATAATACATAAACATACAGAAAAATACAATACACAAAATACATATACTACGTATATTATTTATATATACTATATAAATACATATACATACATATTTACAAATCGATGTTAATTTAGTATGCAAAATAAAACAGAAAAGACATGGGGAGAAGTAAGGTTAAGATGAAGGGTACATACTTCATGACCCAATCAAAACACAGTGAAATAGAAGAGGGACTAGAAAGTGCACTCGACAACCTTTCAACGATATTTCAAAATTTTGTCTAAATTATTCAATATAATACGTCAATTATTTATCACGTCATTAATCGAATAGATACATACGTCATTTCCGTAAATTTATGCCTTTTCTACAAAAGAAATCGATTACTATGCATGTATGTCTTTATCTAGGCTCGTACATGAGTTTAATACAAAGTGTTTCACTATACAAAGATTATTAGACACAGTAGTGTAAATATGTGTTATATTCAAACTTGTAAGCGCTCACGAGAGTGCGGTATAACAAAAGTTGAAATTTTTCTTTCTAAGTATGAAATAAACGTTGAGCTTGAACGCGATAATCGCAAAGTGAAACTCAAGATGTCTTAGTCAAAGAAAATGTTACCGTTTGTTTCCTACACTTTAAATTTACGTTTTATTTTACTCAAATATGTATATATAATAAACAAAAATGTTTTTATTGAATTTTAAAGTTATTGCGATTGTATATGATTGTATTATAATATTCATAATTATTTGTATTGTACCGTTTTGATTATGATATATTATGATATAATCACATATTCCATCATATACCTTTTTTGAATATTATCTGTTTAGATTTTTTGAAAATAAGGAAGGGTATCGATTAAGAATAACTGTATACAGAAAGTAAACGATAAGAAATTTCGTACACTTTACTTGTTAAAAAATATAATCTGACTGGGTTTCTTTCATCGGTTATGACCAGATCTGAACTATTTCTTTCTGATTCGGCGGTAGGTTTTTTTATTTTGTATATTAAAAATAACACTAATAGAATGAGATGCATAGAATTTTCGTTTATTACGAAGTGTTATGATTATATTGATTCAAACACACAAGTATACTATTAATAAAAATATTTAATTATGCAATGAATCGATCAAGAAAATGAAAAAGAAATGAATCAAGTTAAGCGATGTTACGGGAAGCAGGCAGCACAGATTGGCGCTCCAGTAACTGGAGTTGCAGCACGACTGTATTCCCTTAGATATTCTATTCACTATAATGATGACTATCGCATTACTAATATCTTGATTTTTCAGCAAATCATACAAAAAGTCTTTCCTGTTCCAGCGCCCCACGCTTTTACAATCAAATATTATAATTAAAAGCACATAGTTTACACCGCCCAGCCCAGAAATAGAGACAACTTGAACGATCCATAATTTATGTTTGGTTTTTAAATAAAAGCGTGTTTTCTAGTTTTTTTTAAACTATTTTTATACTTTTTAGTCTTTGATAACGGAATATTTATAACATTTATACATTAAGATTTATTTACACTATTTATATTTTTACACTATTTACACTCAATATTTACAAGTCAATATATAATAGGTTTGTTATAACCTTGAAACCTGATCGTGTTCAAAGTCCATTACGTGGCCTTTCTCACAAGTGCAAACACGACTATGATACGATATTTCACCATGGAATGCCAGTGCCTCTTCTTCTTCTTCATCTTCCAGCTTCATCATCAGACCTTGAAACCTAATCGTGGTCAAAGTTTATTAAAAAACTTTTCTAAGAAATCCAAAAACAGCTATGATACACGGTTCCATCATGAAGTTCCCGTTCATATCTTCCGGCTCCATCATCAGATCAGTTCGACAGTACCATATTATTGTATTGTCATCAGAACTACATACAGCTGTCAATTTTCATTACGCTACGATCCTTGAAAGATGGTTAAATTAGTTACCTTAGATTCCATAACAAAGTCATACAGGTCGACCTAATAAAAGCGTGTTAAGAACCACGCATTTTAGAGTATGTTGCTATAAAATAACAAAATTCGAAATCTATTCAAATTACATACACTGCAGAGTCTGAAACTCGACTCCACAAGATCTTATCAACTTGACTTCAACGCCGGGAACGGTATGAAATTTAAAAGCTTCTTTTCAACGTCGTTTGTACTTTGCTTACTGATATTCAAATGTTTATTTCATGATATATTAAAATATCTAATATGACTATTAAGGTTGAGTTGAGTCCATTTCTTTTGAAACAATTATCGTTATTACACATTTATACACAATAATCTTATTCATGTGTCTTTATTGTTCATTGTTTTTTCTTCATTTATTTTATCCTCTATAACTCACATTGGATCCAACTCAACCCTTTGAGAGGAGAACTTGCCCAGCAGTGGGACATTTATTGGATATTACTTTCCTTTACTTTACACGTCATATTTGGTAGAACGATTTAATTTTAAAATGAATAAACATCATATATCAATATAACATTGAAAACATAAATAAAATTGAAGTGTGTGATTTCAAATTAAATTACTTTTTAGGTTAACATGGCGGTTTTTATACTTATTGTCTGTCTGTTTGTCGATCTGTTTATCCTGGGATAATTTTCAAAATGGGTAAAAATTACAAATATAAGTAACTCGATTATTTTATAGAACTTTTATAATAAAAAAATTAACGCCGTTAAAAACAAGCGGAACATAACTAGTAAAAAATAAAATTAATTGGTGCTATTGGTCGCTTCAGTTGGTTTGGCCTAAGGTTGCGGGATCGAAGGGTTAGGGTAAGAGGCTTACCGGACCACAGCCCTTAGAAATAATAAATTAATACTACCTCCATTTATATTGTGACTTAATGTAACTATTTATTTTCTTCTTTGTGAACCAAAATAAAATTTACATTAAAATTTTAATACATAATTAAAGTTTGAATTTAAGTAAAGTTTAGTTTTTCCTTTTGGATAGTACCAGCAACTCATCTCCTATTCTACCGCTGAAGAGCGTTACTTCATATTTTTGTGTTTTTGTTTCGAAGGTGAGTGGCCGGTGTAAGTAGTAGTAGGCACAATGTATTTTAGTCGCCATGTTTGGTAGCAAATTGGTGATGTAATGAATGATTAATATCTCTTACAGTGACAATGTCCATGGGCAGTGGTGACTTACCATCAGGTGGCCTTTTTTTCCAGTCCGACTAACTATAAATATAAACAGGAACTCTCTACCTTTCAACCTTTAAGCAGACACTACATATACTCAGTTAAAAAATAACTAAGCTTTTAGCATAAATTTGTTCCACGCGTCTAAAAATAATATTATAAAGCAACAATTTATTTTTCCTTATAACACGTATTTGCTCAGATATGAAACTTTAACACATTCACATCGTACGTTTATTTTCATTGCTTCCATTACATTGATTCTGTTTTCTCGTAGACTAAATCATACCTATATGAATATTTTATATTTGAAATAAAATACATTACAGAAGCAAATTTAATAAAAAAAACTATCAACAGACCATAATTAAAACGATTTTGATAGAAGTCTAGACCGAAGGAGAACTAAAGTTTAAAATTTTCCAAGCAATAATGTCAACAGCGTTTAAGTTTTAAAGTTTAAATCTGAAACAGTTTTGAAGAAACAGAGCCTGAAGCGTTTCGGTAGCAATATTTCATACTTGAAAGGAATTTAAAAAACTTATGGTGTTATCACACTAATATTATATTATAGAATATAAAGAGAAGTTTTATTAATTATTTTGTTCCAAATATTTTTTTCGTATAGTGTGATAGTTTATTAAGGGCATAATAATAGATTAATATTATAATTATTGTCAAAACTAAACACTGTTTATTACTTAAAACACTCATAGGTAGGCAGAGTGGCAAATTAATCACCTGATGGTATGTGATCCATGGCCATCCCTTAATTGCGAATGAAAGTAAATACTCGAAAATTATTGAACTTAAACTGACTCAAAAAAAATTAAATACTACAGTCAAACCCTTAAATAATAATAAAAATGATTGCGTATCAAAAATAATGTTAAATACTGCAAATGTTATTTTCTAGATCCGCAAACATAAACGAATCGAGTCGAAATCGTTATCGCTAACGAGTTGGCCGGCAAACTGAGTTATCGGGGCTTTCGTTTTACAGAACGGTACGATGTTTTTACTTTTATACATTGGCTTAGTTTGGAAAAAATAAACAAATAATGGTATCCATTTATTGTATCTCTATATAAATAAGTTGTTTTACACCTACATATATTATTATTATAAATAAGAAAGTAGACCCTGGCTGTCTGTTACACTTTCATGGGTAAACTACTGTATCGATATTGATAAATTTTGGTATAGAGCTTGAAGTTTGAGCTTTAGTTCAGTTTCAACTCAACCGCTTTCCTGCATGTTATTAATAAAACTTATAAAATATTACCAAATCATCCTGAAAAGTCTTAGTATTAAGAATATTATTACTGAGTAATCTTATTAAAATAAACGTATTAAGCTTGACGTACCTTATATTTACATGACCAGCTCTCAATCAAGTCGTTTTGCTAAGTACTGCGAACAGTGCAAATAGACTGAGCCGTTGTCGAGTGAAGCTTTATTTGACTGAGAAATTGTGAATCTCGTATAGGAATATAAACACGTATATGGAAGTAAATCGGATATTCATATAAAGTATTTATTTATTTTAATACAACAATTGCATTATCGACACTCAACTGTTCGTCTGTTATCACAAGCTGAACACTTATATTCATACACAAATTTATAATGTAGCTATGTTTTTCATGGTTCCTTGACACAATCACTTCAAGAGTTAATGCATTATTTTATAATTATTATGCTCGACATACGAAAATAGTATGCTATTTATCTCGAATATTTAATATCATATATGTAAGAATAATACATTTATTCATATTTCTTATATAATTATTTCTGTTTGCTGCGCAAATAAAATAAAATAATAACATAGAATAGTTAAGTGATATGAAGGAATGGATAAAATCCTATATTATCTTATTGAGTAAACACAATTTATCCTGTAGAAACAAGTATCATATATTTTTTCAAGCGATACTAAAAACATAACCTATAAATGTCCCACTGCTGGGCTACAGCTCCTCTTCTTTGTAGAGGAAGATTTGGTGATTATTTCACAACACTGCTTCAATTTTAGGTGGTTCGTATGACGCAGATTTTCATTCGATATATGCAGGTTGCAACTTTTTTCTTCATCACCGAACTCGACATGAATTAAAAACAAAATCTAAGCACACGAAAATTTCTGGTATGTGCCGGGTTTAAAACCCACAAACAAGCAATGGTGTCCAATAACATTTTACAGGTACTAATCACTGAGTCATTTTGGATTCATTAATTGAGCTCGTGATTATGGCAAATGTTATTTTAATTAAAAAAAAACATCTAATATGCCACAGATGTTGGACCAGTTTTATCCGTAGCGGTAAAACTATGTTATGCCTTACAAGGTGAAGTACTGAAATCGTTATAGAAACTTTCCATCGCACAAGAACTTGCTACAAGAAAAGTTACCATTTTACTTGCCAAGTATAAACTAGATGTCGAGTATCGCAAAGCAAAACGGGATAATCGCAACTTTAAATTCAGTACACACGAAAAACATGCCGTTTCTGTTACATTATATTACACATAAACAAAAATTTTAACAAAATAAAAAACGGTTTCAATAAAAAAAACTATTCCAAAACAAATTAATATGCACAAAAAAGTAAAAAAAAAAAATTGCGTATTCTTCTACAATTTAATAATAAACTTACTTTTTCTACTCATCAATATGTAGGTACGATTGTGTTGTGTGATTGATAATGTAGTTACAATTATTGTTATTTTTGGAGTCGATGTCGATAAGACAACTCACGTTATTTTCCTTCACGACGGTGGTTTCGTGACGGTGACGGTGAGCACGAGATGAATTATAAAAACAAAATAAGCACATGAAAATTCAGTGGTGCTTCCCTGGGTTTGAGCCCGCAATCATCGATTAAGATTCACTTGCCTTCTTGTTTTAAACAAACAAATTAAAAAAGAAATATTAATAGTATTTTTTTTATTTATTTTTACTAATTTTATAAAGAGGAAAGATATCAGTTTTTGTCTGTATGTTTGTAAGGATTTAATTCAAAAACTAATCAACCGATTTAAAAAATTATTTAAGCATTACAATTCTTTACCGAGTAAAAGTCGAAATTATTTAGAAAATATTAATCGAAAAAAATAGAGAGACTTACAATGCAACAATGTAAAGGTATCAAAATGTTGCCTCTAAAAGTCATTATTTTGCGTGCGCTGCTAAAACTATTGACGATATATAAAATAGTGTTCTATATATTAATAGTACTCATGGTTGCTTACAAGAAAGTCCGTGATGGTATATGCCTAACTATTATAGTTAAGGCACATTAATAATTTTTGTTTAAATTATTAAGTTCAAATACGGGTGGAATCGAATGGTGGTGATATTGGTATCATGGTATTAATCCTTATCCATTTAAATAGTTTAATAACTAAGGTTGATTATGTGTGTGTGATTTCCACTCAGATTTCCACAATTATTCGGATCGGCCTTTGGGTTTAGAAGTTAGGAGTTAGGGTATAAAAATTCTCTAAGTAAGAAAAATGTCACAGTTTGAACAAACTGTAACTGTCCTACGTTTAGTCTATTAACAAATACAAATTTATGTTTTTACGTTAAATAATAGTTTTTATTATAACTTTCATGGTGGTCGGTCAAGCGAGGTCGAATTAATCTCAAATATATCTTCACTTAATATTAACAACCACGTACTTCATCGTCTTCGTCTTTAAACACAGTTAGTTCAGTTAATAATATGATTTTTCTTAAAGTTTTATTTGTTAACTAAAAATGATTTATGAAAAACACAAAAGCAACAGTTATCTGAAGTTTATCAAGGCTTATCTTTTCCATCTGTTGTCAGTTCAGTTGGATAAACGTTGCCAGGTATATGTTATACTTTATCCGTGTAGAATTCCTAAATTCGTCTCTTTTCTCTGAAAGTCTCTTTTAGTAAGTTGTCGTAGGGGATTTTAAGAGATCTTCAACGTAGATGGAGCAAAGATCATCTAACAGCTTGCTTTCTACATTAAACCAAACATTCATAGAATTAAAGTATACTTTATTCACGTAGGCTCTTACAAGTAACTTTTACATAGGTAGATTCTTTCAAGAAAGTCAGCAGTATCATATATATATTTTAATAATAAAATAATTTGTGGAAAAGATTACTAATTTCTCCACAAATTATTTTATTACTAAAATGTATATTTTTCTGCCTCGTTGATCTAGTGATTAGATATAAGACCATAGGTTCTGAGGTCATGGGATCAAACCCCGAGGAGCAATAAAAAGTTATTGGGTTTTTCTATCGAAGAATCTCAGTAGCAGCCTGGAGTATGGAATTTGGAAGTATGTACACCCCCAAGCCTCTGAAAAGGCGTAAAACCGTTGGTCCTGGTCGTGTCGGACAACATTTTCCGGTCGTGTCGGATCTATGCATACACACTTAAGTGCTATATGTCCTGTGCAGTTGGCTAATCTCTTTTGAGATGAGTCTCTGGATGAAATCGGGCGTTACTTTATAGTAAAATGTCTCATTCACTCACAGATATCTTATAATTTGAAATGAACAAGTCATGTACCATATATATATTTGGCTCAAATTTTGCATTAAGGTTACGTTAGTATTTTGATATAAAGTTTTGCTATTTAAGTATATCTTTATAGCATATTTTTTCTAATATGCTTTATAAATGTTACTTTGTTACGCCGCTAGGCAATTATTGTAAATTATTATTTTATGTTCTCATGTAAATGATAATTCGTTATGAGAAATAAAGATCTTTAACCCGATCTATAAAGGATTTACTAAAGAAATAATTAAAACGAATTATATTAAAGTGACCCACCCATGTACTTCATATAATGCATGTCAACAATTTTAAGTCACTTCTTATGACGTCAAGGATACAAGATATATCCACTGTGCCCATACTGGCACACTAATTCAATAATACAAACCTTTGGTGTTTCCTAATTGACTTATATTGTAAAATCCATAGATACTAATATAAATAAGCTGAAGATTATTTGAGGTTTATTAGAACGTAGAATCTCTGGAACTACCAGGCGGATTTGTAATAATCTCTGGAACTACCAGGCGGATTTGTAATAATCTCTGGAACTACCAGGCGGATTTGTAAAAATATATTAACATGTGGTAAAACAATCGTTGATTAAGATTATAAATTACTAGCTTCCACCTACAGTTTCGTCCGCTCATGAGTTGACGAAATACCTAACAAAAGCTTAGACGAGCCGATTGGCGTGCTTGGTAGATACTTGCCTTTCGCGCCGTAGGTCGTGATTTCGATTCCCACCCAGGATAGACATTTGTGTGTATGAACATGTCTGTTTGTCTTGAGTTCGAGTGTATTTATCTCTGTAAATATGTATTTACAAAAGAAAAGTAGTGTATGTAGTATATCACTTGTTTGGTTTCCATAGTACGAGCTCTGCTTAGTTTGGGATCAGATGGCCTTGTGTGAATAATGTCCCAGGATATTATTATTATTATTAAAGTGTTATGACCCCCTGTACCTGATTACCTTTTCTGTCTTCCCTGCCTATATATAAAATATAAGAGAATTAATTTGTTGAAAATTAATTAATTATAAAGAATAAAAAGGTGACAAAAAATCCGACTAACTTTTACATACAAGAACGCGTATATTATATGAAAATTTTGTAAGACCAACGTCTTGTCTAACGTATCGATCGGTCGATTGTGACAACGGATAGTTGGTATGTTTGATCAGGATAGGAGACAAGACGAAGTTGTGGATAATGTTCTAGTTTGTAACACACCTACAGTTTCAAATTTAGTACAGTTTTATATATACTTGTATGTATAGATGTGTGCACTACTTTAATAATGGCTGCAAGATCTAGGGCTTTGAAGATAAAATTACTTCACTAATGCAATTCAAGACAATCTTTCTTCAAGACATTCTTTCAAGTCGGCGGCGACTAAAACTTTTTTATGTCAATGATATGGAATGGATTTAAAATGAAGTGACTTTATCGTATTTTACATTTTATCTGAATTGATGTTTTTTTTTTTTGTGACTACGTCAGTATATATTTTTTAGGTATATATTTATTAATCCACATTTAAAAATATTAAATTAATCTTTCAAGGAAATGAAAATATAACTATATATATTCTAACTATATATTAAGCCAAGATAGACACGTGTATCTTAACCGTAGACCGTGGGTTCAAAACTCGGCGATGTAGAAGAACATCCCTAAGAAACAAGCAAGTGTCTGATGAAAATCTACCTCATGTGTGTCCAACAACCCATATTGGACTAGCATGGTGAGTATGTTCCAAGTCTTTTCTTTAAAAATGAGAGGATGCCTCAGTGTAGTAGTTGGATATTTAGGGAGGTGTTACATTTTTTATATATATTTTTTCTGAGAGATGAGATAACCTACTGAATGAAGAAACATCTAAATTGGAACCGAAGACGATTTCAATCTGGAGAAGCACTACCGAGTTTTATTGTGTTTCACATTTATAAATATACATACATATATATAAAATATTTTTTTGCACATAAACGGGGCATTGTAGTAGTATAAATTTATTTGAGGTAAAAATCCAAACGAATGAGGAGTAAAACACGTCGTATTTAAAATAATATTGTCGACCGCATTGTAAAGCAAAGTGTAATTTCAGAATAGATTTCATGGAAGGCAGCCAGAGGCATTGCGGTTGCGTCACGTCACACTCAATGCCGCTAAATAATAAACAGACGAGCGTTTATGCCACGTTCTAGATATAATTTTTTTTTTAACGTAGCTTTCATGAAATGCGACGTTTGTACAAAACGGTTTAAAAAAATAATAAAGCGTGTAGCGTAGAACTTTTATCGTAAATAATTCTCAGTAAGCCAAGTAATCTTATTTATTATTTAAAATGTTTTAGAATAAAAACATTATATTAGTCAAAGTATAACAAGTTATTCTTGATAAATAGTCATCTTTGAATATATTTTATACATACATATTTGTAGGTATGTTAGACTAGTTCAGAACCGCGGCTTACGTGTAAGGGGGTGCATTAGTTAGGTATAACAAGTAACCTATGTAGCTTTAGCTCGAATCAAATAAAATTTTATCAAATTCGGTTCAGTGATTTAGCCGTAAAAGTGTAACAGACGGAATTAACTCTTACTTTCGAATTAGTATAGTAGTAGTAGAATATAGTTTTAGTATTGAGATAAATATTGAGATACAAAACATGGCCCAATTCATCTATTGTTAATAAACACGGATAGAACTTGTACGAAAAAAAAAGTTTGCGAATATAACAATATGTGATAAATGTTAGCTCAAGCAGATAATAAGAACTAGTTTACTCTATTCGAATGATAAACATACGTTTTATAAAAGCTTGTAAGAAGAGACGGTATTTTCACTAACATTAACACTTTTTCTTATAATCTTTCAAACACATCAGATTATCTTATAATAAGTTGGTAATAATAAGACAATAAAACAAAAAAATGCTACCCATGAGACAAACTGCTAAGGCTTGAGATAAAGTCTTAGAAAACTTTGTAAATAAATAACCTTCTGTTTACATGCTAAGTTCTTCGTATCAACAAACACTATCCGTCAATGTCAACCAACCCGTGTTTCACTCGCGAGTAAATAGACCCTTTGAGAGCCACTGGCATACGACGTCAGGATTTCTTTGAACAAAACTTTTTCATAAGCTCGAGAAGGAAATATCATGAAATTTTTTAAACGTCTGAACAAATAAGCTTGATGTCTCACTCTTACTGATATTACAAATGTGAAACTTTAAAATTCAAACACATTGAATGTTTGCGCCACATTTGCGATTGAAATTCTAGACGAAGAAGTCGTTTATATCGTAGAAATGTATAATATTTTCAAATAATGATTCATAAGATTTTAATAAAATATGAACCAAGCTAGTTGAAATACACAAAAAATATATACAAGAATGGCTGATTTATAGTTGTATATATTTTTAACTTTTTATTATAAGATTAGTTATGTAACGCTTTCATATTATTGATATTCATTTAAATGCATTTAGTTATATAAATTAAATTATTATGTTTTTTGACAGCGCTTTTTATTAATTATGATATTATAGTTAAAAGATCTATACCATACCATATTCTGAAGAATAATTCGTAATATATGCATATACAATAAGAAAAAAAACATTAAGTACAATACTGTCGGTTATTTTAGTTCATCAAAAAATCATAGAAATGATATCGCATGTCGAGAGGAACATGTAAAGGGGGAAGGTTTGAATCTTATTCCACAACACTCCAATGGTCATTTTCAAATTGCACATATACCAGAAATTCACCCATCACAAGCACGCCAATCACAAAACGAATTAAAAACAAATTAAGCGCATAAAAACACTCGTACTTGCCTAGACTTAAACACGCAATCTTCAATTAAGATTCACGTGATTAGATTCACTTAAACTACCCATTTAATCATTAAACCACGATCTGGCTCACTGAAATTTAAACGTATAACTAAAAATAAGCAATATCACAGTCAACTATTTTGTATTGTACGAGGAAATACAATAAATACATATTAATGAAGCAATCAATATCGAATATCAATTTCAAAGCACGTGGCAAATGTTATCATAAATATAACTTAGTAATAAGTTTGCGTTTGAAAGCCATAAATAAGAGTTAGCGAAGATTCACGCTCACGATGTAGTTGCGTTAAAGTTCAATAAAGTATAAGTGACAAAGTAAACTATATGTTTGTGGGAATTTATTTATTGAACAAAGATAGCTTGGCTCGCAGTCATGTCGACTTCTTTAAAAATAAATTGCAACACATAATTCAGTTCTCGTTGAAACAATTCAACATGTTATCATAAAATAAACTGTTCGTCTGAAAAATTATTTGATTTTTTTAAATTATAAACGTTAAACGATTCAAATTTAAGTTATTATTAATAATTGCATGTCTCTATATGTTTATAAATTAATTTGTATTGGTTTATATTTTTAGATTTGTGTTGTTATTTATCATAATAAAACAGCTATCGACAAGATTTTTTCGACGTTTGAAAATAAGTGTAGAAAAAAAGAAATGTTCCACAGATGTAAATTCATATATGTTTCTATTAAAATTTCAGTAATGGATTGCGGCCGTGGTCTAAATCTGTCTGGAGGACATTATTAATGGTTATGGTAGCATTTTGACCAATGGGACACTAGTAGTAAATAAACTGATTTATATACATACATATATATACCATATTGTTCCTATGTATCTATATCATAATTATAATATACTAAATTTGTAAAAAAGAATATATATTATTTTATTAGTATATGATGATGATGTCTTCTTGGCCGATTTTGGCCACGGCAGCCACCTTCGCCAAACTGAGCTATTATACTCCCTATTCCATTACTACCATAATTTGATGGAACGGCAAATCCGACATGACCAGAAGGAGTTCAGACGTATGACCAACGATTTTACATGCTTTTCGAGGCATAGGAGTGTACACTCTCCCAACTTTCCGACTACTACAACGAATTTTTCGACAGAACAACCCAGAAACTTTTATCGGCCTGACCTGGAGTTTGAACTAGGCTTTATAGCTAGCCACTAGACAAACGAGGCAGTCCTATATGCATATATATGCCGAAATCAAGGCCCAGATAGACCTTAACGAAGCTTTAGCGTCAATAGTATCATCAGGCGTTTGTCCTATTGTGAAGTGCAAACGTAATCACAAACCTTTTTTAGTTTTTATAGTTGGTGTTTTAGATATTAAAAAATCTGTAAAATGTTTGGCAGTTTTTGGCACATATAGCGTGGTAGAAGTTATTATCAAGTGTCCCATGCTTGTCGTCTGCCAAATTGCAAAATCCATAATAAACATAATTTCGTCATGTATAAATATAATTAAAACTAAAGTCACATTTCATAAAACCTTTTTTTTCTTACTCATTATTAACGCACAGCCAAAACGACTGACTCAAGAAAAATTAAAATTGGATTATAGTTTTATTTTATAACGTAGGCATCAGAGAATTTAACTTTAAAACAATTTTGTTCGAATTACACCCGAACGAAGTCGGAACGAGCGGATTAGTTAAGTTATATTTAATACATTAGTTTTTTAATACAAGTTTCCGCACGCAGCATCAGTGTGTAGAAGGAGGGTATTAGGTACTTACGCTATGTCCTTTTCGATACCCTTTAAAAAGTGTACATAAAACTTCATGATAATTGGGCGACTAGTTAAGACGTGAAAGTATAAGAAACAAACAAACACACTTTCGCATTCATTATATTAGTTTTAATAGCATATGTATGCTTCATTGAAATATTCAATTAAAATATTTTCTCTATCAAAAATAAACATAATGCTTTTGAAAGCGGTATATTGGTTTACCGATAATGAATTAAAACTGGCTTAAGTTACCGGCTTTAAATTGAAAACTTGTATGGAGTATCTTCACAAGTTAAACACGTTCATCGTGTTGATTCTACGAAATTATATAATTTCGATATGCCAGCATATATTAACATAAATATTTCCAAAGTAAAGCCTTTAATCTTATTTAACAGAACATCAAATGTTAATAGTCGTTAAGACATTAATGCATCTATACTAATATTTTACTTGGTAGTAAGACCTTGTGCAAGCCGGTCTTGGTAAGCACCACTCACTCGTCACGTATTCTACCGCGAAATAGCCACACTTAGTTTTTTTTTAGTTTGAAGTGTGAGTGAGTCAGTGTCAGGCATAAAGGACAGTTAAAATCTTAGTTACCAAGGAAGGTGCATTGACGATGATGGTGGATTTTGGATGAGGGTATGGTTAATATTTCTTTCATTACAATTTGACATTACAAATGTCTATAGGCAGTAATGACCACTAACCACCAGGCAGCTCTATTGACCGTCTGTCTATTACCAATTAACGATTAATCTGAGCGCATTGGAATATGAGATTGAGTCGGGGTCTGGATACGGACAGGCATATACGAAATCTACGGAGAAAACGCGACAGAAGTCACAGCTACTTAATAAATTTAAAATGAAACTGTTAGTGCAAGAGGATTTATGTTAACTACGTTGCTTTACTTAAGTAGCATTTAATCAGTATTTTTTTTGGTACTTACAATCTTTTTTTTTTCTTTGTCGTTTCAATTGAAACAAACAAATAAATGAAGTAAATAAAATAATACTAGGTACATACGACGTTTTTTAAAATTATAAATTGAAACTTAATTTTCAGATACGACCCTTTCCATTAACAGCGAGGAGATATTTAATTTCATTTGACATGCGTTTGCTAGAAAAGCTCTGAATTTCGTTGGAAATCAGGGTTATCTAGTCAAAATTTTTACCGCAAAGTAAATGTATAAAGTGCACAAAAAGGCGGACAGATGTGACATTGACCGATGGTGTGGACATTACCGGGCGGCCATTAGACTGGCATTGCTTTGTTTTACTTGTACCAGTAATATTAATGGTTTTGCACGAAACAAATTTGTTATAATAATATGGTGATGATTGTTTTTTTTTTCTTTTTATTGTATAGGTAGGCGGACGAGCATTTGGGCCAGCTGATGGTAAGTGGTCACCAACGCCCATAGACAATGGCATTGTAAAAAATGTTAAACATCGCTTACATCGCCAATGCGCCACTAACCTTGGGAACTAAGATGTGCCTGTAATTACACTGGCTCACTCACCCTTCAAACCGGAACACAACAATACAAAGTATTGCTATTTTGCGTAGAATATCTGATGAGTGGGTGGTACCTACCCAGACGAGCTTGCAAAAAGCTCTACCACCGAGTGATTGTAAGTAAAATTTCATAAAACTGGATTATGGGCTAAGTGCCCATCGACATTTTTATTCACGAGTTGTGTATATCTTTATTTTACTTTAAAAAATAAAATAAAACGATATTTGGTTCACCTGAGTAAGTTGCCAGCACCGTCCATAAGCATTGGCATTATTTGTCAACCATTTGCCTGTAATTATACTGGCTCATTCTCTCTTCTACAGGGTATAATATATGTATACAAATTTATAATTTTAGTGATGAAGATATCTAAGTGTAGAAGTTGAAGATCTTGACAGAAAAGTGATTCGTTCCTCTTTACTTTTATATATATTTTCATTATGTATATATTATAGACTATGTTTTAGTTTTAAGATTAACATAGATCCTGAAGAAAAAAAAAACAAAGTAAGGAACCTTTTTTCTTTGCTAGGATAAAAAAAATAAACGCAAAGGAATAAATTCATAATAACAAACAAGCTATACTTTTGAAGTTATCCTCTTCATCATAGCTATGAGGGGAGAGTCAGGTAAATAACGCGGGGACTTTACAAATTTATTTTTTGAATGTTTTTAGTTACATGCATCCTTTTTTGAAATATTTTTAAACTAAACCTAATTACAGATAAGTTACAATTTTGTAAAAATTTAGCTAAAATGTTAGATTAAATAGTTTCATGAAATGAAATATTATGAATAATTTAAATCTATGAATACCCACTTGTTTGGAAAATACGTATAAGTTTCATAATACACATCATATATCTGTAAGCTTTATATTATCTCTATAATCATGATAATTATAATCAATTATTTGAAGGTTTTCTTATAAAAATTATTTTTTATATATAGTCATATCAACAATTATATCTACTGCCTCGTTGGTCTAGTGGCTAGATATAAGGCCGCAGACTCGGTGGTCCTGGTCCTGGGTTCAATTCCTAGGTCGGGCCAATAAATAGTTATTGGGTTTTTCTGTCAGAAAATTCTCAGTAGCAGCCCGGAGTCTGTAAGTTGGAAGCGTGTACACTCCCGTGCCTCGGAAAGCACGTAAAGCCGTTGGTCTTTCGTCTGAACCCTTTCCGGTCGTGTCGAATTGCCGTCCCATCGGATTATGAGAGCTAGGGAATAGTGAGTGCACCTGTGTTTGCGCACACACTTGTGCACTATAATATCTCCTGCGCAGTTGGCTAATCTCTCTTGAGATTGGCCGCCGTGGCCGTAATCGGTCAGGAGGACGTTATATCTAAAACATATTTATAATTATACAGCTGTTTTTGATTACATTAGCTGATTAATTACATAGCTGTTATTATTATTATTGGAAGCAAATTACAAAATGCATATAATAAACTGATTTTAATTTATACTTTTAATCGACGAGTACTTTTCCAACGACGGCCAATTGCTATCAGCATTGACAAACAATAATATTGAGTACACAATGCCGTATTATTCTCCATTAAATCTCATAATAATGGACAAATTGCCGCCTGCACGATCAATGAAAGGATTTAAATGATCGCGCAAAGTAGATATTTATAAAGTATTATTATAGTGTTGCGTACTCTGTATCGATAAATATTTAAGAGGTCGCTTTGAAAATACATAGAAATACTAACAATGTATTTTAAAACGATAGCTTAAAGCTATTGAGATACGGTGAAACCTACTTACTTAAACATTACTTTAATTGAAGTGTAGATTAATTTGACATTATTGTCCTGGGTATTTAGAGACAAGTCTAAAAGAGATACTATTATTAATGAAGAGATACTATTACTGCTATTTATTTGATACATAAGAAATATATAGCAAACATTGAGCTATATATTTCTTATGTATCAAAGTTATTTTTAAAAACATATTATATTCGTATTTAAGTAACGATAATTTTTTTTTTTTTTATATAATTGAAATAATTAATATTTATTTTATAAAACTTATCTAATATAAAATTTATATAACATATTTATTATTATAGTCTAAAACTAAATTAAATTAAAAAAAAAACTAAATAAAAAAAACCCATTAAAATTTTTAAGAAAAAACACGCCGTCTAAAGTCTTGTCCTGTGGCATTGTACCCAAGATGCTGGCACTATTGCCTCTTTGCACCGCTAGACTCAGCCTTTGGGCTAAATAAGCGCCAGCTCTTGGGTCACCAGAAGTGTGGATCAGTTTCTTGGAGAGGTATTTTATAATTTTTTTAGTATCAGACGACCATGGACCTAATGTTTCAAAACCCAGCCCCGCAAATTCATTTATTTTGCTTTTATTAAACTTTTTTATTTTGCTCGTCGTTTCTACAATTGCATTTGTCGTGGTCCCGATCTGACTACTAAGCCCGATTATAATATTGATGTACAATTTTTAAGTTAGTCAAATTTATTATTTACTAGCAGTTGCAGTTGCAAGTAAAGGATAAATGAAATATCATTCTGGTTAGAAAAAAGTATATTAAAGGTATTTTTTTTTAATTATTCTTAAAAAAAAATTAAATTATTAATTAAATCTAAGTTTGATAGAATAACAAACTATATTCGTACGCCTGCTCATTTACAGTATTAACTACTTCCAACGAGGTGGATATATGACCGGGATATTTAAGCAACAGAATCGTATATCATGAAACACATGTATATATTCAAAGTTTCATTAATGAATTTAAGTCACTATAAAATATATTAAGTCAAACTACGAGGATTCACAGTTAGCTCACTAATGATTATTAAAATTAATTAATTAATTAAGAATAAATAAAAAAGACCCTTCATATACTTTTTTATAACCAGAATGACATTTAATGTCTTACTTTAAAATCACAGACTTCCAAACAATAATTTATCCTTTACTTATACTTAAACGCGAGCGAAGCCATGGATAACTTTTATTAATCTATAAAATTCAAAACAAAAATATGAATTTAAAAGTAAAAAAAAAAAAACCCGCGTTATTTATTGCAACACAATGTGTTTAATTTAGTAGATTACCCACTTAGTTTAAATAAGAAAAAACTCAAATCAATCAGGTGAAACGATAACGCGATTTTGTACGTAACGCGAGTTCTCATACATAAATAATAATATGTATGTTAGAAGGTAATTCAACTGGCCAAACAGACAGACCGACAGACAGACAAAAAAAAAAGATTGTTTTGGTTTTGGTAATTGGCAAACAGCCGACTTAACTTTAAAAGAGGCAGTTATTTTGAAATCACAGACCGACACTCCAATTTTATTTATACGTATAGATACGCACACAGTCAGGGAACGCCGATGACATTTCATCTTTATGATAAGCATGACCTGATTCTACAATCTAGACTCAGAATGGGCTCCAAATGAAAGAACTCTTCAACGGTCAACTGCATGTACATTTATAAATAAATGTTATGTGTTAGGGCATCAAATATATACTTTTTTTTTTAAGTTTATTATATAATTAAATTATTTTCGTTTTACTAACTACTGCTATATCCTTATATAAAATTAAAATACACTGTTAAAACATTTTGTTTTCAAGCAATAATATTTTATGAACATACGAATACGTGTTTTTGCTCAGAGAGCGGAAAATTTTCACACATTACCACTTCAAGCGTTCAACTCAAAGCCAAAGTACATTTCAGATTTAATTACCTTTATTTTTTGCCAGGCTCATGCATTTAACATATTGTTAGGTGGTCTAATTGTAAAACGTATACATATTCATTCATAAACTGTTTTTTTTTTTTATCACAGTCAATATAATTCTGGAGGCAGAATAAAACTGATATTTTTTTGGAGATCGAAAGTATTTGTATATTCTATACAGTAACTTGAAACTAAATTTTGGCTAATTTCTATACAAATTTTATCATCATCAACATCATCAGCATCGCAATCTACTACTCGATCTGACTCTGTTATGGTTCGTCTAAGCTCTTGGTTTTTCTCCATCCGCAACCAATCTTGTCTTCATTGGATCATTGATTCACTTGGCTAAAGCACTACACTACTTTTGCTAATCTGCGGTTTCATACTAAGACTCTACTACATCAAAAGTTCGACTACATTGATTCGATTTTGTACGTTACCAGCCCACTGCCACACACATAATTCTACCAATTATATATAACTCCGATTCTTCTCCGGATAACATACAAATTTATTTAAATCTAAAAAGTTTTAATGACATGCAACACCAAATAAGACTAAATATTCATTTGTATTACAAAACGTTATTTAGTTATGTAACACCAGTTACCTGAGATAGAAGTTACACTGTTGGCTTGAGACTTGCTTGTTTCATAGTTGTTTTTAAGTTTGTTTCATTATCATCATCGTAAAACATGTTATAACGCAACAAATAAAAGGCATATGATCTTCTTAATATACGTATAAATAAAATAGAGTAGGTACCTAAATGGCAGGTTTTGCAATTTATTTAGAGATGAGAGTTACAACTAAATTATAAGTATTATAAGTATAGTTATGTATATAACTAAAACAATGTGTTTTAAAATCATCTAAGCCTCATCACATATAAGTATATCATGAACAATAATAATATAAATATAATTACTTGATTTCATAAGGCATATTACGCCTTAATTTAAATTTAAATTTAATGAGTACTTATAGAAATAAACGTCGTTTTTCGGCTGCTTAATGAAACACTGATTTCGCTCTTTCTGACATTATTGATTTGCCGTGGGAAAAAAGAAGACAGCATCAACAAATTACTCCTAAACAAAGTTTATAAATAGGATCGTTAGATACAATATACTAACTGGTCGAGGTTCTCTCTCCGTAAATATGCTACAGAATAATCTTTAACTATAATTAAATTAAAAAAAAAATACTTCTGAAGGAGAATGGCAGATTTCGTACCGCATACTTTTTTTGTTGTATTCTTATAAAATTTGTACCACTTATTAAAGCAACCAAGCCATTTATTTTCATATAAGTGTAGTATTTTTAAACGTTCGAATAATTAATAATCTCGAAATAAAGATTTGAAAAAATAAAAGTAATAAAAGCATAAACTAAACGCAGTTTTGTTTTAAGAAGTTACCGTATGTGAAATAACACAAATATCGAAATGATAATTAATTGTTTAGAAATAAAAATAACATTAAATATAATTAAACAATTATATACCTAATAATGCATAATTCGTGCATAAAATCATAATTATTAACGATTTAATTTAATAGGAATGATTTTCGGGATCAATATTATTTTTTGTTTATCTGGCAATTATTTATTGACAGGTAAGGAAAATCTGTGTGTCAGTTCAGTTCTTTGCTATTGTTTTGTGAATTTAGTGAATTATTTGGCCGTTTTTACGTTGAGTTAAGCATCTGCGCCGTCGTATTCTATTTCTTGATAGTAGATTCGCGAAAGAACCCTCTATACTGTGCTGTGTGTGTACGCCGTACTTTAATTAAAATGATGAGTTTGCTGTAACTGCATTGTAGGCTTAACAATGCTGGTCACATGTGATGAGTATTACTTGGTACCTTATTTATGCTCGGAGAGGGTATTACTCGACCTTCCCCCTTCTTAGATGAAGTGATATTAAGAATAAATTAATTATGAATATGTACAATAAAATAAATGTACTTACAAAAATAAAGTATTGTTTTATTTACCTATACTCAAAACCTAACAACTACATCATTATCAAACTGTTCCAAGTTGCTGCTGGACATAGGTGTCTCCTAATGTACCCCCCGAGTAAGTACGATCCTCAACTCGATCTACCAACTTAATGGTAAGTTTAATAATAAAATATAGCGACAAGCAATTTAGAACATATAATTTATCACCAAAACTATATTTATGTAGATTGTTACATATGTAACAATCTACATAAGTTCAATACTACATAACCTTAAAAATAAAACTGGTTATAACTTTTAAAAATCTAAGAATTTAAAAAAGCTTTTGTATCATATTAACTACCAATTAAAACAAAATATATCTCACTACGCGATTTTTTATTAGCGGTACGAAACTCCCATACAAGCCTGCCGTTCTCCTTTATAATTATTATTAAAAGTCGACAACCCAGTACACAGATGACAACACCAGTAGACCAAAGATGGTCTACTGGTGTCTGTCTGGCGGCTAGCAAATAAGACCGCAGAACCCGTGATATCGGGTTTTTATGAAGACATTGGACCTTCTCCCCTTTGGGACGAATATAAAAAATAGAATAGTAATATTCTTTCACTCTCTTAATACGGATGTCTGTCACGATCAGAAGTTAGAGCGTATGCACTTGCATGTACTTGTGTTTTTGCACACACTTGTGCACTATGAAAAACACTTGAAAATGACCACCGAGACCATTATCGGTTAGGAAGACATAATCATCAAAAATTACAAAAGTAAAATTGACAAGATTATGGGTTAACTTTAACCAGAACTAAATACACATCATATCATAGGATATCATTTAATATAAGCGGATCTATTTTATTTTGTGTCGATACAATGAAATATAGGAAGAATATGACAAAATACAGTCAAACTTAACGAATTTCGTAGTTAAGCTCAAACGTCTACTAAAGTGACTACTACGCTGCCCCATTCAAATATTTCCACTGCAAACGGCGCAAATATGAAACATTAAACAATGCCATACCGTTTGGAATATACTACATTCGATCCCGCGGCTGTACTATTGGTTCGATCGAATGCAACTTTGATTAAATAAAATTTTAAATTCAGTTACATCAATAAAACGTAAGTTAAATTAAAAATAATCTCATTGGTTGTAAAACTATCTATGTGATTGTTTCTATATCTCTTTAGAAGGTAAATAAAAAAAAAATAAAAAAAAAATCAGCTCGTAAATGTCCCACTGTTGGATAAAACTGCTGTTTTAATTTTCTGTTCAGTGCGGGTTTGTGAATACATGTAGAAGAATTCACGCAGATATCCTTATGATATTTCCCTTTACGAGATGAATTATAAATTATAGTCCTTGTTCAAATTTGAACTGATAATAATCTTTGTTTTAAAACGACGTATTTTATCCACTAGGCCATTTGTAACAAGTTAGCAAAAAAAATATCATAAAAAATATAGCCAACAATGAACAATCGTGTTCTGTTTAACAAAGCTAACAAAAGCTTTTACATTAAAGCTTGAGGCTTTTTTAGAAATATTGTTATCTACAAAACGTATATTGTAACATAGTCATAATTTGGACTGTTTTGTAAATAAACGTAAGCTAGGTATATTATGTATGTATTATGCTGCATAATTATGCTGTTATTGACAATTGATATCTTAGTTCCCAAGGTTGGTGGCGCAGTGGTGATGTTTTTTTTCTTAAATAAATATACAACCCACTGTCTATGGGCGTTGCTGACCACTTACCATCATCCACTATTCTATACTATAAAAAAATAAATATTTTTTTTAAATGTTGAAAGAAAATAAAAATATACAAAACGACTTCATATAAAATATATACTTGCTTTGAATGCAAGAATGCTACATTATTATTAAGTTATTATTCTTTTGAATTGCATATCCATTTACGAATCTGTTGTCAGTAGAAGCTAGGCAGTAGAAGCTAAGCTAGGCAGACTTAGTAAAATAACAGCCTGATTATGTCCCACTGCTGGGCTACGACCTCATCTCGTCGTGATAAATCGAATATTAATATTTAAAGAGCCGAATGGTATAGATACACTATGCCACTTATCTTTTCTTCTATATAATAAATTACTAATTAAACTTACACAGACCATTTATTATAAGAGAGCTATGTAGAACTCGTTGTACTTTTAACATAAGTTCCTTCCTTCGCGGCTAATAGCTTCTAGTTCCATGAGTTTGTTAAAAGCCGGTAAATCGGAACGAATTAAGCCAGAAAGCTGAATAGAATGGACTGAAAAGGTAACATTAAACCCGATATTATGCTAAAGGCGGGAAGTGACTTCGAGTATTTTAATGTTTACTTATATCATTCGTAGAAGAATGCTTGTCTTTTTTTAATGTTTAAATAAATTCTACATTAATATTTTAGTTCATGTATTAATAGTACCTAAACAGTACTAACTAATTATGATTTATAAATATACGCATAAAACACCTTCCACATTTACTTTTCATAATAAAAAATATTTACATTTGTGATAGAAGAGGCAAACTTTAGCAACAACCACATTTGCATAAAAGCAGCTATAAGGCTTACAATATTATTCCAGTCAGTAACTAACCTGTAAATGACACTTTAATGCCAGCTCTCTAATAAGGAGAAGGGCTCAATGCCAAAATGGCCAATTAATGTTATTATAATGAAAATATTTACCAATGACTAACGTTTTTATAGCCATTAAAGCCATTAAAGCCATTAATACCGCCGAGGACAGAAACACGTGGAAGAGCATAGTGCAACGAGCGATCTAAACAACAACTATCAACTCTTCATACTAAACACGACCTTCAGTAATGAAGATGCCGACTAAGAAGAAGAAGCGTTATTATACCTTTTCTTTGCTGATGTTATTATGTTAAAAGTAAATTATTCATTTACCGTATGTGGGCTGTCTAGTGATAATAAAGTAGCAGGTTTATTCCTTTACGCTATTGCTTAAGATTTATATGCAGGGAAAATATTAAAGACAATTTAAAGATTTTTTATTTAAATTAGCGGTAGGGCAAGTGGCTCTACTCCACCTGATGGTAAGTGGTTGCAAATACCTTTAACAGTCTCCCATACGAGACGATCAGAGAAGCACTCCGATATCATGGGGTGCCGACCTATCTTAGGAGACTGTTGGAGGCGTACCTCCAGGACCGAGAGGTTATCTGGGCGGGGGGCGACGGGAAGTAGGTTCGACATCGGGTGGGCTGCGGCGTTCCACAGGGGTCTGTTCTTTGCCCAATTCTGTGGAACGTCGGCTTCGATTGGCTCCTGAGAGCCCCCGTCCTGCCCGGTATGGGGGTGCTTTGCTACGCAGACGACACTCTCACCACCGCGACGGGGCGGGACTTTTAGGGAGGACCGGGATCACTATGCCGGCGCCTCTTTGCCGGCACTGTATGGTGCGCCGATATGGGTTGACGCACTCACCGCTCACAACCGGGCCCTCCTGCGGAGGCCGCAGAGGGTCATCTCGGTGAGGGCGATAAGAGGGTACCGTACGGTGTCTTGGACAGCGGCGACGCTCCTCGCGGGCGATCCGCCTTGGGAACTCCAAGCGGAGGTGCTCGCAGAGGTGTATCGCTTCCGGGCCGAGGCGAGAGACCGCAGCGACCGTCCAGGGTCGGCAGAGGTCGAGCGAATCAGGGCTTTAGCCCAGCAAGCCCTGATAGCCCGATGGAAGGAGAACCTGGGGTCCCCCACGGCGGGCCTGGCGACAGTGGATGCGATACGTCCTCACTTGAGTCGCTGGGTCAACAGAAAACGAGGCACGCTCTCGTTCAGGTTGACGCAGGTACTTACTGGACACTTGTCGGAGCGTCACGGTAGGATGCGCAAGCGATCCCGTGGCGCTCCCGTTAAGACGGGAAGGGTACCGCTGGGTTTTTAGTGGGTATTCCGATGACCGGGGCACACTCGGTGCCTTGGACATATGGCGAGCCCCACATACCCCCCCCCACTGTTCCCGTGGGGGCAAACGCGTCATGCGTTTCCAAGCGTCAAAAAAAAAAAAAAGGTACTTACTGGACACGGGTGCTTCGGTAAGTACCTGCACGGGATAGCGAGGTGGGAGGTATCACCCTCCTGCCACGAGTGTGGTGCGCCACTGGACACGGCGCACCACACCCTGACGGAGTGTGCTGCGTGGGGACCTCAGAGGCATTCCCTGGCGGCAATAGTCGGCGGAGATCTCTCGCTGCCGAGCGTTATTAACGCCATGCTCGATAGCGAGAGATGCTGGTTGGAAATGGTCGACATGACACTCTCGCAGAAGGAGGCCGCGGAGCGGCAGCGCGAGGAAAATGCCTCCGCTGATTCAATCTGTCAAAGAAAACCGGGGAGGAGGCGTAGACGCTATGCGCACCTGATCCCCCCGCCTTAATACCCGCCGGGTTTAAGGGGGCTCCCTGTATCCGGGAACCCCTTAGAAATGGAGGCCCGCATAGGCGGGCCGACCGTCGGGGCGTCACGGTAGCATGCGCAAGCGATCCCGTGGCGCCCCCCGACCAGACGGAGAGGATACCGCTGGTTTTTTAGTAGGTATTCCGGCGCCTTCAGTGCCGGTTAGCCTCACATACCCCCCCACTTGTGGGGGAAACGCGTCAAGGCGTTTTTCCAGAGATAAAAAAAAAGCTCTCAAAGAGTTGTGATCGTAAGATTGACAAATTATATAATAGGTTACTTTCCGATATTAAATATCTGCCTTATTCAAGATTCAAGAAAAAATATAAAACTGGTTGGTTGACAAAAGCTTTTTCTTTGAAAAATAATTCCTTCAATATGTCAAACATTTAACGATCAATTATATAAGTATAATTTAAATGGAAGCTTATAATCATATATTAAAAATGTATATTGTTACTTGTACCTTTATAATGTATTGTTAATTTTAATATTTAGCTGATTTTAGTTAAAATATTTGCATTAAATCAATATAGTGACTAAACATGTATATTACATTTAAAGCAAATACATTTAATTGAATTGAATAAACAAAATATTCGACAAGAAGACCTGAAATAATAATAAAAACCAAATAAAATTGTACTACTAAAATTCATACATTATTTCGTTTCTATGCTGTTGACCGTTAAAGAGTTCATTCGTCTGGAGCTAATCCTGTGTGTAGAATCAGGTCTTAATCGGAAACAAACAAACGTGTTCATTTTCAAATTCGTCGATGAATTTCAATTTCGATGATCAATTTCACGAATCGAAACGTAATCATGGCCGTTTAACCGTTTCCACACAACACTACTAACACAACGATCAAGTTGCGGGTCAGTCCGAGTTGGATCGAAATATAATCGGGAACTTATAGTAGCGGTTATAAATCAATAGAATTGGATCCCAGTAACGATTCAGCTGAGGTTCGTTTTTGTGAGGAATAAAATCGAAAACGTATCGCAACCGTTATAAATTAGTTGAATTGGCACCCTGTATGCATTTGCAATCCTCGACGGTTCTTATTATGATTAAAATTCAAGAACTTGTGTAAATTTAACATATTTATATGCAAAATTACATCATGAAGACTGATACATGTTAAATTTAGTATTTTATAATAATATATAAATTGTTAACATTAAATAAAAAACAATGAGAAAAGTTTTTATTTAAGTTTCCAAATTAATTTAACCTGCAAATTCGTTATTTGTATACATTATATTAATTATAAGTTTAGCGCCTACCATGTACAAAAATGTAGTATATAATTGAACAATACATTATATATAATACTTTCATGCGGCAAAAGCTCAAAAGAAAATTCGCGTGGCTTTCTAACTTTTTTTTCGTAAGGGCGACAAAAATTCTCAAGTACGTTCCAGGTTGGTAATTCTATTCATGTCCCCACTTAGTTAAATCCGCGCATTCATGCGTGATCTCATACTTTCAGAGCGTAAAATGTAAGAACCTGGAAAATTATACAATATTTTAAGACTAATACAATATTAACCGTAAAAAAGAAAATCATAAAAACATACTACAATTTATGAAATATAAAAAATATATTATTAAAACTCGCTTTGTTGGCAATAATAGTAAATGGGTCTTTCTTATACAGAAATTCTCAAACCGTGAAAAAAGTTCCGTATTTGGCAATGTTACAAACCTGTAGGTCCTGACCATACATTTGCTCACTAATATCTCTACCTAGTTGGATAGTTCTGAATATTTCTAATATTATTATTATATGTGAATCTGGTCAGGGTGTTAATATTACAGATACTAAAATTTACTAAGGTATATAATTATAATTTAAAGGTTGTATCTCGTAATTTTCTTTCAAGAAATGGTCCCTATTTTTCCCATTGAATATCGTTTTTTCTTTTACGTGATGTCTGTGAAAATGACCGCCTGATATAAAATTGGATGGCCCAATTTAGACGTCATTATAATTCTACTGAGGTATAAATTTATTTATATTAATATGTTGATAGACTTTATTACAATTTGATAAAACCACTTGAGTGTTTTAAAAAATATGCCTCTAATTAAGCTGTGCCTCAATTTGAATCTGACTCTTAAAATATTGAAAATTTACTTACGGTGATACGCTATTTTGATGCGTAGCACACATTCATTTTATAATTATTATAATCAATGTCGCATACTTTCAAACACTACAATCGCGTTTCGCGGTGAGTTTCGAGTTTGTTCATGCTGAATATTAATACTGTTCCTGTTTTACATTAGTTTCATAGCTAAATAATTAAAATAATGTGCATACAATAGCATATTATATGAACGTGGACATCAAACATTTCCATAAAAATAGGTTTAACTTAACATTGCAATCACTCTATACCGAGAATATAAAGTATAAGTAATCACAAGATTCAAAGTCCATTGTTAAATGAAGGCTTGAAGTCTAGAGAATCGTTTCTATTTGTTAGAAAACATAACTATCGAAACGTCACGTCTAAGTCAAATAATACCATGCCTGTGCAAGTCTTTATCTTCATATAAAATATTTATATAAAATTCAATGTCCTGGCTGACTGATTTTCACGGTTTAAACTGTAAGACCTAGAGGTTTGAATGTCGTTCTTAAATGGACGGGCATGAAAATAAGATTTTGCGAAGTTTTTGCTTTACGGCTTGAGCGAATTGACGTATAGTGCTAAGAGAAATTCACATGTAACTTAAACTACGTGTCTTTGTATGTGTTACTTGACTAAATGAACTTTAAAAAATCACTTGCTTACTTGAATTGTTTTTTGGAAAATATTTTTTTGAGTGATAAGTGAATTGAGTGTTTTTTTTTAAATTAAAATAGACTGGCAAATAGCACACCTGGTGGTAAGAACTCACAACCGCCAATAAACATTGAAACTAAGAAATATTAACTATTACTGTTAATGCGCAACCAATTAAAATTAAAATTTTAGTACCCCACATTTTTGTGTTTTTAGTATAGAATTACTCATACTATGATTTGTATTGGACGATATGTGCACTATGTAGTGTCGTAAGAAGGATCAGAGACGTGACTATTCGAGTAACAATTAATTATTTGTGACTTCTATCACATTTATCACTAATGATACCAATGGACACATGTAAATGAAAATCTTGGTTTTTATCCTTATAAGTCTTACATCACATGCATAGTTAAAGGATTCTGGTTTAAATGTTGTATTACGGATATATACCTATTTAGTTAAGTTAATGGCGTCATTTGTTGTTATAGCTATTACACCGATTTTAGTTTTGAAGTTCATATAAAAACCTGTCATAAAATAACACACCTGAGTTATTTTTAACATGATCACTACTGTGGAATTTTCATAAATTTTTTATAATGATATAACCGGTCCAAATCGCGAAGCACATAAGCACAATATTTTTACTTACAAAATATTATTAAATTAAATGTAAATAAATTTAATTAATTAATCTTTATTGCACTTCAATGAATAAAACATACATTTCCATTTTTAACATAATTAAAGACAGTAACTGTCACTGGAATGTAAAATATGAATATAATGGTGTCAAGGACTTTTACTAACTGTAGACATTTTAAAGATCTATAAATCTTACCGACAAATTTTTCATGTACATTATGTTTTGGCAGCGTTCGTTTAGAAAGCGTCCGGACCAATAAATTTTCTCTCCAACTTCGCTGACGTAATAAGCCGTAGCTCAAATAACACGTCATATAATATAAACACACCATTATGCATTGCCTATATTCGTCATGACTCTATATCATTACACCCATAGGATAATAACGCTTAATAGGAGTGTAGGCCCAAGCGAATTGAAATCATTCAAATTGTTACTGAAATGGAAGTGGGCTGGTCATGTCTCCAGACGCATTGATGGCCGATGGAGCGGACACGTGTTAGAGTGGAGACCACGTTTAGGCAAACGAAGTGTAGGACGCCCTGCAACAAGATGGACCGACGATTTGAAAAAGGTGGCAGGTACGGGATGGATGCGAGCTGCCCAAGATCGGGATGGTTGGCGTTCTTTGTCCAGCAGTGGACGGCGACAAGCTGAAAAAAAAAAAGAAAAAAATAAAAATTGTTACTCGTCTCAATACAATTGACGTCACGTCAGTTGTCACGATAAAGTGTCATAGTAAGCATCTCGCGCAATTTATTAAAAAATGACTTACTGTGTAGTAAAAGGTGTCACAACACTCCACATAAAAAAAATAAGGATAAGAAAGTCACATTTCACACGTAACTACCATTTGGCAACTTATAATTTTAGCTAAAATACATTCATCAAAACATAAAAAGAATTTGTAAACAAAAGACGCCATTAAAATAAAAATGTTGCCAGCTATGAAAAATATATTTACCACGATTGATTAGTATATTAAATAATATAAATGTAATAATTATTTAAAATTATTATTTTAACTTTTTTAAATTACATATAAAACATTAATACTGTTCAAATCATTATATTTTTTTCTTTATGATTATACATAAAATAAAAGCAATACTAAATAATATTACTAAATAAATTAAAAAAAGAGATCATTATAATAATAAAAGCTAAAATTAAATAAATCATATTACAATATATAATTATAATACTTATTCATTAATTGTAATCGTTTTTAGCTGTCCTTCGAATCAGAGTGCTTCTTCTTACATATCGCGTTCTTATTCCATACAAATCTACTATTTATCACAATTTACTGTCAGAAAACCTTTCAGCGTTGTTTGATTAATTTTAATGAAAAAATGATAATGTCCAATATTATTGTCTGACAAATTGTTACATCTGAATACAACCTACGTAATAATTCAAATTAATTAAATGCAAACAAATATATTTCATAATTCAAGTTCAAACAATATCATTTTCTTACTTTATGGGGAAAATGTGTATTCACTTGCAACATAATTCGGTCATATGTGGGCGTGTCGGTGTATGTAACGTACGTGACACTTACACACACATTAATTCTAGTTACTTCAATTTTGAGCGAAAGTTTGTATGACACTATCCTTCTAAGCGTTATTATTCTATGATTACACCATTCAGTAATCACAATAGGTTTTACATCGTTACTATATTTTTGTACTGCACTTTATTGATGGATAGATTATAAAAATATACATTCAAATGTTCCGATTTTAAATCCTGGGCCTGTATTATATATATTAGGATATAAAATCAGAAGCAACCCAGAGTTAAGAACTTGACAATGTCAAACTTTTATGTTAGTTTAATTTAATTTTGAGATTTTTACATTATGTCTGAGAGACCCGATTACTACACGAAAAAAAAAAAAACAAATAAATCTAGCAATTTATAAAATTAATATATTATATACTTTAAGATATTTCTGCAGGCAAATCGATACTCGGGACTAACACATTTAATTAACACCAAAAGATTATCCACCCAATGTGAAAAGTAAATTTAATTAATTAAAGGTAATTACAAGATTAATCCCGGCTTTGGATAGGGAAACGTCTTTGAAATTATTTTAACAATATCCTTCGTTTTCTTGTTACATACGGGTTCATGAGATCGTTATTATCATTTACGAGAAGGTTTCTCATTTCAGCTTTAAACAGTAACGTCATAAATTAATTATATCTACTTTCAAATGTATACTTTAACGACAAAGTACTTAAGGCTAAAATGATTCAGATATGTTTACTTAGACGTTTTTAATTGCTAAAACGATGGTTAATCGAATTTCTACCCTGAAATATTCAACTAAGATAGTACATAATATCCTTCTTAAGAGAACAGGCGTTTGCCCAGCTTTGGGATATGATACTTATATACGTAGCTGCCAGTATTATTACATAACCAAACTTGCATCCATTAAATGTCTTTAAAGTAAAACTAAATTCTCAGGAAAACCTTTGTTTTATAAATGTTTCGTAAGCTTTTTTTAACCCTTCGAGATGTTTTAGAATAATTTATTAGCCTTTAGTCTTATCTTTAACCTTTATAAATCTCGTCTCGCGTCTTAACATTTTCTTAGGCTACTATGCATGCTAGGTTAGAAACAAAATTTTACTAAAAAGTAAAAAATTATATTATCTACAATATTTTGAAGAAGTTTAATAAAAAATAAGTAGATATACGATATTGGTATACAACAATAATTGAAATGTTCGAATTAAACACTTTGCAAGTAAAGAAGTGCGGCAAATATTACTAGTTCTTGAGAGATTGGCTGGCAAAAAAACTAATTAGTAATTTTACATGATACATTAAAACATAATTTTTAACCTTAAATAGTCAAGGCAAGGAATAGCCATATTCCACGCAGATGTAACCGCAAGGGGAAGCTCGTATCTTAAGTACGAGTTTCTTTATGTAACTGTCAGCCAGCATTCCTTCAATACGCACCCTGGATAGACGATTTACTCTTCGACATTATTTACATAATATAAAATTATATATTTGATAATATATAAGTGTTAAATATTGATTATGTTAATAATTAAAATATAAGATATCGTAACAAGTTATATGTCAATCGTTTTACCAGCTTTTTCTGAATCTGAAAGACAAACATTATTAATGTGACATATTATTTTATAAAATAAAAGACCGTAGTAAATAATTTACTAAACAGATAACTTGTATAATAAAACTAGTTCGTGGAGGCAATATAACATTTGCAACCAAAGTTTTAATTAGAAAATTGTGACGTCATTAGAGGAGGATATCTCAAATATGTATGTAGGTATAAGTATGTACAAGTATGTACATTATGTTTCGTATTAACTTACTGTTTAATAAAAGATTATTTATAATGATGGGATGAAAATACCAATCCTACTGTGATGTAAAAAAAAGTGACATCAGCATTATTAATGTCACAGTTACCATTTCCATCAAGGTGTGTCTCATAGTCATAGATAATCATTATCCTTTAATGTTTAACCTGATGTCTCCGTCTCCGGTGGTATCTGAGTTTGGCATACCGCTACGTGCTTGTCTGCGATTCCATAAATATAGGGTTTTCCATTAAGGGCGCTTGATCTTTGAAATGCAAAAAAAAAATACATGTAGGAGAGATATTTGCGATTTTTTTTTTATTTGGAAGGTCTATCGAGCCCATTATGTATGGAATATGACATCATTCAAATGACCGCCACGGCTTCGGTTGGTGGCGCGCACACGAAAGGTCCAATTTTCGATGACTCTGGCGCACAAATCGGGCTGTATTTGATCGATGGCGTGGCGTATGTTGACTTTGAGGGCATCGGTGGTTTGCGGCTTGTTGGCATAGACCTGCGACTTAAGAAAACCCCACAAGAAAAAGTCCAGCGGGGTCAAATCGCACGATCTCGGTGGCCAGTTCACGTCGCCTCCGCGCGAGATGACCATGTCCAGAAATTGCTCGTGCAGAACTTCCATCGTAGCGTGTGCTGTGTGGCACGTAGCGCCGTCCTGTTGAAACCACATGTTGTCCAGATCCATATTCTCGATTTCAGGCCAAAAGAAGTTGGTTATCATCGACCGGTATCGCTCACCATTGACGGTGACGGCCACACCATTATCGTTTTCGAAAAAATACGGACCAATCACGCCTCCGGCCCAAAATCCGCACCAAACAGTCACTTTCTGCGGGTGCATTGCCACTTGGTGAACCTCGTGTGGATTGGTCTCGTCCCAAATACGGCAATTTTGCTTGTTGACATAGCCATTCATCCAAAAATGCGCCTCGTCGCTGAAGATGATTTTTTTGCCAAAATCGGCGTCAACTTCCAACTGCTCTAATGCCCAGTCAGCGAACACACGGCGCTGTCTATGGTCATTAACCTTGAGCTCTTGGGTCAGCTGGATCTTGTACGGGTGCAGGCTCAAGTCACAATGCAAAATTCGCCAAGTTGTCGTCTGCGAAAGGCCGAGTTCCTGTGCGCGACGCGGAATTGACTGCCGCGGGTTTTCGAGGACACTGTCGCGCACAGCGGCGATATTCTCGGCAGATCTCGCGTTACGTTGACGCACGGGAACCGGCTGATTGTTAACTGACCCGGTTGACTCGAATTTGTCCACCAATCGACGGATAGTCGACTCGGCAGGACGATCATCGCGACCGTAAAACGGGCGAAGTGCGCGGAACGTTGCTCGAACTGAAGACCCATTTTCATAAAACAATTTTATGATTTGCACGTGCTGCTCGACACTGTAACCTGCCATGGTGGTTTGGGAGGACGGAATGAATATAACACACTGCATTTGACAGCTGTCACTCAAACAACATGGCCGCAATCAGCTGTCAAAGTTCAAGCGTCCCTATTGGAAAACCCTATAATAATATTCTGGTGTGTCGGTGCGGGCTGGTAGGCGTACGTCCGTTATCTGCCACACATTTTTATACTTAAAAATGACTACACTTATTTGTAGAACATAAATACTACAATATTTTATATATAATATATGAATTATTGTTTCTCTTTGCCTGTACCCATTACATTTCCGAATAAATTGAAACGTTGTATAATGTTGTTTTTTGTTAAACTGAAAATATTTATATAAATATCTCTCTTTGTTAAATATTTATGTTACTGTTACATTGAAAAATGCTTGAAAGCGATTGGTTAATTTCGAGTATGTAAAATATTTTCTTTGTCATTTTCCTGCAAATGTTCCACTGGGCTACGGCCTTCTGTCCCCTTGAGGAACAGGCTTGGAGCGCTTGCGTATCATCTAAGAAGTCACTAGTTTTTGTTTCTACATTGATCAACATATGATAGGTGTTGCGCGTAATATAGATTTAAACAAAAATAATTTCTTGCTAACCGACATAAACGAATACGATTATGGAAGTTTTTAAGATCAGAAAATCGAGACGCGCGTAATGCACAAATGCATTTATAAATCATCAACTTGGAACCGACCCAACGCGATCGACTGTCATTATTTCCAGCACGCGATGATAAATAAATACGGTTATACATGTTCCTGAGATAGCACAAACGTGACGTGCGTTACACTCACAAAAATACACGTAAATCATCAACTTTTTCCAATCGACTCGATTCACGTATCATTTTTACATCTAGACAATAAAATTAATATCTTACTTCTTATCTTCTTTACTTGGTGGTAGAAGTTTGTGCAAGTCTGCCTGGATAGGTACCACCCAGGCATTATATATTCTTCCACCAAACAGAAAAACTTAATATAATAAAATAACATAGACGAGCCGAAAAGTGATGACTGCCACCAAACATCAAAGGAGCTTCAGCGTCAGCAAGCACTTCATCAGGATCAGCTTTAAAACTCGAAATTAAATGTTGGGCTGTGATCTTTTGACTGAAGAAAACTTATTAAAGTCTCCGAGTTGACAGCAATTAGCTGTCAACTCAATTCTTATTTTTTCCTGTTTCCTGCTACTCAAATCTTTGATAGTAGATAAAAACAAAAGAAGCGATGTTAATTGTTTACCCCGAAGACAAAAATATATGTCGTTTAAAGTTAGTGTCGTAGAAATAAAGCTATGATTCTTGAACGGTCGAGCGTTGAACTTTTTTTAGTTTATTCGTTCAGTGAGACTTTCGAAATGAAACTACTCGTTACATAAATTATTATTTAAATACTAAACGATTTCTATTCATCTTTTAAATTACCATTTATTGTCTGAAAATCGACTAAGCGACTAAGGGTAATACTTTCTTTCTGTATCTCATATTTAACTGATTGAGACTCATTTCTTATACGCATGATTTGCTTTTTTTTTTCTAAGTAAAGCAGAGTAATTTAATTTATTTAAAAAATAAATAAAACATGTTCGTTATACTCACATACACATTAATATGTACACGTTAAGGTAAATTATATGCACACGCACATAGAATAATAACGCTTAGAAGGATAGTGTCATAATATAAAGTTACGCTCAATATGGAAGTATCTTTAGAATTAATGAGTGCGTAAGTGTCACGTAATTACATTAACCGACACGAACACATACGACCGAATTATGTTGCAAGTGAATACACATTTCCTCCATAAAGCGAGGAAATTGATATTGTTTGAACTTGAATTATGAAATATATTTATTTGTTTGCATTTAATTGATTTGAATTATTACGTAGGTTGTATTCAGATGTAACAATTTGTCAGACAATAATATTGGACATTATCATTTTTTCATTAAAATTAATCAAACAACGCTGAAAGGTTTCCTGACAGTAAATTGTGATGAATAGTAGATTTATATGGAATAAGAACGGGATATGTAAGAAGAAGCAATCTGATTCGAAGGACAGCTAAAAACGATTACAATTAATGAATAAGTGTTATAATTATATATTGCAATATGATTTATTTAATTTTAGCATTTATTATTTTAATGATCTCTTTTTTTAAATTTATTTAGTAATATTATTTAAAAATTATAATTATTTGAACAGTATTAATGTTTTGTACTTAATTTAAAAAAGTTAAAATAATAATTTTAAATAATTATTACATTTTTATTATTTAAAATATTAAGCAATCGTGGTAAATATATTTTCCAAAGCTGACAACATTTTTATTGTAATGACGTCTTTTGTTTACAAATTATTTTTATGTTTTGATGAATGTATTTACCTAAAATTATAAGTTACCAA
This sequence comes from Nymphalis polychloros, assembly GCA_905220585.2. Classification (NCBI taxonomy): domain Eukaryota; kingdom Metazoa; phylum Arthropoda; class Insecta; order Lepidoptera; family Nymphalidae; genus Nymphalis; species Nymphalis polychloros. The sequence goes on along the minus strand of HG992253.1, from coordinate 10,178,292 downwards.
ATATTACTTACGTGTGAAATATGGTTTTCTTTTCATTATTTTTTTATGAGTGGCGTTGTGACACCCTTTTACTATACAGTAAGTAATTTTTTAATAATCTGCGCGAGATGCTTACTCTGACACTTTATCGTGACGGCCGACGTGACGTCAAATGTATTGAGCCTTTGGGTGAAATTTAATGACTTCAATTCGCTTGGGCCTACACTCCTTCTAAGAATAAGCGTTATTATTCATAGAATAAGCGTTATTATTCATAGAATAAGCGTTATTATTCATAGAATAATAACGCTTATGATAAAACAAAAAACTAACAATTGTAAATATTTATTACTCACTCTCGATATAAATTTATTTTGATTGTATTTTTGAATTGAAACTATTTGAATTTCTACTCAAATTTAACATCATCAATACTAATATAAATTTACCATACAAAAGGTGCCAAGGCTATTTTTCACGTTACATAAATAGATAAAGTACAAATTGAGTTTGTTCTCGACGCAGACACACTTTAACAACACACGAGCTCTTGCTTGGTTTGAAGTACCGCGCCACAGGCCAAAAGTAAGTGACCTAATTCGGTTGACACTCGCACTTCCTAATCCTTCAAGACTAAAAATTCATTTGATTTTTTTTTTATACGCTTCAAACTTTTACATGATTATAATATTTATTTTTAAATCAAAAGTTACATATAACTTTTGATAAAACAAATCAATCGTTAAAAAAGAAACTAAAAATAAAAAGTGGGATCCTGTACTTCTTGTATACAAAACGATCCTATTGTGTAAATGTGTGGCAGTGAAATAAAGACACTAAAATTAAATTGTAGGTAGACGGAGAAAACTCGTGAAGTCGTAATCGAAAGGCAGACCAGTCAGATAGTGACCAACTGACACGTTGCTGTCGAAACTTTAAGCAAAAAAAACGTAGGTATAATCTCGGTTAAAATAATATTTGAACAAAGTACTTTTACGTGGTGAATAGTAGAGTGAAATGGGAGGATGTATCGCATAAGGAAATAGCGTTATGCCTACCAAATCCTACAAAATGCGATGCATTGTGCGTTCGAATTCAGTACTGCACGCCAAACGATTAGAGCGTGAACTGTATAAGTTCATGCTGTATCGTTTGGGCGTACCTATTGTAAATTTTTTTTTTTTTATTTACGTTACATAATTAAACTCAAACTCAACTTATAAGCAAACTCAATCAAAAGAATTAATTTTATTTCAAATACTTACCTAACGTTCTTAAAAATACAAAAACAAAAACGCGCTACGACTTACGAGCCGCACGCAACTCCCAGGTTCGAACCCTGGGCTATTGTCACAATTCCCATCATAATCTTTGTTTAATTGGACGGGTAAATTACTCAAATTCCTAATATTAGTAAATCCCTTGATTGCTATTATTAAAAAAATCATTGAATTTAACAATTTAAATCGTTTCTTAATCTTTGATTAGAGAGAGTTGCAGAAAGAAGTTTAAGGCGCTTTTTGGTGTGACAAAAATACAATAATATAATAAATTAAAATCTACATTTTAAAACAGGTTTTGATTGGAAAAAATATCGCAATGAACATCGTTCCTGACGGGGTCCTCTTAGCGCATAATTTTTTGTATGAAACGAGATAAATGAATAATATATTTCTTAAATACTTAAATAAAGTAATATAATTATGATTTCTGGTACGTACGTACGTACGAATCGTTACAATTATAATATATGTAAGTAAAAATACGAAGTCTTTTAAATAGGATATAATATAATACAATTATTATCATCGTTACTTAAAAATAGTGCATAAAAATTTTGTCAAGTGATTTCAATGCAACTATTCTTTAACAAAATAGCGTGAAAAGTCTATAATAGCTGAGTTGAGAGATAGCCGATAGTAATTGAAGGAAAAAAGCGCTTCGCTGGCGCTGATTGCAGAAAAAGCGAAGAGAACTTTCTTTGTTTGTAGCAATTGTGATATATTTTAAATGAAAACTAATTATTTTCATTAGTATTAAATTAGTCATTATTTATTCACAAGTATATAACACTGTTTTACATAATATAAATTCATATTCCTTAAAAATTGTACAAACTTTACTTCATACGTAGATTCATACGGATAATTCTAAAAAAAAAAAAATTAAATCATCGCTAAGTAAACTTTCAACTTCCCTAATTAAGTGTTAATATACTATTGCTAACTTGTTGTTATTAACGCAATTGTAGTGATTATAAAACGTTCAAAAGTATTTTGATATGAATATTAAAAAAATACTATTAAATACACGCACAGTTTAACACTAATTGTTAATTGACTCATTAATTCCATATAGAAATTCCAATATCCGCCGTGTCCCAATACACGCAAACACAAACATCTAAACTACAATAAATATCCATTTATCGATTTATCGAAAACAAATATTTGAAACGGGTAAAGATCAAACTGGCGTTTGGAAATTAAGCTCATTTATAATGACTATTGCATGGAAAATTTTACTCGGTGGTAAATTCCTCCAGACCAGACCAGCCAACTGTGCAGGAGATATTATAGTGCACAAGTGTGTGCGCAAACACAGGTGCACTCTCTATTCCCTAGCTCTCATAATCCGATGGGACGGCAATCCGACACGACCGGAAAGAGTTCAGGGCAGGACCAACGGCTGTCTTTCTGACAGAGAAACCCAATAACAATTTATTGGCCCGACCTGGTAATTGAACCCAGGACCACCGGGTCTACGGCCTTATATCTAGGCACTAGACCAACGAGGAAGCTCGGTGGTAGAGCTTTGTGCAAGCTTGTCTGGGTAGGTACCACCCACTCATCAGATATTCTAACGCAAAACAGCAGTACTGTTGTGTTCCGGTTTAAAGGGTGAGTGAGCCATTACAGGCAGGGACATGACATCTTAGTTCCCAAGGTTGGCGGAGTATTGGTAATGTTTTTTTTTTTAAAAGAAATGTACATTGCCTCTGTAATTTCCTTGATTGCTATTATTAAAAAATATGTTAGAGAGAGTTGCCATCAGGTGGCCCATACGTTCGTCGGCCTACTTATAATATAAAAAAAAAACAAAAATAGAAAAATTTAAATGTATTGCAGAATACTGCTCCAAAGCGCATTGGTGGATTCACATGTGGCAGATATTTTTCCGCGTCATGTGGGTTTTCTTTGTCGTGTCTTGTCGAGCACCAAACGAATGAATTAAACAAATGAAAATTTAGTGATGTTAGCTTACGTATTTGATTGAGAATTCCAAAATACGTATAAAATCATTAAAATCACTAAGTAAATTGGTTCCAGATTTAATGAAAGCAATTTTATAAAACAGGTCACGCTGCAAGCGTACAAAAAAAATCGAATGAAATCCCCTAAATGCTAGTCTCGTTTTTATTGGATGGACACGTTAAACCTTAATGTCCTCATTTAAAATTCTATTCCTTATATCTCTTTCACGCCTCGTCGGCCCGAACGGCTGCATCTTTTCAATTCTACTTCCATTCTAATATAATTCCTATTCCTAATCTTTTTCCTGACTTTAATGCTATAAATTTCAGGCTACCGGAAATATGGTTTTATTATTTAAAATAATATGAATATACTTTTGAAGTTATGTTATTATTCCGTATGCATTATATTAAGTTCATAAATTGAGTTTTGAATTTGAAAAATAACGAATACACTGGCTATAACATTTAATTTTATTGCTTTTATGCTAGTGTTCCTGCTGTGGTTTTATTGGTATTGTTGTATTGATTATTAAGAAGGTGTGGCGAATTTTCTGTCTGAGTTGTGTGTTAGAGCTTGTGTAGCATGTGCAGCTTGTGCAAGAGCTGAGATGGTCCTGTGTCTTAAATATATCCGATAGATTTCAAACTTGGACAAGAACTACGTGTTAATAATTTATCTCGTCTTTGTAACGAAGGATAACATCGTGCGGACACTCTCTACATTTTGATTATTTTTCTGCATTCGAAAGTTTATTAGTTAATTTGTCTCCTTTATATAGTCATACCATAATTATGGGTGACTTTAATACATGTCTCCTTAAAGGTGACAACCGATGCAGAAAGCTAAACTCTGTAATTGAAGCGTGCAACCTACACATTTTGCCTCTCTCGGCCACTCACAACCCCCCTAACTGTGTCCCTTCACTTCTCGATCTCATTATAGTGTCATCTCCAGATTTTGTCCTCACGCACGGCCAATTTGAGGCTGATGCCTTTTCGAATCATGATCTGATTTTTGTTTCATACAAAGTTCGTCCTCCTAAAGCAAAATCGAGAATTCTTCTGCGGCGTAGTTTTGGGGGAATGGATAAAGAACGTCTTTCTGAGGATGCTCGCAAAATTAATTGGTCAGCTGTAGTTGATGCCAGCTCAGTCGACTTAAAAGTTGACATGTTTAATTCTTGTCTGACTGGTCTTTATGATAGTCATGCTCCGGTTAGACCTATTAAAATTAAACACTTACCAGCGCCTTGGCTATCTGAGGAATTAAAAAGTCTAATTGCAAAAAAAGCGATGGCTAAAAGTAAATTAAAATCTGATGCATGTGACAAAAACCGTATTAAATATAATAAAATCCGGAATCGCTGCAATACATCGTGTAGAGATGCGCAACGACGCCACATTCATAAATCAGTCGAAAACGGCGACCCAGCTAAAGTTTGGAAATTCCTCGAATCGTTTGGAATTGGCAAATCATCTCATAATTCTCTTCACCGTAACATTGACATAGAGTGTCTTAATAAGCATTTTTCCTCATCTGACGTTATTGACAACGCAGACAAAGAGCGGACGTTAAATATTCTTTCTTGTTTGCCAACCTTTGACTATCCACCGTTTAATTTCACTCCTTTCACCGAATGTGATGTTAAGAAGAGCATAGTGTCCATCTCTTCTAATGCCGTGGGCGATGACGGCGTTGGCCGTAATATGATCATACCTATCCTTGAAACTATTGCTCCTGTTATTACTCATATCCTTAATGAATCCATCACTTCCTCAAAGTTCCCCGATGCCTGGAAAGTAGCCCGTATTATTCCACTCCCCAAAAAGGCTAATTCTATGAACTACTCTGATTTTCGTCCTATCTCCATCCTTCCATTCCTTTCCAAAGTTTTAGAAAAACTAGTGCTCCAGCAATTAATAACATTCCTAAATAGGCATAGCCTTCTTAATCCACTCCAATCTGGCTTCCGCTCCGGTCATAGCACGGTCACAGCGCTCGTGAAAATTACCGACGACATTAGACTGGGCATGGATAATAAACAACTTACAGTGCTGACATTGTTAGATTTTAGCAATGCTTTCGGTACTGTCAACTTTGACATCTTATTGAGTTTGCTGCGTTCTCTTAACATATCTCCATCGGTGATTGGCTGGTTTCAGAGTTATCTTAGAGGCAGAAGGCAACGTGTTCAGGTAGACGAAACATTTTCGTCTTGGTGTGAAGTACGTGCTGGAGTGCCTCAGGGTGGCGTGTTGTCTCCTATTCTCTTTACAATTTTCATTAATTCTATTACTCAAAAGATTTCTTCTCTCTACCACATGTATGCAGATGATCTCCAGCTTTATACCCAGTCAACCTTGGATAACTTGCCCAGCGCTATCACTGCCATTAATGATGAACTGGTTACAATCAGTGATTGGAGCAAGTGTTATGGTTTAAAGATCAATCCATCAAAATCACAGGCCATTATTATTGGCAGTACCGCTATGATTTCAAGAGTTGACTGGAGAAACATTCCCACGATTATATTAGATAATTGTACTATACCATATAGTTCCACGGTAAAAAATCTCGGTATACATCTAGATTCTACACTTTCATGGTCTCATCAGTTAAATGTAGTCAGCAGGAAAATGTTTTCGGCGATGGGCTCTCTACGACGTCTCCGTTCTTTTCTTCCTATTTCCACCAAGACTATGTTAGCACATTCTCTACTTCTATCTATTCTCGATTATGCAGACGCAAGCTATCTAGATTTAAATGAGGACCAATTAAATAAACTTGAGCGTCTTCAAAATTTAGCTATACGGTTCATATTTGGCTTACGCAAATATGACCATGTCTCTGAATTTCGTACTCAGCTCAAGTGGTTACCTATTCGTTTTCGCCGGAATCTACATATTGTTTGTCTTCTGTACTGTGTGTTATTCAGTCCTCACTCACCTATTTATTTGAAAGAAAAATTTAAATTTTTGAATTCTCGCAATGTTATTGACGGGCACAACATGAACTTACGTTCATCTGAAAATTTATTTTTAAATCCACCTGTGCAGAAAACAATTTTTTCCAAAAAATCTTTTACGGCTGAGGCTACTCGATTGTGGAATGCCCTCCCGCTTAATATCAAATCTGCAACCTCTTTAACATTATTTAAAACTAAAGTTACAAATTATTACCTCATACTCTCACACTGAATGGCGACTAGATACCATTTGTTATTTGTATATATCCGTATATTTGTATGTATTTATGTATGACTATGTATATATGTATATATATGTATGTATATATGTATGTATAAACGTATTTATGTACCTAGCTATATGTATGTAGTAGTTTATGTATGTATTATATTATTTGTATCTATGTATGTAGTCTATTTTACACCACCTACCATCTCTCTGTTGGCTACTACTCCATATCACCTCGGTTGTCTGGAAGAAATCGCTTTAAAGCGATAAGACCGCCGGTTGTACCATCTTTTATTTATGTGTACTTACTATAAGGCTTATCTGTTTAATTTGTGGTGTACAATAAAGTATTTAAATAAAATAAATAAAATAAATGATTGTGTCAGATAGAGCTCTTCTAAATGTGTTTCAATCATCCTGTATTGGAGCGGTGTGGTAGAATAAGCTCCAACCTGTCATCTCAAAGGGAAAGGAGCCAAGTCTTGGCCAAGTATTGGAATAGGTTAGTACTTTTCTTTACAAACTTTGGATCATCAATGCTGTTACTGCATCTGCACATTTGAGCAGATAGAACAGCACCATAAACTCAGCTGACGAAGAAGTTTTTCACGTTAGACTCCAAACTAAATGAATGTAGATGATTAATATTTATTTCGTGTGTGAAGAATAGATTTCCATATATATTTGCATACTTGAAAATTTTTCGTCATCGCAAGAGAATTGACAAAAGAAGATGTAAATCGAATTTCGCAATTGTCATATTTCCAACGAAATTCATCAGAACAATCTGAATATGAAAGTAATATTATATTTATGACATTTCTCTTTAAGCGGAAATTACAATGTAGATAAGAACAAAGTTATACTTCGAAATTAGCAACAAATAAGTTAAGTTACATTAAGAGAAACGAAGATGAAGCGGATGGCCGATTTGTAGTACTTTATTTAAGATACTAATTTAGCAGGATGTAAATATAAATCTATAAGATATATTGTTAAGTAAGTTAACGAAAACTAAAAATGATATAAATAAAACTGACTTACATTTAACTGGAACTGAAAATTATAATGTTCATAATAGTTTAAATATTACATCACTGAGAACTCCAGTCAATAATGTTTTAAACATAAATGAAATTAACAATGTTCATGTTATTTAAATACGTCACCGAGAACTCCAATCAATAAAATTATTTAAGCATTTCAAAGTCCAGTAGTTACGTTCCTGAGAAAAGCTTAGATACTCTTCCGGATTTTTAAATTGAAAGAAAGTTATAATATGTAAATTGGTTTACAAGAAATAAGACAAAAATGGAGATGTCACTCGTTATAAAGCTAACAAGTAGTCATTGAAGGTTATCAATAAAAGAAAGGCATCGACTACAATGATGATATTTATTTAAATACTGTGAGATGTAAGCCAGTGTACCGTGTAAGAGTGACATTGACATTCCTTAGGGTCTTATGAACAGAAGTAATTAGCTAACTAGCCGTTAATTTTGTGCCAATGTGTGAGTAAAGAAACGGACACGCCACACATTTTGAATAAGGTGTAGAGTTTGGCACTTTCCGTGCCTCGGAAAGCACGTTAAGCCGTTGGTCCTGCGCCTGAACTCTTTCCGGTCGTGTCGGATTGCCGTCCCATCGGATAATGAGAGCTAAGGAAGAGAGAGTGCACCTGTGTTTGCGCACACACTTGTACACTATAATATGTCTTGCGCAGTTGGCTAATCTCTCTTGAGATTGGCCGCCGTGGCCGAAATCGGTCTGGAGGACATTATTATTATTATTCTTAAAGAGTTTGTAAAAAACTTAAGACAAGGATTCACGCTATATGCTTATGATGAAAGATAGAAAGCGTTAGATTAGGGTGTGTAGAGCTTCCGGTTACGGTTGTTTTGGAGAATACCTGTGTAAGATCGGGCGCGAATCGAAGGTGATGTGCCACCAATGTGACGTGGACCCGGACACTGCCCAACACACGTTGGAGGCCCAGTGTGGAGTGGGAGATCCTGGTTCGTGAAGTCGGAAAAGACCTGTCCCTGCGGGCAATCGTGTCGGCGATGCTCCGCAGGGAATCGGCGTGGAGGGCTGTAGCCTCCTTCTGTGAGACCGTCATAGTGCTGAAGGAGACAGCAGAGCGGAAACGGGAAAGAGCCAATACTGCTCGGCGGAGACGACGTCGGCGTCTTCTCGGCCCTCCCACAGCCCCGACACACACCACAGCCTAATATGTACCTTGGCTCTCCATATGATCTGATAACTTTTTTCTAGTGCATGCAATATGTAGTTGTCTACATTTTACACGAAAATGTTTTTGGTGGGATTCTGATTTTAAAATAATAACACGCCTAGAACTAATGTGTTGATCGGAAAACAGCTTAAAATTTTTGACCTAATCTTTTATAAAGCCAAACACCGAAAAATGAGCTGGAATCTTAATTCACCAAAGTTGATAAGCATTTATGTTTTACTATTTGTCTGTGACATATTCCCCTCTCATTCTAGTTGCGCAGCTAGCTTATAATAAACCGGACAAGTGCGAGTCGGACTCGCCCACCGAGGGTTCCGTACAAATTTGTAGATACATATTTAGGGTTGTTTAATTACAAAATTTTAAATTAAATAAACAGTATGTATATATGTAGTACACTAACAGTGCAAACTGTAAGGTACTATATACACTAAAATTATTAGGTACCTACCTGTACTTTTACAAAAGGGAAAAGGATTTTTTTCATTCTTCGTCATAATTTGAAAACTATACATTATAAAAACAATTAAAAGTCTATTTAAGCTTGTGCCAATGAAGTCCATGACACTGTTAACTCAATTCCGAATATGGACCGCTGTTTCTTGCATAAGGATCCTCTTTTTTATGATTTAATTACAAATGTATAGTTTTCAGATTTTTCCCTATACTTGTGGTATAAGACTTTATACTTGCCAAATTTCATAGTTCTAGGTCAACGGAAAATACCCTATAAATTTTGGTTCCCTTGAGAGTAGTTTTTATAGTGGTAGTGCCACGCTGCATACCTTCAGGTTGTAGCTGAATGGGCCGGCACGCCCGGGGAAGTACCACTCTCTCACTTAAAATCGGCGTAAAGTGGTAGCCATGCTACCGCGTTTCGTTCGGTATGTGAGAGTCCCGGAGGCCCAATTCCCCCCCCCCCCCCAACAAAATGAGTGCGCAGAATATAACAAAACTACCCCAGGAGGGTACCATCTGCGACCGCGGTGGACAATCCCTCTCTGGACATCCATGCTCAGGACATACACCACCTGGGCAGGGATGCCCAGGCTGCCCTTCGAATTCTGGGGGGGGCAATTTTGCGCTCAAGGATAGACGAGGCAAACGGAGCTGGCATCTTAAGGCAACCCCTTCCACCTTCGCTGTGGACTTCTGCAACATTAGGGGACTGAATTCCAACTTAAACGCCGTCCACTACCATCTCGAGACGGCGAAGCCGGCCTTGCTCTTTCTCACCGAGACCCAGATATCATCTCCGGCGGACACCTCATTCCTCTCCTACCCGGGGTACAAGTTGGAACATTCCTTTGTACCACGGGCTGGGGTGTGTGTTTACGTCAGAGAGAGTATCTGCTCTCGTCGCCTCGCCTATCTTGAAGGGAGGGACCTATCCATTCTCTGGCTGCGCGTAGACTGCGATGATCGTCCGCGAATCTATGCGTGCCTCTATAGGTCCCATAGCGGTAATGCCGAAACTGACCGGCTCGTTGAGCACATCCAACGGGCTACAGATTCCGTGCTGCAGCAGACCCCATCCGCAGAGATCGTGATTCTTGGCGATTTCAACGCCCACCATGCCGAATGGCTAGGATCACATACCACCGATCATGCGGGGAGATCTGTGGTCGATTTTGCCTTGGCGTATGATCTGACACAATTGGTTACCTCGCCAACGCGAATCCCAGATGTGGAGGATCATACACCTTCCCTGTTAGATCTTCTGCTGACCTCTCATCCGGACGGGTACCATGTTTCCGTAGAGCCTCCTCTTGGCTCGTCGGACCACTGTCTTGTCCGGAGTACAGTGCCGATTACACGCACCTCACGGCCTCGGTTCGTGGGATCTCGCCGTGTGTGGCACTATAGGTTAGCGGACTGGGATGGGATGCGGTCCTTCTTTGCATGCTTCTACCCATGGGGGCGGATTTGTTTCTCGCCGGATGATCCAGATGTCGTTGCTGACTCGGTCGCCGATGTGGTGTTTCAGGTTATGGAACTCTTCATTCCGTACTCTGCAATACCCATCGGCGGCAGATCCCGGCCCTGGTTTGGTCGCTTCTGCAAAACGGCGTCACGCCGAAAGGTAGAATGCTATCAAGCCTGGGCTGAAGCATCGACATCTCGTGATGTAAATACCAGCGCACTTAAAAAGGAATACAACTCTGCCTCCAGATCTTTCAAAAGCGTTATTGCCAAGGCGAAATCGGAGCACATTGGCAGGATTGGCGAGAGATTGGTGCGTCTTCCTTCGGGAACACGCGCATTTTGGTCTCTCGCTAAGGCTGTCTTAGGGAATTTCTGTCAGCCCTCCCTTCCATCTCTTCACAGGAGCGATGACTCGTTGGCCCATACTGCGAAGGAGAAAGCCGACCTTTTGGGATCTCTCTTCGCGTCCAACTCGAATCTTGATGATCAAGGAAAGACACCACCGACAATCTTGCGGTGTGATACCATGATGCCGGAAATTAAATTCCGGCAGAGTGCAGTTCGTAAAGCACTTCTTTCCTTGGACATCCATAAGTCGAGTGGGCCCGATGGCATTCCTCCGATCGTGCTGCGTACTTGTGCTCCCGAGTTGGCACCGGTCTTAACGCGTCTTTTCCGCCACTCTTACACATTAGGCGTAGTCCCGAATTCTTGGAAGACTGCTTTGGTGCATCCGATCCCTAAAAAGGGCAATCGCTCTGATCCAACAAATTATAGGCCTATTGCTATCACCTCCTTGTTCTCCAAGATAATGGAGTCCATTATTAACCGCCAGCTCCTGCGGTACCTAGAGGAGCACCAGCTGATTAGTGACCGCCAGTACGGCTTCCGTCGGGGTCGCTCAGCTGGTGATCTTCTAGTTTACCTTACTCACAGATGGGCTACAGCGGTTGAGTCCAAGGGGGAGGCATTAGCAGTCAGTCTGGACATAGCGAAAGCCTTCGATCGGGTATGGCATAAAGCGCTTCTCACGAAGCTTCCTTCCTACGGGCTTCCCGAGAAATTATGCAAGTGGATCACCAGCTTTTTGGCAGATCGGAGCATCAAGGTCGTTGTCGACGGTGCATGCTCTGACTTAAAATTCGTCAATTCTGGTGTTCCACAAGGCTGCGTTCTTTCACCTACTCTGTTTCTTCTGCATATCAATGATATGTTAAAAATCAGTAACATTCACTGCTATGCGGATGACAGCACTGTAGACCTCCTTTACACCGGCCGTGCTAATATTTCTCGGGAACACGTCGACGAGTGTCGGAATAAACTTGTGTCTGAAGTCGAGACCTTGTTAGCCAAAGTCTCGGACTGGGGCCGACTAAACTTGGTCCAATTCAACCCCAATAAGACTCAAGTTTGCGCGTTAACCGCTAAAAAGTCTCCTTTTGTCATATCCCCTCATTTCGAGAATACTCCCCTCCATCCCACAGCCAGTATCGGGATACTTGGCGTTGAGATTTCGAACGTTGTTCAGTTCCGCGGTCAATTGGAAGTTAAAGCCAAACTGGCTTCCAAAAAGCTTGGAGTGCTCAACAAGGCGAGACAGTACTTCACGTCGGCCCATCGCCTAAAACTTTACAAGGCGCAAATTCGGCCCCACATGGAGTACTGCTCTCACCTCTGGGCGGGTGCTCCCCAGTACCAGCTTCTTCCTTTTGACCGCATACAACGTAGAGCAGTTCGAATTGTCGACGATCAAGCTATTACCGACCGGCTTGATACTTTGGATTTGCGTAGAGATGTTGGGTCACTCTGCATACTCTATCGCATATATCACGGGGAGTGTTCTGAGGAGTTGTTTGGTTTAGTCCTGGCTGCTGAATTTCACTACCGGACATCACGCCAGAACTCAAAATTCCATCCTCACCACCTCGATGTCTGGAAATCCACAACAGCGCGTTTCCTAAGGCATTTTCTGCCTCGCACAATCACTCTGTGGAACCAGCTTTCGCCGGCGACTTTTCCGAACCGATATGACATAAAAACCTTCAAGAAGAGAGCGTACTCTTTCCTCAAAGGCCGGCAACGCATCTGCAAGTCCTCAGATGTTGCGGATGTCCATGGGCGGTGGTAGTCACTTTACATCAGGTGAGCCTCCTGCTCGTTTGCCTCCTCTTACAAAAAAAAAAAAAAAAAGTATCGAAATATACGTTTTTTTTGCATCATAAACAGCCGTATCTTTTTTTACGTTAACTTAGAAGTTTGATTTTTTCTCAGCTTCAAGAGACTGTAGACTTGAGTATTTAGTTGTAATTTCAACTCGAAACTAACTTTTTAATATCAACATAAGACGTTCCCGCGCGTTTGAAGTGCATTCTGTATCAGCACATAAAAAAAAATATTGTACATATAGGCCTTTATAAATACACTAGCGCTTTAGCGTTTCTCTTGCCTTATAATTAAGAATTGCCAAACATCAATTTCATATTTTTAAACTAACTTTGGGATTCTAATTACAAAATCCTTCCTTAGCGCTAATCTACTTTGTAAATTGTTTTTAAACAAGCGTTTAAACGCCAATAGCATGAATATTCCTTACTTTGTAATAAATATTAATGATTTTGTAAATCCTTAAGCAAATATAGAAACGCGATTTTCTACCACTTGAAATTCTTAAGGGTTACTTTTTTATATTACTCTAGTGTTATAGTGTTTTAAGTAGCATTTTAATAGAATGTACAGCTTGTATCAGTTTGCCATGAACCTGACAGTGCTCTTTAAACTTATAAAGTAACCTCGCATTTGAGAAACGAAGAAGTAGGCTTTAAGATAATTCCACTATGCTGTTTAATATTTTGTTTAACTACATTGTCAATAATTTAAATAATTATGCATCCGCAATATATGCATCCAAAAAAGGATCAGTCACAATTACACTTATAGTTACCAATATGTCCAGTTTTTTCAAAATTTCAAGATGAGGTCTAATTTCAAATTAAATTTACCTAATTTTCAGTTACTACAACACACACATGCCAATATACAGCAAAATCAAGAAATATATAAAATGTGTACGGAATCCACCACAAATATATTAACGACATTAAAAAAAACCACAAGAATTTACTATACTTAGTAAATTGCAGAATATGTATAAAAGGCAAATGAAAATTGCAAATGCACACTTTACAAATTGGACATCATGGCAGTCACCGGTTGTTTGTTATATTTCGCATTTGTTGGACTCCAAGTTTCAAGTACCTTCGCGGCAGGTAAGTTGCTCCGACAATCTATCTATTAAACCCTTGGAATCAAAAACTCTAAATATAGTTTTAATTATAAATAAAAATTAAACTTAAATAGTTAAAGCATCGAGTGTTATAATAAATCACAATACGTCTAATAAATAAATAGTTACAATATTTGTGTACAAGATCCATACAATAAATATCGATTCATTCTTTTAGGTACAGTGCCTTTGACTTGTTTCCTTCAGAATCAAAATTTCTTTAATATATTTAGTAGAAGAACTGAAGTTACTTCTTATGGGGCTCCAAAACATCCTCCACAATTCGGCACTATTCATGTAAAGGCAATTAATTTGAACAAAGATGGATGGAAATTTAATACAACAAACCTAGAATATAGCGGTCTAAATAGTGCAGTTTTAGAAGACTATGGGTAAGTTAAATTTCAAATATAAGTTAATTTATTATTTTCTATTGCTTTACGTAGTGTCAAATACTATTTAGTTATGAATTAGAATGAATACAAATGGTCTATGAGAACCATTTATAGCATTAATATTTATCTAGATGGAAGACATTGATCTAAGAATCTGGTGTTATTAAATGAGACCACTAGAGTAAGGGGTTATTGCTAGTTTCGTCTTGGTTGCATGGAAACATTAGCCTTACATTAGAAGTGTGATTTTAGATACAAAATATATGAGACCTTAGATACCATATACATACATAGCCCGTTTTACTTCTTGATATAAATAAATAAAGTTGATGCAATGGCAAAAGTCTCCTTGAAAATAACCAATATATTGTTGCTTCCTATGATTTGTGGAAACAGGCGTGTAGGTTATAATTTGGTTTTCATTGATCATGAGCAGATGAGATGATGACTTATAATTCAAATGTGTGTGGATAATAGAATAGATAAATGAATAGGAATTCATGGAGAATATCAATAATGTCAAAAATCTTTTTCAGATTTGATTTCGACTCTAATATTTTGCACTTAACCTTCCATGCGGATATGTCGGTCACGTGTCAATACAGGACAGACGGAATGTTATTTTCACTTCCTATTAGCGGTGCAGGTTCCTGTAATGTGTATCTTAGTAAGTTTTCTAAATGAATCAATTTAGTATTGAAATAAACTGCACCTTACAATAAAAAAAAAAACTGTTGGCAGTGTTATTTTATGGGACTATTAAAATCAATAGATAATTTTACTAGTGGCTTTTAAAGAGTACTGAAATATATATGCAAACTTGTTTTGCAAACTTATAACTATAACAAATCATTACGTTAAAATCAAATTCCTAGATATTTTACATATTGACTTATCTATTAACAAACAAAGTGTAGGAGTATATAATTTTGTACATTGCAAAATTACCAAGTGGATAGAATTAACTTTCAAAATACACAGCTATTTAACTATGTTCTAATAGACTTTTTTATGGGATATTGAAAATTCATCTTGAAATCATTACAGGGAAATTGTCAGAAAACCTGCGTGTATCTGAAGAAATCCAGTCACACATGCTAACTAACAATGGAGTGTTAGGACATTGTTTTTAGTCAACACTTTATATTTAACATTGAAATATTACATCAAAATATTTAATATTTACATTTCAGATAATATTCAATTCGGTATGATCATGCCGTTTAATCTTCAGCAAGAGTATGGCCAACTGTTTATAAATCTTAAAAACTACCGTTACTTTTACGACGTAAGAGATGGTGCTAACATTACTTTAACCAATCTTTACTTTGGAGATAAGGAATTAAGTGAGTTGATATACATCTTTTCATACCCGTTGCTTGCTTGCAACCATAGTTTCCATAGATTCCTGTACAGTATTAGGCCTTGAATAATTGTTTGTACTAATCTAGAATCATAGGCAAATTACGTACTTACGTAGAGCTTATTTTTTGCCACATTTACAAAATGTGAAAGAATATTCCACAGAAATGCAAAGCACTGGTATTCTTCCTTTCTTTGTTTCTAAATCTAATTCTAATCGTTAGACTAAATCAATAAAACATGAGCAATTCATATGCTAAAATGTTTACTGGTTCCCCTGATATCATAACAGATTAATAAAATCACAATGAAAAATTACTTTCCATGTTATTTCAATCTATTTAAAAGTAGTTTTGTTATAAATTGTGGTGATTGCAAATAATAAGCTACAACATTTTTCTTTTTAGGTCACAGAATGCATCATCTCATGAACCACAATTGGAAATTCATTACAGAACGCTATTCACCGATTTTTATAGAAGCAGCAACTGAATATATATTTGAAATGTTTAGAAATAATTTGCTAGAAATACCTCTTAAGGGGCAAATTGGTTGCTAATTAGAAATGCTTAAAAACAATATATTAATTATTATTCGAAGGAATAGTTTCTAAATGCTTTCGCAAATTGTTGTTTAAATTTATGATTATTCTATATTATTTGGAATTTGGCGTGCAATCATCAATATTCATATTTAAAATTCATTATATTTATTATAATGATTTTGGAAACATGTTTATATAAATTTTGGTCAAATGTCAACTTGCTTCGATTGTTTTTGCTTTGTCTTTTAAATTAAGAAAACTAGTATCATACAGCACATAAGGTATAGTTTTTTAGTATTTCACATTAATTAAAAAAGTATATTTAAAAACTTCACAGTCAACGTAAAAGGTTCAATAGCTTATATTGAAGACAAATCAATGTTTAAAGTAAAATTCACATCATTTTCATAACACCCACTTTTTTCTCTTTCGTATAACCATAGTCTTTTATAATGCAAAGGGATATACTTAAATGCTTAATATCAATTATTATCAATTATTGTAGAAGTAATTATCTATTTTAGCAATCGATTGTAATTGCAATTTTATACGATAATAATAATTAATTCATTTTGATTTATACAATTATTGTTAATGAAACAATTTAATGTTCGAATTTAGTAAAGACATATACGAGATTTTACCTAATTCTAATAAATGGATTTTTTTCTAGCTGTTAAGAACTAATATATTATTTTGAACTCAAAATAATACAATATTAATAATCCCTCCTTATATTTCCCTAAGAACTATTACCACCTAAATTACTAACAACCAAGGAATATGTCTAAAAATTCAATTTTACTTTTATTGATAGCGTTTTTCTTGGTAGTGTTTTATACAAGCCCGTCTGGGTCGGTACCACTCATCAGATATTCTACCGCTAAATAGCAATAATATACTAGTATTGTTGTATTACGGGCTGTAGGATGAGTGAGACTACAGGATTTGTGTAGCGGAGTGTAAGTACAGGCACAAGGGACATAGCATCTTAGTTCTCCAGATTGGTGGCGTATTCAATATTAATATTTCTTACGGTGGTTAATATTTAAAAAAAATTGTCAATTCAATTGCTGCTAACAATAAGTACCTACCAGATTAATAAAAAGCAAGATTTGAGCATGTTATGTAAACATTTAAAAGCCATTACGGTACTTTTTTGTATTTGATGCAATATTTAAATAAATACTCGAGCGAAAAAAATCATATGGCACTTAATAAAACATAATATGGAGTATATATGAACACAATACAAGCGGAGAGATTAATTTTATTTGAGCAAATTAGGAGAGTTATGTATGAAACTCGTAAAGTATAAATATAGTCATAAAGTATTTATGAAATAAGTAGGTACTTTTCTATTCGATTATATTTCAATATGAATTTTATTCTACTGTAATTTTGCATGTCATTGAACATCTACACCAAAGAATAATTTGAAATTGAAATAAAAATTGTAGTAAAAGCTTTTTGGCATTATAAATTAAAAAAAAAAAAAAAACCTGTAAAGTGTAACATTCCTGCCTCCTATAATGCCTCGTAGGTCTAATGGCTAGGTGTAAGGCTGCAGACCTAGAAGTCCTGGGTTCAATTCCCAGGTCGGGCCAGTAAAAAGTCAGTGGGTTTTCCGTCGAAAATTTTTAACTAGCTGTAATAATCCAATGGGCGGCAATCTGACACAGGACACTGAGGCACGGGACACTTACAACTTCCAGACTACGGGCTACTACCGAGAATTTTCTGAAAGGAAAACCCAATAACCCGAAACCTATCTTACTAATGTGATTTTTATGACAAAATCATATTTAAATTTCAATGCAATCTTACTTATTTAATGGAATGATATAATAACTTATGTTAAAAACCGTTATTATGTATTCAAGCCCTCGCAATACAACCATTACTCTTATAATAAATGATCTGGTGTCACATTAGCTGCTATTGGCTTCCTTGAAGATATCGTCATTACACTTAAAGCAATAAAGATGGCTTTTATTTATCATATCGATGAAGTAAAATGGAAATGAAGGAAGCCGGAATGGATTTATTCGTTATCCGTCTGTTCAGGTATCTTTTTAATTGAGTAAAATTGAATTTTTCGATATTTCTAAATAAAGATTAATTTTGAAAGAGATTTTGGACTAAGGCAAGGAAAGGCAGATAGTAAGTCTACAACGAGAGCGGCAGCGGCGTAAGCATTCCGTGACAATAATTCCTGAAGCTATTATATATTTTTAAATTACGATAATATAACAAAAAATTCAGGGATATCTCTCACCCGTATTTATTTAGATTAAATTATATTACCAATAATTTCAAAAATTGTTTATGGTCGATATTTTTTGTATTTTGTTTATAAATGTTATCTTATTCATTTTTCAATGCAAAATACAGTTCACTTTTATTTCTACTAAGCAAGATGACAATTTGTACGACATTAATATGACTTTTAATGTACCTACGAATATATTCAGTTATTCAATATGAAAATATGTTTAATGCACAATTAATATTAATCGCGTTGAAAACTGAAAACACGTATTATATATCGATAACATAAAAAATATTTGTAAATAATTGTCGTCGTGAAAGAAACAACTTTGCTCTTAGTAGAACTATAACAAGGATAACTTTCAGAAACTAGTTTGTAGTGCCGTTCATACTTAAAGACAAGTTTACTTGGTGGTAGATGTTTGTGCAAGCTCGTCTGGGTAAGTACCACCCACTCATCAGATATTCTACTGCACAACAGTAACTTGGTATTGTTGTGTTCCGGTTTGAAGGGTGAGTGAGCCAGTGTAATTACAGGCACAAGGGCCATAACATCTTAGTTCCCAAGGTTGGTGGTGCATTGGCGATGTAAGTTAACATCTCTTACAATGCCAATATCTATGGGCGTTGGTGACCACTTACGGCCACGACCACGCTCGGCTCAGGCGGAAATTTACTATGAGTCATGCTTTTTTGTGCGTGCAGCCGGCGTTCATCGATTTATCCCAAACGGGAGAAATAGGGTAAAATCATGCCTGGGTCCTTGAAATTTTATTTTCTTGATTGCATTGATAAACAGGTATTTCAAAGGTTTTAGAAACTCCACCCAAATGACTGGTTTTTAAGAAGAGTTAGAACGTTAATATGTAAGTCGGCGGGAGCGATGGCTGAGCGATAGTACTGTCTCCATCTTGAGTAAGTGGTACGGGGTCAATTGCGTAGGTGATGAAAATGATAGTGTACACTTAATATATAACCTTACTTTATTTTCTTTTGAACATAATAAACACTGTCTCTTTTATTTGACTATGTTAATATATTTATAACCAGCTCATAAATTAAGAAATATTTCATTTCAAGTTGACGAAAATTAAAAATGATAAAAATCAACACTTAACTAACAACTTACATTTAACTGGAACGGAAAATGATAATGTTCATGATAGTTTAAATATTACGTCACCGAGAACTCCAATCAATAAAACTATTTAAGCATTTCAAAGTCCAGTAGTTACGTTCCTGAGAAAAGCTTAGATACTCTTCCGGATTTTTAAATGGAAAGAAAGTTATAATAAGTATATTGGTTTACAAGAAATAAGACAAAAATGGAGATGTCATTCGTTATAAAGCTAACAAGTAGTCATTGTAGGTTATCAATAAAAGAAAGGCATCTATTACAATGATGTATACACTCTTGTTGTGAGACATAAATCCATAAGATATTTATTTAAATACTGTTAGATGTAAGCCAGTGCACCGCGTAAGAGTGACATTGACATTCCTAAGGGTATTATGAACAGAACGTAATTCACTAACTAGCCGTTAATTTTGTGCCAATGTGTGAGTAAAGAAACGGACACGCCACACATTTTGAATAAGGTGTAGAGTTTGTAGAAAACTTAAGATTAGGATTCACGCTATACGCTATGATGAAAGATAGAAAATATTAGCTTAGGGTGTGTAGAGCTGTAAGTATCACGCGGCACATTTTCGACGTTCCGAATGTCGGGAACGTAGTGCAGTTGAGGAAAGAGAATGGAGAGCTACCGAGCAGTCGCTGCTTCTTCGCAAATGGCAAGATAGACTTATGGAGTCAACGGCGGGTTGCAATACAATAGAAGCAAAACGGCCAATACTGAAGAAATGGATGGAACGACAACGCCCACCGTTGACATTTCGCCTTGTGCAAATGCTCTCCGGGCACGGATGCTTTGGACGATACCTGTGGAAAATTGCTGGAAGGGAACCGACACCCATTTGTCACGCCTACAAAGTAAAGGAGGACACAGCGTTACACACGCTACAGGAATGTCCAGCATGGGAACAACCGCGGCAAAGGTTGATCGCAGCAGTCGGTAGAAACCTATCGCTGCCAGCCGTAGTGGTTGGCAGTGAAAAGTCTTGGAAAGCCATGCTCACCTTTTGCGAGGCCGTAATCGCGTAAAAAGAAATAGCAGAAAGGGAAGGAAGGCCGATGCTCTGGCAGCACCGATAAGGCGTAAGAGAGTAGGGCGCAGACGGCGTAATATATAGCACCAACTTCCTACCTCCATGAAGAATACCTTTGTGCATTCAAAAGGGGAGATATCACTGCCCGGAAAGTATAGGGTCCCCCTAGGAAGAAAGCATGCTAATTTTTAGAAGCATGTAGCAAAATAATAGGATTTTTTGACAATGAAGGGCTCGTTAATTGAACAACAGCTGGCGGAGTCGCGGATGAATACGCAAGTGTGCCCGTAACTTAGCCCCCTGCGGAGCGAAGACTAACCGTGGTGGTTTTAGTCGGTAAAAGTCCGACATAACCCTCTATTAACATGGGTATCCATGAGGATTTCCCCACGTATAAAAAAAAGGTGTGTAGAGCTTCCGGCATTCGGCCCTAGGGTTACGCCTTATCTTTTAAGCCCTGGGCGTCGGGGCTGTAGGAGGGCCGAGAAGACGCCGAAGTCATCCGTGGATGCGCGAGGTGGGAGCCTCATGTGTCCTATTTCAGACGGCCCTGTGGAGGACGACAGTCGATATGGCCTCGCACTGCCGTACGCACTAGCGAGGAGTGCGGGAGGCAAGTACCTTCGCTCCCTGAGGAGAGCTCCGCCGAGCGTACAAATTTGTATACATATTTAGGGTTATGTTTAATAACAAAATTTTAAATTAAATAAACAGTATGTATGTACTACCTAACAGTGCAATCTGTAAGGTACTACATACACCAAAATTATTAGGTACCTACCTATACTTTTATAAAATGGAAAAGTTATTTTTTTCATTCTTCGTTATAATTCGAAAACTATACATTATAAAAATTATTAAAAGCCTATTTAATCTTGTGGCAATGAAGTCCATGACACTGTTAACTCAATTCCAAATTTGGACCGCTGTTTCTTGCATAATGATCCTGTTTTTTTTATGATTTAATTACAAATGTATAGTTTTCAGATTTTTCCCTATACTTGTGGTATAACAAGGAATTACTTGCCAAATTTCATAGTTCTAGGTCAACGGGAAATACCCTATAAATTTTGATTCCCTTGAGAGTATCGAAATATACGTTTTTTTGCCTCATAAATGGCCGTATCTTATTTTTACGTTAACTTAGAAGTTTGATTTTTTCTTAGCTTCAAGAGACTGTAGACTTGAGTATTTAGTTTTAATTTCAACATGATACCTCCAAGCGTTCCCGAGATAAAGGGTCTTGACAGAAGACGTTCCCGCGCGTTTGAAGTGCATTCTGTACCAGCACATAAAAAAAAATTGTACATATAGGCCTTTATAAATACACTAGCGCTTTACCCGCGGCTTCTCTTGCCTCATAATTCAGAATTGCCAAACACCAATTTTCATTTCAAAATCCTTCCTTATCGCTAACCTACTCTGTAAAAATATGTAAATTTTCATTGCGTTTTTATGCCAGTCAGAAAAATTAAAAAATTAACATTTTAATTGTTTCTAAATTTTTATTAAACAAGCGCTTAAACGAAAATTCCAATAGCATGAATATTCCTTAGTTTGTAATAAATATTAATGATTTTGTAAATCCTTAAGCAAATATAGAAACGTTTCTACCACTTGAAATTCTTAAGGGTTACTTTTTTATATTACGGTAGTGTTATAGTGTTTTAAGTGGTATTTTAATAGAATGTATAGCTTGTATCAGCTTGCCATGAACCTGATAGTGCTCTTCTTAAACTTATAAAGTAATCTCACATTTGAGAAAAGAAGAAGAAGGCTTTAATATAATTCCACTATGCTGTTTCATATTTTATTTAACTACATTGTCTTTTTCTACAAGAATTTAAATAATTATGCATCCGCAATATATGCATCCAAAAAAGGATCAGTCACAATTACACTTATAGTTACCAATTTGTCCAGTTTTTTCAATGTTTTTTCGTCAATATGAGGCCTAATTTCAAATTAAATTTACCTAATTTTAATTCCGTTATTTCAGTTACTACAACACACACCTGCCAATATACAGCAAAACCAAGAAATATATAAAAAGTGTACGGAATCCACCACAAATTTATTAACAACATTAAAAAAAAAACACAAGATTTTACTATACTTAGTAAATAGCAGAATATGTATAAAAGGCAAACGAAAATTGCAAATGCACACTTTACAAATTGGACATCATGGCAGTCACCGGTTGTTTGTTATATTTCGCATTTGTTGGACTCCAAGTTTCAAGTACCTTCGCGGCAGGTAAGTTGCTCCGACAGTCTATCTATTAAACCCTTGGAATCAAAAACTCTACAGTTTTATATTATAAATAAAAATTAAACTTAAATAGTTAAAGCATCGAGTGTTATAATAAATCACAATTTGTCTAATAAATAAATAGTTACAATATTTGTGTACAAGATCCATACAATAAATATCGATTCATTATTTTAGGTACAGTGCCTTTAAATTGTTTCCTTCAGAACCAAAATTTCTTTAACATATTTAGTAAAAGAACTGAAGTTACTTCTTATGGGGCTCCACAACATCCTCCACAATTCGGCACTATTCATGTAAAGGCAATTAATTTGAACAAAGATGGATGGAAATTTAATTCAACAAACCTAGAATATAGCGGTCTAAATAGTGCAGTTTTAGAAGACTATGGGTAAGTTAAATTTCAATTATAAGTTAATTTATTATTTTCTATTGCTTTATATAGTGTAAAATACTATTTAGTTATGAATTAGAATGAATACGGTCTATGAGAACCATTTAAAGCATTAATATTTATCTAAGAATCTGGTGTTATTAAATGAGACCACTAGAGTTAGGGATTATTGCTAGTTTCGTCTTGGTTGCATGGAAACATTAGCCTTACATTAGAAGTGTGATTTTAGATACAAGATATATGAGACCTTAGATACCATATACATACATAGCCCGTTTAACTTCTTGATATAAATAAATAAAGTTGATGCAATGGCAAAAGTCTCCTTGAAAATAACCAATAGATTGTTGCTTCCTACGATTTGTGGAAACAGGCGTGTAGGTTATAATTTGGTTTTCATTGATCATGAGCAGATGAGATGATGACTTATAATTCAAATGTGTGTGGATAATAGAATAGATAAATGAATAGGAATTCATGGAGAATGTCAATAATGTCAAATTATTTTTCAGATTTGATTTCAACTCCAATATTTTGCACTTAACCTTCGATGCGGATATGTCGGTCACGTGTCAATACACGACAGACGGAATGTTATTTTCACTTCCTATTAGCGGTGCAGGTTCCTGTAATGTGTATCTTAGTAAGTTTTCCAAATGAATCAATTTAGTATTGAAATAAACTGCACCTTTCAACAAAAAAAAAAAAAACTGTTGCCAGTGTATTTTATGGGACTGTTAAAATCAATAGTTAATTTTACTAGTGGCTTTTAAAGAGTACTGAAATATATATGCAAACTTGTTTTGCAAACTTATAACTATAACAAATCATTACGTTAAAATCAAATTCCTAGATATTTTACATATTGACTTATCTATTAACAAACAAAGTGTAGGAGTATATAATTTTGTACATTGCAAAATTACCAAGTGGATAGAATTAAATTTCAAAATACAAACCTATTTAACTATGTTCTAACAGACTTTTTCATGGGATATTGACAATTCATCTTGAAATCATTACAGGGAAATTGTCAGAAAACCTGCGTGTATCTGAAGAAATTCAGTCACACATGCTAACTAACAATGGAGTGTTAGGATATTGTTTTTAGTCAACACTTTATATTTAATATTACATCAAAATATTTAATATTTACATTTCAGATAATATTCAATTCGGTATGATCATGCCGTTTAATCTTCAGCAAGAGTATGGCCAACTGTTTATAAATCTTAAAAACTACCGTTACTTTTACGACGTAAGAGATGGTGCTAACATTACTTTAACCAATCTTTACTTTGGAGATAAGGAATTAAGTGAGTTGATATTATATGTTCTATTAATGTTATAATAATTACATGTGACTAAGCTGCAGACTCGTCTATGTGGGTACCTCCCACTTAATCCTTACCCTATGCATAAACATAAGTTCTTTGTATATCGTGTTCCAGTTTGAGGCGTAAGTAAGCCAGTGTAATAACTGACATAAGGTATATAACATCTTTTCATACCTGTTGCTTGCTTGCAACCATAGTTTCCATAGATTACTGTACAGTTTTAGGCCTTGAATAATTGTTTGTACTAATCTAGAATCATAGGAAAATTACTTACTTACATAGAGCTTATTTTTTGCCACATTTACAAAATGTGAAAAAATATTCCGCAGTAATGCAAAGCACTGGTATTCTTCCTTTCTTTGTTTCTAAATCTAATTCTAATTGTTAGACTAAATTAATAAAACATGAGCAATTTATATGCTAAAATGTTTACTGGTTCCCCTGATATCATAACAGATAGATAAAATCACAATTAAAAATTACTTTCCATGTTATTTCAATCTATTTAAAAGTAGTTTTGTTATAAATTGTGGTGATTGCAAATAATAAGCTACAACATTTTTCTTTTTAGGTCACAGAATGCATCATCTCATGAACCACAATTGGAAATTCATTACAGAACGCTATTCACCGATTTTTATAGAAGCAGCAGCTGAATATATATTTGAAATGTTTAGAAATAATTTGCAAGAAATACCTCTAAAGGGGCAAATTGGTTGCTAATTAAAAATGTTTAAAAACAATATATTAATTATTATTCGAAGGACTAGTTTCTAAATGCATTCGCAAATTGTTGTTTAAATTTATGATTATTCTATATTATTTGGTATTTGGCGTGCAATCATCAATATTCATATTTAAAATTCATTATATTTATTATAATGATTTTGGAAACATGTTTATATAAATTTTGGTCAAATGTCAACTTGCTTCTGTTGTTTTTGCTTTGTCTTTTAAATTAAGACAACTAGTATCATACAGCACATAAGGTATAGTTTTTTAGTATTTCACATTAATTAAAAAAGTATATTTAAAACTTCACAGTCAACATAAAAGGTTCAATACCATAAATTGAAGACAAATCAACGTTTAAAGTAAAATTCACGTCATTTTCATAACACCCACTTTTTTCTCTTTCGTATAACCATAGTCTTTTATAATGCAAAGGGATATACTTAAATGCTTAATATCAATTATTATCAATTATTGTAGAAGTAATTATCTATTTTAGCAATCGATTGTAATTGCAATTTTATACGATAATAATAATTAATTCATTTTGATTTATACAATTATTGTTAATGAAACAATTTAATGTTCGAATTTAGTAAAGACATATTATACGAGATTTTACATAATTCTAATAAATGGGTTTTTTTCTAGCTGTTAAGAACTAATATATTATTTTGAACTCAAAATAATACAATATTAATAATCCCTCCTTATATTTCCCTAAGAACTATTACCACCTAAATTACTAACAACCAAGGAATATGTCTAAAAATTCAAATTTACTTTTATTGATAGCGTTGTTCTTGGTAGTGTTTTATACAAGCCCGTCTGGGTCGGTACCACTCATCAGATATTCTACCGCTAAATAGCAATAATATACTAGTATTGTTGTATTACGGGCTGTAGGATGAGTGAGACTACAGGATTTGTGTAGCGGAGTGTAAGTACAGGCACAAGGGACATAGCATCTTAGTTCTCCAGATTGGTGGCGTATTCAATATTAATATTTCTTACGGAGACAATTGCTATGGGCGGTGGTGACACTTACCGTCAGGAGGCCCATTTGCATATCCGTTTATATGTAATATTTAAAAAAAAATGTCAATTCAATTGTCACTAACAATAAGTACCTACCATATTAATAAAAAGCAAGATTTGAGCATGTTATATAAATTTTTAAAACCACCAGTACCATTATGGTACTTTTTTTGTATTTGATGCAATATTTAAATAAATACTCGAGCGAAAAAAAACATATGGCACTTAATAAAACATCATATGGAGTATATATGAACACAATACAAGCGGAGAGATTAATTTTATTTGAGCAAATTAGGAGAGTTATGTATGAAACTCGTGAAGTATAAATATAGTCATAAAGTATTTATGAAACAAGTAAGTACTTTTCTATTCGATTATATTTCAATACTAGCAGCTGCCCGCGGCTTCGCTCGCGCTAAAGTATAAGTAAAGGATAAACGATTATTTGAAATTTGGATTGGTATGTGATTTTAAAGTAAGAAGCATGAACATGTCTTCTGGTCTACGATTCTGTTGCTTAAATACCTCGGTCATCTATCCACGACGTTAGATATAGTTACTAATGTAAATGAGCGAGCGTACGAATATTTTATTTTATTTTATCAAACTTAGATTAAACAAAACTAACTCTTTAGGGCTTAAGGGTCAGGTTGATGTAAAGCTTAGGGACTACCAATTAAATGGTACACATGGCAATAATGGAATATGTTTTCTTTATCCAAACTTCACTAACAGTTCGTATAAAAAATATATATCTCCCTAGAAGATATTGATATCAGATATTGTAGATTTTTAATTTCGTTATTTGCACCCAACTCTTCAAAACAAAAATAAATGTTTCAAAAACTTCGAAATACATGTTTATTAATTCAATGAAAAAACACAAATAGTAAATTTTTTTTTTTATACTAATGCTTTCACCCCATTTCTCCCGTTTGGAGTTGAATTTCTAAAAACGACGAAATACGTATGCGTAGCTTTAATATTAAATATCATTCTTACATCAAAAATTACGGAATCCCCATACAAACTTTCAACCCCTTCTTTACCCTCTTAGGGGTTATTTGAAATACATTTTTATTAGCTTGTATATTAATTTTTATGATTCTAACTTTAAAAATAACAGATTTCTAAACAATCGTTCAACTCGTTATGAATCGTTCAACTCCTTAAGTAGAATTTCCAGAAATCCTACCTTAGTGGGTGTTTACATTATAAAATGTATCAACTGCCAAAATTTTACGTTTCTAACCCCCGTGGTTTATTAGGCTCTGCGTTAATGAATCGTTCAGGAAAAGTCATTATATAGTATGTGTATAGATAACAACAAAAATACATATTTTTTATAACTTTTGATAGACTCATCTGATTTTGATCAAATAAAGACTAAACCGAACCTTGAAATAGTTGTTATAATAATTCGGTTAGTTCAATTTGTAATTTTAAGACGTTTGAAAGATTAGCCTGAACAAACAGACAGCTTAAAAAAAATGTTTTGGTTTTGGTAAATCGTAAATAGCCATATAACCTTTAAAACGGGCAGTTATTTTGAAATCACAGACAGAAACTTCAATTTTATTTATATGTATGGCTAATTTATTTATTAATTCCTTTTTTGGCTGTAGATTTATGTTCTTTTATGTGTACAATATAAAGTATAAAGTAAAAGAAAAAGTTCTCCTGTTAAATGATTATAACTAAACAAAAAAATAAGGGGATTTAAAACAAATGTCGCGTATTGAACTTGACACACATATCTCAATGAGTTAAGTAGCGGCCATTTCATATAGAAAAAGTATATAATAGACAAAAAAGCACCTATATAACAATTTTGATTAAAGGTTCAAAAGCAGTTATTTGACCGCTCTGGTAGGTTAAGTGTTCATTAATTATTTTTAACAAACAAAAATGAGATGACACTTATAGCATTATATATATAAAACAACACAACATCGAGTAAGACCAATAAAGTGTAGTAAATAAATGATTTATATATTATTTATATTATATATATTTTTAACTAAACACAATTAAAAGGCAAGCAAGTAAGAATATGACTACAGTAGCAAATTTATAACAAACTAAAATATTGAATATTAAGAAGGCTGGTATTCATATTATATAAATTAATACATTATATTAATACATTATTATTTTTATCATTTCTATCATTATTAACTTTGCATAGATTTTTTTAAAATATATAATATCAATATCTCATTAGACTGAATTATAATTTTGTCACCTATGGCTATCGCAAGGATGAATAATGACTTCAATATCATTCTTGAGTGGAGTGAGCAATCTTTGGCTCTTAATGTCAACCCTAGTAGATCTCAAGCCATAATTATTGGCAGGCGGAACCAAATATCATGTTTGATAATATTGTCATCCCTTATTGTGATTATGTTAAAAACATCGGAGTTTTCTTCGAATATACTTTAAGCTGGACTCCCCGTATTGAGGTATTTCGATCATCTTCAACATTTTCTTTTAAATTATGATCGCACAGATCTACTTCTTCCTATTCATGATTATGCTGTTGCAAGCTTGACATACCCAAAGACCAATTGAATTAAACTAAGAGATTTCAAAATACTTTTATTCGGTTTATATTGAGATTAGGTAAATAGAACCACGTTTCACAATTTTGTTCTCTTCTTAATTAGTTGCCCGTCTGACTTCGAAGGAATATGCACATCTTCTCTATTCCGTACTGTGTGTTGTTTAACCCTTTTGCTCCCCCTTCATCACTCGATATTCATTAGATGATGATGGTGATAACATCTCAGTGCTTTTATTTATGTGCTCCGTATTTTGTTGTTCGATCACTACTATTTTATAGCTTACTATCTCTATAGTATATGCCTCTGTACTTTTTACTATCTCTATAGCTTTCTCTAGTGACAGACCAGACCGTTGTAATAATCTTTGATGTTTGGGCGAGCTAATCTAACACATATTTGCTATAAATTTATCACTGACCAATGACTCTTAATGCAACGAAATCGCATTTTAAACTGAAATTTTCTAGACTCGTAATAAAGTTGGTTATATTTTCGTGTTTGCTTTGTTTTCTTATAACAAATGCATGTCCGGCCATAGTTAAATTTTTCTTCGGTTCGAAATACTTGTTACATTTATTAATGAGGTCTTCTAAAGTAATTTCTGTTATTTTAATTTTGAATGAATTGAACATTTCGACACCTTTTCCACCAATCGAGTGTAACAAAATTGCTATTTTTCTCTATTTACACTTCTTATATATAACCAGTGGCTAATACTCCTTATATATATCCAGTGGCTAATGAATATAGTTCAAAATATGGTTGCCATTTTTTCCACGTTAAATTGTTATTTATTTCGTTGTATAGAAAAAACTTCGGTATGTAAGTTTGAATTTTTATCTTTTATTATTATTAATTAAGAAGTGATATACCACGTTGATGTTTAAAGCAAGCACTTCTTAAACCATGTATTATTGTTATAGTTGTTTTTAGGCTTTGTTTGTACACCTATATACTATTCACGTATTAATTATTGTCACTGAGTTAACTGACTTGCTCACACGCAGACTTAAGGCGTACTGTTATGAAAGATATAAGATGAGATCATAAAGATACACACAATATACATGCAATATTAGTTTTTATGCAAAAACAACACACGAAGCTACTGAAAACACGAAATTGTTAACAAAACTTTTTGATTTTGACAACTAACAGCGCGCGTACTTTTCCTACAGATAATAATTTATTGATTTTTAGTAGTGATACTAAACTTTTAAAAAATAAATAAAGAGATTAAAAATTATAGGACAAAATATAGGATAAAACATAAGCAAAAGTGTATATTACATGTAATATTTAATCTCTTTTCAGTTTGACCATAACCATTTTTTAATAAATGTTCTACGTGTATCTTTAAATTGACATAACTTTATTATTTATGAACCGATTGAAATAAAACAAACACTAAATATTAAGTGAAGTTAGCCACAATACATTAGTGAAAACCGCATTCAAATCCGTTAAGCCGTTTTTAAGATTAGCGTGCACAAACGCACAGACAAACAGACAAACAGACAAAAATTCTATTAATCATTGTTTTGGATTCTATTGGGCTTATAAAGACCCCCGATAAAAGTTTTACTCATATATCTTCCATGTACAGACATCGACCAGTTACAGATTTATTATATGTATAGAGGAATTTTATTCTACTGTAATTTTGCATGTCATTGAACATTTACACCAAAGAATAATTTGAAATTGAAATAAAAATTGTAGTAAAAGATTTTTGGCATTATAAATTAAAAAAAATAAATAAATTGCCTGTAAAGTGTAACATTCCTGCCTCCTATAATGCCTCGTAGGTCTAATGGCTAGATGTAAGGCTGCAGACCTAGAAGTCCTGGGTTCAATTCCCAGGTCGGGCCAGTAAAAAGTCAGTGGGTTTTCCGTCGAAATTTTTTAACTAGCTGTAATAATCCAATGGGCGGAAATCTGACACAGGACACTGAGGCACGGGAAACTTAAAACTTCCAGGCTACGGGCTATTACCGAGAATTTTCTGAAAGGAAAACCCAATAACCCAAAACCTATCTTACTAATTTCATTTTTATGACAAAATCATATTTAAATTTCAATGCAATCTTAGTTATTTAATGGAATGATATAATAACTTATGCTAAAAACCATTATTATGTATTCAAGCCCTCGCAATACAACCATTACTCTTACAATAAATGATCTGGTGTCACATTAGCTGCTATTGGCTTCCTTGAAGATATCGTCATTACACTTAAAGCAATAAAGATGGCTTTTATTTATCATATCGATGAAGTAAAATGGAAATGAAGGAAGACGGAATGGATTTATTCGTTATCCGTCTGTTCAGGTATCTTTTTAATTGAGTAAAATTGAATTTTTCGATATTTCTAAATAAAGATTAATTTTGAAATAGATTTTGGACTAAGGCAAGGAATGGCAGATAGTAAGTCTACAACGAGAGCGGCAGCGGCGTAAGCATTCCGTGACAATAATTCCTGAAGCTATTATATATTTTTAAATTACGATAATATAACAAAAAATTCAGTGATATCTCTCAGCCATATTTACTTAGATTAAATTATATTACCAATAATTTCAAAAATTGTTTATGGTCGATATTTTTTGCATTTTGTTTATAAATGTTATCTTATTCATTTTTCAATGCAAAATGCAGTTCACTTTTATTTCTATTGACCAAGACGACAATTTGTACGACATTAATATGACTTTTAATGTACCTACGAATATATTCAATTATTCAATATGAAAATATGTTTAATGCACAATTAATATTAATCGCGTTGAAAACTGAAAACACGTATTATATATCGATAACATAAAAAAAAATTGTAAATAATTGTCGTCGTGAAAGAAACAACTTTGCTCTTAGTAGAACTATAACAAGGATAACTTTCAGAAACTAGTTTGTAGTGCCGTTCACACTTAAAGACAAGTTTACTTCGTGGTAGATGTTTGTGCAAGCTCGTCTGGGTAAGTACCACCCACTCATCAGATATTCTACTGCAAAACAGCAACTTTAAAGGCCGGCAACGCACCTGCAAGTCCTCAGATGTTGCGGATGTCCATGGGCGGTGGTAGTCACTTTACATCAGGTGAGCCTCCTGCTCGTTTGCCACCTCTAACATAAAAAAAAACTTGGTATTGTTGTGTTCCGGTTTGAAGGGTGAGTGAGCCAGTGTAATTACAGGCACAAGGGCCATAACATCTTAGTTCCCAAGGTTGGTGGTGCATTGGCGATGTAAGTTAACATCTCTTACAATGCCAATATCTATGGGCGTTAGTGACCACTTACGGCCACGACCACACTCGGCTCAGGCGGAAATTTACTATGAGTCATGCTTTTTCGTGCGTGCAGCCAGCGTTCATCGATTTATCCCAAACGGGAGAAATAGGGTAAGATCATGCCTAGGTCCTTGAAATTTTATTTTCTTGATTGCATTGATAAACAGGTATTTCAAAGGTTTTAGAAACTCCACCCAAATGAGTGGTTTTTTTAAAGAGTTAGAACGTTAATATGTTAGTCGGCGGGAGCGATGGCTGAGCGATAGTACTGTCTCCATCTTGAGTAAGTGGTACGAGGTCAATTGCGTAGGTGATGAAAATGATAGTGTACACTTAATATATACCCTTACTTTATTTTCTTTTGAACAGAATAAACACTGTCTCTTTTATTTGACTATGTTAATATATTTATCACCAGCTCATAAATTAAGGAATAGTTCATTTCAAGTTGACGAAAATTAAAAATGATAAAAATCAACACTTAACTAACAACTTACATTTAACTGGAACGGAAAATGATAATGTTCATGATAGTTTAAATATTACATCACTGAGAACTCCGGTCAATAATGTTTTAAGCGCAAATGAAATTTACAATGTTCAATAAAATTATTTAAGCATTTCAAAGTCCAGTAGTTACGTTCCTGAGAAAAGCTTAGATACTCTTCCGGATTTTTAAATGGAAAGAAAGTTATAATATGTAAATTGGTTTACAAGAAATAAGAAACAAATGGAGATGACACTCCTTATAAAGCTAACAAGTAGTCATTGTAGGTTATCAATAAAAGAAAGGCATCTATTACAATGATGTATACACTCTTGTTGTGAGACATAAATCCATAAGATATTTATTTAAATACTGTTAGATGTAAGCCAGTGCACCGCGTAAGAGTGACATTGACATTCCTAAGGGTATTATGAACAGAACGTAATTCACTAACTAGCCGTTAATTTTGTGCCAATGTGTGAGTAAAGAAACGGACACGCCACACATTTTGAATAAGGTGTAGAGTTTGTAGAAAACTTAAGATTAGGATTCACGCTATACGCTATGATGAAAGATAGAAAATATTAGCTTAGGGTGTGTAGAGCTGTAAGTATCACGCGGCACATTTTCGACGTTCCGAATGTCGGGAACGTAGTGCAGTTGAGGAAAGAGAATGGAGAGCTACCGAGCAGTCGCTGCTTCTTCGCAAATGGCAAGATAGACTTATGGAGTCAACGGCGGGTTGCAATACAATAGAAGCAAAACGGCCAATACTGAAGAAATGGATGGAACGACAACGCCCACCGTTGACATTTCGCCTTGTGCAAATGCTCTCCGGGCACGGATGCTTTGGACGATACCTGTGGAAAATTGCTGGAAGGGAACCGACACCCATTTGTCACGCCTACAAAGTAAAGGAGGACACAGCGTTACACACGCTACAGGAATGTCCAGCATGGGAACAACCGCGGCAAAGGTTGATCGCAGCAGTCGGTAGAAACCTATCGCTGCCAGCCGTAGTGGTTGGCAGTGAAAAGTCTTGGAAAGCCATGCTCACCTTTTGCGAGGCCGTAATCGCGTAAAAAGAAATAGCAGAAAGGGAAGGAAGGCCGATGCTCTGGCAGCACCGATAAGGCGTAAGAGAGTAGGGCGCAGACGGCGTAATATATAGCACCAACTTCCTACCTCCATGAAGAATACCTTTGTGCATTCAAAAGGGGAGATATCACTGCCCGGAAAGTATAGGGTCCCCCTAGGAAGAAAGCATGCTAATTTTTAGAAGCATGTAGCAAAATAATAGGATTTTTTGACAATGAAGGGCTCGTTAATTGAACAACAGCTGGCGGAGTCGCGGATGAATACGCAAGTGTGCCCGTAACTTAGCCCCCTGCGGAGCGAAGACTAACCGTGGTGGTTTTAGTCGGTAAAAGTCCGACATAACCCTCTATTAACATGGGTATCCATGAGGATTTCCCCACGTATAAAA
Source organism: Nymphalis polychloros (assembly GCA_905220585.2). Lineage (NCBI taxonomy): Eukaryota > Metazoa > Arthropoda > Insecta > Lepidoptera > Nymphalidae > Nymphalis > Nymphalis polychloros. Next base: position 10,144,055 of record HG992253.1, on the reverse strand, counting down.
AAAAGGTGTGTAGAGCTTCCGGCATTCGGCCCTAGGGTTACGCCTTATCTTTTAAGCCCTGGGCGTCGGGGCTGTAGGAGGGCCGAGAAGACGCCGAAGTCGTCCGTGGATGCGCGAGGTGGGAGCCTCATGTGTCCTATTTCAGACGGCCCTGTGGAGGACGACAGTCGATATGGCCTCGCACTGCCGTACGCACTAGCGAGGAGTGCGGGAGGCAAGTACCTTCGCTCCCTGAGGAGAGCTCCGCCGAGCGTACAAATTTGTATACATATTTAGGGTTATGTTTAATAACAAAATTTTAAATTAAATAAACAGTATGTATGTACTACCTAACAGTGCAATCTGTAAGGTACTACATACACCAAAATTATTAGGTACCTACCTATACTTTTATAAAATGGAAAAGTTATTTTTTTCATTCTTCGTTATAATTCGAAAACTATACATTATAAAAATTATTAAAAGCCTATTTAATCTTGTGGCAATGAAGTCCATGACACTGTTAACTCAATTCCAAATTTGGACCGCTGTTTCTTGCATAATGATCCTGTTTTTTTTATGATTTAATTACAAATGTATAGTTTTCAGATTTTTCCCTATACTTGTGGTATAACAAGGAATTACTTGCCAAATTTCATAGTTCTAGGTCAACGGGAAATACCCTATAAATTTTGATTCCCTTGAGAGTATCGAAATATACGTTTTTTTGCCTCATAAATGGCCGTATCTTATTTTTACGTTAACTTAGAAGTTTGATTTTTTCTTAGCTTCAAGAGACTGTAGACTTGAGTATTTAGTTTTAATTTCAACACGATACCTCCAAGCGTTCCCGAGATAAAGGGTCTTGACAGAAGACGTTCCCGCGCGTTTGAAGTGCATTCTGTACCAGCACATAAAAAAAAAATTGTACATATAGGCCTTTATAAATACACTAGCGCTTTACCCGCGGCTTCTCTTGCCTCATAATTCAGAATTGCCAAACACCAATTTCATATTTTTAAACTAACTTTTCTAATTTCAAAATCCTTCCTTAGCGCTAACCTACTCTGTAAAAATATGTAAATTTTCATTGCGTTTTTATGCCAGTCAGAAAAATTAAAAAATTAACATTTTAATTGTTTCTAAATTTTTATTAAACAAGCGCTTAAACGAAAATTCCAATAGCATGAATATTCCTTAGTTTGTAATAAATATTAATGATTTTGTAAATCCTTAAGCAAATATAGAAACGTTTCTACCACTTGAAATTCTTAAGGGTTACTTTTTTATATTACGGTAGTGTTATAGTGTTTTAAGTGGTATTTTAATAGAATGTATAGCTTGTATCAGCTTGCCATGAACCTGATAGTGCTCTTCTTAAACTTATAAAGTAATCTCACATTTGAGAAAAGAAGAAGAAGGCTTTAATATAATTCCACTATGCTGTTTCATATTTTATTTAACTACATTGTCTTTTTCTACAAGAATTTAAATAATTATGCATCCGCAATATATGCATCCAAAAAAGGATCAGTCACAATTACACTTATAGTTACCAATTTGTCCAGTTTTTTCAATGTTTTTTCGTCAATATGAGGCCTAATTTCAAATTAAATTTACCTAATTTTAATTCCGTTATTTCAGTTACTACAACACACACCTGCCAATATACAGCAAAACCAAGAAATATATAAAAAGTGTACGGAATCCACCACAAATTTATTAACAACATTAAAAAAAAAACACAAGATTTTACTATACTTAGTAAATAGCAGAATATGTATAAAAGGCAAACGAAAATTGCAAATGCACACTTTACAAATTGGACATCATGGCAGTCACCGGTTGTTTGTTATATTTCGCATTTGTTGGACTCCAAGTTTCAAGTACCTTCGCGGCAGGTAAGTTGCTCCGACAGTCTATCTATTAAACCCTTGGAATCAAAAACTCTACAGTTTTATATTATAAATAAAAATTAAACTTAAATAGTTAAAGCATCGAGTGTTATAATAAATCACAATTTGTCTAATAAATAAATAGTTACAATATTTGTGTACAAGATCCATACAATAAATATCGATTCATTATTTTAGGTACAGTGCCTTTAAATTGTTTCCTTCAGAACCAAAATTTCTTTAACATATTTAGTAAAAGAACTGAAGTTACTTCTTATGGGGCTCCACAACATCCTCCACAATTCGGCACTATTCATGTAAAGGCAATTAATTTGAACAAAGATGGATGGAAATTTAATTCAACAAACCTAGAATATAGCGGTCTAAATAGTGCAGTTTTAGAAGACTATGGGTAAGTTAAATTTCAATTATAAGTTAATTTATTATTTTCTATTGCTTTATATAGTGTAAAATACTATTTAGTTATGAATTAGAATGAATACGGTCTATGAGAACCATTTAAAGCATTAATATTTATCTAAGAATCTGGTGTTATTAAATGAGACCACTAGAGTTAGGGATTATTGCTAGTTTCGTCTTGGTTGCATGGAAACATTAGCCTTACATTAGAAGTGTGATTTTAGATACAAGATATATGAGACCTTAGATACCATATACATACATAGCCCGTTTAACTTCTTGATATAAATAAATAAAGTTGATGCAATGGCAAAAGTCTCCTTGAAAATAACCAATAGATTGTTGCTTCCTACGATTTGTGGAAACAGGCGTGTAGGTTATAATTTGGTTTTCATTGATCATGAGCAGATGAGATGATGACTTATAATTCAAATGTGTGTGGATAATAGAATAGATAAATGAATAGGAATTCATGGAGAATGTCAATAATGTCAAATTATTTTTCAGATTTGATTTCAACTCCAATATTTTGCACTTAACCTTCGATGCGGATATGTCGGTCACGTGTCAATACACGACAGACGGAATGTTATTTTCACTTCCTATTAGCGGTGCAGGTTCCTGTAATGTGTATCTTAGTAAGTTTTCCAAATGAATCAATTTAGTATTGAAATAAACTGCACCTTTCAACAAAAAAAAAAAAAACTGTTGCCAGTGTATTTTATGGGACTGTTAAAATCAATAGTTAATTTTACTAGTGGCTTTTAAAGAGTACTGAAATATATATGCAAACTTGTTTTGCAAACTTATAACTATAACAAATCATTACGTTAAAATCAAATTCCTAGATATTTTACATATTGACTTATCTATTAACAAACAAAGTGTAGGAGTATATAATTTTGTACATTGCAAAATTACCAAGTGGATAGAATTAAATTTCAAAATACAAACCTATTTAACTATGTTCTAACAGACTTTTTCATGGGATATTGACAATTCATCTTGAAATCATTACAGGGAAATTGTCAGAAAACCTGCGTGTATCTGAAGAAATTCAGTCACACATGCTAACTAACAATGGAGTGTTAGGATATTGTTTTTAGTCAACACTTTATATTTAATATTACATCAAAATATTTAATATTTACATTTCAGATAATATTCAATTCGGTATGATCATGCCGTTTAATCTTCAGCAAGAGTATGGCCAACTGTTTATAAATCTTAAAAACTACCGTTACTTTTACGACGTAAGAGATGGTGCTAACATTACTTTAACCAATCTTTACTTTGGAGATAAGGAATTAAGTGAGTTGATATTATATGTTCTATTAATGTTATAATAATTACATGTGACTAAGCTGCAGACTCGTCTATGTGGGTACCTCCCACTTAATCCTTACCCTATGCATAAACATAAGTTCTTTGTATATCGTGTTCCAGTTTGAGGCGTAAGTAAGCCAGTGTAATAACTGACATAAGGTATATAACATCTTTTCATACCTGTTGCTTGCTTGCAACCATAGTTTCCATAGATTACTGTACAGTTTTAGGCCTTGAATAATTGTTTGTACTAATCTAGAATCATAGGAAAATTACTTACTTACATAGAGCTTATTTTTTGCCACATTTACAAAATGTGAAAAAATATTCCGCAGTAATGCAAAGCACTGGTATTCTTCCTTTCTTTGTTTCTAAATCTAATTCTAATTGTTAGACTAAATTAATAAAACATGAGCAATTTATATGCTAAAATGTTTACTGGTTCCCCTGATATCATAACAGATAGATAAAATCACAATTAAAAATTACTTTCCATGTTATTTCAATCTATTTAAAAGTAGTTTTGTTATAAATTGTGGTGATTGCAAATAATAAGCTACAACATTTTTCTTTTTAGGTCACAGAATGCATCATCTCATGAACCACAATTGGAAATTCATTACAGAACGCTATTCACCGATTTTTATAGAAGCAGCAGCTGAATATATATTTGAAATGTTTAGAAATAATTTGCAAGAAATACCTCTAAAGGGGCAAATTGGTTGCTAATTAAAAATGTTTAAAAACAATATATTAATTATTATTCGAAGGACTAGTTTCTAAATGCATTCGCAAATTGTTGTTTAAATTTATGATTATTCTATATTATTTGGTATTTGGCGTGCAATCATCAATATTCATATTTAAAATTCATTATATTTATTATAATGATTTTGGAAACATGTTTATATAAATTTTGGTCAAATGTCAACTTGCTTCTGTTGTTTTTGCTTTGTCTTTTAAATTAAGACAACTAGTATCATACAGCACATAAGGTATAGTTTTTTAGTATTTCACATTAATTAAAAAAGTATATTTAAAACTTCACAGTCAACATAAAAGGTTCAATACCATAAATTGAAGACAAATCAACGTTTAAAGTAAAATTCACGTCATTTTCATAACACCCACTTTTTTCTCTTTCGTATAACCATAGTCTTTTATAATGCAAAGGGATATACTTAAATGCTTAATATCAATTATTATCAATTATTGTAGAAGTAATTATCTATTTTAGCAATCGATTGTAATTGCAATTTTATACGATAATAATAATTAATTCATTTTGATTTATACAATTATTGTTAATGAAACAATTTAATGTTCGAATTTAGTAAAGACATATTATACGAGATTTTACATAATTCTAATAAATGGGTTTTTTTCTAGCTGTTAAGAACTAATATATTATTTTGAACTCAAAATAATACAATATTAATAATCCCTCCTTATATTTCCCTAAGAACTATTACCACCTAAATTACTAACAACCAAGGAATATGTCTAAAAATTCAAATTTACTTTTATTGATAGCGTTGTTCTTGGTAGTGTTTTATACAAGCCCGTCTGGGTCGGTACCACTCATCAGATATTCTACCGCTAAATAGCAATAATATACTAGTATTGTTGTATTACGGGCTGTAGGATGAGTGAGACTACAGGATTTGTGTAGCGGAGTGTAAGTACAGGCACAAGGGACATAGCATCTTAGTTCTCCAGATTGGTGGCGTATTCAATATTAATATTTCTTACGGAGACAATTGCTATGGGCGGTGGTGACACTTACCGTCAGGAGGCCCATTTGCATATCCGTTTATATGTAATATTTAAAAAAAAATGTCAATTCAATTGTCACTAACAATAAGTACCTACCATATTAATAAAAAGCAAGATTTGAGCATGTTATATAAATTTTTAAAACCACCAGTACCATTATGGTACTTTTTTTGTATTTGATGCAATATTTAAATAAATACTCGAGCGAAAAAAAACATATGGCACTTAATAAAACATCATATGGAGTATATATGAACACAATACAAGCGGAGAGATTAATTTTATTTGAGCAAATTAGGAGAGTTATGTATGAAACTCGTGAAGTATAAATATAGTCATAAAGTATTTATGAAACAAGTAAGTACTTTTCTATTCGATTATATTTCAATACTAGCAGCTGCCCGCGGCTTCGCTCGCGCTAAAGTATAAGTAAAGGATAAACGATTATTTGAAATTTGGATTGGTATGTGATTTTAAAGTAAGAAGCATGAACATGTCTTCTGGTCTACGATTCTGTTGCTTAAATACCTCGGTCATCTATCCACGACGTTAGATATAGTTACTAATGTAAATGAGCGAGCGTACGAATATTTTATTTTATTTTATCAAACTTAGATTAAACAAAACTAACTCTTTAGGGCTTAAGGGTCAGGTTGATGTAAAGCTTAGGGACTACCAATTAAATGGTACACATGGCAATAATGGAATATGTTTTCTTTATCCAAACTTCACTAACAGTTCGTATAAAAAATATATATCTCCCTAGAAGATATTGATATCAGATATTGTAGATTTTTAATTTCGTTATTTGCACCCAACTCTTCAAAACAAAAATAAATGTTTCAAAAACTTCGAAATACATGTTTATTAATTCAATGAAAAAACACAAATAGTAAATTTTTTTTTTTATACTAATGCTTTCACCCCATTTCTCCCGTTTGGAGTTGAATTTCTAAAAACGACGAAATACGTATGCGTAGCTTTAATATTAAATATCATTCTTACATCAAAAATTACGGAATCCCCATACAAACTTTCAACCCCTTCTTTACCCTCTTAGGGGTTATTTGAAATACATTTTTATTAGCTTGTATATTAATTTTTATGATTCTAACTTTAAAAATAACAGATTTCTAAACAATCGTTCAACTCGTTATGAATCGTTCAACTCCTTAAGTAGAATTTCCAGAAATCCTACCTTAGTGGGTGTTTACATTATAAAATGTATCAACTGCCAAAATTTTACGTTTCTAACCCCCGTGGTTTATTAGGCTCTGCGTTAATGAATCGTTCAGGAAAAGTCATTATATAGTATGTGTATAGATAACAACAAAAATACATATTTTTTATAACTTTTGATAGACTCATCTGATTTTGATCAAATAAAGACTAAACCGAACCTTGAAATAGTTGTTATAATAATTCGGTTAGTTCAATTTGTAATTTTAAGACGTTTGAAAGATTAGCCTGAACAAACAGACAGCTTAAAAAAAATGTTTTGGTTTTGGTAAATCGTAAATAGCCATATAACCTTTAAAACGGGCAGTTATTTTGAAATCACAGACAGAAACTTCAATTTTATTTATATGTATGGCTAATTTATTTATTAATTCCTTTTTTGGCTGTAGATTTATGTTCTTTTATGTGTACAATATAAAGTATAAAGTAAAAGAAAAAGTTCTCCTGTTAAATGATTATAACTAAACAAAAAAATAAGGGGATTTAAAACAAATGTCGCGTATTGAACTTGACACACATATCTCAATGAGTTAAGTAGCGGCCATTTCATATAGAAAAAGTATATAATAGACAAAAAAGCACCTATATAACAATTTTGATTAAAGGTTCAAAAGCAGTTATTTGACCGCTCTGGTAGGTTAAGTGTTCATTAATTATTTTTAACAAACAAAAATGAGATGACACTTATAGCATTATATATATAAAACAACACAACATCGAGTAAGACCAATAAAGTGTAGTAAATAAATGATTTATATATTATTTATATTATATATATTTTTAACTAAACACAATTAAAAGGCAAGCAAGTAAGAATATGACTACAGTAGCAAATTTATAACAAACTAAAATATTGAATATTAAGAAGGCTGGTATTCATATTATATAAATTAATACATTATATTAATACATTATTATTTTTATCATTTCTATCATTATTAACTTTGCATAGATTTTTTTAAAATATATAATATCAATATCTCATTAGACTGAATTATAATTTTGTCACCTATGGCTATCGCAAGGATGAATAATGACTTCAATATCATTCTTGAGTGGAGTGAGCAATCTTTGGCTCTTAATGTCAACCCTAGTAGATCTCAAGCCATAATTATTGGCAGGCGGAACCAAATATCATGTTTGATAATATTGTCATCCCTTATTGTGATTATGTTAAAAACATCGGAGTTTTCTTCGAATATACTTTAAGCTGGACTCCCCGTATTGAGGTATTTCGATCATCTTCAACATTTTCTTTTAAATTATGATCGCACAGATCTACTTCTTCCTATTCATGATTATGCTGTTGCAAGCTTGACATACCCAAAGACCAATTGAATTAAACTAAGAGATTTCAAAATACTTTTATTCGGTTTATATTGAGATTAGGTAAATAGAACCACGTTTCACAATTTTGTTCTCTTCTTAATTAGTTGCCCGTCTGACTTCGAAGGAATATGCACATCTTCTCTATTCCGTACTGTGTGTTGTTTAACCCTTTTGCTCCCCCTTCATCACTCGATATTCATTAGATGATGATGGTGATAACATCTCAGTGCTTTTATTTATGTGCTCCGTATTTTGTTGTTCGATCACTACTATTTTATAGCTTACTATCTCTATAGTATATGCCTCTGTACTTTTTACTATCTCTATAGCTTTCTCTAGTGACAGACCAGACCGTTGTAATAATCTTTGATGTTTGGGCGAGCTAATCTAACACATATTTGCTATAAATTTATCACTGACCAATGACTCTTAATGCAACGAAATCGCATTTTAAACTGAAATTTTCTAGACTCGTAATAAAGTTGGTTATATTTTCGTGTTTGCTTTGTTTTCTTATAACAAATGCATGTCCGGCCATAGTTAAATTTTTCTTCGGTTCGAAATACTTGTTACATTTATTAATGAGGTCTTCTAAAGTAATTTCTGTTATTTTAATTTTGAATGAATTGAACATTTCGACACCTTTTCCACCAATCGAGTGTAACAAAATTGCTATTTTTCTCTATTTACACTTCTTATATATAACCAGTGGCTAATACTCCTTATATATATCCAGTGGCTAATGAATATAGTTCAAAATATGGTTGCCATTTTTTCCACGTTAAATTGTTATTTATTTCGTTGTATAGAAAAAACTTCGGTATGTAAGTTTGAATTTTTATCTTTTATTATTATTAATTAAGAAGTGATATACCACGTTGATGTTTAAAGCAAGCACTTCTTAAACCATGTATTATTGTTATAGTTGTTTTTAGGCTTTGTTTGTACACCTATATACTATTCACGTATTAATTATTGTCACTGAGTTAACTGACTTGCTCACACGCAGACTTAAGGCGTACTGTTATGAAAGATATAAGATGAGATCATAAAGATACACACAATATACATGCAATATTAGTTTTTATGCAAAAACAACACACGAAGCTACTGAAAACACGAAATTGTTAACAAAACTTTTTGATTTTGACAACTAACAGCGCGCGTACTTTTCCTACAGATAATAATTTATTGATTTTTAGTAGTGATACTAAACTTTTAAAAAATAAATAAAGAGATTAAAAATTATAGGACAAAATATAGGATAAAACATAAGCAAAAGTGTATATTACATGTAATATTTAATCTCTTTTCAGTTTGACCATAACCATTTTTTAATAAATGTTCTACGTGTATCTTTAAATTGACATAACTTTATTATTTATGAACCGATTGAAATAAAACAAACACTAAATATTAAGTGAAGTTAGCCACAATACATTAGTGAAAACCGCATTCAAATCCGTTAAGCCGTTTTTAAGATTAGCGTGCACAAACGCACAGACAAACAGACAAACAGACAAAAATTCTATTAATCATTGTTTTGGATTCTATTGGGCTTATAAAGACCCCCGATAAAAGTTTTACTCATATATCTTCCATGTACAGACATCGACCAGTTACAGATTTATTATATGTATAGAGGAATTTTATTCTACTGTAATTTTGCATGTCATTGAACATTTACACCAAAGAATAATTTGAAATTGAAATAAAAATTGTAGTAAAAGATTTTTGGCATTATAAATTAAAAAAAATAAATAAATTGCCTGTAAAGTGTAACATTCCTGCCTCCTATAATGCCTCGTAGGTCTAATGGCTAGATGTAAGGCTGCAGACCTAGAAGTCCTGGGTTCAATTCCCAGGTCGGGCCAGTAAAAAGTCAGTGGGTTTTCCGTCGAAATTTTTTAACTAGCTGTAATAATCCAATGGGCGGAAATCTGACACAGGACACTGAGGCACGGGAAACTTAAAACTTCCAGGCTACGGGCTATTACCGAGAATTTTCTGAAAGGAAAACCCAATAACCCAAAACCTATCTTACTAATTTCATTTTTATGACAAAATCATATTTAAATTTCAATGCAATCTTAGTTATTTAATGGAATGATATAATAACTTATGCTAAAAACCATTATTATGTATTCAAGCCCTCGCAATACAACCATTACTCTTACAATAAATGATCTGGTGTCACATTAGCTGCTATTGGCTTCCTTGAAGATATCGTCATTACACTTAAAGCAATAAAGATGGCTTTTATTTATCATATCGATGAAGTAAAATGGAAATGAAGGAAGACGGAATGGATTTATTCGTTATCCGTCTGTTCAGGTATCTTTTTAATTGAGTAAAATTGAATTTTTCGATATTTCTAAATAAAGATTAATTTTGAAATAGATTTTGGACTAAGGCAAGGAATGGCAGATAGTAAGTCTACAACGAGAGCGGCAGCGGCGTAAGCATTCCGTGACAATAATTCCTGAAGCTATTATATATTTTTAAATTACGATAATATAACAAAAAATTCAGTGATATCTCTCAGCCATATTTACTTAGATTAAATTATATTACCAATAATTTCAAAAATTGTTTATGGTCGATATTTTTTGCATTTTGTTTATAAATGTTATCTTATTCATTTTTCAATGCAAAATGCAGTTCACTTTTATTTCTATTGACCAAGACGACAATTTGTACGACATTAATATGACTTTTAATGTACCTACGAATATATTCAATTATTCAATATGAAAATATGTTTAATGCACAATTAATATTAATCGCGTTGAAAACTGAAAACACGTATTATATATCGATAACATAAAAAAAAATTGTAAATAATTGTCGTCGTGAAAGAAACAACTTTGCTCTTAGTAGAACTATAACAAGGATAACTTTCAGAAACTAGTTTGTAGTGCCGTTCACACTTAAAGACAAGTTTACTTCGTGGTAGATGTTTGTGCAAGCTCGTCTGGGTAAGTACCACCCACTCATCAGATATTCTACTGCAAAACAGCAACTTTAAAGGCCGGCAACGCACCTGCAAGTCCTCAGATGTTGCGGATGTCCATGGGCGGTGGTAGTCACTTTACATCAGGTGAGCCTCCTGCTCGTTTGCCACCTCTAACATAAAAAAAAACTTGGTATTGTTGTGTTCCGGTTTGAAGGGTGAGTGAGCCAGTGTAATTACAGGCACAAGGGCCATAACATCTTAGTTCCCAAGGTTGGTGGTGCATTGGCGATGTAAGTTAACATCTCTTACAATGCCAATATCTATGGGCGTTAGTGACCACTTACGGCCACGACCACACTCGGCTCAGGCGGAAATTTACTATGAGTCATGCTTTTTCGTGCGTGCAGCCAGCGTTCATCGATTTATCCCAAACGGGAGAAATAGGGTAAGATCATGCCTAGGTCCTTGAAATTTTATTTTCTTGATTGCATTGATAAACAGGTATTTCAAAGGTTTTAGAAACTCCACCCAAATGAGTGGTTTTTTTAAAGAGTTAGAACGTTAATATGTTAGTCGGCGGGAGCGATGGCTGAGCGATAGTACTGTCTCCATCTTGAGTAAGTGGTACGAGGTCAATTGCGTAGGTGATGAAAATGATAGTGTACACTTAATATATACCCTTACTTTATTTTCTTTTGAACAGAATAAACACTGTCTCTTTTATTTGACTATGTTAATATATTTATCACCAGCTCATAAATTAAGGAATAGTTCATTTCAAGTTGACGAAAATTAAAAATGATAAAAATCAACACTTAACTAACAACTTACATTTAACTGGAACGGAAAATGATAATGTTCATGATAGTTTAAATATTACATCACTGAGAACTCCGGTCAATAATGTTTTAAGCGCAAATGAAATTTACAATGTTCAATAAAATTATTTAAGCATTTCAAAGTCCAGTAGTTACGTTCCTGAGAAAAGCTTAGATACTCTTCCGGATTTTTAAATGGAAAGAAAGTTATAATATGTAAATTGGTTTACAAGAAATAAGAAACAAATGGAGATGACACTCCTTATAAAGCTAACAAGTAGTCATTGTAGGTTATCAATAAAAGAAAGGCATCTATTACAATGATGTATACACTCTTGTTGTGAGACATAAATCCATAAGATATTTATTTAAATACTGTTAGATGTAAGCCAGTGCACCGCGTAAGAGTGACATTGACATTCCTAAGGGTATTATGAACAGAACGTAATTCACTAACTAGCCGTTAATTTTGTGCCAATGTGTGAGTAAAGAAACGGACACGCCACACATTTTGAATAAGGTGTAGAGTTTGTAGAAAACTTAAGATTAGGATTCACGCTATACGCTATGATGAAAGATAGAAAATATTAGCTTAGGGTGTGTAGAGCTGTAAGTATCACGCGGCACATTTTCGACGTTCCGAATGTCGGGAACGTAGTGCAGTTGAGGAAAGAGAATGGAGAGCTACCGAGCAGTCGCTGCTTCTTCGCAAATGGCAAGATAGACTTATGGAGTCAACGGCGGGTTGCAATACAATAGAAGCAAAACGGCCAATACTGAAGAAATGGATGGAACGACAACGCCCACCGTTGACATTTCGCCTTGTGCAAATGCTCTCCGGGCACGGATGCTTTGGACGATACCTGTGGAAAATTGCTGGAAGGGAACCGACACCCATTTGTCACGCCTACAAAGTAAAGGAGGACACAGCGTTACACACGCTACAGGAATGTCCAGCATGGGAACAACCGCGGCAAAGGTTGATCGCAGCAGTCGGTAGAAACCTATCGCTGCCAGCCGTAGTGGTTGGCAGTGAAAAGTCTTGGAAAGCCATGCTCACCTTTTGCGAGGCCGTAATCGCGTAAAAAGAAATAGCAGAAAGGGAAGGAAGGCCGATGCTCTGGCAGCACCGATAAGGCGTAAGAGAGTAGGGCGCAGACGGCGTAATATATAGCACCAACTTCCTACCTCCATGAAGAATACCTTTGTGCATTCAAAAGGGGAGATATCACTGCCCGGAAAGTATAGGGTCCCCCTAGGAAGAAAGCATGCTAATTTTTAGAAGCATGTAGCAAAATAATAGGATTTTTTGACAATGAAGGGCTCGTTAATTGAACAACAGCTGGCGGAGTCGCGGATGAATACGCAAGTGTGCCCGTAACTTAGCCCCCTGCGGAGCGAAGACTAACCGTGGTGGTTTTAGTCGGTAAAAGTCCGACATAACCCTCTATTAACATGGGTATCCATGAGGATTTCCCCACGTATAAAAAAAAGGTGTGTAGAGCTTCCGGCATTCGGCCCTAGGGTTACGCCTTATCTTTTAAGCCCTGGGCGTCGGGGCTGTAGGAGGGCCGAGAAGACGCCGAAGTCGTCCGTGGATGCGCGAGGTGGGAGCCTCATGTGTCCTATTTCAGACGGCCCTGTGGAGGACGACAGTCGATATGGCCTCGCACTGCCGTACGCACTAGCGAGGAGTGCGGGAGGCAAGTACCTTCGCTCCCTGAGGAGAGCTCCGCCGAGCGTACAAATTTGTATACATATTTAGGGTTATGTTTAATAACAAAATTTTAAATTAAATAAACAGTATGTATGTACTACCTAACAGTGCAATCTGTAAGGTACTACATACACCAAAATTATTAGGTACCTACCTATACTTTTATAAAATGGAAAAGTTATTTTTTTCATTCTTCGTTATAATTCGAAAACTATACATTATAAAAATTATTAAAAGCCTATTTAATCTTGTGGCAATGAAGTCCATGACACTGTTAACTCAATTCCAAATTTGGACCGCTGTTTCTTGCATAATGATCCTGTTTTTTTTATGATTTAATTACAAATGTATAGTTTTCAGATTTTTCCCTATACTTGTGGTATAACAAGGAATTACTTGCCAAATTTCATAGTTCTAGGTCAACGGGAAATACCCTATAAATTTTGATTCCCTTGAGAGTATCGAAATATACGTTTTTTTGCCTCATAAATGGCCGTATCTTATTTTTACGTTAACTTAGAAGTTTGATTTTTTCTTAGCTTCAAGAGACTGTAGACTTGAGTATTTAGTTTTAATTTCAACACGATACCTCCAAGCGTTCCCGAGATAAAGGGTCTTGACAGAAGACGTTCCCGCGCGTTTGAAGTGCATTCTGTACCAGCACATAAAAAAAAAATTGTACATATAGGCCTTTATAAATACACTAGCGCTTTACCCGCGGCTTCTCTTGCCTCATAATTCAGAATTGCCAAACACCAATTTCATATTTTTAAACTAACTTTTCTAATTTCAAAATCCTTCCTTAGCGCTAACCTACTCTGTAAAAATATGTAAATTTTCATTGCGTTTTTATGCCAGTCAGAAAAATTAAAAAATTAACATTTTAATTGTTTCTAAATTGTTATTAAACAAGCGCTAACACGTAAATTCCAATAGCATGAATATTCCTTAGTTTGTAATAAATATTAATGATTTTGTAAATCCTTAAGCAAATATAAAAACGTTTCTACCACTTGAAATTCTTAAGGGTTACTTTTTTATATTACGGTAGTGTTATAGTGTTTTAAGTGGTATTTTAATAGAATGTATAGCTTGTATCAGCTTGCCATGAACCTGATAGTGCTCTTCTTAAACTTATAAAGTAATCTCACATTTGAGAAAAGAAGAAGAAGGCTTTAATATAATTCCACTATGCTGTTTCATATTTTATTTAACTACATTGTCTTTTTCTACAAGAATTTAAATAATTATGCATCCGCAATATATGCATCCAAAAAAGGATCAGTCACAATTACACTTATAGTTACCAATTTGTCCAGTTTTTTCAATGTTTTTTCGTCAATATGAGGCCTAATTTCAAATTAAATTTACCTAATTTTAATTCCGTTATTTCAGTTACTACAACACACACCTGCCAATATACAGCAAAACCAAGAAATATATAAAAAGTGTACGGAATCCACCACAAATTTATTAACAACATTAAAAAAAAACACAAGATTTTACTATGCTTAGTAAATAGCAGAATATGTATAAAAGGCAAACGAAAATTGCAAATGCACACTTTACAAATTGGACATCATGGCAGTCACCGGTTGTTTGTTATATTTCGCATTTGTTGGACTCCAAGTTTCAAGTACCTTCGCGGCAGGTAAGTTGCTCCGACAGTCTATCTATTAAACCCTTGGAATCAAAAACTCTAAATACAGTTTTATATTATAAATAAAACTTAAATAGTTAAAGCATCGAGTGTTATAATAAATCACAATTTGTCTAATAAATAAATAGTTACAATATTTGTGTGCAAGATCCATACAATAAATATCGATTCATTCTTTTAGGTACAGTGCCTTTGACTTGTTTCCTTCAGAATCAAAATTTCTTTAATATATTTAGTAGTAGAACTGAAGTTACTTCTTATGGGGCTCCAAAACATCCTCCACAATTCGGCACTATTCATGTAAAGGCAATTAATTTGAACAAAGATGGATGGAAATTTAATACAACAAACCTAGAATATAGCGGTCTAAATAGTGCAGTTTTAGAAGACTATGGGTAAGTTAAATTTCAAATATAAGTGAATTTATTATTTTCTATTGCTTTATATAGTGTAAAATGCTATTTAGTTATGAATTAGAATGAAGACAAATGGTCTATGAGAACCATTTATAGCATTAATATTTATCTAGATGGAAGACATTGATCTAAGAATCTGCTGTTATTAAATGAGTCCACTAGAGTTAGTGGTTATTGCTAGTTTCGTCTTGGTTTCATGGAAACATTAGCCTTACATTAGAAGTGTGATTTAAGATACAAGATATATGAGACCTTAGATACCATATACATACATTACCCGTTTAATATGTGAAATGATATAAATAAATAAAATTGATGCAAGGCTAATTAGATTGTTGCTTCCTACGATTTGTGGAAACAGGCGTGTAGGTTATAATTTGGTTTTCATTGATCATGAGCAGATGAGATGATGACTTATAATTCAAATGTGTGTGGATAATAGAATAGATAAATGAATAGGAATTCATGGAGAATGTCAATAATGTCAAATTATTTTTCAGATTTGATTTCGACTCTAATATTTTGCACTTAACCTTCCATGCGGATATGTCGGTCACGTGTCAATACACGACAGACGGAATGTTATTTTCACTTCCTATTAGCGGTGCAGGTTCCTGTAATGTGTATCTTAGTAAGTTTTCCAAATGAATCAATTTAGTATTGAAATAAACTGCACCTTTCAACAAAAAAAAAAAAACTGTTGCCAGTGTATTTTATGGGACTGTTAAAATCAATAGTTAATTTTACTAGTGGCTTTTAAAGAGTACTGAAATATATATGCAAACTTGTTTTGCAAACTTATAACTATAACAAATCATTACGTTAAAATCAAATTCCTAGATATTTTACATATTGACTTATCTATTAACAAACAAAGTGTAGGAGTATATAATTTTGTACATTGCAAAATTACCAAGTGGATAGAATTAAATTTCAAAATACAAACCTATTTAACTATGTTCTAACAGACTTTTTCATGGGATATTGACAATTCATCTTGAAATCATTACAGGGAAATTGTCAGAAAACCTGCGTGTATCTGAAGAAATTCAGTCACACATGCTAACTAACAATGGAGTGTTAGGATATTGTTTTTAGTCAACACTTTATATTTAATATTACATCAAAATATTTAATATTTACATTTCAGATAATATTCAATTCGGTATGATCATGCCGTTTAATCTTCAGCAAGAGTATGGCCAACTGTTTATAAATCTTAAAAACTACCGCTACTTTTACGACGTAAGAGATGGTGCTAACATTACTTTAACCAATCTTTACTTTGGAGATAAGGAATTAAGTGAGTTGATATTATATGTTCTATTAATGTTATAATAATTACATGTGACTAAGCTGCAGACTCGTCTATGTGGGTACCTCCCACTTAATCCTTACCCTATCGATAAGCATAAGTTCTTTGTATATCGTGTTCCAGTTTGAGGAGTAAGTAAGCCAGTGTAATTACTGACATAAGGGATATAACATCTTTTCATACCTGTTGCTTGCTTGCAACCATAGTTTCCATAGATTACTGTACAGTATTAGGCCTTGAATAATTGTTTGTACTAATCTAGAATCATAGGAAAATTACTTACTTACATAGAGCTTATTTTATGCCACATTTACAAAATGTGAAAAAATATTCCGCAGAAATGCAAAGCACTGGTATTCTTCCTTTCTTTGTTTCTAAATCTAATTCTAATTGTTAGACTAAATCAATAAACCATGAGCAATTCATATGCTAAAATGTTTACTGGTTCCCCTGATATCATAACAGATATAATAAAATCACAATTAAAAATTACTTTCCATGTTATTTCAATCATTTAAAAGTAGTTTTGTTTTAAATTGTGGTGTTTGCAAATAATAAGCTACAACATTTTTCTTTTTAGGTCACAGAATGCATCATCTCATTAACCACAATTGGAAATTCATTACAGAACGCTATTCACCGATTTTTATAGAAGCAGCAACTGAATATATATTTGAAATGTTTAGAAATAATTTGCAAGAAATACCTCTAAAGGGCCAAATTGGTTGCTAATTAAAAATGTTTAAAAACAATATATTAATTATTATTCGAAGGACTAGTTTCTAAATGCATTCGCAAATTGTTGTTTAAATTTATGATTATTCTATATTATTTGGCATTTGGCGTGCAATCATCAATATTCATATTTAAAATTCATTATATTTATTATAATGATTTTGGAAACATGTTTATATAAATTTTGGTCAAATGTCAACTTGCTTCTGTTGTTTTTGCTTTGTCTTTTAAATTAAGACAACTAGTATCATACAGCACATAAGGTATAGTTTTTTAGTATTTCACATTAATTAAAAAAGTATATTTAAAAACTTCACAGTCAACGTAAAAGGTTCAATAGCTTATATTGAAGACAAATCAATGTTTAAAGTAAAATTCACATCATTTTCATAACGCCCACTTTTTTCTCTTTCGTATAACCATAGTCTTTTATAATGCAAAGGGATATACTTAAATGCTTAATATCAATTATTATCAATTATTGTAGAAGTAATTATCTATTTTAGCAATCGATTGTAATTGCAATTTTATACGATAATAATAATTAATTCATTTTGATTTATACAATTATTGTTAATGAAACAATTTAATGTTCGAATTTAGTAAAGACATATTATACGAGATTTTACTTAATTCTAATAAATGGTTTTTTTTTCTAGCTGTTAAGAACTAATATATTATTTTGAACTCAAAATAATACAATATTAATAATCCCTCCTTATATTTCCCTAAGAACTATTACCACCTAAATTACTAACAACCAAGGAATATGTCTAAAAATTCAAATTTACTTTTATTGATAGCGTTGTTCTTGGTAGTGTTTTATACAAGCCCGTCTGGGTCGGTACCACTCATCAGATATTCTACCGCTAAATAGCAATAATATACTAGTATTGTTGTATTACGGGCTGTAGGATGAGTGAGACTACAGGATTTGTGCAGCGGAGTGTAAGTACAGGCACAAGGGACATAGCATCTTAGTTCTCCAGATTGGTGGCGTATTCAATATTAATATTTCTTACGGAGACAATTGCTATGGGCGGTGGTGACCACTTACCGTCAGGAGGCCCATTTGCATATCCGTTTATATGTAATATTAAAAAAAAATGTCGATTCAATTGTCACTAACAATAAGTACCTACCATATTAATAAAAAGCAAGATTTGAGCATGTTATATAAATTTTTAAAACCACCAGTACCATTATGGTACTTTTTTTGTATTTGATGCAATATTTAAATAAATACTCGAGCGAAAAAAATCATATGGCACTTAATAAAACATCATATGGAGTATATATGAACACAATACAAGCGGAGAGATTAATTTTATTTGAGCAAATTAGGAGA
Source organism: Nymphalis polychloros (assembly GCA_905220585.2). NCBI lineage: Eukaryota > Metazoa > Arthropoda > Insecta > Lepidoptera > Nymphalidae > Nymphalis > Nymphalis polychloros. The sequence goes on along the minus strand of HG992253.1, from coordinate 10,125,126 downwards.
GTTATGTATGAAACTCGTAAAATATAAATATAGTCATAAAGTATTTATGAAATAAGTAAGTACTTTTCTATTCGATTATATTTCAATATGAATTTTATTCTGCTGTAATTTTGCATGTCATTGAACATTTACACCAAAGCATAATTTGAAATTGAAATAAAAGTTGTAGTAAAAGTTTTTTTGGCATTATAAATAAAAAATAAATAATTTACCTGTAAAGTGTAACATTCCTGCCTCCGATAATGCCTCGTAGGTCTATGGCTAGATTTAAGGCTGTAGACCTAGAAGTCCTGGGTTCAATTCCCAGGTCGGGCCAGTAAAAAGTCAGTGGGTTTTCCGTCGAAAATTTTTAACTAGCTGTAATAATCCAATGGGCGGCAATCTGACACAGGACACTGAGGCACGGGACACTTACAACTTCCAGGCGCCCGTAGCCTATATATCGTACTACCGATAATTTTCTGAAAGGAAAACCCAATAACCCAAAACCTATCTTACTAATGTGATTTTTATGACAAAATCATATTTAAATTTCAATGCAATCTTACTTATTTAATGGAATGATATAATAACTTATGTTAAAAACCGTTATTATGTATTCAAGCCCTCGCAATACAACCATTACTCTTATAATAAATGATCTGGTGTCACATTAGCTGCTATTGGCTTCCTTGAAGATATCGTCATTACACTTAAAGCAATAAAGATGGCTTTTATTTATCATATCGATGAAGTAAAATGGAAATGAAGCTTTTTGCCCTCTTGGACAACGGATAGAGAGAATATATTGAAAGCGTTTAAACAAAATTAATTGAGAATTCATAGCACTGAAAACTAATCAATCACGTAGACAATTTAGGATCGACCCCCGTCGTCCTGTCATCGAGGTGGCTCACAAAATATTTATATTAAATTAAACGATCATCCGCTAAATGAGGAACAGTACATCTCGAATAGGCTTTTTTTATTTATTTATTTTTGATATTTCATAAAGTGATATTTAGCACTAACTACACCGCGCGGCTTCTACCATTTCATACGTTATTGCTTCGCACCCGTGGATTGTAGGCGTCGTGTACATATAGTCTTTATACATATAACCTTTCGCAATAAATCGACTAATCTAATGCATTTTTTTAAAATAGAACATTTTTATGCGATCGAACAAATCATTGAGTTTTGTAATATAAGTATTAATTATGTAAGCGTCCTAATAGAAATGTTGCTTATTGTATGGTACGACAATGGGCGAAACGGGACTTTTATCACAAAACAAATAATATAAATCCGTTATTATAAGCAAAACTTAATCAACTGACCAGTAAATGGAAATCAATCAATCAAAGCGTTTATTTCCGAATTTTGGGTGCTTTTACAGTTATTGTAAAAATGGTTAGATCGTCAAAAATCAAAGACAATCTGGCAATCCTCTTCCATCTCTCTCCACTGTGTCCTGTCTATCGCAACTCTAGTCTAATATGGACCCAAAGTTAGGTGGATATCGTCTTCCCATCTTGTTTTTGGGCGTCCCCGTCTTGGGTACTGTAGAAGTAACTGGCAATACTAAATTTCAATTTATTTTTCCCGCCCTCCATATTAAGAAAAACTTATCGATATATGTAGTTACATTGGTCTACATTTATTCCGTCGCAATTATGTACAAGGACAAGTATGTATAAGATATACTATAACTCACGAAACTAGTATTTCACGAAGTCGATGATTAATAACTGAACACAACTATTATATGGAAATTAAAAACAAAATATCACTTCCTCCATTTTTTCTTTCCGCCATCTATCCTAAATTACTTTTCTATATATATATTTTTCCTTTCGTTATAAACAGTCTGTGCTAGTTGAGCTGAATATATTTTGCCAAATTATGTATAGCGAACACTTAAGACATAAAAGGAGCAAATTTTAAAATTATAATTGATGATATGAGAACAGACAAAACAACAATAAAAAAAAAATCTAAATCCTAACCTAATGTTATAAATATTATCACAAGTTCATATTTAAATATTAATGCAATCTTACTTATTTAATGGAATGATATAATAACTTATGTTAAAAACCATTATTATGTATTCAAGCCCTCGCAATACAACCATTACTCTTATAATAAATGATCTGGTGTCACATTAGCCACTAATGGCTTCCTTGAAGATATCGTCATTACACTTAAATATGGCTTTTATTTATCATTTCGTTGAAGTGAAATGGAAATGAAGGAAAGACGGAATGAATTACATTCGTTATCCATCTGTTCAGGTATCTTTTTAATTGAGTAAAATTGCAATTTTCAATATTTTTAAATAAATATGAATTTGAATGATAATTGAATGAATTTGAAGAAATGAATTGAAAGAGATTTTGTAACAGGGCAAGGAAAGCCAGATCGCAAATCGATCCGTTTAAAAGCGGCAAGTCTACGAGACCGGGGTAGGCATTCCGTGTGCACGGAGCGCGTCAGAGCCAAGTAAATACGACAGAGATATCATAAGACACTAATATCAAAAATTGTTTATTTACGGTATTTTTTGCTTTTTGTTTACAAATGTTATCTTATTCATTATATATTGCAGAATGCTGTTCACATTTACATCACCAAGTATTTTCGAAGCGACTTCTTTGCTGGCAAGTAATTATTTATAGCAAATAAAAACTTGTTTTAAATTTAAGATTTGACATAGCATTATTTAAAACAGGCTAATAAATATCTTTAGATAGAATACAGTATTATTGGTATTTTATTATTATACAGCGTGTAACAAAATTCGTGTCCGACCCGTGAAGTGGTTATTAGGTATCGTGTGTCGGTTCTATTTATGTGATAATTTTTAAAATACTAAACAAAAAATGTATCCCGGAATTATTATTTTTTAAATAAATGACGAAAATTACATGGCAATAAAGGTGCGGGCAATAGCGCTAGATAGCTCTTACCTATCGGGTAACTAAGACACGAGGTCATAACCTCAGTAGTCCACGTTTTTACCACCAACAGTGTCGTTAAACACAATTAATATATTTTTTTAAGTAATTTTTTTACTTAGTGTTTTAAAAATTATTACATAAATAGAACCGACACACGATACCTAATAATCACTTCACGAGTCGGACACGAATTTTGTTACCACCTGTATGCAATATTTTTCGGCCACGGCGGCCAATCTCAAGGAGGACTAGCCAACTGCGCAGAATATTATAGTGCACTATTGTGTACGCAAACGCAGGTGCACTCTCTATTCCGACACTCATGATCCTATGGAATAGCAAATTCGACACACAACAAACAGACGCAGAACCACTAGCTTTTCGCGCTTTCCGAGGCACACACACTTCCAGACTCCGTCTTAGTCTTATATATCTTAACATTTTAATATAAAATGGTTGATTGTAAAAAAATTGCCGGAAAACTGTAAATCGAAGCCAGACAAACCAAAAAGTTGACAAATTTTTACTTGGATTCTTGAAAGCGGCAATTTATTGTCTGTGCCATTATTCATCTGAGGTTTTTAATAGGTCTGGATATTGCTTCGTGCTTTCATTTCGTTGAAAGAACGTCAGACGAAATAATGATAAGGTTATGAATTAATATAAATGGAAATGGAATTTTATACTGAAGTTTCATTGTAAATAAACTTAATTAAGCTATCATTTAATATGAGTACATTTTCTATATTACATTTTATTATTTCAGGATTACAAGCAAGAGAATAATGTGTAAATTTTCAAGTCTATTGGTTGATTAGAACTGGTTTAAAATACATTACCCACGACGATGTGTACGACATTAATATGTCTTTTAATGTACCTACGAATATATTGCATTATTCAATATGAACATAATAAGGTTTAATAATTTATCTTAATAGCGTCGAAAACTGAAAACACATATTATATATCGATAACATAAAATTTATTTGTAAATAAATGTCGTCGTGAAAGAAACAACTCTGCTATTAGTAGAACTATAACAAGGATAACTTTCAGAAACCAGTTTGAAATGGTATTCATACTTAAAACCAAGTTTTAATTAGAAAGTTATAACACGAAAACAATATTACAAGAAACCCAACGGTACCTTTCCTGATCGTAATCTTTTAGTCTGTAGTCTATTCAATTACTTCGCACTCGTAGTGTTCAATTGAATATACTTATTTAGTTTTTAAATATTCACTATCCATTTCAGTGTATTCTGCCGTCCTTAGGAAAAAAGACCCATCTAATATTATTTCCCATATTTAGAATCTTACAATGCCATTGTTTATGAGCGTTGGTGACCACTTACCATCAGGTGGCCCATATGCTCGTCCGCCTACCTATAACATATAAAAAGTAACAGCCTGTGAATGTCCCACTGCTGGGCTAAGGCCTCTTCTCCTCTTTTGAGAAGAAGGTTTTGAGCTTATTCCACCACGCTGATCCAATGCGGATTGGTGGAATACACATGTGACAGAATTTCAGTGAAATTTGACACATGCAGGTTTCCTCACGATGTTTTCCTTCACCGTCAAGCACGAGATGAATTATAATCACAAATTAAGCACATGAAATTCAGTGGTGCTTGCCCGGGTTTGAGCCCACGATCATCGGTTAAGATTCACGCGTTTTTACCACTGGGTCATCTCGGCTACTACTACTCTGGTTTCCCTTCAAAACGTATAAATCTTTTGCCTTTATAACATATAAAATTAAAAAAACCAATTTTGTAATATAATGTAATTAATAAATTGATATTCTTTTTCATTTATACTAACCACTACTAAATAACCATGATAACAATGTACATTATAAATAATGTGCCACCACTGTTTGTTTGACATTATTTTATTCTATGATCGGTACTGTTGTCTATCTCTATTGCACTCGTTCATTGGTATACTTTTGTTGCATTCATTCTTTTTAACGCCATATTTTACGAATATAATGTTTGATTTGTGAAAATATTAAGATAAATAGTAAACTTACGAATGATATGTGATTCCTTGAGTTTTAGAAGTTTTGCTTGTATAATTTGTGCAATATCTCATAACACACGACGGCATATCCGTTTATTTTTGGGTCACTTTTAATTTTAATTGCACTCGCTACATGACGTGTATTCATTGACATTGGTGACATAGAAATGAGGTGAAGTGTGGTTAATTAGCCACATTTCAAAGTACTGCTCACGGAGCGCTTGTAACCTATCTATATAACCTATGTATACCTTTTTACTTATAATATCATTGTCTGCCAGTATTTTTTTATATTATTCTTAGACTTACAGAAACTTAGTTAGCAGTACATAAATAAAACGTATTCGCAAATAATTTGATCAAGCACTAAGAAAAAACTACGTTTCTGATGGTTACTAAGTTGAAAAGGCGCAAATACGTAAATGCGTCTATTTTACATTCAAAACAATAACATAATTCACACAATGAAAAGACGCTTCTGCATGTTGACAGATAATAAAAACACATCGCGTTCGATACTAAGAAAGAAAGTATCTACGTAAATATCTTAGTCTTTGCATCGTAGTATTAACCAAAATCAATACAACGCAAGTGCCAGAAGCGTCTTTTCTCCTAAGTGTTGCTTAATGTGCGGGGTGGAGTGGGGTGTGCGGTAGGACTTCGTAATCAGTTGCGCCCAGGCAGGTAAGAGTAATAATATCTGAGCGACATGTGCGAAGCAATATTCCATAGAGGTAGTCGCTATATTCATTACTTATCCGGGTTGAACAATTGTTTATCTATCTTAGTAGATATTAACAACTCGTATAATTTTGCCTGAGCTTCTTAGTTCTTTTAGAGTTCTGTCTACGGCTTCTGTGCGCGAGATCATCGTACATTCTTCCTCACTATGAGACAGAAATCTTGAAAATGTTGGCCTGTCATTTGTTTTTTTTTTTATTATAATAGGTATGTGGGATCATCACTACCCATTGACATTGGAACTATGAGAAATATTAACCATCCTTTATTAATAATATAATATTATGTTAAATCTTTAAAAAAATAATTTAACATACCAAATTTGAAAAAGTAAAAGCTAATGTCATCAATCAGTAAGCAATGGGGTGTCGATGAATCCAGTTGAATCAACTACGTCTCTTGGCCTTACTGTTGATGCCAAGTTGCATTATTAACGGATTGGCGAGTAGAGTAACGTCAGCGGCTTTTGCGGTTAAGAGAATAAGACAATTTATCGATGTTGATGCGGCTCGTTTTGTATATTTTCGGTATTTTTACTGTGTAATGTCTCACGGCATTATATTGTAAGGTAATGCTGCCGCTATCAAATCTGTAACCTAGGAGTCAAAGAATCTCTAAGACAGATATCCAAAGAGATTAACATATTAACTTTTGCTTCTCAATACACATAATGTAATATTATGTATATACGGAAAAACATTAATGATCATGTGAAAAAATTTAATACTCATATAATAAGTAAGGAACAAACACAAACTAATTATTCCCGTTACTCGACTCCATAGAGTTAGTAACTCTTTCGTGGGGCAATGTATAGTGTTCCACAACGGGATCCCAGAAGGAGCCCATATTGGCTCTGTTGTTAAATTAAGAAAAAAAAAATTGAAAAGGAATGCTTGCAACGTATGCAAATAATACAATTCACGAATTTATGGACACCACTCCCATTAAAAGGTAATGCACCATTCATGAAAAATAATTAATTATTTTGTACATTCTGTATCAGCACATAAAAAAGTATTAGAATATATTATAATAAACTAGCGCTTTACCTGCGGTTTCTCTCGCCTCATATTTAGAATTGCCAAATACCAATTTCATATTTTCAAAATAAACTGAACAATTCGTTTGACTATGCGATAAGACGATTGATATACTTCAAACAAGCTAAAAATAATTAATTATTTTGTACATTCTGTATCAGCACATACAAAAGTATTAGAATATATTATTATAAGCTAACACTTTCCCTGCGGTTTCTCTCGCCTCATAATTCAGAATTTCCAAATATCAATTTCATATTTTCATACAAACTTTCAACCCTGCCTTTGGGGTTATCAAAAATCCTTCCTTACCGGTAACTTACTGTGTAAAAGTATGTAAATATTCGAGCCCCACTTGTTTGGGTTGTACGTTTTTATGTCAGTCAGTCAGTAATTATTTTATATATATGTATAGATTCAATTAAAAATTAACATTCTAATTGCTTTGAAATTGTAATTAAACAAGCACTTGAATGTAAACGCCAATAGCATGAATATTCTTTATTTTGTAATAAAAATATAAATTTGTAAATGCTTAAGCAAATATAAAAACGCGATATTCTATCACCTAAAATTCTTAAGGATGACTTTTTTTATTATTGTAGTGCTATGATGTTTTAAGAAACATTTTCATAGAATGAAAATGAATGAAAAAATGATTGTAGATCAGTTTGCCATGAACCTGAGATAGTTATTTAAACTTGTAAAGTAGCTTCGTATTTGAGAGAAGAAGAAGGCTTGGAGATCGTTCCACTATGCTGTCTAATATTATGTGTCTATATGGTCAAGAAGTTAAATAATTATGCATCCGCGATATATGCATCCAAAAATATCAGTCACAATATTGCAGTTATAGTTACCAATTTGTTCCAGTTTTGCAAATTATAATATTTTTTTCAAGATATACGGTTTAATTTCAATATTCAAAATTGACTTAATTTTAATTCCGTTGTTTCAATTTTACTACAACAAAAAGAAAAACGAAGAAATATATGAAATGTGTATGGAACGCACAAATATATTAACAACAATGGAAAATATAAGATTTGACTATAATTGATAAATTATTTGAAGATGAAAATATATTTGAAATGTTTAGAAATACTCTACTTGATATGCCTTTTGTAATGTCTCACGGCATTATATTGTAAGGTAATGCTGCCGCTATCAAATCTGTAATCTAGGAGCCAAAGAATCTCTAAGACAGATATCCAAAGAGATTAAAATATTAACTTTTGCTTCTCAATACACATAATGTAATATTATGTATATACGGAAAAACATTAATGATCATGTGAAAAAATTTAATATTTATATAATAAGTAAGGAACAAACACAAACTAATTATTCCCGTTACTCGACTCCATAGAGTTAGTAACTCTTTCGTGGGGCAATGTATAGTGTTCCACAACGGGATCCCAGAAGGAGCCCATATTGGCTCCGTTGTTAAATTAAGAAAAAAAAATTGAAGAGGAATACTTGCAACGTATGCAAATAATACAATTCACGAATTTATGGACACCACTCCCATTAAAAGGTAATGCACCATTCATGAAAAATAATTAATTATTTTGTACATTCTGTATCAGCACATAAAAAAGTATTAGAATATATTATAATAAACTAGCGCTTTACCTGCGGTTTCTCTCGCCTCATATTTAAAATTGCCAAATACCAATTTCATATTTTCAAAATAAACTGAACAATTCGTTTGACTATGCGATAAGACGATTGATATACTTCAAACAAGCTAAAAATAATTAATTATTTTGTACATTCTGTATCAGCACATAAAAAAGTTTTAGAATATATTATTATAAGCTATCACTTTACCCGCGGTTTCTCTCGCCTCATAATTCAGAATTTCCAAATATCAATTTCATATTTTCATACAAACTTTCAACCCTGCCTTTGGGGTTCTATTATCAAAAATCCTTCGTTACCGGTAACCTACTGTGTAAAAGTATGTAAACATTCGAGCCCCACTTGTTTGGGTTGTACGTTTTTATGTCAGTCAGTCAGTAATTATTTTATATATATGTATAGATTCAATTAAAAATTAACATTCTAATTGCTTTGAAATTGTAATTAAACAAGCACTTGAATGTAAACGCCAATAGCATGAATATTCTTTATTTTGTAATAAAAATATAAATTTGTAAATGCTTAAGCAAATATAAAAACGCGATATTCTATCACCTAAAATTCTTAAGGATGACTTTTTTTATTATTGTAGTGCTATGATGTTTTAAGAAACATTTTCATAGAATGAAAATGAATGAAAAAATGATTGTAGATCAGTTTGACATTAACCTGACATAGTTATTTAAACTTGTAAAGTAACTTCGTATTTGAGAGAAGAAGAAGGCTTGGAGATCGTTCCACTATGCTGTCTAATATTATGTGTAAGTATATGGTCAAGAAGTTAAATAATTATGCATCCGCGATATATGCATCCAAAAATATCAGTCACAATATTGCAGTTATAGTTACCAATTTGTTCCAGTTTTGCAAATTATAATATTTTTTTCAAGATATACGGTTTAATTTCAATATTCAAAATTGACTTAATTTTAATTCCGTTGTTTCAATTTTACTACAACAAAAAGAAAAACGAAGAAATATATGAAATGTGTATGGAACGCACAAATATATTAACAACAATGGAAAATATAAGATTTGACTATAATTGATAAATTATTTGAAGATGAAAATATATTTGAAATGTTTAGAAATACTCTACTTGATATGCCTTTTGTAATGTCTCACGGCATTATATTGTAAGGTAATGCTGCCGCTATCAAATCTGTAATCTAGGAGCCAAAGAATCTCTAAGACAGATATCCAAAGAGATTAAAATATTAACTTTTGCTTCTCAATACACATAATGTAATATTATGTATATACGGAAAAACATTAATGATCATGTGAAAAAATTTAATATTTATATAATAAGTAAGGAACAAACACAAACTAATTATTCCCGTTACTCGACTCCATAGAGTTAGTAACTCTTTCGTGGGGCAATGTATAGTGTTCCACAACGGGATCCCAGAAGGAGCCCATATTGGCTCCGTTGTTAAATTAAGAAAAAAAAATTGAAGAGGAATACTTGCAACGTATGCAAATAATACAATTCACGAATTTATGGACACCACTCCCATTAAAAGGTAATGCACCATTCATGAAAAATAATTAATTATTTTGTACATTCTGTATCAGCACATAAAAAAGTATTAGAATATATTATAATAAACTAGCGCTTTACCTGCGGTTTCTCTCGCCTCATATTTAAAATTGCCAAATACCAATTTCATATTTTCAAAATAAACTGAACAATTCGTTTGACTATGCGATAAGACGATTGATATACTTCAAACAAGCTAAAAATAATTAATTATTTTGTACATTCTGTATCAGCACATAAAAAAGTTTTAGAATATATTATTATAAGCTATCACTTTACCCGCGGTTTCTCTCGCCTCATAATTCAGAATTTCCAAATATCAATTTCATATTTTCATACAAACTTTCAACCCTGCCTTTGGGGTTCTATTATCAAAAATCCTTCGTTACCGGTAACCTACTGTGTAAAAGTATGTAAACATTCGAGCCCCACTTGTTTGGGTTGTACGTTTTTATGTCAGTCAGTCAGTAATTATTTTATATATATGTATAGATTCAATTAAAAATTAACATTCTAATTGCTTTGAAATTGTAATTAAACAAGCACTTGAATGTAAACGCCAATAGCATGAATATTCTTTATTTTGTAATAAAAATATAAATTTTTAAATGCTTAACCAAATATAAAAACGCGATATTCTATCACCTAAAATTCTTAAGGATGACTTTTTTTATTATTGTAGTGCTATGATGTTTTAAGAAATATTGTCATAGAATGAAAATCAATGAAAAAAATGATTGTAGATCAGTTTGACATGAACCTGACATAGTTATTTAAACTTGTAAAGTAACTTCGTATTTGAGAGAAGAAGAAGAAGGCTTGGAGATCGTTCCACTATGCTGTCTAATATTATGTGTAAGTATATGGTCAAGAAGTTAAATAATTATGCATCCGCAATATATGCATCCAAAAATATCAGTCACAATATTGCAGTTATATTTACCAATTTGTTCCAGTTTTGCAAATTATTATATTTTTTTCAAGATATACGGTTTAATTTCAATATTCAAAATTGGCTTAATTTTAATTCCGTTGTTTCAATTTTACTACAACAAAAAGAAAAACGAAGAAATATATGAAATGTGTATGGAACGCACAAATATATTAACAACAATGAAAAATATAAGATTTGACTATAATTGATAAATTATTTGAAATGTTTAGAAATACTCTACTTGATATGCCTTTAAAAGGCTCATTTAGTTGCTAGTTAGAAACGTTTAAAAATAATTTATTAATTTTTATTTCAGAAATTTTAAAACTTCAAGCAAATTGTTATTTAAATTTATAATAATAATATATTATTTGAAATTTGGCGTGCAATTATCAATATGCATGTTTAATATTCATTATATTAAATTACTAGCTGTTGCCCGCGGCTTCGCTCGCGCTTAAGTATAAGTAGAAGATAAATGATCGCTTGGGCTTTGGATTGGTCCATTAATTTTAGATTTTTTTAGTTTGTTTTATATATTCACTTTTATAGTGACTGAAATGGGTTGAATTAAAATTGATTTTATATATGTTTCCGATCTACGATTCTGTTGCTTAAATACCCCAGTCGCTTATCCCCGCCGTTGGATTTAGTTAGTACTGTAAATGAGCAAGCGTACGAATATGTCATGTAAAGCGATATCGTTAAATACTAGAGAAGAGGTAACAACACATCACGTCAGAACTCAAAATTCCATCCTCGCCACCTCGATGTCTGGAAATCCACAACAGCGTGTTTCCTAAGGCATTTCCTGCCTCACACAATCACTCTGTGGAACCAGCTTTCGCCGGCGACTTTTCCGAACCGATATGACATAAAAACCTTCAAGAAGAGAGCGTACTCTTTCCTCAAAGGCCGACAACGCACCTGCAAGTCCTTAGATGTTGCAGATGTCCATGGGCGGTGGTAGTCACTTTCCATTAGGTGAGTCTCATGCTAGTTTGCCCCGAATTACTTTTAAAAAAAAACACACCGTGACGTCACTTGTTATTGTAAAGGCGGCACGTGGACTGAGTCGTGTTGGAAAGTGAGGAATTGAATAGGCACATTACGATTTGGGACGCCGACCAGGTCACTTCTCCAAATCGAAACTGTCAGTTCTACTTGTTTACTTTTAAGTATGTTTATTGTGTTCAAAGGGAAATAAAGTAAGGCTAAACGAAGTTTTCATATCATGTTCGCAATGGACCCTGTACCATCTACTCGAGATGGAGACAGTACTATCGCTCAGCCATCGCTCCACCGTCAAATATATATTTTTATTCTATTAAACTAGGATCAAACAAAATTATTTCACTCAATGTACCTTTATTAATAATAATTAATAATCGAAGCACCTCTTTGTTAACGGTGCTAGGGCTTTGTGTAAGCCTACCTGGCTAGGTACCAACCACTCATCATAACCAATTATAATAATAATAGTCCTCCGCCGCCAATCTCAAGTGAGATTAGTCAACTGCGCAGTACATATTATTGTACACAAACACAGATGCACTCTCTGTTCGCTAGCTCTCATAATCCGATGGGACTGTAATCCGACACGACCGGAAAGAGTTCAGGTGCAGGACTATCGGCTTTACGTGCTTTCCGAGGCACGAAAGTGTACACACTTCCAACTTTCAGACTCCAGGACTATTACTGAGAATTGCCGACTGAAAATCTTAATAACATTTTATTGACCCGACCTAGGATTTGAACCCAGGGCCACCGAGTCTGCAGCCTTACATGGGGCCACTAGACCAACAAGGCAATATATAATATACTATGGTTCAAACGACACTAGCATAGGATACCACGTACATGACACTATATTTTGAAAAGTGCAAATTATTAAAACAAACTAAATAGCATAAATATAAATTTAATTCAAAAATAGATCGTACATATGTTGCTGACCCATCGGATTATGATAGTGAGAGTTTAAAGTGTGTGTGAATGTAGGGGAAGGAGGGGCAAGACGGGGTGGCTGGTAAGACGGGGTATCTGCCTTATCTCGGAAAAAAATTGACCAATCATGATTATTTTTGCTCAAAACACATTGTTGCCATAACGGTTATTAATCAGAAATGTCATAGGACGACAGTACCCCATGATTTATTGTAAAATTGAAAAAAACTGTTTTTAGTGATTTGCTTTTTTTCACTTTTGTTGTGACGTGATTGTATTGTTTCTAACTAAGGTTATTTACGTGCGTTAACAATCACACTTGCAGGTGAGCACTTGTTTATTTTTGTGCGGAAACGTTGTTTTTTAAGGTCAATTATTAAATTTAATTGGACAGAGGAGGGCAATATGGGGTATGGGGTACTCCATACATACTCTACAAAAATTAACATTTTGTGTGGCCAGTCGCTAGCAAATCATGCCCTTTCCAGTAACACGAAAACCTCGCGCTATTAGAAAACGAGAAAAAACTTATAACTTCATATGGCGATATAAAAGATTAGAAGATATGTAAAAAAAGGAAGCTGGCAAAGGAAGAAAAGTAAAAAAAAAGCCATAAGAGAACCAAATAAAACCGAAAGAAAATGGGCGCGTATTAAAAATACAGTGTCCAAAGAAAAAACATCCAAGGTTAGGTTAGGTTAGGTCTTTCGTATTGTAATGTTTGTTATTTTGAGTCAAAAGAAGGCTGGGCCGCATGCGCTGAATGTGGCAAATGGGCTCAATGCAGCTGTGCTGGTATAGATGATGGAGATGAAGATGCGACCTTTACTGGCGAATTTTGTCAGCAAAAATAAATAAACTTTTGCAAACCCCATCTTGCCACGTAGGGTACCCCATCTTACCCGAGGGAGGGGGCAAAATGGGGAGACCTGACGTTTTCTACTTTTTGAGCATTTTCTTGTTAACTACATAACATGTGTTCCTAATTACAGTGAATTATGGCAGACCGATTACCAAAGATGATTATTAAAATAAAAAATAATAGTATAAACTAAAATAATAGTTTAATTGAGGTTCAAACGTTAAGTACCCCATCTTGCCCCCCTCTCCTCTATGTGTTTTACGCACATACTTGTACGCTATAATATATCATGCGTCGTTCAGTTAGAAGGACATAATTACAATTAGAGGCGAACGAACAATGATGGTTATTGTAAAAATATTTTAAATTTATTTGTATGATGTCATTATATTATCACATCTTTATCTCAGGAAAATATTGAATATTTCAATTCCGAATTGATTAGGGACGTAATCCATCTTACCGTAGTTATGACATGCACTTTTATTAAATAAAAATACTTTCGGGATTAAGAACATTTATAGACAATTATTTTATGTTATCAAAATGTTACTGCAAGTGCAATGCAGGTATCTTTATGGTAGCAATTAATAACGATTTAACACCGGGTAATTTATTTCACAGTGATGCTGCGATTTCTAGGAAAACTTTAATGAAGACATGGGATTTAGTTACTTTTAATATGAATTTGTATTTCAATTAAAAAGGTAAATTTAATTTCTTGTCGTGTTATTACATCTTTAAAGTATTTATCAAAGCTTTAAAGTAAATCAAAATATATTATCGTTTGTGCAAGCCGCTTTGACATTTCAAATGTTACGTTGACAAAATAATATTTAAGAGTGATGCGTGTGACGAGATTCTTGTGTTGTGATATGCCGTCGTGATTACAAAATGTAAAAAGTACCAATAATTAATATATATTACTATGACATTACGCCTGTGACAGTTAAATAGTTAAGTCACTAAATAGATAAATCACTAATCTGATAATCTTAGTTTTGTATATAATATTTTCTTAATGTCTAAGAGAATATTATATACAAAGTTCAAGTTCAAGGTGAAATTTAAAATATCTCAGGTTCATATACTTTATAAGTGTTCATTTCATAAGTGTCAAGATTGATATAGCTTTTTATACATATAGCAACTATTTCAAGTATTTTTGCTTTTTTTTTGGTTTAATTTAAGATAAAATCGGTCTATATAATATATTCAATATATATCAATAACTATATTGATATATATTGCTTGATATTATTACCATTATGGCACATAGCTTAGCTTATTGCAAACGTTAATCTCAATCATCATCACACACACGCGTTCTAAATTCAAAACCTATTCAGACGTCAACACTTCTTTTTTAGCTTTCTTTCCAACTTTATGTATGTTTTTGATTGGCATATATTAATCCTAGATACATAATGATTAACAGTAGTGATAGTAGCGTTGGAATATCATTTATTTTTCTTTATTAGGGTCTGATATTATCATCCGCAGTTTGGACGAATAACGCCAACCTAGCCGCAAGCAAGCTTCCATTTCGTAGATATTTCGAGCAATACCGAATTTTATCTCATCGTATTTGCATGGCAGTGACGTGATGTTCACTCATGCCAAGTTTTATAAAAGAGTGAACAATGCCCGGAATTGTTTATTTTGTATTTTCATGATCAGTGATTGAACAAGAATATCTTACAGAAAGAAACATAGTCATATGTGTAAAGAAAAACACAAAATGTTGATATTTTTGTTTTTTCAAATTAAATTATTTTTATGAAGATGAGTTTGTACAAACATTATTTATGTTTTGTATAGGTCTTAATTACTGGTCTAACATAATTATGTTTGATAATAATTAACGTCGTGTTGGGTTTTAGTTACATTTAAGAATCATAGTGTTCTGCTGGGACCAATAAATGGCGATGTAGTTACTTCTGTGTAATTGTCAGAGATCGTTAATCCTTTCCTATCTTAATTTAGACTTAATGAATTCGCCGTTTTACGATAAGGCTCATTTTAAACTATATGACTTTGCACAATAACTGTTATCTGAATAAATAGTTTTTCCTCATTGAATAAAACACCTGGATATTATTTGAAGATCGTTAGTACGGATCAGCCTTACATGTACTACGAGGCAGCCTACAATTAATTTGATAAAAGACCTGACGAAGCGAAATATCGTGAGAAAATAAATAGAGAAAATTAACATTCGAAGAGCATGGTGGGAGAAGCACTTTAATGTTAAATATTTTCAAAATTGACTGATCAGTTTTATTGAATTCAGTGTCTGTTATCAAAGCTAATAAAAACGAAAATGTAGTAAACCCACATTTGGGTTTATCTTTTCATAATTAAATATATGATGTTGTAAATAAATAATAATGTCAATCAAAGACATCTTAACGAAGAGTAACATTTTGAAAAAGATAATAATTTGTAAATTGAAGCCCATTTTTCTTGGATTTTTCATACTGTCAATAATAAAATCGTTATGAATGTTTATGAGTTAACGATCAGATTTAATTAGCAAAATTATAAAGCAAGGAACCGTGTCTTCTTTCATGATATAAAATGATTTTTATCCTGAGGAGACAAGTATTTTTTTAAATAAAAATCTTATAATAAGTGTTAGTAATTATTAAATAGTTTTTGTAAATAAATTTAGCTGAAATTTAAATTATTATGTTAAGCATAATATGTAACGATTGATAACTATTTAGTCAAGATAGCCTAGTGGCTAGAACAAGTGAAGCTTAACCGATTATTGCGGCTCAAACCTAAGTAAGCATGACGTAATTTTGACGTGCATAATTGTTCTCGTGCTCGGTGGGACAAGAAAAAATTTGCGAGCATACTTAGAAGTTTATCCATCAAACCGGAGTAGCGTGGTGTAGGAAGTTTAAAATTTTAATAGGAGAGGATGCCTTAGCCCAGCAGAATTTACAGGATCTTTCATTTCATTTTTTCATTTAAATATTTAATATATTGTATACTAATTTAATCGTCTTTCTGTAGTTCTAGCGATGTGTCCTGCCCATCTCCATTTTAGTCTGTATACTGCTTCTACAATGTCAGTTAATTGTGTTTCTTTTCTGATTTCGTTTGCTCTTATTCTGTCATTAAGCTTGAGGCCTAGCATTGATCTTTCAGTTGCTCTTTGGAATGATCTCAATTTTTGAGCTACCTTTTGTGTTAATGGCCAACATTGACATCCGTAAATAACTGTAGGCAGTACTGTACTATCCATTACTTTTTTCTTTAGAGCAGTGGGTCTGTTACTTTTAAGAATTTCTTTGTACATCCAATATTTTTTCCATCCTAGCGTAATCCTTCTGTCAATTTCCTTGTTTAATGCGTTGTTAAATGATATTGTTTGGCGTAGATATATATATTCATCTACATAGTCAATGTGTTCACTAGGCACTGTTGTTTTTATTTTGTCCCCATTTGTCATTATTTTTGTTTTCGTTGTGTTCAGGTGTAAAACTAACAGTCTGCTTTCTTGTTCTAGGCATCTAATCATGTGTTGGATTTCATCGTGGGTCTCAGACATTATTACTATATCATCTACGAATCTTAAATGGGAAAAGTTTTCACCATTGATGTCGATACCTAATTTTTGTTCTTTCCAGTTTAAATTTTTAAATATTTCTTCTAATACAGCCGTAAATAATTTTGGTGACATAGGATCTCCTTGTTTAACACCGCGTTTTATTGCGAATGGTGCTCCCAAACGTTCTAGTTTGATCCTTCCAGAAGCATTTTTATATATTATTTTTATTATATTTATATATTTTGTCTGTATTCCTTGTTCTTCCAGGGTTTTCCATAAATATGTGTGAAAGATCGAATCAAAGGCCTTTGTATAATCAATAAAAACAATGTACAGTGTTTTCTTATATTCCTTGTATTTTTGTATAATTTGATACACTACACTACAGATAGACGATGGAGCGAAAAGATCCTGAACTGGTACCAGGTAGGGATGGAAAACGAGCTCGCGGAAGACAGATAACACGTTGGGAGGATGATATAATTAAATATGCAGGGATATCATGGCAGCGGATAGCGAGCGACAGACAAAAATGGAAAGACATGGAGGAAGCCTTTGCCCAACATTGGGCGTCCAAACTAACCTGACATATTAAAAATCATTAAAAAAAAAACAGCAAATATACAATTAATATTTAAATAATATTTTTAGAATTTCTGACATTATAATATTTGTTGACTTGATTAATCTAATTTTTAAAAAAAAAGGAGGGAAGGGACTATTATTAATATTGTATAGTTTGACCATGAAAGGACAACAGTATGTAAATTTGCAATTGGATTTGGAAATAAAGGCTATTTTATTTTATTTTATTTATACTAATTTAATAAATAATTATGGTTTAAAGTAAAGATTTGTTAAAGTTTTTTATCAACTATGATGCAGACGGAAGTTTAAATTTATATTTTACTAAAATATTATATTAAAATATAATAAATAACAAAAACTGATATATGCATTTTTTAACATTATTCTGTAAGCCACAAATTCGTAAACATAAATCGTATGACATTTATTGACATAAAAACAACACATATTTAAAAACAAGAATAAAAAAATTCATCGATTATATTGCATATTATTTGTAAACTATTTTTTTCCGCTACCTGTAAAATGCCGTCCCCGACAAAAGTGCGGTGTGGACCACAAACCCCCTACGCTACGTCACTGTTCAAATCACAAGACAAGACCTCTTTAGAAATCCTTCACTTGCGCGATTGCTTACCACTCAAATTCTAAAAATAGTTTATACATATTATCCATATATTTTTATACAAGATGTAGAAAAAGGTAATTTTTATATAGGTTTTTATACAATCTACACACTTATAAGTCCTATATCTTTCTTCCTTCTAGCAATTTTTAATATATAGTTTCATTTTAAAATAATGTAGTTTATGCTTATTGTCACTAAGGACTAATATATTTTATCGAATATAAACATAAATTAAGAATAATATGAAATAAGCAGAATTTTTTTTTGTTAAAAACATAAGTGTATTTAATTTTCCAAGAGTCATAACAAGACTGACCACTTTTATTTAAATGTATTCTTTTATGAAATGTTAATTGCACCGTAAAAGAACATATTCTGCGGTAATTGTGAGTAAAGTTATAATTTGAAACTCATAATTTATTCATTAAAATCTTTAACATTGCATTGCGTAGTAATTTCATGGATAGCTGATCTAAAATAGTTGCTGCAGCAAATTGTTTTTGTGCCTTAAGGCGTTTTGCGGAAGAAAGTATTAAGCGGATGCAATTTAATGTGAATCTCTGCCAAGTCACTAGCCTCATCTTTGTTAGACTACAATATATTGATGAACATATTATACAGGACATTTGTGTTTATATAAAAATATAGGCGGGCAAAGGGGCCTATTGGTCATCATCATCATCATCAACACTCATAGCATGGGCTCTTTAAGAAATGTAAACTATTCCTTACATCGCCAATGCACCGCCAACCAACACTCACTAACTCTTCAAACCTAAACATAACAATAACTAAGTATTGTTGTTAAGCGGTAAAATATACATGAGTAAGTGTAAGATGTATGTACATACACAGACGGGTAGACCCAAAAAAATACACACATATGTATATAAGATAGGTTATTGAGGATGCTCAAAATGAAACACAAATTGTTTCTCCGAAAATACAAAGAAACGACATTTAAAGTTCACTAATATCGCCTCCTCTATTATATCTCTTTATTTTTTTATAATATCAAAGTTCAACATAATCTAAACATTATCCGTCATTCTGTCATTCAATCAGCAAATGCGCGGCAAACTGACTTTTAGTTACAAATTAAAAACGCGCGGAACGCAGCAAATTTGGAATAATGAAATGTCATTTCATTACATCTCCCCCCTAAGAGCGAAAATTCTAAATAATATAATCTACTATAAACGAAAATTTTAAATAATCTAATCTACTATAAACGAAAATTCTAAATAATATAATCTAGAAGTTATCTTCATATTCGTTTTTTTCTACCTCATCTGCTGTGATAGGTTGTAATTTTGTTATGTGAAATAAAGTTGATTCTGTTTTCCTGTTGCCAGTGTCAATCCTATAAATGGATTTTGATATTTTCTCTATTATCTTGAAAGGGCCTATTTTTAATTCGTCCAATTTTTTCTATTCAGTCTATTTCCATTTTCTACATATACACTGTCTCCTATCTCAAACTCTTGCATTTTCCTATTTCTATCAAATATTTTCTTATTGTACTTATGGGATTTTATTGTATTCTCTAATGCTAATCTTCTATCAGCAATCCACTTGTCTTCGGTTTCTATTGTTTTAATTTCATTTGGTAGAATACTAACATTTGTTCCGTCCAGTAAATATTTTGGTGCAAAACCTGTAACAGAGTGGTCTGTTTCATTATATTTCTCTATACATTCTCTTGCTATTGTACATCTGTATGGTCTTTTACTGCAGTATCTATTTGTTAGTAAATCTATGTGAGCTTCATAATCTCTGACTGATCCTATATCATATTTGTCCTTAGCGAAAATTGTTTTATATTCTTTTAATATTTTCTCTATCTCAATTTTCTTTTCATTATCTAAATGGTCTGTCATACTTACAAATTCTTCTGTTTCTATGTGTTCATTAAAATTTATTGCAAATGTTTTTATATTCTTTTCTTCATTTCTGTTATTTTTAGACATTTCATCTATTTTATTTGTTATTTTCTTTTGTTCTATTTGCAAGTCCTCGTTTTGGGTTAATTTGAATTTCTTTATCATATCCAATCCGATTATAAAATCATCAAAATCATCATTTTCTACTATATACACATCCACCTCTTCTTCTATATCAAATATTTTTATTTTTATTGTTATCAAGCCATCTATTTTTTTCACACCATTAACCGTTTTCATGTATGCTATATTCACATTTTCCGTTTTTTCTTTTAATTTAATCAGTCTTGAATTTATTAAAGAGATCTGTGAGCCTGAATCATAAATGCCGCTCACTTCTAATTTTTTCTCTAATAAAAGTTTGATCTTGATTAATGGTGTACTTACTCGTTTTTTTTTCTCAGTGTTTATATCTACTTCAATTATGGAGTTGTTATTTACATTCCTGGGTTTAAAAACCTTTTCACATTCATTTTTATTTTTCTTGAACCAACATGACTCCTCCGGATGATATCTAATTCCTTTGTCCAGAGATTCACAGGTCTTACATGGCTTCTTATCATTAGTTTTATTTTTATAAAGGAATGTTCCGCTTTTTATTGTAGTTGAGTTTTTCTTGTACATCATACCTTCATATTTTCTTATCTCATTGAACAAATCAGTAGTGTCATTGAGTTCATCCCTGTTTAATTTATTTAATATAAACCCAGGTAAACCCGTTGCAATAAGATCTATCATTGTTTTAGAGTCTATAGATTTATTTATATCTAGTAGAAGTCTTTCTTTTTTTATAGCGTAATCAATTAGTAGTCCTTCTTT
The DNA here is from genome assembly GCA_905220585.2 of Nymphalis polychloros. NCBI lineage: Eukaryota > Metazoa > Arthropoda > Insecta > Lepidoptera > Nymphalidae > Nymphalis > Nymphalis polychloros. Next base: position 10,103,903 of record HG992253.1, on the reverse strand, counting down.
ATATCTGAATGCAAGAGCATATGTGACTATATCCCATCCTCGGTTTTTAAAAGTTTTTAAAAATTTGTCTTTCCATTCAGTCCACTGTGCATTTATTGTAAGTTTTATGGTCATTGAGCTATACCAATCCAAACAAGATTTTTCTAAAAACAACCTCAATATGTCTATTTTTGTTTCATCTTTTGATATGTTAAAGCGCTCACATTCTTTTTCAAAACTCTCGATCCATTGCATTGCATTAGGATTCTTACTTGTGAATTTTTCAATAATAAATTTCTCTGAAATATGTTTTAGGTTATGTTGATTTTCTTTCTTCGTAGTAGTTTCTATTAATTTTTCCAAGATATATTGCAAATTGTCACTTTTGTCTACTGGTTGTTTTAAGCTCATTTCTTCTAAATATTGATCTAAAAATTGCATATTACCTTCTTCATCTAGATACGTTTTCTTAAGATCTTCATCCAATTTTATCCATATTTTTCTACTTTGATGCCTTTTCTTTATGCTATTTTTTATTTTTGAGAAAGTGTTCATCTTGATAATATATGAATGATGAGTCACCGGTTTCCGCTCCTCAGGTAAAACATAACATTTTCCTTCTTCTGTAGATATCGAGGTTATGGCTAATATATTAGATTTGCCATCATTTGAGGCTATCATCGTAAATTCGAATTGCAGCCAGTCCATTTTAGTTAACGAAAATGTCGTTTTATAAGATAGGTTATTGAGGATGCTCAAAATGAAACACAAATTGTTTCTCCGAAAATACAAAGAAACGACATTTAAAGTTCACTAATATCGCCTCCTCTATTATATCTCTTTATTTTTTTATAATATCAAAGTTCAACATAATCTAAACATTATCCGTCATTCTGTCATTCAACCATCAAATGCGCGGCAAACTGACTTTTAGTTACAGATTAAAAACGCGCGGAGCGCAGCAAATTTGGAATAATGAAATGTCATTTCATTACATGTATATTTCGTATGTAATGTTTTTTTAATATTTCTTATAATGCCAATATCTATGGAAGATTTAGACAGCACATGATGGTAAGTAGCAACATAACATTATCAGATGTCCACCTCATCAGTTGGCCACCAGTCTGCCTCGATGTTTTAAATAAAATATACAAAATTAATAAGTAGTACTTAAAATGAAAAAAAAATTAAATATTTTACATTTTCAATTTATAAATTTATTAAACAAACAAATTACAAATTATTTTTTTATTAAATAATGAAGAAAAATGACCTCTTTCGCGGTTTCAGTTGTAATATGACATACCTAGTATAATAGTGTGCATTATATAGCAATAATATATGTATAAGCATATAATCCTGTCATCTATCCGAAATTCCAATCAAAACTACTGTCTACCGAACTCTGTTTTAAACACGCACCCTTTGCCCGCAATTATCTTTAGCATCTGGGTGAGATTACCCGAAAGGTGCCTAGAAAATAGACGTTCTGTATAATTTATATACGAGTATGTCACCGTAAAATTATAATGACCGTTAGCTTATAATAAATTTGGATATATTGTAAACTGTCAAAAACATAAACATTCAACTTGATGAGTGAGTGAGACAGCTTAATTACAGGCAAAAAAATATATTAACCTCAATAAACATATACTCTTGCCGAGACAGAAGGGTATAGGAACTGGCTACTCTGCCTTCGTAAATAAAAAAATATCCTTATTAATTTTAGCACATTAAGAGATTTAACTATTTCACTGTAACAATTAATCGATCGGATCCGGGTATACCCGGGTATATGAAATTTTTAGTACCCGGGTTATTTTTTTGTCAGACTCGGGAAAATTCTCGGAAATTATTATTTAGTAGCGTTAGATAAAAAGTATTTTTAGCTCTTAATTACTTTACGAAACTAGTGTTTTCACTTCGCCCGCGACTTCGTACGCGAAAATTTAAAAACTATAATTTAACCTAAATACGTAAATTAGTATTCGTTAATAGTAATAAATACCAGTTACAGTTTGTTCAAACCGTGCAATTTTTCTTCCCTGGAGAATTTTTATACCCGTCATAACTTCTAAACGAAAAGGCCGATCTGAATAATTTAAAGTGGAATTTACACAACCTTATTTAATCAACCCTTATTACTAAACCATTTAAATGGATATGAGTTAATATCATGATACCAATATTACTTATATGACTTATAGGCAACATTCTGATACCTTGGGTTATGGGCTAATTTGTTTGAAAATATAATATCGCCTTTGTTACTCGGTAAGGATGTAGCTATCTAATGGTGAAAGAATTTTTTAAATCGTACGAATAATTTTTGAGTTAAATCATAACAAATAAGCAAAAAATCAAATCTTTCCTCTTTAAAATATTGAGTGTTTCAACTGTGTCAGAGATGAAATGGTATTTAGTCATTTTAGTTCCTTATTAGTTAATGAGAACAAGACTCTGTAACCGATTGTACTATAAGTTATGGAGGCTTATTGGCATATATACTTCACTCTTTCGTAATAAAATTAACATGGTTATAAGAAAATTGCCGCTTTTTCTGAAAAAACTGCAAATAGCCAGGTACCCGGGCTTAACCGGGTATTAAAAAAAATCGGGTACGCGAAAACCCTATTTACAAATATTTTAAGTCGATGTTATAACGTGAAAAGGTTCTATAATATATATCCCTTCCTTGTTCGTCTCCTACAGAATGTACATAGAAGCTAAATCTTTATACGTGCGTCAAACAATTTTATCCCAGACTCAGAAGTGTGCAGAAAAACCTATACAGAAAAGGATTTTCCCGAGCGAATATCCTATCTTCGCGGTGTACTGAGTTTACGCGGAAAAAATATTTTCCATTTTACTTTATTTTGTTGGAATATTGCCATAAAGTCTGGTCATAATAAATAAACGATAAAAATTGTGTAGAATAAAAATAGAGTTCATCATTAGGTTAACGGAATTGAATGACTTTCCATTTTATTAATCTTATAATGCCATAAAAATGCAAAGTTCAATTAAAAATATTACATGTATTTTTAATAGAACTTCTAATTTAATTTATTTACTATTTAATTTATTATTTACCCAAAAAAATCATTAAGATGTAAATTTAAAGAAATTAAAAGAATGATTGTCGCTTCTCAATATATTTATTTATTTATTTATATACTCTTTATTGCACACCAAAATAGACAAAAATAATAGGAGTAAAACAAAAACAAAGAAAAGAAAAATGTACAATAGGCGGCCTTATCGCTAAAACAGCGATCTCTTCCAGGCAACCTTTGGTAGAGGAGAGAGATAGGATGGTAGGGGTGTACAAAAAAAAAATAAAAAATAGATACAATATATATATGTATATATACGATACATAAATAAATATTCCATAAATATATAATTATATAATAATATAATATACATACACATTATAAATATATACATTTACATACTATAGATACTTACATAATAAATAAAATATTTAATTGCAGTATTTCTTCATGAAGCAAGATAGTGCTCTTTTATCATTTTTTTAAAAGAAGTAATAGTTGGTGCACGTCTTGCTTCTGGTGGAAGAGAGTTCCAAAGACGAATTCAATGGACTGTAAATGAGTCACTATAAAAAGATGTTGTATGGGGTGGTATTTTTAAAACCAAATTCTCTTCAGAACGAAGATTATGGCTATGTGAAGAACTAAGAAATTGAAAACGTTCTTTTAGATATGAAGGAGAAGACGGATTGAACAGAATACAGTACAGAAGTTGAAGGATGTGAGTATTCCTGCGAAGCCGGATTGGGAGCCACTTGAGCTTTTTACGAAATTCAGAAACGTGATCATATTTACGAAGACCAAATATGAATCGGATGCAAAGATTTTGGAGACGCTCAAGTTTATTAAGTTGCTCCTCTTTTAGATCAAGATAACATATATATTTGATAATGTTATGTATGTACGCAAAAACATAAAAGATTCTCCCAGAAATTATGACGTACATACTGTTAACACCAGGAACAAGTATAAACAACCACTATTAATAGATTACACAGGATTAGTAAGTCTTATGGGACAATGTATACGCTTTTACAACAGGATCTCAGAAAGCGTTCAAAAATATTCAATTGTGAAATTTAAAATAATTGTTAAGGAACGTTTATGTGCTAAAGGATATTACGCAATCAATGACTTCTTAGATGATTGCACACCTTGGGAATGAAACGATCGCATCCAGGCTATTTCAAATAAATAAGAATATTGTAATGTAAATCAACTATAAATGTAAAGAATAAGCTAAAAAAAAATCCCGTTGAGTTTCTTTCGCCGGTTCTTCTCAGGTCTGAGGAGTTTATTTCCGAACCGGTGGTAGATTTATGACAATCAATAAGCAAGTGTAACGCTTCTATATTGAATAAAGAAATTTGAATTTTGAATTTGAATTTTACTTATTACTGTAATGGCGCACAAGTTCAGCATAATTTTAACTAAGAACTGATTACAAATTGGGTAGAAATTTGGTACAATTATAAAGAAAGAAAGAAAGAAAGAAAGAAAGAAAGAAAGAACACTTTTATTTGGGACTGTACAAAAAATTATAAAAATATATATAAGTTACTTTAAAATTAGAAATATAAAAAAAAAAAAAAGTTAACCGAAGAAAAATAAAAAAAAGCAACTTAAATTACTATTAACATTTACACGAAAAAAACATTAAAAAAAAAAAAAAAATTTAACAATAAAAAACGAATTGATACAAAAAAAAGGGTTAATAGAAACAAAAAAAAAAGAAATACTATATTACAATAAACATATATGACGTGTCCCAAATAGGTGTACCATTCAGCAATTAATAGGCGTGGACACCTAATGCTGGTTTTCAATGGTATAAAGTAGTGAAGTTATGAAAAATTCAGTAGGAAAACGATGCCAATGCCATATATAATGTCCCGTGCCTCGGATACCACGTAAATACGTTTGTCCTACGCCTGATTTATCTTCGGTCGTGTATGATTCCAATCCTAAGAGGCTGTGAGACAATATTTTCTTCACAGTTAGCTAAGCATTAAGATTGGCCATAAAGGCCTCAATAAGGTCCTCCAGACCGATTTCGGCCACGGCGGCCAATCTCAAGAGAGATTAGCCAACTGCGTAGGAGGTATTATAGTGCACAAGTGTGTGTGCAAACACAGGTGCACTCTCTTTTCCTTAGCTCTCATAATCCGATGGGACGGCAATCCGACACGACCGGAAAGAGTTCAGGCGCAGGACCATCGGCTTAACGTGCTTTCCGAGGCACGGGAGTGTACACACTTCGAACTTCCAGACTCCGGGCTGCTACTGAGAATTTTCTGACAGAAAAACCCAATAACTATTTATTGGCCCGACCTGGGAATTGGCAAGGAAGCCAAAAGGCCTCAATACGGTCTGTATGACGTATTTTCTTACTTGTCTCGATGGATCTCTTTCTCATCCTTTATAATTAAAAAAGAACGTAATATTCATATTTATTTTTCGTTAGTTTTCCAATAATTTCACCAAATATATTTGCGAAATTGACTACATGTTGATTAAACTTAAATTGAGAAAAGACAGCTTCTTATCTGACCGTATTGATTTTAATCAAAAGGCACTCCTTTACTAAAGAGAGGTACTTATTTTCTATATTAGTTGTCTCGCTCCTTAGTAATAAAGATTGGTCTTTTACTCTTAAGGTTATTAAGTGCCTTGGCACAGCCAATACAAAGCAACTACTATCACGCTATCGATTGAAATTCAACTAAAAGTAAGTTGTATGTAGTGTTAATCATTCACTACTTATTACTTTATATTTTAACCGCCTTATTCATAAACTTTATTTAACTGGTGATTAGTTAAACAATATTTTGTCTTCTTCTTTCGTATGTCAAATCAATAATGACAGAAAGAGACAAATCAGTGTTTAGCTAACCAGTAACTAAGCAACGTTTATAAATAAGGCCGTAAGAGTTTACATTAACGCAAATATATACAATTCAAAATAAATTTAAAGCCCCGACAATGATTTGTGTAAATATCCCACTGCTTAGGTTTCAAATGTGTCCCCACACGCTGCTCCGATGCGAGTTTATAGTATTCGAGATACAGATATGTAGTACAGATTTTCACATGCAGATTTCCTCAAGTATTCTGTACATAAAAATTTGGATATGTTTACCAGGAATTGAACTTCTAATCATCGGTTAACTGGGCCATCTCGACTTCAAAAAACAAAGTATCAATGACTGCATTGTCAGATAGATGTTGTCTTGTGACGACAGCACTATATTTAATTATCTCCGCGTGGCGTTATCATTAATTAGAATGAAACAGATGTTCCCGAGTAACTTATCATTGGTCTTGCAAAAAAAAAGTGAAATGTAGCTGAAACAGAAGTGCTTTTCTCTAAGAACTCACTTCGTATATAACTTTTATATTATATTTAATTAACTTCTATGAATTTGATTAAAAATGACGTTAAATTAAGTTGCAATCATATCAAAACCTAGTGAAATAAAAAATTCTATTACATATAAATAATATTTATTGTTACAAAACGATAATAAAACATGTTTGTTATATATAAAAAATATATGATTTAATGGAAAGCCGATAATCATATTAACACATTTTATCTTAAGCTTCGCAGATACAATTTCGTATAAGGAAAATAATTTGGTAAGTGCTCATAGCTTTCGTAATGTATTAATTAACGTCAGTCAAGACCCAGCCTTATACGCTTTCTCTTTGCCAAAGCAACCCGTCCTTTAAGACGAAATGGTCGTCTAAAAACACAAGAGTAAGATCCTTTGCTGTCTTACCATCATAAAGCAGGGCTTACAAGGGAAAATTGTTTTTATGCCTTGAGGTGGTTTGTTCATCACTTGAAAAATATAAGCGTCGGAACTCCTACTCTACGCTATCCTTAAATACCTTCTCGAGGCCGCGTTTGAATGAACCATAGTGAAATTTATTCATTGACTTCGACTATAAACTTGTCGTAATAACTTATTAACCTTTGGTCAGTAACAATGAGTCAATATATATTCGATCTATAAGATATATAGCTGTATATTTATCTTAAATGCAAAAATAACTTCGGGATGTTTTTAACATTGTGGAAATTCTAACAGTTGCTTCACAATATATTTTTAATAACGCTTTGTAGTTTACAAAAATGATGATGATTTGATAGAATGGGCGAAAAGCATTGTTTAAATACAAGCAGTAAATACACTAAACTACTACTAATACTACTACTAAAATCAATCTGGAGCAAGGTATTAGTTTCTAAGAATATAATAAGTTTTTTAAGATATCTTTCACTCTCTCTATAAATTACAGTAATAGTAACAGCTTGTGAATGTCCCACTACTGGGCTAAGGCCTCTTCTCCTCTTTTTGAGGAGAAGGTTTTGGAGCTTATTCCACCACACTGCTCCAATGCCGGTTGGTGAATACACATGTGACAGAATATCAGTGAAATTTGACACATGCAGGTTTCCTCACGATGTTTTCCTTCAACGTCAAGCACGAGATGAATTATAATCACAAATTAAGCACATGAAATTCACTGGTGCTTGCCCGGGTTTAAACCCACGATCATCGGTTAAGCTTCACGCGTTCTTACCACTAGGCCATCTCGGCCTTTCTCGGATAAATAACTAAATTCATATCATTGATAAAAATGACAATAGAAGAACATACAGATGAAAAAAAAAATATAACTAGACGAATATTCCTTTGTTGAGTTCCTTGTAAGAGTACCTAAGTAGGTACTCTTTTATTTTAAAATTGAAGATATGCTTACTCACTTTTTATTTCGAGACCTTGTTTTATAGAGTTACGATCTGATATGCGATAAAGTACAAAATCTTGGTAGCACTGTGTTCGCTTTATTAATATTTTTATTATGCTATAATGCTTAAGTTATATATAATTTTATAAAATAAATTTCTAATATCTATATTGATTTTAAAAGTAAAATATTATTACAATAACAATTATTTTTTTATTAAAATTATTAGTTTCGAATGAGTTTAAACATTTTATTCTATATTCAATGGAATACACGGCGGAAGTCCGATTTTATATAGGTGCATAAGCACAACCTTTATTAAATTATTATTTCCTTTGTAATATTATTTAGCTAAATAATATTACAAAGGAAATTTGCTATATTTTTAATTATATACATATAAAATTCTTTAATATCAAATATTTTATTTATTATCATATTTTAATGAATAATGACAAATTAAGTTAATACATTAATATAATTAGTATGATATAAAAACAACGTGAAATTCAGCGTAAATGGCGATTGTGAACTGTTAAAATGTGGCGTGCGAAACTACCTATAATAATAATAATTATTATAACATTTAAAAGATTCAAGCATCAATATTAGTGTATTTATTTATTTAAAAACTTTATTGACCACCACAGAGTACATGGGACAAAAGGCGGACTTAATGCCCAGAGGCATTCTCTGCCAGTCAACCTTATGGTCAACCAGAAATCAACGAAGGCGGTAATTAATAAATAACACTACACAACAACACACGTACTTATATATAAAACTGTAGAATAAATAAACATATACATACATACGCCAGTAACAGCCTGTGAATGTTCCACTGCTGGGCAAAGGCCTCTTCTACCCTTTTTGTGGAGAAGGTTTGGAGCTTATTCCACCACGCTGCTCCAATGCGGGTTGGTGGAATACACATGTGACAGAATATCAGTGAAATTTGACACATGCAGGTTTCCTCACGATGTTTTCCTTCACCGTTAAGCACGAGATGAATTATAATCACAAATTAAGCACATGAAATTCAGTGGTGCTTGCCCAGGTTTGAACCCACGATCATCGGTTAAGATTCACACGCGTTCTTACCACTGGGCCATCCCGGCTTTTTTTTACGCACAGTGTCTACAAAATAAATATCAATCTATCAATCAATCTTATAATCACCATAGTAAAAACATATAAATAATAGTGCATTATATATGTCATGAGAACAAGGCTCTCATCAAGGGTTGAGCGTATCAACGTTGTCAGTTTTTACAAAATTTCAGTTGAGATATAAAGTGAGTTCTTATTGAATATTTGATTAATAAATCTGTCACAGATAGCCAAATAATGTCTTCCTTATTTCTGTAATTTCTTAACTGAAAACACTGAATATATTTCTATTTAAATTTTAAATATTTTTATTTTATATCTTATAAAAATATATAATTATTACCAATATTTTGTTGGTATATATTTATTCACTTGATGTAAATTTGCACCTTTTTACTGGAGTAGTTGTACTGGATCGAAAAGTACGTTTTTTAATAACGCAGGATGCATTATTAAAAAAAAAGTATTTAAATAATTTATAAATATTTATGAAGGTTTCGCAGTTAAGCGTTAAGATATATACTACAGATGGCGATAGTATCGTTTAGTACTAACTAGAAGCATCGCATCAGAAGTTTTGTCACGACAGACAGTTGGACATAGGTAGCTTAATTTACAGAGAACGTTGAGCGTGCTAGCCGACGTGGTGCGAGATAAAGTCTCCCTGTTAAAATTTTGATAAGTCTTTCAAAACATTCGTTGGAATTACACTTTGTATTTTGAAAAATCCTTTTTGAATTGTGATAGTTAAGTTCGACGTGTAAATAAATGTAACGTTCACATCTAACTTTACTAATAAAGGAGTAGACTTTTTTATAATGTTTAACAAAAAACTACTAAAACCAACATAAATACAATTAGTAACAGAAGATGCAGCGCGTCTCAGTCTCACTCGCTTTTATTTTAGACTATTGATATGACAAGCGTGAATTTCATTGTTTTTGTATTATGATAACTGAGAATCGATTATGTTTGTAAAAAGTTGCCATAAACAATTTTATTAGGAATACCTGTAAAGGTAGTATGATTTGTAATTATTAGAAAAAAACATTAATTAAATTTTGTCTTCATATTAATGATTGTTCTATTTTGTAAATGCTACGAAACTAAGGACTAACGTTGACGATTTAAAAAGTGAGTTATTCAGTGTGATGAAGATGCGTGGCCGATTTAGGATACGGCGAAAAATCTCAAGAGAGATTTGTCAATTGCACAGAATATATTATAGCGCACAAGTGTTTGTGCAATCACTGATGGACTCTCTATTTCGTCACTTCCATAATCCGATGGGACGACAATCTGACACGATATACTTGCCGAGGCATGGGAGTCTACACGCTTCCAACTTCCAGAATATGGAGATTGGAGGGGTACTTATATTCTTCGACAGAAAAATACTTCAAGCAATAATTTTCATAAACTTTTTATTGCCCCGACCTCGGGTTTGAACCCAGGACCTCGGGATCCGAAACATGACGTCTTTGTTTCTTGTGTTAGCAATTTGTTGACGATATAAATAATGGTTAATATTTCTTTACATTTAACACCGAAATATTTATTTATACTTATTTATTTTTCATTATATATTTATAATATAAAAAAAATATTTATGATAAAATAATATAATATAATAAATGTTGTCGCTAAATAGCAGTTAGAATTATAACAAGATCAATGTAAGGAGCTTTATAACCCGAGGCAATTTCCTTTCTTTAGTCTAATGCTGGGTTAACATTACATTTTCACCTCATTAAACTCTGACTAGACACTACTGAGACGGTTTTTTCACCTCTGGTTTTAATTTTATTCTGTAAAGATTTGATTTCACTAGATTTTGTAAGTAAATGAATAAACTACAGAAATATTAGGAATATAATATAATTCAAACATTACTAGTAACTTTCCGTACGCTTAATATTTTTCTCCTTGAAGTCATCAATACTACCCAATAGTAAGGTAAGTGGTAGGAGCTTGTGCAACCTTCTTATGATTAGTTACCACCCACAGTAATTAGCTTAAAGCAATACTTAGTATTGTTGTTTCGATTTGAAGGGTGAGTGACCCAGTGTAACCACAGGCAAAAGGACGGTGGCGCACTGAGGATGTAAGGCTTAGTTAATGTTCCATAAGTTCCTATGTATATGTGCTACATCCTAGACTGTGTCGATGCTTGACACCAGGCAAGAAAGCGGTCAAACGTTGTTAATGATAATAATAATGTGCTCCTGACCGATTTCGGTCACGGCGGCCAATCTCTAGAGAGATTAGCCAACTGCGCGGGAGATATTATAGTGCACAAGTGTGTGCGCAAACATAGGTGCACTCTCTTTTCCCTAGTTCTCATAATCCGATGGGGCGGCAATCCGACGTGACCGGAAAGAATTCAGACGCAGGACCAACGGCTTAACGTGCTTTCCGAGGCACGAGAGTGTACACACTTCCAAATTCCAGACTCCGGGCTGCTATTGAGAATTTTCTGATAGAAAAACCGAATAACTATTTATTGGACTGACCTGGGAATTGAACCCAGGACCACCGAGTGTGCGACATCTAGCCACTAGACCAACGAGGTAGTCAATGATAAATAATAATTATAATAGGGACACCGGAAAGTTTGCCTATATAGTTTGCCTAAGTTTCCTATTAGAAATAAAGAAGAATATATGTATGTATCGTATTAAGAACTATAAAAGTAAAAAAGTAAAGTAAAGTAACAGCCAGTGAATGTCCCACTGCTGAGCTGAGGCCTCTTCTCCTTTTTGAGAAGGTTTGGAGCTTATTTCACCACGCTGCTCCAATGCGGGTTGATGGAAAGGAACTATAAATAGCAAGCATATATTTTGATAAAGACAGGCATTTTTTTAACTATATCGTTGCAACCCACATTCATCTTCCGCTCCGTTGTATGAATTATTGTGATGTTATAATTGTCTATGAGATTCTATTATAATGTACATAACATACTGATAAGAATATTTTTATACATAATTAACAATAATTTGTCCGTGTATTTAGAAATTCTTCGCAAATTGTTGAAAAATTGTGGAAGGTGCATTCAATAAACGATCAAATGTATATAATTTCCATCGTTTATCCGTTCATAATTTGGATCCGACTAGATTTATTATAACCTAACGGCTAAAGCTAGAATTCTGCCGAAGAATTATAGATAACAGCGTTCTAGTATTAAAAAAATAATTTACACATACGAGTATAATCGCAGATCTATGTTTTAATACATTATATAAATTCAATAATTTGTCGATTTATAATGAGAAATACATCTTATATAATTCCCATAAATTAATATGTTTGTCATAAATATTAGATTTTCTCGAAAATTCGCTTAAGGGACAAATACAACTTCGATGTTGGTCTTACTTCGTCCCCGACTAACTTTTAAATGTTATTACTTCGTATTCGATTATCACATCTATTTCACTCACGATGGGCACTTTTATTATTGTTGTACACAAAATTGTTTGTTTACTCGACTATGGTGAATTATTTTATATAATAACTATATATATTTATTTGAGTTTGAAAATTTTCGTCAGGCTTTTTTATCTAAGGCGAAACCTTCTTCACCAATTATGTTGTTGGTAAGTTGCTTTTTTGTCACAGTACGAAGGCGCCATAAGGATACCTACAGAAGGAAACCATACGAATTGCCGGTACCAGTGTATGGCTCGTTTTTCTTTAGAAGAATCAGAATTGGGATTCAAAAAGTTTTAATTCTATTCCAGGTAATATTAATATATTATGTTGTATGAAAAATGTCGCAACGAGAATTAAACGAAGCAATAAATTGTTTGTTCAAGCAGCAAATATAACTTCGGTATTGTGCTCACTTTGTGTGTCCAGCAACTTTCAAACAGTATTACAGTTTCATCTCAGGTAATCGTATCTGCTTCATCCGCGACGGGCACATTGTTCGCTCTTATCTCAGCTAAATTACATTTCGGCTGAACATTTCTCGCTCACTTTTGTTTCGATTTTATCTAGCGGCGACGACGATAACTCGTGTTATAAAATGACACTTTTTTTAAATTTTGTAATCATTTCGGTATTAAGGCAATTTCATACATTTATATGTATAATTAAATTTTATTATTAATGTCTATCCACGTCTGTGAAGTACTTAATATGAAAATGTATTTTTTTTTAATCATAATCATAAATAATATTGGAAAACGAAGTATATTATCAAGTTTACTCGCTATTTCTTTGACTATAATAGTCTAATGAAACATTCCTCAACAAGGCCGGCAACGCACCTGCAAGTTTGGTGTTGCAGATGTCCATGGGCGGTGGTAGTCACTTTCTATCAGGTGAACATCCAGGCATTTTGACGCCTCTTACATAAAAAAAAATAAGGTGCAACTTTTGACATAAAATTTTAATATACTTTAATTCATTAGGCACTTATACTATTTTTGGACCATTTTAAAGGATTAGTAAATCTAATGTCTCTTATATGTCATATCATCTCTTATTTATAGCCCAAAAATGAACACGAAATTCGCAACTGCGTATCGTTGCGCTCGTAGCAACGCTTTGATTCCTCTTTCAAATAAATAAATTGAAATTGAAAAAATATAATTTAATACCCAATTAGTAAAATATACGAACGAAGTTTTATCGCAACAAATATTCGGTCGTTGATACGGCCAATTCCGAAATCGTAAATTGTTCGATTTATTGTTATCTCCTCGCAAAACGCTTCTGGCGCCGCATCGAATCATAAATATCGTTTTTTGTGAACAAACATCGAATTTAGGTCATTTATTAAAAAAGTAATGGACTTCATTTAAATTTGTTAACCGGCGAATCATTTAATTTTATCGATATATTCTGGGGATCTCAATATGTATCGGACGTATAGACTATTCCAACCACAAGAAACTTAATGACAAATAAACTTATTTGACGTTGAATCGACGCGATATCATTGGTATCTTAAATAATCATTGGTATTCATTTTACAATTTCACGAATTGAATGTCATCGAAATTGCTATTATAACTTTGCAAATTTAAAGTGGATAAAAGTAGTTAAGTGGTATAATATTGTATTATAGATAAAGATATATAAATCAAGAACCGTTTTTAGTGTAACATTGAACGTTATGTAATAGAATTAATACGGTATCTTTAAGATGTTCAATTATTCCTTCTCAGTATCAGATATTAATTTTACCGATGATAGTCCATTCAAATCTTTATTTTGAACTTTTTACACTCGCCTAAGAAAAAAGACTATATATGTCAGAAGTTAATCTAGCTCATATATTTATTTCTACATACTCAAAACAGTCGTAAAGTTGCGTTATTATGAAATTATCTTCAAATCGTCCTAAACAGAAGAGTAGATCAAAACCTATATTCAAGCCCTCGGTATATTATCAGAAGTAGGGAAACAATATAATTATTACAGCTTTGTATTTCATACATAATATTAAAGGTTTTATTACAATTTCAAATTCATTAATATTTGTTAAAGTTATCCTTATACATGTTAAAGTTATCGTTATATTTATACATAACAATAATAATTAAGTAAATTCGTTTGCTGAATTCAAGTAAGTAAAAACACGTGATAAAAAGACATGATATCACAAAGTATGTTTCATTAAAATGCTTTAAAAATATTTTAATAAAAGAAACAATTAAATATATTATACAATGGTAAAAAAGGCTATCAAAATATTTAATATATAAAATAAAGTTATGTATATTTTTAAACGAATAAATAAATACAACGCATTCGTTCTAAGATAATTTTCCACTCGAGGTCATAATCATACTTTTTTGTATTGATGATGATTATTGTTTTTATTAGATTCATTTTTATAATGAGTTTCTAGTTGCTCAAGTTTTTTTTTATATCTAGTTCAAATTTGCGTGAAATCATAAACAAAAAGAATTGAATATGCTTTGTGCCTAAGCGTGTAAGTTGATATCACACTGATCACAAAACCTATTGCCAAACAGTAATACTTAGTATTATTGTGATCCTGTATGGAGGGTGAGAGAGCCAGTGTAACTACAGACACAAATGACATAACATCTTAGTTGGCTAGTTAGGGGCCATTGATGATGTAAGGGCGATGCTGGCCACTTACCATCAAGTGGCTCATTTGCCAGTATGTCAAATTACTTTAAATTGAATAAAAAGAACTGATTCTATACTATCTTCATAGAAAATCTTGGTAGAATATTTATAAGCTGTAATATCTAATGTAATCATGATTAGTGCACAAACCTACATAAAACCTAACCTTGCAACAAATTCTAATTAGCCTCAAGAGCACAGTAACCGGTTTTTTACGAATGCATCGACCTTTGACCGCATTTAAATCATGATGACGACGTCAAACACTTATATAATTGATATATTATGTATAATGATGAATAATAGATGTGTTTGCGTCATTCCACGAGACATTATGTTTTATTTGCCACAATAAGAATGAAGGTGATATAAATTTTTATTTTGATATTATCTAAACTAGAAAAAACATACACTGACATGATTTTTAATTTCTGAATTACATTATTAAACTTCAAATATCAAGTTAAAATCAAATTATTTTTATTCAAGTAGGAAGGTTTATTTTGTAATGTTACAGCACAATATATCGAAAAGAACCGGAAAGACAATCAATAGTTACTATTTTATACTCATTTAAACTGTTATGTATTCAGCATGAAAATTAACAAATACTAAATCAATGTTTTTAACATTTATTAAAGATGTTCCGACTAGTCGGCGACTAGTCGGTAAAGCCGACTACCGGCCACATTCGTAGTCGGCGACTAGTCGGCAACTATTCGGCAAAGAGTGCCGACTAACTTGGCTTCTTTTATTATATGTATTTCTCGATAAAATGTATATATGAGGAATTACATTAAATGAAAACTTACAATGTTAATTAATATTTTTTATTTTAGAATCAGTCATACACATTTTGAAATATGAAGCAAACCTTTCCTTTGGTAATCAGACTCTAAAATTACTTGTAATTTTCTAAACGAAGCGTCACGGAAATGGTCGAATACTCCCGAAACCGTGATCGGCTTGACCGGCCGACTAGTCGGTCTGTTTACAAGCAACTCATCGGTTAGTCGGCTAGTCGGCCAAAGTTATAATCGGCACATCTCTAATATTTATGTAGATCTTCAGTCTTTTATGAGACTTCTTTGTTCTTAACGTTTATCAAGGTTTTTAAATGTGTAATTTAAAATTATGAAAAGGGTAAAATTATTTCATTAGTCTATTATTCAGTATATATATTACAAACGCCTCTAATTCAGTCAAATTCATCTGCGTCACCAATTTAATTCCAGACTGCCTTCTCACTCCATTACACCCTTTGTGGCCGATGATTCATCTCCGTGCCTAATTATTTCGGCGCCCTTTAACGCAAGGCGTCATAATATAATTCGTAATTAAAAGGCCCTAGCTAATTGTCCGTGACTCAGGACGTCGCAAGCATAGTTCATAATAGAAATGTACCGACAGCAGACTAATTTTAATATTTTTTAAATTGTGTTTTGTTGAAAGGTAAGCAGGCAATGAATATAGGGCTTCGCTTTTATTATAGTTCATGTAACTTAGGATATGTTCCATAAGCCAATTAAACAGTTGGTAGGCTAAGTAAGACAGTCTGGTTGGGTATCATCATAATTTATTCTATGGCCAAACATGTGTGAGAGGTTCTTTTACCGGTACCATTGAAGATAATGTACTCCTAACAAATATCAACTATGACAGCAAAGATGACAACGACAGGATTGAATATAGTTAGGATGATTTATGCCAGCGGCTTTACGTAGTTAAAAACTACTATTTGACAGAAAGACGAAAATAATATGTATTTTTTTCTTAGAAGATATATCTCACCTTATAAACTAGCGATTAGTCTAACAAAGCAGTGTATAGAGTGCACAAGAATATAACAAATTATTTCCTTGTTTGCTATGTTATGTATTGTTATGAAACGTTCATTGGCGCGTCTTGGGGGAGTACTAATACTTAGTTGGGGGTCTGACCCCCAACTAACTATTAGTACTACCCGACTATAAGTACTACTACTACTGCAATCGGCATGCCGCCTGTCTTCGTCATGCAATCTCTCTACTGCCGTGTGGCGTGATTAAATTACGCTATATGAATTGCGTTGCTGTATTATATAACTATAATAATATGAAGAAATAAAAAATTTATTACTTATATTCTATTATTTTATTTATTTATCAAATTTTTTAACCATCAATTTCGATGTTTCATTCCACATATGCCGAACGTTCCAATGGCAGTTTTTTTTAAATATTTTTTTTTTCTTTAGTATACGTAAGTTGATATATGTAGCTATAGAACAACTATTGAATCAGGAACCTTGAACCTAGAGACCAGACGGCTCTGAATACAAGTAAATATCAAATCAGTTATTTACATTAATTCAATTACATATAGTTCTAATATCATATAATATTGAAGTTAAAGTTGATTTTTAAAAAGTTTAAAAATTATTTTCAGACGTCAACTCTCATTCTTATTGCGTGTCCCATTGAAAATAATAACTATCTTGTCAAGGAATCTCTTTAATTGGCTACAATTAGCTTTTCGTCTAATATACGAAATGAAATGTTTGTCTTTAACAAATCCCAATGAAATAACGCTACTTACCTAACATTAACCACTGACATGTATTTTTATGATCTATGCGATTGATTTTAAATATAATTTCCATAATAGAATATTTTATGTTTTTTTTTTTTTTTTTTAAACTGTATAAGCTAGCGCTTGGCTGTTATCACACCTGATGGTAAGTGATGATACAGCCTAAGGTGGAGCGCGCTTGCCTAGAAGGTGCCTATTCACTCTAGACTTGAAGGTACCCATATTGTAGGTGGTGGGGAATACGGAGGTTGGAAGGGTATTCCAGATCTTAGCGGTGCGTATCAGGAACGAGGAAGAAAATCGTTTCGTACGTGTCTTAAGTACGTCAACTACGTACGGGTGCAGATCTTTTCGATGCCTCGAAGTTCTGTGGTAAAAAGGTGAAGGGGGAACCAAATTGAACAGTTCCTGAGCACACTCTCCGAAATATATCCTGTAGAATACCGACAGACAGGCAACCTTACGACGGTGTTCCAAGCTCTGAAGTTTTTTATTGACCAGTGTCTGGTCGCCAATGAGCCTTCTAGCACGACGATCCACTGAATCCAAAGCATCAAGCTGATACTTAGCAGAGCCGTCCCATAGATGGCTACAGTACTCCATGCACGATCTAACTTGGGCTTTATATAAGGTTAGAAGCTGTTCTGGTGTGAAGTACTGTTTGACCTTATTGAGGATGCCAAGTTTTTTGCTAGCAGTTTTAGCTTTGGATTCAATGCATTGCCCAAAGTTGAGTTTGGATGTTAAAGTAACGCCTAGAAGCTCAATATTGTCGGTGATGGGTACAGGTACACCCCGGAAAGTCGGAGTCAGGGGGAATGGACTCCTCTTGGCGGTGAACAAACACGCTTGAGTCTTGGTAGGATTAAATTTGACTTGGTTATCGTCGCCCCAATCTGATACTTGTTCCAATGTCAAATTAATGCGTTCTACCAAGGCCTCCCTGTGCTCAAGAGTTTCCATTGCACTAGCCCGGGGACCGGATACGTATCTCTCCGTTACAGTGCTGTCGTCTGCGTACCCAAAGATACCGGGTTTCAGCAGATCGTTTATATGCAGCAGGAAGAGTGTAGCGGAGAGAATTGATCCCTGAGGAACACCGGCATTAATCGCCATTAGATCAGAAGAGAAGCCATCTAGGACAACTCGAAATGATCGTCCACTCAGGAAATCTGATATCCAGTCGCAAAGCCCAATAGGTAGCCCGTAGCTAGGAAGCTTGCTCAGAAGGCCTTCATGCCAGACTCGGTCGAAAGCTTTGGACACATCGAGTGAAACGGCTAACGCTTCACCGTACTTGTCCATCGCTTCGCCCCAGATGTGAGTAGCGTACACTAAAAGATCTCCTGTTGATCGATTCCGACGAAAGCCGTACTGTTGGTCCGATAGGAGATCGTTTTCTTCGAGGTACGACAGGAGCTTGTTATTCAATACACGCTCCAAACTTTTGCAAAGTATGGAGGTGATTGCTATGGGTCTGTAATTGGCCGGGTCGGCACGGTTACTCTTCTTAGGTACAGGTTGTACGTTGGCAATCTTCCAAGCCTTAGGGACTTGAGCGGATTTAAGAGATAGGCGATACAAGCGTGTTAGAACAGGAGACAACTCAGGTGCACAGTTCCTCAGGACTATTGCTGGAATCCCGTCAGGGCCACTGGCCTTATTCACGTTCAAGGTGCAGAGAATCTTTAGAACCTCTCTTTGGCGAATTCGTATCTCTGGCATGGTAGAGTCGCAAGATGGTAGGTTTGGTGGTGAGGTACTTCCCGCATCAAGGCGCGAATTCTCGGCAAACAGAGCCGCTAATAAGTTAGCCTTTTCTGTTGCCGTAAAGGCAAGGGATCCGTCGGGCTTCAGCAGCGGAGGCAGCGATGGACGACAGAAATTCGTCTCAATCGACTTGGACAGGGACCAAAATGCTTTACTACCACGGGGATAGGAAGCTAGTTTGGCCCCAAGGCGTCTAGTTCGGTTGAAACGAGCCTTCTTGAGAACCTTCTTGTAGGACTTGGCAGCAGAGTTAAAGGCTCTCTTCTTAGATGCAATGTCCGGAGCTTTGGTGGTGCGGGCTGTAGCCCATGCTACAAACGCTGAGTTTTTACGGGCCTCAGCCTCGGCGCACTCAGCGTTGTACCACCTAGGAATCTTGCCATCTAGTGATACGTCAGCATATGGAATAAAGTACTCCATAGCTTGACATATCACTTCAGATATGGCTTGTTCGCAGCTCGACGGATCGTTGGAAGAGAAGCATATCCGCTGCCAAGGGTAGGATGCAAAAAAGTGTCGCATCTCATCCCAGTCTGCCGACTTGTATCGCCACACCCGTCTGGTTCCAGTGGGACCAGAGTCCAGAGGATGGAAGTTGCAGACCGACTTGATCACACAATGATCAGAAGTGCCCAGGGGAGCCGCAACTGACACTGAAATCCGGTCAGGGTCGGTAGTCAGCAGAAGGTCCAGACAATTAGGTGTGTGACCGTCCACGTCTGGCACCCGAGTTGCTTCATGTACCAGCTGAGAGAGATCTAGGGATAGGGCGAATTTGAGCGCTTCTCTCCCGGCGTGGTCGGTGGTCTGGTATGGGAATAGCCAATCTTGGTGGTGAGCGTTGAAATCCCCCAGAAACACCATTTGAGCAGTCGGGTACCGTTGTTGGACGGTATCAGCCGTCACGCTGAGATACTCAAACATCCGAGTCGTCTCCTGGTCACCATTGTGAGACCTATAGACGCAGGCATATATAATCTGCTCCAAACCTGTATCCGATAAGCACCATATTACCGAAAAATCGGGCACCTCCAAGTTTCGGAGACGCCGGCAGCAGACGTCATTACGAGCGTACATACAGACCCCAGCACGAGGTTTGAAGTTGTGCTCAAGTGAATATCCGGGATACTGTAAGTACGTTACATCTGCTGGACTGCCAATTTGTGTCTCCGTAAGAAAGAGCAAGTGCGGCTTGGCGGCCTCAAGGTGGTGGTGGACCGCAAAGAGATTGGAGTGCAAACCTCGTATATTTGAGAGATGCACTGAAAAAGAGAGGTGGTGCAGCCGCTGTGAAACTTTTCTTTTTCTATTTTCACGAGTCATTTGGTGTGGGAGTGAATAGGTATGGGGAAATGGAAGTTGTACGAGGCGTCGCATTTTGGACGCCGTGACTTTCACCACAATGACGCAGATGGTAGACTCAATTGGAGACCGCGGGGACGCCCGAACCCCCCTGGAAATCGCCACCGGGACCTCTCTCTGGTCGCCAACCAGCACGATGGAAACCATCCCAGGATTTTTCGCAAGTTGGCGGGGCAGCCTTTCGTAGATGGCGAACCTACTAATTGGGCCCCCTACTAACTGCGGTCGGCCAGCGGTGCACCGTGCTTCGGATCCCGCTGCCCTCCAGATGGAGCCTCCCGGCGCCACTACGACTACGGTCAGAACCTGTCACCAAATGCAGAGCACAACTGTACAGACCCAATCCCCCATGAAGAGCTACTGCGAGCATCGCACCGGAACACGACGTGCCGCGTGACAAGGTAAATCCAGCCACTCGACAAAATCGCTTGGCGGCGTGGCTTTGTTCGCAGGGTGGTAATCCTAGCTACGGCCGGAGCCTACCACCTAGAGTATGTTGCTCAATTAGCACCACCCAGGGGCCACGTGTAGGGTAATGAGGGATAAAACCTGACTTTGGTGAGACCTACGGACGCGAGCAACTTTGACCCCAAATAATATTTATGTAAATATAATATTTATGTAAATAAATATTATATTGTGTTTAAATTTTACAACATAATACATGTTTAATATTCTATTATCTATTTTTTTTTTTTTTTTTTAGTCCAATGTAAATATAACTTCGATTAATTTTTGGTCCATGGGTTGTGGTGCTATGTCAAACTTGATTTAGTAAAATTAAAGTTTCTGTGTTCGAATGTTTCATAAAAAAATAAAATAAATATTTCAATATGTTTATTTATAATGATGTATACTTTATGTACGTCTTGAATCCTATTGATATTACAAAATTACCTGACTTTAATTTGCACAGATCGTCAATAATTTAATTCTAATTATCTATATAAAATGCAACGGCAGCAAGTTAATTAATAAATAACGTGTATTTCAAAATATAATATTTATCAATATTATCTTCTAAGTAACCTATAAAGGCCTGTGTTTTTCTGTATAAAAGTAAGCAAACAAGCGTGATAATGCTTTAGTTTATTTTCTTTCTCGTTTTTATTCCTCTCAAACGTGCAAATAAACAATGTGAAAATTCAGTACAATTATTCAACGCGGCCTCGGGCAGTTTTTCTTTCGTGTGTACAATACAATACAATATACTTTCCCGCGACTTTAGTATCGAGTTTATATCGATATCGATATGCTATATATAACTCGAATACGTTAACGAAATATGGGGAAAGCGATTTTAATATGAGAATTTAATATTATTTATTATTTGAAAGTTTTGTTATATTTCAATAAAAAGTGTTAAAGAAGTAAGAAGTAAATCAGAATATTTAGTCTAGGGAATCTTCCATACATGGGGTATGATAATAATTTATGAAATATTAATTTAATTAATTAATTTAATTAATGGACTAGTGTACAAACATTATAACTAAATTCCAATTCCTAATTACATTTTTCCCCTATCGTAACTTTAAATTTTTTACTAGAAAAATTATTTGGAAATGCAACTTTATTGTGTTTTAGAAAAATCTCATTTTAATTATTAACTTCAATTATTCTAATCATAAAATATTGAAAATATAATAATGATAACTTTGTAACATTCACAATTAAAAACTTATTATGTAGTTATAAAGTAAGTTTTACAGAGTAACTAATAATAGTACATTTTTCAATACATTTAATATTCTAGCGCTACGAATGGTATAATGTTACGGAACAAATATTCACATTTATAAAACATTGTACAGGACGGTTACTACGAGTGCTTCAAGTGTTTCCTTTGTCAACATTGGAAACGATCGCGAAAAGAGAAAAAAGTTTTTTGTGAAGAATAAACGTCACCAGTAACATTATTTAAAAAATTGTTCACCTTTATGATTTCAACACGGAACATTTCAACTACATGAATATATTTAAATTTAATTTTAACTAACGGAATAAAATCTTCGTATGATTTGTTATCATCGAAACTTCAAGACTACCAATATAATGTACCAATATACTCGGTGGTAGAGCTTTGTGCAAACTCGTCTGGATTGGACTCGGTGGTAGAGCTTTGTGCAAGCTCGTCTGGGTAGGTACCACCCACTCATCAGATATTCTACCGCAAAACAGCAGCACTTTGTATTGTTGTGTTCCGGTTTGAAGGGTGAGTGAGCCAGTGTAATTACAGGCACAAGGGACATAACATCTTAGTTCCCAAGGTTGGTGGCGCATTGGCAATGTAAGTGATGGTTAACATTTCTTACAATGCCATTGTCTATGGGCGTTGGTGACCATTTACCATCAGGTGGACCATATGCTCGTCCGCCAACCTATACAATAAATAAAATAAAAAATGTAACCAAATAATGATTACATATACTTCCTTCATAATTGTTGATTAAATTATTGCATAGATATGCTTTTAATTGTATTTCAAAAAATCGGAAGTTGTATAAAGTGAATAGAGATATATTTGTTCAGCAATGCGACACACCAGGCCTATAATAACAATAGGTTTAAATATGTCCAAAGTGATTCACCACCATCTAACTTTGCGAAGCTTCCTTAGAATTCAACCTCTAATATTTGCAACTTAAAACTAAATTATAAGCTGATAAAATAGAATAGCATACGTTGCTAATAATACTAGCGAAGATACCATCTTATTAGTCTCTAAAGGTCACTCTTCACTTGTGGAAGCTGTCGATACTTATCAATGAAGTTTTTTTTATCTCGAAAGATCTATGAAAGGTTTTCTTTTGACTATATTTCTTTGAGGTAAGTGTCTGATACGCAAATACATAATTAATTTTATAAATGTATATTTATTGCATCTTGCCCTTATCAAATTTATCAAGGGTCTGCGCAGTGCCCATATAAAGACATGAAATTGAATTTATCAGACTGACACTCAAACGAATCAAACGAATGGTTAAGATGCATAATTGCTGGCAAAGACAATCATAAGAGCGCGCCTAAGACTAGCAAAATTTCAGATTTCACCCGCGCGTCCCTTACCTACCTCTCAAAATTTAAAATACTTTATTCAATATTGAAGTATTACACTTTCGTATTGATTGTCAAACTAGTAACTACCACCGGTTCGAAATAGAAACACCCAGCCCTGAGAAGAACCGGCGAAAGAAACTCTGCGATTTGATTTTTTTATCATTTTTTTGATGTATCATAAATTGTTTACAAAAAAAAACAATAGAAATAGCCATGCGGCGATCGTCTCATTCCCTAAACTGGTGTGCTAACATCCATAAATTTATTAATTATATTTTACAATTTTTTTACAATTGATTATTACACTTTTTATTTATCAAGTGAGGCATTTTGAACGCTTTCTAGGATCCTGTTGTAGAACCGTATTCATTGCCCCACAAAAGAGTTACTGACTCTATGCAGTCGAGTAACGGGAGTAATTAATTTGTGTTGTTCCTTGTTCCAATGTTATGACGTATCTCGCGACGTGATCTGTCATGTTATGCTCCAAAACCTCTTCAAACGGAGATTAGGCCTTCGCCCAGCAGTGCGACATTGACACAGGTGACAAGCTGATACTTTTTTACTTTTATTTTACTTAGTATTTGAAGAATGAGTGAGCCTGTGAAATTATAGGTACGTCTCTTATACGTAATAAGTTCTTAGTCACTAGTTAGAGTGTCAAAATTATAAATTTAAAAACAAAAAATGTATCCAACGATTTTTTTTCTTTCAAACAGAACCAGAACGTTTAATACATCTAAACAAATTTAAAAAAAATCTGCTTTAAATATTGACTATGAAATTGTTGGAGGATATTGAAAATAATAAAACTTTGTGGTTCAGATAATCATGTTTATTTACAAACCAAAACCTTACAGTCATAATATTTTATTAAATTATACATTTTTTACGTATGGCGTAAAGTCATCGCTATAATAAGATTTCGCGGGTACAGTATCGAGGAAACGATGTAAAATGTCATTGAAAATCGGCATACTCACATCGAAAATGCCTTTTCCGAATGTCTGCAAAATAAACTTCCAATTCTGATTGAATAAGCCTACGACGAGTTCACCTTAAAAGAAACACAAAAAATATGATATAGTAATTAAAGTATAAATTGCATTTTAATGATACGAGGCAAGTTAATTATAATAATAATTAATAAATTTATTTTATTTTATCTAAATTAACTGTGAACAATTACAATATTATGTTATTATTATTATTAAGTTAGTCTCATTTGAATTAAATAAATAAAAATTGATAAGATTTTTTTCTTAAATAAATATTATCAATTATATGCTTAAAATTTATAATAATAAAACGAAAATTTAGGTCCACAATGATTAATAATAAAAATTCTCTCCGATTCTACGAGCTCAAAGCTCGAATCCCAAATAATAAAATAAAAATATTAATAAAAATGCCTAAAATTATGTTATAATAAAAAACTTAGTGATTACTAAAACAATAGTGTCTTTTTCTTTCGAATGTCGAATCAATGATGATAAAAAGAGAGCAATCGAGAACCAATAATTATCACTTTCGAACTATTTTCACCATTAACATACAATCTGTTCGACGACTAAGTATAATAAAAAGTATAACCGGTTGGTTGCCGAATTTTATAAACTTAACGTTTTGAGAATGCTAATTACTATACATTTTATTTAACTGCAAGCGTTCAGTAATGTTTTCAGAATTTATTATTTTTATTCCTTTGAAACGAGCGCTCATTTTGTAAACGTCTTAAAAAAACGCTGAGCTATCAAGGGGTGAAAAGTCGTTTAGCATCCATTATTTTGTGGTGACTTTTTCAACTTGTCCCTCGTAAAGTCGCATGCTTTAATATTAATTGATAATTTATTATTATTTATCATTAATTAATTATTCATTTTATTTATTAAAACACTAGGTATTTATGTGGTTCATAGTGGTGCGTTTGAGATCAGGACGTAGCTAGGTGTAAAATAAATTAATTACGGTTTTGCTCATCGCTTTCTGAACCCAATGGTTAACTATATTACACATCTTCCTGGGCTGCGTTAACGGAGGATATTATAGGTATGCATACTTCATATTGAGTCGGTAATTTATCAAATGCAATGTAATTGCTTCTAAAGACACATAGCTACTCGTTCCATTTTTGAATGAGCAAATGTTTCCTTAACTTTTGCTACATCATAAACATAATAAGTATATTTTAAATTATAAGTTGTTAATCTGTGACACAGCAGTTTTTTATCCTGACCTCTTCGAGTGTAACATACTAAGATCTCCGCTAATGAGATAAGTTTTTTCCTTGTATGCTTGCCTTGATAATATAATGTTTAAAATAATTTTATGCGGCTTAATACGACCGTTCTTATTTTAGTTATTGCATTGTCATGGCTTTATTTATACGTGATACATTGGGACGGCAATCCGACACGTCCGAAAAGAGTTCTGGAGCAGGACCAACGGCTTAAAGTGCTTTTCGAGTCACGGGATTGTATACACTTCCAACTCCCAGACTACGGGCTGCTACTAAGATTTTTTTGTCGGAAAACCCAATAACTATTTATTGACCCGACCTGGGAATTGAACCCAGGACCACCGGCCTTATATCTAACCACTAGACCAACGAGGCAGTCAAGTCAACATATACATTTAATATAACTGCTTACTGCTAAATAATAGGTGCTAAAGTATTTATATTCATATAAAATAAAAAGAATTAAATTATAACTATAATTTTTTTTCTGCATTATACGCAAAAAATACACCATATTTAAATGATAAATGCATTGTTTGATTTTCATAAATGCGAGTAAGAAAACATCAATGTTACGACTATTATATTTTTGCCAAACGCGTTTAAGTTATGTCAAGGTTTTAAGTATTATGCTAGACGAATGATTATGTCTTTGTTAAATTTAAGACGATAATAAAATTGATAAATGCATAGTTAAAGGTCACGTAGGACATTAAAGTAAAACTGAAATATCTAAGACATGTGAATAATTATGACTTCAAATAATACTTACTAGCATCTTGCCCTCCCAAAAGTATCTTGTGAGCTGACAGCTTGGCGTTACCAAGGTCATATTCGTAGCGGAACTCATCTAAATGACACTGAAAATATACATTGCCATCCTCCTTCTTGATAAAGTGGTAGAAGAATTGCATAGTCATATGAAGTTTATCTGAAATAGTGTAGACAACTTTGTTATGATTGTTTAAACAAGAAGATTCACTTGGTGGTAGAGCTTTGTGCAAGCTCGTCTGGGTAGATACAACCCACTCATCAGATATTCTACCGCAAACCAGCAGCACTTAGTATTGTTGTGTTCCGGTTGGAAGGGTGAGTGAGCCAGTGTAATTACTGGCACACGGGACATAAAATCATGAAGACATGTACAATACCACTGTCTATGGGCGTTGGTGACCACTTACCATCAGGTGGCCCATATGCTCGTCCGCCAAACTAACATATACTATACAGTAAAAAATATATTAAAAACAAAAAATATCTCACTCCCGGGTTAAGATATCTCGTGTTATGGTTAAATACAGGTACCTGTGGGTAAGGTCGTTTTCAGCCGTCGGCCTACCGTCCTATCGTGCTGCTCGACGAGGTGAGCAACCTCTTTGAGCGTGTGCTTGCAGCCCGTCTAATCGGCAGCATGGAGCCGGGTCTTAGCGAGTGGCAGTAAGTCTTCCGCCCCGGCCGCTCGACGCTGGACGCAGTCGCCAGAGTAAGGCAGCTCATGGAGGAGGTTTCTCGGGATGGACTACTGATGGCAATGTCGCTGGATATTTCCAACGCCTTCATGCCCTGCCCTGGGAGGTGGTAATGGAGGGCCTCAAATATCACGGGGTGCCGTTATACCTTCGTCGAACCATCGCCGACTACTTCTCGGGCCGAACGGTAGTCTACCGTTCGAGCAGGAGGGTCATGACGTGCGGTGTTCCACACCGCACGTGATGTCGGTATTGGGGCCGTTACTGTGGAACATCGGTTACGATTGGGTGCTTCGCGGGGCCACTCTGCGGGGGGTTAGCATCACCTGCTACGCTGACGACACGATCGTGTCGGCCCGCGGCACCAACCATCGGGAGGCGGCTTACCTAGCCTCACTAGCGCACTGGGCCTCGTAGTAGCCTAACACAAATCCGAGGCCCTAGTCTTTCATTGGCCTCGGAACGCCCCACCTCAGTGGATGGCAATCGTAGTCGGCGGAACTTCCATCACCATCGGGTCGTCGATGAAGTACCTGGGACTCGTCCTCGAAAGCAGGTGGAAGTTCGAGGAGCACTTCCGGCGCTTGGCCCCAAGACTGGTGGCTGCAGCCGGAGCGCTTGGGCGGCTTCTGCTCAACATTGGAGGGCCAGGTGCAGGCGCCTGTACACCTGGCGCGCTTCTGAGGCGGGTCGCCTTTTAAGCGACTGCCGCTGGCGGGGTCGCGGTTGTAAGCCAACGCGTTCCCGTGGCCCTGCCGCCTTTCGGCGAGGCGGAATTTTGAGGAGGTTTTAGTGGGTAGTCGGGAGTCCCACATACCCGTCCCGGTCCCCCTACCGGGTGACATGTGTAAATGCATATCCTCCTCGTAAAAAAAATAAATGGGTAAGGTCGTTTATTTTTATAAAAAATATTTTCGAGACTTTAAACTTTCTCTTTGAGTCATTTCCGAGCCAGAGTTATATAAATAAAGCACGAATAAAAATGCATCGGTTTGCCTGGATTTGATTCCTCAATAACCGGTTAAGATTCACTTGTTCTAACTAATGGGCCAGCTCGCCTCAGACGTATAAGCACACATATTGGTATTATGATAAAAAGAGCGATAGCTTCATTCATAATCACTAACCTAGTTGAAGTTTTACATTTCCATCGATAGTAATGGGATTACTTCCAAGTAAATTCTGGAGTAATGGGCTTGTTTCCGATACCTTGAACTTTCCCTTTAGTGCAAGATCACAAGTTACTTCCAATTTCGTTTCTCCTTTTGCGAAGTCATTGCTGAAAAAAATGCAATACGGGAATGGAATATTTTATCTTTAGAAAAACGGACTATTACGATCTTCATCAATTTTACGCTTAACTTATCGAAAAGAGGATTAATTTTACTGACAGAAAAATATGATTTATTACTCAACATAATTGCTTAAGTAGTTGAATCATGAAAGTCACATCACAAAAATGTTTACTTATTTTAAACTAATATGTAGAATATTAGTGGTCTATATTGTATGATAATAAACATAAATGACTAGTTAAAGGAATAAGGCCGTCAAATTATTTATTGATACTTGTGAAATTTCAAAATATATCTACTACGTACATTACTACTTTATTCAATCCGTATGCTCCTTTACAACTATCACGTTTAGAGCATTATAAATATTTTATTTTTTGTAATGAACACACATAATATAATGATTCAATAAAGTGACTTCAAGGGCAACGGTTGTTTTTTATAAATTGTTAGGAAAATTCACAATATAAAACTGTACGAAGGTTAAAAGAAGGTTTTCAGTCCAGAATTTAAATAATAAAACATTAAATAAACATTGATTAATAATAATAAGTTTTATTGATTCCGCTGGTGAGTGAAACGGGAGTGCAAATTTTTCGCCCAGAGAATCATTTTTGCGATATAACAGGGATATATGAAATTATTTATTTTTTACTAGCATTGTAGTCACAGTCATGATTTGTGCAGTACCTTTTTCTAAATTAGATGTGTATTATACCTATTTAAGGCTTCAGTAACAGCCTGTGAATGTCCCACTGCCGGGCTAAGGCCTCCTCTCCTCTCTTTCGAGCGGAGAAGGTTTGGAGCTTATTCCACCACGCTGCTCCAATGCGGGTTGGTGGAATACAGATGTGACAGAATTTCAGTGAAATTTGACACATGCAGGTTTCCTCACGATGTTTTCCTTCACCGTCAAGCACGAGATGAATTATAATCACAAATTAAGCACATGAAATTCACTGGTGCTTGCCCGGGTTTGAACTCACGATCATCGGTTAAGATTCACGCGTTCTTACCACTGGGCCATCTCGGCTTTTTAAGGCTTAGATGTAAATAAATGTTATTATAAAATAATTGTTACAAATCATAATAATAATATAATCTTATTGCATGTTCGTGTCTTTATTCTACGCAGTAATTCAAATATATTTTAATTATATTACGTACTAATCTAAAATGTAAACATACATTTTAACTAACGGAAAATGCTTAAAATAAATGTGCTATAATACATTTTAATAAGGATTAAGAGCTTCTGATTAAGAAATAAATAACTAAACTTTTTCGAAAAAAACTAGATTTTATTATTTTTCCACATCAACAACATAAATGCTGTTGCCGATTTCTTTACAAATATACAAATCTTACACACAATTCTTGTGTTTTTCAGTTTTGGCAATAAGCATATAAACATTATATATAACTATACATGTCCTGTTCTATATCAATCAGATCGGTAATTTTTTTTTTTTTTTTTATTGTATAGGTTGACGAGCATATGGGCCACCTGATGGTAAGTGGTCACCAACCCCCATAGACAATGGCATTGTAAGAAATGTTCACCACTTACATTGGCAAAGCGCCACCAACCTTGGGAACTAAGATGTTATGTCCCTTGTGCCTGTAATTATACTGGCTCACTCACCCTTCAAACCGGAACACAACAATACAAAGCACTGCTGTTTTGCGGTAGAATATCTGATGAGTGGGTGGTACCTACCCAGACGAGCTTGCACAAAGCTCTACCACCGAGTAAAAAAAATTAACACACAAAATTCAATCTTTATATTACGATTATAAAGTATAATTTCTGTAAACACTTACTGGATGCTGTTAACGACGCAGTCTTTGATTCCTTTTAACTGACCATTTTCCAATGTCATATTTAATAAGCCCATTATTGGGACATTTAAATCTTTTAGATACAAAGGATCAAGTGGGGGTACATTGATTTCTTCAGCGCCAGATTCGCTAGTAAGCTGTAAGACTTTACTAATAGTCTCCTTCATGCATTGTTCATCTTTAGAAGCACATTTCGTCAATGAATCCACTATAATTATTTAAAAAAAATCGATTAATAATGTGTTTATTAGTAAGTTTATTTGGTGGTAGGGCTAAGTGTAAATCTGGGCACGTACTGCACAAGCGCAATTTTATACTGTGTCGCCAAG
Source organism: Nymphalis polychloros (assembly GCA_905220585.2). Taxonomy (NCBI): domain Eukaryota; kingdom Metazoa; phylum Arthropoda; class Insecta; order Lepidoptera; family Nymphalidae; genus Nymphalis; species Nymphalis polychloros. The sequence goes on along the minus strand of HG992253.1, from coordinate 10,072,943 downwards.
CGGCAAAAATAATTAGTAAATTGTTGTGATCTCATTGAAGGGTGAGAGAAGAACCAGTGTAACTGCAAGCACAATGGATATAACATCTTAGTTCCCAAGGTTGGTTGCACATAATATAAGGAATTGTATTTTTTTATTGTATAGGTAGGCGAACGAGCATATGGACCACCTGATGATAAGTTGACACCAACGCCCATAGACAATGGCATTGTAAGAAATGTTAACCATCGCTTACATCCCCAATGCGCCACCAACCTTGGGAACTAAGATGCTATGTCCCTTGTGCCTGTAATTACACTGGCTCACTCACACTTCAAACCGGAACACTACAATACAAAGTACTGCTATACTAGTATTGCGGTAGAATATCTGGTGGTACCTACCCAGACGTGCTTGCAGAAAGCTCTACCACCGAGTAATGTAATATATGTTTCTTACAGTACTAAACTCTATGGGCAGTGGTAACTACTAATCATCAGGTGGCCCATTTGCCAGTCTAACGCCAAAGTATAACTAAGTACAACGCAGGTTATATTAAAAAATATCATATCTAATGATCATATTTATCAAAATATTGCTTATTGTTTTTTTACAAAAAAAAATTCAAACGACGCACGAAGGTGAACAAGTTACATTTACGTAAACATGGATCGGATAAATCGACCAGTACAACGACTTGAGATGGAAAAACCCTTTGATAAGGTTAATAATAAAATGTCCGCTAACAGAAATATGACATTGATCGTATTTTCAAAAAAAAGGATCGTAGTTATCTATAATTAGAAATGCAATTATATCAAATCAATCATTTTTATTTTACATCTTACAATTATAATTGTAGTTGTAACAGTGTGATCGACTTTATATGTACTATGTAATATTTTATTTACTTTTAAAAGTAATCTTTTCAAGAGATAAGCTGTTGAACTTAGTTCGCATTTTACACAATGGTATTTGAGTATGTGGCTACTAAAACTAAAATAAAATGTTACTACTTTATGTAAATAATAATTAATTCATAATGTGTTCAAAATTATGGAAAATTTACTCACTTTTGAGCAAATAAAGAAATAATTACATAATCACATAGCATTAATTCATCATTATCTTATTTATCAAGAAATATTAGTATTTTATAAAATCATTTTTGAATATTATTTAACACTTACCGTAAAATGAATTGCAAGCACTTATAACTGCACACGTAACAAGTATAACCCATTTAGAAAACATCGTTACTCTTTTCATTACGACAACTGAAGACTATATAATCAAAATAACCAACATTGATATTTATATCCACATTTATTTAATAAAAACTGAAAAAACATACATCACACTACACTAAACCGGTTTTAATTATTATCGTATCCCTGAAATAATATCTGTGAATTTATAATTATAAAATAACGTTACGGATTTATTTTTCTTAATATTCAATTATATTACACATACTGACAAATTTGCGCAACTTTATCTTTCATGATTGAGTTTGCTCGAGTGAGTTTATTTATTATATTTATATATTTATTATAATATATATGCTACTAACTGATAATATAGCTTTAAATTGTTAAATAATTTTTAATATCGATTCAGTGGTTTAGGCGTGAAAGGATAACAAACAAACTCACATTCGCATTTATAATATATATTAGTTAGGATTACTTAACCCACGCGGGCAAAACCACGGACAGAAGCTAGTTATTGTAAAATTGAAAAAGAGATCTTGAAAATCCTGTTAATATTAACATGTTATCCACTAGACCATCTTGACTAAAAGTAAATAACTTTGTACACACGTGAGGAAACGAAGCTAATATTTTATTTTATTTATTTATTTTGAACAATTAATACATATCATAAACAATTTATACGATAGTAACTACTATAGTATTGCACTGTGTTGTAGTTACCTTCCAAATCAAAAGCACAATTTCCTTTTAGCATTTGTTCAACATAACCTAAAAAACAAAATATAATTTATTTAAAAAGAATATAAAATTGACAAACACTTTATCTTTTTTTTTTAACTGTTTAGGATTATTGTAACATAATATTTTATAAAAAAGTTCTGAATTAAATAAATATATACCTAAACATAGTTTATAAATTATATAATAAGGAAGGGATGGGGTAGGAAGGAAATATAAGGAAGTCAATGCTATAAATAATATCATTACATGTATGCTTATGTACAAACATAAATACAATTTATTATTTTATGATATTTTTATAAATTGTATTAAGTTTCTGTATATGCTCATTACCACATTTTAAACATGAAAATGACTCGATAAAAACGTAATTCTTATAAAATTTTAACTAATTCACAACCCACTCATACTTAACTCGAACACTAGAGGGCTCTAGCAGTTTGACACGACCGTCTCCGCAAGGAACGTTACGCGCGCTAACGCATCGTCAGAGCTATCCTGCCGGCTTTCAAAGCCTGGATGAGCCTGTGACCTTCCTGACTTTTGCAGGTAATGTCATGATTGTTTTGGAGAACACCTGTGTAATATCGGAAGCGTCGACGATGCGCCACCACTGTAGAACGGACCCAACAAATACTGGTCACTTGTCCCGTATGAAATGTAGATAGTCAGTCAGAGGTCGGGCTGGACTTCTCCCTATGAGTATTGTGCCGGCGATGGTCCGCATGGAATTAACGTGGAGGGTCGTAAACTAATTCTTCCTTTTGTAAGACCGTCATGGTCCTGAATGAGACGTCGGATCGGGAACGGAAACGGGCCAATCTCGCTCGGCGAAGACATCTAGAAGACAAGATATTCGAACAATTACGAGAGCCACAAACACTGATAGATTCAGCTCATGTGTAGTGTGTTTGTAACATAATCTTTGTTTTGACCATGTTTAGTCGGCGATCGATTTATTCAAATCGTTACAGCACTTCTGCTATGATGATATTGATCGTAATATTAAAACTATTTGTTTGTGTAGATCTAAATGTCATACGTTATATGGTCAGAAGCCATGACCAATTATTCTACGTTCACGTATATTAAAAGTATAAATTATGTACTTTGATATTATTTACCTTCAATGACATGATTTAATAAGCATTTAATATGGTATACTAAAGTTCATTGTCTACCAGTAGGTACTGTATAGTCGTTTATTTAAAAAACAGTATTATTAACATTTATTATAAAAGAAACAGACTTAATGAGGAAGGAAGAAGTGGATAATTAATTAATACTATACAATAATACGGGATATGTTTCTTCCAAAGATTTTAAGATTAAAATTATTTGGCCTTAATAATAATGAATTACCTAATTAAATTTATTATTTGGCAATTATTGTATGATGATCTCAATTGGCATAATTATTAAACGGCATTACAAAATGTAATTAAGTACTCATTAAATTACTGAAAAAAACAGCATAATAATCTATGTACCTGTACTTGACCTACCATTTCTTACATCTGAATGGTCCAAGTTTTTTCTTTGTTATAAACTGAGTGTAATATCATGTACTACTGACGTAAGGTTTTAATTGTAAATATGTATAATTATACGGATTAGTTTGTTTCCTTACTTAGTAGTTATATACACTGAACCGCAAAGAAAAAGACCTTCTAACCGACCCTTTTTCTTTGCACTCCAGTGTATATGTATAAGCGTATTCTAAAAAAATCTGACTCTCTCGTTGATTTATTAGCTACATGCAAGGCCACAGACACGGTGGTACTGAGTTCAAATCCCAGTTTGGGCCAGTAAAATGTTATTGAGGTTTTCTGTCGAAAATTATCAAGGGCAGTCCGGAGTCTGGCAGTTGAAAGTGTGTACAAATACTCGTGACTCGGAGAGCACGTAAAACCGTTGTTCCTGCGCCTGAACTCTTTCCGGTCGTATCGGATTGCCGTCCCATCGGGTTATTATAGTTAGGTAATAGAGAGTGCACCCGTGCAGATGGCTAACCTCCCTTGAGATTGGTCGCCGTGGCCGATATCGGTCTCTACGTGTCGTTTAACCGTCCCATAGGTTAAGATAAGAACAGAGTGCACCTGTGCTTCTACTATGCAACCATGTAAGGCACATTGGAAAAACATAAGCTTCGCATATTAAAAATTCAAAAATCGGGTACCAGATTTTGGAGGTATATAAGATAGACGACGGGGTAAATCTTAAACTTGCAAATCAAATGTTCAACTTGCGTTAACCTTTAAATTAAGCAAGTTCATTGTTACTACTATAACTATAACTTTGACATTTTGAACTTATAAAAAAAACCACAATGTTTTAATAGATTTTAATTATGAACTTGTATGTAATAACAAAATTCAACATAAATATATATATTAGCTATAGGCAATACATCCAAGGTATCTTAGTTTTGAATGTAAGGTGTCAGATCTTCCGTGATTAATTTCTTAGCATCGATATTGTCATAGAATTTATGGATGACTTCAAATACAATATACATGGCTTTATCCATGATTTCTTTTCCATAGGTCTTTAATAGGGTCTTCCAGTTCTCGTTCACATATGTCGTCACAAGTTGGCCTGAAAAAAAAAAAAAATTTGTTAATATTAAAACGAATCACATTATTCTCATGTTTGCCGGCACATTATAAAAACACTTTTAAATTATCGAAATACGACTAAAAATATACATTGTTTTATATAAACTATACAAGTTCATATACAGGTAGAGCTCCAATAATTGGTTTGTTATGATTATTATTGCCCACAGACTGTAGAAAACCCTTTAGAAGAACAAACAAAGAGTGGTCTACTGCCTTCCTTCTTATTAGTGTTTCGCTTAATCACAACCAAACACGAGATGAATAACATAGCAGAAATGAAGCAAAGGAAATCTTAAAAGGTTTGTAAAAAATTTATAAAAGTATATATTACTCACTTAAATCATTTTTGCCAATGACAAGATTTTTGGCTTCGAATGTCACCTTCTGTATATCGTAAGTGTACTTAGGCTTAGTAGTCAAAACTTTGAAATATGTCTCGCCATCTTTTTTGATTACCGTCACCGGTATTTCAAGTCCAATTGTTATTTTGTCTGTAAAATAAAATATATTACACAACTATTATATTATAACAATAAACAAATATCGGTAAAACAATTGTTTTTTTTTATATTATAGGTAGGCCAACGGGCAAATGGGCCAACTGCTGTTAAGTGGTCACCAACGCATATTAGATATAGACATTGACAATGTAAGAAATTTTAACCATTCCTTGTTAACGGCAGAGAATCTGATGAGTGGGTGGTAAGTACCCAGACAAACTTGCATAAAGCCCTAGGAAATTAAATTTTGTTTAAAAATTTATAATAGAAGCAAAATTGTATTATTTATTAGTCATCTTCGGTTTCACAACGTATTTCACCAACGAATGTGTATGAATAATCCATAGTATTATAATTATGCACAAATGTAAATGTAATTTCTTTTTAACTTACTGGTGTCATTAGCCTTTAGAAGTATATCATTTTATGACGTAACCTTAACAGTAAATAACATATAATATTACGAAAGAACACTTCACTCACTCGATAGCTACATAAATATATGACAGTCTTTCACCTAACACTTATAGGTTATCTCACGATGTTTTTTCAATACCAAACATTATATGACATCATAATCATCATCATATCAGTCAAAAAACGTCTATTGCTGAGCAAAGATTCCTTCAAAGATTTTCATGATGGCCTGTTGTCGCACTACCCGCGAACCTTGCAATATCGACGCTCCACCTTGTAGGGGCCACGCTTCATTCGGTTCCGGTTCGGTATTGCCACCAGAGAACCTTTCTAGCCCAACTGCCGTCAGTTTTTTGAGCGATGTACTCCATATACTTCAACTGTCACTATCAATTCAACATTTTTTTTTTATATTACGCAGGAAGGCAAATGCCTCTACTCCACCTGATCCTAAGTGGTAATAGATTCCAAATGCGATGACGACTAGTACAATCGGGAATAATTATCAACACTAGTCGCCCCCGCCTTGCCGGCCCGCAAGATACCTCTTCACGCCTCGTGAAAGAAACCAGGTTATAAGAGGAGGGAAACACGGGTGCTGATAAAGAATTAAATTTTTTAGAGGTGCGACAAAGAAAAGAATTGCCAAATCTCTTCGTGCACGATGGAATTGATGCTACAGTTAGGCGGTGACATCGAGAGCCAGAACGCGTAGACTTGTGAAGCAAAAGGGAAGCAGGAATGAAGGAGAATATTTCCTCAGACCACTCGACATAACATAGTCGATAGAAAGCGCTCAGGGCCGCTATGGCTTTTGGTCTATATCGGGTACTTTGGTTTGCCTGCTGAATTCATAATTTCCGATTCTATGTTGCGGATAAACTGCATGCATAACCCTTTCTATTACTCTTTGAGTGAGCTTGAGCCTTATTATGAGGCGCATAATGAACGTTCACCTCTCTGATCCGTCATTACTGACAGCACACACTGGTCGAAAACTTTCGACATTTGAGATGATTGATGAAGATATTGGATGGTTGGATGGTTAAAGAATAGTGCCCAGCTGAGTTGGATTTGATGTTGACCTTCTACCTAGTTGGATGGTCTATACTAGGTAAATATAGTAGACTATAACAAGGTCCTCCAGACCGATTTCGGCCACGGCGGCCAATCTCAAGAGAGATTAGCCAACTGAACAGGAGATATAGTATATATATTATATGATATAGTATATAGTATAGTGCACAAGTGTGTGCGCAAACACAGGTGCACTCTCTTTACCTTAGCTCTCGTAATCCGATGGGACGGCAATCCGACATGACCGGAAAGAGTTCAGGCACAGGACCAACGGCTTAACGTGCTTTCCGAGGCACGGGAGTGTACACACTTCCAACTTCCGGGCTGCTACTGAGAATTTTTCTGATAGAAAAACCCAATAACTATTTATTAGCCCGACCTGGGAATTGAACCCAGGACCACCGGGTCTGCGGCCTTATATGTAGCCACTAGACCAACGAGGCAGTCATGTGCCTGATAATGCTAAATCGTAATATTAAATACAAAGTTTTGCTACTTAGCGGTAGGACATATGATGAGTTATTACAATAACATCCTGTGAATGACCCACTGCTGGATAAGCCTCTTCTCCTATTTTGAGGAGAAGGTTTTGGAGCTTATTCCACCACGCTGCTCCAATGCGGGTTGGTGGAATACATATGTGATAGAATTTCAGTGAAATTTGACACATGCAGGTTTCCTCACGATGTTTTCCTCCACCGTCAAGCACGAAATGAATTATAATCACAAATTAAGCACATGAAATTCAGTGATGCTTGCCCGGGTTTGAACCCACGATCATCGGTTAAGATTCGCGCGTTGTTACCACTGGACCATCTCGGCTTACTTAAAGTATTAAAGTATGCCAAATGCTTTTTCTTGCAGTTTTATAACAAGTATTTTGCTTACCCCAAGTAAATAGTATAAGAGCGAAAACATAATATCCATAGAATTGGTCAGTCTAAATTTTTACACATTTCATAAATGAAATTTGTTTTAAACCTCGTCTGTCAATCATCTTAATTTCAAGACAACTTACAACTAACTAAGCATCATTGCGACTTTACTGTGTTAGTTTTTGGAATTTATATAATTTAATGATCTTTAATATTTATATTTTATTCACAATTTTAAAGATTATATAAACACATATTGAGCGCAGATGCCTCAGCGGGAAAAGAGGTTGACTATTGCGGCTTACACGGTTTTTCTTGTTCATGTAGGCTTTTCAGCTACGGTTCTCGTAATGATACAAGAAAATGGGCTCTTGCCACCATTGACGTTCCTGATCTTATTGAGCCTGAACTTAGTATAACCATATATTTTATTCAAAACAAAACTCATAACAACATTACAGGTCTGGATCACTTTTATGAAGCCTTACTCATAAAACTTTATTTAGCAAGTGTGGTTAAACAATGTTGTGTATTCCTCTTTCAAATTTAAAATCGATAATGATAAAAAGAGTGAATTAAATATTTAACTAAACAGCCGTAAAGGAACGTTTATAAGTAAGTCCAATAATTTGTATTTAAAAATACTTTACACAAGATTGCTTACAATTGTTAAAAGTATTATTAACAGAAACATACCCAGTTTTATCTTTGTTTTTCCTTCTCCTTTTATTGAAGAGGTTCCAAATACACTCTCTAGTAGTGGATTCGATCCTTCGATTACGAAATGACCTTTGATGGTCACAACTTCACACGCGAGTTCTAGAGTTGCCAATTGTTTGTCTAAGTCGATACTAAAAATTATTAATCACTCAATTAATATACATATTACATTTAAAATCGAAAATTAATTATGTATGATATAATTACATTGTTAGTTTTTAATTATTTCAGCTGTTGAATGTTTTTCTAGAATTTTATTATACTTTTTTTTAATACGCCAAAGTTCTATAATAAAAATTATACATACACCTCACTATTAATGTATCACTTTGATATGATTGTGTGTTACTGAACTCTTTCAACATTATTTAATAAATACCTATACACACTAAACAGTACATTATTGTGGTGAAAAATAGAAATCGGCTCGATTTAATTTTATTACACAACCTAAGTAGTAAGTACATCTTATATTAAAAAATAATTTATCAATTTAAATATATATTTTTTATTGTATAGGACGAGCTTATGGCCCGCCTGATGGTAAGAGGTCACCAACTGTACCTGTAATTACACCGGCTCACTCACCCTTCAAACCGGAACACAACTATACAAAGTACTGCTGAATATCTGATAAGTAGGTGGTACCTACCCCGACGAGCTTGCAAAAAGCCCTACCACCGAGTAGCAATTTAAATATATTTTTAAATTTACTATAATCCCATTTACTTTATTATCACTTCGGACATAAAATCGTTTGTGTTAAATTTTGGTAAGAAAAACGCCACTTTTACAAGAGCACGAAGAATGTTTTTTAAGCTTGAACGTGATTAGAGTTTATCCGTGACAACTTAAAGCTTTATTAGCTCTTATGTTATTTCCGCTTATGAAAACATTTCACCATACAATTTAACAGAATTCCATTAAAAACATGCATGTTTTCTTTCACCAAGCACGAGATGAATTTCAAAACCAAACTAAACATACGAATGAGCATTGTATTATGATGCTTATTTGATGCCCAAATCGAATCCGGGCTTTTAACGTACACTTGGACAATGCATATCAATGTAAAATAATAATAATGCTAAGAGACATTATTTTTTTAATTGTATAAAGAACATATTAACTTACTTAAAACGATTGACTTTGGCATTTTTGAATCCCTTGACAACACCTTCTTTTATAAAAATAACAATTTCATCCAAAACTTTTATTGAGATGTCGTTTAATTTCATTGGATCTATTCGAGGTATGCCTATGTCTTCGATACCGTTTTCTCCAAGATCATGGAAAATTTTTTGAAATAAATCCAGCACACAATCTTTATCTTTAATGCTGCATGGTTCAAACTTGAAAACTGTAATAAAAAAAACAATAAAAGTTCCGAATGTTACAAATTAGTAAAATGTTATACACTTCAAATATTATTTCATTTAAAAAAATATTAAATATATTATTAAATTATTTTTATAATCAATAAAATAAAATGTCTGAAAATAAAATAATAATTACGTTTAATATTATAGCGCCTAAATATACTAAATATTAATATAATATATAAGTAAACGTCATAAACTTGCATTTGAGAGAATCATCCAAAACGAAACAAGTATTAAGCCTAGCAATTCAGAAAGTTAACTGCGCCGGTATCCTGACTATAACGCCATAGATAAGCCTACGCCAACTACATTTTTATAATCTGTATATTTTTATTATTTTTTAGTTCCTATATCATATACTTTGAATTAAAGATGCTAAGTAAAACTCAATTCTAGTTTCAAAATATTAAAAGTTATATTAAAAAAGTAGCACTAAAATTATGTCTTACCATACGACGCCTCAGTAAAAATCAGCGGTAAACACACGAACAGTATATATCGTAGTGAGAACATTTTGTGTTGTAATATCTAAATTGAATAATCTTGACGATCACAAACACTTTTATATATATGCGCGAAAATTGTTGTAAAAAACTCATAAACGAAAACCTGTTTTTTAACACTTACGTATATTACGTTAGTCTTTTTTTCGAAAAACAGTAACCAAATATTTGGCATTATATTTGCAAATTCAGATACTTATTAATATTACCTGAGCAAAAAACGGGGAAGCCCAATTGAGAAAAAAATGCTTAAAACAAGTGTATATTATGCAAATTGTATAGTTTTTACGATATTTTATGATGAACGTATACATTTAGTACTTTACCAAACAAGAAGTCAGCAAAGTAAAGCCTGTAAATTTCCCATTGCTGGACTAAGGCCTCCCTTGTTTTTGAGGAGCTTATTTCATCACGCTTCTCTATTGCGGGTTAGTGAAATACACATGTGACTAATTTGCATCCATGGTAAGCAGGCAGGAGCACGAAATGACTATAAACACAAATTAAGCACTCGAAAGTGTCTCGGCTCCGTAGGACGCACTCGTTGAACACTTTTGCCTTCAAGCATTGCAGTTTCCGTGACGAAAAGACTTGACCAAGTTTCCTATACGCTGCCCAGCCCAGCTGTACTCTTCTGCGTGCCTCCTTCTCGAAGTTTTCCCAAGGTACACATTTTCCTGAACAACTTCAAGAGTAACTCCATTAAAAACTATTGGATCCGGATCTACGTGTCCATTGAACATTATCTTGGTTTTGTCCAAGTTCATCTGGAGACCAATTCGAGCAGAATAATCAGCCAGGCTGCTCAGCATATATTGCATGTCCTGCACGGCTTCTGCCACGATGACAATATCGTCTGCAAATCTCAAGTGTGAAAGGCACTGGCCATTTATGTTTATGCCCCGCCCTTCCCAGTGCAGCGTCTTGAACATATCCTCTAATGCATTAGTGAACAATTTCGGGGAAATGACATCTCCTTGTCTCACTCCTCGATGCAAGAGGATAGGGTCAGACTGCTGATTCTATACTTGGACGGTCATAACAGCAGCGTCATGCAGATCTTTCATCACTAGGATGTATCGCCAATCGATTTGGCACCGTTGTATGGACTCCAGAACAGACCAGGTCTCGATAGTCAAAAGCCTTCTCATAGTCAACAAATGCTTAGCACAGGGGCTGATTATACTCCTCCGTCTTCTGTATAATCTGCCGCACTGTGTGAATATGGTCTATGGTTCCGTATCCTCTTCGAAACCCGGCCTGTTCTGGGAGCTGAAACTCGTCTAGTCTACGCGCGAGACGATTTGTGATGACTCTGGAAAACAGCTTATAGACATGGCTTAAGAGGGAAATAGGTTGGTAGTTCTTCAATAAGGTTTTGTCGCCTTTTTTGAAGAATAGCACGACAAAACTCTTGCTCCATGCCTTTGGAGTTCTCCCCAAAAAATGACAGAATTGAATATGCGTTAGAGCTGCGCTAGTAGAGGTTTTCTAGCTGCCTTTAATAGCTCCATCGTAATTCCATCTTCCCCAGGGGCTTTCCCATTTTTTAGCTGTCCCAAAATATAATTAGGTATTACAAAGTATAATGTTTTTTATAAAAGTTAAGCGAGTTTTAATCATTCCATCGAAAAACTAGCAAGTAAAGGCGACAATTATGGCATCACAAGAAGTCATTATTAGTACAGGCTAGAAACAAATATATTCAGATGTAGATAAAGAATAAATGTTAAGTGATAATAATTGGTTAAATCATTGGAAAAATGGTTGTTAAGCCAAAATAGCGTAAATGCCTCTTCATGTAACCAAGTAGGGTATTGTGGGGCACAGTGAAACGAAGTTTAGTATAGTAACAGCCTGTGAATGTCCCACTGCTGGGCTAAGGCCTCTTTTCCTCTTATGAAGAGAAAGTTTTGGAGCTTATTCCACCACGCAACTCCAATGCGGTTTGGTGAAATACAAACGTGACAGAATTTCAGTGAAAATTTGACACATGCAACTTTCCTCACGATGTTTTCCTTCACCGTCAAGCACGAGATGAATTATAATCACAAATTAAGCACATAAAATTCAGTGGTGCTTGATCGGGCTTGAATGAAATCTTAAACTTGCAAATCAAATGTTCAACTTGCGTTAACCTTTAAATTAAGCAAGTTCATTGCTACTACTATAACTATAACTTTGACATTTTGAACTTATAAAAAAAACCACAATGTTTTAATAGATTTTAATTATGAACTTGTATGTAATAACAAAATTCAACATAAATATATATATTAGCTATAGGCAATACATCCAAGGTATCTTAGTTTTGAATGTAAGGTGTCAGATCTTCCGTGATTAATTTCTTAGCATCGATATTGTCATAGAATTTATGGATGACTTCAAATACAATATACATGGCTTTATCCATGATTTCTTTTCCATAGGTCTTTAATAGGGTCTTCCAGTTCTCGTTCACATATGTCGTCACAAGTTGGCCTGAAAAAAAAAAAAAATTTGTTAATATTAAAACGAATCACATTATTCTCATGTTTGCCGGCACATTATAAAAACACTTTTAAATTATCGAAATACGACTAAAAATATACATTGTTTTATATAAACTATACAAGTTCATATACAGGTAGAGCTCCAATAATTGGTTTGTTATGATTATTATTGCCCACAGACTGTAGAAAACCCTTTAGAAGAACAAACAAAGAGTGGTCTACTGCCTTCCTTCTTATTAGTGTTTCGCTTAATCACAACCAAACACGAGATGAATAACATAGCAGAAATGAAGCAAAGGAAATCTTAAAAGGTTTGTAAAAAATTTATAAAAGTATATATTACTCACTTAAATCATTTTTGCCAATGACAAGATTTTTGGCTTCGAATGTCACCTTCTGTATATCGTAAGTGTACTTAGGCTTAGTAGTCAAAACTTTGAAATATGTCTCGCCATCTTTTTTGATTACCGTCACCGGTATTTCAAGTCCAATTGTTATTTTGTCTGTAAAATAAAATATATTACACAACTATTATATTATAACAATAAACAAATATCGGTAAAACAATTGTTTTTTTTTATATTATAGGTAGGCCAACGGGCAAATGGGCCAACTGCTGTTAAGTGGTCACCAACGCATATTAGATATAGACATTGACAATGTAAGAAATTTTAACCATTCCTTGTTAACGGCAGAGAATCTGATGAGTGGGTGGTAAGTACCCAGACAAACTTGCATAAAGCCCTAGGAAATTAAATTTTGTTTAAAAATTTATAATAGAAGCAAAATTGTATTATTTATTAGTCATCTTCGGTTTCACAACGTATTTCACCAACGAATGTGTATGAATAATCCATAGTATTATAATTATGCACAAATGTAAATGTAATTTCTTTTTAACTTACTGGTGTCATTAGCCTTTAGAAGTATATCATTTTATGACGTAACCTTAACAGTAAATAACATATAATATTACGAAAGAACACTTCACTCACTCGATAGCTACATAAATATATGACAGTCTTTCACCTAACACTTATAGGTTATCTCACGATGTTTTTTCAATACCAAACATTATATGACATCATAATCATCATCATATCAGTCAAAAAACGTCTATTGCTGAGCAAAGATTCCTTCAAAGATTTTCATGATGGCCTGTTGTCGCACTACCCGCGAACCTTGCAATATCGACGCTCCACCTTGTAGGGGCCACGCTTCATTCGGTTCCGGTTCGGTATTGCCACCAGAGAACCTTTCTAGCCCAACTGCCGTCAGTTTTTTGAGCGATGTACTCCATATACTTCAACTGTCACTATCAATTCAACATTTTTTTTTTATATTACGCAGGAAGGCAAATGCCTCTACTCCACCTGATCCTAAGTGGTAATAGATTCCAAATGCGATGACGACTAGTACAATCGGGAATAATTATCAACACTAGTCGCCCCCGCCTTGCCGGCCCGCAAGATACCTCTTCACGCCTCGTGAAAGAAACCAGGTTATAAGAGGAGGGAAACACGGGTGCTGATAAAGAATTAAATTTTTTAGAGGTGCGACAAAGAAAAGAATTGCCAAATCTCTTCGTGCACGATGGAATTGATGCTACAGTTAGGCGGTGACATCGAGAGCCAGAACGCGTAGACTTGTGAAGCAAAAGGGAAGCAGGAATGAAGGAGAATATTTCCTCAGACCACTCGACATAACATAGTCGATAGAAAGCGCTCAGGGCCGCTATGGCTTTTGGTCTATATCGGGTACTTTGGTTTGCCTGCTGAATTCATAATTTCCGATTCTATGTTGCGGATAAACTGCATGCATAACCCTTTCTATTACTCTTTGAGTGAGCTTGAGCCTTATTATGAGGCGCATAATGAACGTTCACCTCTCTGATCCGTCATTACTGACAGCACACACTGGTCGAAAACTTTCGACATTTGAGATGATTGATGAAGATATTGGATGGTTGGATGGTTAAAGAATAGTGCCCAGCTGAGTTGGATTTGATGTTGACCTTCTACCTAGTTGGATGGTCTATACTAGGTAAATATAGTAGACTATAACAAGGTCCTCCAGACCGATTTCGGCCACGGCGGCCAATCTCAAGAGAGATTAGCCAACTGAACAGGAGATATAGTATATATATTATATGATATAGTATATAGTATAGTGCACAAGTGTGTGCGCAAACACAGGTGCACTCTCTTTACCTTAGCTCTCGTAATCCGATGGGACGGCAATCCGACATGACCGGAAAGAGTTCAGGCACAGGACCAACGGCTTAACGTGCTTTCCGAGGCACGGGAGTGTACACACTTCCAACTTCCGGGCTGCTACTGAGAATTTTTCTGATAGAAAAACCCAATAACTATTTATTAGCCCGACCTGGGAATTGAACCCAGGACCACCGGGTCTGCGGCCTTATATGTAGCCACTAGACCAACGAGGCAGTCATGTGCCTGATAATGCTAAATCGTAATATTAAATACAAAGTTTTGCTACTTAGCGGTAGGACATATGATGAGTTATTACAATAACATCCTGTGAATGACCCACTGCTGGATAAGCCTCTTCTCCTATTTTGAGGAGAAGGTTTTGGAGCTTATTCCACCACGCTGCTCCAATGCGGGTTGGTGGAATACATATGTGATAGAATTTCAGTGAAATTTGACACATGCAGGTTTCCTCACGATGTTTTCCTCCACCGTCAAGCACGAAATGAATTATAATCACAAATTAAGCACATGAAATTCAGTGATGCTTGCCCGGGTTTGAACCCACGATCATCGGTTAAGATTCGCGCGTTGTTACCACTGGACCATCTCGGCTTACTTAAAGTATTAAAGTATGCCAAATGCTTTTTCTTGCAGTTTTATAACAAGTATTTTGCTTACCCCAAGTAAATAGTATAAGAGCGAAAACATAATATCCATAGAATTGGTCAGTCTAAATTTTTACACATTTCATAAATGAAATTTGTTTTAAACCTCGTCTGTCAATCATCTTAATTTCAAGACAACTTACAACTAACTAAGCATCATTGCGACTTTACTGTGTTAGTTTTTGGAATTTATATAATTTAATGATCTTTAATATTTATATTTTATTCACAATTTTAAAGATTATATAAACACATATTGAGCGCAGATGCCTCAGCGGGAAAAGAGGTTGACTATTGCGGCTTACACGGTTTTTCTTGTTCATGTAGGCTTTTCAGCTACGGTTCTCGTAATGATACAAGAAAATGGGCTCTTGCCACCATTGACGTTCCTGATCTTATTGAGCCTGAACTTAGTATAACCATATATTTTATTCAAAACAAAACTCATAACAACATTACAGGTCTGGATCACTTTTATGAAGCCTTACTCATAAAACTTTATTTAGCAAGTGTGGTTAAACAATGTTGTGTATTCCTCTTTCAAATTTAAAATCGATAATGATAAAAAGAGTGAATTAAATATTTAACTAAACAGCCGTAAAGGAACGTTTATAAGTAAGTCCAATAATTTGTATTTAAAAATACTTTACACAAGATTGCTTACAATTGTTAAAAGTATTATTAACAGAAACATACCCAGTTTTATCTTTGTTTTTCCTTCTCCTTTTATTGAAGAGGTTCCAAATACACTCTCTAGTAGTGGATTCGATCCTTCGATTACGAAATGACCTTTGATGGTCACAACTTCACACGCGAGTTCTAGAGTTGCCAATTGTTTGTCTAAGTCGATACTAAAAATTATTAATCACTCAATTAATATACATATTACATTTAAAATCGAAAATTAATTATGTATGATATAATTACATTGTTAGTTTTTAATTATTTCAGCTGTTGAATGTTTTTCTAGAATTTTATTATACTTTTTTTTAATACGCCAAAGTTCTATAATAAAAATTATACATACACCTCACTATTAATGTATCACTTTGATATGATTGTGTGTTACTGAACTCTTTCAACATTATTTAATAAATACCTATACACACTAAACAGTACATTATTGTGGTGAAAAATAGAAATCGGCTCGATTTAATTTTATTACACAACCTAAGTAGTAAGTACATCTTATATTAAAAAATAATTTATCAATTTAAATATATATTTTTTATTGTATAGGACGAGCTTATGGCCCGCCTGATGGTAAGAGGTCACCAACTGTACCTGTAATTACACCGGCTCACTCACCCTTCAAACCGGAACACAACTATACAAAGTACTGCTGAATATCTGATAAGTAGGTGGTACCTACCCCGACGAGCTTGCAAAAAGCCCTACCACCGAGTAGCAATTTAAATATATTTTTAAATTTACTATAATCCCATTTACTTTATTATCACTTCGGACATAAAATCGTTTGTGTTAAATTTTGGTAAGAAAAACGCCACTTTTACAAGAGCACGAAGAATGTTTTTTAAGCTTGAACGTGATTAGAGTTTATCCGTGACAACTTAAAGCTTTATTAGCTCTTATGTTATTTCCGCTTATGAAAACATTTCACCATACAATTTAACAGAATTCCATTAAAAACATGCATGTTTTCTTTCACCAAGCACGAGATGAATTTCAAAACCAAACTAAACATACGAATGAGCATTGTATTATGATGCTTATTTGATGCCCAAATCGAATCCGGGCTTTTAACGTACACTTGGACAATGCATATCAATGTAAAATAATAATAATGCTAAGAGACATTATTTTTTTAATTGTATAAAGAACATATTAACTTACTTAAAACGATTGACTTTGGCATTTTTGAATCCCTTGACAACACCTTCTTTTATAAAAATAACAATTTCATCCAAAACTTTTATTGAGATGTCGTTTAATTTCATTGGATCTATTCGAGGTATGCCTATGTCTTCGATACCGTTTTCTCCAAGATCATGGAAAATTTTTTGAAATAAATCCAGCACACAATCTTTATCTTTAATGCTGCATGGTTCAAACTTGAAAACTGTAATAAAAAAAACAATAAAAGTTCCGAATGTTACAAATTAGTAAAATGTTATACACTTCAAATATTATTTCATTTAAAAAAATATTAAATATATTATTAAATTATTTTTATAATCAATAAAATAAAATGTCTGAAAATAAAATAATAATTACGTTTAATATTATAGCGCCTAAATATACTAAATATTAATATAATATATAAGTAAACGTCATAAACTTGCATTTGAGAGAATCATCCAAAACGAAACAAGTATTAAGCCTAGCAATTCAGAAAGTTAACTGCGCCGGTATCCTGACTATAACGCCATAGATAAGCCTACGCCAACTACATTTTTATAATCTGTATATTTTTATTATTTTTTAGTTCCTATATCATATACTTTGAATTAAAGATGCTAAGTAAAACTCAATTCTAGTTTCAAAATATTAAAAGTTATATTAAAAAAGTAGCACTAAAATTATGTCTTACCATACGACGCCTCAGTAAAAATCAGCGGTAAACACGCGAACAGTATATATCGTAGTGAGAACATTTTGTGTTGTAATATCTAAATTGAATAATCTTGACGATCACAAACACTTTTATATATATGCGCGAAAATTGTTGTAAAAAACTCATAAACGAAAACCTGTTTTTTAACACTTACGTATATTACGTTAGTCTTTTTTTCGAAAAACAGTAACCAAATATTTGGCATTATATTTGCAAATTCAGATACTTATTAATATTACCTGAGCAAAAAACGGGGAAGCCCAATTGAGAAAAAAATGCTTAAAACAAGTGTATATTATGCAAATTGTATAGTTTTTACGATATTTTATGATGAACGTATACATTTAGTACTTTACCAAACAAGAAGTCAGCAAAGTAAAGCCTGTAAATTTCCCATTGCTGGACTAAGGCCTCCCTTGTTTTTGAGGAGCTTATTTCATCACGCTTCTCTATTGCGGGTTAGTGAAATACACATGTGACTAATTTGCATCCATGGTAAGCAGGCAGGAGCACGAAATGACTATAAACACAAATTAAGCACTCGAAAGTGTCTCGGCTCCGTAGGACGCACTCGTTGAACACTTTTGCCTTCAAGCATTGCAGTTTCCGTGACGAAAAGACTTGACCAAGTTTCCTATACGCTGCCCAGCCCAGCTGTACTCTTCTGCGTGCCTCCTTCTCGAAGTTTTCCCAAGGTACACATTTTCCTGAACAACTTCAAGAGTAACTCCATTAAAAACTATTGGATCCGGATCTACGTGTCCATTGAACATTATCTTGGTTTTGTCCAAGTTCATCTGGAGACCAATTCGAGCAGAATAATCAGCCAGGCTGCTCAGCATATATTGCATGTCCTGCACGGCTTCTGCCACGATGACAATATCGTCTGCAAATCTCAAGTGTGAAAGGCACTGGCCATTTATGTTTATGCCCCGCCCTTCCCAGTGCAGCGTCTTGAACATATCCTCTAATGCATTAGTGAACAATTTCGGGGAAATGACATCTCCTTGTCTCACTCCTCGATGCAAGAGGATAGGGTCAGACTGCTGATTCTATACTTGGACGGTCATAACAGCAGCGTCATGCAGATCTTTCATCACTAGGATGTATCGCCAATCGATTTGGCACCGTTGTATGGACTCCAGAACAGACCAGGTCTCGATAGTCAAAAGCCTTCTCATAGTCAACAAATGCTTAGCACAGGGGCTGATTATACTCCTCCGTCTTCTGTATAATCTGCCGCACTGTGTGAATATGGTCTATGGTTCCGTATCCTCTTCGAAACCCGGCCTGTTCTGGGAGCTGAAACTCGTCTAGTCTACGCGCGAGACGATTTGTGATGACTCTGGAAAACAGCTTATAGACATGGCTTAAGAGGGAAATAGGTTGGTAGTTCTTCAATAAGGTTTTGTCGCCTTTTTTGAAGAATAGCACGACAAAACTCTTGCTCCATGCCTTTGGAGTTCTCCCCAAAAAATGACAGAATTGAATATGCGTTAGAGCTGCGCTAGTAGAGGTTTTCTAGCTGCCTTTAATAGCTCCATCGTAATTCCATCTTCCCCAGGGGCTTTCCCATTTTTTAGCTGTCCCAAAATATAATTAGGTATTACAAAGTATAATGTTTTTTATAAAAGTTAAGCGAGTTTTAATCATTCCATCGAAAAACTAGCAAGTAAAGGCGACAATTATGGCATCACAAGAAGTCATTATTAGTACAGGCTAGAAACAAATATATTCAGATGTAGATAAAGAATAAATGTTAAGTGATAATAATTGGTTAAATCATTGGAAAAATGGTTGTTAAGCCAAAATAGCGTAAATGCCTCTTCATGTAACCAAGTAGGGTATTGTGGGGCACAGTGAAACGAAGTTTAGTATAGTAACAGCCTGTGAATGTCCCACTGCTGGGCTAAGGCCTCTTTTCCTCTTATGAAGAGAAAGTTTTGGAGCTTATTCCACCACGCAACTCCAATGCGGTTTGGTGAAATACAAACGTGACAGAATTTCAGTGAAAATTTGACACATGCAACTTTCCTCACGATGTTTTCCTTCACCGTCAAGCACGAGATGAATTATAATCACAAATTAAGCACATAAAATTCAGTGGTGCTTGATCGGGCTTGAATGAAATCTTAAACTTGCAAATCAAATGTTCAACTTGCGTTAACCTTTAAATTAAGCAAGTTCATTGCTACTACTATAACTATAACTTTGACATTTTGAACTTATAAAAAAAACCACAATGTTTTAATAGATTTTAATTATGAACTTGTATGTAATAACAAAATTCAACATAAATATATATATTAGCTATAGGCAATACATCCAAGGTATCTTAGTTTTGAATGTAAGGTGTCAGATCTTCCGTGATTAATTTCTTAGCATCGATATTGTCATAGAATTTATGGATGACTTCAAATACAATATACATGGCTTTATCCATGATTTCTTTTCCATAGGTCTTTAATAGGGTCTTCCAGTTCTCGTTCACATATGTCGTCACAAGTTGGCCTGAAAAAAAAAAAAAATTTGTTAATATTAAAACGAATCACATTATTCTCATGTTTGCCGGCACATTATAAAAACACTTTTAAATTATCGAAATACGACTAAAAATATACATTGTTTTATATAAACTATACAAGTTCATATACAGGTAGAGCTCCAATAATTGGTTTGTTATGATTATTATTGCCCACAGACTGTAGAAAACCCTTTAGAAGAACAAACAAAGAGTGGTCTACTGCCTTCCTTCTTATTAGTGTTTCGCTTAATCACAACCAAACACGAGATGAATAACATAGCAGAAATGAAGCAAAGGAAATCTTAAAAGGTTTGTAAAAAATTTATAAAAGTATATATTACTCACTTAAATCATTTTTGCCAATGACAAGATTTTTGGCTTCGAATGTCACCTTCTGTATATCGTAAGTGTACTTAGGCTTAGTAGTCAAAACTTTGAAATATGTCTCGCCATCTTTTTTGATTACCGTCACCGGTATTTCAAGTCCAATTGTTATTTTGTCTGTAAAATAAAATATATTACACAACTATTATATTATAACAATAAACAAATATCGGTAAAACAATTGTTTTTTTTATATTATAGGTAGGCCAACGGGCAAATGGGCCAACTGCTGTTAAGTGGTCACCAACGCATATTAGATATAGACATTGACAATGTAAGAAATTTTAACCATTCCTTGTTAACGGCAGAGAATCTGATGAGTGGGTGGTAAGTACCCAGACAAACTTGCATAAAGCCCTAGGAAATTAAATTTTGTTTAAAAATTTATAATAGAAGCAAAATTGTATTATTTATTAGTCATCTTCGGTTTCACAACGTATTTCACCAACGAATGTGTATGAATAATCCATAGTATTATAATTATGCACAAATGTAAATGTAATTTCTTTTTAACTTACTGGTGTCATTAGCCTTTAGAAGTATATCATTTTATGACGTAACCTTAACAGTAAATAACATATAATATTACGAAAGAACACTTCACTCACTCGATAGCTACATAAATATATGACAGTCTTTCACCTAACACTTATAGGTTATCTCACGATGTTTTTTCAATACCAAACATTATATGACATCATAATCATCATCATATCAGTCAAAAAACGTCTATTGCTGAGCAAAGATTCCTTCAAAGATTTTCATGATGGCCTGTTGTCGCACTACCCGCGAACCTTGCAATATCGACGCTCCACCTTGTAGGGGCCACGCTTCATTCGGTTCCGGTTCGGTATTGCCACCAGAGAACCTTTCTAGCCCAACTGCCGTCAGTTTTTTGAGCGATGTACTCCATATACTTCAACTGTCACTATCAATTCAACATTTTTTTTTTATATTACGCAGGAAGGCAAATGCCTCTACTCCACCTGATCCTAAGTGGTAATAGATTCCAAATGCGATGACGACTAGTACAATCGGGAATAATTATCAACACTAGTCGCCCCCGCCTTGCCGGCCCGCAAGATACCTCTTCACGCCTCGTGAAAGAAACCAGGTTATAAGAGGAGGGAAACACGGGTGCTGATAAAGAATTAAATTTTTTAGAGGTGCGACAAAGAAAAGAATTGCCAAATCTCTTCGTGCACGATGGAATTGATGCTACAGTTAGGCGGTGACATCGAGAGCCAGAACGCGTAGACTTGTGAAGCAAAAGGGAAGCAGGAATGAAGGAGAATATTTCCTCAGACCACTCGACATAACATAGTCGATAGAAAGCGCTCAGGGCCGCTATGGCTTTTGGTCTATATCGGGTACTTTGGTTTGCCTGCTGAATTCATAATTTCCGATTCTATGTTGCGGATAAACTGCATGCATAACCCTTTCTATTACTCTTTGAGTGAGCTTGAGCCTTATTATGAGGCGCATAATGAACGTTCACCTCTCTGATCCGTCATTACTGACAGCACACACTGGTCGAAAACTTTCGACATTTGAGATGATTGATGAAGATATTGGATGGTTGGATGGTTAAAGAATAGTGCCCAGCTGAGTTGGATTTGATGTTGACCTTCTACCTAGTTGGATGGTCTATACTAGGTAAATATAGTAGACTATAACAAGGTCCTCCAGACCGATTTCGGCCACGGCGGCCAATCTCAAGAGAGATTAGCCAACTGAACAGGAGATATAGTATATATATTATATGATATAGTATATAGTATAGTGCACAAGTGTGTGCGCAAACACAGGTGCACTCTCTTTACCTTAGCTCTCGTAATCCGATGGGACGGCAATCCGACATGACCGGAAAGAGTTCAGGCACAGGACCAACGGCTTAACGTGCTTTCCGAGGCACGGGAGTGTACACACTTCCAACTTCCGGGCTGCTACTGAGAATTTTTCTGATAGAAAAACCCAATAACTATTTATTAGCCCGACCTGGGAATTGAACCCAGGACCACCGGGTCTGCGGCCTTATATGTAGCCACTAGACCAACGAGGCAGTCATGTGCCTGATAATGCTAAATCGTAATATTAAATACAAAGTTTTGCTACTTAGCGGTAGGACATATGATGAGTTATTACAATAACATCCTGTGAATGACCCACTGCTGGATAAGCCTCTTCTCCTATTTTGAGGAGAAGGTTTTGGAGCTTATTCCACCACGCTGCTCCAATGCGGGTTGGTGGAATACATATGTGATAGAATTTCAGTGAAATTTGACACATGCAGGTTTCCTCACGATGTTTTCCTCCACCGTCAAGCACGAAATGAATTATAATCACAAATTAAGCACATGAAATTCAGTGATGCTTGCCCGGGTTTGAACCCACGATCATCGGTTAAGATTCGCGCGTTGTTACCACTGGACCATCTCGGCTTACTTAAAGTATTAAAGTATGCCAAATGCTTTTTCTTGCAGTTTTATAACAAGTATTTTGCTTACCCCAAGTAAATAGTATAAGAGCGAAAACATAATATCCATAGAATTGGTCAGTCTAAATTTTTACACATTTCATAAATGAAATTTGTTTTAAACCTCGTCTGTCAATCATCTTAATTTCAAGACAACTTACAACTAACTAAGCATCATTGCGACTTTACTGTGTTAGTTTTTGGAATTTATATAATTTAATGATCTTTAATATTTATATTTTATTCACAATTTTAAAGATTATATAAACACATATTGAGCGCAGATGCCTCAGCGGGAAAAGAGGTTGACTATTGCGGCTTACACGGTTTTTCTTGTTCATGTAGGCTTTTCAGCTACGGTTCTCGTAATGATACAAGAAAATGGGCTCTTGCCACCATTGACGTTCCTGATCTTATTGAGCCTGAACTTAGTATAACCATATATTTTATTCAAAACAAAACTCATAACAACATTACAGGTCTGGATCACTTTTATGAAGCCTTACTCATAAAACTTTATTTAGCAAGTGTGGTTAAACAATGTTGTGTATTCCTCTTTCAAATTTAAAATCGATAATGATAAAAAGAGTGAATTAAATATTTAACTAAACAGCCGTAAAGGAACGTTTATAAGTAAGTCCAATAATTTGTATTTAAAAATACTTTACACAAGATTGCTTACAATTGTTAAAAGTATTATTAACAGAAACATACCCAGTTTTATCTTTGTTTTTCCTTCTCCTTTTATTGAAGAGGTTCCAAATACACTCTCTAGTAGTGGATTCGATCCTTCGATTACGAAATGACCTTTGATGGTCACAACTTCACACGCGAGTTCTAGAGTTGCCAATTGTTTGTCTAAGTCGATACTAAAAATTATTAATCACTCAATTAATATACATATTACATTTAAAATCGAAAATTAATTATGTATGATATAATTACATTGTTAGTTTTTAATTATTTCAGCTGTTGAATGTTTTTCTAGAATTTTATTATACTTTTTTTTAATACGCCAAAGTTCTATAATAAAAATTATACATACACCTCACTATTAATGTATCACTTTGATATGATTGTGTGTTACTGAACTCTTTCAACATTATTTAATAAATACCTATACACACTAAACAGTACATTATTGTGGTGAAAAATAGAAATCGGCTCGATTTAATTTTATTACACAACCTAAGTAGTAAGTACATCTTATATTAAAAAATAATTTATCAATTTAAATATATATTTTTTATTGTATAGGACGAGCTTATGGCCCGCCTGATGGTAAGAGGTCACCAACTGTACCTGTAATTACACCGGCTCACTCACCCTTCAAACCGGAACACAACTATACAAAGTACTGCTGAATATCTGATAAGTAGGTGGTACCTACCCCGACGAGCTTGCAAAAAGCCCTACCACCGAGTAGCAATTTAAATATATTTTTAAATTTACTATAATCCCATTTACTTTATTATCACTTCGGACATAAAATCGTTTGTGTTAAATTTTGGTAAGAAAAACGCCACTTTTACAAGAGCACGAAGAATGTTTTTTAAGCTTGAACGTGATTAGAGTTTATCCGTGACAACTTAAAGCTTTATTAGCTCTTATGTTATTTCCGCTTATGAAAACATTTCACCATACAATTTAACAGAATTCCATTAAAAACATGCATGTTTTCTTTCACCAAGCACGAGATGAATTTCAAAACCAAACTAAACATACGAATGAGCATTGTATTATGATGCTTATTTGATGCCCAAATCGAATCCGGGCTTTTAACGTACACTTGGACAATGCATATCAATGTAAAATAATAATAATGCTAAGAGACATTATTTTTTTAATTGTATAAAGAACATATTAACTTACTTAAAACGATTGACTTTGGCATTTTTGAATCCCTTGACAACACCTTCTTTTATAAAAATAACAATTTCATCCAAAACTTTTATTGAGATGTCGTTTAATTTCATTGGATCTATTCGAGGTATGCCTATGTCTTCGATACCGTTTTCTCCAAGATCATGGAAAATTTTTTGAAATAAATCCAGCACACAATCTTTATCTTTAATGCTGCATGGTTCAAACTTGAAAACTGTAATAAAAAAAACAATAAAAGTTCCGAATGTTACAAATTAGTAAAATGTTATACACTTCAAATATTATTTCATTTAAAAAAATATTAAATATATTATTAAATTATTTTTATAATCAATAAAATAAAATGTCTGAAAATAAAATAATAATTACGTTTAATATTATAGCGCCTAAATATACTAAATATTAATATAATATATAAGTAAACGTCATAAACTTGCATTTGAGAGAATCATCCAAAACGAAACAAGTATTAAGCCTAGCAATTCAGAAAGTTAACTGCGCCGGTATCCTGACTATAACGCCATAGATAAGCCTACGCCAACTACATTTTTATAATCTGTATATTTTTATTATTTTTTAGTTCCTATATCATATACTTTGAATTAAAGATGCTAAGTAAAACTCAATTCTAGTTTCAAAATATTAAAAGTTATATTAAAAAAGTAGCACTAAAATTATGTCTTACCATACGACGCCTCAGTAAAAATCAGCGGTAAACACGCGAACAGTATATATCGTAGTGAGAACATTTTGTGTTGTAATATCTAAATTGAATAATCTTGACGATCACAAACACTTTTATATATATGCGCGAAAATTGTTGTAAAAAACTCATAAACGAAAACCTGTTTTTTAACACTTACGTATATTACGTTAGTCTTTTTTTCGAAAAACAGTAACCAAATATTTGGCATTATATTTGCAAATTCAGATACTTATTAATATTACCTGAGCAAAAAACGGGGAAGCCCAATTGAGAAAAAAATGCTTAAAACAAGTGTATATTATGCAAATTGTATAGTTTTTACGATATTTTATGATGAACGTATACATTTAGTACTTTACCAAACAAGAAGTCAGCAAAGTAAAGCCTGTAAATTTCCCATTGCTGGACTAAGGCCTCCCTTGTTTTTGAGGAGCTTATTTCATCACGCTTCTCTATTGCGGGTTAGTGAAATACACATGTGACTAATTTGCATCCATGGTAAGCAGGCAGGAGCACGAAATGACTATAAACACAAATTAAGCACTCGAAAGTGTCTCGGCTCCGTAGGACGCACTCGTTGAACACTTTTGCCTTCAAGCATTGCAGTTTCCGTGACGAAAAGACTTGACCAAGTTTCCTATACGCTGCCCAGCCCAGCTGTACTCTTCTGCGTGCCTCCTTCTCGAAGTTTTCCCAAGGTACACATTTTCCTGAACAACTTCAAGAGTAACTCCATTAAAAACTATTGGATCCGGATCTACGTGTCCATTGAACATTATCTTGGTTTTGTCCAAGTTCATCTGGAGACCAATTCGAGCAGAATAATCAGCCAGGCTGCTCAGCATATATTGCATGTCCTGCACGGCTTCTGCCACGATGACAATATCGTCTGCAAATCTCAAGTGTGAAAGGCACTGGCCATTTATGTTTATGCCCCGCCCTTCCCAGTGCAGCGTCTTGAACATATCCTCTAATGCATTAGTGAACAATTTCGGGGAAATGACATCTCCTTGTCTCACTCCTCGATGCAAGAGGATAGGGTCAGACTGCTGATTCTATACTTGGACGGTCATAACAGCAGCGTCATGCAGATCTTTCATCACTAGGATGTATCGCCAATCGATTTGGCACCGTTGTATGGACTCCAGAACAGACCAGGTCTCGATAGTCAAAAGCCTTCTCATAGTCAACAAATGCTTAGCACAGGGGCTGATTATACTCCTCCGTCTTCTGTATAATCTGCCGCACTGTGTGAATATGGTCTATGGTTCCGTATCCTCTTCGAAACCCGGCCTGTTCTGGGAGCTGAAACTCGTCTAGTCTACGCGCGAGACGATTTGTGATGACTCTGGAAAACAGCTTATAGACATGGCTTAAGAGGGAAATAGGTTGGTAGTTCTTCAATAAGGTTTTGTCGCCTTTTTTGAAGAATAGCACGACAAAACTCTTGCTCCATGCCTTTGGAGTTCTCCCCAAAAAATGACAGAATTGAATATGCGTTAGAGCTGCGCTAGTAGAGGTTTTCTAGCTGCCTTTAATAGCTCCATCGTAATTCCATCTTCCCCAGGGGCTTTCCCATTTTTTAGCTGTCCCAAAATATAATTAGGTATTACAAAGTATAATGTTTTTTATAAAAGTTAAGCGAGTTTTAATCATTCCATCGAAAAACTAGCAAGTAAAGGCGACAATTATGGCATCACAAGAAGTCATTATTAGTACAGGCTAGAAACAAATATATTCAGATGTAGATAAAGAATAAATGTTAAGTGATAATAATTGGTTAAATCATTGGAAAAATGGTTGTTAAGCCAAAATAGCGTAAATGCCTCTTCATGTAACCAAGTAGGGTATTGTGGGGCACAGTGAAACGAAGTTTAGTATAGTAACAGCCTGTGAATGTCCCACTGCTGGGCTAAGGCCTCTTTTCCTCTTATGAAGAGAAAGTTTTGGAGCTTATTCCACCACGCAACTCCAATGCGGTTTGGTGAAATACAAACGTGACAGAATTTCAGTGAAAATTTGACACATGCAACTTTCCTCACGATGTTTTCCTTCACCGTCAAGCACGAGATGAATTATAATCACAAATTAAGCACATAAAATTCAGTGGTGCTTGATCGGGCTTGAACCCACGATCATCAGTTAAGATTCACGTGTTCTTACCACTGGGCCATCACGGGCTCCTGTATTATAAACTCAACAAAATTGTTAAAATTCCATATACTTTACTTAATTATCTAATAATCAGTCATTAAAAAGATATCAAAAATCAACCCTAAACCTACTTTATTTTACTAAAATTTTGATTCTGTTTCACTGTGCCCGGACACAGTGAAACTGGGGTACATTAAAACACTCCCTGGAGCGCAATGAAACATAGCGGGGTACAGCGTAATATACATTTATATATATACTAGCTGCCCGTCCCGACTTCGTACGAGTAAGATAAGATTTTTTAATCAATAAGATATAAACATTCGCCCATTCAGTACAGTGTATGTGTGTTCGGTACAGGGCATATAATAATAATGCATAAAGTAAAGTACAACATGCTCTACATATTTTTTCATTTATTGGAACAAAGTTATTTTACTACTGCAAAGTAGAGTGACCTGACACCACTCATTTAACAGAAAATGTCATTTAACAAAAAAGCGTTGTCCTCCAAGCGACCTTTCCTCTTTCTTTCTTACTGATTCTTTCTATTCTAGCGGTTGTATGTGTATGTATGTGTAAGTGTGCAAATTTTCAGATTTGACAATAAGGATTGTGTGCGGCCAATTAGATAACCTCAATTCTATACAAACCTCAATTCTATAAATAAAATTTGAACTCTTTTTTAACTTATAATTCGCTATTTTATTTATTATATTTAATTTTGAATAATTTACTATTATCCCGAAGGATTAAATGAAATTTATCAATTTTAATTCTTACTTTACATTTTTGCATTGAAAACATAATAAAAATATCATAAAATATACATGTGATAATGAGAGTTGATTAAGAAGGGCAACGTTTTTTGGTGTGATAAAAAAGTAGGGACAATTTCCTCCCTTTTTTTTCGCTGGCAATATGCATTTACGCGTTTCCGCCACATGAAGTGGGTGGTATATGGGGCTCACCTGTGCTGAAGTTACCGGAATACCCACTACAAAACCAGCGGTATCCTCTCCGTCTGGTCGGGGGGCGCCACGGGATCGCTTGCGCATGTTACCGTGACGCCCTGGGGCTCCCGGATACAGGGAACCCCGTTAGCCCCGGTGGCTGTTAAGGTGCACATAGCGCCTACGCCTTCTCCCCGGTCTTCTTCGACGGATCGAATCAGCGGAGGCATTTTCCTCGCGCTGCCGCTCCGCGGCCTCCCTTTGCGAAGACACTCTCGCAGAAAGAGACCATTTCCAACTAATGCATGCAGCACGCATGGTGCTAGTTGCATGGCGTTAACCACGCTCGGCAGCGAGAGATCTCCAACGACTATCGCCGCGAGGGTATGCCTCTGAGGCCCCACGCAGCACACTCCGAAGAATAATTTCATCCTGACCGATTTCGGCCACGGCGGCCAATCTCAAGAGAGTTTAGCCAACTGCGCAGGAGATATTATAGTGCACAAGTGTGTGCGCAAACACAGGTGCACTCTCTTTTCTTTAGCTCTCATAATCCGATGGGACGGCAATCCGACACGACCGGAAAGAGTTCAGGCGCAGGACCAACGGCTTAACGTGCTTTCCGAGGCACGGGAATGTACACAGTTCCAACTTCCAGACTCCGGGCTGCTACTGAGAATTTTCTGAGAGAAAAACCCAATAACTATTTACTGGCCCGACCTGGGAATTGAACCCAAGATCACCGGATCTGCGGCCTTATATCTAGCCACTAGACCAACGAGGTAGTCATATATAAAAATAATGGTTTAATTTATATTACTATGATTTAATATAACGGTTATAGCAGTTTAAATTTCCCTTTATACTGACGAAGAAAATATATTTAAATAGTATAATAGATAGAAAACGTCAATGATGGTTTCATATCCAGATAAACACCATTCAGGGACGAAAACTGCACTTTTCGGATAATACTCTGCCGTCGGAAAAGCGTATTTAATTAAACTCTTAACTCTATAAGAAAGAGCTCCTTGCCCAACAGTGGAATATGACAATGAGTTTTTATATTTCTTTAAATATATTATTGACTAATGTTGGAGATACTTTAAATTATTGTTATTACTTCAGTATAGACATTTCTAAATTAAATTTATTCTAATTTCTGGCACATCAAAACATCAATAGCTAAATTATTGTGAAAATTTGATTAACATATATAAATAATTATGGAAATAATTTTAACTAACACAATATCGTCATCAGTATTAACGATAACAAAAACAAAAATATTTTCCTTCTATCAATTTATCGATAAAACTAATACAGTTTCATTCGCTTTTAACTTTTACTGCATAATATTATTCCCATCTTCCAATTAAAATTCTATATAAAACATATTATTAGTAATATAGTGTAATGGCATAAATACTGAATGACATTATTGCTTTTTAAAAAATTTTAGGCGCTTATTCTTTGCTTCACAAAAATGTACGTCCAACCATTCACCAGTAAGTCCACAGTTAAATTTAGTATTACTTTACGATTTGAAAGGTGAGTAAGCCCATTTAATATATAATTTCAGGCAAAATAGCATAACATTTAAAACCCAAGCATTGTTATATATAATCTTACTACAAACAAATAAAACGTGATCCTCCAACATTATCCGTAGTGATGAATAAATATAAACATTATGTCAAACAAAGGCTTGACACGCTTACCTATCTTCATTTGATTTGATGCAATAATTTTTGTTTTAAATCGAATGCATAAAATTTATTTCACAGTTCTATAAATATAAAAAAATGCATACTAGCAAAAAAATGTATGTCTTAAATATTCCTACTCCTCTTGAGAAATTATTTTCAATCAAAATATAATTCGTAAAAATAACAACAAAAATAAGTGTCATTTTTAGAATAATTCATTTTTTTTTTTTAATTAATGAATTTATTAATTTGTACATCTAGCAAGACTGGAGATGGCAAGTGCACCATTTGATAGTACTCACAAAGGGGTCACACTAGTCCATTGTCAAACCACTACAGCGTCATGCTCCGCTGAGCAGTGAATCGAAGATGGTACACGGTGTATGTCTCTTATGCCTGTAATTACTATGGTTAAGTTGTAATTAAGTTTAATTACGTGACTAACAATAAAAATAATAAAGCATTTTTCATAATATATAATAATTATTTTGGTTATTACAATTTTTTATTACAATAATATAATATATTCAGTTAATTGTGAAATTTATCACCGTGAGTAAGGTTTTAAATGAACAATAAACTAGGTATGGGTATTCAGTATGTCAATACATAATTAATAGAAACATTAGTTGTAATTGCTGAGTTTGTATGCTTATTACTTAACAAACTAGTTCTGACCGTGTTGAAATAGTGAATAGGGGAAAGTGGGGCAATTGCAAACACCTTCCATAGGTGATGGCTGGATGGAGAAAAATCAAGGAAATTGTATAATGACATTTGGTGAAATTAGTCATAGATTTATTTAACGTAATGTATTTAGTAAAATAAAATAACGCTTTTTGATTTTTCTTTAAGATTTTTTTTTTCAATATATAAATTAATGTTTGTTATTTTTCAGGGCTAAACCACTGAACGGATTTTGATGAAATTTGGTGTGAATTAAGTTTGAAACTCAAGGACGTACATAGGCTATATCTTTATATCTAACACCTAAATATGCGGATGAAAAGCAGTAATAAATGAAATAAGTCTTTTAAAAAATAATGTACGGGTCATCCAAGGCTATTTAGATACGAACGCCGACTCTGAGTAACTATTTAGATTATTGTAAAGATTTACACAATTAACAGTTATTTTATTAAAGGTTCATCCAAATAATCATTATTCAACATAATTCGAAATATTATTTGTAAGTTTTAAGTTTTTGTATACATAAAGTAGGCCAGGTGTCTTTATTTTTCTTGCTTTTAATTAATTTGTATTTTTCAGTAATAAAGACACGTTATTGTTGTTTCTTTATTTATTGCAATCGGAATTGCAGTCGGATCGGATTGCATAGAATTTTATATTATTGCAATCGGCGAAAACATCGATTAACGTACGCAAGAAACCCAATCCATATCCTACTTTGAAGGCTTAAAATAAGATCATGTGGTATTCATCTAATGATAATTAATGACATCGTGCAACGCGTATGATCTTAATTTTTTTACTTGTGCAATCTATGTCACCAGTACCTTACGAATAAATTGTAGGCCGGGATGCTAGAACAATACATTATACCAAATAAAATAACATTAATATTTAAAAAATGAAATAACGCGGTCTAGTCACGTTAAAGATACATAAAGAAAGAACCTTACTTGGTGGTAGCCCGTCTAGGCTCATCAGACATTCTACCGCCTACCAACAAAATTTATTATTTCTATGTTCCGGTAACTGTAATTATTTCTTACAGCGCCATTTTCTATTAGCGGTGATGGCTTACCATCAGGTAGCCTGTTAGTCCATCCATCTACGTATTTTATAAAAAAAAAAAGGGTTTTTTTTAGGTTTTTGGTGTAGACCATTGAAAAGGGACGATCCTCCGACCAGACCGGTGTTGGTCTGGTGGGCTACTGCCCGAAGGTTGTTGTCGGGTTCTTGTATATATGTTCAATCGCTCGGATAACTTTAATATCGCGATGTAGGATACGTCAGTTTTTAGTTTTCGTATGTGGCGAGATAGATGTCGCTACATCACTCCCCTCCGAGACCGGAGGTCGATAGCAGGTTGAGTCGTCCATATGTCTTGTGATGTTTGCCGGGCCAGTGGAATGTTCCAGTGAGTCGGAACCAGATGCCGCATAGTTCACGGTGAGTCGGAACTGTCTGCGGTGATGCCCCAGTGAGTCGGGGTGATGCTGCAAATGCTCCAGTGAGTCGGAGTGGTGCAGTGCTGCGTAGTGGCTGGCTGCTGCGTCGACCAGGAGAGAAGTGCGTCTCTGCTTGCTAACCGGCCGAAGTGCAGTGGTGCTGCGCCAAGGTCGCTGAGAAGACTGTGGGTGATGACCAGGAATGCGCGTACGCTGCATGCTGGTGGTCAGGATACCCGTAGTAGTCGTGGATGCTGGCTGGCTGTATGACTCGCTGCTCGAAAGCTTGAGGAAGTGATGATGACGTCACGATGACGTAGTTTTTGCAAAGG
Source organism: Nymphalis polychloros (assembly GCA_905220585.2). Lineage (NCBI taxonomy): Eukaryota > Metazoa > Arthropoda > Insecta > Lepidoptera > Nymphalidae > Nymphalis > Nymphalis polychloros. Next base: position 10,039,706 of record HG992253.1, on the reverse strand, counting down.
CTGCGCTGACGTTCATCACGTCGGAGTCACCAGTTTGGAGTTGAGCATTGAAAAGGAAGGATCCTCCGACCAGACCGGTGTTGGTCTGGTGGGCTACTGCCCGAAGGTTGTTGTCGGGTTCTTGTATATATGTTCAATCGCTCGGATAACTTTAATATCGCGATGTAGGATACGTCAGTTTTTAGTTTTCGTATGTGGCGAGATAGATGTCGCTACAGGTTTTTGTTAGGTGTTATATTATGAATCAAATAATATTATATCGATCTATGAATAATTTATGTAATTTGTTTAGTTAAAAAGACTTATTTAAACTTTTTGAGAAATTTATCTTCTGTCTGTTTCACATAAGGCAAGTAGACTTTCGCAATAACATCATATCGTCAGATGATACGATGATGTTATAAATTTAGATGCTAGCATTTCATCTGACGATATGATGTTATTGCGAAAGTCTATTTGCCTTATGTGAAACAGACAGAAGATAAATTTCTCAAAAAAGTCAATGACATTTTATTAACAGACAAATTTATGTAATTAATTATGTAATTATATACTACACTACATTTTGACTAATTTGCCCAAAATCCATTTTTCTATGCGACTATTCTAAGAATGTAATTAGTCAAAGAATTTTAAAATTCGATACGTTTCGTTATTTACCTTCCTTCTAATACCTGATTACCGGATAACGATTATTGTGTAGTCAGGCCGTGTTAACTAGACCGTTAATCTGATGATCATAACTGTATTATAGGACTATATAATTACAGACCTACTTATTTACTCAAGTAGGTATTATCCTTTGTACGTCTTGATTCTGAACTTAAAATAAGGGATTAGGAAATGGTTATCTTAAGCTGTACTGTATTATGTAAATTAATATATAATATTTTATTTCTTTGGTGATAAAAATTTTATAAAGGAACAATATATGCCATTAAAATGCATAAAGTCTCACTCGAATTAATACTATAAAATATTCACTAGCTGATTTAAATAAACATACAAAAAAATATATAAGGAAATGAAATTTAGTAATTATTTCCTTAAATATTTTTTAAGTATAATTTAACATTTATTATTATTAAATTTCGTAACGTGTTGAATTTTATATGTGTGTGTATGTGTGTGTATGTAAGTGTAGTTATGTTCATGTTATATCAGTTTTGATGTTGCGTCGCATACTAAAAAACCATAGACAATATCGTTCTCGACTATTAAACTAATTTCACTCAACGAATAATAATGATAAACATCTCATCGATATCTATACTAATATAATATTATAAAGAGAAAAGATTTGTTTTTATGTTTGTTACGATTTAAACAAAAAACACCTCGACCGATTTTAAAAATTCTTTCAACATTAGAAAGCTACATCTTTACCGAGTAACATAGGCTGTATTATATTTTCCAAAAAAATAGAGATCTCTACCTAAAACGGAACAATATAACCCAAGGTATCAAAATGTTGCCTATAAAAGTCATTATTTGGCGTGCCCTGCGAAAACTGTTGACGATGTATAAAATAATGTTCTATATATTAATAGTACTTACGATTGCTTACAAAAATACCGCGATAGTATTTGCCTAACTTTTATAGTTAAGCCACAATAACAGTTTCTGTTTAAATGATTAAGTTCAAATAATATTATGATTTACAATTTAATTTGATTGTTTTAAAAAAAGAAGTGTAGGAATTGTAAGTATATTTTAACAATTAACCTGAAACAATGGACCTTGAAAAATTGGTCAAACCATTTCGTTAAATGGAAATTTGTTAGTGTTTGACCAATTTTTCATAGTTTTAGTGAAATTACGTTTTTGGTATTTATTCGGAGAAATTTCAAATTTTATAATTATCACACAACAGAAAACTTTTTTCATTTGGTTTCAAGGTGTCCAACCTATGAAAATACTGTAACGTTAAGCCTTTGTGCAATTTCATTTTTTTATGTTAAGAGTTTACATAAATAAATAAATAATAAAATAGGGTTTGGGCGACTAACGTCAGTAACGAAGCTACTTCACATCACTCATGGCTACAGACACATTATTCTCAGGCTGAAAGGTATTATGAGATGGCACAATCATGGATCAATTATAAATAATAATAATATTAAATCTACTTTGGCACATGCAAACATTTTTGTGGAGCCTATTAGATTATAACGGGACGTAAAAATGGGGCTTGATTTGAGATTGATTGGCGTCCTGTTTCTCGGATAGCTGAGTTGCGTTTCTCATCAAACTGAGACATTGTTCTTCTATCAGAGAGTTCGATTACTCCTTTACTTATATCTTGTATTTTTAAAAAAAACGTAAATCGCCACGTGACACGCCTTCGCGCGCTGGATAAACGGAGACTTAAATGTGTTGACCAGACTCACTAGACGAATGTAGAGGTGCAATATATCTGATTAAAAAAATAATGCCAGATTCTCAATTCCCTGGTCAGTAACAGACCAAAAGGCATGAACGTTCCAAATTTAAACAAATTTAGGGTACTCGCTGACCTAAGCCCCGCTGTTATGCGGCTCGTTTATGACAATATTGTTTAACGTATTACATACAATTAATCTCAATCGTATATTAATTTGTCACGTTATATTGAAAATAAATGATAGATCACTTGGACGAAGTATTTATTTATTAATGTAAGCATAGTACATATAAATGCATTTGTAAAACTAACCTAAAAATATTTTACCTAATTGAATTAGTTATTCGTCATTATCCTTCCTAGTTATTCGTCATCGCCCTTGAAAGAATGGCACATCGAGCGGTACGATCTGGCAAAGTTGATGATTCCGTGTCACGTCTGATTTTTCTTAAAAAGAAACCTGATAAACTCATTACAAACAAGTAAAATATAAATAGTTCGTTATATACTAGTCAAGTATTTACTTTAATATTAGCCTATACAATATAAACATCGAGCTATCAACTTCTTAGTAAATATAAGTAGGACGTTCTTTCTAGCAAATTCCATTAGGCTAAAGTTGGTCTATGTAATTGGAGACAGCAATTAGTTCGGCTTAATAAGACCATGACCTAAGCTTAACATCAATGTGAAGACCTTAATATTTGTTTATTACAGAACATTTTATATCAATGTATAAATTGTAATATATAATGAATTACTAATACATTATCAAAGTTTTCTAGAGACCTTAAAGTAATGCGGTTCCCGTGTTGTCTGAGATGGTATTTAGTTAATACTTTATTAGATATGCACCACAAGTCAAATGTATCTAAAAAATCCAAAGATAGAAATAAGTATAGAATGAATGCTTATCCTCTGAAGTAATTTCTTCCAGCAAACAGAAAAAAATATAACTTATAAATAAGAGGAAGACAACTACAGTCATATAATGGTATTCATATTATTATATTTTGAATGGTAGTGAATCGTTATAGACTAGTTTCCTTATATTTCATTAGTAAATTGACATTAAAAATAAGAAAAACATTGTGACTCTATAATAATAATAATAATGTCCTCCTGACCGATTTTCGGTCACGGCGGCCAATCTCAAGAGAGATTAGCCAACTGCGCAGGAGATATTATAGTGCACAAGTGTGTGCGCACACACAGGTGCACTCTCTATTCCCTAGCTCTCATAATCCGATGGGACGGCAATCCGACACGACCGGAAAGAGTTCAGGCGCAAGACCAACGGCTTTACGTGCTTTCCGAGGCACGGGAGTGTACACCCTTCTAATATCCAGACTCCGGGCTGCTACTGAGAATTTTCTGTCAGAAAAATCCAATAACTATTTATTGGCCCGACCTGGGAATTGAACCCAGGACCACCGGGTCAGCGGCCTTATATCTAGCCACAAGACCAACGAGGCAATCTCTATACAACGTTGTGACTCTTTACAAAGTTTGTTAAACAAGTACATACATACTATTGTTGTTCATGATATAGAAACTATTTTTTACACAGAGCGAACCAGTGAACCGAGGAGCTGCAGGGACGTGGAACACCCGTGCGAATAATAACCAAAGGAAAACCAATAAATGTACAGCTCAATAAATGATATCACGAACGAACTTTGACTTTTATCACGATACAAATATATCTATGCTAGACAAAAACAATTATTTTAGGAACAATCTTAATTAATTTTTATTGATTTTTAACACGCTGTTTGTTAGCAATTTTTATCACGCTGTTTGATAGCAATTTTTAACACGCTGTTTGTTAGCAATTTCTCTCAAAGCGAACATAGAAACACGAATAGTAAAAAACTGCTTTGATCAATAAATATTTTGAATTTTGTATTGATAAGTAGTGACCAGTGTTGATGTTGCATCATTAGAAGTGTACTTTGTTGTCATCAACGAGAACACTTAACTCTAGCGTCGTAGAAGATCTGAGGTGGTTTTTAGTTAAGAAAAGCAGTGATACTTTTCTAAAACCTCAAAGTCAGCAACTTGCTCGTCTCGCTCGCTGACAGCTCTTTGCAAAACAACCTTGACCGAAAATAAACTCGCCTCTCGGTTTTCTAATATATCAACCGTTTCACAAAAAAGTCAGGCTATTTACTATAGGCGTTGAAAAAATTCGTAAATAATTAATCAACACAACACACACACACATCAATCAACAGTAATTACTCTCACTTTTAATTATATATATCAACACCCACGACCCACGACCTTATGAATTAAGCGTAACAAGCAAACAAAGTAATAGACAAACACACTTTCGCATTTAAAATTTTAGTAAGAATTTAAATGAAAACAAGGAAAACTTGTTATAAAAAATTTGAATGTATTTTTTTTTTTGTAGTTGCTTAGGATTGTAAGTTGAAGGACTAAATATAAATTAAAATAGTTTATATATTTTGAACTTATTAACAAATTTCAATTTAAATACTATAAGAGGATATTAAATATGAGGATGAAAAGTAAACAACATAAATAATTTACATTCATATACCTACCTAGTACGTATTATTCCGAACAATGTTATCGAGGAATGTGATAGTCGAACTAGGGCTTTCAACTGATGAACTAAAACGTAAAAAATGAAGTCTGTAGAATTTCTAAAATAGTAGACAGGTTTAATAAATTTCTCTGTATCGTATTTGGCATATAGTTTTTTTACATAAATATCTTTTGTATTAAGATAATCAAACTCATTGCTTTAACTTCACAAAATAAGGTTTTTTTAATGTAGTATTTTAATTACCGTACTACCGTTTTTTAATTACCTTTATATATGCTTCAAACCATGCCTTATGATGCAAGGGTAGTATTAAAGGGTAAGTATCTATATGTACGAGATACTTTAGTTTGTGTTAATTTATTGTAAATATTTTACAAATGTAATGTAACTGTTAAATAATTATACCTACTAGATCTTGTGCTCAACCATATTCTGGTTATAACAATATTTTAAACTATTTTAAGCATTGAGGTCATTGAACTTAACACAATAGGAAGTAATGTTCTCACTTTCATTCCTCATAAACCGGCTTATAAAAATAAAAATAATACTAAGGATAAACTTTGGCGGTATAAAAATACTTCCTTAAATTTTAAGATTGTAGTAAAAGTCAAATGGAATCGGTCGCAACTTGACGTACCAATTTAGTTGGTACAGTACACTGCGATCAACGTAGCTGCGTGTTCGAATCGGCCCATTTTTGAATGCACGCCGTCCAACGCATAGCGTGCGCTCGCTAAATTCGCATTTTAAAACGGATTAGGGGGCAGCGTTGCGTGAAAAACAGGCTTCACATTGGCAAAGAGCTATCCGAATTTATGCAACCTAAAATGAGAAAGAACTCGTTTCAATTTACATAAGAAGTACAAACGTTAACGAAGGTCACCCGTCAGTGCGCCCGTAGGTCTTCGATCGGTCGACGCATTGTTCAGGACTCAAAGATTTATTGGATTTAATTGTGCATAAAAAATCAAAATGTGTGAGAGACATGTTACAGTTTTCACTATAGTGGTCGTTGCGGTGGCCTTCGTCAACAACTCCTCGGCCCGACTTGCGCGTAAGTTATGTTCCGTTTAGTTTCTAATTATGAAGGTTTTCTTTTTAATTCCGTAAAATTGTTTAAATTTAATTGATTACGTGTTCCGTAATAAACTAAAGTAGATTTATTAATATAGGTAATTTGTAAGACATAAACAATATTTTTTCTTTTCATAACAACTTATTTACTTTTTTTTTTTTCAATTATATTTCGTGAATGACATAGTTTTATATTTATCTATTATTATTATAAGTTGAAACAACAATTTTATACATCGAAGTTATAATTTTATTTTTTTCAAATCGTATATAAAATCCAGTATTAGTAGTAAAAGGTATAGTTTATATATTTCTTTTATAACATTACAAGTTTTAACATTCTTGAGGAAACGTTTCCGAGAATAAGATTTCAAAATATATTTCTATATATTAAGATGATTATCTCGACCTAACCTTGGCCTTGTCATTCTGGCGTAACAACTTGTGACTTGTGACATTTGGTACCTCCAAGTTCTTGATAACCTGGAAGTACCAAACGTCACAATCACTCAAAATTTTCTATGGATACTTTTCGAATAGCTGGCGCCATCTAGTTTTTTATTTCTTTATTTATTATGAGAATATGAGAGAAATATAAAATATTTGACTAATATATTTTTATTTTATTTCGAAAACACCTAAATATAAATATTACTTAAACCGTTATTAAGCCATTAGTATTCGTTCGAATTGCACTTCATTAAATAAAATGTACCAACAGAAGTGTATGCAACCTTGCAAATACTACATGAACATTTAAAATATCGCATGTAAAATCATACCATCCTTGAGATGTAATAAACATGACCCAACAAGTACCGAAATAATAAGTACAATGCAACACAGGCGTGTCATCCTATATGTCATGTTGCTAGCGATACGAAGACTCACGCAAATATGACATTACTTTTAAGGTCATGTCAACATTACGATACGTACATTATTTTACTGTATTATAATATTTAATATAAGTCCTGATTCATTATTATAGTTCATTTAATAATATTTCTATTTAAATGCATTTTATGATATATCAGTACACTCAATAAGATCACGCTCAGTTATGAACGAAAACCTCGTGAATTTGCCACATATGGATTGCAAAGCCTTGTTGGTTGTTGTTGTTGTTTCATTTTGAAAAACTTTAAAGATCACTAGTAAATTAGCCACTTTTGACATTTACCCAGGGATCAGATTCGAAATTGTGATTTTTTCAATTCGCTAGGCAGTAGACTACTGTTGGACTATTGAGAGTCATATCACCAATTTTATTAATTTTATCTATTCAAACTTTTTAAAATATCTTAATCCTTTGTAATTATTACTCATTAGCTTGTTTTAAATATTAGTTTCATACATTATTAGTTTGACTTTATTCTTCAGACGCCCTAAAGGCATTTGTACAATGTGTTTAGCTCCTCAAGTTAGAGCACGTTTTATTTGTTTACAAACTTGTTATAAACTTTTCAAATTAATTAAATGTAATCAATGTGCCTCCAAGCATTCATGCGTATAAATAAATTTACCTTATTATAATTATATGAGTCTATGCTTTGTTTTATATTAAGAAATTAACAGAATCATTTTAAACCTCGAACATTAATTTCTACATCAATTAATTTTATATTTTTGATCAAACAATGTTTTATAACGAGTAATAACGTTATTTATTTGTAATATTTGAAGTGCAAATAAATGCCTTAACAGATCGCGTGTGTTCAAAGCGAAATTTGTAATTGCCTAACATAGTGGCGCGATGTTGACTTACTAAACTTTATTATAGTTAACAATTTGTGTCACAAGACCATGTTTTGCTTACAGTAGTCAGTGGATTAAAAGACTTTCACATATAATGCAAATAAAATAGTTAAACAATTCAAATAATATAGTAATTTAACCTTCGAATTAGGACAACGAAATAATCGAAATGTTCCTATACCGTAAGGAAAAATTGGGGTTTGTGGACGGGTCAATAACTTGTTAATACTGAAAATTAAATCTGAAATTTGTACGTGCGGTAAAAAGGCCTATAAATGCGTAGTATTAATATTTAGTTAATAACTTAATCTGTGTCGTAATCTCATGTCGACAATGAACGATTATTTTTATTTCACTATATATAAATATTAGTTAATAGTAGTATACTGTGTGGTGGTGTTTTTAGAGGAAAAATTATAATTCATAAAATTTTATGTCAAAGTCACTAAAATGTCACAAATGTCATTATGATTGTTGAACACGGTCGTATACACAGGTCTTGCAACTGAGTCCAATTTCAGTGGTGAGAGATAGGTGAGAGTGTGTTACAACTGCTAATTCGCAATACCATCCGCTTGAGGTACTACGTCGCTGCTATCGAAGCTGATATTTTTCTCTCCTAAGTATTGTGTTATTTAATCATTGTTATATCGTGTTGTTGAGTTTTGCGGATTTTTTGTTATTTTTGTTTTGTTATTTAAATGTTTTGTTTGGATTTGAAAAAGTGTCCGGGATAATTATTACGCGATTGTAATGCCTCTAGCGGCCGTAAATGGAACTTAACAGCGTCATTATGTCAACGTACCCCATACTGAAGTTGCAAGACCTGTGTATACGACCGTGTTGTTGAATGTCACTGTGACATTTACCACCCGTACAAGAAACCAAACACATGTGCGTTTGGTTGTTGTACATTTTTCTATATAAATGTCGTACATTTAGAAGGGTGATGCCTGTCACAATATCGTTACAATTTGAAATACCACTGCATATTCATAAAATTTACAATTTTTTTAATAATGACGTTTTTCTAAAATTGTAATGGTATTTATTTGTACACAACGTTAAAATTACCCCATTTTAAAGCCAGTTCAACGAAAATATAATTATTAATTAACTTTTATAAATTAAATATTGTTAAAAAAATATTTATCTATAGAACGAAAAATGGTGCAAAGAATTTTATATGTCCGAGGAACGTAATTAAGTAAAGACAGTAGAGTGGCTAATAATTTGATTGCATTACAATTAAATAAAGATCCACTTGCAATTTTTAATATTCCTGAATCCATGGATGCGGTTAATTCAGATTCAGAGCTAGTTATCCAAGTGCGGTATGTACTACGGTATGTACTGTAACTAATGAAAACAAAATTCTGGCAAAGAAGGAAGATAAACATCGAGCCAGTGCACAAAAATTTAAATGTGTAGGGGCGCAGTCCTTTAATTACCTTGTTTTACTATTAATGTTAATAATATGCTGAATCTTAGTAGCAATAATTAATTTTCCAATTCACAAATTATGCCATATAATATCTTGTAGGTGTTGACACAGCCACACATAAACCATACCAGTCACGATTGTATTCAGGTAGTTGAATGCGAAAAACTAACACATCTATCGACTCAAAGAAACCTATTATTCTTAATGAAGGTTGTAATATTTGAAACAAATGACTTATGTTGTAACTTCTACTCGCAATGTTAAAACTTATCTCGATTAAAGTACCACTTAAAGTGTTTCTCGATTATAATTCTCGCTTTTAATCTATTACGTTTTTCTTACTATATTGTTCGTGTAAATAAAAATAATAATATATATTATATAATTATGCTTTATTTAAGTCATGGTTAAAACAATCTAAATAATTAGTACATATTATATTTTTTTGCTCTATCGTGCATAGCTATGAATTAAGTTTGGCACGCCGAAGCAAGAAAATGTATTATTCTTTTCGATTAAAATTAGATTCAGCAAATTTTATTTTATTTACAGCTGATTTTATTCATCCTTGCAACAATACCGAATCAACCTGCTTAGTTCAGGCAACACAAGATGCGATCCCGGAGTTTGCCAGAGGTTTACCGCTTTTGGGAGTACCCGCCTTGGACCCCTTCATCATTGACGAGTTACCAATACAATTGCCTGGTGTAAAAGTCACATTTTTGGACGGAAAGGTCACAGGACTGCGGAAATGTCAGGTGCTGAATGTGCAGTAAGTGCAGATCCATTTAAAAACTCATCCATTGTAATATTTAAAGAGGAAAGATCAGATTTTTTGTTTGTCTGTTACGATTTAACACAAAAACTACTAGACCGATTTTAACAATTCTTTCACCATTATAAAAGTTACATAATATTTAAAAAATAACCCTAATATTTTTCAAAGAGATCCCTACCTAAAATGGAACAATGTATTTTGCGTGCGCTAAGATAACTATTGACGATACATAAAATATGCCTAAATATTAGTGAAGCCACAATAACAGTTTTTGTTTAAATTATTAAGTTCAAGTACATGTTGAATCGAATGGTGGTGATATTGGTGTCATGATATTAATCCTTATCTATTTAAATGGTTTGATTATAAAGGTTGATTATGTACGGGTATTTTTCCTTTTTTAATTATCAATCTTTTGGTTTAGAAGTTATGAAAAATTTGTACTAAGTAATTAGAAAAATTAGGTTTTAACAAACTGTAACTTAGGACCATTACGTTTAGTATATTAACAAATACTAATTTACGTATTTATTTTTAATAATAATTTTTAAATTTTCGCGGGCAAAGTCGCGGGCGAAGAGCTAGTCCTCAATTAATGAATTATTACGAGCTGTTGAATATACATATAAATTAAAATGCATTAATTCAGAAAGTTTACCTTGCTTATGAAATATATGTTATTCAAGTTGAATATGGAGTCAACAAAATAATGAGTCAGTCACACTAATTAGCAAAGACATTGTTATTGAACTAAGCACCCAATGGTACCAAATTTTCAGCAACGCAGAAACATCACTCCAATACATATACATTTTAAATCACAATCTGTATTTATTATGGAAGCATTACACTATTAACACTACACCGATATGGAAATGATACGTCAGACCTGAGAAGAACCGGCGAAAGAAACTCAGCGGGATTACAATTTTTTTACAACATTTTTGTTTATAATTATATTTTATTCATATGCAATAACAGGAAGTCGATCATGTTACTTCCGAGGTACGAATATGTTATATTAGTCGTTCGGTTTACCTTTACACAAAAGTTCTTTATATAATTTTTTTATATCTCAAAAACAATTTTTAAATGTTTTTTTTTTTTTTTGAGATTGCCTAATTAGTTGTTTGTTATACTCTTATATTTAAAATCAAAATTTAACCTTCGAAAGTTTTTGAATCTTCATTTAACAGGATAACTTCTAGTTTAGAATATAATTAGGTTAAAATTAATGTTAACCCGCAAGAGACTCATTAGTTACTCTTTTTCTTATATGAAATTACATTATCCACTATTATACACTTTTATATACATTGCTCTTTAACATAATCATAATTTTTTTGTGTTTGTCCCCTTGTAACTTGTAATGAACCCAATTTTCATATATTGAAGTTTTTATAATACAAACAACATCAATCACTGATATGATATGACGTTTAAAATAAAATGTATATTTAAATTTCGTCAATACTCAATAGTAATTACTACCACTGCATCGGTCCTTGCGAGTGGGAGCCTGGTATAAATCTGTAAAACAGTTAAACTAGTATACCAATCTCTCACAAAATAATTTGTACTTTGTTGTACGGTTTTATATGATTAATTAACTTGTAATGTTTTCTTCTGTGTTGAGAAAAATAAATAACATTTCATTTCATCAATGTTCAATGAAAGTATTATATGAACGTATTATAAACGAAACTAAAACAAAAAAAACATCGTAAAATCTCATTATAACGTAGTTATTTACCATTTTACTCATACGTGAACAAATTATGAAGATATGTCAGTTTACGAAATACTACCTTCACTGTTTCCTAAGAAACCTTGAATTTAAGCCATTATTCTTTGAAACAGATTACATACATATTGTATTATAGTAAGCTATGAAGTATATATTCTCACATGATTGTGAGAAAATCGAAAATATTTGCTTTATTTTTGCTGTGAAAGCGTTACTACGTTGCGATGAAATCAACACAAACAAAGAATAAATTTATTTATCCTATTAAGATATTATAGCATTTTCGTTTTTTATCACATGTGAGAATATAAATAAACTGATACCTTGGTATATAATAAAAACTGGTATTTTAAACGACTCCAAGGAAGGAAGAGGCTTTATGTTTCTACAGCCTTATATTTTACTTTAACTGTATTTTCTAGAATGTATGCTTTCTTTTTAGTATCTTCGTTGTTTTCAAAGTCTTAAGCATCATCAATCATTTAATTTAAAATGTGTTAGATTTTTTATCATTACTATTAAAGATATTTATACTGAATATTAAATATCATTACTATTAAAGATATTTATACTGGGTTCAATTCCCAGGTCGGGCCAATAAATAGTTATTGGGTTTTTCTGTTAGAAAATTCTCAGTAGCAGCCCGGAGTCTGGAAGTTGGAAGTGTGTACACTCCCGTGCCTCGGAAAGCACGTTAAGCCGTTGGTCCTGCGCCTGAACTCTTTCCGGTCGTGTCGGTTTGCCGTCCCATCGGATTATGAGAGCTAAGGAAAAGAGAGTGCACCTGTTTTTGCGCACACACTTGTGCACTATAATATGTCCTGCGCAGTTGGCTATTTCTCTTGAGATTGGCCGCCGTGGCCGAAATCGGTCTGGAGGACTGAATATAATAGGAATTCATGCCTCTACAGTACATACCTAACTCATGCGAATTTAAGTTGCTCAATAATTTTTTTTAACAAAATCTTGATATGAAAATTCATTTTACAAATCGTGTGTTTTACACGACGAGTAATTCATATTTGGATTACTAAATTTTATATTTATTCGTGCATTTTTATGTTTCAGAGCTTACCTGGAAAATAATATCTTCGTTCTTGAGATAAAATGTAACATAACTATTAAAGGAAAATACACAGCAGTTGGGAGACTTCTATTATTTCCAATTAATGGCGAAGGAGATTCCAAAATCAAAATCGGTAACTAATAATATGTATTTTAATGTTTAGATCAACTCATTTATTCGTAATTTCATATTTTAAAATTATAATATGCGGAATTAAGTTATCGCTGAAATAAAGAGCAAGCAAAGCCAGAACAGGTAACTGATAATCTAACAAAACTTATTTTTGAGAAAGATGAAAGTTCCTGAAAATAATTAAATATCTTGGACTTTAACTTACCCCTTTTAAAAATATATAGCAATTAAATCTTACTTGAGATTGGCTATAGCAATATTATAAGGAATCGAATTGAAAGATTGCAACATTTGTAAAATAATCCAAGATTTAAAAACAGAATAAAGTTCAAATGTGAAAAATAATGTAAATATTAGAAGCAGATAATAAAGTTTTTACGACTTATTTCCCTTCGTTTTACAGTTAACTCCGTCATAAAACTGAACATAAAGACCAAGTACTTTAAGGATGCGGAAGGCCGAGACCACTTTGGTATAAAAAATTACAAATACACATTCGATTATGGTGACAGAGTTCATTACACGATCAATAACCTATTCAAAGGGAACCCGGAATTGAGTGAGTACTAATATAATTTTATGTTATTTGAAATCGTTGTGTTAGATAATAAGAAAAGAAAAAATGTTAGAGGATTACAAACATTCATAGTTTCTGTTTATAAATATAGGTATATAATGAAAGAGGTGTTTATTGGGTCCATAAAGCGACTTTACTTACGGTATTATATTATGTAGCTTAACTCGGAGATGTCACTTAGAAAACACTTATTTTCCTTAAATACCTTATTCAGTTAATACACAACTATAAATATTGCAGCATATATATTTTGAGTTTTAGGTATTTTTAAAATGCCTAGTGATTTTACGATTCACACACGAGTAAGAATAAATTATCATAAATAAACAATTTTAGTAAGCTCATGTATGGATTGGTAAATGAAATACAAGAGTTAGAATTTAAACCACCAAAAATAGATCAATCCACCACGATCCTCGATTTATATCTTCGCTTTTATGAACTGGGCCATCTCGCTGCTTACTATGTAATAAATAAGAACGTTCGTTAAAAATTTAAAGTGTGGTTGAATTGCTATAAATGAAGTCTACGAATGACAAAATTATGCATTGCGCAGTTTCCGCAAACGAGTTTCATAGTCCTTACCGAAGTTTCCACAGCTTTGGTACTAATTAATTCATATGAAAGTTAAAAACTCGGGATGTACAAGGCGTTCAATGATTTTACCAGACTCTTATGTTTTATTTTGTTATGAGAATGAAATTGAATGAAATAAAAAAGTCCATAAAATGTTTTTTGGAACGAAGTTCTTCAGCTTACAGTAGAGTGAAATGGCAGTGGTCACGTCATATAACAAAATAGCGTTCATACATCGTGCTACAAAATGCGATGCGTTAGGCGTTCGAATTCAGAACTGCACGAGCGCTTCTGGAGGACCTATGGCGAAGTTTTGAGCGCCAAACCGCGCCAAACGATAGAACGTGAACTGTATAGTGCACCTATCATTGTATTATTAATTAAGTTAAATACTTAAATATTACAAACTCAAACAAAATAATTAATTTAAAAATACTAAAACAAAAATATAAACTACACCATATAAGGACAAAACCATATAAGGACCAATAGCGCTGCGGCTTACGAGATGCACGCAAGTCCCAGGTAAAGGACCAGGCACCTTGGGCTATTATCACAATTTCCATCATAAACTTAGTTCAATTGGAGGGGTTAATTACCAATACTCTGATATTATATATGAGTAAATTCCTTAAAATGGGGATTGCTATTATTATAAAAATTATACACAGAATATAATCAGAGTTTAGTAGACGGGGTGTAGTCTACTATGCAATTTATTTTAAATATATTTAATCTTCTGATTTTAATTTTCTTTGTTAATATTCAACTTCGATCAAATTCGCCGCGATTTTCTATACGTTATGTGAGATGATACACAAATGATTCAGATTGTGCTAAAGCAAAAAATGATGAGCTATATCATAGAAGTAAATAATTTCAGCTTATATAGGGTTTTCCAATAGGGACGCTTAAACTTTGACAGCTGATTGCGGCCATGTTGTTTGAGTGACAGCTGTCAAATGCAGTGTGTTATATTCATTCCGTCCACCCAAACCACCATGGCAGGTTACAGTGTCGAGCAGCACGTGCAAATCATAAAATTGTTTTATGAAAATGGGTCTTCAGTTCGAGCAACGTTCCGCGCACTTCGCCCGTTTTACGGTCGCGATGATCGTCCTGCCGAGTCGACTATCCGTCGATTGGTGGACAAATTCGAGTCAACCGGGTCAGTTAACAATCAGCCGGTTCCCGTGCGTCAACGTAACGCGAGATCTGCCGAGAATATCGCCGCTGTGCGCGACAGTGTCCTCGAAAACCCGCGGCAGTCAATTCCGCGTCGCGCACAGGAACTCGGCCTTTCGCAGACGACAACTTGGCGAATTTTGCGTTGTGACTTGAGCCTGCACCCGTACAAGATCCAGCTGACCCAAGAGCTCAAGGTTAATGACCATA
Source organism: Nymphalis polychloros (assembly GCA_905220585.2). Lineage (NCBI taxonomy): Eukaryota > Metazoa > Arthropoda > Insecta > Lepidoptera > Nymphalidae > Nymphalis > Nymphalis polychloros. The sequence continues at coordinate 10,024,195 of HG992253.1, read as the reverse complement.
GACAGCGCCGTGTGTTCGCTGACTGGGCATTAGAGCAGTTGGAAGTTGACGCCGATTTTGGCAAAAAAATCATCTTCAGCGACGAGGCGCATTTTTGGATGAATGGCTATGTCAACAAGCAAAATTGCCGTATTTGGGACGAGACCAATCCACACGAGGTTCACCAAGTGGCAATGCACCCGCAGAAAGTGACTGTTTGGTGCGGATTTTGGGCCGGAGGCGTGATTGGTCCGTATTTTTTCGAAAACGATAATGGTGTGGCCGTCACCGTCAATGGTGAGCGATACCGGTCGATGATAACCAACTTCTTTTGGCCTGAAATCGAGAATATGGATCTGGACAACATGTGGTTTCAACAGGACGGCGCTACGTGCCACACAGCACACGCTACGATGGAAGTTCTGCACGAGCAATTTCTGGACATGGTCATCTCGCGCGGAGGCGACGTGAACTGGCCACCGAGATCGTGCGATTTGACCCCGCTGGACTTTTTCTTGTGGGGTTTTCTTAAGTCGCAGGTCTATGCCAACAAGCCGCAAACCACCGATGCCCTCAAAGTCAACATACGCCACGCCATCGATCAAATACAGCCCGATTTGTGCGCCAGAGTCATCGAAAATTGGACCTTTCATGTGCGCGCCACCAACCGAAGCCGTGGCGGTCATTTGAATGATGTCATATTCCATATATAACGGGGTCGATAGACCTTCCAAATAAAAAAAAAACTTCGCAAATATCTCTCCTACATGTATTTTTTTTTGCATTTCAAAGATCAAGCGCCCTTAATGGAAAACCCTATAGTTAATTTTCCTACCTGTATTTAAAATGTTTAATATTAATCTGAATCAAAGATTGCGAATCACTGAAATTTCATATGCTTATTTTGTTCTTATCTTAATCTTATGATGCTCAGCGGTGAAGGAAAATATCGTGAAGAAATCTACATGTGTCTGACGAAAATCCGCCACTTGTGTATCTACCAAACCACTTTGAAAGACCGTGTTGGAATAGGCTCCTAACCTCCGTTAAAGGAGAGGAGGCTTGGAGCTTATCTAAGATTATTATAGTATTTTTTTTATTATGTATGTGCTATTTATAACCCTTGATGACCGCCGATCGCGAGGAGAGTGCATATTTTGAAATTACATTTCAATGGTATTTTTTGTTTTTTTCAATCACTTTCAAAGCCTGTCATGATTAAACTAATTTACAGAATTATCATAAGATTAGCTCGGATTAAAAGGAAACTTCCTGTCTTTTTGTTATCCTTATCAAATATAACTACTTGTACTTGGATTTCATACCAACGAAATCAATTATTTTATATTGTTAGTTTAGCTTGTGCAGCTAAAGATCATAATGTCCTAGACCTTAAACCTGGATCGATCCAATAAAAACTTTGGGTTATTTATCAATCAATTCTTAGTATCAGCCCGCGATTTTATCAATCTCGTTCTTTGTAAAGCACGAAAAATAATTGATTCTCTTTTCGGATTCATTGTGAATTCGTGAAAAAATTACATTTTCAAAGACGGTAAAAATGGGTATTTTATGAAATAGTTTGGTAGAGAGGCAAAATGGGCTACCTGATTACTGTAAGAATATGAATGTGGAATGAGCTATATATACATATAAAAAAACGTTTCTTAAATTTCGAATTCGCGTAAAAGACAAATGACCCGTAATTCAAAAACGACAGATAATATATTTATACCGAATGTAAATAAGCGCGGCATTTCTTGTTATTCGTACGCCACGTTACATTCGTATTGTTAATATATTCTTTATTATGTTCCAGGTAATACAGTTTTACAATTCTTAAACGAAAACTGGAGAGTGGTGACTGAAGAGTTTGGCCAACCAGTTGTAGACTACGCAATGAACGTCACCATAGAAACGGCTAAAAAATTCTTCAACGCTGTCCCGTATGACGAATTACTACACGTACCTTTACCAAAGTACTAATATATGACAAAATAATGATTATGTTTTTTTAAGTATTTGATGTATTAACATTAATTTATTTAGCTAGTAAGTACTAACCACCATTAAATAAATTGTTCATTATTTGTATATAGAACACATTTATTGTATTTTTATTGTGTTGTTATAAATTGTGACATTTTCAAAATTGTAACCAGATACGGATTTAAAGAAAGACTACCCGGGCTACAATACCGGAATCTCTATAAGAGAGGAGACCCTACAATAGAGATACATAACAATTTATATTCATATTCATTTTATAAACTTTTCATGTTAAATAAAATAATAATGTATGAAAATATAGTTCAATTCAAGTATAATTCTAGATAATTATTTATGCTAAAAGAAATATCTGATTGGAGCAAATCATTCAATTTATTTGAAAAATTTTGAGGAGCTTCGACTCTTATATTGCACCTGGATCTTTAAATCCGGTACTGATTATAACGTACATAATTTTCATTTAAAAAAAATAAACTTCGCTGTCATATTAAACTGTGATCTTAGACTTGTTGAAGATGTATTTTTTATTGTGTAAATATTATATTATGTTACAATATATACATGTTATATGCTTGAAAGTCCTGATTAGCTGTCCCGTAATGTGGTTCGAGTCTGTATTGATAACTAATCAATTTAATTGAATCAATAATCGATCCAATTAACCCTTAATGGTTATCACAATCAAGCGCTTTGATTATAGTGTAATTTTGTTCTATTGTTACCTGTATTATGTTATTTCTTATAGTGTAGAGGTATTATTTAAGAAAATACTCGAAATTAAACGCAAAGCACAATCGTAATGTCATAAAGTGATTTGCGATATTGACTATAATAATTATGACATTCGAAGGACAAACGTATCAAAATAGCGTGTCACTGAATACGAGATACGAAGTGGGTTGCAGAATATGTCAGATCTATGTATTTAATTATAAATACGTACTCCGCTCCATATATTTTCAATATGGATATTTCTTGTCTTTTAAGTTTTCATACGTAATCAGTCGTTTTTTTTTTATTGTACTGTTCATTTAATAATGACTTTTTAACTTGGAACTAGAAGCCAAATTAAATATAATTATAACTAGATGTCGTTAATTAAAATTTAATCTTATAAATTCAAATTTGTTAGTTTTTAAATTATTTGTATGACTTTGCAACATTAGCTTTATATAACGTTAAACTCGAATCGAACAATATTTGTAAACAAGGAACGATATTTCATAGATAATAAAAACACATATATAATAATTAATATACAAGATGTTATGATTAATAAGTTGTATAACTCTACTTTATTTATTAGGTATTTAGTAGATTTACTATAAAAATATAATGTACATAATAATTATTAATTATATTACTACTAAAATAGCACTGTTTTATTTCAAGAGCGCGCTTTGAATGCATTTTTATTTTTAATACAAAACTGTACCACTGATTTACCGATAAACATTTCAAAAAATCAGTTGTTATGTACGCATGGCAAATTTGAGACAGAAGCAAACCAATAGTAGTATACGCGTCAACCTCAGATAATGTTAAATGTATTTATATATAGCAGAGAGTGAGACGTCTATATACCGTATATAGGCGTCAAGCCACTTCGCAGTCACGGCATACGAGACGTACATACTTACTATATTCCTCATAAAAAAATTAAAATGTAATTTTTAATTCTAAAGTTTTACTTATTTTAATCGGCCACCGACTGGATGCGGAAGGCGGAGGACCGGGAGCTTTGGCGCACTTTGGGAGAGACCTATGTTCAGCAGTGGACTACGATTGGCTGTTGATGATGATGATGAATTGAACTAAAAACTTAAGAATAATATATTTTATTACGTTGAAAATAAATTTATAATACAATTGCCTTTGACTGCTACCGAATCCAAAAGTAGTTAATATTAGTTAATTATGCGAATACTAATATTTTTACAAAGATCTTCTATATTTTTATATTTAAGATTAAATATGAAAGCTATTATTATTAATCCGTAGCATATATCAGAATGCTAAAATGCCAGCATACATAGTAGCGCCACTTGAAAATATGGCCGTCACGGGACGGAATATAGTAACTGAACGGCGGTGAATGTTGCTGGCCTGCTGCCTGCTGACCTAAGGCCTCTTCCCCTCTTTTGAGGAGAAGTTTTTGGAGCTTATTCCACCACGCTGCTCCAATGCGGGTTGGTGGAATACACATGTGGCAGAATTTGAGTGAAATTTGACACATGCAGGTTTCCTCACGATGTTTTCCTTCACCGTCAAGCAAGAGATGAATTAAAAGCAATTAAGCACGTGAAAATTCAGTGGTGCCTGCCCAGGTTCGAATCCACGATCATCGAGTTCAAGCCACTGGGCCATCTCGGAATATATTTACATTAAATATGCAAAAGTAACTCTGTACATCTGTTTGTCTGTTACTGAACCGATTTCGATGAAGTTTGGTATGAAGCGATCTTTCAATCAATCAATCAACAGCCAATCGTAGTCCACTGCTGAACATAGGCCACTCTCAAGGTGCGCCAAAGCTCCCGGTCCTCTGCCTTCCGCATCCAGTCGGTACCCGCCCTCTTCTTAAAGTCATCAGTCCACCTGGCTGGAGGGCACCCTACGCTGCGTTTGCCGATCTGCGGTCTCCACTCTAGGACTCGTCTGTTCCAACGGCCATCGGTCCTACGACACACGTGACCAGCCCACTGCCACTTCAGCCTGCTAACTTTGCCAGCTATGTCGGTGACTCCGGTTCTTTTCCGCATAATCTCATTTCTGATCTTATCCTTCATAGATACTCCGAGCATAGCTCGCTCCATAGCACGCTGAGCGACCTTGAATTTGTGGACTAGTCCCGCAGTTAGTGTCCACGTTTTGGCACTGTATGTCATGGCAGGTAAGACGCATTGGTTGAAGACTTTCGTCTTCAAACATTGCGGTATAAATGATATCAGGACTTGACGAAGGTTGCCAAATGCTGCCCATCCTAAGCGAATTCTTCGATCGGCTTCCTTCTCGAAGTTGTTCCTACCGATATTCACCGTATATTCACTAACAACTGTGAGAGGTTTCCCTTCGACGTATATCGGTCCCAGCATGACATGCTTATTAAACATGATCTTGGTCTTGTCCAAGTTCATACCGAGACCAACACGCCGGGAAGAATCGCTTAGGTTACGCAGCATTTCGGTGAGTTGTTCCAGCGACTCTGCTATGATGACAATATCGTAGGCAAATCGAAGGTGTGAGATGTACTCGCCGTTTACATTGACTCCATATCCAGTCAAACCCAGCGTCTTGAAAACGTGTTCCAACGCGTTGGTGAACAGTTTCGGAGATATGACATCTCCCTGTCTCACCCCTCTGCACAGTTGAATCGCCTTCGTCTTACAGTCCTGGATGTGGACAGTCATTGTAGCGGCGCGCTGGTCATCAATACTGATTCCCACAAGTTTATCCGATCTTGAAGAGAACAATATTGGAGCATCTGAGATCGCGAAGCGATCTTTAATATAGGGAAATTCATTTCATTTACAATGAAATTTCAAAATACTTGAAACAGATATGTTTGTCAAACATCACGATGGAAACAATGGTTTCTGATTCCACGTGATTATGTAACAAACAGATAGGTCAGAATTCGTTTGTCATTTTTAATGATACTTATAAATAAATTATATTCTACCAAAAAATTATAGTTTTAGGTAATTATAGATGTAGATTTAATACGTATGAAAAAATAGGCAATTACTCATAAATACATAAAAAGCTGTAGGGCCACCAACAGAATAATTGTCTCATGCTTAAGCTTATATGTAAAGTCGACATCAAAAATAAAAACATTTGTTTTCCCTTATTTTTTAAGGTTTAAACAAGTTGTAGGTGCACTTTTATTCAGCTTTGATGTTTTCGTTTCTTCATGTTTTTTTTTATAGTCTACTAATTATTACAGAGACTGGGCAGCTAATTGTCGAATATAATCTCAATATAGTATAATACGTGAAAAATCCTGGAACCATGAAAAAAACTAGAGACGAGCTTGCACAAAGCCATAGTGGTGGTCGGGCTTTGTGCAAGCTCGCCTGGGTAGGTACCACCCACTCATCAGATATTCTACACAGCAGTACTTGCTATTGTTGTGTCCCGGTTTGAAGGGTGAGTGAACCAGTGTAATTACAGGCACAGGGGACATAACATCTTAGTTTCCGCATTGGCGATGTAAGCTATGGCTAACATATCTTCGACCGATCGAATCAGCGGAGATACTTTCCTCAAGCTGTCGCTCCGCGGCCTCCTTCTGCGATATGATTATTTTCTTTTAATTAAAAAAATAAGATATTGAATTTAGAATAATTTTTTTGCATAAAATAAAATATAATCAAAATACTGTCTTTAATGACCCTTAATCATTTCAACATTACTACGCAATTAATAGAATATATTTCGTAATTGATTATCAGTAAATTGGTAGAACGATCGTAACGACATTTTATTTTTTCTGGTATTGCAATAATGTACTTGAATCCAATGCATTAGTCATCATCACATAGTTCTAATTAGTAAGTAAGTTTTGTTACACGTTTTTTTGCATCTACATTGAGATGCTTATGACGGGGAGAAAGAAAGAGAGAGAGTTACCACTAAAAGCTCCTGTTATATTACATCAGCTACAAGACTCAAGAAAATTAAAAGCAATTATAATCTTAATTTGTTCTTATGAACATGCAACCATTGTCAATAGTCTAACAGTATATATTAAGCCGAGATATTCGGATCAGTGTAGATTAATCAACGTATTATGATATATATTTAGCATCCAGAAGTGAAACTAGATTAAAAAACCTCGAATAGATCTTTTTAAAAATTAAATTCAAATTAAATTAAAAATCAAATAAATTGATGGAAATGATTGAGTGAGTAACTCAATTATAAATAAAAATCCAAAAAACAATAGAACACATTCAAGAAATCGTAAGTCACAGCAATAATGAATTAATTACTTTAACTTTCTGTCCACTCAAAACAGAATTCATTATAAACAATATTTTGAAATAAGCACGTGCCTTATCATATTGTGCATACAATCAATCATATTCAATTTAAAATTTATATTTAATTTTATTTCGAAAATATTACTTTTTGGAGGTCAAAGACTTTGGAGGACAAAGCAAAGACACCAAGGCCGTCTTCTTAAAAATAAATTAACATTTATCATCATCAGGCTATAAATAAAATTAATGTATAATATTAAAGCACTTAAGACGTTATTTTGATGTATTTTTTGTAACGTTATTAAAACACAAAACATAATTTTAGGTGTGCTATATTTTGGAACATTTATAATTGGGATTACTAACTTATTTACAAAAGGGATTACTAACTTATTTATAGTTTTGTATTCACTCACTGTTAGACAAATTAAGTTGAATCAAATATAAAACATAATTCGGTGATCATGTACGGCCTCAGTTACAAGCCTTGCTCAACAGCTGATTAGTTAAATGCTCTTTCAGTCATTATTGTTTTAACATTCGAAAGAAGAAGACGGCATTCTTTAACTCATCACACGCTAAATTACATTATTGGTAAGGACGGTTGCTTTTACGCGTTATATTGGTTTTCGAATTAATATTATCATTTTATAACATTTCGTGGCGAATGAAACACAAACAAATTCATGTAAACGCACAAAGCCACACGCACACATTCGACGTAGTAAGTTGAAAAATCAAATTTATTAATTTGGTGCTTAAAGTATATGCGAATAGTTACCGATTGAACCAATTTAACTTTAAGTGAAGTTCTGTCATAATTATACGAAAGGCCGTCCGGAGAGAGACAACATCTCTTGAATAGTTGTGCTTGAACTTATTCTTTAATCATCGTCTGTAATTACAATAAAACTATTTGTTAATTAAAAGTCTATTATACACGAAGCAAATAAACGTCTATTTTATTCTTTACAAATCACTATTTAACAAAAATTACATCTACTGAACAAATATATGAATCAAATACAAAAAATCATTCCTTGCACTCTCGACTTTGTGATAAAGTTGTTACAAAAATATTTAGTCGGAGAAAAGGTGCAATAGTTTTTCATCTTAAATCGAAATACTATATTATACTATAACTCACTGTCTCACACGTGCAAGTAATACAATTCCCAGCAGTTGAAGCATTGGAAAATATTTCACAATATTGTTCATAGCAAATTGAATGATTTAAACTGTATGCTCAACTACCAATACAGTTAATTTCTTTGATGCTCAAAAAGGGTGTTTGAAAATTCAAAAAATACTTGAAAATTTCAAATCTTTTTGTATTATTGTTTGGGCTGAGCGTTGATAAAATCAGTCAGTACATTGAAGACATTTTAAAATGAAGTTGTCATCGATTTGTTGGGTAATGTGTGCTTTCATTTTTAGGGTTCCGTACCTCATAAGGAAAAAACGGAACCCTTATAAGATCACTTTGTTGTCCGTCCGTCCGTCCGTTTGTCCGTCTGTCTGTCTGTCAAGACCCTTTATTTCGGGAACGCGTGGAGGTATCGAGTTGAAATTAAAACGATATAGTCAGGTCTACAGTCTCTTGAGCTGTGAAAAAATCAAACTTCTAAGTTATCGTAAAAAAAAGATATGGCAGATTATGCCGCAAAAAACGTATATTTCGACACTCAAGGGAATCAAAATTTATAGGGGTATTTCCCGTTGGCCTAGAACTATGAAATTTGGTAAGTAATACCGTCTTATACTACAAGTATAGGGAACAATCTGAAAACAATACATTTGTAATTAAATGTTTGTCGGCTTCTTCCTCCCTTGCTAACGCTGAAAGAAATGATGAGGAACTTAACGCAAATTCGTCCGATGAATCATCTCTGGTCCGAGAAATAAAATTGTTAAGAGCCGAATTAGCCATGGTCTCTGGAGAGATGACATCTTTTAGATTCGAGCTAGCCAAATTAAATTCCTGTATCACAGAATTTAATAATCGCGTGGACATTATTGAGGAGCGTTTATCTTCATTGGAGCAGCAGAAAGCAGGTAGCAGCCTGAACCGGGACGATATCTCTCATGAAGTAGTTACTCAACTTCGTTCTGAGCTTAATGACCGGGAGCAAGAATGCTTCTCTAATGATCTGGAGATATCAGGCTTGGCAAAAAAGTCCGGAGAAAATGTGATTCAAATTGTCACGCTGGTGGCCAAGAAAATAGGCGTTAATCTTCAGGACGTCGACATTGTGAGCGCGCAGCGATCGGGTCCGCGTCGCGATACTTTGAGTAGTGGCGAGCAGCCGCGCCCGCGTCCTATCACTGTACGGTTGACGCGGCGCGCATTGCGCGATGATATGTTACGAGCGGCGCGTGTACGACGAGGCGCCGACTCCTCGAGCGATATAGACGGAGAGCCGCGCCGTTTCTACGTCAATGAGCGCCTTACGAAATTAAATAAATTCTTATTTTTCAAAGCCAAAGAAGAAGGCCGGAATAAAGGTTGGAAATACATTTGGACGAAGGGTGGGCGCATTTATGTTAGACGTACCTTTGATGCCCCAGTGCACCGAGTACGAGGAGAGGGTGACATCAAAAAAATTTTTGGAGACAGCTAAATTTGAATTTTAAGAGTTTCTTTATTCTAAGTTATTTTTATTATAGATACTTTGTTGTTTACTTCAAAGCTCTGTATCGATACTCTAATAAAAAGTTTTTATTACTGTATTACTGTAAATTATTATATTTAATTATTTTTAAGTCTAGTAATGACATGATGAAAAACATTTTATCTTTTGTAATTTTAAATATTTATGGCAATTTGCATTATTATAGTTTTATTACAAAAAGTGGTGTGACATTCAAAAGCTCCCATGTGATATACATTGAAATAAATTATTTTAACATATCTTTAAAGCCATCCAATTACGTTTTTCTAATAATTTTAATATCTTTAATATTAGGAACTTTATATATAAGTATATGTGCATATACGAGAACAATCACGTATACATCATGTTTATATGTGTGTAAGCGTAATTTTATAAGCATATATGGATGTTTTCAATGGTACTTATCTTCCAATGCATTTACTGTTATAGTACACTATAAATGGGGGGCGTAAAAAATATTAAAATTGGATTTATAAACCCTGGTTCACTTAGTACACACCACGAAGAATTATTAGTTGCCTTAGAACGACACAACGTTGACATTTTGGCTCTTAACGAGACATGGCTTCGGGGTGGAGAGGAGAGGCGCGCACCGAAGGTCGCGGGTTACCGTCTGTGTCATATACCCAGACCGGAAACAATACGTTCGCGTGGCGGCGGTGTAGGATTTTATATCAGACGAGGGCTGTCTACACAGATTCTCAAATATCCAATTGAATCTAGGGTTGAACAGATGTGGCTTAGGACTCGGCATAGTAATAAAACTATTATAATTGGTACAGCTTATAGACCACCATGGTTAAACGTGCAAGAATTCCTAGATGCTTTAATCGAATCGATTGCGTCTTTGCCCCTTTATGATTATATTATTTTATTAGGTGATTTCAACATTAATCTCCTGAATAAACAAGACAATCACTCAATCCTTTTTAACAACTTTTTGGATTATTTTAGCTTAATACAACACGTTTCCGAGCCGACACATTTTACTAGCCATAGCGAAACGTTGATTGACCTTGTCTGTTCAAATATAAACCATATTAAGGTTAATGTCGATTATGTAAATAGTCTGAGTAGTCATTCTTTCCTTTCATTTGAGCTTAATATTGTGAAAGAAAAAATTCGCCCGAGGAAAAAGCTATTAAGACCTATTAGAGATATAAACATAGACCAGCTTAAGGTCCTGTTGGAATGCATTGACTGGCATACATATTCTAATCCCGATTATTGTATAGATTTTCTCGTTTCTCATTTTACAACTAACATAATGCATATTTTTGACACCTTAGCTCCCCTTAAAACCATATATATAGGACATAATCATTACCCTTGGATTACTTTTGCTATTAAACGTATGATGAAATGTCGCGATGAAGCTCATTGCAAATTGCGTATAGATGAGAGCGAGGCCAATAGAGAAAATTATAAAAAAATGAAAAAAATTGTAGATGATGCAATTGTAAATGAAAGAAATGCCTACTTTAACTCATACATTAATTGTAATTTAAAAAACTCTAAAGTCATGTGGAAACATTTTAAAAACCACCTTGAGGTAAAACCTAAGTCGGATCTAATCTTACCTAGTCATCTTAACGATCCTCAGGTTATAAACAATCATTTTCTAAATATTCCTGGTAATGATTATGTCTCCCCGCAAATTATTCAAAAGTATTCTTCATCAAAATTCTGTACAGAAACCTTCCTCCTAAAAACCGTTAATGAAGATACTGTGTCAAAAATTATCCATAAGCTCAAATCGAACGCCATCGGTAAGGACGGAATCTCTTTGGATATGATTTTGATGACACTTTCTTCCTCCCTCCCTGCTATAACAAAAATTATCAATAAATCTATTCAGTCTAGCAACTTTCCTGACCTATGGAGGGAGGCTCTTATTAAACCTATACCAAAATTGAATAATCCAGTTTCATTGTCTGATTTGCGTCCTATCAGCATACTCCCATGTTTATCTAAGGTACTGGAAAAAGTAGTCTACATCCAACTATCTGAATTTCTAGAAAACAATAATATCCTACCTGATGT